>OX421330.1:0-1299085 GCA_949125395.1 Diaphora mendica
TAACCTAACCTAACCTAACCTAACCTAACCTAACCTAACCTAACCTAACCTAACCTAACCTAACCTAACCTAACCTAACCTAACCTAACCTAACCTAACCTAACCTAACCTAACCTAACCTAACCTAACCTAACCTAACCTAACCTAACCTAACCTAACCTAGACCTAACCTAACCTAACCTAACCTAACCTAACCTAACCTAACCTAACCTAACCTAACCTAACCTAACCTAACCTAACCTAACCTAACCTAACCTAACCTAACCTAACCTAACCTAACCTAACCTAACCTAACCTAACCTAACCTAACCTAACCTAACCTAACCTAACCTAACCTAACCTAACCTAACCTAACCTAACCTAACCTAACCTAACCTAACCTAACCTAACCTAACCTAACCTAACCTAACCTAACCTAACCTAACCTAACCTAACCTAACCTAACCTAACCTAACCTAACCTAACCTAACCTAACCTAACCTAACCTAACCTAACCTAACCTAACCTAACCTAACCTAACCTAACCTAACCTAACCTAACCTAACCTAACCTAACCTAACCTAACCTAACCTAACCTAACCTAACCTAACCTAACCTAACCTAACCTAACCTAACCTAACCTAACCTAACCTAACCTAACCTAACCTAACCTAACCTAACCTAACCTAACCTAACCTAACCTAACCTAACCTAACCTAACCTAACCTAACCTAACCTAACCTAACCTAACCTAACCTAACCTAACCTAACCTAACCTAACCTAACCTAACCTAACCTAACCTAACCTAACCTAACCTAACCTAACCTAACCTAACCTAACCTAACCTAACCTAACCTAACCTAACCTAACCTAACCTAACCTAACCTAACCTAACCTAACCTAACCTAACCTAACCTAACCTAACCTAACCTAACCTAACCTAACCTAACCTAACCTAACCTAACCTAACCTAACCTAACCTAACCTAACCTAACCTAACCTAACCTAACCTAACCTAACCTAACCTAACCTAACCTAACCTAACCTAACCTAACCTAACCTAACCTAACCTAACCTAACCTAACCTAACCTAACCTAACCTAACCTAACCTAACCTAACCTAACCTAACCTAACCTAACCTAACCTAACCTAACCTAACCTAACCTAACCTAACCTAACCTAACCTAACCTAACCTAACCTAACCTAACCTAACCTAACCTAACCTAACCTAACCTAACCTAACCTAACCTAACCTAACCTAACCTAACCTAACCTAACCTAACCTAACCTAACCTAACCTAACCTAACCTAACCTAACCTAACCTAACCTAACCTAACCTAACCTAACCTAACCTAACCTAACCTAACCTAACCTAACCTAACCTAACCTAACCTAACCTAACCTAACCTAACCTAACCTAACCTAACCTAACCTAACCTAACCTAACCTAACCTAACCTAACCTAACCTAACCTAACCTAACCTAACCTAACCTAACCTAACCTAACCTAACCTAACCTAACCTAACCTAACCTAACCTAACCTAACCTAACCTAACCTAACCTAACCTAACCTAACCTAACCTAACCTAACCTAACCTAACCTAACCTAACCTAACCTAACCTAACCTAACCTAACCTAACCTAACCTAACCTAACCTAACCTAACCTAACCTAACCTAACCTAACCTAACCTAACCTAACCTAACCTAACCTAACCTAACCTAACCTAACCTAACCTAACCTAACCTAACCTAACCTAACCTAACCTAACCTAACCTAACCTAACCTAACCTAACCTAACCTAACCTAACCTAACCTAACCTAACCTAACCTAACCTAACCTAACCTAACCTAACCTAACCTAACCTAACCTAACCTAACCTAACCTAACCTAACCTAACCTAACCTAACCTAACCTAACCTAACCTAACCTAACCTAACCTAACCTAACCTAACCTAACCTAACCTAACCTAACCTAACCTAACCTAACCTAACCTAACCTAACCTAACCTAACCTAACCTAACCTAACCTAACCTAACCTAACCTAACCTAACCTAACCTAACCTAACCTAACCTAACCTAACCTAACCTAACCTAACCTAACCTAACCTAACCTAACCTAACCTAACCTAACCTAACCTAACCTAACCTAACCTAACCTAACCTAACCTAACCTAACCTAACCTAACCTAACCTAACCTAACCTAACCTAACCTAACCTAACCTAACCTAACCTAACCTAACCTAACCTAACCTAACCTAACCTAACCTAACCTAACCTAACCTAACCTAACCTAACCTAACCTAACCTAACCTAACCTAACCTAACCTAACCTAACCTAACCTAACCTAACCTAACCTAACCTAACCTAACCTAACCTAACCTAACCTAACCTAACCTAACCTAACCTAACCTAACCTAACCTAACCTAACCTAACCTAACCTAACCTAACCTAACCTAACCTAACCTAACCTAACCTAACCTAACCTAACCTAACCTAACCTAACCTAACCTAACCTAACCTAACCTAACCTAACCTAACCTAACCTAACCTAACCTAACCTAACCTAACCTAACCTAACCTAACCTAACCTAACCTAACCTAACCTAACCTAACCTAACCTAACCTAACCTAACCTAACCTAACCTAACCTAACCTAACCTAACCTAACCTAACCTAACCTAACCTAACCTAACCTAACCTAACCTAACCTAACCTAACCTAACCTAACCTAACCTAACCTAACCTAACCTAACCTAACCTAACCTAACCTAACCTAACCTAACCTAACCTAACCTAACCTAACCTAACCTAACCTAACCTAACCTAACCTAACCTAACCTAACCTAACCTAACCTAACCTAACCTAACCTAACCTAACCTAACCTAACCTAACCTAACCTAACCTAACCTAACCTAACCTAACCTAACCTAACCTAACCTAACCTAACCTAACCTAACCTAACCTAACCTAACCTAACCTAACCTAACCTAACCTAACCTAACCTAACCTAACCTAACCTAACCTAACCTAACCTAACCTAACCTAACCTAACCTAACCTAACCTAACCTAACCTAACCTAACCTAACCTAACCTAACCTAACCTAACCTAACCTAACCTAACCTAACCTAACCTAACCTAACCTAACCTAACCTAACCTAACCTAACCTAACCTAACCTAACCTAACCTAACCTAACCTAACCTAACCTAACCTAACCTAACCTAACCTAACCTAACCTAACCTAACCTAACCTAACCTAACCTAACCTAACCTAACCTAACCTAACCTAACCTAACCTAACCTAACCTAACCTAACCTAACCTAACCTAACCTAACCTAACCTAACCTAACCTAACCTAACCTAACCTAACCTAACCTAACCTAACCTAACCTAACCTAACCTAACCTAACCTAACCTAACCTAACCTAACCTAACCTAACCTAACCTAACCTAACCTAACCTAACCTAACCTAACCTAACCTAACCTAACCTAACCTAACCTAACCTAACCTAACCTAACCTAACCTAACCTAACCTAACCTAACCTAACCTAACCTAACCTAACCTAACCTAACCTAACCTAACCTAACCTAACCTAACCTAACCTAACCTAACCTAACCTAACCTAACCTAACCTAACCTAACCTAACCTAACCTAACCTAACCTAACCTAACCTAACCTAACCTAACCTAACCTAACCTAACCTAACCTAACCTAACCTAACCTAACCTAACCTAACCTAACCTAACCTAACCTAACCTAACCTAACCTAACCTAACCTAACCTAACCTAACCTAACCTAACCTAACCTAACCTAACCTAACCTAACCTAACCTAACCTAACCTAACCTAACCTAACCTAACCTAACCTAACCTAACCTAACCTAACCTAACCTAACCTAACCTAACCTAACCTAACCTAACCTAACCTAACCTAACCTAACCTAACCTAACCTAACCTAACCTAACCTAACCTAACCTAACCTAACCTAACCTAACCTAACCTAACCTAACCTAACCTAACCTAACCTAACCTAACCTAACCTAACCTAACCTAACCTAACCTAACCTAACCTAACCTAACCTAACCTAACCTAACCTAACCTAACCTAACCTAACCTAACCTAACCTAACCTAACCTAACCTAACCTAACCTAACCTAACCTAACCTAACCTAACCTAACCTAACCTAACCTAACCTAACCTAACCTAACCTAACCTAACCTAACCTAACCTAACCTAACCTAACCTAACCTAACCTAACCTAACCTAACCTAACCTAACCTAACCTAACCTAACCTAACCTAACCTAACCTAACCTAACCTAACCTAACCTAACCTAACCTAACCTAACCTAACCTAACCTAACCTAACCTAACCTAACCTAACCTAACCTAACCTAACCTAACCTAACCTAACCTAACCTAACCTAACCTAACCTAACCTAACCTAACCTAACCTAACCTAACCTAACCTAACCTAACCTAACCTAACCTAACCTAACCTAACCTAACCTAACCTAACCTAACCTAACCTAACCTAACCTAACCTAACCTAACCTAACCTAACCTAACCTAACCTAACCTAACCTAACCTAACCTAACCTAACCTAACCTAACCTAACCTAACCTAACCTAACCTAACCTAACCTAACCTAACCTAACCTAACCTAACCTAACCTAACCTAACCTAACCTAACCTAACCTAACCTAACCTAACCTAACCTAACCTAACCTAACCTAACCTAACCTAACCTAACCTAACCTAACCTAACCTAACCTAACCTAACCTAACCTAACCTAACCTAACCTAACCTAACCTAACCTAACCTAACCTAACCTAACCTAACCTAACCTAACCTAACCTAACCTAACCTAACCTAACCTAACCTAACCTAACCTAACCTAACCTAACCTAACCTAACCTAACCTAACCTAACCTAACCTAACCTAACCTAACCTAACCTAACCTAACCTAACCTAACCTAACCTAACCTAACCTAACCTAACCTAACCTAACCTAACCTAACCTAACCTAACCTAACCTAACCTAACCTAACCTAACCTAACCTAACCTAACCTAACCTAACCTAACCTAACCTAACCTAACCTAACCTAACCTAACCTAACCTAACCTAACCTAACCTAACCTAACCTAACCTAACCTAACCTAACCTAACCTAACCTAACCTAACCTAACCTAACCTAACCTAACCTAACCTAACCTAACCTAACCTAACCTAACCTAACCTAACCTAACCTAACCTAACCTAACCTAACCTAACCTAACCTAACCTAACCTAACCTAACCTAACCTAACCTAACCTAACCTAACCTAACCTAACCTAACCTAACCTAACCTAACCTAACCTAACCTAACCTAACCTAACCTAACCTAACCTAACCTAACCTAACCTAACCTAACCTAACCTAACCTAACCTAACCTAACCTAACCTAACCTAACCTAACCTAACCTAACCTAACCTAACCTAACCTAACCTAACCTAACCTAACCTAACCTAACCTAACCTAACCTAACCTAACCTAACCTAACCTAACCTAACCTAACCTAACCTAACCTAACCTAACCTAACCTAACCTAACCTAACCTAACCTAACCTAACCTAACCTAACCTAACCTAACCTAACCTAACCTAACCTAACCTAACCTAACCTAACCTAACCTAACCTAACCTAACCTAACCTAACCTAACCTAACCTAACCTAACCTAACCTAACCTAACCTAACCTAACCTAACCTAACCTAACCTAACCTAACCTAACCTAACCTAACCTAACCTAACCTAACCTAACCTAACCTAACCTAACCTAACCTAACCTAACCTAACCTAACCTAACCTAACCTAACCTAACCTAACCTAACCTAACCTAACCTAACCTAACCTAACCTAACCTAACCTAACCTAACCTAACCTAACCTAACCTAACCTAACCTAACCTAACCTAACCTAACCTAACCTAACCTAACCTAACCTAACCTAACCTAACCTAACCTAACCTAACCTAACCTAACCTAACCTAACCTAACCTAACCTAACCTAACCTAACCTAACCTAACCTAACCTAACCTAACCTAACCTAACCTAACCTAACCTAACCTAACCTAACCTAACCTAACCTAACCTAACCTAACCTAACCTAACCTAACCTAACCTAACCTAACCTAACCTAACCTAACCTAACCTAACCTAACCTAACCTAACCTAACCTAACCTAACCTAACCTAACCTAACCTAACCTAACCTAACCTAACCTAACCTAACCTAACCTAACCTAACCTAACCTAACCTAACCTAACCTAACCTAACCTAACCTAACCTAACCTAACCTAACCTAACCTAACCTAACCTAACCTAACCTAACCTAACCTAACCTAACCTAACCTAACCTAACCTAACCTAACCTAACCTAACCTAACCTAACCTAACCTAACCTAACCTAACCTAACCTAACCTAACCTAACCTAACCTAACCTAACCTAACCTAACCTAACCTAACCTAACCTAACCTAACCTAACCTAACCTAACCTAACCTAACCTAACCTAACCTAACCTAACCTAACCTAACCTAACCTAACCTAACCTAACCTAACCTAACCTAACCTAACCTAACCTAACCTAACCTAACCTAACCTAACCTAACCTAACCTAACCTAACCTAACCTAACCTAACCTAACCTAACCTAACCTAACCTAACCTAACCTAACCTAACCTAACCTAACCTAACCTAACCTAACCTAACCTAACCTAACCTAACCTAACCTAACCTAACCTAACCTAACCTAACCTAACCTAACCTAACCTAACCTAACCTAACCTAACCTAACCTAACCTAACCTAACCTAACCTAACCTAACCTAACCTAACCTAACCTAACCTAACCTAACCTAACCTAACCTAACCTAACCTAACCTAACCTAACCTAACCTAACCTAACCTAACCTAACCTAACCTAACCTAACCTAACCTAACCTAACCTAACCTAACCTAACCTAACCTAACCTAACCTAACCTAACCTAACCTAACCTAACCTAACCTAACCTAACCTAACCTAACCTAACCTAACCTAACCTAACCTAACCTAACCTAACCTAACCTAACCTAACCTAACCTAACCTAACCTAACCTAACCTAACCTAACCTAACCTAACCTAACCTAACCTAACCTAACCTAACCTAACCTAACCTAACCTAACCTAACCTAACCTAACCTAACCTAACCTAACCTAACCTAACCTAACCTAACCTAACCTAACCTAACCTAACCTAACCTAACCTAACCTAACCTAACCTACCTAACCTAACCTAACCTAACCTAACCTAACCTAACCTAACCTAACCTAACCTAACCTAACCTAACCTAACCTAACCTAACCTAACCTAACCTAACCTAACCTAACCTAACCTAACCTAACCTAACCTAACCTAACCTAACCTAACCTAACCTAACCTAACCTAACCTAACCTAACCTAACCTAACCTAACCTAACCTAACCTAACCTAACCTAACCTAACCTAACCTAACCTAACCTAACCTAACCTAACCTAACCTAACCTAACCTAACCTAACCTAACCTAACCTAACCTAACCTAACCTAACCTAACCTAACCTAACCTAACCTAACCTAACCTAACCTAACCTAACCTAACCTAACCTAACCTAACCTAACCTAACCTAACCTAACCTAACCTAACCTAACCTAACCTAACCTAACCTAACCTAACCTAACCTAACCTAACCTAACCTAACCTAACCTAACCTAACCTAACCTAACCTAACCTAACCTAACCTAACCTAACCTAACCTAACCTAACCTAACCTAACCTAACCTAACCTAACCTAACCTAACCTAACCTAACCTAACCTAACCTAACCTAACCTAACCTAACCTAACCTAACCTAACCTAACCTAACCTAACCTAACCTAACCTAACCTAACCTAACCTAACCTAACCTAACCTAACCTAACCTAACCTAACCTAACCTAACCTAACCTAACCTAACCTAACCTAACCTAACCTAACCTAACCTAACCTAACCTAACCTAACCTAACCTAACCTAACCTAACCTAACCTAACCTAACCTAACCTAACCTAACCTAACCTAACCTAACCTAACCTAACCTAACCTAACCTAACCTAACCTAACCTAACCTAACCTAACCTAACCTAACCTAACCTAACCTAACCTAACCTAACCTAACCTAACCTAACCTAACCTAACCTAACCTAACCTAACCTAACCTAACCTAACCTAACCTAACCTAACCTAACCTAACCTAACCTAACCTAACCTAACCTAACCTAACCTAACCTAACCTAACCTAACCTAACCTAACCTAACCTAACCTAACCTAACCTAACCTAACCTAACCTAACCTAACCTAACCTAACCTAACCTAACCTAACCTAACCTAACCTAACCTAACCTAACCTAACCTAACCTAACCTAACCTAACCTAACCTAACCTAACCTAACCTAACCTAACCTAACCTAACCTAACCTAACCTAACCTAACCTAACCTAACCTAACCTAACCTAACCTAACCTAACCTAACCTAACCTAACCTAACCTAACCTAACCTAACCTAACCTAACCTAACCTAACCTAACCTAACCTAACCTAACCTAACCTAACCTAACCTAACCTAACCTAACCTAACCTAACCTAACCTAACCTAACCTAACCTAACCTAACCTAACCTAACCTAACCTAACCTAACCTAACCTAACCTAACCTAACCTAACCTAACCTAACCTAACCTAACCTAACCTAACCTAACCTAACCTAACCTAACCTAACCTAACCTAACCTAACCTAACCTAACCTAACCTAACCTAACCTAACCTAACCTAACCTAACCTAACCTAACCTAACCTAACCTAACCTAACCTAACCTAACCTAACCTAACCTAACCTAACCTAACCTAACCTAACCTAACCTAACCTAACCTAACCTAACCTAACCTAACCTAACCTAACCTAACCTAACCTAACCTAACCTAACCTAACCTAACCTAACCTAACCTAACCTAACCTAACCTAACCTAACCTAACCTAACCTAACCTAACCTAACCTAACCTAACCTAACCTAACCTAACCTAACCTAACCTAACCTAACCTAACCTAACCTAACCTAACCTAACCTAACCTAACCTAACCTAACCTAACCTAACCTAACCTAACCTAACCTAACCTAACCTAACCTAACCTAACCTAACCTAACCTAACCTAACCTAACCTAACCTAACCTAACCTAACCTAACCTAACCTAACCTAACCTAACCTAACCTAACCTAACCTAACCTAACCTAACCTAACCTAACCTAACCTAACCTAACCTAACCTAACCTAACCTAACCTAACCTAACCTAACCTAACCTAACCTAACCTAACCTAACCTAACCTAACCTAACCTAACCTAACCTAACCTAACCTAACCTAACCTAACCTAACCTAACCTAACCTAACCTAACCTAACCTAACCTAACCTAACCTAACCTAACCTAACCTAACCTAACCTAACCTAACCTAACCTAACCTAACCTAACCTAACCTAACCTAACCTAACCTAACCTAACCTAACCTAACCTAACCTAACCTAACCTAACCTAACCTAACCTAACCTAACCTAACCTAACCTAACCTAACCTAACCTAACCTAACCTAACCTAACCTAACCTAACCTAACCTAACCTAACCTAACCTAACCTAACCTAACCTAACCTAACCTAACCTAACCTAACCTAACCTAACCTAACCTAACCTAACCTAACCTAACCTAACCTAACCTAACCTAACCTAACCTAACCTAACCTAACCTAACCTAACCTAACCTAACCTAACCTAACCTAACCTAACCTAACCTAACCTAACCTAACCTAACCTAACCTAACCTAACCTAACCTAACCTAACCTAACCTAACCTAACCTAACCTAACCTAACCTAACCTAACCTAACCTAACCTAACCTAACCTAACCTAACCTAACCTAACCTAACCTAACCTAACCTAACCTAACCTAACCTAACCTAACCTAACCTAACCTAACCTAACCTAACCTAACCTAACCTAACCTAACCTAACCTAACCTAACCTAACCTAACCTAACCTAACCTAACCTAACCTAACCTAACCTAACCTAACCTAACCTAACCTAACCTAACCTAACCTAACCTAACCTAACCTAACCTAACCTAACCTAACCTAACCTAACCTAACCTAACCTAACCTAACCTAACCTAACCTAACCTAACCTAACCTAACCTAACCTAACCTAACCTAACCTAACCTAACCTAACCTAACCTAACCTAACCTAACCTAACCTAACCTAACCTAACCTAACCTAACCTAACCTAACCTAACCTAACCTAACCTAACCTAACCTAACCTAACCTAACCTAACCTAACCTAACCTAACCTAACCTAACCTAACCTAACCTAACCTAACCTAACCTAACCTAACCTAACCTAACCTAACCTAACCTAACCTAACCTAACCTAACCTAACCTAACCTAACCTAACCTAACCTAACCTAACCTAACCTAACCTAACCTAACCTAACCTAACCTAACCTAACCTAACCTAACCTAACCTAACCTAACCTAACCTAACCTAACCTAACCTAACCTAACCTAACCTAACCTAACCTAACCTAACCTAACCTAACCTAACCTAACCTAACCTAACCTAACCTAACCTAACCTAACCTAACCTAACCTAACCTAACCTAACCTAACCTAACCTAACCTAACCTAACCTAACCTAACCTAACCTAACCTAACCTAACCTAACCTAACCTAACCTAACCTAACCTAACCTAACCTAACCTAACCTAACCTAACCTAACCTAACCTAACCTAACCTAACCTAACCTAACCTAACCTAACCTAACCTAACCTAACCTAACCTAACCTAACCTAACCTAACCTAACCTAACCCGTGCGAAATTTTCATTGAAAACAGCTGCTAGTAACGTTGTTATTTGTTGGTATCATATTTGTAGACACTCCTGCGTCCCGTGGGAAGAAAATTACCTGAAAAATAAAGAAAAATTTTTAATTTCTGGACTTAGAATATTTTTAAATTTCTAAATTAACAAATTTTCGAGGTTTTTGTCGAATTATTCGATAACGCTTCACCTCAAAGTTGACATAGTTACAGATCTAGATAGCCCTCATCAAGGCCTATCTAATAACACCTCCTTTGTATAGGTTGGGTAAATAGAAGTTACTAAATTTTCACATTCATTTTGACTTTCGGCATTTTTAAGGAATTTTCCAAGGCGCTTCGCTTATAACTTTTCGAAATTTATTTTTGGAATTTTTAATTATATATATTTAGATAGAACTCGTCAAGGCCTATCTAATAACACCTCCTTTATTAAGATCTGGTTAATAAAAGTAGTAAATTTTCAACAAACAAAACTCAATTTACCGCTTTTTCGAAAATTTTCTGAGATTTTCTTTGAATAACTTGCTCCCTCATTTTTTGGGAACAATAAATTATACATACCTAGATAGCTCGCGTCACGACCTATCTAACAACACCTCTTTTATTTAAATCTGGTAAATATAACCTTAGAAATTCAACATTAAAATTTCAATTTTAGTCATTTTTGAGGTTTTTGTCGATTAATTCGATAGCCTTTGTTTTCCAAATTACTAATTATATATATTTAAATAGCCCTTTCAATTACCCGTCGAACGACACCACTCTCGTCCGGATCCGCCTGACGGAAAATTGAAAAATTGCCCGCCCACCCTTCCATCTTTCACTGGGCCATATACACTTGGTGGAGCAAAGGTCACTGACCCTTTAATTGTAAAGAAAATTTCGTACCCCTTTTATTTTAAATTTTATTTCGCATTATTTTAATTTGTAGACTGAGGCAATATACACCTCCCTAAATAAGTGGAACGGCTCTGTATAGAGCGAAACTTTTTAAATTCTTAATTTTAGTTACTTGATAGTAGAACTGCGTTCTACGAACATTTATAAATTTTAACCTAGTATTATATTGACACTCACCCCCCTATACAGGGTCAGGCGGACACATATACATACACATTGGACAACATTCCCCGTCCACTCGCACTATACACTACACCACATTTTCTCACATACGCACACATACCAGCAACATGTTCCAGACGCCACCCACATCTGGCACAGCCAAGGGACAAACCGCCCCCAACGCCACCACCTCACCCTCGATAGTGCAGGACGCCGCCAAAACTTTTATACGAAGGCCAGAGACCAAAAGACGGTCACTCGACAACATGGACCAATATCGGAGGCAGCAGACCAACTACGCTAGCCAGTCGAGTGACCAGTTACTCCAGGAGGTCATGAAGACCTTCGAAGATATTCCCGTCAAAGTCGCTCAATACCCACAGATGCGGCGGGATATCAAGGTCTTCCTGGAGTCCCAGTCCGACAGATGCATCCGTGTGCTCTTTGAGCTCAGCAGGCGGATGAAGGGACTGGAGACGGCGGCGTCCGGGGCTGCTACGGACGCGGTAGCGGCACCCTCTAGTAGGGAGGAGATACTGCTGGAGAGACTGAGGGTGATGGAAGCAAACATCACTGCGAAGCTTGGCCAGGTGGAAGAGGACCTAAAAACAGGCATGGAGAACCTCAACAGTGGCAATGATGAGCGGGGCGCCGACATCATTGACCATGTTTTTAACAAGGCTGAGGAGACAAAGACCGCTATAGAGAAGGCTGCCGAGGGGGTCGTGGAGAGGGTCTTCGGAAAGATCGAGGAGACCCAGGTCGACATCGACCAGGCGACCGAGATCATGGTTATGCGCGCGCAGTCCCAGATCGAAGACCTGATTGGGACTGTCGCAAGGGATGTCGTCATTGAGACCCAGACGCACATCGGCGCAGCCATGAAGGGACTGAAACTCGAAAGCGTCCCGGACCCGACCCCCCCCAAGACCTATGCTAGCGTAACTGCGACCGGACCCGGGCGCCGGCCGGCGCTTCACTCGGTGGCGGTGACCTCAACGGACAGCCAGGAGACTGCCGATGAGGTACTCGCCAGAGTGAAGAAGGCGGTCGACGCCAGGAGTACTGGGCTAAAGGTTAGCAAGGCTAGAAAGGCTAAGGGCAGCACCGTCATCCTGGGCTGTGACACGGAAGTGGAACGGGACAGGGTGACGGAGAAGATCAGGAACCGTGATGACGGGCTTGTGGTGGTGCCCATGCGAAATAAGGATCCACTCGTCGTCCTCAAAGATGTCTTTGTGGACTGTGACGACGACGAGATGGTGAGGGCTATATACACCCAAAACACCGACTTTTTCATGGGCCTACCACAAGAAGAATCTAAAATAGCGGTCAAATACAAAAGAAGGACTCGTAATCCGAAGACCTCGCACGTGGTCTTGCAGGTAACGCCTAGAGTGTGGCAGAGGATGACGGAGACTGGGATTCTATACCTGGACCTGCAAAGGGTCAGAGTGGAGGACCAGTCTCCGCTCATCCAATGCACCAAGTGCCTTGGATTCGGCCATGGTCGCAAATTCTGCACCGAGAGTGTAGACAGGTGCAGCCACTGCGGAGGCCCGCACCTGCGTGGGGAATGCCCCAAATACTCTGCGGGCAGTGAACCGCAGTGCTGCAATTGCCTGCACTCTAGGTTAAAGAACACGGGTCATAACGCTTTTAGCACTGAATGCCCAACCCGCCAAAAATGGGACTACTTGGCGAGATCCAACACCGCATATTTATGACTCACACACTCACGTACATACACATACTACACAAAAACACTCACACACACAACACATGATTTATGAAATATATAATAAATATATACGAATACATCAAAACATGCACACAAACATTAAACACGTACACATCAGGACTAATTCACAAATGAAGTTGCAACAATTATATATATCTGAGCATATACATATATTGTTGACAAGAGGGGTAGACACAAAGTGAATTAGGTAAAACTAACACGCACATAAACACTGAACAGTACACATAACAATTACACGAAGTCATAAATATCACGATCTCACATGTTGGAAGGAAAATGGTTGTATGAGATGTCTAACAGACACCATTAACAGAAAAAAAAATAGATACACTGATAAGATTTACAGACACTGATAAGAATTAAATATTATAATCCAGAAGGAACAGTCATTGAAATGGGATAATTTGATTAGATATTATTAGCTAATAAATATAAGTAAAGAAAGACATAGCAGATATCATAGGCATAAATAATAAACTGTAGAAATAAATATTAAAGCATATTGAGTATAATAGATTAAATTAAGTATAACAAATAAATAAGAAATATTAAAGCTTGTAACACAGCACAGATAGTTTGATAATAAAGTAATAAGTAATAATGTGTAATAAGTAATAATAAACAAGTTAATATTAAATAAACAGTTATAAATCACATAATGCAAATAAGAAAGATGATGAGGAGAGGCACGTAGTGCAAAGGATTTAAATAAGTAAACGACATAAATAAAACATCCAGTATAATAAGGTCCTGTCGTACCTTTGGACGGGGAAAAGCAGAAGAGGTTGAAAAACCTAACCTAACCTAACCTAACCTAACCTAACCTAACCTAACCTAACCTAACCTAACCTAACCTAACCTAACCTAACCTAACCTAACCTAACCTAACCTAACCTAACCTAACCTAACCTAACCTAACCTAACCTAACCTAACCTAACCTAACCTAACCTAACCTAACCTAACCTAACCTAACCTAACCTAACCTAACCTAACCTAACCTAACCTAACCTAACCTAACCTAACCTAACCTAACCTAACCTAACCTAACCTAACCTAACCTAACCTAACCTAACCTAACCTAACCTAACCTAACCTAACCTAACCTAACCTAACCTAACCTAACCTAACCTAACCTAACCTAACCTAACCTAACCTAACCTAACCTAACCTAACCTAACCTAACCTAACCTAACCTAACCTAACCTAACCTAACCTAACCTAACCTAACCTAACCTAACCTAACCTAACCTAACCTAACCTAACCTAACCTAACCTAACCTAACCTAACCTAACCTAACCTAACCTAACCTAACCTAACCTAACCTAACCTAACCTAACCTAACCTAACCTAACCTAACCTAACCTAACCTAACCTAACCTAACCTAACCTAACCTAACCTAACCTAACCTAACCTAACCTAACCTAACCTAACCTAACCTAACCTAACCTAACCTAACCTAACCTAACCTAACCTAACCTAACCTAACCTAACCTAACCTAACCTAACCTAACCTAACCTAACCTAACCTAACCTAACCTAACCTAACCTAACCTAACCTAACCTAACCTAACCTAACCTAACCTAACCTAACCTAACCTAACCTAACCTAACCTAACCTAACCTAACCTAACCTAACCTAACCTAACCTAACCTAACCTAACCTAACCTAACCTAACCTAACCTAACCTAACCTAACCTAACCTAACCTAACCTAACCTAACCTAACCTAACCTAACCTAACCTAACCTAACCTAACCTAACCTAACCTAACCTAACCTAACCTAACCTAACCTAACCTAACCTAACCTAACCTAACCTAACCTAACCTAACCTAACCTAACCTAACCTAACCTAACCTAACCTAACCTAACCTAACCTAACCTAACCTAACCTAACCTAACCTAACCTAACCTGGGCTGCGACACGGAAATGGAAAGACGTAAAGTAATGGAGCGCATTGAGAGCCGTGGTGGTGGGCTTGTGGTGGTGCCCATGAAGAATAAGGACCCACTCGTCGTCCTTAAAGATGTCTTCGTGGACGGCGACGACGACGAGATGGTACGGGCTCTTTACACCCAAAACACCGACATCTTCATGGGCCTACCACAAGAGGAGAGTGAACTGAAAATAAAATACCGGAAGAGAACAAGAAATCCGAAGACCTCCCATATTGTCGTGCAGGTCAAGCCAAAAGTATGGCAGAGGATGACGGAGGCTGGTAATCTCTACCTGGACCTGCAAAGGGTCAGAGTGGAGGACCAGTCTCCGCTCATCCAATGCACGAAGTGCTTGGCATTTGGCCACGGCCGCAAGTTCTGCACTGAGAGTGTGGACAGGTGCAGCCACTGCGGAGGCCCGCATCTGCGAGAAAAATGCCCCGACTATGCAACGGGAGCCGAACCGCGGTGCTGCAATTGCTCGCACTCTGGGCTGCAGAACCTCGGCCACAACGCCTTCAGCGCCGAATGCCCTACCCGCGCGAAATGGGACTACCTGGCGAGATCAAACACATCGTATTCATGACTCACACACTCAAACGAACACATACACATTACACATGATCTAGCAAGTATATAGTGAAATATATATGGATACATCATAACACGCACACAAACACTAAACATGCACACATAACAAACTTGCTGTAGAGATCTCAATAATTTTATATATTTAAAGATATATACATATTGTTGACTTTAAATAGCAATAAGTTATAAAACACACAGAGTCAAAGAATGTTACGATCTCACAGGCTAAACAACAACTAGACATCTTGAAAAATAACATGAAAAGGTATAACAAAAATTGAGCTAAGGACCCATAAAAACCAAGAAAATTAACTACCGAGAAAGAAAAGAAATAGCTATAAAGAAGTTTTAAAAAATATGCCAAGCCATAAAATAAGTAACCATTAACAAAATTGAAAATAAAATAGAAATTTAGACAAATAAAAATCAGAGGAAGCTATATAAAACCAAATTTAAAATATATTGCCAATTGAAAAAGAAATATTAGAAAAGAATAATATAATTAGATATCAAATCGTATGGTATTAAATATATATATGTATATATATATAATATGGTAAATATAATTACCAGATGCAATAAAATATGCAAAAACTGTAAAATAGTAAGAGAATGACACGGCACGAGGCACATAGTGCGAAGACTTATATATAATGAAACGGTATGAATAAAGAAACACGAATCATAAGGTCCTGTCGTAAATTTTGGACGGGGAAAAGCAGAGAGGTTGAAAGACCTCACATAAAAAAAAAAAAAAAAAAAAAAAAAAAAAAAAAAAAAAAAAAAAAAAAAAAAAAGAAAAAAAAAAAAAAAAACCTAACCTAACCTAACCTAACCTAACCTAACCTAACCTAACCTAACCTAACCTAACCTAACCTAACCTAACCTAACCTAACCTAACCTGGGGCGCGGCGTCGGGTAACCTCCACGTTGGCTTACGCGTTTCTTCCCCCTTTGGACTCCGGTCCTGGGGAGCAGAAGCGTGGAGGCTGGTGCGCCCTGGACAGGCGGTCAGGATACTCTGACTCTCAGGAGCTCTGTATGCTGGCCGTCTGACCAATAACCCGACAACTGACCCCATTGCACGAGGGGGTCGTGGGATCCGCGTAGCCCTTTTCAGGGCTCGCCATCGCTCCCAGTACCCCTCTGTTTTCAGAGGGGACAGGGGAGAGATGCTGGATCGAGGGACGGGTCGGCCCACTGATTACTCAGGGGCTGACAGGCACTAGTGCCACCGTCGGTGGGAGAGGCCTAGCCACCCTCTCGCGTTCCGTAACCAACAGGGGCTCAACTGTGACCTGACTGGTGGCTCCAGGAGGGTATGCTGAGAACCTGTTGGCCGGAGGGCTTGCCTTAATTGGCCGGCCCATGACAAGGACAGTCTATAACACCCGACAGCGAAGTCGTAAAAACCTGTGGATACCGGCCGACCTCCACAGTATATAGGCTTATCCGGGTGCAGGGGGCACCGCCCGGATGGACTTTCTTTTCCCCCACACTCGTGGGACTTGTATGGATTTGTCTACTTTAAAAACTAAAAACAAAAATGATGATGTGCCAGTTTTGGCGGAGGAAATGGAGACGGAGATGGGGACGGAGACCGCGAGGTCTTCCGTCTCTGTAAATGAAATGGTGCCAGTGGTGGAGCTGGAGCGGATAGACTCGGCGGTAATGCTGGAGCGGATGACCGCTGCCAGCTTACCTGGAGTTGCGCGCTCGTCTTCCCC
This sequence comes from Diaphora mendica, assembly GCA_949125395.1. Classification (NCBI taxonomy): domain Eukaryota; kingdom Metazoa; phylum Arthropoda; class Insecta; order Lepidoptera; family Erebidae; genus Diaphora; species Diaphora mendica. Next base: position 18,061 of record OX421330.1, read on the forward strand.
AGCTTTGGGAAGATTCTGGCGAAAGCGAGCCAATACCTTGGAGTCGCCCAGTGATAGTGATTCGGTGGATGGGGAGGGGCCTAAAAGGAACCGTGGCCGTCCCCCAAAAACGGGAGAATACGTCGGGCTGGCCAAGGCCAAGGCGGAGCTCAACGCGGCCAAGCAGCGTGAGCTCGAGCTCCGTGCTGAGGAGGAGCTCGCAGATGAGCTGCGGCTGCACCGGCAGAGGGCTCTCTATCTCAGAGAGACCCCTGGCCCGCAGCCGCAGCCCAGTCTGCAGCCCCAAGCGGGACTGGTATCCTCGGACACCCAGTCCCTCAGTGCCGAGGAGATCTCGGGCTCAATAGAGGCGGCGGTGAAGGTGGTCCAAACCATCGCCGCCAAGAGCTCCAATTTAAAGGGCCAATACGTGCGGGACCTCAAGGACGCGTGTGGCTCCATTATGGAGAACGTGCGCGTTCTGATGTCCCGCACGGAATCGGAAGAGGTGGCCAAGCTGCAGGCCGAGCTGGCGGCTGTGCGGGCCGAAATGCGGGCCATGAAGCAGCAGGCGGAGGCTGCACCGCCCCCGATGAGCCGGGAAGAGATCGGCTTCCTGGTCGACGCCCGGCTCGCGGGGATCGCTGACCGCCTGCTGCCAGAGACCCGCATCCGTCCACCGCTGCAGGCGGACGCGAGGAATGCGGCGCGGTCCACCGGCGCACTTGAGCCCGAGCCTGAGACGTCTCCCTCAGAACCTCTCCCCCCTCCCCTCTCTCCTCCAATGCCAGGCGGGCAGGTGGAGGCAGGGCCGAGCCTTACCGGGCCGCCGGGGGGGAAGGAGGAGAGGAAGAAGAAGAAGAAGACAGGAAAGAAGACGGCCGCGGCGAAGGAGGCGGAGTCTGCCCGGATATCGCGGCAGTCGCCCCCGTCGACTTCGACGTTGGCTCCCGCCCCGCTCCCTCAAAGCGGGACATGGAGTGAGGTGGCGGCCAGGCCAAAGAAGCCTAAACCGCCCCCTGCCGGGTCGGCTGCCCCAACCGCTGCCACTCCGGTAGCGCCAGCCACCAAGCGGAGGAAAAGGAGGCCCCGCAAATTACGCACCCCGCAAACGGCAGCGGTTACAGTCACGCTGCAGCCGGGTGCCGTAGAGCGGGGCATCACCTACGCGCAGGTGATGTCCAAAGCCGAGAGGTCGATAGACCTCAAGGGTCTGGGCATCGACGGCCTCCGACTCCGCAACGCGGTAACCGGAGGTCGGATCCTGGAGGTGGCTGGCGCCGACAGAAGCCGGAAGGCGGACCAGCTCGCGGCTAAACTGAGGGAGGTGCTCGAAGAGGTCCGCGTCGCTAGGCCGGAGAGATGCGTGGAGATGCGCATCTCTGGGCTGGGCGACGCGGCCTCAAAAGAGTCGGTGGCCGCGTTGCTGGCAGCGGAAGGGGGCTGTGCTGCCGACCACATCAAGGTGGGCGACATACAGCGCCCACCTGACCGACAGGGCACTGCCTGGATACGGTGCCCGGTTGAGGCGGCTAAGAAACTTACCGATGGCCGCCGCATTGTCGTCGGGTGGTCAGTGGTCAGACTGACCATCCTGGAGCCAAGGCCGGCGCGGTGCTTCCGCTGCCTCGAGCCGGGGCACGTCGGGGCCAAGTGCACTGCGGCCATTGACCGCAGTGCGCTCTGCTTCCGTTGCGGGCAGGAAGGCCACAAGGCGGCCAGCTGCTCCGCGGAGCCGAGGTGCCTCATCTGTTCGGCGGAGGGTGCGGCGTCCGGCCACCGGCTTGGGTCGGCGCAATGCAAGGCGGCCTCCCGAAGCAGGGGGGCTAAAAGGAGAGCAGCAGGTGGGGCGAAACCCACGCCCTCGCCCACCCTGCTGCCGAATAGGGAGGAGGAGATGGACACTGCCCAAACCTAATGGCCCAAACCATCTCCATACTGCAGGCCAACGTCAACCACTGCGCCACGGCCCAGGACCTTCTGGCCCAATCCATGGCGCAGTGGCAGACGACATTGGCAGTAGTCGCCGAGCCGTATTGCGTTCGCAACAGCCCTAACTGGGCCGGCGACCGCGGCGGCTTGGTGGCTATCGTCGCTCAGCGAACGGCCCCTCCTTTCGACAGAGTGCGGAAGGGCCGAGGGTGCGTACTCGTCGCGCTGGGTGGCGCTGCGGTCATTGGGGTGTACTGTCCCCCCAGCAGAAGCCTCGCCGAGTTCGAGCAGTTGCTCACGGAGGTCGGGGCTCTGCTGGCGGAAGTGCACCCCACCCCGGCTGTGGTGGCCGGGGATTTCAACGCTCACTCACGGGCGTGGGGATCCCCGGCGACCGATGCCCGGGGGGAGATGGTTGAGGAGTGGGCGGTGTCCCAAGGCTTGGTGCTGCTGAACCGAGGGGCGGTCCACACGTTTGTGCGGGCCCGGGCCGGGTCGGTGGTCGATCTTTCTTTCGCGAGTTCTGGCCTGGCCCGTCGCATACACAACTGGCGGGTCGTCGAGGGGGTGGAGACTTCGTCTGACCACCGGTACATCCGGTTCGACATCGTCTCTGCCCCCGCGGCGACGCCGCGTGTGGCACTGGACCGCCCCGTGGTAGGGGAAGGTCCGCGGTGGCGGCTCGGAACGCTGGACCGGGAGCTGGCCCGAGAGGCGGCTATCGTCGAGCGATGGGCTGCTGTCGACAGCGGTCAGGACGTGGACGCGAGATGCGAGTGGCTCGCTGGAGCACTGACTCGCGTCTGCGACGCGGCGATGCAGAGGGCGAGACCTATCCCGCCTCGGAGGCAGGTGTACTGGTGGCGTCCCCACCTGGCCGAGCTGCGTGCCGCGAGTCACGCGGCCCAGAGGCAGTACACTCGCAGCCGAAGGCGGGCCGTTAGAGATCTCGCCCGCGAAGAAGAATTGCACGCCGCGTACCTTTCCGCTCGTCGGGCCCTCAGCTCGGCGATCAAAGCCGCCAAGGACGAGGCCTGGAAGGAGTGGCTCGAGAGCCTCGACCGAGATCCGTGGGGGCGCCCGTACAAGATTGTGAGTCAGAAACTCCAGCCTTGGGCGCCTCCCCTCACCAGAACTCTCGAGCCGAGTCTTCTGGACCGAGTGGTCAGCTCCCTCTTCCCTGCCAGGGAAGAGTGGGCCCCGCCGCGGATGGCAGCACCAAGCCAGGTGCCGGCAGACGAAGGGGCGATACCTCCCGTGTCCGAGGCCGAGTTAGGGGCTGCGATACTGGCACTCCGGTCCAGGAATCGCGCCCCGGGCCCGGACGGCGTCCCTGGGAAGGTTATCGTCACCGTCATGCCGGCACTAGAGGAGGAGACGCTGTCCCTCATGTCGGAGTGTCTGGTGTCGGGGAGAGTCCCTCGACGATGGAAAACCGGCAAGCTCGTGCTGCTCAAAAAGCACGGGCGCCCAGCCGAATCGCCGTCGGCCTACCGCCCCATCGTGTTGCTCGACGAGATGTGCAAGCTTTTTGAGCGGGTGCTCGCTGCGCGTCTCGTCGGCCACCTGGAGGGGGCGGGGCCCAATCTCAGCGATGGCCAGTTCGGCTTCCGTCGTGGGAGGTCGACCCTCGACGCGATATCCCGACTGCGGGACAGCGTCAATGAAGCGGTCTCCGGGGGTGAGGTGCTGTTGGCTGTATCGTTGGATATAGCGAACGCCTTCAACACCCTCCCCTGGGGAACCATTGCGGAGGCGTTGAGGTACCACAATGTCCCGTGGTACCTCAGGCGCGTCCTTGCGGACTACTTCGTGGACCGGGTCATCATTTACCCGGCCCAAGACGGGGTGGTCCGCAGGGGCATGTCTTGTGGCGTTCCACAGGGGTCGGTCCTCGGGCCGCTCCTGTGGAACATAGGTTATGATTGGGTCCTGCGCGGTGCTAATCTTCGGGGGGTCGGTGTACTTTGCTACGCCGACGATACCCTAGTCACCGCGCGGGCCCCCACATTTCGGGACGCCGCCGTCCTTGCCACGGCAGGTGTAGCCCACGTGGTGCGTCGCATCGAGGCGCTCGGCCTAAAAGTCGCCCTCGAAAAGTCCGAGGCCCTCTTCTTCCACGGGCCCCGGCAGACGCCGCCTCGAGATAGGACCATCATGGTGGGCGGCATCCCCATCGCTGTCGGGACCAGCCTGAAATACCTCGGGCTCGTTCTCGACAGTCGGTGGCGGTTCGCGGAGCATTTCCGGCAGCTGGCACCGAAGTTGCTGGCATTTGCCGGAATGCTCTCGCGGTTGCTGCCCAACAGCGGAGGCCCAGGGTCTGCATGCCGCCGTCTCTATGACGGAGTGGTGCGCTCCAAGGCGCTCTACGGAGCGCCCATATGGGCGGAGGCCCTCTGCCCGGCGAATATCGCGCTGCTGCGACGACCGCAGCGCGCCATAGCGCAGAGGGCTGCACGGGCGTACCACACCGTCTCTTACGAGGCGGCGTGTCTGATTGCGGGGAGTATCCCCTGGGATCTCGAGGCCGGCGTCCTCAAGAGGGTGTACGACGAGGGCGCCCTGATGCGGCGTGCTATCGGGGGTCGGCCGCCTCCGGAGGAGATCGATCGCTGGAGACAATCGGCTCGCGATGATCTCTTCCGGAAGTGGGCCGAAAGACTGCGGGCGACGCGCGGCGGATCGCTACTTGTGGGGGCCGTCAGGCCCGTCCTGCGTCAGTGGGTAGAGAGGGGTCATGGGGCCCCGACATACCACCTCACCCAACTTCTCACGGGCCATGGCTGTTTTGCCAAGTACCTGTGGGAAGTGGTGGGGATAGAGTCGGAGCCCCGGTGCCGAAACTGCACCAGCGGAGACCCGGACACGGCCTACCACACCCTGGCTGTGTGTGAAGCGTGGGACGGACAAAGGACGGCCCTCATAAGCACCATTGGTGCGGACCTCTCGCTGTCGGCCGTAGTTCCAGCTATGGCTGGCAGCGGAGAGTGTTGGGCTGCCGTTGCCTCGTTCGCTGACGAGGTGATGGCGGCTAAGAGAGAGGCTCTGCGGGAGCGGGAGCGAGCTGGGCTCACTCTCCCGCCCCGCAGACCCGCGGCGAGGGGGCGCCGGCGAGCACAATTCGCCCGCGTCCCCGAATGAGAGTGGCCACGGGCGGTGGGTCGGGGGACCTGCTGCCCCACGCTAATGTGGCGGAATGCGCCCCTCTGTGTTCCTGGGGCGCATTCATGAGGAGGACAGGCCCCATCATCTGGGCATGGTGGCCCGGATGGTGGGGCCTCGACAGAGGTGAGCCCGATTAAAGGGCGTCCCTAGCCGAGTCGCGGTGAGCAAACTATCCCGCGGCTCGGTTTAGGTGAAGGAGGAACACCGTGGTGGTTTAGTGGGTAGTCTGGCCTCTCTTCGAGGTCAGGAGTCCCACACGAAGCGAACCCCCTGCCCCCGCGGGGGGTGAGCGAAGTGCGTAAATGCATTCCACCACGTAAAAAAAAAAAAAAACCTAACCTAACCTAACCTAACCTAACCTAACCTAACCTAACCTAACCTAACCTAACCTAACCTAACCTAACCTAACCTAACCTAACCTAACCTAACCTAACCTAACCTAACCTAACCTAACCTAACCTAACCTAACCTAACCTAACCTAACCTAACCTAACCTAACCTAACCTAACCTAACCTAACCTAACCTAACCTAACCTAACCTAACCTAACCTAACCTAACCTAACCTAACCTAACCTAACCTAACCTAACCTAACCTAACCTAACCTAACCTAACCTAACCTAACCTAACCTAACCTAACCTAACCTAACCTAACCTAACCTAACCTAACCCGTGCGAAATTTTCATTGAAAACAGCTGCTAGTAACGTTGTTATTTGTTGGTATTATATTTGTAGACACTCCTGCGTCCCGTGGGAAGAAAATTACCTGAAAAATAAAGAAAAATTTTTAATTTCTGGACTTAGAATATTTTTAAATTTCTAAACTACCAAATTTTCGAGGTTTTTGTCGAATTACTCGATAACGCTTCGCTTCAAACTTGACATAGTTACAGATCTAGATAGCCCTCATCAAGGCCTATCTAATAACACCTCCTTTGTATAGGTTGGGTAAATAGAAGTTGCTAAATCTCAACATTCATTTTGACTTTCGGCATTTTTAAGTAATTTTCCAAGGCGCTTCGCTTATAACTTTTCGAAATTTATTTTTGGAATTTTTAATTATATATATTTAGATAGAACTCGTCAAGGCCTATCTAATAACACCTCCTTTATTAAGATCTGGTTAATAAAAGTAGTAAATTTTCAACAAACAAAACTCAATTTACCGCTTTTTCGAAAATTTTCTGAGATTTTCTTTGAATAACTTGCTCCCTCATTTTTTGGGAACAATAAATTATACATACCTAGATAGCTCGCGTCACGACCTATCTAACAACACCTCTTTTATTTAAATCTGGTAAATATAACCTTAGAAATTCAACATTTAAATTTCAATTTTAGTCATTTTTGAGGTTTTTGTCGATTAATTCGATAGCCTTTGTTTTCCAAATTATCATTTATATATATTTAGATAGCCCTTTCAATTACCCGTCGAACGACACCACTCTCGTCCGGATCCGCCTGACGGAAAATTGAAAAATTGCCCGCCCACCCTCCCATATTTCACTGGGTATATAGACTTTGTGGAGTAAAGGTCACTGACCCCTCCTTTCAACTTCCAGGAAAAATTTTTAATTATTGTTTTTAATTTCGCACTCATTTTATTCAGCGACAGAGGCATTATACACCTCACTGTATTAACAGACCGGCTCAAATTAGAGCATAAATATTATTTGTGATTAAAGCTTTAGATTTTAAATATTTAACTTTTTAACTAGGTAGAACAGTTTTACCTATATCTAATTTTAAGCCCAAAATAACTTGACACACCCCCCTATACAGGGTTGAATACACATTATACACCAGACAACTTTCCCCGTTCACACGCATTACATTACTACACACTCTCTCACACACACAACACAATGTTTCAAACACCACCGACATCTGGCGCGGCAAAGAAACCGGTCACTCCCAACGCCTCTACCTCGCCTTCGACAGTAACCGACGCCGCCAGGACCTTTATCAAAAGACCACAAACCAAGAGAAGGTCGCTCGACAATATGGACATATATAAGAAGCAGCAGAACAGCTACGCTGAGCAGTCGAGCGACCAACTACTCCAGGAGGTCATGGGGACCTTTGAGGACATACCCTCAAAGGTCCAGCAGTACCCTCAAATGAGGAGGGACATAAAGACCTACCTGGAGGTACAATCCGATAAGGGCATCCGCGTGCTTTTCGAGCTCAGCAAGCGGATAAAGAAACTGGAAGCGGCGGCGTCCGGTACCACATCCACAACTGCAGTCGCAGCGCCCTCTGTACCCTCTGAAAGGGATGAAGAAGTGCTCAAGAAGATCGCAGGTCTAAAGGACCAAATTGAGGACTGGTTATGCGAGTCTCATCACACGCTTAGACGGCTGATCCAGGGAGTAGACAAGAAAATGGACAGCCAGAGCGCCGACATCGTTACCAAGATCAACGACAAGATGGATGAGACCCAGGCCCAAATAAAAAAGGCGACTGAAGGGGTCGTGGAACGTACGCAGACCCAGCTTGAGGAGTTGATGGGTGCGGTTGCTGGGGATTCCGTAGGGGACCTCTACAAAAAGATTGACGAACGCGGCGCTGACATCGTCAACAAAATCAGCGAGAAGATCGAGGAGACACAAGTCGACATCGACAAGGCTACCGAGATCATGATAGTGCGTGCGCAGTCCCAACTCGAAGACCTGGTTGGGACTGTCGCCAAAGACATCGTAGTTGAAACCAAGACGCACATCAACGAAACCGCTAAGGGGCAAATAACAGATAGCGATCCGGCCCCCAAAACGTATGCTAGCGCCGCAGCAGCCAGACCCGGGCGCCGACCGGCGCTTCACTCCGTGGCGGTGACCTCAAAAGACAGTCAAGAGACTGCCGATGAGGTACTCGCCAGGGTGAAGAAGGCGGTCGACGCCAGGGGCACTGGCTTAAAAATCAGTAAAGCAAGGAAGGCAAAGGGCAGCACGGTCATCCTGGGCTGCGACACGAAAGTGGAGCGGGACAGGGTGACCGAAAGAATAGAGAGTCGCGATGGTGGGCTTGTGGTGGTGCCCATGAAGAACAAGGATCCACTCGTCGTCCTCAAAGACGTATTCGTCGATGGCGACGACGAGGATACGATCAGGGCCATCTACACCCAAAACACCGACATCTTCATGGGCCTACCACAGGAGGAACAGGAACTTGTAATTAAATACAAAAAAAGGACCAGAAACCCAGAGACATCGCACATAGTCGTCCAGGTGAAGCCAAGGGTATGGCAGAGAATGACGGAGGCTGGAACCCTCTACCTGGACCTGCAAAGGGTCAGAGTGGAGGACCAGTCTCCGCTCATTCAATGTACGAAATGCCTGGCTTTCGGACACGGCCGCAAGTTCTGCACCGAGAGTGCGGACAGGTGCAGCCACTGCGGGGGCCCGCACTTGCGCAGGGAATGCCCTGAGCAAACTGCGGGAGCCGAACCGCGGTGCTGCAATTGCTCGCACTCTGGGCTGCGGAGCCTCGGCCACAACGCCTTCAGTGCCGAGTGCCCAACCCGCCAAAAATGGGACTACCTGGCGAGGTCCAACACCGCGTACTTGTGACTCATACACACACGACACAGATACACACGAATAAACGAACATACACACACATTGATTTAAAAACTATATATTAATATATATATGGACATATCAATACATGCACACAAACATTGAACACGAACAAACAAATACACAGCGACCTAATACACAACGAAGGTGTAACAATTATATATATTTGAGTATATATATACATTGTTGACATAGATAGGAATAAAAAACATACATAACACCGGACACATACATGAACAATAAACACAGAATCACAAGTATCACGATCTCGCGTTGGATAACGATGGCTATGTGGGATGTCTCTGAGACGTTATAACCACAAGAAATAAAATAAAAAATATAAATTATGACATATTAAATAAACTGTAAATAAAAACCATAAATACCAAGAAACAATTGTGTAAGCTATATTATGCTAAAACTGCACTACATTAACATGAGAGAAAAGTAAATACATTGAGTAATAGAAATCGTTGAACATAAATAAAATTGTAAATAAAAGTAATATCAAATAAATTCGAACAAACTGCTAACCATGAAATATAACTATAGTAATAAAAAGAAGTAAACAATTAGACGAAATAAATAAACAAGAATTAAGAAAAAGATATGTAAATAATATAAAATAGATAAATTCCAGATGATATAAAACAAGTAAAATAAAAAACCCTCAGGAGATAATAGAAAACAGTGAAAGGAATGACGAGGTATGAGGCACGTAGTGCGCAGACTCACACAAAAAAGCGACACAAAGAACTAACCGGAATGACAAGGTCCTGTCTCTTCATGGACGGGGAAAAGCAGAGAGGTCTACAGACCTCACAAAAAAAAAAAAAAAAAAAAAAAAAACCTAACCTAACCTAACCTAACCTAACCTAACCTAACCTAACCTAACCTAACCTAACCTAACCTAACCTAACCTAACCTAACCTAACCTAACCTAACCTAACCTAACCTAACCTAACCTAACCTTTTTTTTTTTTTTTTTTTTTTTTTTTACGTGTGGAAATCCCCTCGGACCGTCACCCGCGCCGGGGCTTGCGGCGGGGCGGTGTGTCGGACTCGAACCGACTAAAACCACACGGTGTGCCACTCTGCGCCTGAGGAGGGAGGAGTCCGGGAACTGCTGTTATTACGCCGTCCAGACCCCTCCCAGCGCTTGCCCGCACAGAAGCGGGCACCCTCTCCAACACCTCTCCTTTTAGGCGACGTACGGCACACACGTAACGTCGCCTCCTCGCGGGCGGCCACTAGAGCGGATGGAAGGGAAAGCCCGTCCCGACCATCCGCGGCCACACTCAGGGCGGCATGAGGCGCAGATGAGCGCGCCTCCGCTGCCCGGTTCGCCGGCGGCGGATTGGGTCCGAGTGGAGGTCGTCCTCCCGGGCCTTCTCCGCCGCCTCCTTCTGCGAGATGACTTCTTCGCAGAAGGTAGCGACCGCGGTAAAACTGCTATCGCTACCGGCCATGGAGCGAATGACGGCCGGTAGCGACAGATCTCCTCCGATGACTGCAGTGAGGGCCCGGCGCTGCGACGCCCATGCGGGGCAGATCGCCAGCGTATGCTGGGCCGAGTCTTCACTGCAGTCGCAGTGGTGGCAGGCGGGACTCAGTTCCCTCCTAGCGACCGAGTGCAGGTACTTCCCGAAGCAACCGTGCCCGGAAAGTACCTGCGTCAGTCGGAAGGAAAGGGTCCCGTGCTGCCGCCCTGCCCACTCGAGGATGACCGGCTGGAGAGCCTCCACGGCGGCAAAGCCAGCGCGTGGAGTCTCCAGTCGGAAAGACCAACGAGCCATCGTGGCTCGACGGGCGGCTTCACGCCACTCGCGTACCTCTTCGGGCGGAGGGCGAATGCCTCTCTCCGCCCGGAATTCAGCCACCCGTCGATAAACTTCGGCGAGCACTTCCGCCTCCAAATCCCACGGGGGTGTCCCGGCCAACGCGCACGCTGCCTCGGTCGACACCGTGCGGTAACCACGTATCGCTCTGACCGCCAGTACCCTCTGAGGCCGCCAGAGGCGCGCCTTGTTCTGGGCGGTCAGAGCCGTGACCCACACCGGTGCGCCGTACAGCGCCATTGACCGGACAACCCCCGTGTACAGCTGTCTCGTTGCGACGCTGGCTCCACCCAAATTAGGCAAAAGTCGCCCAAGGGCAGAGGCAGCGTCGACCAGCTTGGGAGCAAGCTGTAGGAAGTGCTCGTCGAAGAGCCACCTACCGTCGAGGATCAGACCCAGATATTTCATCTGGGCCCGAACCGGTACGAGGACCGAGTTGACTTCTATGGAGGCGCCGGGGGGCGGACCACGACGGGGCCCATGAAATAACAGGGCCTCCGTCTTGTCCAGGGCCACCCGTAGGCCCAGCGCCTCGATGCGCCCGACCACCAGAGAAACACCCGTGGTGGCCAGGCGCGCCGCCTCTTGGAAGTTCGCCCCCCGGGCTGTGACCAATGTGTCATCGGCGTAACAAATTACGCCCAGCCCGGGGGGGAGACGACCTCGTAGGACCCAGTCGTATCCCACGTTCCACAGGAGTGGTCCAAGGACAGACCCCTGTGGAACGCCGCACGACATGGGTCGCCGTCTCAAGACGCCCTCTCGGTCCTCGTACACGACGGTACGCTCCTCCAAATAGTCTGCCACTAGCCGCCTCAGGTACTCTGGCACCCCGTGAAACTGGAGTGCTTCCCCGATGCAGCTGAATGGCAGACTATTGAATGCGTTGGCGATGTCTAATGACACCGCCAACAGCACGCCGCCACAGCACACTGCCTCTTCGGTCACGGCCCTAAGGCGCATCACGGCATCGACCGTCGAACGCCCCTCTCGGAATCCGAACTGGGCGTCCGACAGGTCGGGCCCCACCTCACTGAGGTGCCGGACGATGCGGGCAGAGATTATCCTTTCGAACAACTTGCCCGCCTCGTCCAGCAACACGATGGGCCTATAGGCCGCGACCGAATCGGCAGGCCGTCCCGGCTTCTTCAACAGGACCAGCTTCCCGCATTTCCAGCACTCAGGAAAGTGTCCGGACGCTAGGCTAGCATCCAACACTTCCCTGAGGCGGTCCGACATATGGTCGAGGGCTCGGGCCATCACTCGGGCTGGTATCCCGTCCGGCCCGGGGGCGGTGTTCTTGGAACGAATCCGCAGAACAGCCGCCCCTACCTCCGATTCCCTCACGGGTGGAGCATCCTCCTCTCTACCCCCGTCGTCTCTGACCGAGTAGGAACCTAACCTAACCTAACCTAACCTAACCTAACCTAACCTAACCTAACCTAACCTAACCTAACCTAACCTAACCTAACCTAACCTTTTTTTTTTTTTTTTTTTACGTGTGGAAATCCCCTCGGACCGTCACCCGCGCCGGGGCTTGCGGCGGGGCGGTGTGTCGGACTCGAACCGACTAAAACCACACGGTGTGCCACTCTGCGCCTGAGGAGGGAGGAGTCCGGGAACTGCTGTTATTACGCCATCCAGACCCCTCCCAGCGCTTGCCCGCACAGAAGCGGGCACCCTCTGATGTTATCCTCTCCTTTTAGGCAACGTACGGCACACACGTAACGTCGCCTCCTCGCGGGCGGCCACTAGAGCGGATGGAAGGGAAAGCCCGTCCCGACCATCCGCGGCCACACTCAGGGCGGCATGAGGCGCAGGTGAGCGCGCCTCCGCTGCCCGGTTCGCCGGCGGCGGATCGGGTCCGAGTGGAGGTCGTCCTCCCGGGCCTTCTCCGCCACCTCCTTCTGCGAGATGACATCTTCGCAGAAGGTTGCGACCGCGGTAAAACTGCTGTCGCTACCGGCCATGGAGCGTATGACGGCCGGTAGCGAGAGATCTCCTCCGATGACTGCAGTGAGGGCCCGGCGCTGCGACGCCCATGCGGGGCAGATCGCCAGCGTATGCTGGGCCGAGTCTTCACTGCAGTCGCAGTGGTGGCAGGCGGGACTCAGTTCCCTCCTAGCGACCGAGTGCAGGTACTTCCCGAAGCAACCGTGCCCGGAAAGTACCTGCGTCAGTCGGAAGGAAAGGGTCCCGTGCTGCCGCCCTGCCCACTCGAGGATGACCGGCTGGAGAGCCTCCACGGCGGCAAAGCCAGCGCGTGGAGTCTCCAGTCGGAAAGACCAACGAGCCATCGTGGCTCGACGGGCGGCTTCACGCCACTCGCGTACCTCTTCGGGCGGAGGGCGCATGCCTCTCTCCACCCGATATTCAGCCACCCGTCGATAAACTTCGGCGAGCACCTCCGCCTCCAAATCCCACGGGGGTGTTCCGGCCAACGCGCACGCTGCCTCGGTCGACACCGTGCGGTAACCACGTATCGCTCTGACCGCCAGTACCCTCTGAGGCCGCCAAAGGCGCGCCTTGTTCTGGGCGGTCAGAGCCGTGACCCACACCGGTGCGCCGTACAGCGCCATTGACCGGACAACCCCCGTGTACAGCTGTCTCGTTGCGACGCTGGCTCCACCCAAATTAGGCAAAAGTCGCCCAAGGGCAGAGGCAGCGTCGACCAGCTTGGGAGCAAGCTGTCGGAAGTGCTCGTCGAAGAGCCACCTACCGTCGATGATCAGACCCAGATACTTCATCTGGGCCCGAACCGGTACGAGGACCGAGTTGACCTCTATGGAGGCGCCGGGGGGCGGACCACGACGGGGCCCATGAAATAACAGGGCCTCCGTCTTGTCCAGGGCCACCCGTAGGCCCAGCGCCTCGATGCGCCCGACCACCAAAGAAACACCCCTAGTGGCCAGGCGCGCCGCCTCTTGGAAGTTCGCCCCCCGAGCTGTGACCAATGTGTCATCGGCGTAACAAATTACGCCCAGCCCGGGGGGGAGACGACCTCGTAGGACCCAGTCGTATCCCACGTTCCACAGGAGTGGTCCAAGGACAGACCCCTGTGGAACGCCGCACGACATGGGTCGCCGTCTCAAGACGCCCTCTCGGTCCTCGTACACGACGGTACGCTCCTCCAAATAGTCTGCCACTAGCCGCCTCAGGTACTCTGGCACCCCGTGGAACTGGAGTGCTTCCCCGATGCAGCTGAATGGCAGACTATTGAATGCGTTGGCGATGTCTAACGACACCGCCAACAGCACGCCGCCACAGCACACTGCCTCTTCGGTCACGGCCCTAAGGCGCATCACGGCATCGACCGTCGAACGCCCCTCTCGGAATCCGAACTGGGCGTCCGACAGGTCGGGCCCCACCTCACTGAGGTGCCGGACGATGCGGGCAGAGATTATCCTTTCGAACAACTTGCCCGCCTCGTCCAGCAACACGATGGGCCTATAGGCCGCGACCGAATCGGCAGGCCGTCCCGGCTTCTTCAGCAGGACCAGCTTCCCGCATTTCCAGCACTCAGGGAAGTGTCCGGACGCTAGACTAGCATCCAACACTTCCCTGAGGCGGTCCGACATATGGTCGAGGGCTCGGGCCATCACTCGGGCTGGTACCCCGTCCGGCCCGGGGGCGGTGTTCTTGGAACGAATCCGCAGAACAGCCGCCCCTACCTCCGATTCCCTCACGGGTGGAGCATCCTCCTCTGAACCCCCGTCGTCTCTGACCGAGTAGGCCATCGACGGGGGTGTGTGCTCTGCCCGCTGAGGGAAAAGGCCCTCGACCACTTCCTGCAGGAAGCTGGGCTGGAGAGTCTCGGTAAGGGGGGGGCCCGCCGTGCGGAGCTTTTGACGCACCGCACGATACGGGCGACCCCAGGGGTCACGATCGAGACTCTCCAGCATCTCCTTTCTCTTCGCGTCCTTGGCGCGGCAAATGGCCAGCTTCAGAGTTTTCCGCGCTTCGCGGTACTCCTCATGAAGCTGGTCATCCTCACCGTTTCCGCGGTGACGTCGCCGGCTACGGGTGTAGGACCTCCGGGCACGGGTACAGGCCGCACGGAGGTCCGCCAGCTCCTGGGACCACCAGTAGACCTCCTTCCGAGGAGGCCGACGACTCCGGATGCGGGGCATGGCCGTATCGCAAATCTGCGTAATCGCATCGCGAAAACGGCCAGCCCCCACGTCCACGTCGACCTCCTCGGCCGAGGCCTGCGGAGACAGCCAAGAATGAATAATGGCTGCCTCCTCCAGCAGGTCCCTGTCGAGCTTGGCGACAGCCCACCGCGGAAAGCGGGATGATTGCCGCGCCGTGTGACCCCTACTGGGGCCCTGGGACCGGGAGAGCTCAAATCGGATATACAAATGATCCGAGAGCGTCTCGACCTCTTCCAGGACACACCAGTTCCTTACTCGTGCGGCAACAGCAGGGGTAGCGAACGAAAGGTCCACTATCGACCCGCCCTGCTGTCGCACGCACGTGTTGGTGGAGCCTCTGTTCAGCAAACAGAGGCCCACCGAAGCCGCCCACTCCACTACGGCTTCGCCCTTGGCGTCCGTCCCGGGGGACCCCCACGCAATGGACTTTGCGTTGAAGTCCCCCAGCACGAGGACGTGCCCAGACGCTAGTCGCCGTATCGAGGTCTCCAAGATGTTGAGGAAGACCTCGAAGTCACTCAGACTCCGGTTGGGGGAGAAGTATACACCGTAAACGGTGACCCCCCCCCAATCGGCGGCAACATATCCAGTACCCTTGTCTCTTAGCGACAAGGGCGGGGAATGAGCCGCCGTGGAGCTGACGACTGCCACGGAGCCGTCCCGGTCACCCATCCAGTTTGGACGGGGAGGAACATAATAAGGCTCCGCGACTACGGCAACACCTATCGACCACTGCGCCATGGTTTGCAGGAATAAATCCTGCGCCGCGGCACAGTGGTTCAGGTTCGTCTGGACCAGGAGGCTGGAGACTTGATCCATTAATGGATCGTCTCTACAGCCTCCTCCATGGGCGTCGGCGTTGACGCACGAGCGACGTCGGAGGTAGCCTGGGTCGACTGGCTAACCCCCGACGCTTGCCGAGAAGCACGGGAATGCTTGCAGCCTCCCTGCCCCATCTGGTGATTGGCGGGCTTATTACCCGCCGCACATATGGGGCAGTGAGGGGCGGCAGAGCATTCTGCCGCCTTGTGCCCCGGTCGACCGCAGCGGAAACAAAGTCCGCTGCAGTCAAAACAGTTGGCGCACTTGGCGCGTGTGTGTCCCGCCGACAGGCATTTAAAACACCTCATCGGCCTCGCCGCCAGGATCGTTATCTTGGCGCTCACGAAGCCGACGAGGAGCCTGCCAGCATCGCCCAGCACTTTGGCTGCCGCTATTGGGCAGCTGAGCCACACCGCACCAAGGCCCCCTGGACCGGGGCGGATGGTGCCGACCTTAATGTTTTCCGCGCTGCAGTTCGTCTTCTCCTGCACTGCAACGCGGACATCCTCGGCCGTAACGGAGTCGTCCAGGCCCGAGATGCGCAACTCCGCGCACTTCGTAGGCCTGGCGATCCGTACACCATCCGTTTCCGCAAACATCCCTCTGAGCTTTTCAGCAAAAGCGTCTGCCGACTTTGCGCCTTCAGCCCCGGGGAACTCGAGTACTCGAGCTCCCGTCTGGGCGAGGCGCAACCTAACACCGGTTGTCCCGAATGAGGCGAGACTAGCCCGGGCCCTCTTGAAGAGGGCCGCGTAGGATAGCCCGCCTTCAGCAGCCTCCGGTGACACGGTCACCACTACCGCCGCGGTTTTCGGCGGCTGCAGTTTCCGCGGCTTCTTTGCGGTGGCACTTGCCACCGGTGGCGACTGCGGGGTAGGGGCTGCCTTTTCAGCAGCCTTCCTAGCCCGCCTTCGGGACTTCTTGGACCCCCCAACTTCCTGCCAACCCTCATTGGAGGGGGCAGAAGTAGAGGGGCCAGGTACCGGCGTTGGAGTGGGGAGCGGAGGGAAATCCGCTCCAGCTCTTGCCGTCGTCTTACTATTAGGCCCCGGCTTCGGGGCAGCCGTCTTCGCCTTAGCCTCCTGTCGTGGCTTATGGCCAGCCGCAGGAGCAGGCTTTGACGTCGCCGCGGCGGCGTAGGTCACTCGACCCCCAACCACGGGAAGCGGGGTCGGCGCCGAAGCGACCGTCTTTCGCTGAGCTCCAAGCGGCGGCCGAACGACAGGGGCCGGAGGCAGCCTCGCCTCGAGGCCGGCCAGACGCCCGTCCACCAGATTCCCCACTGCGATGAGGATCTGTTGGACGAGGTCCTCCGATACCCCAGGGACAGTGGGGGCCGGCTGTGACGCAGACGCAGACGGGGCCGGCCGAGGCGTAGACGGGGCCGGCCGTGACGCAGCCGGAGCCGGCCGCGATGCTGACGGGGCCGGCCGCGACGCAGACAGGGCCGGGGCCGAGGCCTCGCGCTCAGGACGCTCCGCCCGAAATTGGGCAAACTGAGCGCTCAGCTCAGCCACCTGCCCCGTCAAGCGGTCGTTGGCCGCCTGGAGTCGAGCCACGTCCCCTATCAGGGACTGGACGACTCCCCCCAGTGTGGAGGAGGAGTCCTTAAGGGCCCTCACGAAGGAGCCCTTAAGGTTAACCGACTTGGTGGCCACCTTGTTAATGATGGCCACCGCGGCCTGCGCCCTCTCCTGCAGAGAGGCCGGTGTTTGGGGCACTGAGTCCCCATCCACCGGTTCCCCGATCTGCAGTAGGAGACCAGAGATCTCCTCCTCCGCCTGAGTCTCGCCGTCCGCCCTGACTCGCCTGTATGATTCCGCCTTACAAAAGGCGGAACCAGACGGGGCCGACACCGGGGTACGCGAGCGCCCCCTATGGCTGCTCGCGATTTTGGGCGGCAACATTTCCGCAGTGTCGCTGCCGCCATCGTTGGAGCGCACGCGTTTGCGGCTGTCGCTTGCGTCCAAGTCCATAGACTCCAATGCTGACGCATTAGAGCTACCACCCGCGCCATCCGACGAGTGGCTGGACCTGGAACGCGCACGCTCCGATTTTCTTCGGCTCCCAGCAGTCCGATTGACTACTGGGAGCCCCGCCGATCCGGGCGCCCCGGACGCAGACTCCTCCTCGGTAGAGGAGTCGTCTGCCCTCCGGAATTGCCCCTTGGCGTTCCTCCTTCCCTTTCCTTTCCTCTCCCTCTCTCTCTCCTGTCCAGTTTCGTTGCCAATTGTCGCTTTTTTATTTAGATCGATCGTATTTATCATTTTATTATTAGATTCAGTTGCCATAACATATCCCACGAGTATGGGGGAAATAAAAGTCCGTCCGGGCGGTGCCCCCTGCACCCGGATAAGCCTAAATACTGTGGAGGTCGGCCGGTATCCACAGGTTTTAACGACTTGGCTGTCGGGTGTTATAGACTATCCTTGTCACGGGCCGGCCAATTAAGGCAAGCCCTCCGGCCAACAGGTTCTCAGCATACCCTCCTGGAGCCACCAGTCAGGTCGTTGCTGAGCCCCTGTTGGTTACGGAATGCGACAGGGTGGCTAGCCCCGTCTCGCCGACGAGTGTCAGCCCCTGAATTAACAGTGGGCTGACCCGTCCCAGGTTCCTCTCGAACCTACTTGCACTCCAATACGCCCTCTGCTAGATCAGAGGGACGATTGGAGTGCTCTCCGCGGCAGTCTTTCCAGACTCCGCCAGGTATCCCATTTAGTCTGGGGTCTCACTCTGAACCTATCCGGCATGAGTGGCTCTACCGGCATAGCCCCAGAGATCATCGACCCACGCAAGCCCCACCACGACGACAACGTAGGGATACATTGGGGGGAACCTAACCTTTTTTTTTTTTTTTTTTTTTTTTTTTTTTTTTTTTTTTTTTTTTTTTTTTTTTTTAACGTGTGGAAATCCCCTCGGACCGTCACCCCACCGGGGCTTGCGGCGGGGCGGTGTGTCGGACTCGAACCGACTAAAACCACACGGTGTGCCACTCTGCGCCTGTGAAGGGAGGAATCCGGGAACCGCAGTTATTAACACGTCCGGACCCCTCCCAGCGCTTGCCCGCACAGAAGCGGGCACCGTCAGCTGTCAAAATCTCAATTTAGGCGACGTACGGCACACGCGTAACGTCGCCTCCTCGCGGGCGGCCACTAGAGCGGATGGAAGGGAAAGCCCGTCCCGACCATCCGCGGCCACACTCAGGGCGGCATGAGGCGCTGATAGGCGCGCCTCCGCCGCCCGGTTCGCCGGCGGCGGATTGGGTCCGAGTGGACATCATCCTCCCGGGCCTTCTCCGCCACCTCCTTCTGCGAGATTACGTCTTCGCAGAAGGTTGCGACCGCGGTAAAACTGCTGTCGCTACCGGCCATGGAGCGTATGACGGCCGGTAGCGAGAGATCTCCTCCGATGACTGCAGTGAGGGCCCGGCGCTGCGACGCCCAAGCGGGGCAAATCGTCAGCGTATGCTGGGCCGAGTCCTCACTGCAGTCGCAGTGGTGGCAGGCGGGACTCAATTCCCTCCTAGCGACCGAGTGCAGGTACTTCCCGAAGCAACCATGCCCGGAAAGGACCTGCGTCAGTCGGAAGGAAAGGGTCCCGTGCTGCCGCCCTGCCCACTCGAGGATGACCGGCTGGAGAGCCTCCACGGTGGCAAAGCCAGCGCGTGGAGTCTCCAGCCGGAACGACCATCTAGCCATCGTGGCTCGACGGGCGGCTTCACGCCAGTCGCGTACCTCTTCGGGCGGAGGGCGATAGCCATACTCCGCCCGATATTCAGCCACCCGTCGATAAACTTCGGCGAGCACTTCCGCCTCCAAATCCCACGGGGGTGTTCCGGCCAGGGCGCACGCCGCCTCGGTCGACACCGTGCGGTATCCGCGTATGGCTCTGACTGCCAGTACCCTCTGAGGCCGCCAGAGGCGAGCCTTATTTAGGGCAGTCAGAGCCGCCACCCACACCGGTGCACCGTACAGCGCCATCGACCGGACCACCCCCGTGTAGAGGTGTCGCGTTGCGACGCTGGCTCCACCCAGATTGGGCAAAAGTCGCCCAAGGGCGGAGGCAGCATCGACCAGCTTGGGACCAAGCTGTCGGAAGTGCTCGTCGAAGAGCCACCTACCGTCGAGGACCAGGCCCAGATACCTCATCTGGGCCCGAACCGGTACGAGGACCGAGTTGACCTCTATTGAGGCGCCGGCGGGTGGACCACGACGGGGCCCATGGAACAATAGGGCCTCCGTCTTGTCCAGGGCCACCCGTAATCCCAGCGCCTCGATGCGCCCAACCACCAGAGAAACTCCCCTGGTGGCCAGGCACGCCGCCTCTTGGAAGTTCGCTCCCCGGGCTGTGACCAATGTGTCATCGGCGTAACAAATTACGCCCAGCCCGGGGGGGAGACGACCTCGCAGGACCCAGTCGTACCCCACGTTCCACAGGAGTGGTCCAAGGACAGACCCCTGCGGAACGCCGCACGACATGGGTCGCCGTCTCAAGACGCCCTCTCGGTCCTCGTACACGACGGTACGCTCCTCTAGATAGTCTGCCACTAGCCGCCTCAGGTACTCTGGCACTCCGTGGTAGTGGAGTGCTTCCCTGATGCAGCTAAATGGCAGACTATTGAAGGCGTTGGCGATGTCCAAGGACACCGCCAACACCACGCCGCCACAGCTCACTGCCTCTTCGGTCACGGCCCTAAGGCGCATCACGGCATCGACCGTCGAACGCCCCTCCCGGAATCCGAATTGGGCGTCCGACAGGTCGGGCCCCACCTCGCAGAGGTGCCGGACGATGCGGGCAGAGAGTATCCTCTCAAAAAGTTTACCCGCCTCGTCCAGCAACACGATGGGCCTATAGGCCGCGACCGAATCGGCAGGCCGTCCCGGCTTCCTCAATAGGACCAGCTTCCCGCTTTTCCAGCACTCAGGGAAGCGTCCAGACGCCAGGCTAGCGTCCAACACTTCCCTGAGGCGGTCCGACATATGGTCGAGGGCTCGGGCCATCACTCGGGCTGGTACCCCGTCCGGCCCGGGGGCGGTGTTCTTGGAACGAATCCGCAGAACAGCCGCCCCAACCTCCGATTCCCTAACGGGCGGCACATCGTCCTCTCTACCCCCGTCATCTCCGACCTCGTAGGCCATCGACGGGGGTGTGTGCTCCGCCCGCTGCGGGAAAAGGCCCTCGACCACTTCCTGCAGGAAGCTGGGCTGGAGAGTCTCGGTAAGGGGGGGGCCCAACGTACGGAGCTTCTGACGCACCGCACGGTATGGGCGACCCCAGGGGTCACGATCGAGACTCTCCAGCATCTCCTTTCTCTTTACCTCTTTGGCGCGGCAAATGGCCAGCTTCACAGTTTTCCGCGCTTCGCGGTACTCCTCATGAAGCTGGTCCCCGCCACCGTCTCCACGGTGACGTCGCCTGCTGCGAGTGTAGGACCTCCGGGCACGAGTACAAGCCGCACGGAGGTCCGCCAACTCCTGGGACCACCAGTAGACCTCCTTCCGCGGAGGCCGACGACCTTGGATGCGGGGCATGGCCGTATCGCAAATCTGCGTAATCGCATCGCGAAAACGGCCAGCCCCCACGTCCACGCCGACCTCCTCGGTCGGGGCCTGCGGAGACAGCCAAGAATGAATAATGGCCGCCTCCTCTAGTAGGTCCCTGTCCAGCTTGGCAGCAGCCCACCGCGGAAAGCGGGAAGGATGCCGCGCCGTGTGACCCCTACTGGGGCCCTGGGACCGGGAGAGCTCAAATCGGATATACAGGTGATCCGAGAGCGTCTCAACCTCTTCCAGGACACACCAGTTCCTTACTCGTGCGGCAACAGCAGGGGTAGCGAACGAAAGATCCACTATCGACCCCCCCTGCTGTCGCACGCACGTGTTGGTAGAGCCTCTGTTCAGCAAACAGAGGCCCACCGAAGCCGCCCACTCCTCGACGGCTTCGCCCTTGGCGTCCGTCCCGGGGGACCCCCACGTAATGGATTTTGCGTTGAAGTCCCCCAGCACGAGGACGTGCCCAGACGCTAATCGCCGCATCGAGGTCTCCAAGCTGTTAAGGAAGACCTCGAAGTCGCTCAAACTCCGGTTGGGGGAGAAGTACACACCGTAAACGGTGATCCCCCCCCACTCGGCGGCAACATATCCAGAGCCCTTGTCTCTTAGCGACAAGGGCGGGGAATGAGCCGCCGCGGAACCGATGACTGCCACGGAGCCGTCCCAGTCACCCATCCAGTTTGGACGGGGAGGAACGAAGTAGGGCTCCGCGACTACGGCAACACCGATCGACCACTGCGCCATGGTTTGCAGGAAGAGATCCTGCGCCGCGGCACAGTGGTTCAGGTTTGTCTGGACAAGGAGGTTGGAGACGTGGTCCATTAATGGATCGTCTCTACAACCTCCTCCATGGACGTCGACGTGGACGGACGGACAACGTCGGAGGCAGCCTGGGTCGCTAGGCTAGCCCCCGACGTCTGCCGAGAAGCGCGGGAAGGCCTGCAGCCCCCCTGCCCCATCTGGTGATTGGCAGGCTTATTACCTGCCGCACATATGGGGCAGTGAGGGGCGGCAGAACACTCTGCCGCCTTGTGCCCCGGTCCACCGCAGCGGAAACATAATCCGCTGCAGTCAAAGCAACTCTCGCACTTGGCGCGTGTGTGTCCCGATGTAAAGCATTTAAAGCACCTCATCGGCCTCGCCGCCAGGACTGTGATCCTGGCGCTAACGAAGCCAACGAGGAGCCTGCCGGCGTCGCCCAAAATTTTGGCCGACGCCATGGGACAACTTACCCACACAGCTCCAAGTCCTCCCGGACCGGGGCGGATGGTGCCAACCTTGATGTTGTCCGCGTTGCACTGCGTCTTCTCTCTGATAGCAACGCGGACATCATCTACAGTGACGGAGTCGTCCAGGCCCGAAATGCGCAGCTCCGCGCATTTTGTAGGCCTGGAGATCTTCACACCCTCCGTGGCTGCGAAGACTCCCCTCAGTTTCTCGGCGAAAGTGTCTGCCGTTTTTGCGCCATCGGCCCCAGGGAACTCCAAAACTCGAGCTCCCGTCTGGGCGAGGCGCAAACGGACCCCTGCCGCTCCGAAATCACCGGCAAGACTGTCCCGGGCCGTCTTAAAGACGGCTGCGTAGGACAGCCCGTCGGCGGTCGCCTCCGGCGACACCGTTACCACTACGGCCGCGGTCTTAGGCGGCTGCAGCTTCCGCGGCTTTTTCGTAGCGGCCCGCGCCACCGACGACGACTGCGGGCCAGAGGCCGCCTTTTGGGCAGCCTTATTAGCTCGCTGTTGGGACTTCTTCGATTTAGCCCCCCCTACTACCTGCCAACCCTCATTGGAGGGGGCAGATGTGGAGGGGCCAGGCAGAGGTGTTGGAGTTGGGAGCGGAGGGATTTCCGCTCCAGCTCTTGCCGCCGCTTTGGGGCCCGCTTTCGGCACAGTCTTCTTGGCCGGAGCCTTCGCCCGCTGCTGCGTCTTGCGCGCAGTGGCAGGGCCCGGCACTGACGTCGCCGCTGCGTACGTCACTCGGCCCCCCACCACGGGGAGCGGGGTCGGCGCTGAGGCGTCCCTCGTCCTCGGTGTCGCGAGCGGTGGCCGAACAATAGGGGCCGGGGGCAGCCTCGCCTCCAGACCCGCGATCCTACCGTCTACCAGGTTACCCATTGCGTGCAGCATGTACTGCAGCATCTGCTGCAGGACGTCGTCGGGTACCCCGGGGACAGCAGGGGCCGGCTGGGACGCAGACGGGGCCGGCCGGGCCGCAGACGGGGCCGGCCTGGATGTAGATGCAGACGGTGTCGGCTGGGATGTAGACGGGGCCGGCTGGTACGTAGACGGGGCCGGCTGGGGCGCAGACGGGGCCGGCTGGGACGCAGACGGGGCCGGCCTGGATGTAGACGCAGACGGTGTCGGCTGGGATGTAGACGGGGCCGGCTGGGACGTAGGCGGGGCCGGCCGCAACGTGGACGGGGCCGGACCGGGGCGCTCCGCCCGGAATTGGGCGAACTGAGCACTCAGCTCCGCCATCTGCCCCGCCAAGCAGTCGTTGGCCGCCTGGAGGCGAGCCACATCTCCTATGAGGGCCTCCACGACTCCCGCTATAGTGGAGGAGGAGTCCCTAAGGGCCCTCACAAAAGAGCCCTTTAGGTTTACGGACTTGGTGGCCACCTTTTGAATTATGGCCACCGCCGCGTCCGCTCTCTCCTGCAAAGAGGCCAGTGATTGAGGCACTGAGTCCCCCGCCACCGGCTCTCCGATCTTGAGCAGGAGACCTGAGATCTCCTCCTCCGCCTGCAATTCGCCGTCAGCCCTGGCTCGTCTGTAAGATTCCGCCTTGCTGAAGACGGAACCTGACGGGGCTGAGGATGGAGTGCGAGACCTCCCTCTGTGGCTGCTTGCGACCTTAGGAGGAGGCATCATTTCCAGGGCTGCGTCGCTGGAGAGCCCGCGTTTGCGGCTGTCTGTTGCCTCCGTGTCCATAAGTTCCAATGCATCATTGGAATCACCAGCATTGGAACTACCACCCGCGTCATCCGACGATAAGGTGGATCTGGAACGCGTGCGTTCCGATGTTCTTCGGCTCCCAGCAGTCAGATAGACTCCTAGGAGTCCCACCGTAGGCGTTCCAGACGCAGATTCCTCCTCAGTGGACGAGTGGTCATCTGCCTTCCTGAACTGCCCCTTGGCGTTCCTCCCTACCTTCCTTCTCCGTTGCTTTTCATTTCCGTTTGGCTTGCCAGTTGTCGTTTCTTGGTTTTCGATCGTATTTGTTTTTAAATCTATTTCAGTACTCATAATTATTCCCACGATTAGGGGAGAACTAAAGGTCCACCCGGGCAGAGATCCCCAATACCCGGGCAAGCGAAGATTTGTGCCCAACTGAGGGGTCCGCAGGTCCCTGGCTGGGGGTGTGCTTGCGACTGAACTACCCATCAGCCATGCATCCCCTGGTCACACACCAGAACACGGGATTCGGGGTAATTTTTATAGAGGTTTTCATCCTCGCGGTCCGGGCGGTTAAGCCAAGACCCACGGTCCCAGTCGAGTCAGAGATGTGACCTAACTCGACGTACCTACTGGGATTACGTTGTAGCGGCGGGGGCAACAAAAGACTAACTCTTAAGTTGCCCGCTCGGAGGCAGGTGAGTGCTCACCGAGCTCGCCATAGTTCCTCTTATTCGAGGACCTACTCGCACTCCAATACGCCTTCTGCTAGAGCAGAGGGACGTTTGGAGTGCCCTTCGCGGCAGTCTCTACAGACTCCGTCTGGTATCCCATTTAGTCTGGAGTCTCCTTCTGGGCCTATCCGGCATGAGTGGCTCTACCGGCATAGCCCCAGAAATCATCGACCCACGCAAGCCCCACCACGACGACAACGTAGGGATACGTTGGGGGGAACCTAACCTAACCTAACCTAACCTAACCTAACCTAACCTAACCTGGGGCGCGGCGTCGGGTAACCTCCACGTTGGCTTACGCGTTTCTTCCCCCTTTGGACTCCGGTCCTGGGGAGCGGAAGCGTGGAGGCTGGTGCGCCCTGGACAGCGGTCAGGATACTCTGACTCTCAGGAGCTCTGTATGCTGGCCGTCTGACCAATAACCCGACAGCCCTTTTCTGGGCTTGACCTCATTGCACGAGGGGGTCGCGGGGAGGGATCCGCAGCAGCCCTTTTCAGGGCTCGGCGGGATCGAGGGCGGGTCGGCCCACTGTTGACTCAGGGGCTGACAGGCACTAGTGCCACCGTCGGTGAGAGAGGCCTAGCCACCCTCTCGCGTTCCGTAACCAACAGGTGCTCAACTGTGACCTGACTGGTGGCTCCAGGAGGGTATGCTGAGAACCTGTTGGCCGGAGGGTTTGCCTTAACTGGCCGGCCCGCGTCAAGGAAAAGACTCTAAAACCCGACAGCAAAGTCGTAAAAAGCGGACCTCTCGCTGCAGGCTGTGGCTCCGGCTATGGCCAGCGGCGATGAGTGTCGGGCTGCCGTCGCCTCGTTGCTGATGGCGGCCACGAGGAGAGGCTCTGCTGGGGCGGGAGTGGGCTGGGCTCGCTCTTTCGCCCCGCGGGCCACGGGGACGCCGGCGGGCGGAGTTCGCACGCGTCCAGGGGAGGGATGCCGGTGGGCGAAGTCCGCACGCGTCCCTGGGTGAGAGTGGCCACGGGCGGTGGATCGGGGGATCTGCCGCCCCATGCTAATGTGGCGGAATGCGCCCCTCTGTGTTTCTGGGGTGCATTCATGAGGTGTGCCCAACAACAAAGGGCGTCCCTAGCCGAGTCGCGGTGAGCAAACTATCCCGTGGCTCGGATTAGGTGAAGGAGGAACACCGTGGTGGTTTAGTGGGTAGTCTGGCTTCTCTTTGAGGTCAGGAGTCCCACACGAAGCGAACCCCCTGCCCCCGCGGGAGGCGAGCGAAGTGCGTAAATGCATTCCACCACGTAAAAAAAAAAAAAAAAAAAAACCTAACCTAACCTAACCTAACCTAACCTAACCTAACCTAACCTAACCTGGGGCGGGGCGCGGCGTCGGGTAACCTCCACGTTGGCTTACGCGTTTCTTCCCCCTTTGGACTCCGGTCCTGGGGAGCAGAAGCGTGGAGGCTGGTGCGCCCTGGACAGGCGGTCGGGATACTCTGACTCACAGGAGCTCTGTATGCTGGCCGTCTGACCAATAACCCGACAGCCCTTTTCAGGGCTTGGCCCCATTGCACGAGGGGGTCGCGGGGTGGGATCCGCAGCAGCCCTTTTCAGGGCTCGGCGGGATCGAGGGGCGGGTCGGCCCACTGTTAACTCAGGGGCTGACAGGCACTAGTGCCACCGTCGGTGAGAGAGGCTTCGCCACCCTCTCGCGTTCCGTAACCAACAGGGGCTCAACTATGACCTGACTGGTGGCTCCAGGAGGGTAGCTGAGAACCTGTTGGCCGGAGGGCTTGCCTTAACTGGCCGGCCCGCGTCAAGGAAAAGACTCTAAAACCCGACAGCAAAGTCGTAAAAAGCAGACCTCTCGCCGTAGGCTGTGGCTCCGGCTATGGCCGGTGGCGATGAGTGTTGGGCTGCCGTCGCCTCACGGCTGATGGCGGCCAAGAGGAGGGGCTCTGCTGGGGCGGGAGTGGGCTGGGCTCGCTCTTTCGCCCCGCGGGCCACGGGGACGCCGGCGGGCGGAGTTCGCACGCGTCCCGGGGAGGGATGCCGGCGGGCGAAGTTCGCACGCGTCCCTGGGTGAGAGTGGCCACGGGCGGTGGGTCGGGGGATCTGCCGCCCCATGCTAATGTGGCGGAATGCGCCCTTCTGTGTTTCCGGGGTGCATTCAGGAGAAGAGCCCGACAGCAAAGGGCGTCCCTAGCCGAGTCGCGGTGAGCAAACTATCCCGTGGCTCGGATTAGGTGAAGGAGGAACACCGTGGTGGTTTAGTGGGTAGTCTGGCTTCTCTTTGAGGTCAGGAGTCCCACACGAAGCGAACCCCCTGCCCCCGCGGGAGGCGAGCGAAGTGCGTAAATGCATTCCACCACGTAAAAAAAAAAAAAAAAAAAAAAAAAAAAACCTAACCTGGGGCGCGGCGGGGCGCGGCGTCGGGTAACCTCCACGTTGGCTTACGCGTTTCTTCCCCCTTTGGACTCCGGTCCTGGGGAGCAGAAGCGTGGAGGCTGGTGCGCCCTGGACAGGCGGTCAGGATACTCTGACTCTCAGGAGCTCTGTATGCTGGCCGTCTGACCAATAACCCGACAGCCCTTTTCAGGGCTTGACTCCATTGCACGAGGGGGTCGCGGGGTGGGATCCGCAGCAGCCCTTTTCAGGGCTCGGCGGGATCGAAGGGGCGGGTCGGTCCACTGTTGACTCAGGGGCTGACAGGCACTAGTGCCACCGTCGGGGAGAGAGGCTTCGCCACCCTCTCGCGTTCCGTAACCAACAGGGGCTCAACAGTGACCTGACTGGTGGCTCCAGGAGGGTATGCTGAAAACCTGTTGGCCGGAGGGCTTGCCTTAACTGGCCGGCCCGCGTCAAGGAAAAGACTCTAAAACCCGACAGCAAAGTCGTAAAAAGCAGACCTCTCGCCGTAGGCTGTGGCTCCGGCTATGGCCGGCGGCGATGAGTGTCGGGCTGCCGTCGCCTCACGGCTGATGGCGGCCAAGAGGAGGGGCTCTGCTGGGGCGGGAGTGGGCTGGGCTCGCTCTTTCGCCCCGCGGGCCACGGGGACGCCGGCGGGCGGAGTTCGCACGCGTCCCGGGGAGGGATGCCGGTGGGCGAAGTCCGCACGCGTCCCTGGGTGAGAGTGGCCACGGGCGGTGGATCGGGGGATCTGCCGCCCCACGCTAATGTGGCGGAATGCGCCCCTCTGTGTTTCTGGGGTGCATTCATGAGGTGTGCCCGACAACAAAGGGCGTCCCTAGCCGAGTCGCGGTGAGCAAACTATCCCGTGGCTCGGATTAGGTGAAGGAGGAACACCGTGGTGGTTTAGTGGGTAGTCTGGCTTCTCTTTGAGGTCAGGAGTCCCACACGAAGCGAACCCCCTGCCCCCGCGGGAGGCGAGCGAAGTGCGTAAATGCATTCCACCACGTAAAAAAAAAAAAAAAAAAAAAAAAAAAAAAAAAAAACCTGGGGCGCGGCGTCGGGTAACCTCCACGTTGGCTTACGCGTTTCTTCCCCCTTTGGACTCCGGTCCTGGGGAGTAGAAGCGTGGAGGCTGGTGCGCCCTGGACAGGCGGTCGGGATACTCTGACTCTCAGGAGCTCTGTATGCTGGCCGTCTGACCAATAACCCGACAGCCCTTTTCAGGGCTTGACCCCATTGCACGAGGGGGTCGCGGGGTGGGATCCGCAGCAGCCCTTTTCAGGGCTCGGCGGGATCGAGGGGCGGGTCGGCCCACTGTTAACTCAGGGGCTGACAGGCACTAGTGCCACCGTCGGCGAGAGAGGCCTAGCCACCCTCTCGCGTTCCGTAACCAACAGGGGCTCAACAGTGACCTGACTGGTGGCTCCAGGAGGGTATGCTGAAAACCTGTTGGCCGGAGGGCTTGCCTTAACTGGCCGGCCCGCGTCAAGGAAAAGACTCTAAAACCCGACAGCAAAGTCGTAAAAAGCAGACCTCTCGCCGTAGGCTGTGGCTCCGGCTATGGCCGGCGGCGATGAGTGTCGGGCTGCCGTCGCCTCACGGCTGATGGCGCCCAAGAGGAGGGGCTCTGTTGGGGCGGGAGTGGGCTGGGCTCGCTCTTTCGCCCCGCGGGCCACGGGGACGCCGGCGGGCGGAGTTCGCACGCGTCCCGGGGAGGGATGCCGGCGGGCGAAGTTCGCACGCGTCCCTGGGTGAGAGTGGCCACGGGCGGTGGGTCGGGGGATCTGCCGCCCCATGCTAATGTGGCGGAATGCGCCCTTCTGTGTTTCCGGGGTGCATTCAGGAGAAGAGCCCGACAACAAAGGGCGTCCCTAGCCGAGTCGCGGTGAGCAAACTATCCCGTGGCTCGGATTAGGTGAAGGAGGAACACCGTGGTGGTTTAGTGGGTAGTCTGGCTTCTCTTTGAGGTCAGGAGTCCCACACGAAGCGAACCCCCTGCCCCCGCGGGAGGCGAGCGAAGTGCGTAAATGCATTCCACCACGTAAAAAAAAAAAAAAAAAAAAAAAAAAAACCTAACCTAACCTAACCTGGGGGGGGCGCGGCGTCGGGTAACCTCCACGTTGGCTTACGCGTTTCTTCCCCCTTTGGACTCCGGTCCTGGGGAGCGGAAGCGTGGAGGCTGGTGCGCCCTGGACAGGCGGTCAGGATACTCTGACTCTCAGGAGCTCTGTATGCTGGCCGTCTGACCAATAACCCGACAGCCCTTTTCAGGGCTTGACCCCATTGCACGAGGGGGTCGCGGGGTGGGATCCGCAGCAGCCCTTTTCAGGGCTCGGCGGGATCGAGGGGCGGGTCGGCCCACTGTTAACTCAGGGGCTGACAGGCACTAGTGCCACCGTCGGTGAGAGAGGCCTAGCCACCCTCTCGCGTTCCGTAACCAACAGGGGCTCAACTATGACCTGACTGGTGGCTCCAGGAGGGTAGCTGAGAACCTGTTGGCCGGAGGGCTTGCCTTAACTGGCCGGCCCGCGTCAAGGAAAAGACTCTAAAACCCGACAGCAAAGTCGTAAAAAGCAGACCTCTCGCCGTAGGCTGTGGCTCCGGCTATGGCCGGCGGCGATGAGTGTCGGGCTGCCGTCGCCTCACGGCTGATGGCGGCCAAGAGGAGGGGCTCTGCTGGGGCGGGAGTGGGCTGGGCTCGCTCTTTCGCCCCGCGGGCCACGGGGACGCCGGCGGGCGGAGTTCGCACGCGTCCCGGGGAGGGATGCCGGTGGGCGAAGTCCGCACGCGTCCCTGGGTGAGAGTGGCCACGGGCGGTGGGTCGGGGGACCTGCTGCCCCACGCTAATGTGGCGGAATGCGCCCTTCTGTGTTTCTGGGGTGCATTCATGAGGAGAGCCCGACAACAAAGGGCGTCCCTAGCCGAGTCGCGGTGAGCAAACTATCCCGTGGCTCGGATTAGGTGAAGGAGGAACACCGTGGTGGTTTAGTGGGTAGTCTGGCTTCTCTTTGAGGTCAGGAGTCCCACACGAAGCGAACCCCCTGCCCCCGCGGGAGGCGAGCGAAGTGCGTAAATGCATTCCACCACGTAAAAAAAAAAAAAAAAAAAAAAAAACCTAACCTAACCTTTTTTTTTTTTTTTTTTTTTTAACGTGTGGAAATCCCCTCGGACCGTCACCCCACCGGGGCTTGCGGCGGGGCGGTGTGTCGGACTCGAACCGACTAAAACCACACGGTGTGCCACTCTGCGCCTGTGAAGGGAGGAGTCCGGGAACTGCAGTTATTAACACATCCGGACCCCACCCAGCGCCTGCCCGCACAGAAGCGGGCACCGTCTGCTGGTTCATCCTCATCATCCTCTCAATTACGCGACGTACGGCACACGCGTACGTCGCCCCCTCGCGGGAGGCCACTAGAGCGGATGGAGGGGAAAGCCCGTCCCGACCATCCGCGGCCACACTCAGGGCGGCATGAGGCGCTGATAGGCGCGCCTCCGCCGCCCGGTTCGCCGGCGGCGGATTGGGTCCGAGTGGACATCGTCCTCCCGGGCCTTCTCCGCCACCTCCTTCTGCGAGATTACATCTTCGCAGAAGGTTGCGACCGCGGTAAAACTGCTATCGCTACCGGCCATGGAGCGTATGACGGCCGGTAGCGAGAGATCTCCTCCGATGACTGCAGTGAGGGCCCGGCGCTGCGACGCCCATGCAGGGCAGATCGCCAGCGTATGCTGGGCCGAGTCCTCACTGCAGTCGCAGTGGTGGCAGGCGGGACTCAATTCCCTCCTAGCGACCGAGTGCAGGTACTTCCCGAAACCTAACCTAACCTAACCTAACCTAACCTAACCTAACCTAACCGTGCGAAATTTTAATTGAAAACAGCTGCTGGTATCGTTATTTTTTGTTGATATCATCTTTGTAGACACTCCTGCGTCCCGTGGGAAGAAAATAACCTGAAAAAACAAAGAAAAATTTTAATTTCTGGACTTAGAAAAATTTTGAATTTCTAAATTGCTTAATTTTCGAGGTTTTTGTCGAATTATTCGATAACGCTTCTCCTCAAACTTGACATAGTTACAGATATAGATAGCCCTCATCAAGGCCTATCTAACAACACCTCCTTTGTATAGGTTGGGTAAATATAAGTTGCTAAATTTCAACATTCATTTTGACTTTTGGTATTTTTAAGGAATTTTCCAAGGCTCTTTGCTTATAACTCTTCGAAATTTATTTTCGGAATTTTTAATTATATTTATTTAGATAGAACTCGTCAAGGTCTATCTAATAACACCTCTTTTATTAACACTCGGTTAATAAAAGTACTAAATTTTCAACATACAAATCTCAATTTACCGTTTTTTCGAAAATTTTCTGCGATTTTCCTTTAATAACTTGCCCCCTTATTTTTTCTAAACAATTAATTATACATATCTAGATAGCTCGCGTCACGACCTATCTAACAACACCTCTTTTAAGTAAATCTGGTAAATAGAATCTTAGAAATTCGACATTAAAATTTCAATTTCAGTCATTTTTGAGGTTTTTGTCGATTAATTCGATAGCCCTTGTTTTCCAAATCACTAATTATATATATTTAAATAGCCCTTTCAATTACCCGTCGAACGACACCACTCTCGTCCGGATCCGCCTGACGGAAAATTAAAAAATTGCCCGCCCACCCTCCCTTTTTTCACTGGTGATATAGGCTTAGCGGAGAAGGGATCGCCCCAAAAATTTTATTGTCAAAAAATTTTAACCAAGGATTTCGCGCTATTTTAATTTGTTGACGGAAGGCAATTTACACCTTCCTTATAATTTTAACGGCTCCACACAGAGCACAAACTTTTAAAATATTTTTTGTACTAGGTAGAATTACATTCTACCTAATATCTATTTTAACCTTAGCTGTAAATACTGACACACCCACCTATACAGGGTTAACACACACTACTGACATACACCCCTCTATACAGGGTCATACATTTTTTATTATTATTTATTTTATTACACACGGACAAATTTCCCCGTCCGCACTACCAACATGTCCAGCAACGGAGCCCTTGCTAACAGACGACTCAGCTTCTCCTCCTCACCATCACCATCACCATCGCCGCACCCGCATCCACCGAAACAGCAAAAGGCTCCAACCACCCGCAAAACAACCATGGAGGCCACCGGGACGAGCGACAGGACAGCCCAGGCTAGGGTCTGGCTTCAAAGAGCGAAGGCTTGCGTAAGCGAGTCCCGCAATTTGAAGACAGACCTTAAGGTAGGGATCCTCAACGCCGTAGACCACCTCTACCAACTCGTTAAAGAGGCGGAAGCGTCCAAGGCAACAACAGCAGCCACGACGCACGACATAAGATCCAACACTGCGGTGGTGGTAGCTCCTGTGCAAGAGGAAAAACTGCTGAAGAGACTAGAGGAGGTGGAAAATAGGATCTGTAGCCGGATGGACAGTATAATCGAGGCTGCTAAAGGGCTTACACCCGAGAGCGTCCCGGACCCGATCCCCATAACGTACGCCAGTGTTGCAGCAGCCAGACCCAGGTGCCGACCGGCGCTTCACTCGGTGGCGGTGACCTCAACGGACAGCCAGGAGACTGCCGATGAGGTTCTCGCCAGGGTGAGAAAGGCGGTCGACGCCAGGGGTACTGGTCTAAAGGTCAGTAAGGCCAGGAAAGCCAAAGGCAGTACCGTAATCCTGGGCTGCGACACGGAGGTGGAACGGGACAGGGTTAGGGAAAAGATCCAGAGCAGTGATGGTGGGCTTGTGGTGGTGCCCATGAGGAACAAGGATCCACTCGTCGTCCTCAAAGACGTTTTCGTTGATGGGGACGACGAGGATATGATCCGGGCCATTTACACCCAAAACGCCAACATCTTCATGGGCCTACCACAGGAGGAGAGAGAAGTGAAAATAAAGTTCAAGAAAAGAACCAGGAACCCCAAGACGTCTCACGTTGTACTGCAGGTAGGACCAAGGGTGTGGCAAAGGATGACGGAGTCTGGAACCCTCTACCTGGACCTGCAAAGGGTCAGAGTGGAGGACCAGTCTCCGCTCATCCAGTGCACGAAGTGCCTGGCGTTCGGACACGGCCGCAAGTTCTGCACCGAGAGTGTGGACAGGTGCAGTCACTGCGGAGGCTCGCACTTACGCGAAAAGTGCCCCGAGTACACCGCGGGAGCTGAGCCGCGGTGCTGCAACTGCTCGCACTCTGGACTGCGGAACGTCGGCCATAACGCCTTCAGTGCCGAATGCCCAACCCGCTCCAAATGGGACTACCTAGCGAGGCAAAACACGTCGTATTTATGACTCATTCACTCACGCACTTATGACACAGAACACACACATACACATACACTGATATAGGAAATATATTATAAACATATATGAATATATCAAACACGCACACAAACATTGACACGTACACGAAAACAAACAAAACAGGAACGCACTAATTCATAACAGAGGTGGCAACAATTGCATATATCTGAGATATGTACAGATTGTTGACAGGAAGGAAAGAAACAGGACTGTATGAATTAGGATAAAGCAAAACACGTACATAAAACACTAGACATGCACACAAAACAGATACACAAAGTCATAAATACTACGATATACAGGTTGTAACACAACAACCGAATGGGGCGTCTTGGCGAGACTAAAATGAAAAAAGGTTCTGTTAACGCTCAAGATATGTAATTTTTCAAACAAAAAACTATGATTCGGTATTTAAACTGTATAATTTTATAAGATAACATTTCAAGGTGCAGAGTCGGACGGAAGCAAAGGGCCAAGAGAGAGAAAAAGTGACAGTTACATTTTTAGTGTTGTCTAGTGCCAACCGCACAGCAATTCTCTTTTTTTTTTTATTTTGAGTATTGGGATATTTAGGCGCCAACATATCCTCCCCCCGTTGAAGGCCTAGTCTTCAACCTTGACTTCTTCTGCAGTAGGAAGAGGACACAGTCTGACGAGAGAGCGTCGCACACAGCCTCTTGAAGTGTTGATGTCCGCCACACGCGGAATGCCGTCTGGTCCACGGAACAGTCGCAATACACGCCCGAGACGCCAGCTTAGAGGAGGTACGTTCTCTTCTTGAACGAGAACAAGGTCTCCGATATTTAGCTTCGTGGTGTTGGATTTCCACTTTGTACGTAGTTGCAGTTCACAAATGTATTCTCGCCTCCATCGGTTCCAGAAATCCCGTCTTATTTGCTCGAGGCGGGCGTACCGTTGTAGTTGAGTAGCCTTGCAGCCGTAGAGTGCCGGAGTTGGCAGAGCGTTGAGTGGTCTGCCAATCAGGAAATGCCCTGGGGATAAGGAAAGGAGATCGTCAGGGGATGACGACATTGGGCACAAGGGACGGCTATTTAACACTGCCTCCACTTGTGCGAATAAAGTGCAAAGTTCTTCGAATGTGAGATGAGTATTTCCCATGACTCTTTTTATGTGATATTTAGCAGCCTTGACGCCAGCCTCCCAGATTCCACCGAAATGAGGGCTGTAAGCTGGAATGAATGAAAATTTTATACCTTCTCCAGATGCTAACTCAGAGAGAGATTGAGAATTGATTTTTATAAAATGACTGATTTCCTTTGCAGCGGCGACAAAATTTCGACCATTGTCGGAACAAATCTCCGCTGGTAGGCCGCGTCGTGCAACAAAGCGACGGAGTGTCAATATGAAAGATTCTTTAGTCAAGTCACTGACTGGTTCTAAATGAACGCATTTGAAACGTAAACAAATGAACAAACATAAATAGCATTTTGATAATTTAGCACCACGTCCCTTTCTATTTAGGATTAGAAAAGGGCCGGCATAATCGACACCAACTGATTTAAATGGATAGTCGACTGAAATACGATTTGCAGGTAAATTACCCATTTTAGGATTTAAAGTTTGACCACGAACACGCACACAGGTGAAGCATTGATTGACAACTCGCCTAGCAAGCTTCCTGCCATTGACGGGCCACACAGACTCTCTAACAATTGCGAGCAGTAGCTGTGGACCTGCATGTAAATGCTTTAAGTGTTCGCGAATGAAATAAAGTTTAGTTACATAGTGAGAAGACTCTAAAAGTACTGGGTGTTTTTTATTGAAAGAATAATCTGAATTGTCTAATCTCCCCCCAACCCTTATTAATTGCGTGATGGGGTCAAAAAATGGAGATAAACTTAGTAATTTGGATTTTGATGGCAATGTTTTATTTGCAAGCAATATTTTGTATTCAGAAGGAAAAGATTGTTTTTGTGTGACTCGACAAATGAAATTAAAAGAATTATTTAATTCACTGACTGTTAAAAAGCCAGATAATTTGTTGTGTTTATTTAATTGTTTAGCATTATGCAGAAACCTTAACATGTATGCAAATACTCGCTGCATTTTAGTGAAATTGGAAAAGTAGGTAAAGTCGAATGTAGACTCAGGTAAATTAATGTAATGAATTTTAACTTCGGGTAATTCAATAGGTTTGTTTTGTTGTAGTATAGGCCACTGTGACTCATCATTGTACAGATAAGACGGACCCTTCCACCACATGATATTGTCGCGCAGCTGGCATGCATTTACACCACGTGAAATTAAATCCGCTGGATTTGCGTCAGTAGGAACATAACGCCATGATTTACGGTCAGTAAGATCAAGGATTTCAGCAATTCTATTTGCTACGAATGTTTTTAGTTTGCTGGGATCATTGTTGATCCAGCATAGTACGACATTAGAATCGCACCAATGTATAAATTTTGAAGGAGTGAGCCTTAATGAATCAGTAACAGATTTGCATAAGTTAGCTGCCAATAACGCGGCACACAGCTCGAGGCGAGGTATTGTTGTAGGTTTTATAGGTGCAACCTTGGATTTTGAACATAGCAACCTCACTGTTACCTCGTTATTTTCATTCAGCGATCTCATGTAGATACAAGCCCCATACGCGACTTGTGAAGCGTCACTGAATGAGTGAAGCTCAATGAACTTTGGTGAATTACAGAGAACTCTACGTGAAATGTGGAGATCTGCAAGTAAAGGTAAGTTTTTAGAAATTGCATACCAATCTTCTTCCAAATTATCAGGCACAGGCTGATCCCAGTCAATGCCTTTGCTCCACAACTTTTGGATGAGTATTTTTGTTTGAATTATGCATGGACTTATTAAGCCAAGTGGATCAAAGATTTTGAAAGACTGTGAAGTTATGAATCTTTTTGTAATTATGTCATTTGAATTTGTTGAATTTATTTTGACAGGTATATTGAACGTGTCATCTTTAGGATCCCAGCCTAGGCCGAGAGTGCTGGAGGACTCACTTAAGGTAAGTTTATCCTTTGTATTAATTTCGACGATATTATGAAATAATTCAGGTAAGTTAGTTTTGAATTTTCTCAAAGGGAAACAAGCTGAACTTAGTGTATTTGTTAAAGCCTTTTGAATGAATATCAATTGACTCTCACTATCTGAGCCTGTTATGACGTCATCAACCAGAAAATCGTTCTGAATTATTGTTTTTATTAATTCATCATTGCACTCTTCACTGACCTGCCACAGACATTTCGTACTAAGGTAGCTGGCACTCGCAGTACCGTAAGTAACAGTACCTAGTCGAAGAGTTCGGATAGGATGCGACTCGTCCTCTCTCCATAATATCAATTGAAGGTTACAATCCTCCTGGGACACAGCAATTTGTCTGTACATTTTGGCTATGTCACCAGTGAGAAGGTACTTGTATTGACGAGCTCTCACTAAAATAGAGAAAAGGGAATTTTGTAAATTAGGTCCTACAATGAGAATATCATTTAGGGAGTATCCAGAGGCAGTGGGAGCGGAGCCGTCGAAGACCACTCTGATTTTAGTGGACTCGCTGTCATTTTTAAAGACAGCATGATGACCTAGAAAATATGAAGGCTTTGGAATTGAAATAGGTGATTCTGAAAGATGACCCAATTCTGAATATTCACGTATGAATTGTACGTATTGTGACTTTAGTGTCGGATTTTTCCTAAATCTTTTTTCTAGATTTAGAAAACGTTGTTTAGCTTGATTGTAAGAGTCACCGAGACAGTCTGGTGATTCCTTTAGTGGTAATCTGACGCAGAACCTGCCGCTACTCAAACGAACTGTGTTATTTTGAAAATGATTTTCACAAGTAATTTCGTTGGGACTGAGAATCTTTCTTTGGGGTAGACTCTCCAGTTCCCAGAATTTATTGAGCATATTGTGCAATTCATTATTTGAAATGGTTGCATGATTGCATTGAATATTTTGCATGTTTTTGTATGAATTGATTGGGCCAGCTATGATCCAACCCAATTTTGAATTTTGTAGTTTTGGATTGTTGGGACCTAGAGGGCGCTGCTCGCCAACTAGGATATCCCAGAAGACGTCTGCTCCGATGAGCATATCAACGGGAGCAGGTGAATTGAACTTGGGATCGGATAATACGATACCTTTTGGAATTTTGAGGTTATGTATATCGACGGAGACCTTCGGAATGTCACCGGTTAGCTGATGAAGAATGTAGCAAGACAACTTCTCTTGGTAAGTGCCTTGAATGGATTTAATGTGAGTATTACAACTTTCTATTATTTTGTCACAATTATTGTTACCTATTCCAACAACATTTAATGGATTTATTGAATTACATTTTAAGCCCAATCTTTGTTGCAGTGATTTGGTGATGAAAGAGGATTGGCTGCCGCTATCCAGCAAAGCCCGAACCTTTTCTGATTTGTTATTTAGTGGGTTATAAACTTCTACAATTGCAGTAGACAAAAGAACGTACTCATTCTTTTGTTGTGAGAACGCAGCGACAGTCTCAGTGTTATTATTATCAGTGGTACTAGTGGTACAGTGAGCAGACACACTAGGATCATGAAGAAGAGAATTATGCCTTTGGTTGCATCTTCTACACGAGCCCAGGAGGCACTCAGACATTGGATGACCCTGTCGCAAACAGTTCTTGCACAACTTGTATTTAGAAACATAAGAGATTCTTTCTGCAATAGATTTAGACTTAAAATCTGGACAATTATATATTCTATGATTCCCATTGCATACAACACAAAGATAAGCTTTAAATGCATTATTTCTAGCTTGTGAAGTACCTGGAGCTGCAAATGAACTTGTATTTTGATAATGATTTGATTTGTTGCTATATTTATGGTTAGAATTAAATTGAGTTGATGACTGTGCTTGTTTAGAGCTATTATTATATAATAATTTATTACGGATGAGAGATTCAAGGACATCAGCCCGGTTAATTAGGAATTTTTTGAATTGTTCTAACTTAGGTATTTTACCTAAAGTGTTGCGATATTCATGCCACTTTTGTGTAGTACGGTTATCTAATTTACCAGATAAAATAAATATGACCATATAATCAAATGCAGGGTTATCTGTGTTTAGCCCTAAAGTGTTTATGGCTCGTAGATTTCTTGTGATGTTGTCAACCAAGAAACGAATTGATTTATCTGACTCACGAGTTAACGGCTGTATATTAATTAAGGAGTCAAAATGATAATCGATAAGAATCCTTTCATTATCATACCTCTCACAAATCAGCATCCAAGCTTCTTTGTAATTAGCAGACGAAATCTCAAGGTTGGATATAATACGAGCGGCATCACCCTCCAGGTATGACACCAAATAATGAAATTTGTGTATGTCTTGAATGCGATCATTTTTGTGAACCAGACTGACGTATGTGTCCCTAAACTCCAACCAACGGAAATGGGAACCGTCAAATTTTGAAATCTGAATTTGTGGTAAACGAAAACCAGGGTTTTGATGATCAGAGTCCGCATGGATCATGATAGACTGACGACGCTTACAGTCATCCTCCATCGTGTGTTTTTGTAGCTCAGTTTTAGCTATAGCTATGTACTGAACTAAGTCATGTTCAATGCGTTCCCGCTCATCAAGTTCTGACTCAATTTCTGATGAATTTAGAACCTCAATCTCGGTCTGAAGCTCATCAAACCTTGTCGATAAACCTTGAAATTTATTTAATTTTAAATCTAATTCTGTAAGTTCTATTGTGGATATTTGAGATAGACTACAAATTTTATCTAAATAATTTTTGAATTTGGTGATTTGTCCTTTAATTGAACTGCGCTTTGCCGCTAAATCTTTATAGGATGATGACTTTAAAGTAGGCTTAACACTACTTTCAGTTGTCATTTTGAATAATAAATCTATATTTTTAATATAAACTTTGAAATAATTGTATGTAAAAAAATGTATAAGTATCGACAAAGTTAGATTGACTAAGAAAAGGAATAAAACTTAGATACTCTCACGTTCCTCCTCTCGGTGGAATCCACTGGGAAGCTGGTGCTGGCTGGAAGCAGTGCTCGCAGCAGGCGGGCTGTCTGGCGATGGACTTTGTACCCGATTTGTTCAACAAAACCGTCTCCCAGTGAGTTTCTGAAACATGTTCGGCAAATCTATCTAAATATGACTAAAATACCAATTTGTATTATTGATTACTGTAGATATATAACCTACAGTTATGTGGATTAGCATAAAATGCTTAGAAAATAGGGAAATTATTGATATTTGTCGTGCGCGGCACATGTATGCACGTGGTAGCTATGTACCTTTTTGCATGAAAAAGTGTAAAAACTAAGGAAAATAGCACAAATAGAGGTTAGTTATTGGAATATGGGTAATTAAGAATGGATTTATAGGCATGGAATTTAGAAATGATATGAATTTGGGTGAAATAAGGAACAAAGGATGGCACTTAACTTGGCGCTGATGCTGAAGAATCTCGGCTTTCCGGCACGACCTTTGGCTGATGCGTTGACCAGGAAGGCAAGGTTAGCCTCCAACACCAAATCTCCTTTGATTTCCGTTGTATTTTGTGAATTTTGTATCACCGTGTATGATGTGACACGTGATGATTATATCCAACTTTGCTTTTTCTTGAAATATGTCCTGTCACGGTCGCCAATTTTCTTGTTAACGCTCAAGATATGTAATTTTTCAAACAAAAAACTATGATTCGGTATTTAAACTGTATAATTTTATAAGATAACATTTCAAGGTGCAGAGTCGGACGGAAGCAAAGGGCCAAGAGAGAGAAAAAGTGACAGTTACATTTTTAGTGTTGTCTAGTGCCAACCGCACAGCAATTCTCTTTTTTTTTTATTTTGAGTATTGGGATATTTAGGCGCCAACAGGTTCCAAATCGAACAAAGCATACATACTGTGACACTGAGGAATTATAAATAGCGACAGAACAAAATTAACCAAAGGATCTAGACAAATTAAAACCAATAGGAAGATATGAAATTAAATTAAAATATGAGTAAAATGAAATAGAAAGCAAAAATGCAAACCGTTATTAACAACTGTAGTATTAGAAAAGAAACATTAGATGTAAGAAAAGTATGAGATTTAAGAAAAGAGTAACTTACTAACTAAGAATAGCAGAAATAAATAAGAAAATTGTATAAGAAAGATAGACACTAGAATTGTACAAGAAATATATAAGAATTAAAATTAAAGTAACACTGTATAATGTAATGATAGTTGAGATAGATATATGGTTTTTGTAAAACATCCGTAGAATAAAATAGATAATTAACGGGTCTTTCACCCAACAAACTAAATTAATAAAAGATAGAATTAAAAACCCTAGAATGATAAGGTCCTGTCTCCTCATGGACGGGGAAAAGCGGAGAGGTCCAATAGACCTCATAAAAAAAAAAAAAAAAAAAAAAAAAAAAAAAAAAAAAAAAAAAAAACCTAACCTAACCTAACCTAACCTAACCTAACCTCCCAGGGTCTGCATGCCGCCGTCTCTATGACGGAGTGGTGCGC
Source organism: Diaphora mendica (assembly GCA_949125395.1). Classification (NCBI taxonomy): domain Eukaryota; kingdom Metazoa; phylum Arthropoda; class Insecta; order Lepidoptera; family Erebidae; genus Diaphora; species Diaphora mendica. Next base: position 58,901 of record OX421330.1, read on the forward strand.
TCCAAGGCGCTCTATGGAGCGCCCATATGGGCGGAGGCCCTCTGCCCGGCGAATATCGCGCTGCTGCGACGACCGCAGCGCGCCATAGCGCAGAGGGCTGCACGGGCGTACCACACCGTCTCTTACGAGGCGGCGTGTCTGATTGCGGGGAGTATCCCCTGGGATCTCGAGGCCGGCGTCCTCAAGAGGGTGTACGACGAGGGCGCCCTGATGCGGCGTGCTATCGGGGGTCGGCCGCCTCCGGAGGAGATCGATCGCTGGAGACAATCGGCTCGCGATGATCTCTTCCGGAAGTGGGCCGAAAGACTGCGGGCGACGCGCAGCGGATCGCTGCTTGTGGGGGCCGTCAGGCCCGTCCTGCGTCAGTGGGTAGAGAGGGGTCATGGGGCCCCGACATACCACCTCACCCAACTTCTCACGGGCCATGGCTGTTTTGCCAAGTACCTGTGGGAAGTGGTGGGGATAGAGTCGGAGCCCCGGTGCCGAAACTGCACCAGCGGAGACCCGGACACGGCCTACCACACCCTGGCTGTGTGTGAAGCGTGGGACGGACAAAGGACGGCCCTCATAAGCACCATTGGTGCGGACCTCTCGCTGTCGGCCGTAGTTCCAGCTATGGCTGGCAGCGGAGAGTGTTGGGCTGCCGTTGCCTCGTTCGCTGACGAGGTGATGGCGGCTAAGAGAGAGGCTCTGCGGGAGCGGGAGCGAGCTGGGCTCACTCTCCCGCCCCGCAGACCCGCGGCGAGGGGGCGCCGGCGAGCACAATTCGCCCGCGTCCCCGAATGAGAGTGGCCACGGGCGGTGGGTCGGGGGACCTGCTGCCCCACGCTAATGTGGCGGAATGCGCCCCTCTGTGTTCCTGGGGCGCATTCATGAGGAGGACAGGCCCCATCATCTGGGCATGGTGGCCCGGATGGTGGGGCCTCGACAGAGGTGAGCCCGATTAAAGGGCGTCCCTAGCCGAGTCGCGGTGAGCAAACTATCCCGCGGCTCGGTTTAGGTGAAGGAGGAACACCGTGGTGGTTTAGTGGGTAGTCTGGCCTCTCTTCGAGGTCAGGAGTCCCACACGAAGCGAACCCCCTGCCCCCGCGGGGGGTGAGCGAAGTGCGTAAATGCATTCCACCACGTAAAAAAAAAAAAAAAAAACCTAACCTAACCTAACCTGGGGCGCGGCGTCGGGTAACCTCCACGTTGGCTTACGCGTTTCTTCCCCCTTTGGACTCCGGTCCTGGGGAGCAGAAGCGTGGAGGCTGGTGCGCCCTGGACAGGCGGTCAGTATACTCTGTCTCTGAGGAGCTCTGTATGCTGGCCGTCTGACCAATAACCCGACAGCCCTTTTCAGGGCTTGACCCCATTGCACGAGGGGGTCGCGGGGCGGGATCCGCAGCAGCCCTTTTCAGGGCTCGGCGGGATTGAGGGGCGGGTCGGCCCACTGTTAACTCAGGGGCTGACAGGCACTAGTGCCACCGTCGGTGAGAGAGGCTTCGCCACCCTCTCGCGTTCCGTAACCAACAGGGGCTCAACTATGACCTGACTGGTGGCTCCAGGAGGGTAGCTGAGAACCTGTTGGCCGGAGGGCTTGCCTTAACTGGCCGGCCCGCGTCAAGGAAAAGACTCTAAAACCCGACAGCAAAGTCGTAAAAAGCAGACCTCTCGCCGTAGGCTGTGGCTCCGGCTATGGCCGGCGGCGATGAGTGTCGGGCTGCCGTCGCCTCACGGCTGATGGCGGCCAAGAGGAGGGGCTCTGCTGGGGCGGGAGTGGGCTGGGCTCGCTCTTTCGCCCCGCGGGCCACCGGCGGGGGGGACGCCGGCGGGCGGAGCTTGCACGCGTCCCGGGGAGGGATGCCGGCGGGCGAAGTTCGCAAGCGTCCCCGGGAGGGATGCCGGCGGGTGCAGTTCGCACGCGTCCCAGGGAGGGATGCCGGCGGGCGCACTTCGCACGCGTCCCGGGTGAGAGTGGCCACGGGCGGTGGGTCGGGGGATCTGCCGCCCCATGCTAATGTGGCGGAATGCGCCCTTCTGTGTTTCTGGGGTGCATTCATGAGGAGAGCCCTACAACAACGGGCGTCCCTAGCCGAGTCGCGGTGAGCAAACTATCCCGTGGCTCGGATTAGGTGAAGGAGGAACACCGTGGTGGTTTAGTGGGTAGTCTGGCTTCTCTTTGAGGTCAGGAGTCCCACACGAAGCGAACCCCCTGCCCCCGCGGGAGGCGAGCGAAGTGCGTAAATGCATTCCACCACGTAAAAAAAAAAAAAAAAAAAAAACCTAACCTAACCTAACCTAACCTAACCTAACCTAACCTGGGGGGTGCGAAATTTTCATTGAAAACAGCTGCTAGTAACGTTGTTATTTGTTGGTATTATATTTGTAGACACTCCTGCGTCCCGTGGGAAGAAAATTACCTGAAAAATAAAGAAAAATTTTTAATTTCTGGACTTAGAATATTTTTAAATTTCTAAACTACCAAATTTTCGAGGTTTTTGTCGAATTACTCGATAACGCTTCGCTTCAAACTTGACATAGTTACAGATCTAGATAGCCCTCATCAAGGCCTATCTAATAACACCTCCTTTGTATAGGTTGGGTAAATAGAAGTTGCTAAATCTCAACATTCATTTTGACTTTCGGCATTTTTAAGGAATTTTCCAAGGCGCTTCGCTTATAACTTTTCGAAATTTATTTTTGAAATTTTTAATTATATATATATTTAGATAGAACTCGTCAAGGCCTATCTAATAACACCTCCTTTATTAAGATCTGGTTAATAAAAGTAGTAAATTTTCAACAAACAAAACTCAATTTACCGCTTTTTCAAAAATTTTCTGAGATTTTCTTTGAATAACTTGCTCCCTCATTTTTTGGGAACAATAAATTATACATACCTAGATAGCTCGCGTCACGACCTATCTAACAACACCTCTTTTATTTAAATCTGGTAAATATAACCTTAGAAATTCAACATTTAAATTTCAATTTTAGTCATTTTTGAGGTTTTTGTCGATTAATTCGATAGCCTTTGTTTTCCAAATTATCATTTATATATATTTAGATAGCCCTTTCAATTACCCGTCGAACGACACCACTCTCGTCGGGATCCGCCTGACGGAAAATTGGGAAATTGACTTATAAAATTTTCGGTATTGTTTGTTTACTTTCCAAAGTCTACCTTAGGGGTGAACATTTGGAACATTTGTGCGAAATTTTCATTGAAAACAGCTGCTAGTAACGTTGTTATTTGTTGGTATTATATTTGTAGACACTCCTGCGTCCCGTGGGAAGAAAATTACCTGAAAAATAAAGAAAAATTTTTAATTTCTGGACTTAGAATATTTTTAAATTTCTAAACTACCAAATTTTCGAGGTTTTTGTCGAATTACTCGATAACGCTTCGCTTCAAACTTGACATAGTTACAGATCTAGATAGCCCTCATCAAGGCCTATCTAATAACACCTCCTTTGTATAGGTTGGGTAAATAGAAGTTGCTAAATCTCAACATTCATTTTGACTTTCGGCATTTTTAAGGAATTTTCCAAGGCGCTTCGCTTATAACTTTTCGAAATTTATTTTTGAAATTTTTAATTATATATATATTTAGATAGAACTCGTCAAGGCCTATCTAATAACACCTCCTTTATTAAGATCTGGTTAATAAAAGTAGTAAATTTTCAACAAACAAAACTCAATTTACCGCTTTTTCAAAAATTTTCTGAGATTTTCTTTGAATAACTTGCTCCCTCATTTTTTGGGAACAATAAATTATACATACCTAGATAGCTCGCGTCACGACCTATCTAACAACACCTCTTTTATTTAAATCTGGTAAATATAACCTTAGAAATTCAACATTTAAATTTCAATTTTAGTCATTTTTGAGGTTTTTGTCGATTAATTCGATAGCCTTTGTTTTCCAAATTATCATTTATATATATTTAGATAGCCCTTTCAATTACCCGTCGAACGACACCACTCTCGTCGGGATCCGCCTGACGGAAAATTGGGAAATTGACTTATAAAATTTTCGGTATTGTTTGTTTACTTTCCAAAGTCTACCTTAGGGGTGAACATTTGGAACATTTGTGCGAAATTTTCATTGAAAACAGCTGCTAGTAACGTTGTTATTTGTTGGTATTATATTTGTAGACACTCCTGCGTCCCGTGGGAAGAAAATTACCTGAAAAATAAAGAAAAATTTTTAATTTCTGGACTTAGAATATTTTTAAATTTCTAAACTACCAAATTTTCGAGGTTTTTGTCGAATTACTCGATAACGCTTCGCTTCAAACTTGACATAGTTACAGATCTAGATAGCCCTCATCAAGGCCTATCTAATAACACCTCCTTTGTATAGGTTGGGTAAATAGAAGTTGCTAAATCTCAACATTCATTTTGACTTTCGGCATTTTTAAGGAATTTTCCAAGGCGCTTCGCTTATAACTTTTCGAAATTTATTTTTGAAATTTTTAATTATATATATATTTAGATAGAACTCGTCAAGGCCTATCTAATAACACCTCCTTTATTAAGATCTGGTTAATAAAAGTAGTAAATTTTCAACAAACAAAACTCAATTTACCGCTTTTTCAAAAATTTTCTGAGATTTTCTTTGAATAACTTGCTCCCTCATTTTTTGGGAACAATAAATTATACATACCTAGATAGCTCGCGTCACGACCTATCTAACAACACCTCTTTTATTTAAATCTGGTAAATATAACCTTAGAAATTCAACATTTAAATTTCAATTTTAGTCATTTTTGAGGTTTTTGTCGATTAATTCGATAGCCTTTGTTTTCCAAATTATCATTTATATATATTTAGATAGCCCTTTCAATTACCCGTCGAACGACACCACTCTCGTCCGGATCCGCCTGACGGAAAATTGGGAAATTGACTTATAAAATTTTCGGTATTGTTTGTTTACTTTCCAAAGTCTACCTTAGGGGTGAACATTTGGAACATTTGTGCGAAATTTTCATTGAAAACAGCTGCTAGTAACGTTGTTATTTGTTGGTATTATATTTGTAGACACTCCTGCGTCCCGTGGGAAGAAAATTACCTGAAAAATAAAGAAAAATTTTTAATTTCTGGACTTAGAATATTTTTAAATTTCTAAACTACCAAATTTTCGAGGTTTTTGTCGAATTACTCGATAACGCTTCGCTTCAAACTTGACATAGTTACAGATCTAGATAGCCCTCATCAAGGCCTATCTAATAACACCTCCTTTGTATAGGTTGGGTAAATAGAAGTTGCTAAATCTCAACATTCATTTTGACTTTCGGCATTTTTAAGGAATTTTCCAAGGCGCTTCGCTTATAACTTTTCGAAATTTATTTTTGAAATTTTTAATTATATATATATTTAGATAGAACTCGTCAAGGCCTATCTAATAACACCTCCTTTATTAAGATCTGGTTAATAAAAGTAGTAAATTTTCAACAAACAAAACTCAATTTACCGCTTTTTCAAAAATTTTCTGAGATTTTCTTTGAATAACTTGCTCCCTCATTTTTTGGGAACAATAAATTATACATACCTAGATAGCTCGCGTCACGACCTATCTAACAACACCTCTTTTATTTAAATCTGGTAAATATAACCTTAGAAATTCAACATTTAAATTTCAATTTTAGTCATTTTTGAGGTTTTTGTCGATTAATTCGATAGCCTTTGTTTTCCAAATTATCATTTATATATATTTAGATAGCCCTTTCAATTACCCGTCGAACGACACCACTCTCGTCCGGATCCGCCTGACGGAAAATTGGGAAATTGACTTATAAAATTTTCGGTATTGTTTGTTTACTTTCCAAAGTCTACCTTAGGGGTGAACATTTGGAACATTTGTGCGAAATTTTCATTGAAAACAGCTGCTAGTAACGTTGTTATTTGTTGGTATTATATTTGTAGACACTCCTGCGTCCCGTGGGAAGAAAATTACCTGAAAAATAAAGAAAAATTTTTAATTTCTGGACTTAGAATATTTTTAAATTTCTAAACTACCAAATTTTCGAGGTTTTTGTCGAATTACTCGATAACGCTTCGCTTCAAACTTGACATAGTTACAGATCTAGATAGCCCTCATCAAGGCCTATCTAATAACACCTCCTTTGTATAGGTTGGGTAAATAGAAGTTGCTAAATCTCAACATTCATTTTGACTTTCGGCATTTTTAAGGAATTTTCCAAGGCGCTTCGCTTATAACTTTTCGAAATTTATTTTTGAAATTTTTAATTATATATATATTTAGATAGAACTCGTCAAGGCCTATCTAATAACACCTCCTTTATTAAGATCTGGTTAATAAAAGTAGTAAATTTTCAACAAACAAAACTCAATTTACCGCTTTTTCAAAAATTTTCTGAGATTTTCTTTGAATAACTTGCTCCCTCATTTTTTGGGAACAATAAATTATACATACCTAGATAGCTCGCGTCACGACCTATCTAACAACACCTCTTTTATTTAAATCTGGTAAATATAACCTTAGAAATTCAACATTTAAATTTCAATTTTAGTCATTTTTGAGGTTTTTGTCGATTAATTCGATAGCCTTTGTTTTCCAAATTATCATTTATATATATTTAGATAGCCCTTTCAATTACCCGTCGAACGACACCACTCTCGTCCGGATCCGCCTGACGGAAAATTGGGAAATTGACTTATAAAATTTTCGGTATTGTTTGTTTACTTTCCAAAGTCTACCTTAGGGGTGAACATTTGGAACATTTGTGCGAAATTTTCATTGAAAACAGCTGCTAGTAACGTTGTTATTTGTTGGTATTATATTTGTAGACACTCCTGCGTCCCGTGGGAAGAAAATTACCTGAAAAATAAAGAAAAATTTTTAATTTCTGGACTTAGAATATTTTTAAATTTCTAAACTACCAAATTTTCGAGGTTTTTGTCGAATTACTCGATAACGCTTCGCTTCAAACTTGACATAGTTACAGATCTAGATAGCCCTCATCAAGGCCTATCTAATAACACCTCCTTTGTATAGGTTGGGTAAATAGAAGTTGCTAAATCTCAACATTCATTTTGACTTTCGGCATTTTTAAGGAATTTTCCAAGGCGCTTCGCTTATAACTTTTCGAAATTTATTTTTGAAATTTTTAATTATATATATATTTAGATAGAACTCGTCAAGGCCTATCTAATAACACCTCCTTTATTAAGATCTGGTTAATAAAAGTAGTAAATTTTCAACAAACAAAACTCAATTTACCGCTTTTTCAAAAATTTTCTGAGATTTTCTTTGAATAACTTGCTCCCTCATTTTTTGGGAACAATAAATTATACATACCTAGATAGCTCGCGTCACGACCTATCTAACAACACCTCTTTTATTTAAATCTGGTAAATATAACCTTAGAAATTCAACATTTAAATTTCAATTTTAGTCATTTTTGAGGTTTTTGTCGATTAATTCGATAGCCTTTGTTTTCCAAATTATCATTTATATATATTTAGATAGCCCTTTCAATTACCCGTCGAACGACACCACTCTCGTCCGGATCCGCCTGACGGAAAATTGGGAAATTGACTTATAAAATTTTCGGTATTGTTTGTTTACTTTCCAAAGTCTACCTTAGGGGTGAACATTTGGAACATTTGTGCGAAATTTTCATTGAAAACAGCTGCTAGTAACGTTGTTATTTGTTGGTATTATATTTGTAGACACTCCTGCGTCCCGTGGGAAGAAAATTACCTGAAAAATAAAGAAAAATTTTTAATTTCTGGACTTAGAATATTTTTAAATTTCTAAACTACCAAATTTTCGAGGTTTTTGTCGAATTACTCGATAACGCTTCGCTTCAAACTTGACATAGTTACAGATCTAGATAGCCCTCATCAAGGCCTATCTAATAACACCTCCTTTGTATAGGTTGGGTAAATAGAAGTTGCTAAATCTCAACATTCATTTTGACTTTCGGCATTTTTAAGGAATTTTCCAAGGCGCTTCGCTTATAACTTTTCGAAATTTATTTTTGAAATTTTTAATTATATATATATTTAGATAGAACTCGTCAAGGCCTATCTAATAACACCTCCTTTATTAAGATCTGGTTAATAAAAGTAGTAAATTTTCAACAAACAAAACTCAATTTACCGCTTTTTCAAAAATTTTCTGAGATTTTCTTTGAATAACTTGCTCCCTCATTTTTTGGGAACAATAAATTATACATACCTAGATAGCTCGCGTCACGACCTATCTAACAACACCTCTTTTATTTAAATCTGGTAAATATAACCTTAGAAATTCAACATTTAAATTTCAATTTTAGTCATTTTTGAGGTTTTTGTCGATTAATTCGATAGCCTTTGTTTTCCAAATTATCATTTATATATATTTAGATAGCCCTTTCAATTACCCGTCGAACGACACCACTCTCGTCCGGATCCGCCTGACGGAAAATTGGGAAATTGACTTATAAAATTTTCGGTATTGTTTGTTTACTTTCCAAAGTCTACCTTAGGGGTGAACATTTGGAACATTTGTGCGAAATTTTCATTGAAAACAGCTGCTAGTAACGTTGTTATTTGTTGGTATTATATTTGTAGACACTCCTGCGTCCCGTGGGAAGAAAATTACCTGAAAAATAAAGAAAAATTTTTAATTTCTGGACTTAGAATATTTTTAAATTTCTAAACTACCAAATTTTCGAGGTTTTTGTCGAATTACTCGATAACGCTTCGCTTCAAACTTGACATAGTTACAGATCTAGATAGCCCTCATCAAGGCCTATCTAATAACACCTCCTTTGTATAGGTTGGGTAAATAGAAGTTGCTAAATCTCAACATTCATTTTGACTTTCGGCATTTTTAAGGAATTTTCCAAGGCGCTTCGCTTATAACTTTTCGAAATTTATTTTTGAAATTTTTAATTATATATATATTTAGATAGAACTCGTCAAGGCCTATCTAATAACACCTCCTTTATTAAGATCTGGTTAATAAAAGTAGTAAATTTTCAACAAACAAAACTCAATTTACCGCTTTTTCAAAAATTTTCTGAGATTTTCTTTGAATAACTTGCTCCCTCATTTTTTGGGAACAATAAATTATACATACCTAGATAGCTCGCGTCACGACCTATCTAACAACACCTCTTTTATTTAAATCTGGTAAATATAACCTTAGAAATTCAACATTTAAATTTCAATTTTAGTCATTTTTGAGGTTTTTGTCGATTAATTCGATAGCCTTTGTTTTCCAAATTATCATTTATATATATTTAGATAGCCCTTTCAATTACCCGTCGAACGACACCACTCTCGTCCGGATCCGCCTGACGGAAAATTGGGAAATTGACTTATAAAATTTTCGGTATTGTTTGTTTACTTTCCAAAGTCTACCTTAGGGGTGAACATTTGGAACATTTGTGCGAAATTTTCATTGAAAACAGCTGCTAGTAACGTTGTTATTTGTTGGTATTATATTTGTAGACACTCCTGCGTCCCGTGGGAAGAAAATTACCTGAAAAATAAAGAAAAATTTTTAATTTCTGGACTTAGAATATTTTTAAATTTCTAAACTACCAAATTTTCGAGGTTTTTGTCGAATTACTCGATAACGCTTCGCTTCAAACTTGACATAGTTACAGATCTAGATAGCCCTCATCAAGGCCTATCTAATAACACCTCCTTTGTATAGGTTGGGTAAATAGAAGTTGCTAAATCTCAACATTCATTTTGACTTTCGGCATTTTTAAGGAATTTTCCAAGGCGCTTCGCTTATAACTTTTCGAAATTTATTTTTGAAATTTTTAATTATATATATATTTAGATAGAACTCGTCAAGGCCTATCTAATAACACCTCCTTTATTAAGATCTGGTTAATAAAAGTAGTAAATTTTCAACAAACAAAACTCAATTTACCGCTTTTTCAAAAATTTTCTGAGATTTTCTTTGAATAACTTGCTCCCTCATTTTTTGGGAACAATAAATTATACATACCTAGATAGCTCGCGTCACGACCTATCTAACAACACCTCTTTTATTTAAATCTGGTAAATATAACCTTAGAAATTCAACATTTAAATTTCAATTTTAGTCATTTTTGAGGTTTTTGTCGATTAATTCGATAGCCTTTGTTTTCCAAATTATCATTTATATATATTTAGATAGCCCTTTCAATTACCCGTCGAACGACACCACTCTCGTCCGGATCCGCCTGACGGAAAATTGGGAAATTGACTTATAAAATTTTCGGTATTGTTTGTTTACTTTCCAAAGTCTACCTTAGGGGTGAACATTTGGAACATTTGTGCGAAATTTTCATTGAAAACAGCTGCTAGTAACGTTGTTATTTGTTGGTATTATATTTGTAGACACTCCTGCGTCCCGTGGGAAGAAAATTACCTGAAAAATAAAGAAAAATTTTTAATTTCTGGACTTAGAATATTTTTAAATTTCTAAACTACCAAATTTTCGAGGTTTTTGTCGAATTACTCGATAACGCTTCGCTTCAAACTTGACATAGTTACAGATCTAGATAGCCCTCATCAAGGCCTATCTAATAACACCTCCTTTGTATAGGTTGGGTAAATAGAAGTTGCTAAATCTCAACATTCATTTTGACTTTCGGCATTTTTAAGGAATTTTCCAAGGCGCTTCGCTTATAACTTTTCGAAATTTATTTTTGAAATTTTTAATTATATATATATTTAGATAGAACTCGTCAAGGCCTATCTAATAACACCTCCTTTATTAAGATCTGGTTAATAAAAGTAGTAAATTTTCAACAAACAAAACTCAATTTACCGCTTTTTCAAAAATTTTCTGAGATTTTCTTTGAATAACTTGCTCCCTCATTTTTTGGGAACAATAAATTATACATACCTAGATAGCTCGCGTCACGACCTATCTAACAACACCTCTTTTATTTAAATCTGGTAAATATAACCTTAGAAATTCAACATTTAAATTTCAATTTTAGTCATTTTTGAGGTTTTTGTCGATTAATTCGATAGCCTTTGTTTTCCAAATTATCATTTATATATATTTAGATAGCCCTTTCAATTACCCGTCGAACGACACCACTCTCGTCCGGATCCGCCTGACGGAAAATTGGGAAATTGACTTATAAAATTTTCGGTATTGTTTGTTTACTTTCCAAAGTCTACCTTAGGGGTGAACATTTGGAACATTTGTGCGAAATTTTCATTGAAAACAGCTGCTAGTAACGTTGTTATTTGTTGGTATTATATTTGTAGACACTCCTGCGTCCCGTGGGAAGAAAATTACCTGAAAAATAAAGAAAAATTTTTAATTTCTGGACTTAGAATATTTTTAAATTTCTAAACTACCAAATTTTCGAGGTTTTTGTCGAATTACTCGATAACGCTTCGCTTCAAACTTGACATAGTTACAGATCTAGATAGCCCTCATCAAGGCCTATCTAATAACACCTCCTTTGTATAGGTTGGGTAAATAGAAGTTGCTAAATCTCAACATTCATTTTGACTTTCGGCATTTTTAAGGAATTTTCCAAGGCGCTTCGCTTATAACTTTTCGAAATTTATTTTTGAAATTTTTAATTATATATATATTTAGATAGAACTCGTCAAGGCCTATCTAATAACACCTCCTTTATTAAGATCTGGTTAATAAAAGTAGTAAATTTTCAACAAACAAAACTCAATTTACCGCTTTTTCAAAAATTTTCTGAGATTTTCTTTGAATAACTTGCTCCCTCATTTTTTGGGAACAATAAATTATACATACCTAGATAGCTCGCGTCACGACCTATCTAACAACACCTCTTTTATTTAAATCTGGTAAATATAACCTTAGAAATTCAACATTTAAATTTCAATTTTAGTCATTTTTGAGGTTTTTGTCGATTAATTCGATAGCCTTTGTTTTCCAAATTATCATTTATATATATTTAGATAGCCCTTTCAATTACCCGTCGAACGACACCACTCTCGTCCGGATCCGCCTGACGGAAAATTGGGAAATTGACTTATAAAATTTTCGGTATTGTTTGTTTACTTTCCAAAGTCTACCTTAGGGGTGAACATTTGGAACATTTGTGCGAAATTTTCATTGAAAACAGCTGCTAGTAACGTTGTTATTTGTTGGTATTATATTTGTAGACACTCCTGCGTCCCGTGGGAAGAAAATTACCTGAAAAATAAAGAAAAATTTTTAATTTCTGGACTTAGAATATTTTTAAATTTCTAAACTACCAAATTTTCGAGGTTTTTGTCGAATTACTCGATAACGCTTCGCTTCAAACTTGACATAGTTACAGATCTAGATAGCCCTCATCAAGGCCTATCTAATAACACCTCCTTTGTATAGGTTGGGTAAATAGAAGTTGCTAAATCTCAACATTCATTTTGACTTTCGGCATTTTTAAGGAATTTTCCAAGGCGCTTCGCTTATAACTTTTCGAAATTTATTTTTGAAATTTTTAATTATATATATATTTAGATAGAACTCGTCAAGGCCTATCTAATAACACCTCCTTTATTAAGATCTGGTTAATAAAAGTAGTAAATTTTCAACAAACAAAACTCAATTTACCGCTTTTTCAAAAATTTTCTGAGATTTTCTTTGAATAACTTGCTCCCTCATTTTTTGGGAACAATAAATTATACATACCTAGATAGCTCGCGTCACGACCTATCTAACAACACCTCTTTTATTTAAATCTGGTAAATATAACCTTAGAAATTCAACATTTAAATTTCAATTTTAGTCATTTTTGAGGTTTTTGTCGATTAATTCGATAGCCTTTGTTTTCCAAATTATCATTTATATATATTTAGATAGCCCTTTCAATTACCCGTCGAACGACACCACTCTCGTCCGGATCCGCCTGACGGAAAATTGGGAAATTGACTTATAAAATTTTCGGTATTGTTTGTTTACTTTCCAAAGTCTACCTTAGGGGTGAACATTTGGAACATTTGTGCGAAATTTTCATTGAAAACAGCTGCTAGTAACGTTGTTATTTGTTGGTATTATATTTGTAGACACTCCTGCGTCCCGTGGGAAGAAAATTACCTGAAAAATAAAGAAAAAATTTTAATTTCTGGACTTAGAATATTTTTAAATTTCTAAACTACCAAATTTTCGAGGTTTTTGTCGAATTACTCGATAACGCTTCGCTTCAAACTTGACATAGTTACAGATCTAGATAGCCCTCATCAAGGCCTATCTAATAACACCTCCTTTGTATAGGTTGGGTAAATAGAAGTTGCTAAATCTCAACATTCATTTTGACTTTCGGCATTTTTAAGGAATTTTCCAAGGCGCTTCGCTTATAACTTTTCGAAATTTATTTTTGAAATTTTTAATTATATATATATTTAGATAGAACTCGTCAAGGCCTATCTAATAACACCTCCTTTATTAAGATCTGGTTAATAAAAGTAGTAAATTTTCAACAAACAAAACTCAATTTACCGCTTTTTCAAAAATTTTCTGAGATTTTCTTTGAATAACTTGCTCCCTCATTTTTTGGGAACAATAAATTATACATACCTAGATAGCTCGCGTCACGACCTATCTAACAACACCTCTTTTATTTAAATCTGGTAAATATAACCTTAGAAATTCAACATTTAAATTTCGATTTTAGTCATTTTTGAGGTTTTTGTCGATTAATTCGATAGCCTTTGTTTTCCAAATTATCATTTATATATATTTAGATAGCCCTTTCAATTACCCGTCGAACGACACCACTCTCGTCCGGATCCGCCTGACGGAAAATTGGGAAATTGACTTATAAAATTTTCGGTATTGTTTGTTTACTTTCCAAAGTCTACCTTAGGGGTGAACATTTGGAACATTTGTGCGAAATTTTCATTGAAAACAGCTGCTAGTAACGTTGTTATTTGTTGGTATTATATTTGTAGACACTCCTGCGTCCCGTGGGAAGAAAATTACCTGAAAAATAAAGAAAAATTTTTAATTTCTGGACTTAGAATATTTTTAAATTTCTAAACTACCAAATTTTCGAGGTTTTTGTCGAATTACTCGATAACGCTTCGCTTCAAACTTGACATAGTTACAGATCTAGATAGCCCTCATCAAGGCCTATCTAATAACACCTCCTTTGTATAGGTTGGGTAAATAGAAGTTGCTAAATCTCAACATTCATTTTGACTTTCGGCATTTTTAAGGAATTTTCCAAGGCGCTTCGCTTATAACTTTTCGAAATTTATTTTTGAAATTTTTAATTATATATATTTAGATAGAACTCGTCAAGGCCTATCTAATAACACCTCCTTTATTAAGATCTGGTTAATAAAAGTAGTAAATTTTCAACAAACAAAACTCAATTTACCGCTTTTTCAAAAATTTTCTGAGATTTTCTTTGAATAACTTGCTCCCTCATTTTTTGGGAACAATAAATTATACATACCTAGATAGCTCGCGTCACGACCTATCTAACAACACCTCTTTTATTTAAATCTGGTAAATAGAATCTTAGAAATTCGACATTTAAATTTCAATTTTAGTCATTTTTGAGGTTTTTCTCGATTAATTCGATAGCCTTTCTTTTCCAAATTATCAATTATATATATTTAGATAGCCCTGTTAATTACCCGTCGAAAGACACCACTTTCGTCCGGATGCCTGACGGAAAATTAAAAAATTGACCGCCCACCCTCCCATATTTCACTGGGTATATAGACTTTGTGGAGTATAGGGTCACTGACCCCTCAATCCAACTTCTAAGAAAATTTTTTTTTTTAATCTTCTACTTAATTTCGCACTTTTATTTTAGAGACAGAGGCATTATACACCTAAAAAATATATTAAACGGCTCTATACAGAGCATAGATCTTAAATTCTACTGCATAACCACGTAGAACAGCGTTCTACATATATTTTAATTTTAACCCTAGTTTTAATACACTGACACTCACCCCCCTATACAGGGTCAGACATACACATCACCGACACATACCCCCTATACAGGGTCACACAGATCGACGCACACGGACAATTTTCCCCGTCCACTCGCACAACATTACATACACTCTCTCTCAAGGAAACACAATGTTCCAAACACCACCGATATCAGGCGCAGCCAAAAAGCCGACCACGCCCGGAGCTGCTACATCGCCTTCGACAGTGCTGGATGCCGCCAGGACCTTCATCAAGAGACCGGAAACAAAGCGCAGGTCACTCGATAATATGGAGCAGTATAGACGTCAGCAGCAGAACTACGCTGACTTATCGAGTGACCATCTACTCCAGGAAGTGATGAGGACCTTCGAGGATATACCCACGAAGGTCCAACAATACCCTCAGATGAGGCGCGACATAAAATCCTTCCTGGAGGTTCAATCAGACAAGGGCATTCGCGCGCTCTTCGAAATAAGTAAGCGCATGAAGAGACTGGAGGCGGCGGCGCCCATGGCTGCTACGGAAGTGGTAGCCACGTCCTCAGGAAGGGAGGAGGCGCTGATGAAAAGGCTAGAGGAAATGGAAAGCAAAATAACAGCGAAGCTTGGCCAGGTGGAGGCTGATCTCAAGCAGGGCCTGGAGGGCCTAAATGCGGGCAATGATGAGCGGGGCGCCGACATTATTGACTATGTCTACAAAATGGCCGAGGAGACCACGCAGGCTATAGAGAAGGCAGCTGAGGGGGTCGTGGAAAGGGTCTCCGAGAAGATAGAGGAGACCCAGGTCGACATTGACCAGGCGACCGAATTGATGGTAATGCGTGCGCAGTCCCAGCTTGAAGACCTAGTTGGGACTGTCGCCAGAGACGTGGTCATGGAGACCCAGACACACGTCAACGCAGCCATCAAGGAACTAAAAACAGCCGATAGCGTCCCGTACCCGATCCCCAAGACCTATGCAAGCGTAGCTGCAACCAGACCCGGGCGCCGACCGGCGCTTCACTCGGTGGCGGTGACCTCAGCGGACAGCCAGGAGACTGCCGACGAGGTACTCGCCAGGGTGAAGAAGGCGGTCGACGCCAGGGGTACTGGCCTAAAAATAAACAAGGCGCGGAAGGCCAAGAATAGCACGGTCATCTTGGGCTGTGACACAGAGGTGGAGATGGCCAAAGTGAGGGAGAGGATAGAGGGCCGTGGTGATGGGCTAGTGGTAGTGCCCATGAGAAATAAGGATCCACTCGTCGTCCTAAAAGACGTCATTACGGATGGCGATGACGACGAGATGGTTAAGGCCCTTTATTCTCAGAACATCGACATTTTCATGGGCCTACCACAGGATGAGATCGAAATAGCCATCAAATATAAAAAGAGCACCCGGAACCCGAAGACCTGTCACGTGATCTTACAGGTGAGGCCAAGATTGTGGCAAAGGATGACGGAGGCTGGAACCCTCTACCTGGACCTGCAAAGGCTCAGAGTGGAGGACCAGTCTCCGTTAATCCAATGCACAAAGTGCCTTGGATTCGGCCATGGCCGCAAATTCTGCACCGAGGGTGTGGACAGGTGCAGCCACTGCGGAGGCTCCCACCTACGTGAGAAATGCCCCGACTACACTGCGGGCAGCAAACCGCAGTGCTGCAATTGCCTGCGCTCTGGGCTGCAGAAAACGGCCCACAATGCCTTTAGTATAGAATGCCCAACCCGCATAAAATATGACTATCTGGCGAGATCTAACACGTCATATTTATGACTCACACACTCACGTACACACACGACAGAAACACACGAACACACACACACTGATTTTAAAGAAGTATATAATGATCATATACGGACAAATCAAAACACGCACACAAACACTGGACATGCATACATAACAAAACGGAAAACAACTTTAGAATAACCCCAAAACAAAAATTGCAATAAATATATATCATAAAGCATATATATATTATTGAATTGAAATACTGAGTAAAAAACATCAAATAAATTAAGAAACAAAATTGTAAAAAATTATAAAGCAAAACACGCGCACAAACACTAGACAAATACACTAAACAACTAAATAGAAAAGCCTAAGAAATAAAACTGCCATAAAAATTCACAATAAGTATATATATTAGATAATATGTGTATGTTATTGGAAAAGAAACAATGGCGGTAATATGGAAAGAGGAAAATACACAGTCATAAACATCACGATCTCACAGATAGAAACTAATATCTAAAAAAGACATCTTGTAGAAAATAATAAATAAATAAATCAATACTAGAAGAGACTAAATACTAAATTGAAAATGCTGAAATATACCGATAACTAAATAAATATAAATAATAAATAAATATAGAAAACGAGAATAATTATAAAGATATAAAGAGGAACAGTAATATAAGAAAAACTAAACACAGGAAAAACGTAAAAGTAACATAAGACGAAAAAAGACAAGGAAACTATATAATTATAACATAAAAATAGATAACATAATAGAAAGAAAATAATAAAACTCTAGAAAATAATAAACATGCAAAAATACTCCTTTAGTATATAAAGATACGGCATAAGGCACTTGGTGCAAGAACCGAAAAACTAAATTTACGACACGAATACAACACAAGGAATAAGAAGGTCCTGTCGCTATTATGGACGGGGAAAAGCGCAGAGGTCAAACAGACCTCACAAAAAAAAAAAAAAAAAAAAAAAAAAAAAAAAAAAAAAAAAAAAAAAAAAAAAAAAAAACCTAACCTAACCTTTTTTTTTTTTTTTACGTGTGGAAATCCCCTCGGACCGTCACCCGCGCCGGGGCTTGCGGCGGGGCGGTGTGTCGGACTCGAACCGACTAAAACCACACGGTGTGCCACTCTGCGCCTGAGGAGGGAGGAGTCCGGGAACTGCTGTTATTACGACATCCAGACCCCTCCCAGCGCTTGCCCGCACAGAAGCGGGCACCCTCTACCGGGAACCTCTCATTTTAGGCGACGTACGGCACACACGTAACGTCGCCTCCTCGCGGGCGGCCACTAGAACGGATGGAAGGGAAAGCCCGTCCCGACCATCCGCGGCCACACTCAGGGCGGCATGAGGCGCAGGTGAGCGCGCCTCCGCTGCCCGGTTCGCCGGCGACGGATTGGGTCCGAGTGGAGGTCGTCCTCCCGGGCCTTCTCCGCCGCCTCCTTCTGCGAGATGACTTCTTCGCAGAAGGTTGCGACCGCGGTAAAACTGCTGTCGCTACCGGCCATGGAGCGTATGACGGCCGGTAGCGAGAGATCTCCTCCGATGACTGCAGTGAGGGCCCGGCGCTGCGACGCCCACGCGGGGCAGATCGCCAGCGTATGCTGGGCCGAGTCTTCACTGCAGTCGCAGTGGTGGCAGGCGGGACTCAGTTCCCTCCTAGCGACCGAGTGCAGGTACTTCCCGAAGCAACCGTGCCCGGAAAGTACCTGCGTCAGTCGGAAGGAAAGGGTCCCGTGCTGCCGCCCTGCCCACTCGAGGATGACCGGCTGGAGAGCCTCCACGGCGGCAAAGCCAGCGCGTGGAGTCTCCAGTCGGAAAGACCAACGAGCCATCGTGGCTCGACGGGCGGCTTCACGCCACTCGCGTACCTCTTCGGGCGGAGGGCGCATGCCTCTCTCCACCCGATATTCAGCCACCCGTCGATAAACTTCGGCGAGCACTTCCGCCTCCAAATCCCACGGGGGTGTTCCGGCCAACGCGCACGCTGCCTCGGTCGACACCGTGCGGTAACCACGTATCGCTCTGACTCGAACCCCGTCCGGCCCGGGGGGGGGAACCTTTTTTTTTTTTTTTTTTGACGGGGGGAAATCCTCATGGATGTCCTCCGCCCTGGGGAAAGGGCGAAGGGGTCTGTCAGACTCCTACTGACTAAAACCCCCCGGTGTTCCGTCTCACACCTACGCCGGGGATCACGGGAACATAAGAGACAACCGCGATCCCCGACTGGTGCCGGCCCGCCGCTGCGGGCCACATCTCGTCAGCGAGGGAGAGTTTCCCTCGCGACTTCAAGAGGGGCGCGCGGGAACACTACGCGCCGCCACCTCGGGTCCAGTTGGGGGGCGACGGACATCCCCAAGTCCGCCACCCCTGGACCCAGTTAGGGGGGCCGGTGGAGGGCAGCGTAGGCCCTCCCCCGACGCCCGGTGCGCCTGCTGCGGACCGAGAGAGAGGTCAGGATCTCCCTTTCCCTTTCCGCAGCCTCCTTCTGCGAGATGACCGCTTCGCAGAAGGACACCACCGCGTCCCAGGACTCCTCGCCGTCGACCATAGAACGAACTACGGCCGGCAGCGAGAGGTCACTGCCTACTACAGAGATGAGGGCACGGCGCGGCCCCTCCCAAGCAGCACACTCTGCCAGCGTATGCCGCGCCGTGTCCTCCCGACAGTCGACGCAGTGGTGACACCGAGCGTCCGGCTCCCTGCCTATGCGGCACAGGAACCTCCCGAAGCAGCCATGCCCCGAGAGGACCTGCGTCACACGGAACGAGAGGGAGCCGTGCCCTCTCCCGAGCCACAGGTCGAGCACTGGCCGGATGGCCTCGATGGTGGCGAGGCCAGCGGAAGGGCTTAAAAGCCTGTCCCGCCATTCCGCCACCAGGACCTCGCGCAGCTGTGACCGGCGCAGCTCGATAACTCGCTGCGTCGGTCCCACGCCGCGGGCCCGCGCGTCCTCACGCCACCAATGTAGCGACGCGAGCACTTTCGCCTCCAGGTCCCAGGGCGGAGATCCGGCCAGCACGCAAGCCGCCTCGAAGGAGATCGTGCGATAACCCCTAATGACTCTGACGGCCATCACCCTCTGCGGCTTCCGCAGCACGGTGATTGAGCCGGCCGTCAGGTCAGCCGCCCAAATCGGGGCCCCATATAGGGCCATCGATCGCACGACCCCCTCGTACAACCGCCTGCAGGCGGCGCTCGGGTCCGACACGTTGGGAAGCAACGTTGACAGCGCCCCCGCCGCGCCCATCAACTTGGGTGCTAGCCGCCGGAAGTGGGGGCCGAAATCCCACCGGCTGTCGAGCACCAATCCCAGATATTTTAGGGTGGACTCGACAGCGATGGTAGCCCCCCCAACCACCATGTGCAATCCCGGCGGCGGCGCCCGTCGGGGGCCATGAAAAACTATGGCCTCCGACTTGTTGAGGGCCACCTCCAGGCCAAGGCGCCGTATGCGGCTCACCACCTGTGAGACCGCCGCCGTCGCTAGCAACGTTGCTTCCCTGTGTGTGCTCCCCCGGGCAGTGACCAGCGTGTCGTCGGCGTAACACGTCAGGTCCACACCCGGTTGGAGCTCGCCCCTCAGCACCCAGTCGTAACCGATGTTCCACAGTAGTGGGCCCAAGACCGAACCCTGTGGAACACCGCACGACATGAGGCGCTGGTGTCTGCCATCACGTCCCAGATAGGTGACACACCTCTCAGTTAGGTAAGCCCCAACGATGCGGCGGAGGTAGGGAGGCACCCGATGGTAGCGCAGTGCCTCCCGGATGCAACTCCAGGGCAGAGTGTTGAAGGCATTGGAGATGTCCAAGGACACCGCCAACATCACCCCACCCCGGGACACCGCTTCCTCCGCCAGGTCTCTCACTCGCGAAATCGCCGTAATGGTGGAGCGCCCATGCCGGAACCCAAACTGGCACTCGGCCAGGTCCGGCCCCTCCTCGCACAAGTGGCGGACGAGGCGGGCTGAGACTATCCGCTCGAACAGCTTTCCCACCTCGTCCAGCAGCACTATGGGCCGGTACGCGGACGGTGAGTCCGCAGGGCGCCCCGCCTTCCTGAGCAGGACCAGACGACCAGCTTTCCACTGAGCGGGCAGCTGGCCCTGCTCCAGGCACGCTGAGTAGAGACCTATCAGTTGGGGCTCCAACTCCTTCAGGGCCAGGGCCAACACGCAGCCGTGAATGCCATCGGGCCCCGGGGCAGTGTTCTTCGCCCGGAGCCGCAACACGGCCGCCCCCAACTCTGACTGTGTCACCTCTGGAACGTTAGCGTCCTCCTCTTCAGACTCCGCAGCTGTGGGCAGAGCCATCGGCGGTGGAGTGTGCTCCGCTCGTGCCGGGAAGAGGGCTGCGACCACTTCCTCCAGCAGCTCGGGTTGGAGACTCTCCGTAATTGGAGGCGCCCATGGTCCGATTTTCCCTCGGACCGAACGATAGGGACGCCCCCACGGATCCCGGCTTAGAGTCTCCAACATCTCCTCCCGGGCTCGCGTCTTCGCCTCACCGATGGCCAGCTGCAGAGCCTGCTTAGCCGCGCGGTACCCCTCGTACAGCGCGGCTTCTTCTTCCGCGACCCGACGACGTCTTCTTCGGTATCGGGTGTACTGGCGCCTGACGCGAACGCACGAGACGCGCAACTGCGCGATCTCGGCGGACCACCAGTACACCTGGCGCCTTCTGGGTTGTGTGTGGATCCGGGGCATGGACGCGTCGCTAATTTGCGTCATCGCCCCGTGAAACCACTGCGCCTCCTCTTCGACGTCGACGGGTACGGTCGTTACCGACTCCCGGATCCAGGCCTGCACAATAGCGGCCTCCTCGAGTAGCTCCCTGTCGAGGCGCTTACGCGCCCAGCGTGGACCGTCCGTCCTCGGGGCCGATGGCCCGCGACCGCCCGCGGTCTGGGCGGAGACGCTGAAACGGATGTAACGGTGATCCGACAACGTCTCCACCCCCACGGCGACACGCCAGTCGCGGACACGGCCCGCGACAGCGGGACTTGCGAACGAGACGTCCACTATGGAACCGCCCCGCTGCCGCACGCACGTGTACACCGAGCCCTGATTCAGGACGGTCAAGCCGGTCGTGACGGCCCACTCCTCCAGTGTCTCGCCTTTGGCGTCAGTGCACGGGGATCCCCACGCCGCAGACTTGGCATTGAGATCCCCGAGCAGCAGCACCGGGCGAGGGTGGTACCGGTTCACGACGGCACCCAACTCGACAAGGAAGCTCTCGAAGTCAGCGAGGCTCCTGTTGGGCGAGAAGTACGCCCCAACAGTGCCAATGCCATCCACGAGGGCGGCCACCCAGCCACGACCTCGGGATGGGTCGGCAAGAGCCCCGCCAATGATGGCCACCGAGCCGTCCAGGTCCCCCACCCAGTTATCCCGGGGGGGGACGTAGTACGGCTCGGCGACCACGGCCACATGAATCGACCACTCCGCCATGCTCTGGAGTAAAAGATCCTGAGCTCTGGCAGAGTGGTTGATATTGCACTGGAGGAAATGGAATTGTGCCATTAAACACAATCCATTTCCTCTACAACCTTGGGCCGGGAGTCGGCCGAAGAGCCACCGGGCTGAGGGGCAGCTCTGGTTGGCTCCCTCCTCTCATTCCCCTTTTTTTTATTCTTTTGGGCGGGGGTGGCACAGGCATTTCCGCCCATGCTGTGCTCCGCGGGTCTCCCTGCAGCTGTACAGAGGCTGCAGTTTGGCTTCGCGGAGCACTGGGCCGCTATGTGGCCGGGCTTACCGCAGCGGTAACACAGGCCGCTACGGTCGGTTGTTGCGGTGCACCGCGCCCCGACGTGCCCAACCTCAAGGCATCGGTAGCACCGCATAGCCCTGGGCTGCAGCAGCCTCACCCGTGCTGCAACCCACCCCACCAAAAGCCGCCCGCTGTCGACTATCTTGTTTGCCACCGCAGCCGGGCACTTGAGCCAAATGGTGCCCAGCCCGGCAGCGTTGGCGCGAATCTCGCCAGCCCGCACGTCACCCGGCAGACATCCACCGCTTCGAGCGATGGCCGCCACGACCTCCTCCGGAGTCGTCGAGTCATCCAACCCATCGACACGCAATTCTGCGGTCTTGACGGGCCTGGACACCCGAACGTCCTCCTCTTTGAGGACCTCCCTCAATTTGGCGGCCAGGATGTCCGCCTTCTCCCTGCCGTCCGGACCCGCCACCTCGAACAGCCGCGCCCCCGTCACCGCCGACTTCATCCTGAAGCCGGTCGGTGTGCCAAGATCGGGGAACGCGACTTTGGCCTTTGCTTGCGAGAGGACCTCCTTATAAGTAAGGCCCCTCTCGATGGCTCCGGGCTGCAGTGTGAGTACTACAGCCGCGAAACGAGAGGCCCTACTCTTCCGGGTCCTCCGCTTCTTGCTCTTCTTTTTCTCGGGCGTAGGTGTCGGCGGCGTCACCTTCTTCTTTTTTCCGCCCCTTTTGACGACCGTTGTCCAAGCCTCTGTGGTGAGGCCGGGCGCGGTCGTCGGAGGAGCGGTCGCCGAAGGCGCGGTCGCCGCGGTCGCCGGGGCCGCAGATGAGCTGGCAGGTTGGGCCGACACACCCTTCGCGGGCTTCCTGGCCGCCACGGTTGGCGGCCCCGACTTTGCGGCCTCCTCCTCCTTCCTCCTTCTGTCGGCCGCTAACGGAGGCCTGAGGCTTGGGGCCGGGAGGAGCCTCGTTTCTAAGGCCTCCAGGCGGGCATTCATCATGCCCCCACACTGCTGCATGCAGATGCGGACGATTTTCTCAATCTCCGCATCCGCAGGTGCAGGGGCAGGGGCCGACGGCGGCGCCACAGCAACCGCCGGGGAGCCAGCAACTGCAGGTGCCGCACACTTCTGTGCAGCAACCTCCCTTTTGAGGTCCTCCAGCTCAGCTCGGAGACGGCCATTCTCCTCCCATAGCTTGGCCGTCTCCTCAGAGCTCGTTCTCTTAAGGAGGACCTCAACCGCCTCCTTTATACCCTCAGCCGCCTCCTTCAGAGCACGCGTGAACGTGCCCTTCAAGCTGCCAGATTTAGTGGCAACTTTCAGGACCACATCCACGCCGTCCAAGACCTGGCGGCTGAGTGCCACCGCTGAAACCTCCTCCCCAGCAGCCGACCGAGCGGCCCGCAGCTCTCGAGCCTGACGAGCCATCTCGCCCACCTCGTCTGATGCAACCGCCTTCCGCTGCTCCCGCTTTGCAGCGTTTACCTCCGCTTTATTGCTACCTAGCAACAGCGGGGACGCAGCGGAATCTGCACTAAGGTCAGCGATCGATGACTCGTCGCTTTCCACCTCGCGCCGATCCAGGCGGACCACCGGAATCGGCGTAGAGGGCCGCAGAAAGCGACCCCTTTGATCGCGCTGCGGCGGGCGAGCAGATGCTTCACCCACCACTGCGCGACCACCTTTCCCTACTGTCGGTTTCTGTTTCGGAGCCGACATCTCCTCTTCGCCTGAGGAGAGATTTACTCTCTCCCCATGCGAGCGCTTCCTCCAAAATTTGGAGGAGGTGCGCGCGCCTCCTTGGCTCTCGCTGCCGCTTCCGGCAGACGACTCTCCCGTCTCCATCCTTGACTCCGCCAAGACTGGCACATCATCATTTTTATCTTTTGTATTTATATTTAAGCAATCCATAACTAGACCCACGAGTAGGGGAGAACTAAAGGTCCACCCGGGCAGAGATCCCCAATACCCGGGCAAGCGTAAATTTGTGCCCAACCGAGGGGTCCGCTGGTCCCTGGCTGGGGGTGTGCTTGCGACTGAACTACCCATCAGCCATGCATCCCCTGGTCACACACCAGAACACGGGATTCGGGGTAATTTTTTATAGAGGTTTTCTTCCTCGCGGTCCGGGCGGTTAAGCCAAGACCCTCGGTCCCAGTACTGGGATTACGATGCTGCGGCGAGGGCAAAATAAGAGTACCTCTTAAGTTGCCCGCTCGGAGGCAGGGTTAGTGCTCACCGAGCTCGCCCTCTACTCGCACTCCAATACGCCCTCTGCTAGATCAGAGGGACGCTTGGAGTGCCCTCCACGGCAGTCTGCAATCAGACTCCGTCTGGTATCCCATTTAGTCTGGGGTCTCCTTCTGGGCCTATCCGGCATGAGTGGCTCTACCGGCATAGCCCCAGAAATCATCGACCCACGCAAGCCCCACCACGACGACAACGTAGGGATACATTGGGGGGGGGGGGGGGAACCTAACCTTTTTTTTTTTTTTTTTTTTTTTTTTTTTACGTGTGGAAATCCCCTCGGACCGTCACCCGCGCCGGGGCTTGCGGCGGGGCGGTGTGTCGGACTCGAACCGACTAAAACCACACGGTGTGCCACTCTGCGCCTGTAAAGGGAGGAGTCCGGGAACTGCTGTTATTACGCCGTCCAGACCCCTCCCAGCGCTTGCCCGCACAGAAGCGGGCACCCTCTTCGAAGACCTCTCATTTTAGGCAACGTACGGCACACACGTAACGTCGCCTCCTCGCGGGCGGCCACTAGAGCGGATGGAAGGGAAAGCCCGTCCCGACCATCCGCGGCCACACTCAGGGCGGCATGAGGCGCAGGTGAGCGCGCCTCCGCTGCCCGGTTCGCCGGCGGCGGATTGGGTCCGAGTGGAGGTCGTCCTCCCGGGCCTTCTCCGCCGCCTCCTTCTGCGAGATGACTTCTTCGCAGAAGGTTGCGACCGCGGTAAAACTGCTATCGCTACCGGCCATGGAGCGAATGACGGCCGGTAGCGATAGATCTCCTCCGATGACTGCAGTGAGGGCCCGGCGCTGCGACGCCCATGCGGGGCAGATCGCCAGCGTATGCTGGAACGACCAGCGAGCCATCGTGGCTCGACGGGCGGCTTCACGCCACTCGCGTACCTCTTCCGGCGGAGGGCGAATGCCATTCTCCGCCCGGAATTCAGCCACCCGTCGATAAACTTCGGCGAGCACTTCCGCCTCCAAATCCCACGGGGGTGTCCCGGCCAACGCGCACGCTGCTTCGGTCGACACCGTGCGGTAACCACGTATCGCTCTGACCGCCAGTACCCTCTGAGGCCGCCAGAGGCGCGCCTTGTTCTGGGCGGTCAGAGCCGTGACCCACACCGGTGCGCCGTACAGCGCCATCGACCGGACAACCCCCGTGTACAGCTGTCTCGTTGCGACGCTGGCTCCACCCAAATTAGGCAAAAGTTGCCCAAGGGCGGAGGCAGCGTCGACCAGCTTGGGAGCAAGCTGTCGGAAGTGCTCGTCGAAGAGCCACCTACCGTCGAGGATCAGACCCAGATATTTCATCTGGGCCCGAACCGGTACGAGGACCGAGTTGACCTCTATGGTGGCGCCGGGGGGCGGACCACGACGGGGCCCATGAAACAGCAGGGCCTCCGTCTTGTCCAGGGCCACCCGAAGGCCCAGCGCCTCGATGCGCCCGACCACCAGAGAAACACCCGTGGTGGCCAGGCGCGCCGCCTCTTGGAAGTTCACCCCCCGGGCTGTGACCAATGTGTCATCGGCGTAATAAATTACGCCCAGCCCGGGGGGGAGACGACCTCGTAGGACCCAGTCGTATCCCACGTTCCACAGGAGTGGTCCAAGGACAGACCCCTGTGGAACGCCGCACGACACGGGTCGCCGTCTCATGACGCCCTCTCGGTCCTCGTACACGACGGTACGCTCCTCCAAATAGTCTGCCACTAGCCGCCTCAGGTACTCTGGCACCCCGTGGTACTGGAGTGCTTCCCCGATGCAGCTGAATGGCAGACTATTGAATGCGTTGGCGATGTCTAAAGACACCGCCAACAGCACGCCGCCACAGCACACTGCCTCTTCGGTCACGGCCCTAAGGCGCATCACGGCATCGACCGTCGAACGCCCCTCTCGGAATCCGAACTGGGCGTCCGACAGGTCGGGCCCCACCTCACTGAGGTGCCGGACGATGCGGGCAGAGATTATCCTTTCGAACAACTTGCCCGCCTCGTCCAGCAACACGATGGGCCTATAGGCCGCGACCGAATCGGCAGGCCGTCCCGGCTTCTGCAACAGGACCAGCTTCCCGCATTTCCAGCACTCAGGGAAGTGTCCGGACGCTAGGCTAGCATCCAACACTCCCCTGAGGCGGTCCGACATATGGTCGAGGGCTCGGGCCATCACTCGGGCTGGTACCCCGTCCGGCCCGGGGGCGGTGTTCTTGGAACGGATCCGCAGAACAGCCGCCCCTACCTCCGATTCCCTCACGGGTGGAGCATCCTCCTCTCTACCCCCGTCGTCTCTGACCGAGTAGGCCATCGACGGGGGTGTGTGCTCTGCCCGCTGAGGGAAAAGGCCCTCGACCACTTCCTGCAGGAAGCTGGGCTGGAGAGTCTCGGTAAGGGGGGGGCTCCGCCGTGCGGAGCTTTTGACGCACCGCACGATACGGGCGACCCCAGGGGTCACGATCGAGACTCTCCAGCATCTCCTTTCTCTTTGCGTCCTTGGCGCGGCAAATGGCCAGCTTCAGAGTTTTCCGAGCTTCGCGGTACTCCTCATGAAGCTGGTCATCCTCACCGTTTCCGCGGTGACGTCGCCGGCTGCGGGTGTAGGACCTCCGGGCACGGGTACAGGCCGCACGGAGGTCCGCCAGCTCCTGGGACCACCAGTAGACCTCCTTCCGTGGAGGCCGACGACTCCGGATGCGGGGCATGGCCGTATCGCAAATCTGCGTAATCGCATTGCGAAAACGGCCAGCCCCAGCGTCCACGCCGACCTCCTCGGCCGAGGCCTGCGGAGACAGCCAAGAATGAATAATGGCTGCCTCATCCAGCAGGTCCCTGTCGAGCTTGGCAACAGCCCACCGCGGAAAACGGGATGGATGCCGCGCCGTGTGACCCCTACTGGGGCCCTGGGACCGGGAGAGCTCAAATCGGATATACAAATGATCCGAGAGCGTCTCGACCTCTTCCAGGACACACCAGTTCCTTACTCGTGCGGCAACAACAGGGCTAGCGAACGAAAGGTCCACTATCGACCCGCCCTGCTGTCGCACGCACGTGTTGGTGGAGCCTCTGTTCAGCAAACAGAGGCCCACCGAAGCCGCCCACTCCACTACGGCTTCGCCCTTGGCGTCCGTCCCGGGGGACCCCCACGCAATGGACTTTGCGTTGAAGTCCCCCAGCACGAGGACGTGCCCAGACGCTAGTCGCCGTATCGAGGTCTCCAAGGTGTTGAGGAAGACCTCGAAGTCACTCAGACTCCGGTTGGGGGAGAAGTGTACACCGTAAACTGTGATCCCCCCCCAATCGGCGGCAACATATCCAGTACCCTTGTCTCTTAGCGACACGGGCGGGGAATAAGCCGACGAGGAGCCTGCCAGCATCGCCCAGCACTTTGGCTGCCGCTATTGGGCAGCTGAGCCACACAGCACCAAGCCCTCCCGGTCCGGGGCGGATGGTGCCGACCCTGATGTGTTCCGCGCTGCAGTTCGTCCTCTCCTGAACTGCATCGCGGACATCCTCAGCCGTCACGGAATCGTCCAGGCCCGAAATGCGCAATTCCGCGCATTTCCTTCCGCGTCCCTGGGTGAGAGTGGCCACGGGCGGTGGATCGGGGGATCTGCCGCCCCATGCTAATGTGGCGGAATGCGCCCCTCTGTGTTTCTGGGGTGCATTCATGAGGTGTGCCCGACAACAAAGGGCGTCCCTAGCCGAGTCGCGGTGAGCAAACTATCCCGTGGCTCGGATTAGGTGAAGGAGGAACACCGTGGTGGTTTAGTGGGTAGTCTGGCTTCTCTTTGAGGTCAGGAGTCCCACACGAAGCGAACCCCGGCGAGCGAAGTGCGTAAATGCATTCCACCACGTAAAAAAAAAAAAAACCTAACCTAACCTGGGGCGCGGCGTCGGGTAACCTCCACGTTGGCTTACGCGTTTCTTCCCCCTTTGGACTCCGGTCCTGGGGAGCAGAAGCGTGGAGGCTGGTGCGCCCTGGACAGGCGGTCAGTATACTCTGTCTCTGAGGAGCTCTGTATGCTGGCCGTCTGACCAATAACCCGACAGCCCTTTTCAGGGCTTGACCCCATTGCACGAGGGGGTCGCGGGGTGGGATCCGCAGCAGCCCTTTTCAGGGCTCGGCGGGATCGAGGGGCGGGTCAGCCCACTGTTAACTCAGGGGCTGACAGGCACTAGTGCCACCGTCGGTGAGAGAGGCTTCGCCACCCTCTCGCGTTCCGTAACCAACAGGGGCTCAACTATGACCTGACTGGTGGCTCCAGGAGGGTAGCTGAGAACCTGTTGGCCGGAGGGCTTGCCTTAACTGGCCGGCCCGCGTCAAGGAAAAGACTCTAAAACCCGACAGCAAAGTCGTAAAAAGCAGACCTCTCGCCGTAGGCTGTGGCTCCGGCTATGGCCGGCGGCGATGAGTGTCGGGCTGCCGTCGCCTCACGGCTGATGGCGGCCAAGAGGAGGGGCTCTGCTGGGGCGGGAGTGGGCTGGGCTCGCTCTTTCGCCCCGCGGGCCACGGGGACGCCGGCGGGCGGAGTTCGCACGCGTCCCGGGGAGGGATGCCGGTGGGCGAAGTCCGCACGCGTCCCTGGGTGAGAGTGGCCACGGGCGGTGGATCGGGGGATCTGCCGCCCCATGCTAATGTGGTGGAATGCGCCCCTCTGTGTTTCTGGGGTGCATTCATGAGGTGTGCCCAACAACAAAGGGCGTCCCTAGCCGAGTCGCGGTGAGCAAACTATCCCGTGGCTCGGATTAGGTGAAGGAGGAACACCGTGGTGGTTTAGTGGGTAGTCTGGCTTCTCTTTGAGGTCAGGAGTCCCACACGAAGCGAACCCCCTGCCCCCGCGGGAGGCGAGCGAAGTGCGTAAATGCATTCCACCACGTAAAAAAAAAAAAAAAAAAACCTAACCTGGGGCGCGGCGGGGCGCGGCGTCGGGTAACCTCCACGTTGGCTTACGCGTTTCTTCCCCCTTTGGACTCCGGTCCTGGGGAGCAGAAGCGTGGAGGCTGGTGCGCCCTGGACAGGCGGTCAGGATACTCTGACTCTCAGGAGCTCTGTATGCTGGCCGTCTGACCAATAACCCGACAACTGACCCCATTGCACGAGGGGGTCGTGGGATCCGCGTAGCCCTTTTCAGGGCTCGCCATCGCTCCCAGTACCCCTCTGTTTTCAGAGGGGACAGGGGAGAGATGCTGGATCGAGGGACGGGTCGGCCCACTGATTACTCAGGGGCTGACAGGCACTAGTGCCACCGTCGGTGGGAGAGGCCTAGCCACCCTCTCGCGTTCCGTAACCAACAGGGGCTCAACTGTGACCTGACTGGTGGCTCCAGGAGGGTATGCTGAGAACCTGTTGGCCGGAGGGCTTGCCTTAATTGGCCGGCCCATGACAAGGACAGTCTATAACACCCGACAGCGAAGTCGTAAAAACCTGTGGATACCGGCCGACCTCCACAGTATATAGGCTTATCCGGGTGCAGGGGGCACCGCCCGGATGGACTTTCTTTTCCCCCACACTCGTGGGACTTGTATGGATTTGTCTAATTTAAACTTAAAAAAAAACAATAATGATGATGGGCCAGTTTTGGCGGAGGAGGAGATGGAGACGGAGACCGCAAGGTCTTCCGTCTCTGTCGGTGAAATGGTGCCAGCGGTGGTGCTGGAGCGGATGACCGCTGCCAGCTTGCCTGGAGTTGCGCGCGCGTCTTCCCCACCAAGGGGAAGACTCTGGCGTAAGCGCACCAATTCGTTGGAATCGCCAGCGCAAAGCGACAGCGATTCGGTGGATGGGCGGGGGCCTAAAAGGAACCGTGGCCGTCCCCCGAAAACAGGAGAATACGTCGGTCTAGCCAAGGCCAAAGCGGAGCTCAACGCGGCTAAGGAGCGTGAGCTCGAGCTCCGAGCAGAAGAGGAGCTCGCAGATGAGCTGCGGCTGCAGCGGCGGAGGGCTCTCTATCTCAGAGAGACCCCTGGCCCGCAGCCGCAGCCCAGTCTGCAGCCCCAAGCGGGACTGGTATCCTCGGACACCCAGTCCCTCAGTGCCGAGGGGATCTCGGGCTCAATAGAGGCGGCGGTGAAGGTGGTCCAAACCATCGCCGCCAAGAGCTCCAATTTAAAGGGCCAGTACGTGCGGGACCTCAAGGACGCGTGTGGCTCCATTATGGAGAACGTGCGCGTTCTGATGTCCCGCACGGAATCGGAGGAGGTGGCCAAGCTTCAGGCCGAGCTGGCGGCTGTGCGGGCCGAAATGCGGGCCATGAAGCAGCAGGCGGAGGCTGCGCCGCCCCCGATGAGCCGGGAAGAGATCGGCTTCCTGGTCGACGCCCGGCTCGCGGGGATCGCTGACCGCCTGCTGCCGGAGACCCGCATCCGTCCGCCGCTGCAGGCGGACGCGAGGAATGCGGCGCGGTCCAACGGCGCACTTGAGCCCGAGCCAGAGACGTCTCCCTCAGAACCTCTCCCCCCTCCCCTCTCTCCTCCAATGCCAGGCGGGCAGGTGGAGGCAGGGCCGAGCCTTACCGGGCCGCCGGGGGGGAAGGAGGAGAGGAAGAAGAAGAAGAAGGCAGGGAAGAAGACGGCCGCGGCGAAGGAGGCGGAGGCTGCCCGGAAACCGCAGCGGTCGCCCCAGTCAACTTCGACTTCGACGTTGGCTCCCGCCCCGCTCCCGCAAAGCGGGACATGGAGCGAGGTGGCGGCCAGGCCAAAGAAGCTTAAAACGCCCCCTGCCGGGTCGGCTGCCCCAACCGCTGCAACTCCGGTAGCGCCAGCCACCAAGCGGAGGAAAAGGAGGCCCCGCAAATTGCGCACCCCGCAAACGGCAGCGGTTACAGTCACGCTGCAGCCGGGTGCCGCAGAGCGGGGCATCACCTACGCGCAGGTGATGTCCAAAGCCGAGAGGTCGATAGACCTCAAGGGTTTGGGCATCGACGGCCTCCGACTCCGCAACGCGGTAACCGGAGGTCGGATCCTGGAGGTGGCTGGCGCCGACAGAAGCCGGAAGGCGGACCAGCTCGCGGCTAAACTGAGGGAGGTGCTCGAAGAGGTCCGCGTCGCTAGGCCGGAGAGATGCGTGGAGATGCGCATCTCTGGGCTGGGCGACTCGGCCTCGAAAGAGTCGGTGGCCGCGTTGCTGGCAGCGGAAGGGGGCTGTGCTGCCGACCACATCAAGGTGGGCGACATACAGCGCCCACCTGACCGACAGGGCACTGCCTGGCTACGGTGCCCTGTTGAGGCGGCGAAGAAACTTACCGATGGCCGCCGCATCGTCGTCGGGTGGTCAGTGGTCAGACTGACCATCCTGGAGCCGAGGCCGGCGCGGTGCTTCCGCTGCCTCGAGCCGGGGCACGTCGGGGCCAAGTGCACTGCGGCCACTGACCGCAGTGCGCTCTGCTTCCGTTGCGGGCAGGAAGGCCACAAGTCGGCCACCTGCTCCGCGGAGCCCAGGTGCCTCATTTGTCTCTTACGAGGCGGCGTGTCTGATTGCGGGGAGTATCCCCTGGGATCTCGAGGCCGGCGTCCTCAAGAAGGTGTACGACGAAGGCGCCCTGATGCGGCGTGCTATCGGGGGTCGGCCGCCTTCGGAGGAGATCGATCGCTGGAGACAATCGGCTCGCGATGATCTCTTCCGGAAGTTCTGCTTGTGGGGGCCGTCAGGCCCGTCCTGCGTCAGTGGGTAGAGAGGGGTCATGGGGCCCCGTCATACCACCTCACCCAACTTCTCACGGGCCATGGCTGTTTTGCCAAGTACCTGTGGGAAGTGGTGGGGATAGAGTCGGAGCCCCGGTGCCGAAACTGCACCAGCGGAGACCCTGACACGGCCTACCACACCCTGGCTGTGTGTGAGGCGTGGGACGGACAAAGGGCGGCCCTCATGAGCACCATTGGTGCGGACCTCTCGCTGTCGGTCGTAGTTCCAGCTATGGCCGGCAGCGAAGAGTGTTGGGCTGCCGTTGCCTCGTTCGCTGACGAGGTGATGGCGGCCAAGAGAGAGGCTCTGCGGGAGCGGGAGCGAGCTGGGCTCACTCTCCCGCCCCGCAGACCCGCGACGAGGGGGCGCCGGCGAGCACAATTCACCCGCGTCCCCGAATGAGAGTGGCCACGGGCGGTGGGTCGGGGGACCTGCTGCCCCACGCTAATGTGGCGGAATGCGCCCCTCTGTGTTCCTGGGGTGCATTCATGAGGAGGACAGGCCCCATCATCTGGGCACGGTGGCCCGGATGGTGGGGCCTCGACTGAGGTGAGCCCGATAAAAAGGGCGTCCCTAGCCGAGTCGCGGTGAGCAAACTATCCCGCGGCTCGGTTTAGGTGAAGGAGGAACACCGTGGTGGTTTAGTGGGTAGTCTGGCCTCTCTTCGAGGTCAGGAGTCCCACACGAAGCGAACCCTCTGCCCCCGCGGGGGGTGAGCGAAGTGCGTAAATGCATTCCACCACGTAAAAAAAAAAAAAAAAAAAGAAACCTAACCTAACCTGGGGCGCGGCGTCGGGTAACCTCCACGTTGGCTTACGCGTTTCTTCCCCCTTTGGACTCCGGTCCTGGGGAGCAGAAGCGTGGAGGCTGGTGCGCCCTGGACAGGCGGTCAGGATACTCTGACTCTCAGGAGCTCTGTATGCTGGCCGTCTGACCAATAACCCGACAGCCCTTTTCAGGGCTTGACCTCATTGCACGAGGGGGTCGCGGGGTGGGATCCGCAGCAGCCCTTTTCAGGGCTCGGCGGGATCGAGGGGCGGGTCGGCCCACTGTTAACTCAGGGGCTGACAGGCACTAGTGCCACCGTCGGAGAGAGAGGCTTCGCCAACCTCTCGCGTTCCGTAACCAACAGGGGCTCAACTATGACCTGACTGGTGGCTCCAGGAGGGTAGCTGAGAACCTGTTGGCCGGAGGGCTTGCCTTAACTGGCCGGCCCGCGTCAAGGAAAAGACTCTAAAACCCGACAGCAAAGTCGTAAAAAGCAGACCTCTCGCCGTAGGCTGTGGCTCCGGCTATGGCCGGCGGCGATGAGTGTCGGGCTGCCGTCGCCTCACGGCTGATGGCGGCCACGAGGAGGGGCTCTGCTGGGGCGGGAGTGGGCTGGGCTCGCTCTTTCGCCCCGTGGGCCACGGGGACGCCGGCGGGCGGAGCTCGCACGCGTCCCGGGGAGGGATGCCGGCGGGCGAAGTTCGCACGCGTCCCTGGGTGAGAGTGGCCACGGGCGGTGGATCGGGGGATCTGCCGCCCCATGCTAATGTGGCGGAATGCGCCCCTCTGTGTTTCTGGGGCGCATTCATGAGGTGTGCCCAACAACAAAGGGCGTCCCTAGCCGAGTCGCGGTGAGCAAACTATCCCGTGGCTCGGATTAGGTGAAGGAGGAACACCGTGGTGGTTTAGTGGGTAGTCTGGCTTCTCTTTGAGGTCAGGAGTCCCACACGAAGCGAACCCCCTGCCCCCGCGGGAGGCGAGCGAAGTGCGTAAATGCATTCCACCACGTAAAAAAAAAAAAAAAAAAAAAAAAAAAAAAAAAAAAAAAAAAAAAAAAAACCTAACCTAACCTAACCTAACCATACGAAATTTTTATTGAGTATACCTTTGTAGTGCACCATTGTTATTTTTTATCGTCCCTATAGACACTCCTGCGTCCCGTAGGACCATCAGAACCTGTAAAACAAACAAAAAATTATATTTTTTGGACTTAGCATATTTTAAATTTAATTTTCGGTAAATTTTCGAGGCTTTCATCGAATTATTCGATAACCCTTCGTTCAATAGTTGATATTTTTGTTTATTTAGATAGCTCTCATCAAGACCTATCTAACAACACCTCTTTTTTATAAATCCGGCAAATAGAAAGTGAAAATTTTTCACATTTAAATCGATATTTCGGTAATTCATAGAAATTTTTGAAGGTTTTCCTCGAATAACCTTACAACCTTTGTTTTAGAACCTACTAAATTTACATATCTAGATAGCGCTTGTCTAGCCCTATCTAATAACACCTCTTTTATTGTGATCCGGCACATAGAAGTTTAAAAAAATTCATATCTTAACTTAATTTTCTGAGTTTTCGGAGGTTTTTGTCGAATAACTCGCTGACCTTGATTTTGGAAACTACTTTCTATACATATTTGGATAGCTCTCGCCAAGACCCGTCTAACGACACCTCTTTTGTTTAGATCGGGCAAGTAGAATCCGAAAAATTTGACTTATTCATACTTTAAGAACAAAATCTTAACCTTGGAAAGTTTACCTTAGGGCTGCGTTTTTGGACCAAATATACGAAATTTTTATTGAGTATACCTTTGTAGTGCACCATTGTTATTTTTTATCGTCCCTATAGACACTCCTGCGTCCCGTAGGACCATCAGAACCTGTAAAACAAACAAAAAATTATATTTTTTGGACTTAGCATATTTTAAATTTAATTTTCGGTAAATTTTCGAGGCTTTCATCGAATTATTCGATAACCCTTCGTTCAATAGTTGATATTTTTGTTTATTTAGATAGCTCTCATCAAGACCTATCTAACAACACCTCTTTTTTATAAATCCGGCAAATAGAAAGTGAAAATTTTTCACATTTAAATCGATATTTCGGTAATTCATATAAATTTTTGAAGGTTTTCCTCGAATAACCTTACAACCTTTGTTTTAGAACCTACTAAATTTACATATCTAGATAGCGCTTGCCTAGCCCTATCTAATAACACCTCTTTTATTGTGATCCGGCACATAGAAGTTTAAAAAAAATTCATATCTTAACTTAATTTTCTGAGTTTTCGGAGGTTTTTGTCGAATAACTCGCTGACCTTGATTTTGGAAACTACTTTCTATACATATTTGGATAGCTCTCGCCAAGACCCGTCTAACGACACCTCTTTTGTTTAGATCGGGCAAGTAGAAATCCAAAAAATCGAACGCCCACCCTCCCATATTTCACTGGGTATATAGGTTCGGCTGAATTTTATTTAGGGAAAATTTTTATTGTTACATTATTAAATTTCGTATAGTTTTAAGTTAATTATTTTAAGTTTTATTCGTCGACTGAGGCTATATACACCTCATAAAATACATAGACCGGCTCAAATTAGAGCAACAAATATATGCACATTGATTCAAACTTTTAAGTTTTAGTTTTACATTGACACAGACATTCACCCCCCTATACAGGGTCAGACACACACTTTTACACTAACATTCACACCCCTATACAGGGTCGAATACATATATACACACCGACAATTTCCCCTGAACACACACGACATCAACTCACAAACTTACACCCATATTTATAAACTCACCGAACGCACACCCCCAACATGTCCACCACTGGAACCTTCACCAACAGACGATTCAGTTTTGCTTCATCATCACCAACGCCGGAGGCAGCGACGATCCCGGCAGACAAGCGAAGCTACCAAGCCTCCCGAAACTGCCAAATCATAAGAGAGCAGCTCAAGATCTCGGGCAACATTAAGAGAGAGATAAAGAAAGAGATAGAGTGCAGAATCGGTATCATAGAGCGACTATTTAAGGAATATGAAAAGGATAGAGTAAGATCGGTTGTGGAGCAGAGCTTCGAAGTCGTGGGGGTTCCAGGAACCAATACCAACGAGGAAGTCCTCAGGAAGATGGAAGAAAACGAGAAGATCTTGAAAGAAAATGCCAAAGCTATAGGAGAAATAAAAGAACAGATACAAAAGCAAGCTGATAGAGGAAAGAAAGTAGAAGAGAATGAAAAGATACTAAAAGAAAACGCAAAGGCTATAAGTGAGATAAAAGAAATTATAGAGAACCAAGATGATAGTGAGAGAAAGAGAACGCAAAAAGCGACCTATGCGGGGGTAGTGGCAGGCCGCTCCGAGGCTCGGCTTCCGGACAGGACAACCCTGCACTCGGTGGTCGTCACGTCTAAAGACGATCAGGACACCGGGGAGCAGGTCATCCAGCGACTGCGAAAGGCTGCGGACGAGGACGAGGGATGGGTGCAAGTGGAAAAAATAAGGAAAGCCAAAGATAGAAAAGTAATACTAGGATATAGAACAGAAGAAGAACGTAAGAAGGCTCTAAAACGAATAACAGAGAAAGGCAAAGACCTGGTAGTGGAGGAGGTCAAAAATAGGGATCCCCTCCTGGTGCTATATGGCGTCCAAAAGACCCAAACGGACGAGGACTTAGTGAGGGCCTTGAGGTGCAGGAACCGGGAGATATTCCGGGACCTGACACCGGATCAGGATAGGCTAACGGTCCAATACAGGAGGAGAGCCAAAAATCCCCACACGTGCCACGTGGTGCTCAGGGTCTCCCCGGTGGTTTGGTCTCGTGCCCTAGACAGAGGGAGGCTGCATGTTGATCTGCAACCGATCAAGGTTGCGGACCAATCCCCTCTAGTGCAGTGCTCCCTGTGTCTGGGATACGGGCACAGCAAGAGGTTCTGCACCACAACTAAACCTAACTGCAGCCATTGTGGCGGGCCCCACAGATCGCTAGCGTATGCTGGGCCGAGTCTTCACTGCAGTCGCAGTGGTGGCAGGCGGGACTCAGTTCCCTCCTAGCGACCGAGTGCAGGTACTTCCCGAAGCAACCGTGCCCGGAAAGTACCTGCGTCAGTCGGAAGGAAAGGGTCCCGTGCTGCCGCCCTGCCCACTCGAGGATGACCGGCTGGAGAGCCTCCACAGCGGCAAAGCCAGCGCGTGGAGTCTCCAGTCGGAAAGACCAACGAGCCATCGTGGCTCGACGGGCGGCTTCACGCCACTCGCGTACCTCTTCGGGCGGAGGGCGCATGCCTCTCTCCACCCGATATTCAGCCACCCGTCGATAAACTTCGGCGAGCACTTCCGCCTCCAAATCCCACGGGGGTGTTCCGGCCAACGCGCACGCTGCCTCGGTCGACACCGTGCGGTAACCACGTATCGCTCTGACCGCCAGTACCCTCTGAGGCCGCCAGAGGCGCGCCTTGTTCTGGGCGGTCAGAGCCGTGACCCACACCGGTGCGCCGTACAGCGCCATTGACCGGACAACCCCCGTGTACAGCTGTCTCGTTGCGACGCTGGCTCCACCCAAATTAGGCAAAAGTCGCCCAAGGGCAGAGGCAGCGTCGACCAGCTTGGGAGCAAGCTGTCGGAAGTGCTCGTCGAAGAGCCACCTACCGTCGAGGATCAGACCCAGATACTTCATCTGGGCCCGAACCGGTACGAGGACCGAGTTGACCTCTATGGAGGCGCCGGGGGGCGGACCACGACGGGGCCCATGAAACAACAGGGCCTCCGTCTTGTCTAGGGCCACCCGTAAGCCCAGCGCCTCGATGCGCCCGACCACCAGAGAAACACCCCTGGTGGCCAGGCGCGCCGCCTCTTGGAAGTTCGCCCCCCGAGCTGTGACCAATGTGTCATCGGCGTAACAAATTACGCCCAGCCCGGGGGGGAGACGACCTCGTAGGACCCAGTCGTATCCCACGTTCCACAGGAGTGGTCCAAGGACAGACCCCTGCGGAACGCCGCACGACATGGGTCGCCGTCTCAAGACGCCCTCTCGGTCCACGTACACGACGGTACGCTCCTCCAAATAGTCTGCCACTAGCCGCCTCAGAACCTAACCTTTTTTTTTTTTTTTTTTTTTTAACGTGTGGAAATCCCCTCGGACCGTCACCCGCGCCGGGGCTTGCGGCGGGGCGGTGTGTCGGACTCGAACCGACTAAAACCACACGGTGTGCCACTCTGCGCCTGTAAAGGGAGGAGTCCGGGAACTGCTGTTATTACGCCGTCCAGACCCCTCCCAGCGCTTGCCCGCACAGAAGCGGGCACCCTCTCCAAAGCCTCTCCATTTAGGCGACGTACGGCACACACGTAACGTCGCCTCCTCGCGGGCGGCCACTAGAGCGGATGGAAGGGAAAGCCCGTCCCGACCATCCGCGGCCACACTCAGGGCGGCATGAGGCGCAGGTGAGCGCGCCTCCGCTGCCCGGTTCGCCGGCGGCGGATCGGGTCCGAGTGGAGGTCGTCCTCCCGGGCCTTCTCCGCCACCTCCTTCTGCGAGATGACATCTTCGCAGAAGGTTGCGACCGCGGTAAAACTGCTGTCGCTACCGGCCATGGAGCGTATGACGGCCGGTAGCGAGAGATCTCCTCCGATGACTGCAGTGAGGGCCCGGCGCTGCGACGCCCATGCGGGGCAGATCGCCAGCGTATGCTGGGCCGAGTCTTCACTGCAGTCGCAGTGGTGGCAGGCGGGACTCAGTTCCCTCCTAGCGACCGAGTGCAGGTACTTCCCGAAGCAACCGTGCCCGGAAAGTACCTGCGTCAGTCGGAAGGAAAGGGTCCCGTGCTGCCGCCCTGCCCACTCGAGGATGACCGGCTGGAGAGCCTCCACGGCGGCAAAGCCAGCGCGTGGAGTCTCCAGTCGGAAAGACCAACGAGCCATCGTGGCTCGACGGGCGGCTTCACGCCACTCGCGTACCTCTTCGGGCGGAGGGCGCATGCCTCTCTCCACCCGATATTCAGCCACCCGTCGATAAACTTCGGCGAGCACTTCCGCCTCCAAATCCCACGGGGGTGTTCCGGCCAACGCGCACGCTGCCTCGGTCGACACCGTGCGGTAACCACGTATCGCTCTGACCGCCAGTACCCTCTGAGGCCGCCAGAGGCGCGCCTTGTTCTGGGCGGTCAGAGCCGTGACCCACACCGGTGCGCCGTACAGCGCCATTGACCGGACAACCCCCGTGTACAGCTGTCTCGTTGCGACGCTGGCTCCACCCAAATTAGGCAAAAGTCGCCCAAGGGCAGAGGCAGCGTCGACCAGCTTGGGAGCAAGCTGTCGGAAGTGCTCGTCGAAGAGCCACCTACCGTCGAGGATCAGACCCAGATATTTCATCTGGGCCCGAACCGGTACGAGGACCGAGTTGACCTCTATGGAGGCGCCGGGGGGCGGACCACGACGGGGCCCATGAAACAACAGGGCCTCCGTCTTGTCTAGGGCCACCCGTAAGCCCAGCGCCTCGATGCGCCCGACCACCAGAGAAACACCCCTGGTGGCCAGGCGCGCCGCCTCTTGGAAGTTCGCCCCCCGAGCTGTGACCAATGTGTCATCGGCGTAACAAATTACGCCCAGCCCGGGGGGGAGACGACCTCGTAGGACCCAGTCGTATCCCACGTTCCACAGGAGTGGTCCAAGGACAGACCCCTGCGGAACGCCGCACGACATGGGTCGCCGTCTCAAGACGCCCTCTCGGTCCTCGTACACGACGGTACGCTCCTCCAAATAGTCTGCCACTAGCCGCCTCAGAACCTAACCTAACCTAACCTAACCTAACCTAACCTCAAAGACGTCCACATGGAGAGTGACGACAAAGAAACGTTAAGGGCCCTTTACACCCAAAACGTCGAAATCTTCATGGGCCTACCACAGGAAGAGAGAGAGTTGACAATAAAATACCTAAAAAGGACCAAAAACCCAAGGACATCGCACGTGGTCCTACAAGTGAAGCCAAGAGTATGGCAGAGGATGACGCAGGCTGGAACCCTCTACCTGGACCTGCAAAGGATCAGAGTGGAGGACCAGTCTCCGCTCATCCAATGCACGAGGTGCTTGGCATTCGGACACGGCCGTAAGTTCTGCACCGAGAGTGTGGACAGGTGCAGCCACTGCGGAGGCACGCACTTGCGCGAGGAATGCCCTGAGTATGCCAAGGGAGCCGAACCGCGGTGCTGCAACTGCTCGCACTCTGGGCTGCGGAACCTCGGCCACAACACCTTTAGCGCCGAGTGCCCAACCCGCATGAAATGGGACTACTTAGCTAGGTCAACCACAGCATATTTATGACTCGTCCACACAGATACACACATAACACAGAAATACACACACACACATACACGGATTTAATAAGTATATACTAAATATATATGAAGAAATCAAAAACATGCATACAAACATTGGACATACACGCAAACACATAGAAAGTTTAGGAATAACGAAGTTGTAATAATTATATATATTGGAACATATATATACATTGTTACAATAGATAGGAGCAAAATTTGAAACGCACATAAACAGACACGTACACAAAACAAAACACAGAGTCATAAATATCATGTCCCACATGCTGGAAGGAAGGGGCTGCGCGCGATGTCTTTGAGACAAATCGATTGCAGGAAGATATAAAATAAAATCATGTTTAAAATATTGTAAATAACAAATAATAATTATTTTAGAGAACTAGATAGTAAAATTAGACAAAAGAATTAAGTAAGAGTAAAAAAGGATAAATTGTATATAAAAATAAACAGACTTCAAAACAAAATAAAAATGTAGGAAAATATAAATAGCAGAAAAGTAAAAATTGTAAAATAAAGGGAACTCTACCCGTATCTCTACTCTACATAAATAATGATAGAAAATAAAAATCAGAGCAATAAGGTCCTGTCTTCATGGACGGGGAAAAGCTGCGAGGTCTCATAGGCCTCATTAAAAAAAAAAAAAAAAAAAAAAAACCTAACCTAACCTAACCGCGAAATTTTCATTGAAAACAGCTGCTAGTATCGTTGTTTTTTGTTGAGGTTTATGTCGAATAATTCGATAACTCTTATTTTGGCAATTACGTATTATACATATTTAGATAGGCCTCCTCAAGACCCGTCTAACTACACCTCATTTGCTTAGATCGGGCAAATAGAAGTATAAAAAATCGACCCCCCCACCCTCCCATAATTCACTGGCTATATAGGTTCGGCTGAGCCGGGGTCGCCAACTAGTGGTACTGATCAAAAAAATTATTTAGCATTTTTTTTATTCCTTTTAGCTTAAATTTCGTATCTGTTTTTAGCTTAGTGACAGAGGCATTTTACAACTCAAAATAAATAGACCGGCTCCAAATTAGGACAAAACTTTTACCTGTATATATATACTTTTAATTTGATTTTATTTGTTTTTACTCATACACTTGACACTCACCCCCCTATATAGGTTCAAACAGACGCTACACCATTATACACACTGACAAATTTCCACGTCTCACACACAGCACAGTATATACACCCTCTCACACTCGACGCACGATGTTCCGAACACCACCAACATCTGTCGCGGCCAAGAAGCCGACTACTCCTGACGCCGCTACCTCGCCTTCCGTAGTGCTAGACGCTGCTAGGACATTCATCCGAAGACCGGGAACGAAGAGAAGG
This sequence comes from Diaphora mendica, assembly GCA_949125395.1. Classification (NCBI taxonomy): domain Eukaryota; kingdom Metazoa; phylum Arthropoda; class Insecta; order Lepidoptera; family Erebidae; genus Diaphora; species Diaphora mendica. The sequence continues at coordinate 100,597 of OX421330.1, forward strand.
TCGCTCGACAACATGGACCGTTACATGAAGCAGCAAACCACGCTGAGAAAATAATTGTTAGTCAACAAATGCGTTTTTAAGCTATATTTTTTTTAAGAAACGGTTTTTTTTAAAACATCATAATTATCATCAAGTGTTATGTTATCATGAAAAAAAATTAAATTATCTCATAAACAACACAGACAGACAGACAGACAGACAGACAGACAAAAATGAAAAAAAAAATAGTTTTCGTTTCAGTATCGATAACAGAGTGCCCTCCAAAAAAATTTTCAAAATATCTTCAATGTACAGAATTTGACCTGTTACATTTTTATTATAAGTATAGATTATTCAAATTTGTAACGTTCGCAGACGCGACTAAATCCATATTATAGTACAGTTATTAAATACTTAAATTACAGTCCACTTTCTTTAACTACCACAGCCAGTGCGTTAACATTGGTCCTTCTACCGTCAACATTAACCAGGAGACAAGAAAAAATAAAAAAGCTGTACCAGGATTTCAAGTCGTCTTCACCTAAATTTGTAATTGAACAATTTGAAGATAGTGGCCAATTGAACGTCCTTCAAGACGTCGTTCAGTTGCAATCTTCAGGCATAATTTCACAACATACAAATATCAGGACTGCAGAACAGGAATAATCTTCATCGGAAGCAAATCCAGGTCTTCAGAGCGTCGTCGTGCCTTGAGATCATTCAAGAATCTCCACGCCGCAGTCATCACCAGTGGTTTGCGCCATAAAACCGTGAGATCGTTCCAATCCTTTTTTTATAGTCATTTCATATCCATACCATTATTCAAATCATCCCATCATTCAAATCATCCCATTTGCTTAATCATTAGCATTCTTTAATCATTACATTAAGCTTACTTAAAATAATAATTAGTGCAAATCATTTCATTTTTGCAAGTCATTAACCTACCTACATCAAACAGATTTTCCATTTTGCTTTCCAACTGTGTGCATCTTTTATTCTCTTATTCATTAAGTAGATAGTTGAGCATTTACTATATCATATTTCATTATATTTTACATAATTTAAATAACTTTTCTTTCTTTTAAGTTTATTTAGTGACTTCAATAAACATAAAAGAGCCTGATTGTAGTTAAAAGCAATTTAAGTGTTAATATATTGCTACCTTGTTTGTACCAGGTTTTTGAATTAACGTTTGCTTGCAATTTTTTTTTTCTTCTTTTCTGTTCTTAAACAGTGTACCTTTCTATTCCTTTCACTTACTGTGCTTTGAATGCCAGACGCTAAGAGCTTGAATAAAAAACGAGCTTCTATTAAAGGAAAGCTTACACAATTTTCAACATTTTTAAATCTTTCTAAATCCTGTGAAAGGTTAAGCGATGTGCAAATCATTGAAATCGAATACCGTCTTAATATTTTCGAAAGCTTATACGAAAAATATGACGCTTTACAGAACGAATTAGAATCACTGGAGGAAGACCCCAGCGAGCAATTAGCAGAGCGCGAGGAATTTGAAAAGCAGTACTACGGTATAGTGGCTACTGCGCGCCACCTGATTGCCATCGCACGAAAGCAGCATGCGGGGAAATCAATATCCGAGGTTGAATCTTTTTCTAATCACACACATACACAAAATTCTATCCGTTTACCTAAAATTGATTTGCCTAAATTTTCAGGCAGTTATCATGATTGGCTAGAATTCAGGGACACATTTACCTCTATTATTCACAATAACAATAATATTGATAGAATAAACAAACAACACTATCTTCGTGCATCCTTGAAAGGTAGTGCCGCTCTTGTCGTAGATAATCTTGACTTCAGATCGGAAAACTACGACGCTGCTTGGAGGTTACTATGTGAAAGGTATGACAACAAAAGATTGCTTGTCAACAATCATGTGAAAGCTCTGTTTAAATTAAATTCTATCAATAAAGAATCAAGTAAATCGTTACGACATATTTTTGACACTACGAATAGGAATCTTAGAGCCCTGTCAACGCTTGATCAACCTGTTCAATACTGGGACACGCTTATTATTTACATTATGGCTAGTAAGTTGGATCAGGTAACCAACCGTGAGTGGGAGGAGCACAGGAACTCTTTATCTGAACCACCCACATTGAACATTTTTATTACCTTTTTAAGCAACAGAGCTGACCTGTTAGAAACGCTCGAGGAAACGGCCTCTTTAAAGCTAAACGGTGCAAGTTATAATAATAACACTTGTAAATTAAATAAAAGCTTTTTGACATCCACTGATAAACTTAAAGGTCTATCATGCCCCATTTGTCATCAAAATCATTTCGTATTTTCATGTGAGAAGTTCAGGTCTCTTCGGTTCAGGTTCGTATTGCAAAGGCACGCAGCTTCAATGTATGTCTTAACTGTCTTCGGCCAGGTCATGAGGCAGTCAAATGTAGGTTAGGACACTGTAAATATTGTAGTGAAAAGCATAATACCTTACTACATGTTGATAGTGACAGCTCGACTACACGAAATATAGCATTGTCAGCTAATCATTCCACTACATCTCGTATAATCTTACTTTCCACAGCGGTCGCGCAGGTGGTGGACTGCAAGGGTAACCATCACTCTGCTCGAATCCTGCTGGACAATGGGAGCACAGCGAACTTCATATCGGAGGACTTTGTGCGTAAGATTCATATTTCTACCTACAATACCAAGTCAAAGGTAATAGGTATTAATAGTCAGTCTTCGAACTGCTCACAGGGTTGCACAGTTTCCTTAAAATCATTTAATAGTGATTATAAAATCAACATTGAATGTTTTGTGTTACCAAAGGTGTCATCCCACATGCCTAATACCTTTGTTGATACTAGCAATATAAGTATACCAACGAACGTTCATCTTGCAGATCCCCGGTACTATGTTCCGTCTCCGATCGACATTTTAGTAGGTGCGGATATCTTCTGGGATATAATAGGCGAGAAGCGTATTAGGTAAAAGTAAACCGTGCCTATTTGAGTCAAAGTTAGGTTGGCTTATTTCAGGTGCACTTCATCAAAACAACTTATTTCCTCAATTGTGTATGCACACTGACAATCTAAATGAAGATTTGTCTCGTTTTTGGGAACTAGACTCCATAGATCCCAAACATAAGTTTACATCAGAAGAGCGGGCTTGTGAACAACTATTTGTAGATACCACCCTCCGTAACTCTGAGGGTCGCTTTGTGGTAAATATTCCTCTCAAAGAGTCACCTAATGTCTTAGGGGATTCATATCTAATGGCTAAGCGTAGGTTCCTATCTCTCGAACGTCGCTTTGATAGAGATGTACACTTTAGAGGGATGTATGTCGATTTCATGACTGAATACATACAGTTGGGACACATGTCCGAAAGTAATCAGCTAGCAATCGGTTCTACACCATCTTACTTTTTGCCTCACCACGGCGTCTTAAAGGAATCGAGCTCTACCACAAAGTTACGAGTGGTTTTCGATGCATCGGCTACCACTACCTCCGGGAAGTCATTTAATGAGATACAAATGGTTGGCCCAACTTTACAAGATGATTTATTATCATTATTGTTACGATTTCGGCAACATAAAATCGTCGTTAGTGCAGACATCGAGAAGATGTATAGGCAAACTATTGTAACGGATAAACATCGTCCATTACAGCAAGTAGTTTGGAGAGCGGATAAAACACATCAGTTAAAAACTTATACCTTAAATAGACTAACATATGGGACTGCATCAGCAGCGTTCTTAGCAACTAGGTGTCTAATGCAACTGTCTAACGAATGTTCCGACCCAGAAATAGCCTATTCAATAGCTCATGATTTTTATGTGGACGATTACTTGTCAGGAAACGCGTCTATTGTACAGACAGTAAATCAGTGTCGTAATGTCATTGCTATCCTGCAGTCTGCCAAGCTTAATCTGCGCAAATGGCAATCAAACTCTCGTGAAGTTCTGCAGGCTCTTTGCAGCGATGTGAATAAGTCGGATTTTATGGACTTTTGTCGTCATGACGAAATATCAAAAACTTTAGGACTTAACTGGAGGTGTTCAACTGATACATTTATATTTTTTATAAACTTTATTCTCACAGAAAAGGCAACAAAACGTCAAGTCTTGTCTACCATAGCACAGATTTTTGATCCTATTGGCTTAGTTGTACCTTGCATAGTGGAGGCTAAGTTAATCATGCAGCAGCTTTGGTTGACAAAATGCTCATGGGATGAGGCTATTCCCGATGAGATTCAGTGTACTTGGAGTGAATTTCAAGCTACTCTTCATCTTCTTAACGATTTTGAAACGCCGCTGTGGATACTATGTGATTCGCCGTCTTCTATACAATTACATGTTTTTACTGACGCATCTGAGAGAGCTTATGGAGCCTGTATTTATGTCCGCAGCGTATCATCTTGTGGCGATGTAAGGGTTCACCTTCTCACTGCTAAGAGCAAGGTGGCTCCTATCAAACCAGTAACTACACCCCGTCTTGAGCTTTGCGCTGCATTTATTTATTTATTTCGGATCACCAACAAATGATACACACATCAAATATTAATATAAAGAAAACAAAATACATGCCCTGTGCTCATTCAGTTATAGGTAATCACAGCTAACAAAGAATAATTATTAGTAATATTTAAATTAAACTAAAAGAATATAATAATAATGATAATAAGAAAATAATCAGTTAAAAGAAAAAGCTATAAAAATAATCCAAAAACAGCAATCCCATTTAATTAGGATTCTTCGACAGGCCACAGTTTCACTCTGGCGAGCCCAGGCCTATCGAAGTACAGACTCAAAATGGTCTATGATTTTGCTCTTGAAATTTGGCAAGTTATCTCCAAAGATGTCCAAATCCAACAAACGAGAAAGTTCGTTGTAAGACTTGGCCATTCTGGTCAATGGTGAGTTAAGCCCCAGATTAGTCTTATATCTACGTAAACTGAACAGTTTGTAGACACTCGAGCGTGGCAATCTACTTGGCGCTGAGATGTATATTCTTGAGATTAGCTCAGGACAATCTATTCTATTGTTAAGTACGCTATACAAGAATGAGAGATCAAGGAGTTTCCGTCTATCGTTCAGTGATATTAAATTAAAATGTTTCAAGCGAGTATGATATTCGCATATTATATTCATACTCTGTATGAGTTCAGAGTTCTGCGAAATTCCGTGTTATACGTAAGATGACTAAGAACTCTTTGTATTCGTTCGAGACGATTTCTGTGACATTCATAGTGTGGGGACCATACTTGAGAGCAATACTCCAGTATACTGCGAACCAAGGCATCGAAAAGGAGGATTTTAGTTTTTGGTAACCTAAATTTTTTGGTGTTTCTAGAAATGAAGCCACACATTCTTGATGCATTAAGTATTATCTTATCCAGATGAGCATTAAATGTTAGTTGACTGTCAACCAATACCCCCAAGTCCCTTATACATTCGACTTCCCTAAGTTGTTGATTACATATGGAGTATGACCCTTGCACCTTTATTCTATTTCTAGTGAAGGAAATAAAATTACACTTGGCCACATTTAAATACATATTATTAAGCTCACACCATTTAACTAGGCGGTCAACATCGTCTTGAATTAAGTGGCAATCGTCGAAACCCCTAACATTACGTAATATTTTGAGATCGTCAGCGAATAAATATGCAGTTGTGTGATGGAAACATTCCGAAATAGAGTTAATTAGAATTAAAAACATAAGGGGTCCCAGATGTGATCCCTGTGGTACGCCTGAATGAACAATAAACTCATAGGACTGAACGCCATTCACCACCACAAAGGACCTTCGCTTGGTAAGGTAAGACTCAAACCAGCTCAGAATAGATCCTCCAATTCCAAGTTCAGTAAGTCTCAATAATAGAGTGGCGTGATCCACCTTGTCAAAGGCCTTGCTGAAATCTGTATATATAGCATCCACCTGAACTCCTTGATCCAGATGTTGGGATACAGTGTCTATAAAAGTTACAAGATTGGTGGTGGTGGATCTTTTCGCAATAAACCCATGTTGTTGCTCAATAAGATGTGGCTTAACTAAACTGTTAAGGTGAGGGTATATTAAGGATTCAAAAATTTTAGGTAAGATAGACAAAATAGAAATTGGCCTGTAGTTCTTAACAATATTTTTAGGACCATCCTTGTGGACAGGGACTATCTTAGCAGTTCTCCAGTAAGAAGGAAATTGCCCTGTACGGAGGGATTCATTAAAGATGATCGTTAGTGGGAAGGATAATTGATTAGCACAGTTAGTCAAAAAAATGGCGGGTAGGCCATCTGGGCCCGGCCCCTTATTTAAGTCCAATCTTTTTAATTTCTTATGGATATCAGATTCATGCAATACTAATGTGTTTAGATAGACTGAACCACCAACAGAAGCCGGACTTGCAGATATGTTAGTCACCTGCAGGCCTTTAGATTTACTGTAAAGGGACGAAAAATGCTTGGCGAATAGGTTACTAGCGCTAATCACATCAGTTGCTTTTTCATCGTCTAAATGCATGTCAGATGGTATACTACTCTTACAATTCCGTTTGCGTTTAATGAATGTCCAAAAATATTTCGAATCTCTAGCAATGCTTTTTTCGAGACTTTCACAATAAGATTTATAACATTGGTGCATTATGTTTTCAGATCTAGCCTTCAATAGATCCAGGAGTATTTTGTCCATAGGATTTTTGTATTTTTTGAATCGCATCCTTGTTCGTTGTTTTTCCTTAAGACACCTAACTAAACCTCTCGAATACCAAACCGGATATTTGTTATTCTTTGGCTTGGTCATTGGTACTAATTTAGCTATTATAGTGTGTAAAATCTTGTAAAACTGAGTTAAAATCTCATCAACGCCTTTACAGACCGAGAATGAGTTCATCCAATCAACTCCGTTTAACTCATTCTGAATTGCAACATAGTCAGCTTTGTAAAAATTAAGTCTAGGTAACTGACACGCATTAAGATAACTTTCGGCGCTAATGGTCAGTTCGGTTTCCAAGGGGGGATGATAGTTATCTATTGGTGTAAGTATGTCTCTAGATTCACTGACGGATATATTTGATTCAGATGAAAGAACCAGATCCAGAATTTTGAAGTAATGGTTTTTTATGAAATTAAACTGTTTCAAATTATTTAAAGCTAGAAATTCAGACATGAGATGGTAAAACGGACAACTAGATCCCACTAAACCAGTAAAATTGTCGCCATCATTGGACATCCAGTTAAGGTTAGAAAGATTAAAGTCACCCAACACCAGTGAGTGGTCATAATTCAAGAGATTAGCGCTCACTCTGTCCACAAACTGCTCAAATACCTCCAAACGTACTGGTGGCGGCATATAAACTGCACCGATACAAAATTTGACAATATTATTACCTTTCCTTAGATTGATTACTATCCACAGATCTTCTACTTTACAGTTACTTTCAAATTTATGCAATCTAACCGTGCTAATTTCTTTTTTAACTGCAATCATTACGCCGCCACCTGTCTTCTTGGAATGACAACCCGTTAGGTCACGATCTCGCCTATACACAATATATCGATCGTCAAATAATTCACCATCCGTTATGTTACTTTGAAGCCAAGTTTCGGTAACAATTATTATGTCATAATTATTAAGAGATACATTTTTATAAAAAGTATTGGTTTTTGTATTCAAACCTCTACAATTCTGATAATAACAATTAATTTGTGCGAATCTTATAAAGATTAGTTTAAAGAGCTTGACATAAAAACAGAACAAAATAGAAAGCGATTGCACACTTATACAATACCACCAACCGAAGCCAGATCCCTAATTAAAATTGCTGGTGAAGATTCAGATTTTCTGACAAACACACGTCCACCCCTTACCCAAACAAATTTGTATTTAGCCTCTCTAGCCTTCAGTCTCGCTGCCTTGTGAAGTTCTTTGTTATGCGAAGAAAGGTGTTCCACCACATAGACAGCCTTCTTATCTCCACTCATGCCTAGGTGTGCTGTATTCAGTTTTTCCAATGGATGAGCCTTGTTGAACTTTATAACTGCGGCTAACAAACCGTCTCGAACCAACGGGTTACGCAGCTTGACAATTATAGACTTCGGCCGTGAAGACGATGGATTAGTTTTTGCAACTCTCGTACACATATGGATATCACCATCATTGAGATCGAACTTGACTGTTTTGGCTAGCTGCACTATCAAAGTAAGCAAATTTTCCTTCCTATGTTCGGGTACACATTGTATTTCAATGTTCGAGGCTCGGGTATGTTGCTCAATGTCGGCTAGTCGCTGAGTTAGCTCTTTGTTGGCAGCACTCAATGCTGCAATATCTTTTTGGAGACGTATGGTCAATTCAAATTTACCATTCATCTCAGATCTAATAGCTTCAAACTCGGTGTTTATAAAATCCATGGACTCCCTAAATGAAATAATCTCATGCTTCAGGGCAGTTACATCAGTTTTAACCTCTTGCAACTCAGAAGTAATAGTTCTCCTAACCAACTCGAGCAGTTCTGTAGACAATGCAGATTTCAACTCATTCCGCATAATATCCCTTATGTCTTCCCTTGAAAGGCACTGATGAATCGGTCCGTGGTCACTCAAAGCAGGAGACGCCGCACCTCTCGACTGTGAGCGTTGTGTTACCCAATTTGGGGAAGATAGTTCGTTGTCGGTGCGACGAATTGGCGTGTTGGTATTATCACCTTTGGGTATCTTGCCGACACAGACAGGACATGACCAATTCGAATCCTTTTGTGATTTTTTGCCTGCTCTATTGGCGCAAAGCAGATGACAACCCTCCTTGCAAGTTACGCATCTGATAAAATTACCATCCCCAATGTCCTTTTTACATCCCAAACAAACACGTGTCATGATAGCTGAATCAGATGGTATTACTATTTTATTTTTCACAATAAGCAAAAACAAAAACAAAACAAAATGTCTAAATAAATCAAAGCTGGCGTCTAATAAGTCCGCTTTGTGAAGCGCTTAAAGCGTTGCCGCGGTGCAGTTCACTGTTGGTATAATGTGCGGGCGGAGAGGGTATGCAAGCGCTGTACGGGTTGTCGTAGGTCAGGAACACTCACCGCTAAATTATTTCTCTTAAATGTTTCTGCTCGTAACTCAATAGTTACCGGATGGATTTTGATGAAACAAACACTATTTCACACCTCAAATCAGTGACTACACGATTTTACAACTTTCAAGAGTATATATCAAACTTTTACCACTCTTTTATCAATAAATTACGGAGCAAAACAAACAACATGTAATGTTACCCGATTACTGCTGCATTGCTCGGTACTCGTCTATATCTTAAGGTATGTCGGTCACTTACTTTACACATTGATGAGGCCACGTTTTGGTGTGACTCTACCATCGTCTTAGGATGGTTGTCTACATCACCGTCACAGCTGAAGGCCTTTGTTCGTCATCGAGTCTCAGAAATTCAAGAGTGTATAGGAGCGGATCGATGGCGTTATGTACCTTCACTTGAAAACCCCGCGGACCTCGCTTCACGCGGACTTAGTGCTGACAAGTTACTATCTTCCTCATTGTGGTGGTCAGGGCCACCGTTTTTACACAAGGAAGCATTCTCATGGCCTCTCTTTCCTGAGTCACATTTAGGAGAAGCGTACCTACCGGAAACTGTAACTTCTCACCATGTTAATGCCGTTGATATTGCAGAGAATTAATTTATAACATTATGCAAAAAATACTCTAACTTTAATAAATTACAGCGTGTAGTGGCATTTATAATGAGATTTGTAAATAAATGTATGAAACTCTCTTTTCAGTGCGGACCGCTCACAAATGTAGAATTAACTGCTTCATTAAATCTATTATTAAAGCTAAGCCAACAAGAGTCATTCTCTGACGAATATACTTTGTTGTTTTCAAATAAACCACTACCAAGTAGAAATAAACTTTTGTCACTCTCTCCATTTTTAGACACATCATCTAATCTGATTCGCGTGGGTGGCAGATTAAGTAATTCATTTTATGATTCCGACGTTAAACATCCTATTCTTTTATCTAGCTCTCATATTATTTGCATTCTTTTATTTAACATGTTTCACCTTCGTCTTTTACATGCCGGACCTCAGCTCTTACTTGCCGCGATTAGACACCGATACTACCCTATAGGCGGGAGAAACTTAGCCAAGAAGATCGTGCATCAGTGCGTTAAATGTTGTAGAGTCAAGGCTAACACAATTCAACCTATCATGGCTAACCTCCCAGAGCAACGGTTGCATCTGGATTTCCCTTTTTTGGACACTGGGGTGGATTACGCTGGTCCTATCATGATAGCTGACCGTAAAGGTAGAGAGAGGCTGCAGACTAATTAAATGTTTTATTTGTGTATTTGTGTGTTTAGCAACTAGAGCCGTCCACCTCGAACTTGTCTCGGACCTCACGAATGAAGCTTTTATAGCCAGCATGAATCGGTTCATTGCTCGCCGAGGGAAGCCACGTAACGTCTTCTCTGACAATGGCACCACATTTGTAGGCGCTTTCAATGAATTGTCTGCACTCCTTTCACAGGATTTACATTTCAGTGATATCGACCCAGGTATCAACTTTTCCTTTATACCAGCATACACCCCACACTTTGGTGGATTGTGGGAATCTGCCGTAAAGTCCACCAAGCACCATCTTAGGCGTATTTTAGGTTTAACAAACTTAACTTTCGAAGAGATGGCCACATGTTTGATACAAGTCGAAGCCATCCTAAATTCGAGACCTTTGACTCCCTTATCCAACGATCCTTCAGATCTTACTCCATTGACCCCTGCCCACTTCCTCATTGGACGTTCTTTGGTTGCGCTTCCGCATCCACATATTGAGAATCACACCATAACCAACTTACAACGGTTTCGCAGAATAGAGCAGCTCAAACAACATTTTTGGACGCGCTTCTCTCATGAGTACGTACTGTGGCTTCAGGAGAGAACTAAATGGTGCCGTTCTTCAGGTGAAATCAAGGAAGGAGATTTGGTCATCATCAAGGACAAGGGCTCACCTCCTCTACAGTGGCTATTAGGACGTATCGTCCGCATCCTGCCCGGTAGAGACGGCATCGCGAGGGTCGCCGACATCCGCACACGTAAGGGTGTCATTCGGCGAGCTTTTAATACCATCTGCCCTCTTCCTGTAGCAGCTGTTGAAGACACTTCAACCGGGGGAGTATGTTGAGTCATGCACTCAACTGGTTGGATCACGGCGGTGAGGAGAGAGGCGCGGGGCGTGTCATCAGCCAGCAGCCGCGCGCGTCGGTATCAATCAACGGTAAAACAGTCAGCTGTTACGAGCCTTGACGCACACACGTCACGCACCTTATATACTTCATTATTCAAATTTGTAACGTTCGCAGACGCGACTAAATCCATATTATAGTACAGTTATTAAATACTTAAATTACAGTCCACTTTCTTTAATTACCACAACCAGTGCGTTAACACCGAGAGGCAGTACAAAATGCCTTTGAAGAGTTTGTTGCCTCCCGTCCAGCTGATTTTTACAAGAAGGGCATCAATAAACTGCTAATGCGTTGGCAAAGATGCGTCGATTGCATGGGTGATTACTTCGAATAACAGAAATAAAAATGTTTGAAGAAATAAGTACTTTCACTTATTGCATACAAAACGGCAATTTCATAGGTAAAGACCTATTATTTATTCATTGAAGGTACGAAGGAGGCGTGGCTTGCGCAAGCTTTGTTTTCGGTCGTATTTTCAATCCTCTGGTAATGTAATAAATATTGGTCCTACAATTCCGGGAGTCAAAATGTTTTTTAGGAAATTTCCTCCTCTTTTTGAATCTTTTTTCAAATTTGAAAAATCTTAATTAGTTTTTGAGGGATTTGCAAAATATTAAACGCCTTTTAGTGTTTTTAGTTAATTGTTAATAACTATTGCAATTTTTGCAAGCGCAACTTCATATTTTTCAAAAATCATCTAGATGCCATTCCGAACCGAATAACACCTCAATCACAATTTTTGGAGACTGCTGAAAAAAGTTGACCAAGAAAGCACTTGTTGACTAGACTATTAGGTCTACCTGTAATGATAGTGAAACTGATGTAACAGGATGTAACACCTTAGACAAAGAATTCTTTGTCTAAGTGTAACACAATATGTAAATAAAAAAAATAATTTTATTGTCTATTAAATATTCTGACCTGACATGCTGTTTTGTATTGACAGTTTAATATGAAATATTCAAAAATCATTGATCTCTATATGACTAGGCAGAATGTTTAAAAATGCCTCTGGCGTTAAGCAAATTTGATTTGCAATAACCTTTTAATAAATAAACTAAATAAATGTGTATGAATGTCGATTGGGGCGGGTGGAGTGCTCAAGAGAGGTGTAGAGAGTGGCACACGCGCGCTCTGTAAGGCCGTGGAACGTCGACGGGTATCTGCGCTGCCAATGGGAATATCTTCTGTAAGTGATTAACGTTTCTCTCGTCACTAACCCTCAATGCATGCATGGTGAACGCACACGTGGAGGCGCTCGGAGACATTTCTTTGTAGCTTCGTGCAAGTTTTATCTAGATCCTTAGAACATTTATGTGCATTAAAAATGATAAGGTAGATATATACCGACCCCCTTCCAGTATATACAGTGGATGATTTAGTCATCGCCGTGTAATTAGTATCAGAAAATTGTCTCAACAACTCGCAGTTTATACAAACAGTTGGAAAGGACCACGAGTGCCGGGCAGAAGCGCCTACTCGTACTTCTTCGTATTTCATCGAGAAATTACTACGACTACTTGTCTAGAAATAAGGTCTGCTGTTTGAAATGCGAACTGAATTTATGAGAAATATAAAATATAATACTGTTTCGGTAGTTTTAATTTAAGGTTATTTATAAACAGATAAAATTGTAATATATTATATTGTCAAAACTTTTTTGTCTTTTAAATATGTGGCATAACTTGTATAGGTATATAGTTTTTCTCTTTACGGTAGTATAAATTCGATTACGACGACAGACAGACAGACAACCCAGAACGACACGATCATGTTACAAAACTTTTAAATATGTAAATACTTACAGTTTATCATTTAAAGCAAACTTTTAGCATTTTAGTAATTAAGAGTTCTTGAAAAACTTGAATTTACTAATGTATGCTACTGTAAATAATACATGTGCAGCGTGATACTGGTAGGTACTTCCCGCATGTGTCATACAGTGTATTACAAGCAACACGGCTTCGCACATACAATTCTCGGGGAATCACTTGTTGTTTTATTTATATAACTGGCAGAATAACATATGCACGATACCAATGAGTGGCGGTTTTGTCCGACACATGTCCAATTCCTTGTGTGAACGAAGTCAAGTTGTACTGATCACCGGTGTTCGATGTTCAACTTCCTAAGGTAATATTTGGAGATTTCATTAACAGACATAATATCTAATCAGACCTACAGCATTTGTTATCACTCTGAATCTGATTTTTATAAAAGCAGATACAAGAAGTTTCCCACATAACTTCACTCACTCGTACTGATTGTATTTTCAGAGCCAAGACAGTGCCCGTGCATCAGATTCTAACCACCTGCAGGATCTCGAGAAGCGCACCGCACAAATTCAAAAGAACTTTAAGGAGCAATTTCAGGCTATCACCAACTCCAAGAGCGTTGAGGATGTCAACAAGGCGATCAAGGACAGCTCCGATGCAGTTTTGAGTCAACTATCGTCGCTCTCCTCTAGCCTTCAAAATGCGGTTAGTTTCCAGATAAGATTTATTTTCATTACAAGCTTTTTGTTAACTTGCAATGTATGAATGTATGCTTGTATGTTCGTGTGGAATCTTGCAACTCAATTTTGAAGCAGATATCTTCAACTGATTTTGCTTTAATTTTACAAGCATATGTATACAGCGTGACATTACAATATTATAATGACATGGGGCTGATTTGATGCTGGAGCTGGAAGGTGGCCATAGACCTCTGTAAAGAAACGTCGCAACATCATCGAGTTTGGAATCGTTTGATTCTTCTCGACGCATTCCAGTAAAACCTTGTTTTTGAAAAGCTTTTTAATTTAATTTATTTATATACTAGTTTTCCATGCGTAACTATCATCATCAATATTTGCCTAATTAACTGACTTCTAAAGTGACCAATATGAAGCGACCTGTTACACCGTTTTTGTACTCTGTACCTACCCTCTCCTACGGAATGTATGTGCAATGTGCCGTGCCGAGGTGCCGAGGTGCCGAGGTGCCGAGGTGCCGACTACCACTTAACTAGCTGATCTATGCTTTGCCAAATTAGACTAGGTCGGAACTCGGGTTAAGACTCCAAGTAAGCAGGGCAATTAATGGGAGATGTAGGTACGATACCGAGATTTTCCATAATTTGCCTGTATTCACAATACCTTAATAAAAATCAACTCCGCCAAAATCTTGAACAGAAGCTAAGCGACACATTTGTCGGATGTTTAAAATATCGTCATTGCTCATGCACTAGAACTGAAATATCCTCGTGATTATACAACGTGGTTAAACACCTCGACGTAGCGGTAGGAAAATCGATATAGTTGTGGAGGTCGAAGCGCCCCCAACGTTCCGATTGAATCAAATTTCTCTAAGTACTAGTAATTCACAAACACTTTGCTTGTTGTACATTCAGTCAAAAAGTATCGAATGGATGATTTGTTTATGGTTTTTTTTTTTTGTTATTGTTAGATTCGCACAACTCTTTTCCATTTTGGCGCGGAGTTTGAGTTGCGTCAGTTATTGACATTAAACACAGCACTGTTTTGAGTTAGTGCTAGTGTGTACAAAGAGGATATAATTCACTACGTTGTGTGTATTGCGAATTTCATAATAGACAAAAACATCGATCAAAGAGTTTGTCTTAAATTTTGCATCTTCAATGGAATTACGTGTTCGGAGTCACTGAAAATGTCGACTTTATTAAAAACACGTGCTTATGAGTGGCACAAAGCATTCAAAAGCGGTCGAGATGTGATGGAAGATTTGCCTCGCTCTGGTAGGCCATCAACGTCTGCAGCTGAAGTTAACATCACAAAAGTGAAGGAAATAGTGACTGAAAATTCTCATTAAACTCTGAGAGAGAAAGCCGCTGAACTTTTTGTATCTCACTAGTCAATCCGTACTATTTTGCCGCGCCGCTCGGCTAGTCCCAAAAGACCTGAATTTTGTCCAAAAACTGGATCTCATGAGTGTCGCTGAGGACATGCTAGAAGGAGTCAATTCCGACTCAATATTCATGAAACGCATTGTTACTGGTGACGAGACGTGGGTTTACAAGTTTGACATGCAAACTAGTCAACAAGCTTCAGAGTGGCGCCTTCTAAGTGAACCGAAACCGAAAAAATCACACCAAAGTCGATCAAAAGTCAAAGTCATGTTAACTGTTTTCTTTGACTCTCGCGGTGTTGTGCACTCGGAATTCTTGCCGGAAGATCAAACGGTAAATTAAAAATATTATTTGAGCGTTAAGCGGCGTTAAAGAAGTCAGTAAATTCGATAAAAAAGCCAGATTTGTGGAAAGAAAATTATTGGATTTTGCACCACGATAATGAGCCCTCGCATAAGGCCATCATTGGGAACGAATTTTTGATCAAACACTCAACAAATAACATATTCACCAGATATGGCTGCAGCCGACTTTTTTCTTTTTCCTAAACTCAAATTACCACTTCGTGGCACCCGTTTTCAATCGGTAGAAGACATAAACAAACACATTCTATAGGTAGTAGAGCCACGCTGATTTCAGCATGAATGGGCCGGCTCGACCGGGGCGGTACTACCCTCGCACAGAAAATCAACGTAAAATGACAGCGTTCGTGCTGTCGTGTTTCGTTGGTGAGTGCGAGACCGGAGGCCCAATTAGTCTAGTCAACAAGTTCCATACTTGTTGACTAGACTAAAAGATGCAGCAGCATCACTAGGCCGCCATGGTGTGGGTCGCCATACTGAATTGTCTGCATTCGCAGTGAGTATGGTGACCGCCACTCTTGGATTCTGCTTATGCTTTCCATCAGGCAGAGTAGAGTCATTTTGGCGGGCCATACATAAAAAAAAAAAAAAAAAAATAAAGAAGAATTCGCAGCGAGAACTAAACTCAATTCCGGAAACAATGTCAAAAATAATAATTATAACGTATATAACGTAAGTATATCGTTTTTGAAGGAGCATACTTTGAAGGTGATAAAATAAATTTGGATGAATAACTAACATTTTGTGTATTATTGATCTTTTCCCGGTACTTTCTTGACAGAATAATATAATTGCAAAAAAGCTATGGATATAATAAACTTTATGGTTGTGACACTTGTGAGTGCCTCGTTAAATCGAGCTTATTCAAGAAGGTAGAAATCATCGAGCATACAGTGTAGACGGTTTGCGATGATGTTTATAATTGGTTTATTATTATACGAAGGTATCATTCGTCTGAACCGTTCTGGACCCACTTTTTTTATGTTTGGCCCGCCAATATGACTCTACTCTGCCTGATGGAAAGCATAAGCAGAATCCAAGAGTGGTGGTCACCATGCTCACTGCGAATGCAGACAATGCAGCATGGCGACCCACACCATGGCGGCCTAGTGATGGGGTGCTGCATCTTTTAGTCTAGTCAACAAGTATGGAACTTGTTGACTAGACCAATTGGGCCTCCGGTCTCGCACTCACCAACGAAACACAACAGCACGCTGTCATTTTACGTTGATTTTCTGTGCGAGGGTAGTACCGCCCCGGTCGAGCCGGCCCGTTCGTGCTGAAATCAGCGTGGCTCTACTACCTTTAGTACCACCGGTTTGCACCACTGGTAGTGTAACAGGTACTTTTTAATACCCGTTGCACCACCTTAAATTAGTGATGTCACTATCTCCAAATAACATTTACCTTATAATGATTTCTCAATGACTAAAGACGTTACAACGAAAGTTCGTCTTTATTATATTTCAAATTGTACGAATTGATTCTCCCGATTGGTTCAAGACGATAGAAAGTCAAAGAAATACATTCATTCATTTAATTTAAAACTAATACCGCAATTAATACCGCTCGATCAATGGTGATTTCATCATTCAACAACTGCATTTGTGCGAGCAAGATATTTACGGCTTGTTTTTAATTTCGTTTATCATTTTTAAGCTCCCTTAAATAATTCTTGTTTATTAATTTAATGACTTTAAAAAGACCACCTAAGGAATTGGTGGTGAGATGTCGCGTATCGTCGTCGTGTACATTATGAGTGTGCACTTCTAGCTAGGGCATCCAATATTCGCCCCAAATCAGTATTCGAGTTTTACGAATAATATATTTTTCACTATTCGAATAACTCGAATTAAACGAGTAATTCGTTCACAAATAGATTCATCTACTATTGCTGAAATATCGTTTGAAAAGTGCAGCATGAATATTGTAATTTACAAATAAAATACCATATTTACTAAATTATGCAGTCTTTGTTTATTTTTAGCACAAAAAAAAAGTTTGACAACATTTTAAAAATATTTTTGAAAGTTAAGTTTATGTTTAATCAACTCTTAGTATTATTTTCATGCTAACTTATACAAAGTCATTTATTATTTTTATTTAAGTAATAAAATCTCAAAAAACTTAGGGCATCTAAAGTTTGGTCGTTAAAAGAGCTTTGCAGATGACCGAAAATACCCGTTCCGGTTCTACGATAGTTGGTGGTATAGTAAGTAAAAATTTAATGCAATAGATGTATGCCCTTAATGCCATTAGCACCACCTGTATCCAATAGCGCCACTTCTACTCTCAAAGTCGTTTCTAAATCATATTTAGCAATAGGCTTCTTCTGTTTGAGGAGTTTGTATTTTTAAGCGATTCCTCAATTTTTTTCCTTTAATTGCTCTTTTATTGATTTCTGAACTGTTTCTATTTCATTTGTATTCTGTTGCTGAAGTCTACGTAAACTAATCTCCATCAATATCAAATCGTCCTCTTCATCGTTACCGTCCCTACCTTCCGATCTTTTTGAATAGAAAACTTTGAAAATGAAAATATGAGATGTGTTTAATTATTTTTCTTCGTAAAATTTCACCGGGTTATGTAGATACTTCAGGGTGCTATCTAACTCAACATTTCGACTTTGTATAATTCTTTGAGTCAGTTCATCGACACTTCAGCCGCACCACAATTTTAAAAGTTACCATTTCAATTAAAAAACTAATAATTATATTTTTAAATTGTTTATATTTTTTATAAGTGCTGTTATTCGAAAAATTCCTAAAACTCGAATAGTTTACCTATTTGTATTCGAATAGTAAACAAGGCGAATACTCGAATAAATCGAATACTCGAATACTCGAATAGCATGCCCTACTTCTAGCCAAGAGTTCTAATATATTGAAGAAACATTTCAATAACATGGTTACCGTTAAATTTTGATTCTTATTTTAAAAGTTTTGTTATATTTCATTTGCAATATTTGTATTCGGATTTCCGAAAGATTTAGCTTGGTAGTAGAATCCTCCGATTTGGGTCTCGGGATATGATTTTAAAATAGCCTTCATTACCACAATTTATACAATGTATTTTATTAGGTTCTAACAGTGATAAGTGTAAGATTTATCATTCTCTTATTATAGAAGTTACAGGGGGGGGGGGGGGGAGACACATTTTTCCACTTTGGAAGTGTCTCTCGCGCAAACTATTCAGTTTAGACAAAATGATATTAGAAACCTCAATATCATTTTCGAAGACCTATCCATAGATAGGTATCAAACGAGATGATACTCGATAGATGGACTATCCAACACTGAAAGAATTTTTTAAATCGGACCAGTAGATCCTGAGATTAGCGCGTTCAAACAAACAAACAAACAAACAAACAATCAAACAAACTCTGCAGCTTTATAATATTATATAGTATAGATTAAAAAAAAAACTACTTACTAGATTTTTAGGGTTCCGTGCCAAAGGCAAAAAACGGAACCCTAAAAAGTAGTAGGAACATAAATTGTATCATCTCGTTTGATACCTATCTATGGATAGGTCTTCGAAAATGATATTGAGGTTTCTAATATCATTTTGTCTAAACCGAATAGTTTGCGCGAGGGACACTTCCAAAGAGGTAAAATGTGTCCCCCCCCCCTGTAATATCTAAAATAAGAGTATGATAAATCTAAATGTACATTATGATGCAAACTTCCACCGAAAATTGGTTTGAACGAAATCTAGTAAGTAGTTTTTTTTTTAATCTATACTATATAATATTATAAAGCTGCAGAGTTTGTTTGATTGTTTGTTTGTTTGTTTGTTTGAACGCGCTAATCTCAGGATCTACTGGTCCGATTTAAAAAATTCTTTCAGTGTTGGATAGTCCATCTATCGAGGAAGGCTATAGGCTATATTTTATTTTCATAAAAAATAGAGATCCGTAAGAAAATTGCGATTTTGTAACCCAAGGTGTGAAATCGAAAACCTATTTTTGCGTGCGCTGCAAAAAGTATTGACAATAGAACAAAATAATGTATTACGGGTTTGTAGGTCCCATTAAGATCTACAAAAAAGTCCGCGAGAGCATATATCTAACTATCATGGTTTAGTCACAATAACCGCTTTTGTGTGCAAAAAAATTATTAAATCGTCTGAAGAAAGAAACTACGTTAAATGTGTATCGTAATATTGATCCTTATCCAAATAAAGCATTATGTTATCAAAAGTATTTATGTAGAAGTAAAATACTTTTTGTTTCATCCCATTCGGACTTTTCGTTTAGAAGTTATCACGAGTATAAGACGCTAAGAGTTGGTACCTATTATTGAGTTATTTGCCAGAGTTTTTATCAACATAATACCTAATATTAGTCTTTTCCAAATAAATGTGTTGTTGATTATGAGTATTAGATCTTAGAAGAGTATAATAAATACATCTATACTAATAAATAAAGCTCAAGAGTTTTTGTTTGTTTGAACGCGCTAATCTCAGGAACTACTGGTCCAATTTGAAAAAGTTCTTTTAGTGTTAGATAGCCCGTTTATCGAGGAAGTTTATCGAGTTTATCTATATCATCACGCTATGACCAATAGGAGCGGAGTACCAATGAAGAATGTTTAAAAAACGGGGGGAAATTATTACGCTACGGGCAATAGGAGACGCAAACGACGTTGCGTGGGTCATCTATACTAATATATAAAGCTGAAGAGTTTTTGTTTGTTTGAACGCGCTAATCTCAGGAACTACTGGTCCAATTTGAAAAAGTTATTTAAGTGTTAGATAGCCCGTTTGTCGAGGAAGTTTATCGAGTTTATCTATATCATCACGCTATGACCAATTGGAGCGGAGTACCAATGAAGAATGTTTCAAAAACGGGGGGAAATTATTAAGCTACAGGCAATAGCAGACGCAAACGACGACGTTGCGTGGATCAGCTATACTAATATATAAAGCTGAAGAGTTTTTGTTTGTTTGAACGCGCTAATCTCAGGAACTACTGGTCCAATTTGAAAAAAGTTCTTTCAGTGTTAGATAGCCCGTTTATCGAGGAAGGCTATAGGTTATATATCATCACGCTAAGACCAATAGGAGCGGAGCACCAATGAAGAATGTTTTAAAAACGGGGGAAAAATATCACGCTACGGGCAATAGGAGACGCAAACGACGTTGCGTGGATCAGCTATACTAATATTAGTACATACAAACTCAACATACAAACAAACATACAAACTCTTCAGCTTTATATATATAAAGCTGAAGAGTTTGTATGTTTGTTTGAATGCGCTAATCTCAGGAACTACTGGTCCAATTTGAAAAAGTTCTTTCAGTGTTAGATAGCCCGTTTATCGAGGAAGTTTATCGAGTTTATCTATATCATCACGCTATGACCAATAGGAGCGGAGTACCAATGAAGAATGTTTAAATAACGGGGGGCAACTATTACGCTACGGGCAATAGGAGACGCAAACGACGTTGCGTGGGTCAGCTAGTACGTCATAAATCGTAAACTGCAATTTACCTTTCATTCAATCAACACAAATACAAAAATAAAATAAAAATTATATGATGTTACAAAAATCTAAGCGATAGTCGCTTGGCACCGACTTCAAACAGATTTTAGATACCTAGCACACATTATAATACTACTGTTTAAATTAATAAAGAATTAGGTATAGACATGAATTGGCACATAGAAATTTATGAAGAGCCAGTTTATTTTACGCTTTTTAGTGTTTTTTGGCAGAGAGTTTTCGTTAGATGTTTTTTTTTATTTAATACTTTTCCACTTCCTATACATATACCTACACTAGCCGTGCAATATCTACATATCGTCGCATTCTAGGAACGCAACGGGTAAAGACCGCGGCACAAATAGCCACAAATAGGAATCGGCTTATTAAATTAAACGAGTAAATAACCGAAACGACTGAACTATGTTCACCCAGCGCTCAAAATTCGTCCATATTTTATTTTCCTGAGCTTTCTGCAGTCCTCCTCTATAAACTTGAACTATGCAACATTTCATGCTCCTACGTCCGGATATTTTCTTCAAAAGGGGTACAAAGCTTTTGCTTCTCGTATTTACATAAGAGATATTTTGATAATTTGACAATTTGATACCTATACATATTTGTAATGTGTTAAACCAAGACCTTTCTTTTACCAAACCCGTGATGATTATCTCAGTTTAATTTTGTCGAGATAAGAATTTAAAACTAGTTAAAAAATGTTCAAATCGAGTCATATAAAATGTTGATATAATTAAAGGCTTTCACGAATTTATTGATACATTATTCATTAAAAAAAACCGACTTCCAAAAAACCATCCGACGAAAACTCCCTGCCAAAAAACACTAAAAAGCGTAAAATAAACTGGCTCTTCATAAATTGCTATGTGCCAATTCTAGTCTATACCTAATTCTTTATTCATTTAAATAGTAGTATTATTGTGTATGCTAGGTACCTAAAATCTGTTTGAAGTCGGCGCCAAGCCAAATGTAATAGTAGTTACCACACTCGCTTTATTTCGAGACGACCATCAATGACGTCGCGTCTGCCCGCGTGTGTCTGCTCGCTTGGGTTGTTTTATGCTAGCTATCCGGCAGCGGCGAGTGCGGTACCTCCTATTACATTTGGCTTGGCGCCGACTTCAAACACATTTTAGGTACCTAGCATACACAATAATACTACTATTTAAATGAATAAAGAATTAGGTATAGACTAGAATTGGCACATAGCAATTTATAAAGAGCCAGTTTATTTTACGCTTTTTAGTGTTTTTTGGCAGGGAGTTTTCGTCGGATGGTTTTTTGGAAGTCGGTTTTTTTGGGTATACGAGTAACCCTAATATCTCATATTTCAGCATAAAATGAAAATAAAAAAAAGTATGAATAAGTACTACTACTCCTACTTAATTATAACGAAAATGAGCACTGGTTAGCAAGTCGATAACATCTGATTTGTAAATCAAAACGATTAATCTTTACCTCCGCAACGACTAAAATGAAGAATGTTATGTGGTTATTGCACAACCCTATGTTAGCAAATGATATCGCCCTCCCCCCCCCCTTGCAGGCGAACACGGGGATGTTTTCCGTCCGCTTCGGATAACGCGTTTGCTTGTTAAAAATAACAAAACAGGCCACGCCCATATTTTGATAAATATGTGATGTTTGGTGTTTAAAAACATTAAACAGTGTCGCAGGAGACCCGGCTTAATACTAATGTGATATTAAAACTCTCTGTATTTGTCAACTGTATTATAGGATCCGAGAAGCACATGGTATTTAAAAATTGACAGGGATCTCGGTATATGGGTGATGAAACTGTAAACCCAGTCATTTTTGTATTCAGAGATGTAAGTAATTTATCATAGTCTTTCTTCTCGTTCCGCCTAATCTTTGGGACGGCTGAACCGATCTTGACAAGACTTTTGTTGGCATATATGGACTTGCTTCGCCCCTCGGTGTTACCCGCGGTTGTTGTTGTAGAGGTACAATAACAACAGCGGGTAACACCGCGGGTTAATCTGCTAGTAATTTATACTTGTTAACCGACTTCCAAAAAGGAGGAGGTTCTATGTTCCACTGTATGTATTTTTTTTTTTTATGTATGTTCAACGATTACTCCGTCAACTGTGGACCGATCTTGAAATTTTTTTTTGTATTCGAAAGGGTATGCTCCCGAGGTGGTCCCATTGCCACCATATCAGGATCTGATGATGGGATCCCAGGGAAACCGAGAGAAACCCTCACTTTTAATAGGCACATACTATGTTTTTCGTATATTTTCTGAAGTTACACCGGTATTTGCATCTGGTGGTTATCTTTTTATGATGATGAGCTGATGATGTAAGGTACAACTCCTTGACGATTAGGAGTTGGAGGATAAATCTTTAAATATCATGGTATATATGTTACCTTTAGTGGTATTCTTTCAAATTATTTAGGTAAGCTGATGATGGAAGGTGGAAGGTACAACTCCTCAACCGTTAGGAGTTGGAGGATAATTCTTTCAATTTCATACGTATCTAAGGACCTCCAGGCGTATACTTTCAAGTTATTTAGGTGAGCTGATGATAGAAGGTGTTGAGAATTAATCCTTAATTATAGAAATCAAAAACAGGAGCAAGTTTTAACACGTTATATTCTGGTGCTTGTTGGTACAGAAAAGCAAAAATAAAAATGATGACGACATGTCATTAGAAACTTAAATCTAACGTAATTCTAAGGACGAGCGGCATATTTGCTATTTAAAAGTAAAAGGCGCTTGAATATGCCCCCGGGCGTTGGAAGCTCTGTGCTTTCAACAACAATCAGCCATAACAGGCAGTGGACAAATCTTGCTAAAAGCTCTTCTTATCATTCCTGTGGAAGTTCTGATGTCAGCAACTCGAACGATTTTATCAGGTCCGGGGTGCACAGCAACAATTCTGCCAAGCTTCCACTTTAAGGGCGGCAAATTGTCCTCCTTTGCTACGACTAGTGTATCCAGTTTGAGCTCATCTTTACAAGAGCGCCATTTTATGCGCTGCTGCAGCTCTGCGACGTACTCCTTGCTCCATCGACTCCAAAAATGTTGACGAAGCTATTCAATGCGCTGAAACCGTGTCAAGGCATTCGAAGTAAGCGGACGTCCAATGAGGAAGTGGCCTGGCGTCAATGGGTTCAGGTCAGCTGGATCAGATGATAGTGGAGTGAGAGGTCTCGAATTGAGTATCGCTTCAATTTGGGTGAGCGTGGTGTTTAACTCCTCGAAAGTAAAATTACAATTGCCCAGTACTCTTTGTAAGTGATAATTGGTCGACTTTACACCCGCCTCCCAAAGACCACCAAAATGAGGACTGTACGCGGGTATAAACTTAAAATTAATACTATCGCTTGCTAAACTTTCACTGAGGGAATTACAATTATCCTTTAAGAATTTAGATAAATCATTACATGCACCTACAAATGATGTGCCGTTATCAGAAAAGATATTAATTGGTTTACCCCTGCGTGCTATGAAACGACGTAAAGCAAGCAAATAACAATTACTCGTTAAATCTCCCACAAGTTCGAGGTGAACACTCTTAGTTGTGAAACAAATAAATATTGAAATATACGTTTTAACAAGCCTGCAGCCTCTTCCTTGACGACTGGCGCTCATGATAGGGCCAGCGTAGTCGACACCTACGTTTTCGAATGGAAAGCCTCCTGGAAGAAGTCGCTGCTGAGGTAAATTACCCATTATAGGCGTAACAGTATTTCCTCGCATACGAGTACATCGCACGCAATTGTGAAAGGTTAACTTTGATAAATTACGACCACGTATAGGCCAGTATGTTTCCCGTATTGATGCAAGTAACAATTGAGGACCAGCATGCATGAGCCTTATGTGCTCATATATAAATAATAACTTTGTGAATCTGTGAGTGGACTGTATAATGATTGGATGTTTTTTGTTATAATTAAAGTTTGAATTATTAAGACGTCCTCCTACACGCATGACGTTATCCTTGTCAAGAAATACATTAAATTTTAATAGAGGACTCTTTTTAGGAAGGTTATGTTTATCTAATAGCATTTTATACTCCGGAAATGACTCAAATTGACTAATCTTAACAATAACTAAAAGAGCGTCTTCTAACTCTTATTGTTCTAAAAATGTGCTGTTTATGACCTGTCTTTTAGACAATTTAATATAACGCAGAACATAAGCTACACTACGAATAAGGCGTAAATAATTAGAAAAACGACTAAAATTAATTAATTTATCATTTTGACTTTGATTGGTCAACATGTTTATAGAAACATCGGGTCGAGTCTCAGGTAACTCAACTGGTTTATATTGATTACTAGGCCATTCTTTAGGATTACTCTTTAAATACTCTGGACCAGACCACCACAAAGCTGAAGTTTGCAGATTGCTGATATTCATACCTCTGGATATCAGGTCTGCGGGGTTTAGCTGCGTGGGAACATGTTTCCATGAATAATTGCCAGCCTTCTCTAAAATTTCGGCTACTCGGTTACGTACAAAAGGCTGGAGTCTCGAAGGTGGCATTCGCAACCATCCTAACACTATCATGGAGTCTGTCCTGAAGTACACATTATTAAAAACCAATCTAAGAGATGTTGTGACCTTTTCAAAAAGACGAGCCGCAGTCAATGCGCCGCATAATTCCAATCGTGGAATTGTCGTGGGGTTTAACGGGGCTACTCGACTTTTAGCTATTAAAAGACGGACTGTGACGTCTCCATCTTCTTCACTAACGCTACGGACATAAATACAAGCACCGTATGCTCGTTCAGATGCGTCCATAAATACATGGAGCTCTGGTTTCTTATCAGAAACTATTAAAACTAATATCGGAATGAATACGTTATTTAAAAGAGGCAGTGTCCTAACGATGACATTCCAACGTCGCTTAACGTCATCTGGCAAGGCTTCATCCCATGTCAGCTTATGCAGCCATAATGTTTGCAACAACATTTTCATTAAAATGACATAAGGTGCTAATAAACCTAAAGGGTCAAAAATACGTGCAATGGCTGAAAGTAAATCACGCTTAGTATTTCCAGTTGGTTGTGATGAAGCTATGGGAAAGCATAAAGTGTCTGACCGAGCCTGCCAACCAAGACCTAGAAGTTTGTTTGGTTCGTTGGATCCTATATTTAAATTAAGAGGGGAATTGACAACGTCAGGTACGAGCTGTGGTTCGTTAGAAACCCATTTACGTAAAGACATACCTGTTGAGGCTAGTTCATCGGTAACTCTCTGTCGAATTTGTCTAACTTCATCTATATTGTTACCTCCAGAGAGCAGATCGTCGACATAAAAATCGTGTTCAATTATCTCTGCAACCTTTTGATCTGTACAATCAAGCGCTATTTGCTTAAGGCACCTAGTAGCAAGAAAAGGAGCACTTGCAGTGCCGTAGGTTACAGTGTTTAATTGAAAAGTCTTAATTGGTTCACATGGACTTTCACGCCAAAGAATCAGCGGTAGTGGTCTCTCAGACGGATGCACGACGATCTGTCTGTACATTTTTTCGACATCAGTTGATATTATGTACTTATGTTGCCTGAATCGAAGCAGTATCGAGAGCAAATCGTCTTGGACCGTTGGCCCAACCATCTGGATATCATTGAGAGAAAGACCCGTCATAGTAGGTGAACTAGCATTAAATACTACTCGTAATTTCGTAGTAATGCTGCTATCCCTTAAAACACCATGATGAGGCAAGTAGTACGTCGTTCTTTCTGCATCTAATCCGTTAATTTCTGTCATGTGACCTAATGATTGATATTCCGACATGAAATCATAATACATTTGACGTATGTCGGGTTTAAGCTTTAACCTGCGTTCTAAAGATAGCAAACATCTCTTAGCTCGATGAAATGAGTCACCCAACAACTTAGGGCCTTTCTTGAGCGGTAAGCGAACGCAGAAACGACCATCGTCAAGACGGATCGTAGTTTTATTAAAATAATCCTCGCAGAGCTTTTCGTCTGGCGTATAATGAGGTAATCTTGTATCGATTTCTTCTAGTTGTTAAAATCGTAACAAATCGACTTGTGTATAGTCGATGTTATTATTTGAATTTGAATTAATATCTGTAAAATTACATTTAATATCTATGCACGGCAAAGATATATTTTTCATGGGTATAGGACCTGAAATAATCCACCCTAACCTGGTTTCACAAAGCACAGGATTTTTATTACATAATCTTATTTGTTGTGATCCTAATAATTCCCAATATAGGTCAGCGCCTATCAACAAATCAATTTGAGATGGTTTATAAAACGTAGGATCAGCTAAACAAATATTGGAGGGTATTCCTAAATTTGAGATATCGATTTCTAGACTCGGTATATTATTTGTGATTGATGGCAAAACATAACAAAAGATGTCGGTGGTAAAATGTTCGTTTAATGATTTAATACTTACCCGACATGTTTTACCTACGTGCGAAGTGACGTTATTTATACCTAAAATGGATACATCGATCTCGTTTGTCTTTAACGTAATCCAAAGCAGTGCCAAGAACTACTGCGTAAGGTAGATGACTTCTGTACCTGGACGGAGGGAATGAGGACAAAACCTAGCAAATGCTATTGCCTTTGTCTGGGCCGGCGAGGCACCAGGTATACCTCATATGACCCCGGGATTACTATTGGTGGGGAAAGTGTTTCAATAATATCAGAAACCGTGCCCTTTAAATTCCTTGGAAGAAAGATAGACTACAAAGGTCGTACTCCATCTATAAAGTAATAGTCGATGACTTCGTAAAAGACATTGACAAGATAGACCAACAGCCAATTAGTAACGTAAAAAAAGCTTGGATTTACGCGAAAACTACTTAACATCACGTCTCAACTGGCCGTTTCTAGTATATGATATAAACCAGATCCACATAAGAACACTGGACGCGAAAGTCACTAAGACATTGAAGTTGTGGCTCGGGCTAGCACCATCTGCAGACCCGTCAACGTTGTACAGGGGCTCGAATAATTTTGGAATGAAATTAAAAAAACCTTCGGAACTCTACAAACACCTAAGAGTTACCAAAATGCATGTCTTGTCAAAATCCCAAGACGAAATCGTTAGATCCCTTCCAAAAGACAAAAATTCATCAGAGCTAGAGTCACGGCTCCAATTCCACAAAAAATTCATGGTGGGTACGCAGTCCAGTAGAGTTGGATTGGGAAATGCTAGAAGACAGACCGACAAAGAGATAACAAAATCTTTCATACAACAAGATGCACGCAATGAACCTAGAAATGCAGAATGAATGGTTAACTCTAGGAGAATTTTGTATCCCACCAGCTTTGAAATGGCGCACACTTTTATATGATTGGCCACCCGCCCTGTTAAAATTCTACCTCAACGCCTTTCAATTAACTCTCCCCGATCAAAGCAACCTAGTAAGGTGGGGAAAAGCTACAGAAAAGGCTTGGAAAAGGAAAGTACGATGTGCAATGCGGCAATAGGTACAGCCAGGCACTTACTGACAGGTTGTAAGGCGCTATTAGACCGGGGTCATTATTAACGTCGCCATGATAGGGTATTACTCATCATACGCGAAGCTATGAGTTTATCACTGGCGAGAGCGAAAAAAGGAATAACAACAAACATAAAAACTAACATCGCGTTTGTAAAGGAAGGCTCAACAAAAAAGATTTCACTCACACAAAAGCCGTACTCAATTATAAATACCGCCAGTGACTGGACATTATTAGTGGACACGTATGAAAATCACTACAGAATACCGGAGGATATCTGTGCCTCGGCGTCCAGACCGGACATATTTCTTTATGCAATGTCAATTAAGCGTGTGGTACTAGTAGAACTCACGGTGCCGTGGGAAACGAACATCCCTAAAGACCACGCTTTAAAAAGAAACAAGTACTTTGACTTAACCAACGAAATAACTAAAAATGGTTATGTCGTTGCGCTGTATGCCGTGGAAGTGGGTGCGAGGGGTATACCAGCTAAATCCCTCTATAACCTGCTTAAAGACCTTGGATTGCCAAGAGCTTCAGTAAGCTCTTTTCTTGAACGAATATCCAAAGCGGCATTGCTAGGCTCACTTCAAATATGGTTAGGTAGAGGGGGTAACACGGCGGACAGTGGAGGTGAGCGTTGACGCGTCGTAAGGAGTGCTCCTTAAACCTAAACCTGGGTCGCAATTCCCAGGCACTGTCGAAGTCGCATGTGTTGCCCCCATCTATCACGCGATGGACCCGGCACCCGCACGGTGAATCCATGGAACGCTAAGAAATAGGTCTTAATTTATTACAAAGACTTTCTGTCATTAAGCATGATGTACTGCCGCTGTCTAATACAGCGCGAACTATATGTTGTTGTTGATTGTTATCACATATTTTAACCAACGCAGTTGATAACAACACATCGCATACCTGCATTTGACCTTGACCGCGAAACGAATCGACGTTAGCTGCAAGTGACACAGTCTCGTCAGAAGATGGCGCTGCAGGCGTCATGGATGCGGTTTGTGGTAAATTGTTGTAATTATTATTTTCGGATCTAATAGTTTTTTGTTGATTTACGTGAACTAAAGTGTTGTGTTTACGTTTACACACCTTACACCCTGTACTTTTACAAACATTAGCGAAATGACCAGTTCGTAGACAATTATAGCATACTTTAAAGTTAGATAGTAGTTTCAATCGAACTTCATTACTTAGAGCCAGGAATTGTGAACAGCTGTACAAATGATGATCACCTTTGCATCGAGGACATACCTTTGGAGACTTACTAGTGCAAGAAGAGTTGGAGTTTTGTGACACCATAGACTTTAACTTAGAATTTAATTTATTGTGTGAAATTAAGTTACTACAACGAGACGTTTCTAAAGTTTCTAGCAAGTCAGCTCGATTACGTAAGAATTTTAAGAAATTATTAAATGTAATTGAAATATTTTGATCCAAATGACCCTTGTACTCTTCCCATTCACGGTACGTCTTTTGATCCATTTTTTGTGAAACAATGTAAATTAATAGCGTATCCCAATGTTCGACAGGTTCACTTAAAGATTTCAATGCACTTAAGTTTTTATTTAATTGATCTATTAATCGTTTTAATGTCACAGAAGACTCTTTACCTAAACAATCAATGTTGAATAACGCGGCAACATGATTTTGAATAAGTAGGCGTTTGTTTTCAAACCTTTCACATAAGAGTTTCCATGCCACAGCATAGTTATTTGCTGAAAACTGAATAGACTGAATAACTACTGCAGCGGATCCTTCCAGGGACGACCTTAGGTAGTGAAATTTGTTAATATTGTCTATTTCATCATTGGCGTGGATCAGGCTTGTGAAAGTGTCGTGAAATTCTAGCCAATTATCATAACTACCACTAGACTTAGGCAACTGAATTGTGGGTAATCTAACGAGCCTATTGTTATTACTTGTGTCTGAAGGATTATCATTTTGTGCATTATTAAAATCTTTTAATAATCCCTGAGCCTTTGATAAGACTTTATAGTAAAGTGCTTCGAATTCAGAAGCATTCTAATTGCAACTGTATTTCATCATATTGCTCATATAATAACTCAATCTTACCGATACGCAACTGTAATTCCCTCGCGTCTGAGTCGGTTAAAGGTTCAGCAAGTGCTAGTAAATAGTTAGAAAAAACAGTTAAACGTCCTTTGAAACTACCTCGTTTTTTGGTTAACTCTTTTTCACTCATTTTGGTGATTGTGAGAGAAGGATGCGGCCAACCTGTAATGTATACAATTGCAAATTGTCAATCTTATAATGTAAATAGTTGTAAATAATATACCTATATACCTATTGAGTAATTTAAATTGTATTAATTTAGCTCGTAAATTTAGTAATAATGACAAAAGTGATTTAATTTAGTAAATAACAGTTATGAATTCACAAATAAATTTGTTTTTAAATATAATATTGTGTTTTTATTCACAAAATGTCTCTTAACCCCCTAACAATGATTAAATGGAAGGTCTATTGACTTCTACAGATCTTGAACTTATAGTTAAGTTTATATAGTTAATTATTTAATTAATTCTGATTGTCTAGTAATGAAATAATTCAGTAATTCAATATAATTGTACATAAGTGGGTATAACTATTTTTAATTTTATCGTTAAAATTGTACAGAAGTTAATTATAAGTAATTATAAATTTTAAAATTCACTATACAGTAATAATTACACTTAAATAATAACTTATTAAATCGTTAATTAATAAGTAACTTTACTTTGAATTTGTATAAAGGTAAGCATTAAGTGCGTAATAGGTAACACAAGTTACTAACCTGGTTGAAAATAATCCTTAATCTACGCAAATACTACCTGATATGAGTACTGGGTTTATTTATTAAATAATTATCCAAACTAGACACCGTTTTTCTTCATAAATAATGACCAAAATCCTCACTCCAGCGTGAGTGCATAAGCTCCAAACTTGTTCTTGAATTTCTTGATTAATTTTTATGATTTAATTTAGCCACCAGTTATCTTGATTATTTAAATCCTGTTCGATTGGACCATGTTGAGAATTAATCCTTAATTATAGAAATCAAAAACATGAGCAAGTGTAAACACGTTATATTCTGGTGCTTGTTGGTACAGAAAAGCAAAAATAAAAATGATGACGACATGTCATTAGAAACTTAAATCTAACGTAATTCTAAGAACGAGCGGCATATTTGCTATTTAAAAGTAAAAGGCGCTTGAACAGAAGGTTAAACTCATCAACAGTTAGGGATTAGAGGATGATTTTAATATTACACGTACGTATAGACCTTAATTTGTATTCTTGATGATGAAATAGTTCAACTTACTACTTACATACGATTGTTTGCACTAAAAACTGAAAAATAAAAACTTTTTATAAAAAAAAAAAAACCGACTTCCAAAAACATCCAACGAAAACTCTGCCAAAAAAAACACTTAAAAGCGTGAAATAAACTGGTTCTTCATAAATTGCCTATACCTAATTCTTTATTCATTTAAATAGTATTATTATAATGTGTGCTAGGTACCTAAAATCTGTTTGAAGTCGGTGCTATGCCAAAAAGAATACAAACGAACAATTACAAAGTCTAAGCGATAGTCACTTGGCACCGACTTCAAACAGATTCTAGGTACCTAGCACACATTATAATACTACTATTTAAATGAATAAAGAATTAGGTATAGGCAATTTATGAAGAACCAGTTTATTTTACGCTTTTAAGTGTTTTTTTGGCAGAGAGTTTTCGTTGGATGTTTTTTTAGATTTTTTACTCCTACCCACAGGGAAAACAATTTAACTGAATAATAACGTTATCGTTTTGAGCACGGGATGCTATATAGTCTCCGTGCTTTACAGAGGTGGAGGAGGAGGGTGAAGTACGGGACCGTTCCAATGTGTATTTCAAAAACTACTCGGCCCAATGGTTTCATATCCAATTGAATTTTGTATACCAGGTTATATTAATAGTAAAAGTTTAAATTGACTATTTCAACTTTTATCGGCTACTCATTTGGTTTTACAGCTGAAAAAAGCTGACGGTCAAGCTAAAAATGCCCTGGAGGAATCTCTCGCAGCGGTGGAGAAGAGCGCGGAGGAGATGCGGCGCGCCCAGCGTGAGTTCGAGAAACGCGACGACGAGCTGCGCGACCAACTGCAGGCCGCCGTGCACAACGCCCTGCAGGTACTCAATAACGTCGCTGGGGCTCATTCGCACCAGACTATGTGGCGAGAGGTTGTTCGTTCATAAATGTTTTTGTATACTTTTCTTTAGATTTGGTTACATTTACATAAATGCATCCATTTTGATTATAATCTTTAAAAAAAAAACTAAAGAAAAGGGACTGGACCCCACGACGGGGATCCTAGGGGGTACAGATACATTTTTGGTTCAATAGCTGATAAAATATGTGGATTATTTTGTGAACAAACTTTTGTATAATTAAAGATTATTATTAACTCGTTTCATATCGGAACAGTTTTGAAACATTCAGTTCGGTAAAGAGGATTGAATAGAGCAGGCCTCGCATGGGAGGAGCAATATGGTCACTCGCTGACCTCGCTGTGACTCGCTAAGCTTTACTCAATTACAGGAGAGCAAGAAACTCACCACGGCAGTGACCACTGACCTGCAGCAAACCAATAAGAAGTTGTCATCCCAAATCGTCTCGGCTATCGACGACTTCGTGAAGAAAGCCGAAGTAGTGCAGAAAAACCTACAAGAGGCTACTTCCAAGCAGTAAGCTTCAATCAATTGACGCGACATACAGATACTCTGTCCTCCTCGTCCACAAAGTTGTTGACTTGTTTGATTACCGGTCTGAAACTTTCTAAGGAGACAGGTCATAGGTACGACACATCAGCTGTGAAAGAAGATTAGAACGGACGGACATTAGTTTAGAACGGGTTTCACGAGAGCTGATATTGAGCTGACTAAGGAAGCCTAGGCGAAATAATACTCAGGCCGAGCCTTA
The DNA here is from genome assembly GCA_949125395.1 of Diaphora mendica. Lineage (NCBI taxonomy): Eukaryota > Metazoa > Arthropoda > Insecta > Lepidoptera > Erebidae > Diaphora > Diaphora mendica. Next base: position 133,981 of record OX421330.1, read on the forward strand.
GATAATATTAATAAAATTAGTTCACCTAATGTCAAACTAAGTAGACCCTGTGCTAAGACTTGTACTATAAAACTTACTATACCAGGCTTCTGACAAACATACTTAAGAATATACTTCCTAACTCGTGCATTTTAGAAAAATTACACCCAGTTACAGAATAATATGATTGTGCAAGTGATCACACAATATTTTCCTGGTTGTAATTCGAGTCCACGACCTCTGGCTTCGATATGGAAGTGTTGCATCTGCTTGTCTGATATTGATATTTATCTGCTTGTATTGTCCACGTCTCGAGTCACTGATGTCCACGGGTTTCACAACAAATGTAATTGCTATATTGATTCGCAGAGCAGCGAGGCACGAGGAGTCAATGAACAAGACGCTCAAGAAGAGCTCCCAGGCCGTTGAGAAGCAGCTGTCCGCACTGTCTCTGACTCTTCGAAGTGTGGTTCGTGCTAAGTTTACACTAAGGCTTTGCTAAAGAAATATACATGTATTTTTCTGGCAGCATTCAAGTACCCCGTGTTCGTACGATTGTCGCGTCGGGATCTAAGAAGGCTTACAATAACTCTTTTTATCAGATTCCGCTTAAGATGGTTCCTTTTTACAGAAAACGTGAACATGCTCTAAAATACTAACAACCATTAAACACTAATTTCTATCTATATAGATTTGAAATTAGTTCTAAACATGCCATGCTTATAGTCTACTTAATTTTAAATTAATTTTAAATTTAAATTAAAATTAAAGATTAAGATTATCATTTTTTTTTTTTTTGTTTTCAAAAACATAACATAACGCCAACTCGATAACAACAATGACAACTGATTTGTGATCTATGTCATTTCATTGTAATCTAAAAACTAAAATAACTTTTTACACAATTTTATAAAAAAATTAGAATTTCAAATGTTATTTCCGATGATATTAGCAACCAAATGAATACAAAAACAATCCCTACCATGAGATACGCAAGGCGGCGGTACGAAAATAAGCGGCACATTGTCCTATAACAGAGTTAAAGTTTTTATGTACTCATAGATACCTTATTTAATAATGAATTCTATGCTTCGGGGATAGCATATTTTGTTATATGCTATTACCATTTTTCGCCACAATATTTTTCGCGGGCATTGTCACTTTCTGTTGAGATAGCGTGTGTGGAATATGCTTTACCCGTTACCTTCTAGACGCAGGCTAGAGCTCATTGAGATTGTAGGTCATTTGATGGTTCTAGTTGGTCCCTCGGGGTCCATGGTTGCTCGGAGCGGAAAACAACTGACCATCTTCTATTTTTTCGGTCGGTACAGGTGGGCGACGTCAAGGGCAAGGCCAAAGATGTCCTGGAGGAGTCGCGCAAGAGCGTGGACAATGCCGCGGAGACGCTGCACCGCACGCAACTCGACCTCGACCAGTACGACCAAGAGTTCCAGCAACAGATGAAGGCAGCACAAAGCAGTCTGCAGGTAACTGCCGCCAGGCAATTCTATATTGTACATAGTACATGTCTCATATGTGCACCAATCAGCACGGATGGAGCAGTGGTTTAAGCGGTTACCTCACCGCTTTTGATTCTAATAATTAATTAGTAAGTTACTACGGTAATTACAATGTTCAAATATAATGAACAATATGTGTGAATATTGATATACATATACGTATGTAGTTGGTCTTGCAGTTAGCGTATTGGGTTGGATTGCTGGCGCGGGCTTAAAAATTGATATTGAGTTTTCCTGATTATAGAAATGCTTAATAACACCCCGGAGTTTTACAGTTGGAGGAACTGCGCTTGACCTTTCCCCGGCCGAGTCGAGCCGAGCCGTCCGTCGTTATAGGATTGTGAAAGGAAACAGAGAGTGCCTGTGTGAAGAACCTATATTCTCTCTCTATCGTTAGGAGTCCATCATGATCTACCACACTTCATGTCTACCCTCAGGAGGCGCAAAAGATTGCCATGGAAGCGACCAGCAACGTAGAGCAGAAGCTGGCACCCGAAGTCAAGAAGGCGTTTGATGACTTTCTGACGCAGGCCAAGGCTGTGCAGAAGACGGTGCGAGACGCCGGCTCCTCCAAATAACGAGCTCCGCAAGCGCCTACACGCGCGCACCTGTTAAAGCTAAATATAAAATAATTCACATAAATATAATCGACGTTTTCATTGCAAACCAATCTGCCCAGATTGGGCTTTCCTTTCCTTCTCCTCCCCTCAGATCTACACAAATAAATAAAATTGAAATGTCTGTTTTTAATTTTAAAATAACCGCTTTTCTCTTTACAATCTTTTTTTTTTATTAATTGTTTGAAACTTTTTTTATTTTCAATGGATTCACTTTAAATTTTGTATGTATGTTTCTCAATTGACATAGGTAAGGAACTAAGGACTGACATTTTATTTTTTTAATGGATTCAAAAAACAAAATAAAAATTGATGAATTAATAAAATACAGTTGCATGTTGCAGTTGCAATTCCCGTCCTTAATGACACATGTCTAAAAACAGTTTTTGGCGTTTATAAATGTTGTTGATCGTGAATGTATGCAAATTAAAAATTTGATAATTATGAGTTGATAATGTCGAGAATTGCTTGCACATATTAATTAACAACTGTAGATGACAAAAAGGTGTAATTAAGGATTTTCTTTCGGTTTGTGTCTTATAAATAATCCTAATGTTACAAATGCGAACGTAAGTTCCTTTGTTACGCTTTCCGGCGAAAACTACTTAGCTGATCAATCTGATCATCATGAAACACATATTCTTGTAGAGGTATTAGAAGTAACATAGGATACTTTTTATTAAATGCGAACGAAGTCGCGGGCGAACGAAGTCGCAGGCGAAACCTAGTTATTAATAAAACAATCAGAAATGTTTTTGGAACCTTGGAACGAAGTTCCCTAACGCGCTTTTCGCGCCAAAAGTTGTAGCGACACTTAACATTGAGTTGACGTCATAGTGCTGGATACTCAACGTTAAATATAACAAACTGATTGCCAACGTCCATATCGTGTTGAATGCACCGGTTCTCGTCCGATCACCGAAGTTAAGCCACTTCGGGCGTGGTTAGTAAGTGGATGGGTGACCGCCTGGGAATACCACGCGTGTTGTTGACTTTTTGCATTTATTTACAGAAAAAAATATATTGTTTTATAGTATATTTTGTAAAGTTTGATTATTTCTAAAATAATTTGACAAATGCGTTACCGGCCTTTGGGGCATAGTGGAGTGGGATGGGGGGAGAGGTTGGGGTATGAGCCTCCGGTATCCTCACTCACTCGGTGAAACACAGCGCAAGCACTTTTTCACATCGGTTTTCTGTGAGGCCGTGGTATTACCAGGGGTCATATTACGTCGCGTCGCGCGTAACCAAGTAAAATAATATCCAGAAACGGTTAAATACGTATCTACTCATTTTTAATCAGTAGCCCAAAGTTAAAGTTTCATGTTTCTAACTTAAAAATGACGGACTTTCGTCCACACTTTCAACCCGTATTTCACCCCCTTAGGGGTAGAAATTCCAAAATACCTTCCTTAGTGGATGTCTACTCAATAAAACGATCCATATGAATAACTGAAAGAATACAACTTAAGGTATATTCGTACGTGTAATATTAAAATCATCATCTTATCCCTAACTGTTGAAGAGTTTAACCTTCTATCATCAGCTCACCTAAATAACTTGAAAGTATACGACTAAAGGTCTATAGATACGTATGAAATTGAAAGAATTGTCCTCCAACTCCTAACCGTTGAGGAGTTGTACCTTCGATCATCAGCTTACCTAAATAATTTGAAAGAATACGACTAAAGGTAACATACATACATATGATATTTAAAGATTTATCCTCCAACTCCTAACCGTTAAGGAGTTGTACCTTACACCATCAGCTCATCATCATAAAATGATGACTACCAGACGCAAATACCGGGTTAACTTCAGAAAATATACGAAAACATAATATGTGCCTAAAAAAATGAAGGTTTCCCTCGATTTCCCTGGGATCCCATCATCAGTTCCTGATATGGTGACAATGAGACCACCTCGGGAGCATACCCTTTCGAATACAAAAAGAATTTTCAAAATCGGTCCACAATTGACGCAGTAATCGGTGAACATACATAAAAAGCACAGTGGAACATAGAACTTCCTCCTTTTTGGAAGTCGGTTAAAAATAAAAATACAGTCGAATTGATAAATACCTTCTTTTTTTGCAGTCGGTTAAAATAAACATTCATATTAATTAAATTTTTGAACTGAGTACGCGGCTCAAGCGACGTTGCCGTTCCGTATTAACTACTGGAAAATATGAACGATTTTTGCAATGTTGCCATTCATGAGTGCATTGTTTCTCTGATTCAACCAAATAACTTATAAATGTGACATCTAGCGTAGTAAATAGGTCATTATTTTCAAGTTTATTTAAATCGATTGCAACGACATCTCCTAAACATAGGTGATAACTTTTAGTTATGCAATTGAAAATCATTTTTTAAAGCAAGCAATACAAAGCAAGTTTTATATTTGAAAAATAATAATATAGTTACTAGAATTGAAGCACATCAATAAAATACTGTTAAACTTTGTTAAACTGCTTTTTAGAGCTTATTTTGAGCGCCATCTAGATTTAGTTGAACTTTTCTAGCTTTTTACGGCGTACAGTATTGGCCAAGGGAGGGACGGTCTATAGTATATTGTGTCATTGATTGGGGGTTTTTCAAATTTTGAATTTTAGCTTGTATTATTAATTGTTTGTTGTTAAAATTCAAAAATGTATTATTAATGTTTTAACTGCCAAAATATCATGCAGCATGAGCAAACTACAAATTCACCATCCTCAATGCGAATAAGGAAAATGCAGCATGGTGACCCACACTATGGCGGCCTAATAAGATACTTTTTCACGCCCCGCTTAAATGACCCGGGATCATAGGCGAAGGGAAAAACGTGCGCTGGTAGTGAGTTCCAGTCCAGGTTTTGTACGCTCGGCGCAGGAAGGAAGAACCGAAGCGATGAGTACGAGAGCGTATGTCTACCACGCAGAAGCGGAGACTTCCAAGGCCGGCACGTTTTGTCCTGTAGAGGAAGGGAGAAGGGGGGACCATATGTAAGAGCTCTTCAAAACACGCTCGAAGATAAAGGCGCGAAAGTTTGTGAGGATGTTTGTTATCTTTCACCTTCGATCAATAATGTACTAGATTCCCGAAAAGCGCTTCAAAAACATGACTCATGCGGCGTTACCTCGCTATGCAGCGTTACCTCGCTATGCGGCCTCTATTTTTTACTTTACAGACAACCATTTTTTTTATGTGTGTTCGCGGATAACTTCGTCGTTTATGAACCGATTTTGAGGATTATTTTTTTAACCGACTTCCAAAAAGAAGGAGGTTCTATGTTCCACTGTATGTATTTTTTTAATTTATTTTTTATGTATGTTCACCGATTGTGGACCGATTCCGTCAATTGTGGACCGATTTTAAATTTTTTTTTGTAATTGAAAGGATATGCTCCCGAGGTGGTCCCATTGCCACCATATCAGGATCTGATGATGGGATCCTAGGGAAATCGAGGGAAACCCTCATTTTTGTAGGCACATACTATGTTTTTCGTATATATTCTGAAGTTACACCGGTATTTGCGTCTGGTAGTCATCATGATGATGAGCTGATGATGTAAGGCACAACTTCTTAACGGTTAGGAGTTGGAGGATAAATCTTTAAATATCATATGTATATATGTTACCTTTAGTCGTATTCTTTCAAATTATTTGGATAAGCTGATGATGGAAGGTGGAAGGTACAACTCCTCAACGGTTAGGAGTTGGAGAATAATTCCTTTAATTTCATACGTATCTAAAGACCTTCAGCCGTATACTTTCAAATTATTTAGGTGAGCTGATGATAGAAGGTTAAACTGTTCAACAGTTAGGGATTAGAGGATGATTTTAATATTACACGTACGTATAATTACTTACATTATTACCTTAATTTGAATTCTTGATGATGAAATTTGATGAAATAGTTTAACTTACTACTTACCTACGTTTTTTTGCACTAAAAACTGAAAAGTAAAATTATTTTATAAAAAAAAACCGACTTCCAAAAAACATCCAACGAAAACTCTCTGCCAAAAAAACACTTAAAAGCGTAAAACAAACAGTTTTTTTTTTTTTTTTTTTTTATGATTTAGGTGACAAACGAGCAGACGTATCACCTTATGGTAAGCGACTACCGCCGCCCATAGACACCCGCAACACCAGAGGCATCACAAGTGCGTTGTCGACCTTTGGGGGATGGGGGAAAGGGATGTGGGGAGGGGTTGGGGTATAGGGCCTCCGGTATCCTCACTCACTCGGTGAAACACAGCGGAAGCGCTATTTCACACCGGTTTTCTGTAAGGCCGTGGTATCACTCCGGTCGAGCCGGCCCATTCATGCCGAAGCGTGGCTCTCCCACGGTTCTTCATAAATTGCCTATACCTAATTCTTTATTCATTTAAATAGTAGTATTATAATGTGTGCTAGGTACCTAGAATCTGTTTGAAGTCGGTGCCAACTGACTATCGCTTAGACTTTTATAATTGTTCGTTTGTATTCTTTTTGGCTTAGCACCGACTTCAAACAGATTCTAGGTACCTAGCACACATTATATATAATACTACTATTTAAATGAATAAAGAATTAGGTATAGGCAACTTATGAAGAACCAGTTTATTTTACTCTTATAAGTGTTTTTTTGGCAGAGAGTTTTCGTTGATGTTTTTTGTAATAGAAAGGCGATGTCCCAATGGTGGTACTGTGATAAGGACATTAAGATCTGATGATGGCATCCAAGAAAAATCGAGTGCTGTCTGTCAATTATTCATACTTAACACAGTACTTGTACAACATCAAGATACTCCTTCATACTCATTCACTAAGCGATTTCTTTGCTTCCAAGGCCCTAATTATAAAACAAACTTAATAACTTTTTCGTCATAATGGTACAATGGGCCAAGTGAAACCAGTATTTCAGTCCCAGAAGTCCCGTTACCTCAAAAGTACAGAAAATAATAATAATTTCATTATTACAAATGAGGCAAGAACGATTTAGACATACACTTATTTAGTTTCGGCTCTATATCTAACTAAAAACTTAACCCTATTGATAAGTGACAACTCAATATCATCTACTTTGTTGATCGAATAGCATAAGTCTACGTTTGCATGAAACGGAGACATACAAGGCTTGATTAATTGTTGGATTTCGAACGTCATTGTACTGGCAACATTTTGATTGTCTCTGGTTCGTGTTTGACGTTTTGACGTTTGAGGTTAATAAAAAAAAAGGAACTTGAAAGACGCGTGTTGAAGATTGAATAAATGATTCTTGCCACGTCTTAAGATTGGTTAGCACGTGCGTCTAGAATTTCTAAATTTTATATTATTTAGAGTGGTGTTGAGACTATTGGGTCTCTTTTTTGTTATTTTGTGCTGTCCTATTGGTAAAGGTGTGTTGTTTGTGCGTGTTTAAACTGAGCTCGTCTAATCGTCATGACTAGAAATAATCCTCCCGACCCGCCCGATCCACCTGATAATCCAACCTCATGTACTCCCCCTTTCAATCCTACTCCTTTTTTCCCTGAACATCCCTCAACCCCCTCTAACCCTTTGGAGCAGTTCGTAAACGTGATATGTAGTGCAACGGAGCAAGACAATATCAACACAAATGTTTCAAGCTCTCGGAAACGCCCTGTCAACGATGAGGTCAGTACAATCCATCCTCCAAAACAAATGAAAAGCCAGATTGGGCGGGATAAATACACGCCTACTGATAACGGCCCCTACATTGTCCACGTTTCTCGCGTCGAGAGCCAAATAGGCTCTGGAACAACTCTTCATCCCGTATCCTTCGGTATTTTTCTTTTTAAGAATAATATTAAAATATTGTTAGAGATGGTGTGAAAAGGGTAGGAAGAAACAGGGTTTCTATACAGTTTGCATCCCCCCAGGATGCAAATTCGTTTTTAATCAACCCCCTGCTAAATTCCCATAGGTATACCGCCAACATCCCCACCTTTAATATAACCAGAATGGGTGTAGTATCAGGCATCCCCACCGATATGGATGATGAAGAGGTTATGAAATTTGTTACAGTACCACAGGGCTGTGGGCAAATTATAAAAGTCAGGCGCCTTAACCGCAAAAATTTCACTGAAGGTGTATTGGAATGGAAGCCATCAGAAACTTGTGTCCTTACTTTTGATGGCCAGGTTCTTCCTACAAGAGTGTACTGCTGTTATAACTCTCTTCCAGTACAGCAGTATATTTACCCCACTGTCCAATGCAGAAAATGTTGTAGATTTGGTCACGTAGAATCAATCTGCAGGTCTAATCCACGCTGCAACAAATGTGGTCATGACCATCCTGGGAATGGCTGCGACATTACAGAAAGGGAAGCTTTCTGTGTCCTGTGCTCCGGTGGGCATTTTGCTAACAGCAAAGCTTGCCCGGAGTATGGTAGACAGAGGGCCATTAAGACCATGATGGCGGAAAGAAACATGTCTTATATGGAAGCCAGCAAGATTGTTCCTTCGCCTTCACGCCGATATGCTGACCCCCTAAAACCACACAGCCACCCCAATCCTCACAACCTACTCATCATTCTACCCAGTCTACCTAATCACTTCAACACACCCAATCCTACCGTAAAACAGTTGTTCGTCAACCTAAACCTCGACTTCCACTTTCTCAATCCTACGACAAAATTGCTCACCAATCCCTTACTCACTCTCCCAAACCTTCGCAACCTAACGGCTGCGCTCTTAACAACCCACCCCTTGAGCCTTCAACTATTAATCTTATAATACAATTACTTACCTCTCTTCTAACCCCCAACTCACCTTCATCCCCCTCTGCTATACCGTCCAACGCTGCTAACACACTAATAAACCTACTAACCAATCTTAATAATGGCGTCCCATCCAGTATTCCTACAATGGAATGTGAGGAGTGTTTTCCATAAGAAACACGACCTCATATTCCTGCTAAATAAATACAAGCCTCTGGCTATATCTCTTGCAGAGACCTGGCTCCAACCAAGTCTCAACTTTCATGTCCCACATTATAACTGTATACGCCGTATACGCTCTAATTAAATATATTTATTACTCACGTATTTACATTATATTATTCTCATATTTAGGTATATCACACTCAATCAGTACACATTTCTGAACGCATAAAACACACCCCTCTCCCCCCTCCTACCCCGCATCTTACATATTCCCGCGTCCATCTTGGACTCCTACTCGGTTCGTCGCAAAGAGTGGTAAAATCTGTGCGCGCGCGCCACGCTAAGCCTACGCATAATCGCATAATTCAAGTGTAAAATACACCGATCAAAACCGCTAGACAAACAATAGAAAACGCGAGTGTTTCCTATATCCCTGTTTCCGCACAAATTGACTTGTTCGTGACTCCGCCGCTGAACCAACGACCGCAAGCTCTGAGCCTCAAAGAGGATTTCTCTCAAGCTCTGGGGTACAATTCCTGCCTCCTCAACCATCCAAGTAAGTCACCTACAAGCTCTGGTCCTTCGAGCCGGATCCTCTAATAATCCCACAAAGGCAACGCACTCTCGCGACGAAACGGGTAGATATACCGTAACGCTCCCATTTAAGTGTGGTCCTTCATCACTCGGAAACTCATACAATATCGCTAAAAAACGCTTAATAAATTTAGAAAAGAAATTAGATAACGCACTTGAATTACGCTCCGATTATAACGCAACTGTACAGGATTACATTAGTCAGGGTTATTTGTCTAAAGTAAATTCTAATTCTCAAACTCGCAATTGTTATTATATTCCGCACAGAGCCATCTATCGGCCAGAGAAAACTACGTCGAAGATTCGCGTAGTTTTAGACGCAAGCGCTAAAACATCGTCAGGAAAATCGCTTAACGATTTGTTGTTTACGGGACCTAACCTTCAACAAAACGTTTTTAATTTATTAATTAATTTACGCATGTTTTCTATAGCTATGTCAGCGGACATAGAAAAAATGTATTTTCAAGTACAACTCACGCCAGGTCACAGACCTTTTCAACGCATTCTCTTTAGATTTAATTCTAGTTTAGATATAAACGAATACGAATTTAATAGAGTAACATTTGGTTTGTCTAGTTCGCCCTATCTCGCGATGCGCGTCGTCCGTCAACTCGCCGACGACGAACGTTCGAAGTGGCCACTTGCCGCTTACGAGGCCGCGAATCATATGTATATGGATGACTATATTTCATCTATAGATTCTGTAGATTCCGCAGAGACAGTCTACAAAGAAATGGTAGATTTGTTTTCGGCGGGAGGTTTTAAATTGGTGAAATGGATCTCAAATAGCTCGGATTTATTAAATAAAATTCCTAACTCAATTAAAAGCCCGCATCTTGTCAATTTCGATGTTACTCAAACAACTACGAAAATTGTAGGCATGCTTTGGCAGCCTGACGCGGATATATTTTCCTATCAAGTTGCCGCAGATACCGGGGTACAGTCGTGCACAAAACGTATTCTTCTCGCCGCGACCGCTCGTCAATATGATCCGATCGGTTTAATTTGTCCTGTTGTTACTTTCATGAAGCTTTTGGTTCAGCTATGCTGGAAACTATCGCTTGATTGGGATCAAGAAGTACCAGATTTTATCCGCAAAAAATATACACAGTTTCATAAAGAGCTACAACATCTGTCAAAGTTAGTTTTTCCCAAACACATAGGTATTGTCTCAAACGCTCACATCTCAATAGTAGGTTTCGCTGATGCCAGTGAACAATGTTATGGTGCCGTGGTTTATATTCGTGTTAGTCCCGATGACAACTCGAAAGGCTCCGTTTCGTTACTCGCATCTAAGTCTCGATTGGCTCCGCTAAAAAGATTTCACTCGCTCGCCTCGAACTCTGTGCCGCGCTACTTTTAGCTAATTTAATTGACTCGGTAAATGACATATTAACGAAACGCTGTAAAATAAACTCAATATTCGCATTCTCTGATTCCACAGTCACGCTGACTTGGATTCACTCGCCCGCTTTTAAATTTCACACCTTTATCGCAAATCGAATTACCGAGATTAACGCAAAGCTTGACGCTGAACACTGGTATCATGTTAGTGGCTCAGATAATCCCGCAGACATTATATCGCGCCCTGTAACGCCTTACAGTTTATCATGCAATAAGCTTTGGTTTAACGCTTCTGAATGGGTTGCACAGCCTATCAATACATGGCCTATCGCTCCTTTTCAGCCTTGTTCAATACAAGATGAAGAGTTGGAACGTAAAACGATAACGCTTACTTCGCTTCTAAGTTCAAGTCCCAGTGACGAACATCCGCTTCAACGCTTAATCGACCGCATCTCAACCTTTAAAAGGTTACTTCGCTCCGCTGTTTATGTACTCCGCTTTTCAAAACTCTTACGCACCAAAGGTTTAGTTACGCCCGCAGATTATGATAGCGCTGAATGCTATCTTGTACGTTATATTCAAAATAAACATTTCGCTAATGATATAACTGCTTTACAAAATAATAGACGCATGAGTAAACCTCTCTTAAAACTTAATTCTTTTCTCGACGATGATAATATTTTACGCGTCGGTGGACGACTCACACATGCTCAGCTAAATTTTAATCAAAAGCACCCCATGTTGCTCCCCGCTAAAGACCGCTTCACCGAAATGCTAGTTGATTACTATCATTATTCTAACCTACATACAGGTCCTACGCTTTTGATGGCACTGCTTCGTCAAAGGTTTTGGATTCTTGGCGCTAGAAACCTAGTGCGTCAAAGAGTTCACGCTTGCAAAATTTGCTTCCGACTCAACCCTAAATCGCTTACTCCGTTCATGGGAGATTTGCCAGAATTTCGGGTAACTGAAGCCAAGGCTTTCGCTTTTACCACTGTAGATTACGCCGGTCCTTACTTTGTCACGCACATTCGACGCCGCGGAATCAAAAGCCAAAAGGCCTATATTTGTATCTTTGTGTGTCTAACCACAAAGGCGCTTCACATTGAATTGGTCTCGGACCCCAGTTCAGATTTGTTCCTTGCAGCGTTTAAACGCTTTATTAGTAGAAGAGGCCCCGTCTCTATGTTATATAGTGATGGAGGAACCAACTTCATTGGAGCTCAACGCAAATTGCATGAAATATACGCATTATTAGATTCGGACGCACATAAAAATTATATAGGTAATCAATTAGCTGAGCAACGCATTGAATTTAAACATAGTCCGCCGTACGGACCACATTTTAATGGTCTCGCAGAAATTAATGTTCGCTGTGTTAAAACTCACCTTTATAAAATTATAGGAACTCAAGTACTCACATACGAGGAACTTAACACAGTCCTCGTTCAGATTGAAGGAATGCTGAATAGCCGCCCTCTATGCGTTCTTAGCTCTGACCCGTCGAGTATTAGCGCATTAACACCTAATCACTTTTTAAACGTAACTCCGCTTAAATTTCTACCTGCAGAAGATCTTTCTGAGGTACTTGATAGCCGCTTAACTCGGTTTCAACTCATCACTAAACTCACTCAAAGTTTTTGGCGTCGCTGGAGCCAAGAATATTTAACTTCTCTTCAGCAGAGAGAGAAATGGCTTACTCCATCTCGTCCTATAGAATTAGGCACGGTGGTGGTAATTAAGGATAATAACGCGCATCCTCTCTGCTGGCCGTTGGGCGCAGTGGAGGAGCTTTATCCGGGAAAGGATAAAGTAATTCGCACAGTTAAAGTTCGCACCGCTACTGGTAGCTTTATTCGCCCAGTAGTTAGAGTTTGCCCTCTTCCACGTCAATAAATAATTATAAAATAAAATAAACGCATCCATACGCAATTTTGTTAACTCTTACTCTTAACTCTTACTCTTAGATATTAGTTTTATTATTACGCTTTATTTAGAGGAAAAACCTCTAGGCCGGGGGGAGTTGTATACGCCGTATACGCTCTAATTAAATATATTTATTACTCACGTATTTACATTATATTATTCTCATATTTAGGTATATCACACTCAATCAGTACACATTTCTGAACGCATAAAACACACCTCCCTCCCCCCTCCTACCCCGCATCTTACATATTCCCGCGTCCATCTTGGACTCCTACTCGGTTCGTCGCAAAGAGTGGTAAAATCTGTGCGCGCGAGCCACGCTAAGCCTACGCATAATCGCATAATTCAAGTGTAAAATACACCGATCAAAACCGCTAGACAAACAATAGAAAACGCGAGTGTTTCCTATATCCCTGTTTCCGCACAAATTGACTTGTTCGTGACTCCGCCGCTGAACCAACGACCGCAAGCTCTGAGCCTCAAAGAGGATTTATCTCAAGCTCTGGGGTACAATTCCTGCCTCCTCAACCATCCAAGTAAGTCACCTACAATAACATTCTTAGAGGTGATAGGCCGGATGGCTACGGAGGTGTCGCCCTCCTTATCAACTACAAAATCCCCCTACTCCCCCTACCCTTGCCCCCATTCCCAGATGACATCAGCATGGTAGCAGCGAAAATCTGTGGAGTGTCCGTTCTCTCCATCTACATGGCCCACCCCCATCATGGTCTCCTGGCTGTATTGAGAGCCATTCTTCAGGACTTACAGGGCCCAATATTGGTTATGGGAGACTTCAACTGTCATCACTTCAGATGGGGATCCGAGCACTGTGACTCTTTTGGTTTGGGTTTAGTCGAGATCCTTGATGACTTGAACCTCTGCATACTTAACAACGGCTGCTCTACTCGTAGAGTTCTTCCTGGTCAAAATAGAAGCTGTGTGGACTTGACCTTTTGCTCACTTGGCATTGCTGCAGCTGCTAGCTGGCAGTGCACAGATTTGTCCCATGGTAGCGATCATTATCCAATCTTAGTGTCCCTCCCTAGTTCAACTCATTTGGAAAAATCTCCCCCTCCTCTCCTAAAATATATCCTCTCGGAAGCTGACTGGCAAAATTACTCCCAAACCCTCGAAAACTCTATTAATTCTCTCCCCTAGATCAGATCCTTATCCTATGATGATCGCTACCTGGTGATGGACTGTTGTGATGCATTTGTGAGGGCGATCGGGTCGAGTGCAGACAGCTGCTTCAAAATTAAAAACTCTAGCAGTGGCAAAATACCATCACCTCCTTGGTGGGACTGTGGCGACTTCCACATACAGCGCAACAGAAATATACTACAGCGCCATCTACCGAAGATTCGTCGAACTACGGAGTAACGAAGGAAATTAAGAAACTACCAATCCTGAATCGCGCAGTGAAAGTTATCGCGCCGATAATCATATTGTTAGGATAATCAAGCGAAGACGTAGTTTTATTTTCATATACCTCCACCAAAAACCTATATAAGCGAGTGAGGGTCAGCTGTGAATTCATTCGCTCGTTGGCGCTCGCACAGCTCGGATGGTGGTGAGATTACTTATTTATCGTTCCAATTGTTCTAGTATTATAATAGTGGATTGTTTCCTGATTTTTATGTTTAATGTTATTTTGTGTAATTGAAAAGTGATAGCAAGTGTAACTTTAATTTATGTTATAAAATAAACAGCAGTTTACTGTAGATGGCTTATTGTTTTCTTTAATAAATTATACTCTTAGTACCTAAAATCAGAAGTGAGATAGATCTCCGCTCACAAGTTTTTAATTTTCATTCTTTGGGAAACAATCAACTACCCACATTCTGTTGGATATTTTAATTTTTATTTGCCTATTTGCGTGCTTCATTATGCCAAGATCTAGGAGTGTGTATTCCAATAGGCAGTGTCGACGAAGGCATGATAGATCGCATAGTGGTGAAGAACGGAAGCGTCACCATACGCGTCGTGGTTCTACCCAACGGTCGCCGAGTGATTCACCGCAGACGTCGCGTTTCGAATCTCGAGAACGATCGGGCTCCCGTGGCCGTTCGCGACGAGACTCTCGTAAGCGCGATCGTTCCGTGAAAAAAGCATTAAACACTATAATCGCTCGTTTAAACGCTATCGAAAACAACACGAGTGAATCTCACACACCTCCGAGACCAACTCATCGCAGCACACCGCAAAACAGTGAGTCTAATTTTTCACAAACTTTGGTTGATATTTTGAGTGCAACGAACCCGTTTAAATCGCGTAATTATTATGTTTCGAACTTTGACCCGTCTATACACGATATTGAGGTGTGGTGTGAGGAGGTGGAGCGCGCTAGGTTAGTTAACAATTGGAACGATTCGGAATGTCTTTCGCGGGTGGCTAATTGTTTGAAGGGAGACGCGAAATCTTGGCTTGACGAGTGGGTGACAAACGATCGTTCGTGGACCAATTTTGTATTGGAAATAAAACCTCTATGTCCTCGTAAACAAGATTACGCTAACATTCTTTTTGACGTAATGATTACAACACCCGATAAGTATTTGACGTATGCCGAGTACGCCCGCCGTTCGTTACTTCGTTTACGTATCGTTAAAGGTTTGAGTAGCGAGTTAATGGTTCAAATCATAGTGCGAGGTAAAGATAATCCTCAGGTACAAGCGGCGGCTGCCAACGCCGACCTGACATTTAACAACATAGTTTCATTTTTAACTACCTACACTAAACCTAAACATGTTAAAATTCATACGCCGTCTAAATTCTCAGCTCGCAAGCACAGTAATTCTAAACGATCAGATAATAAATGTTTCGCATGCAATCGATTCGGACATAAAAGCTATGAATGTTCACAAAAATCGAAATCAATAGATAACGCTTCAAAACCGTTTCGTACTAACGCTCCAGATAGACCCATCTGTTCATTTTGCAAAAAAATAGGTCATAATGAAGTGGATTGTTTTGCCAAACGTCGTTCCGAGTCGCAAGACATTAACCGAAGAAAAGTGAACTTGTGTAGCGAGCTCAGATTTATCTCAGATCGTACCAATGTTGTTAGTGCGGTTATCCAAGGTATACCGATTGATGTTCTTGTGGACAGCGGTGCGATAAACGTTTCCTTAATTTCTGCTGACATTGTTAAACTCTTTTCATGTCCTCGTAAGACTACTCATTGCGTTCTAAAGGGAATAAGTGACAGTGAAATAATTTCCAAAGAGTACGTTACGCTTACTATCCAGTTTGAATTTATTTCACTTGAGGTTGACCTTATGATAGTGCCCTCCACGTGCATGAGTACTCCTATTATTATTGGGACTAACGTTCTAGACAGGGACGGTATTATTTACGTTCGTACAAAGTACCGTCAATATTTAACACATTCTTCTAGCGAAGTTTTTAAAGTGAATGCAGTGCAGGCTGATAAACAACGTAGCATTAATACGCCTCTTAAAAGTAAAGACTTATCATCATTAATGTCCGTTATAGATGATTTTCCTGAATATTTAATATCCGGCACTGCTACTACGACAGTTAAAACGGGCCAGATGCGTATTAGCTTAACTAGCGACGCGACCGCGACCCGATTGTTTACCATCCTTATAGATTGTCTTACCAGGAGAAATTGAAGGTTAGAGAGATTATTAGGGACCTACTAGATAAGACAATAATTAGAGAGTCGGAATCTGAGTATGCCAGTCCCGTCCTGTTAGTAAAGAAGAAGGACGGTTCTGATAGATTGTGTGTGGACTTTCGTGCACTGAATAGGGTCACTGTTAAAGACAGATACCCCCTCCCTCTCATCGACGACCATATCGACCGCCTAGGGTCTTCCAAATACTTCTCCTCATTAGATATGGCATCTGGATTTTATCAAATTCCCATTGCCGAGGACTCCATTAGCAAAACCGGCTTCGTAACCCCCGAGGGACATTACGAATTTCTAAAAAAGGCCTTTTGGACTTTGCAATTTTTTTTTTTTTTTTTTTTTTTTTAAAGACAACTCCCGCACTAGGAATAAATCCTGTGTCGCGGGGGACTTTACAAACATAATGTAACGGACACAAAGAAACACCCAGACTCAGAACAACAATTTGTGGATCACACAAAGTGATGTCCTACGTGGGATTTGAACCCACGACACTTGGCGAAGTAGGAACGGCGTGGTGACCGTTAAACCACTAGGCCAAACGTGCAGTCAATTCACCCACTATTTATCAGAGAATCATTAACGGCACGCTCAGAAAACACATAGAGGCTGGCAATGTCCTCGTATATGTCGACGATATCGTTTTGATGAGTAATTTTGTCGACGAGGGTATACAACTACTTCGCGAAGTCCTTAAAACACTTACTCAGGCAGGATTCTCCATTAACCTGAAGAAGTGCTCTTTTCTGACCAGTGAAATCGAATATCTAGGCCGTTTAATTAGTCACGGTCAGGTTAGGCCGAGCCCCCGTAAAATTGAGGCGCTTGTGAACACACCAGTTCCAAGTAACGTAAGGCAGGTTCGCCAGTTCCTCGGTCTAGCTGGATACTTTCGCCGTTACATAGAAGATTACGCGACAAAAACGACAAGTATCTCTCGGCTAACTAAAAAGGTGTCTCTTTTGAATGGGGTCCGGAACAAGAATCTGTTAGACAATATTTGTTAAAAAAGTTGACAAGCAAACCTATACTTGCTATCTTTGACCCGAGCCTAGCTACAGAATTGTATACCGACGCGAGCAGCGCTGGATATGGGGCGGTTTTAATACAAAAACATACGGACAGTACAAAAAGAGTGGTAGCCTACTTCAGTAGAGTTACTCAAGGCGCCGAGAGTAGATACCACTCCTACGAGTTAGAAACTCTCGCCGTCGTAAAAGCATTGCAGCACTTTAGACATTACCTAGTTGGCCTAGATTTCAAACTTGTTACAGACTGCAATGCTCTCAAGTCTACCGAGCGCAAAAAGGATTTGCTGCCTAGGGTTGCTCGTTGGTGGATTTATCTGCAAGATTTTAACTTTCAAATTGAATACAGAAAAGGCTCTTTAATGTCACACGCTGATTACTTGAGCAGGAATCCACTAACGACGCAAGTGAACCATATTAGCAGACCTCGCAATTGGGCCCAGATCGCCCAAAATTCTGATAAAGAGACTCAAGATTTGGTCCAAAAGTTAAACGAAGGCAATCTTGATTCGCGACGTTACGTGTACCAACAACAGTTACTCTACTATCGGTATTCGCGCGTCGGCGAGGAGCCCCGCCTTTTATGTTTTATCCCTAAGGGCCATAGGCTTAGTTTATTAAGAATTTTTCATGATGAGCACGAACATATTAGTATGGAAAAAACATTAGATTTAATTTTAAAACATTTTTGGTTTCCTGGGTTGAAACAATTCGTAACCAAGTACGTATCTCATTGCCTCACCTGTCTATCCAAAAAGCGAGTACCAAGAGCCACCTTACAGCCCATCACATCTTGGGAAAAATCGGATATTCCTTTTAATACCGTACATGCTGATGCTCTGGGACCCTTGCCGGAATCTAACGGTTATAAATTTATACTAGTCATAGTAGATTCCTTCACTAAATTTTGTTTATTGTATCCGATCTATCGTCAGGACGCTGAAGAGTTAAAGCGCGTCTTTAATAATGCAATCTCGTTATTTGGCGTACCTAAATTGTTGGTTTGTGACCGTGGACGCATGTTCGAAGCATCTAGTTTTGTCAATTGTATCTCAGAGTTAGGTTGTGACATACATTACATAACCCCTGAGATGCACCACGCCAATGGTCAGGCCGAGCGCTATATACGCACCGTACTAAATATGATCCGCATCGAAGCTGCTAACAAAAATAACAACTGGTCGGACTTTTTGTGGAAGTTACAATTAGTCTTAAATATTACGAAACAAAAAACCACTAGGGCCTCGGCCCTTAATTTATTAATCGGCACAGATGCAACCACCCCTTTGATTCGTGCGTTGATCCGAGACGTGGCAATAGACGACACGCGTCCTAATCACGAGGCTTGGCGCGAACTTTGTAGGAGCCATGCTATTGAGATGCTTCAAAAGAATCAACAGCGTCAGGATTCTTATGTGAACAGGCACAGGCACCCTCCAAGAGTGTTCAAAGTAAACGACATGGTGTTCGTAATAAAATATTCGCAATCAACCGGCAAACTGGACTCTGGGATGAGAGGTCCTTACCAAGTAATAAAAGCACTATCCAGTGACCGCTACAAACTTAAATTGATAAGTGGAGCTCGTGGTAAGACCACCCAGGCAGCGGCACAGTTTATGGTGCCCTGGAAAGGAGAGTGGTGCCCTGATATTTGTGCAGCCTTTTTTGATCGTGAGTAACTTTTAATCTGTTACAGATATTGAGTAAGATGACGAGTGACTGAGGTTGCTTGGAGGCTGCGCTCCTATCATCAGTCGTGTGCGTGCTGAGGTGATGGAGCGTCAGTGGCAGTAGACTGCGGTCTCGCTGACAGTTTGTAAAGGCAGGTGCTGCGGTACCCTGCCCTCCAAAAAGACATGTGCTGCGGTACCTCTGTCATATGTGGGAATAAGCGCTGCGGTGCCCCGTTCAGTTGAGATATAAATTGAAAGACATGTGCGGCGGTACCTCTGTCATACGTGGGAATAAGCGCTGCGGTGCCCCGTTCAGATGAGATATGAACTGAAAGGCATGTGCTGCGGTACCTCTGCCCTACGTAAGGATAAGCACTGCGGTGCCCCTGTTCTGGAGTAACATGAACTGCGCTGCGGTGCTAGTTCTACATATAGGACACAGTTCTTAAGTGAGACAGTGTGTGACGATTATGAATCAGATGGATATGAGATTAGAAGCCTGTTTGTGAAGATCTTAGGTTTCTAGTCGTGTGTGTGAGAAATGACTGAGGGCCTTGAATGTGTGATGAACGTAAGATTAGGCAAACATTATTTTTTTTCAGTGCCTAACTAGTTCCACAATTTCAGATGATGACGAAGGCCCTGTAGCTGGACCGTCGGCCAATATAACCGAAGGAACAGCTAATGACACAGCATCCATACACGTGCCCGAGGACGGAGCACCGTCAGGAGAAGCCGTGTTAGGATAATCAAGCGAAGACGTAGTTTTATTTTCATATACCTCCACCAAAAACCTATATAAGCGAGTGAGGGTCAGCTGTGAATTCATTCGCTCGTTGGCGCTCGCACAGCTCGGATGGTGGTGAGATTACTTATTTATCGTTCCAATTGTTCTAGTATTATAATAGTGGATTGTTTCCTGATTTTTATGTTTAATGTTATTTTGTGTAATTGAAAAGTGATAGCAAGTGTAACTTTAATTTATGTTATAAAATAAACAGCAGTTTACTGTAGATGGCTAATTGTTTTCTTTAATAAATTATACTCTTAGTACCTAAAAATATATACAACATCCCAACATTAACCGTTGGGCAGTTTGCCCGCCAGGCATGATCACCTCGCCTGGTCGGAGGATCCTCCCTTTGTGTTGGGACATGACACTCGTTCCTCCACAGTGGTGACCCCGAGAACACTCGCAGTGTATTATACGCGTGAAAATGCCTAACACTAGTGCTAAAGACGAATCGGGTGAGGTGTGCCGCGTTAGTGTAAAAATGCCACCATTTGGGCAAATGAACCGGCGCTATGGTTCACCCAATTGGAAAGTCAGTTCGTACTATCGAATATAACGGCCGATATCACGAAATTCTATTATGTTATCGCGAACTTAGACTTAAAATACGTGAGTGAAGTGAAAGATGTTATTAACAAACCGCCATTAGAAAATAAATACGACAAAATAAAATCGGAGCTTATTTGTCGTCTTGCGGCGTCACAAGAACAGCGCGTGAGACAGCTGTTAACTTTGGAGGAGCTGGGAGATCGGAAGCCATCCCAATTTCTGCGACATCTGCGTAGCCTGGCTGGATCGGAGGTTCCAGATGACTTTATACGGTCTTTGTGGACAAGCAGATTACCTGCCCACATACAAGCGAATATGGCAGCGCAAGTGGACCTCCCCTTAGACACCGTGGCGCAGATTGTGGACAAAATCCACGAAATTGCTGTCCAGCCCAACGCTCAGGTGGCTGTTGCAGCCGCCCCACCATCGACATCGGCGGCTTCGTGTCCATCGGCTGCAATCGAGACACTGACACGCCGCATCGATGACCTCACGCGGCAAGTGGCCGCGCTATCAGCTGATCGATCCCGTTCTCGGTCACGGGGTCGAGCCCAATCACCGCGCTGGCGTCAACGGTCCCGGAGCCGCTCAAGTGCTGGCCCGGGGCACTGCTGGTACCACCGACGCTTCGGCGATGCGTCAACGAAGTGCCGCGAACCGTGTACGTTCCATAAGGGAAATGGACAGAGCAGTCAATGAAGGCGGCAACATGCGACTGCGATAGTGTTGTGAGTGGCCGTGTTTTTACAACAGACCGTAAGTCAAAAGTGCAATACTTTGTAGATACCGGGTCCGATCTATGTGTATTATCCAGTGAAACTTATCCGCGACAGGCAGTGCGTTAAAACAGACTATAAACTATTTGCTGCTAACGGTTCTACGATAAATACATACGGTTGGATTAATCTATCGCTAGATTTTGGACTCAGGCGTGCATTCGTATGGCGTTTCGTGATAGCTGACGTCACCAAACCTATTATAGGAATAGACTTTCTATCGCATTATAACCTGCTTGTTGATGCTCGACACCATCGCTTGGTGGACAGCCTAACCTCGCTAAGCGCTTTTGCTAGGCCTGCATCATCTGCAATATGCCAAATAAAATCTGTCTCTGGTTCGTCGCTTTACCATGACTTGCTCTCACAGTTTCCAGACATCACTCGTCCTGCTGGAGACCTGTCTACGCGCAAGATGAAGCATAGCACGCTCCATTATATCCGCACTACACCAGGCCCACCTGTATTTAGCCGCCCTCGCCGATTAGCACCGGACTGACTCCGTATAGCGATGAAAGAGTTCGAAGAAATGGTTAGAACAGGTATTGCTAGAAGGTCTGATAGCCCCTGGCCATCTCCGCTACACCTGGTCCCAAAGAAAAATAACGAATGGAGACCATGTGGCGACTATCGTGCCTTGAACGCTCGCACCATACCTGACCGATACCCGGTTCGGCACATCGGAGATTTCTCTCACAATCTTCTTGGCTGTACCGTATTCAGTAAAATCGACCTGATTAGGTCATATAATCAGGTAGCCATAAATCCAGAGGATGTAGCAAAAACTGCGATCACAACCCCATTTGGAATGTTTGAGTTCCCATTTATGAGCTTCGGCCTACGCAACGCGGCTCAAACATTTCAACGATTTATGGATGAAATTCACAAAGACCTGGAGTTCTGTTTTCCCTACATAGACGATATTTTACTGGCGTCCCGGACGACCAGTGAGCACCTGGAACACCTGGAAGTGGTTTTCAAACGTCTACAAGACCATGGAGTTGTCATAAACACTTCTAAGAGCGTGTTTGGTGAGTCGGAAGTCGAATTTTTAGGCTACAGCGTATCGTCTGCTGGTACGAAGCCCCTTCCTGAAAAGGTAAGTGCCATACAGAACTTCTCACATCCTAGGACCATCCGAAAACTCCGTAGATTCCTAGGTATGATTAATTTTTATAGGCGTTTCTTACCTAAGGCAGCCAGACTACAAGCCCCACTGCACAAACTCTTGTCTGGTACAAACGTGAAACCTAGTACACCTATACAATGGTCACAAGAACTCGAAGAAGCATTCACCGCCTGTAAAACCAGCATAGCGGAAGCTACTCTTCTAGCCCACCCTGATCCATCTGCAGATTTAATACTGTGTACCGACGCTTCAGACCATGTTATCGGCGGCGTACTTCAGCAGAAAGAAGAATCTGGTTGGAAACCACTTGGGTTCTTTTCGAAGAAACTCAGTCCAGCTCAGAAAAAGTACAGCCCCTTCGACAGAGAGCTGTTGGCTATATACGAAGCTGTGAAATACTTCCGACACATGCTTGAAGGTAAGACGTTTACCATTCTTACGGACCACAAGCCAATCGTGTCAGCTTTTAAGAAGGCTTCATACAGTTGCTCACCTAGGCAATTTCGATATTTCGATTTCGTGTCGCAGTTTACTACGAACATTCAACATATCGCTGGTAAAGACAACGTAGTCGCGGATGCTCTTTCTCGTACCGAAGCTATTACAAGTGCAATAGACTTTGATGCCCTAGCCCGTTCGCAGCAGGAAGACGACGAGCTCAGCCAACTTCTACAAGGTACCTCTTCGCTGAACTTGCAGAAAGTAGAAATTTCTGGTTCCAGTAAAGAGATATACTGCGACATTTCTGGTTCATCACCTTGAACTTACCTGACACCATCTTTTCGTAGACAAGCTTTCGACTGTATACATGGACTAAGTCATCCAGGAAGTAAGGCTACAGTAAAATTGATGACTCAAAAGTATGTTTGGCCTAACATTAAGAGAGACTGCAAAAATTGGACGCAGAGCTGCATACCATGCCAAAGATCTAAGATTGCCCGACACACTCAATCCCAAGTACATACATTTGTTCCTTCAACGAACAGATTCAGCCATGTACATATCGACCTCGTAGGACCTCTGCCATCGTCGAACGAATACAAATACTGTCTTACGGCAGTCGACAGATTTACGCGTTGGCCAGAGGTAATACCTCTCCAAGATATTAAAGCTGACACGGTAGCGAGTGCATTCGTTACCGGTTGGATATCACGCTTTGGTTGTCCGGAGACAATAACAACAGATAGGGGGAGACAGTTCGAAGCACATCTGTTCAAAGAACTTGCAACATTGATCGGTTTTAACCACTCAAAAACCACAGCATACCATCCAGCTGCAAACGGAATGGTTGAGAGGTTTCACAGACAACTAAAAGCAGCGATAATGTGCCATGCGAACGAGAAGTGGTCTGAAGTCCTTCCCATAGTCCTTCTGGGAATACGTGCAGCCTGGAAGGAGGATATAGGGTCGTCAGCGGCAGAACTTGTTTACGGCGAACCCTTACGGCTGCCAGGAGAGTTCATGAGACCGTCACTTACGCGAACCGTCGACGCTACTGATTTCGCATCTCAACTGCGCTCCCATATGTCGAGCCTCTCTCCAACACCTGCAAGTCATCATGGCCAGAAGACTTTTTATGTACCTAAGACGCTTGCAACTGCAGAATACGTGTTCTTGCGAAAAGATGCTGTGCGACGATCACTCGAAGCTCCTTATACAGGGCCGTACAAAGTGATAAAGCGAGACGAGAAAACCCTTAAGATTGACGTACAGGGTAAAGAGATGACGGTAACCATTGACAGACTGAAGCCAGCTTACCTGCTCGTCGATCTCACGCCAAAAGACCAAGAAGGAATCAAACCGGCAACACCGGTTACGCCAGATGCCCTACACCGAACTAGATCCGGACGCTGAGTGCGGTTCCCCGATTTTTTTCGACCTTAACGGTCTCCAGGGGGGCTGATGTGGCGGCAGCATAATTATTATATCGTCTCACGAATGACGCTGACCGCCGCCGGCGCCGCTGCGCCGAGGATACCCGAACGCACCGTCGTGCGCGCTCGTTTTTCCCCGCCTCGCGAGTCGAGAATGCGAACCGACGCCGGGAGGCTGCGCGCACATTACTCGCCGCGAACCTTTATGTATACGCCGACCGAGAATGTACCAGAGCTGTCAGGCAAAGAAAGGAGTCCGAAAGAAGATACAAGGCCAACATGACCACTGAAAATCTTCTGCAGTACCAAAATGTGTTCGCATCCACAAAAAGACTCCTTCGCCGCAAAAAGCGTACTGGATGGGTTAATTTCTGTTCCTCTTTGTCCCCATCCACTCCATCCTCAACTGTGTGGAAGAACATAAATAGATTCCGATCTGGTTGCTCTCCCTCAGTCTCCTCTTCTATCTCACCCAACACAGCTGAACTCTTCTTCAACAAAATTGCTCCTCCTTATGTCCCTCATCATAATGAAGTCACTCTTCCAGACACTCCGCACCAATCGCTATGTTCCCATGATGACCCATTCTCTGTGGAAGAACTGAACACGGTCCTCAACAACGTGCGAGACTCGGCTCCTGGCTTTGATGGAATCCCTTATTCCTTTTTAGTCCATGCTGGGCGCAGTAGTAAATCCTACTTCCTAAATATTTTAAATTTCTGTTACACCCATGGTTGGATCCCAGATAAATGGAAAACGCAAATTATCATCCCCATCTTAAAACCAGGCAAACATGCTGGTGATCCGAACAGTTTTAGGCCAATTGCTCTCTCATCAGTCCTCGTTAAATTGTTTGAATATCTCATTAAAAACCGCCTTGAATGGATCGTTGAGTCAAGGAATTTGTTACCAAATTACCAGTTTGGGTTCCGCAAAGAGCTCAGTACCATGGACAGTGTTGCGGTATTGGTAACTGATATCCGTCTTTCTCTGTCTCAAAATGCATCTGTTGTAACAGCGTTTCTTGACATAACTGCTGCATATGATAATGTCCTACTACCTATTCTCAGGCAGAAACTGCAGCAGCTGAGACTACCGGTGAGGATGATTCATTGCATATGTGCTATGCTTATGTCTCGAACTCTAATCCTAAGGATCTTAGGTGCAGAGTTTGATCAGAGAAAGACTTGGAGGGGCTTACCACAGGGCTCCGTACTGAGCCCTTTACTGTACAATCTGTACACTGCTGACATGGGCTCATGCCTAAATAGCAATTGCAGTATACTACAGTATGCCGACGATCTAGCACTGTATGTTACCCACCACTCCATCCAAGATGCAGCCACATCACTCACCATCTCCCTTGATTCTCTGTGGCAGTGGCTATCAGCCCATGGACTAAGCCTTTCTGTTCAGAAAAGTGCTGTCGTAGTCTTTACAAGAAAGAAGACTCTGCCACAGATAGATGTCCACGTACAGCTGCAGGAAGTTCCCCTTGTTAATAGATTCAAGTTCCTAGGAGTATACCTAGATTCTAGGTTGACCGGCGTTCATCACATTAACCATCTAGCCTCGAAATGTGAACGGGTCATTCCAATTTTAAAGGCCCTAGCTGGAGTCTGGTGGGGAGCCCACCCTTACACCATGAAACTAGTGTATAACGCTTTAATACGCAGTATTATGGACCATGGCCTTTTTCTATTGATCCCATGCAATAAAACTGCATTAACAACTCTTGATCGACTGCAATCTAGGTGTCTCAGAATCATAACTGGTTGCATGAAGTCATCCCCTATTAATGCCCTACAGGTTGAATGTGCTGACCCACCTTTAACATTAAGAAGACAATACTTCGCTTCTCGTTTTATTCTAAAATTCTTATGTAAATCCTCACACCCTCTTCTTCAAAAAATCACTGACTTGGACACTATGTGTAATTCCTCTTCATACTGGACTCACAAACAAATTCCACTGATCCTACAATCTTTTCGCCACTTCTTTCCTTTTCTGAATTCTGCTGTAAAATTTGACAAACTTCCTCTTTTCTCCTTTCAATACAGTATACTCTGCTTTAAACCTAATATTCTTCTGGATGCTGGAATTTCTAAAGGTTCCACCTCTGCTGTTTTCACTTTTAATTCTCTTTTGGACATTCACTGGCTTGGGTTCGAGAGGTTTTTCACAGACGCATCCAAACTGTCTAGTGATAGTTACACTGGAGCCGCGGTGTACTATCAAAACTCTAAAATCATCTTACAATTCAAGTGCCCGAAAGAGGCGTCAGTATTTACGGGCGAATCGGTCGCTATTTTGGAGGCATGCCTGTACGTCGAGTGTCATAACATCTCTAAGGCAGTTATATTCACGGACTCGCTTAGCTGCCTTAAAGCCCTGCTGCAAGACCCATTTCATAACAAACTTCACAGCCCTCTAATCCTCCAAATCAAGGAAAGCCTTTTTAAGAGTTACAGAAGCGGCAGAATGGTCCAATTGGTATGGATTCCCAGCCATAGTGGCATTATGGGCAATGAGTGTGCAGACTCATTGGCTAGAAGTGCTGTTACTTCCGTTGTGTCTGACCAGAAACACCTGATCCATCAGCACTATGACCTTTTAAGGCTGCCCCAAGAAGAACTGGTCAAATCCTGGCAGCTGGAATGGGACAGCTCGTCTCAGCATAAGGGTCGACACTATTATGACACAGTGATTACAGCCGTGCATTACCCCGAAACCGTGGTATTTTAAATTCAAAAAGGTGTCCAAACCAGTCATCACTTGTATATGCAGGCTCCGCATAGGCCATTGTTGCTCACCTGTCTTTTTGCACAAAATTCGGATACGGGACTCTTCTCTATGCGAATGTGGTTTGGATGAAGGCAGTCTGAACCACATATTCTTCAATTGCTCCAATAATAACCCATCCTTAGACCTCTACTCTTATCTACCAAAATTAAAAATCCCCATCCCTATAAACTTTCCATCCCTACTTACCTTCTCATCCCCTAAGCTAATTCAAGCTCTAATGATTTTTATTAGATCTAATAACATCAAACTTTGACCTACTCTCCTATGAATGTTACAATGTTATTTTGTGTTTGTCTATTATTTTATATATAAAGACCTATTTCTTAGCGTTCCATGGATTCACCGTGCGGGTGCCGGGTCCATCGCGTGATAGATGGGGGCAACACATGCGACTTCGACAGTGCCTGGGAATTGCGACCCAGGTTTAGGTTTAAGGAGCACTCCTTACGACGCGTCAACGCTCACCTCCACTGTCCGCCGTGTTACCCCCTCTACCTAACCATATTTGAAGTGAGCCTAGCAATGCCGCTTTGGATATTCGTTCAAGAAAAGAGCTTACTGAAGCTCTTGGCAATACAAGGTCTTTAAGCAGGTTATAGAGGGATTTAGCTGGTATACCCCTCGCACCCACTTCCACGGCATACAGCGCAACGACATAACCATTTTTAGTTATTTCGTTGGTTAAGTCAAAGTACTTGTTTCTTTTTAAAGCGTGGTCTTTAGGGATGTTCGTTTCCCACGGCACCGTGAGTTCTACTAGTACTACACGCTTAATTGACATTGCATAAAGAATAATTCATATCTTATTTATCCGTATTTGTCTTTTTGTTTCAGTCTACTAACCACAAAAGAAAGCCCCACATTCAGTCCACTGCTAATTTTGGAAACATTTTGGACGGCTACAAAATTCTAAATTATTTTACTTTTATTCTCATAACCCACGTATTTCCATCCCACTTGACATTGGCAGAATTGTCGACACCGGCACAGTTTGCCATTTCTAAGAGAAAGAAAGAAAGGAAGAAAAAGACGCGTGTTGAAACCGGCCGACGATTTATTTGTTATTGTGAAAAACAATTGATAGTAAGCTAATTGTACTGTCCATCGACCCGCTGTTCTTTAGTGATAAACCGTGTTGTCCAAGTCGTGGACTCCCGAGTTTTGTAGGCGCGTTCCGCGTTAGCTGAAGCGAGTTGTTGTAATTCGAATACCTTGGAAGTTGTACAGCACTTTAGGAGTTTATGTTTGTGTGAAGAAGCAGAGCAGAGAAGATTCTACCCAAGAGATATCTCTTGGAACGCCGAGAAGAACATTGAAGCCACACACTCCAGTAAGTGCTTAATGATTTTAGTTTAGATTAAGAACACGGTGAATCGCCGTAAAGCCCATCCTTCTCGCCAATGAATTAAGTTAGTGATTGTATGCCTATCTATGGGCCATAGGTACTATAAACTTCATCACGGTGATCGCTATCATTGGTGGGAGGAGTGAACATTTTGGTAGCAGTAGCGAGGTTTACCTCCGGGCTGTGAGCACTCCGTAGTGCACTCAGAAGGTGAAACCTAGTTGTTAGGCAGGTAAATATATTGTTCCACTGTCCACATATCTTTGATTCCACTGATATAGCTATTTAGAATAGTATTTGAAACAATTTGTTAGCATAATGATTGAATGTAGGTAGTTCAAACATTTAATTATTGGATTAATGTAAATCTTATTTTACTAATTGTTTGCTGGTTTGAACTGTGTTGTATACTTGATATTGATTGTACATTTGGTCCAATATATTAACCCAATCACACATTTAATTAGTGGTTGAATTGTAAAACTTAATATTAAATATTAATTGTGTGGGACAATTGGTCAAAGATATTGGTGTAATACAATTAGAGTTTGCTAGCCCAAAGACAATATTACTAGAATAATATTGTTATATCATTCTAATATTGTTTAGTGAAGCTTAAATTCAATTATTTTTAATAAAATTAACTTATTGTTAGTGGGCATTGATAAAGTGAAACTTGTAGGTAGATATATATCTGAGATTAAGTGCCTGCACAAGCACTTAATAGGGTTTTATATAAAGTTCCTAATAGTGTTTAAATAAATAGTTTTGTTACATACATAAAATATTGTAACTTGTAAGTATCGTTTTGCCGCTATGTCGTTCTCATTGTACCGGGCTAAGATTAGCACAGAATTGAGATGGTTTACATCGGTTCAAGGTCTCCTAGGCCAACCAGATAGACAGGATGCACTGTTGGCTCGAGCTTTGGATGCGCCGGCTAGGCTGGAGTTATTGATGGAAACGCTTACCAAGGTCGAGGCCCTTGAGGAGGAGAAGGTCAGCGATCAGATAAGGTCCGCGATGCAGGCTGATGTTGACCAGTGCCCCTCAATTTTTGATGACATTCAGCAGCGCATAGCAGAAATAAAGCGCCAGCGCAGAACCGGCTGTGATGAAGAAGCTGTGGAAGGTCCACACTCTCGCGGGGTTGTATCAAAATTGCCTCAGATACAATTACCCAGCTTTGATGGAAAGCTCGGTGAGTGGGTCAGCTTCATCAATTTTTTTTTTTTTTTTTTTTTTTTTTTTTATGTATGGTCCGCCATAATGACTCTACTCTGCCTGATGGAAAGCATAAGCAGAATCCAAGAGTGGTGGTCACCATACTCACTGCGAATGCAGACAATGCAGTATGGCGACCCACACCATGGCGGCCTAGTGATGCTTCTGCATCTTTTAGTCTAGTCAACAAGTATGGAACTTGTTGACTAGACTATTTGGGCCTCCGGTCTCGCACTCACCAACGAAACACGACAGCACGAACGCTGTCATTTTACGTTGATCTTCTGTGCGCGGGTAGTACCGCCCCGGTCGAGCCGGCCCATCCGTGCTGAAATCAGCGTGGCTCTACTACCTACATGAGCCACATTTGATAGTTTGGTCCACTTAAGGGAGGATTTAACTAAAGCCTATAAGATGGCACAACTGATGTCAGCTTTGAAGGGAGAGCCTAGGGAACTGGTAGCCCATTTGACGGTGACAGAGGACAATTATGAGATTGCCCGTCAAATGTTGGTAAGGCGCTACCACAACAAAAGAAGGCTGGTTGATGCGCAGCTCAAGAGGCTGTTTAGCATCCCTTCAGTGACTCGGGTCTCTGCCATACAGGCAGAAGTGTTGAACCCGTTGTTGAGTGTCACTAGGGCATTAGAAAATTTGGGCTTGCCGGTTGAACAATGGTCTTACATGTTAGTATATATAGTACTGTCCCGGCTTCCAGTTGATGTGCAGACCAGATTTGAGCAGCATCATGGTCAGGGTGCAGACAACTTGCCCACCTCTTCTCAGCTCATAGAGGTTTTGGAGGAAGAGTGTCGGAGGGCAGAGAACATGGGTATGTTCGTGATGCCCGCTGAGGAGCCACAGAAGGCTACCCGGAGCCCCGTGAGGAGGGGACTACCGCAGAGAGGGCCAAAGCAGTTGTATGGACGCATGGGTGCTTCAACACCTGTACAGGATGCCTGCCTGTATTGTAAACAGGATGGCCATAGTGTGGCCGCCTGCCTTAGATTTAGGGACCAGAGAGTCCAAGGGCGACGCCAGATCACCAAGCAGCGTGGCTGGTGTTTTTTGTGTCTGGGTCCCCATTTAGCAAGGGATTGCGCTCGGTCCGCAATGTATAAGTTTTGTGGAGGCTGACATCTTGAGTTGCTCTGCATGAATAGGCCCGACCAACATCATGCAGATGGACAGGGCCGGACTCAGGGACGGATGGGGTCAAGTACACAGGGCCGGACTTGGAACCTGGGTCCACGGGACCAGGGCCCTCATAGGGTGGATGTTGGGGGCGATGTTCAGGCCAACATCGCGCGCGGTTCCCCGACCTATTGGCAGGCCAGGGGCTCAGTAGGAGCTGGCACGGGCGGGTGTGCGGATGCACCCTCGAGTATGGAGCGGTTCGTTAGAACGCCGCCTCGGGTGTCATCGCGCTCGCCGCCGACCACTAGAACGCCGCCTCGGGTGTCATCGTGCTCGCCGAAGATGACTACATTTCGTCGATTTTCGCCGCCCATCATGGAACGCCCTCGGTTGGAACACCGCACCCCCCCTATCCGTGGACAGCACCAGGTAGAGCGCCGCGACTGGAGGGGCACTTACGAGGGACCATGGGATCCCTACCACACTGATATGCCCGGTTGCTCGGGTTATAATGCGTGGGGCCCCGGGGGCCCCCGCTAGGAAATTGCAGCCCAATCAAAATTTGGTCCCCAACCGGAGGCTATAGTCTTGCCCACTGCCTCCGTGTGTGTTTGGGGTTTGATTTCGACACCCCAGGTACGGTTGACGTGCTACTGGGAGTAGACGTTCTGGGTAAGTTTTGTTGTCGGATCGGCGAGTCTTGCAGCATGATCGACTCATGGCTGTGGATACATGTACCAGGAGAATTGAACCCGTCGGATTGTGCATCCAGGGGATGCCGGGCTCCTGAATTGGTTAACCATCAGTTATGGTGGGGCCCTCCTTGGCTGGCAAGGAAGGAATCGGATTGGCCCCTTAACAACGCGAAGTTGTCTATGGACTGTGATATAATCGCAGCCGTGTATGCGACCCAGGAGGTCCAGGAGACTGACGCGAGTTTCCTGATTGAGCGGTATAGCTCTCTTGATAAATTGATCAATGTCAATTGTTGGATAAGGAGATTCGTTCGGAATTGTCGCACTCCGCGCGAACAGCGAACGCTAAGCCCAATTCTGTCACCGGCAGAGCGAAATGAGTCACTTCTGAATTTGATCCGGTTGGTACAGTCTTCGAACTTTGGAGCAGAATTGGCGAGTCTACGAACTGGGCGTTCCAAATTGAAGGGTGCTGTCGCGCGTCTCAACCCATTTATAGATTCGGCCGGGTTGCTTCGGGTAGAAGGAAGATTGCGCAATGCGAATCTGCCGTATTCGGCTCGTCACCCCCTACTGCTCCCCAAGGGAGGGCAGTTGGTGGAGTTGTTGGTGACTGATCGGCATGTTAAAAACGCTCATGCAGGTTGTAACGCCTTGTTGGCTACACTCCAGAGGGAGTTTTGGATATTGTCTGGGCGTCGTACCATACGGAACATCGTGTTTCAGTGCATGCCTTGTTATAGGAGCAAGGCTGCCACGATGCAGCCTCACATGGGGGATCTGCCCCCTGATCGGGTAAATGAGGCTAGGCCATGGGCGGTGTTGGTACAGACTTTGCGGGCCCATTCTTAGTGAAAAGCTCGCGGCTGCGGAACGCTAAACAGTACAAGGCGGGCCTTTGTGTGTTCGTCTGTTTATCCACCAAGGCGGTGCATCTCGAGCTCGTTGCTGACCTCACGACGGAAGCCTTTATAGCGTGCTTGGACAGATTCGTTTCCCGAAGGGGACTGCCGGCACTGATTCGTTCCGATAACGGAACGAACTTCGTAGGTGCAGAACGATACTTACGAGACGTAGTTAGGTTTTTAAATGAAAACAAAGTGGATATTGGAACAGTCCTCTCCCGTCGGGGTATACAATGGACTTTCAGTCCACCAGGTTGCCCCTACTGGGGCGGGATTTTTGAAGCCGTAGTAAAGTCAGCTAAGACGCATTTAGGGCGTATTGTAGGTCAGACCGCGCTGACATTTGAGGAACTCGCGACGTTGTTTTGTAAGATAGAAGCCGTTCTCAACTCGCGACCGTTGTGTCCGCTCAGCTCGGATCCAAATGACCTGGAGGCGTTGACTCCAGGCCATTTCATAATTGGTCAGCCACTTAACGCGCTGCCCGAACACCCGTTCCAAGATGTGAAATTGTTTCGGTTGTCTCGGTATCAGATGTTACAGCAGTTTTCCCAGAATTTTTGGAAACGATGGTCTCTAGAATATCTGCACATTCTGCAACAGCGCCTTAAGTGGACTGACAAAACTAGTACCCCTAATGTTGGTGACCTCGTGCTAGTTAAGGATGCTAACCTACCGCCACTGCTTTGGCACCGGGGGCGCATTGTTAACTTGTTCCATGGTAAGGATGGGACCCCCCGGTCCGCAGAGGTTCTTGTTGGGGACTCAGTTATCAAACGAGCGGTAGCAACGTTATCTCGCCTGCCTGTAGATTAGGGAACAGGTACGTACCTGTTCGAGCGGGTGACTGTTGGATTTCGAACGTCATTGTACTGGCAACATTTTGATTGTCTCTGGTTCGTGTTTGACGTTTTGACGTTTGAGGTTAATAAAAAAAAAGGAACTTGAAAGACGCGTGTTGAAACCGGCCGACGATTTATTTGTTATTGTGAAAAACAATTGATAGTAAGTAATTGCATTGTCCATCGACCCGCGGTCTCTTTAGTGATAAACCGTGTTGTCCAAGTCGTGGACTCCCGAGTTTTGTAGGCGGGTTCCGCGTTAGCTGAAGCGAGTTGTTGTAATTCGAATACCTTGGAAGTTGTACAGCACTTTAGGAGTTTATGTTTGTGTGAAGAAGCAGAGCAGAGAAGATTCTACCAAAGAGATATCTCTTGGAACGCCGAGAAGAACATTGAAGCCACACACTCCAGTAAGTGCTTAATGATTTTAGTTTAGATTAAGAACACGGTGAATCGCCGTAAAGCTCATTCTTCTCGCCAATGAATTAAGTTAGTGATTGTATGCCTATCTATGGGCCATAGGTATTATAAACTTCATCAAGGTGATCGCTATCATTGGTGGGAGGAGTGAACATTAATACTATTAATTAACAATAAACTTATCTCAAACAAATAACCGAAACCTACAGAAAAGTGGCTCTGTGTAATGGTGCCCGAATTGTTAGTTGCATTATTATGCCTGATTGTGTTAATGACATAGTTATTATTTTCTTAATTTTTAGGGTTCCGTGCCAAAGGCAAAAAACGGAACCCTTATAGATTCGTCAAGTCTGTCTGTCCGTCTGTCTGTACGTCCGTATGTCACAGCCACTTTTTTCCGAAACTATAAGACCTATAATGTTGAAACTTGGTAAGTAGATGTATTCTGTAAACCGTATTAAGATTTTCACACAAAAATAAAAATAAAACAAAAAAATTTGGGGGTCCCCATACTTAGAACTGAAACTCAATTTTTTTTTTCATCATACCCATACGTGTGGGATATCTATGGATAGGTCTTTGAAAATGGTATTGTGGTTTCTAATATCATTTTTTTCTAAACTGAATAGTTTGCGCGAGAGACACTTCCAAAGTGGTAAAATGTGTGTCCCCCCCTGTAACTTCTAAAATAAGAGCACGATAAATCTAAAAAAAATATATGATGTACATTACCATGCAAACTTCTACCGAAAATTGGTTTGAACGAAATCTAGTAAGTAGTTTTTTTTAATACGTCATAAATCGTAAACTGCAATTTACCTTTCATTCAATCAAAAGAAATATAAAAATATATATTTATATGTTACTTGCTGCTGCGGAACCCTTCATGGGCGAGTCCGACTCGTACTTGGAGGCTTTTAATATGTTATGTATGACAGTATAATACTAATTATTATCTCTTACTACCAAAGAGGCACGACATGGTTTAAGGTAAACGCCGTAACTAGTGGGACACTAGTCAAGGAGACTACACAAGGGTGTAGACGGTAATGGAACTTCTAGGCCTGAAATACTGGTGACACTTGTCTTTTGGGACTACTGGGATGAAAAGTGCCAATTGTCCCATCATGGGACAACACCATAGAACCACTCGGACAGACCCACAATTTTTATACTGGGTGGGAATCGAACCCAAGACTTTCAAACCACGGCTGCATGTTTGCCACCGTATGTTTCTACATAGTATTTCATATTCTTCTCTCCTACATCTCTAGAGTTGTCGTACTGCGGAGGGGAGTTGTGGATGTACTACTACGTCGGTCTTCTTCCTAGTCAGTTGAGATTTATTGCTCTTTAGCTGTACCGTTAATTTATAAAAATGGTTTTTTTATTCAAGTGGCCCATAGGGATTTATATCCGTTTAGTATGAAAGGAGTAGTGTTTAATATGAGCGTATTTAATAGATTGGCAAGTAGGTACGCAAATAATACAGAATTCAATGGAATACAGTTTTATTGTGTTTCGCTTGGTGTGTGTGAGCTCACTGTTTGGTGGCGGCGTCGTGCACCTTCTTCTGCACGGCCTCGGCCTGCTTCACGAAGTCCTCGAACGCCTCCTTGATCTTAGGAGCCAGTTTCTCGTTGGTCTGCTCCACGTTAGCGGCAACTTCCTTCGCGAGCTTCTGGGTCTCCTGCGGGCGAGATAGACTTTAGTTGCCATGTTAGAAACCATCGAACATAACCTACTAGCCGATAATAGCCCCCTATCGATATACATATATACTATCATCCCTTTAAAAGCATGGCATACAAGTAAAATTTTAACAAAATAAAAACCGACTTCAAGGTTCGACTCAATTTCTTTTGTATGCGATCATCAGATCTTAGTGTCCTTATCATGGTACGACCCTCAGGATATCTCCTTTCCATTAGAAGAATCATCAAAATCGGTTCATAAACGACGAAGTTATCCGCGAACACACATAAAAAAACATACATATATACGGTGGAATTGAGAACCTCCTCCTTTTTTGAAATCGGTTAAAAATGAAGTTTGTAAACTTGCGTTTGTTAAAACTTTGGATATTGTTGAATAGTTAAAGATAATTTTACAAATAGTACGACATGCAAAGAGCGTATGCGTGGTGCGGTGGTTACCTGCAGGGTGGACTGCACGGCGGCCTGCAGCTTGTTGCGCAGCTCGTTGGCTTGCTTCTCGACGTCGGGGTGCGCGCGCCTCAGCTCCTCCGCGGTCTTCTCCACGTTCTGGCGCGTCTGCTCTAGGGCCGTCTTAGCTTTGCCGTTTGCGTCGGTCAACTGGAACACATTAGGTACGTTATATTGTGAGCTATATTCAACAACAAATACACACATAGGTCCTGAGTCATTTTATAAATGCTTCAAAAATAAACATAACGTATGTGGAGACTAACCGCACTCTGTAGGCTAGATGACAACGTGGACAGTTGCTTCAGAACTGCATCGGAACTTTCTTTAATGGCTTTGTTCACATCTTTCACGTTCTTCGAGTTGGAGAGCGCTTGGAATTGCTCGGTTATGGTCTTCTGGACATCGGCAGCACGCTTCTCCAAATCTTGCAGTAAATTGGAAGCAGGTGCATCGCGGCGCACTACACTGGCTTGGCTCTGAAAACACCGTTAATACAAATAAGTGATGGTTGGACATTGAGAGGGCGCGATCGGTAGCGCGTCGAGTGATGGGTATACTCACGAGAGCGAAGAGAGCGAGGAGGATGATAAACTTGGCTGCCATTGCGGACGATTTATGTGCTTCTGAACAATACGGAGAGACGAGAGCTCGGTTGTTTCTGCCTGTAAGACAAGAGCGAATGTGGCGGGACTGCGCGCACCGAGCGTTATATAGCGCTAACTCCGACGATAAGAGAGCGGGCGTGGCCGGGAAGCGAGCTTGTGCTCACGGGGAAACTTTCCACCGCCCTCGCCCCGCTTTGGCCCTCATTGTTTACAAACACCCTGCGATACGAGTGGCCCCGGCCCTGCACATTCCACCGGCAGCGCTCATAGTCATAGTTGACAATGCGTTCATGTGCCTACTCATGTTATCTCGCTCGCCAGATTATAAAACGAATGATTATAAACTATAATTGTCACATCCGGTACTCAAAAAAAAAACAGTTAATGCGTGATTTCCTCGATAAAAAACCAAAAATGTTCAACAATAGATAGTTATACAGATCAACTGCTTGAGTGATGATCCAGTGAATTTGAACACGAAACCACGTAACCCGCGCTGCAGAGAAGGACGCGCCTAAAGCTGCATGAGGCTGAATGTCGGAGGAATTCCTTAGCATTAAATACTCATTTTTAAACATTAAATAAAATGTTATTCATTTAATTATTAACGTTTGGATATTTAAATAATAATAAGTACAAAAAATGGCGGATAGTAGTGTTTGGGTATCAATAGTAGCTCGTGTTGGCAGCTGGTATCAAACAGGCATCCGTGAGCCCCTGCCCTTACAGCCCACTCACCTCGCCTTCCTGGCTAGTGGTTGTAAAGGGGAACACTGCAAAGAGATAACTTATCGGAGCAATGTTCTTAGATTAATGGTTTGTGGTATTTTTGTTTTTCACCATTTTATAAAAGTAGGAAGTTCTCAATTCAATTTTAATTGATTTCGTTACCTCACTTACGTTTACGAACCGATTTGAAGAATCCTTTACAATTTAGGAGAATATACTTCCTCTAATAATGCTTGCTTCTCATCAAATCTAAACAAAAAATACTAGCATATAACTTACTACCGGATTGGACAATCTATACCTATATACACACATCAAAAGTGTCTAGGGATCAAGCATTTTTATGCGGATTTCTTGAGATTGAGATGTGGCTTTGGCCCTGGCCTGCTCAGTCGCCAGACTTGAACCCGATTGAGCATGCATGGGATATGCTACAGAGAAGAGCTCTGCCGAATATGGAGGGTATCCAGTCGCAAGAAGACCTTTTTTTGTTGTTGCAACGAACATGGGCGGCCATTCCACAGCGTGATTTGGATGAACTCATTTTGAGTATGCCAAACCGATGTTCTTGTGTTAGTGTTCGCGGTAGAAACACGGATTATTAATTGTTTAAGTTACCTAATAAAATTTTAAAGAAAACTGTTATTTCAGTCTTTTTTTCGAACTTTAATGTTAGTGGTTCAAATGTCAAAAATCCTTTTATTAGGAAAATGGCAAATTTCTTTATTAATGCAAAGGTGACTTGGTTTATCGTTACTGTGACAAACGAAAACACTTTATTTGATGAATCCTTAAAGAAAATTTTTATTAATATCAATCAGGAGAAAAGTTATTGCAAAAATATATGTTCATCCCTAGACACATATGTTGATCCCTAGACACTTTTGATGTGTGTACTTATAATAAAAATGTAACAGGTCCAATTCTGTACATTAAAGAAATTTAGAATTTTTTTTGGAGGGCTCTCTATAATCGATATTGAAGCCAAAACTGTATTTTGTTTTTAACTTTTGTATGTCTGTCTGTCTGTATCTTGGCCGCGCATCACGCCGAAACTACTGAATGGATTCAAATGAAACTTGGCATGATTTGAGTTCATACTACGAGGTAGGACATAGGATACCAGATATGTAAATATGGCGGTACGAAGTTCGCCGGGTCAGCCAGTAAAGAATATAGTTTTATAACGGTGGGTGTTTATAACTTATACTTTGAACCTATTTTGTCAACGAGAGGTGCCCCCTGCCATGTGTCGTACCTTCACTACCCTCGTGACGCAAACATGCATGATGATCTGTAAGTAGTTAAGACATGAATGTGTAACAAACATTGATATGATAAATAAACGTCAATATGTACATCTAATGTAGTAAATATCTATTATGTTGGAAACCGTGGGTTCACGGAAAGTTGTACAAAAGACCAGGAGCCAGCACTGGGAAGTGACAGGTATTTGTAGATTACGCAAACAAAAAACATTAAACTATTAACATTATTTAAAATTACTGATTTAAATGTTCACCGTGTTTTAGTGCTTGGGATAAGTGTTATGTGTCACATATTTAGATACTATTATTTACCCATGATATGGCAGCCATTAGTCAATCTATCATTAGCTAGTTGCACTCTGATCACTTGGTCGTAGATAACAGTTCCTAATCAAGGCACAAGTGAAGCAAGGACGTGGTATGTGACAAATCGGCAAGATTGAACCAAAATGAACATTTATTCTTCACATTACAGGCAGTCAATGATTTAAGGAACTCCCTAAATCATACAGAGACATACAGTATAGCTACGAGTATACTGTATATCTCTCTGGATGAAAAATCTGAATGCAATTAATTTATTTATTTAAAACTGAATGCACATGTTGTACAAAGGCGGAGTTAAAGCCGTGAGGCATTCTCTCCCAGACAATCTTCAGGTGATGCAGAAATATGATGCGGTGGGTGTACAGAAAAGATATTTAATTGTTGGCAAAGTTTAAGGCAAAGCTTAAGGCAAAGTTTTTAGAGATGCTACATCACAAATAACCATATCTTCTTTTATATAAAAATCAATTGCTGTTCGTTTGTCTCGTTAAAACTCGAGAACGGCTGGGCCGATTTAGCTGATTTTGGTTTTGAAATGTTTGTCGTAGTCCAGGGAAAGTTTAAACGGTGAAAAATTAAAAATAGCTTGAAAATCCAAATGTGACGTGTACGAAGTATCGGGCTCAGCTAGTATATTATTATAACACTACTACATATAAATAAATATTTACACTATACTATGTATAGACACACGCATGAATTTGATATTACACACATCAAAAGTGTCTAGGGATCAAGCATTTTTATGCGGATTTCTTGAGATTGAGATGTGGCTTTGGCCCTGGCCTGCTCAGTCGCCAGACTTGAACCCGATTGAGCATGCATGGGATATGCTACAGAGAAAAGCTCTGCCGAATATGGAGGGTATCCAGTCGCAAGAAGACCTTTTTTTGTTGTTGCAACGAACATGGGCGGCCATTCCACAGCGTGATTTGGATGAACTCATTTTGAGTATGCCAAACCGATTCTTGTGTTGTTAGTGTTCGCGGTAGAAACACGGATTATTAATTGTTTAAGTTACCTAATAAAATTTTAAAGAAAACTGTTATTTCAGTCTTTTTTTCGAACTTTAATGTTAGTGGTTCAAATGTCAAAAATCCCTTTATTAGGAAAATGGCAAATTTCTTTATTAATGCAAAGGTGACTTGGTTTATCGTTACTGGGACAAACGAAAACACTTTATTTGATGAATCCTTAAAGAAAATTTTAATTAATATCAATCAGGAGAAAAGTTATTGCAAAAATATATGTTGATCCCTAGACACATATGTTGATCCCTAGACACTTTTGATGTGTGTACATAGAAACACACAGTCGGCTACTAGCGTTGTGACTGCACTTCCAATGCGAATTCGATTATAAAGAAGCTCGCACAATTTTGTCTTAAATGTATGTGGGTTTGTGGATATAATGATTTCGGCAGGTAGTGCATTCCAGAGCAGAACTGACTGCACATAGAAGGAGTAATTGCTAAAGTTAAAGATGTGAGGGGGGCATAGAAGATGCAGATTGTTGGTTGACCGAAGGCCTCGGTCGTAGTTGGAACATAAGAGATAGAAGTGTGATAGAAGAACAGGTAGTGGTGGGGAGTTGAGGAAAGATAAAAGAGAAGTCAGAGCTTGCAAACTGCGACGTTGACAAATTGAAAGCTATTGCAACTGGGAACGAAAAGCAGATACATGATCATACTTGCGAATGTTGAAAATGAATGCATTTTTGAGAAGGCGATCTATTGTATTGAGAAGGTCTGCAATCATGTCAAAATGACACACATCACCACAGTCGATTAGGGGAAAAGTTTAAAGCAACACAAGAGTAGTCTCAGTTCTAGCGGAAAGGAAATATTTAAGGGGTATAACGCGCGGAGATATGCAGCGACTTTCTGGCTGACATGTGAGTCGTTATGTCGTTTTGATGTTTATCAAAACGAGTTTTATGTGAGAAGTCGAGGAGCCAACCAAGTGGCGTGCAGTTGGAGAACCCTATGTTCAGCTGTGGACTGCGATAGGCTGATCTGATGATGATGACGTAGACGAGTGTTTACTGTTTGTAGTAACTGTACTGTAGATATATGCATATCTAGTTAGGCTTATAGACCATGCTAATATAAAGTGTAGCTATAGGTGATTAGTGTATCTACCCCCAATGCCTATACCAATATCAGTATATGGTCATTTATAGACAACTCCCGCATTAGGCACAATCCTGTGTCGCGGGGAACTTTACAAACATACATAAACCGGACACAAAGAACACCCAGACTCAGAACAACAAGTTTTAAATCACACAGTGTTATTCCGTGATGCGTTTGAACCCACAACACTGAGCGCAGTAGGAGAGGGCGTGGCGTCCGCTGAAACCACTACACAATCCGTGCCGTCAATTACTTCAACAAGTAGTGTGTTCCATAGCTGGTGAAGTTCAACAAGTCTGCAAATTAAAATTCCTTACTTTTGTCACAGTACGTATACATGCTGAAAACCCTAAAAAAGCTTACCAATTAGTCAACAAAGTACAACGTGGGCATTATCAGTGATGGTTTAGTGGTGTGTTAGCTATGATGGAGTGACTAAGCCATATTATTGTGAACAAGGTATCAAAACATGGGCACAAGTGTATCAAGATACCATTCTCAAGAAGGTAGTTAAGCCCCTTAACAACATCATGTTCAATAACCAAGAATGATCCTTTCAGCAAGACTCGGCGCTGGGTCATAATCTCCATCCAACCAATCTTGGTTAGAAACGAACGTTTCGGACTTTATCAGAGCTGAAGACTGGCCGACATCTAGTCCTGATGTTAATCCACTGAATTATGATTTATGGTCAGTTTCAGAGAGTAAGGCATGCGCTAAACGCTATGATAATTTGGAGTCCCTTTTTTTTTTTTTTTTTTTTTAACGTGTGGAAATCCCCTCGGACCTTCACCCCACCGGGGCTTGCGGCGGGGCGGTGTGTCGGACTTGAACCGACTAAAACCACACGGTGTGCCACTCTGCGCCTGTGAAGGGAGGAGTCCGGGAACTGCAGTTATTAACACATCCGGACCCCTCCCAGCGCTTGCCCGCACTGAAGCGGGCACCGTCTGCTGGTAAAAATTCTCTATTTAGGCGACGCACGGCACACGCGTACGCCGCCCCCTCGCGGGCGACCACTAGAGCGGATGGAGGGGAAAGCCCGTCCCGACCATCCGCGGCCACACTCAGGGCGGCATGAGGCGCTGATAGGCGCGCCTCCGCCGCCCGGTTCGCCGGCGGCGGATTGGGTTCGAGTGGATATCATCCTCCCGGGCCTTCTCCGCCGCCTCCTTCTGCGAGATGACATCTTCGCAGAAGGTTGCGACCGCGGTAAAACTGCTATCGCTACCGGCCATGGAGCGTATGACGGCCGGTAGCGAGAGATCTCCTCCGATGACTGCAGTGAGGGCCCGGCGCTGCGACGCCCAAGCGGAGCAAATCGCCAGCGTATGCTGGGCCGAGTCCTCACTGCAGTCGCAATGGTGGCAGGCGGGACTCAATTCCCTCCTAGCGACCGAGTGCAGGTACTTCCCGAAGCAACCGTGCCCGGAAAGGACCTGCGTCAGTCGGAAGGAAAGGGTCCCGTGCTGCCGCCCTGCCCACTCAAGGATGACCGGCTGGAGAGCCTCCACGGCGGCAAAGCCAGCGCGTGGAGTCTCCAGCCGGAACGACCATCTGTCCATAGTGGCTCGACGAGCGGCTTCACGCCATTCGCGTACCTCTTCGGGCGGTGGGCGAAAGCCACTTTCCGCCCGATATCCAGCCACCCGTCGATAAACTTCGGCGAGCACTTCCGCCTCCAAATCCCACGGGGGTGTTCCGGCCAAGGCGCACGCCGCCTCGGTCGACACCGTGCGGTATCCGCGTATGGCT
The DNA here is from genome assembly GCA_949125395.1 of Diaphora mendica. Lineage (NCBI taxonomy): Eukaryota > Metazoa > Arthropoda > Insecta > Lepidoptera > Erebidae > Diaphora > Diaphora mendica. The sequence goes on from OX421330.1 coordinate 176,669, forward strand.
CTGACTGCCAATACCCTCTGAGGCCGCCAGAGGCGGGCCTTATTTAGGGCAGTCAGAGCCGCCACCCACACTGGTGCACCATACAGCGCCATCGACCGGACAACCCCCGTGTATAGGAGTCGCGTTGCGACGCTGGCTCCACCCAAGTTGGGCAAAAGTCGCCCAAGGGCGGAGGCAGCGTCGACCAGCTTCGGACCAAGCTGTCGGAAGTGCTCGTCGAAGAGCCACCTACCGTCGAGTATCAGGCCCAGATACCTCATCTGGGCCCGAACCGGTACGAGGACCGAGTTGACCTCTATGGAGGCGCCGGCGGGTGGACCACGACGGGGCCCATGGAACAATAGGGCCTCCGTCTTGTCCAGGGCCACCCGTAAGCCCAGCGCCTCGATGCGCCCGACCACCAGAGAAACACCCCTGGTGGCCAGGCACGCCGCCTCTTGGAAGTTCGCCCCCCGAGCTGTGACCAACGTGTCATCGGCGTAACAAATTACGCCCAGCCCGGGGGGGAGACGACCTCGTAGGACCCAGTCGTATCCCACGTTCCACAGGAGTGGTCCAAGGACAGACCCCTGCGGAACGCCGCACGACATGGGTCGCCGTCTCAAGACGCCCTCTCGGTCCTCGTACACGACGGTACGCTCCTCTAAATAGTCTGCCACTAGCTGCCTCAGGTACTCTGGCACCCCGTGGTAGTGGAGTGCTTCCCTGATGCAGCTGAATGGCAGACTATTGAAGGCGTTGGCGATGTCCAAGGACACCGCCAACACCACGCCGCCACAGCTCACTGCCTCTTCGGTCACGGCCCTAAGGCGCATCACGGCATCGACCGTCGAACGCCCCTCTCGGAATCCGAATTGGGCGTCCGACAGGTCGGGCCCCACCTCGCAGAGGTGCCGGACGATGCGGGCAGAGAGTATCCTCTCAAAAAGTTTACCCGCCTCGTCCAGCAACACGATGGGCCTATAGGCCGCGACCGAATCGGCAGGCCGTCCCGGTTTCCTCAACAGGACCAGCTTCCCGCATTTCCAGCACTCAGGGAAGCGTCCGGACGCCAGGCTAGCGTCCAACACTTCCCTGAGGCGGTCCGACATATGGTCGAGGGCTCGGGCCATCACTCGGGCTGGAACCCCGTCCGGCCCGGGGGCGGTGTTCTTGGAACGGATCCGAAGAACAGCCGCCCCAACCTCCGATTCCCTAACGGGCGGCACATCGTCCTCTCTACCCCCGCCGTCTATGACCGCATAGGCCAACGACGGGGGTGTGTGCTCCGCCCGCTCAGGGAAAAGGCCCTCGACCACTTCCTGCAGGAAGCTGGGCTGGAGAGTCTCGGTAAGGGGGGGGCCCGACGTGCGGAGCTTCTGACGCACCGCACGGTATGGGCGACCCCAGGGGTCACGGTCGAGACCCTCCAGCATCTCCTTTCTCTTTTCCTCTTTGGCGCGGCGAATGGCCAGCTTCAGAGTTTTCCGCGCTTCGCGGTACTCCTCATGAAGCTGGTCCCCGCCACCGTCTCCACGGTGACGTCGCCTGCTGCGGGTGTAGGACCTCCGGGCACGAGTACAAGCCGCACGGAGGTCCGCCAACTCCTGGGACCACCAGTAGACCTCCTTCCGCGGAGGCCGACGACCTTGGACGCGGGGCATGGCCGTATCGCAAATCTGCGTAATCGCATCGCGAAAACGGCCAGCCCCCACGTCCACGCCGACCTCCTCGGTCGGGGCCTGCGGAGACAGCCAAGATTGAACAATGGCCGCCTCCTCTAGTAGGTCCCTATCCAGCTTGGCAACAGCCCACCGCGGAAAGCGGGAAGGATGCCGCGCCATGTGACCCCTACTGGGGCCCTGGGACCGGGAGAGCTCGAATCGGATGTACAAGTGATCCGAGAGCGTCTCAACCTCTTCCAGGACACACCAGTTCCTTACTCGTGCGGCAACAGCAGGGGTAGCGAACGAAAGGTCCACTATCGACCCCCCTTGCTGTCGCACGCACGTGTTGGTGGAGCCTCTGTTCAGCAAACAGAGGCCCACCGAAGCCGCCCACTCCTCAACGGCTTCGCCCTTGGCGTCCGTCCCGGGGGACCCCCACGCAATGGATTTTGCGTTGAAGTCCCCCAGCACGACAACGTGCCCAGACGCTAATCGCCGCATCGAGGTCTCCAAGCTGTTAAGGAAGACCTCGAAATCGCTCAGACTCCGGTTGGGGGAGAAATATACACCGTAAACGGTGATCCCCCCCCACTCGGCGGCAACATATCCAGGGCCCTTGTCTCTAAGCGACAAGGGCGGGGAATGAGCCGCCGCGGAACCGACGACTGCCACGGAGCCGTCCCAGTCACCCATCCAATTTGGACGGGGAGGAACGTAGTAGGGCTCCGCGACTACGGCAACACCGACCGACCACTGTGCCATGGTTTGCAGGAAGAGATCCTGCGCCGCGGCACAGTGGTTCAGGTTCGTCTGGACAAGGAGGTTGGAGACGTGGTCCATTAATGGATCGTCTCTACAACCTCCTCCATGGGCGTCGACGTGGACGCAATAGCTACATCGGAGGCAGCCTGGGTCGATTGGCTAGCCCCCGATGATTGCTGAAAACTGCGGGAAGGCTTGCAGCCCCCCTGCCCCATCTGGTGATTGGCGGGCTTTTTGGCCGCCGCACATATCGGGCAGTGAGGGGCGGCAGAGCATTCTGCCGCTTTGTGCCCCGGTCGACCGCAGCGGAAACATAATCCGCTGCAGTCAAAACAGCTGTCGCACTTGGTGCGAGTGTGTCCCGCGGCAAGGCATTTGTAACACCTCATCGGTCTCGCGGCCAGCACTGTGACTCTGGCACTCACGAAACCGATGAGGATCCTACCGGCGTCGCCCAAAATTTTGGCCGACGCTATGGGACAGCTTACCCACACCGCACCAAGGCCCCCTGGACCGGGACGGATGGTGCCGACCTTGACGTTGTCCGCGCTGCAACCGGTTTTCACCTGAATCGCAACGCGAACATCCTCGGCCGTCACGGAATCGTCCAGGCCCGAGATGCGCAGTTCCGCGCACTTTGTAGGCCTGGCGATCCTGACACCATCCGTGGCTGCAAATACAACCCGCAGTTTTTCGGCAACGGTGTCCGCCGTTTTTGCGCCTTCAGCCCCAGGGAATTCTAGGACCCTAGCTCCCGTCTGGGAGAGGCGCAATCGGACACCTGCCGATCCAAACTCACCGGCGAGACTGTCCCGGACCGTCTTAAAGACGGCCGCGTAGGACAGCCCGCCGCTCGCCGCCTCCGGCGACACCGTGACTACTACAGCCGCTGTCTTAGGCGGCTGCAGCTTCCGCGGCTTCTTAGCTGTGGTCCGCGCTGCCGTCGACGACTGCGGGCCAGAGGCTGCCTTTTGGGCAGCCTTCTTGGCCCGCTTCTTAGCCTTCTTCGATTTCTTTTCCCCTCCGACTACCTGCCAACCCTCATTGGAGGGGGCAGATGTGGAGGGGCCAGGCAGAGTTGTTGGAGTGGGGAGCGGAGAAAGCTCCGCCCCAGACGTTGCCACCGGCTGCGGCGGCGGCGGCGCAGAAGTTTTGGCCGGAGCCTTCGCCCTCTGCTGCGTCTTGCGCGCGGTGGCAGTGCCCGGCACCGACGTCGCCGCCGCGTACGTCACGCGACCCCCTACCACGGGAAGAGGGGTCGGCGCTGAGGTGACCTTCGACTTCGGTGTCGCAAGCGGCGGCCGAACAATTGGGGCCGGAGGCAGCCTGGCCTCCAGGCCAGCCGTTCGTCCCTCCACCATACGCCAGCATGCGTCTAGTATCTGACTCAGCTGGGCGTCAGATATCCCAGTGCTAGCAGGTGCTTGCTGCGACGCAGACGGAGCTGGCCGCGACGTAGACTCAGACGGGGCCGGGGCCTCCTGCCCAGGGCGCTCTGCCCGGAATTGGGCAAATTGAGCGCTCAGCTCCGCCACCTGCCCCGTCAGGCGGTCGTTGGCCGACTGGAGGCGAGCCACGTCCCCAATTAGGGTCTCGACCACCCCCGCCACTACGGAAGAGGAGTCCTTAAGGGCCCTCACAAAAGGGCCCTTTAGGTTTACGGACTTGGTGGCCACCTTGTTTATGATGGCCACTGCCGCCTGCGCCCTCTCCTGCAAAGAAGCAGATGATTGGGGCACTAAGTCCCCCGTCACCGGCTCCCCGATCGCAAGCAGGAGACCCGCGATCTCCTCTTCCGCCTGGAGTTCCCCATCCGCCCTGGCTCGCCTGTAAGACTCCGCCTTAGAGAAGGCGGAGCCCGACGGAGCCGACACCGGAGTTCTCGATCTCGATCGCCCCCTATGGCCACTTGGGATTTTAGGAGGCAACATCTCCTGAGAGATGTCACTCTCGCAACCAGGGGGGCGTTCGCGTTTCCGGTTGTCTGCCTCCGTATCCATCGGTTCCGGTGCGTCCGTCCTCGCACCGGAACTGCCACCCGCGACAACCACGGCGGACCTGGAACGCACGCGTTCCGATGTTCTTCGGCTCCCAGCAGTCAGATCGACTTCTGGGAGCCCCACCGATGCAGGCGTTCCAGGTACAACCTCCTCCTCGGTAGACGACTGGTCGTCCGCCTTAAGGAACTGCCCCTTGGCGTTCCTCCTTTCCTTCCTCTTCCTCTCCCTCTCCCTTCTCGCTGTGTTTCCGTGTCCGTTTTCCTTGCCATTAGTCGTTGTAATTGTATCGATCGTATTCTTTTTCATAAATTTATCACTTTCCATATTATACCCACGAGTCGGGGAGAACTAAAAGTCCACCCGGGCAGAGATCCCCAATACCCGGGCAAGCGAGAATTTGTGCCCAACCGAGGGGTCCGCAGGTCCCTGGCTGGGGGTGTGCTTGCGACTGAACTACCCATCAGCCATGCATCCCCTGGTCACACACCAGAACACGGGATTCGGGGTAATTTTTTATAGAGGTTTTCTTCCTCGCGGTCCGGGCGGTTAAGCCAAGACCCACGGTCCCAGTCGAGTTAGAGACGTGACCTAACTCGACGTACCTACTGGGATTACGTTGTAGCGGCGAGGGCAACAAAAGACTAACTCTTAAGTTGCCCGCTCGGAGGCAGGTGAGTGCTCACCGAGCCCGCCATAGTTCCTCCTCGTCGAGGACCTACTCGCACTCCAAAACGCCTTCTGCTAAAGCAGAGGGACGTTTGGAGTGCCCTTCGCGGCAGCCTTTCCAGACTCCGTCTGGTATCCCATTTAGTCTGGGGTCTCCTTCTGGGCCTATCCGGCATGAGTGGCTCTACCGGCATAGCCCCAGAAATCATCGAACCACGCAAGCCCCACCACGACGACAACGTAGGGATACATTGGGGGGATGATAATTTGGAGTCCCTAAAACAACCCTTACGATTGGCAGTGTAGTATTCCCATAGAAAGAGTACATCCTGCTATTGATAACTGGCCTTAACGTTTAAAGGATTGTACTTCGAATAAGCTTTATATATTATATTTTAATAGTTTTATATTACTGTATTAAACTAACACACTGTAATAGTAATATATGTTAAGTACAATAAAAAAATGTTGTTTTTCTTTGTAACTATATTTATGGCAAGACTAAGTACCTAAATATTGCCCAAAATTATTTCACTTTTTAAAGGAAATAAAGATGTCTAATATTAACGCGTTAAATACGTTGGTTAATAAAATAGGTAACGATTGGTACTGTTATGCAGTGGGAACTTTATGCAGTAAATACAATATGTTGCTACTTGCAACATAACACTTTTATTTTTATGTTATGACTGAGCCCCGCGCGCGCGATGCGAAAGTAGTCTAAAAAAAAGTTTCTGCCCGTGAAATGCCGTCAAAATCGGTCCAGTCATTCCAGAGATTAGCTGGAACAAACGGACTAACAGACAGACAAAAAAAAATGCTTTTTTGATGTAAGTACCGTATATACTTTCACATACATTTTCTGAAAAGCTGTTAATTAGAAATTACAAACAGACACTTCAATTTTATTTGTTTATAAGTATGTATAGAGTATAGATTTTGATGGAATACGCTCTAAAGCCATCTTGGCAAGATAGGAACGGTCCGCCAAAGTTGAGTAGATGATCCAACAAAGGAATATTCTCGCCTACAAAGCCCTTTATGGCTTGGCATTAAACGAATGTTATACATTACTAGCTAGGCGGGACTCATCCTGCGGCTACCGTGGCCACTAAACGTTTTGAGCTTATGACAGCAATGCTAAAAGTTGCAATTATGTAAAGTATATTTCGCGAGGTGCGTTATCTCGTCCGTGACCCTCGCAGTGATAGTGCGACCCCTCCCCGCGCATCCCGCACCCGCCCGCGGTCACACCGTGTCATCGTCCGCACATTGAGCTCATTATTTGCTATATGTTATGAAAGGTTCGGAAACTGTAACGTGCCTCGAAGTTTGGCAGAAACTACGAGAACTCGAGTTTTTTAGAATGAACATATTTTGATAACATGTGTGAAGCATCACGAGCGCCCACGAGGCTTTGAAATGTAATGGTACTGAGTTACTGAGAGCGCGAGTTGAGTGACCCGGAGTGGTGACAGATGTCGCAGTAGGTATGTATGTGTTGACACTTTGTCTTGACGAATCGTGAGTTAACCCATGACGTCACGTCACCTTTGACCACGAATCTGAGCAAGCGACTCGCGTGAACCGCAATTAGGTGTGCGTGTGGGCCGACTGGGCCGTGCAGAGTACAGAGTCCAGTCGTAGGTAAGTCATTATTTTGGTGGTAATACAGAAACACAATTTTAACACATCTACTGATAAACGACTGTTAAACCCAAAGTTTGCCTTTTCTGTCATATTACTTGCAGTGAGCTCGAAGGATACTTATTAAATACATTCGACATAAAAGACAGATCGCATTAAAGACTGATAATATATGTCTAAGTTAATCACGTATAATAGACATAGATAGTACAATGACGGTTGCCGCTCTCATTAACAAAACCAATAAAATACTATTTATAAACGTTAAGGTAACGAAACCATAGCGTGATCTAATTCGATTTGATGCAATCTATCGAGGGCCAATGTGAACTTTTGTATTATTAAATACCAAAAGTTGGAAAGATGTTTTATTATGATCGCGATACGGTTTCGTGGGCCTATAAATCCGTGAACAGTTAGCCTCAATTGATTTGTGTGTAATGCGGTCATCTCGCACTAGGCTCCAGAGTCCAGGCGAAATCTTGGCTCCGTCGCGCCCTCGCCCTCGCCTTGGGCCAGTATCGGCTAATTAATCGTTCGGCCTAACGATATAAACACTAATTAGTGTTCATTAGTGTTTAAGTGCGTGGCGAGTGTAAACATAAGGGCACGTAGAGGGCAGATCCCGGAGGTCGGCGCACGAGGCCGCGGCGTGGCCTAGAGGCCAGCGATCACCTCACTCAGAGGTGGTCGGTGGCGTTACGTACCGTACGTGCGCCAGGGCGGCGGAGGCGGTCTGAGGTGCGCGTGCGGCGGTCGCAGGCGCGCCACTGACCCGCACATTGTTCGCACCTCAGTGACCTCACCATCACACATTGTTCTAAGTATGGATAACTGCGCAGTGGACCGGCCTACGTAAAGTACGCAGAGGGCTGCACCGCAACAGTTTAAATACAGTTCATTGCAAATAAAAACTACTTTCTTGTAATTATTTCTAATAATGTTAAGTAAATAACTTGTTTTTCGAAGTTTCTTTGGTGATTGGGCGCATTGAGGCTCTGGGCTTACGGATGGCCCTAAATAAGATGGAGGCCCTGTCGCTCCATGGGCCCCGTTGTGGTCCGCCCCACGGCGCCTCCATCGTGGTCAACTCGGTCCTCGTACCGGTTCGGGCCCAGATGAAGCATCTGGGCCTGATTCTCGAGGTGGCTCTTCAACGAGCACTTACGACAGCTTGCTCCAAAGCTGGTCTCCAAAGCTCTGCCCTTGAACGACTTTTGCCCAATTTGGTGTCGACCGAGGTGGCCTGCGCCTTGGCCGGAACTCCCCCAATGAATTTGGAGGCAGAAGTGCTCCCCGAAGTTTATCGGCGGGCGGAGAATATTTGCTTCCGGAAGTACCTGCACTTGGCCGCTAGGAGGGAATTGAGTCCCGCTTGCCACCACTGTGACTGCAGTGAGTACTCGGCCTAGCCCACGCTGGCCCACCTGGGTGTCGCAGCGTCGTGCCATTCCTGCAGTCATCGGAGGAGATCTCTCGCTACCGGCCGTCATACGCTCCATGGCCGCTAGTGACAGGTGTTTTACCGCAGTCGCAACCTTCTGTGAAGACGTCATCTCACAGAAGGAGGCGGCGCAAAAGGCCCGGGAGGATGACCTCTACTCGGACCCGATTCGCCGCCGATGGAGGCGCGCTTACCAGCGCCTCATGACGCTCTGAGTGTGACTGGTAGGGACGGGTTTTCCCCTCCGTCCGTTTTAGTGGATAGCCGCGAGGTTTTCAGTACGTTCGCGTGTGTCGTACGTTGCCTTACTAGAGAGTTTCCCAGCAGACGGTGCCCGCTTCAGCGCGGGCAGGCGCTGGGAGTGGTCCGGATGTGTTAATAACAGTAATTCCCGGATCCTTCCCTTTTCAGGCGCAGAGTGGCACACCGTGTGGTTTTAGGCGGTCCGATTCCGACACGCCGTGTCGTGGTGTAAAAAAAGATCCGCTCCATTACAATCCAAATAATAACCAATTTTTTCCTCGAAATTTGCACACCTGAGGGGTTAGAAACCGCACTTATGTTTTAATCTGTGCTCAACAACTATATAAACCTATTTAATGCAAATAAACTAATTACTATCATTTCTCATCTCCTTTCTGGACTGCTAATGCGATGGGTGTTGATGATGATGAATGCTATAAAATGATAAGTTAAAACTTGTACTCGTCTATATGGTTACGGTCAATGGTTACGGCACTATTCTAAACGTTCTGGCGTTGGCTTACGCACTTCCTTACAATCATCGCATCTATCTTTAGTATTTATGTGATAGGTTGTCTAATCCAACAATCTTTTTTTTTTTTTTAATTTCTGTCAGCCCTACAGGAGCGAGTCAATGATGCCCAAAACTGCAAGGTCGCCAGTACGTGTGTGTGTCATCATCTGTGAGAGACTGGGAATGGAGCATTAACATCCGGGTATACACATGAAGCGTCTCTGTGAGTTCCTAATTCGTGCCAAGAACGTGAGGCGACTGCCGATGGATCCCAAGTGTGCTGTTAATTGTGGATGTGTTATTTGTGGACACCTACCGAATTGGCGCACTTTGTGTACGAATATTATGAATATTATGATGCTTCGCTTCCAGGTTTCAGTGGTTCGAGCTCAATTGATGCGGCGATTTGCTCGCCATCCTTGACACTTCAACTTACTATCACTTACGTACCTATACGTGTGTAGTATTACGAGTACGTACGGTATTTTTAGCAGTTGATAGACGTAAAGTTGGCAGAATATCCATGTTTACCTATTGAGATAGCATACGCATGCGCGGGGCAGTTGATAAGCTGTACCTAAATGATTGGAGCTGCTAATGAGCAAGTGTCTACACATTTGACATTGTTATCTTCTTTCCACAAACAATAGAATAATATTTCTCTCATCACAAATGTATGCAGTACAGTGTAGAATGTAGATGCTTAATCTAAAATACATTACAACGAACATTAATGTTTAACCGACTTCCAAAAAGGAGGAGGTTCTGTGTTCCTCTGTGTTTTTTTTTTTTTTTTATGTGTGTTCACCGATTACTCCGTCAATTGTGGACCGATTTTGAAAATTCTTTTTGTATTCGAAAGGGTATGCTCCCGAGGTGGTCCCATTGCCACCATATCAGGATCTGATGATGGGATCCCAGGGAAATCGAGGGAAACCCTCATTTTTTTTAGGCACATACTATGTTTTTCGTATATTTTATGAAGTTATACCGATATTTACGTCTGGTAGTCATCATTTTATGATGATGAGCTGATGATGTAAGGTACAACTCCTTAACGGTTAGGAGTTGGAGGATAAATCTCTAAATATCATATGTATGTATGTCGGCGACGAAGACCCCACTCAGGCAACGTAGCGCAAGTAGCGACGGCTCTAACGAGCACTCAGCTGTAATGTAAATAAGGTAGAATGTTTAAGACTGAATCATATAGTAATACTTAGTTCTTATATACACATTTTGACTAGTACATTTGGTACTAAACATGTCCTTAGTATAGGGTGATTAGTTTGTTTAGGTAACATTTTAATATTTCTATAAGATTCTAATAAGAACGTAATCTTTTACTTATTAGATTATTTAAGTTATTTCAGTAAAAGAATTGCTAGTAATTAAATATAGTAAGAGTGATAATGATAAGTCTTATTGTGTACTGTTTCGTCATCATTTGTTAGTAAATTTTATGTGATAAATACTAATTAGAGATAATTTAGATACATAGAAATAACATAAGACTCGTAATATCTCAATAAGAAACTATTTTATACTATATTTAAGAACTATTAATAGGAATAGCAAAACTGTCTTAAGAATTTTTGTTGTTTTCGCTCTCAAAACACAATTTGAATTGTTCTAATTATAAAAATTGTTATACCATTATATAGAATAAGTCATAACGCGTAATTTGATGTATATATTGTAATAGTTTTTATAAGGGTTTTTTAAACAAACGCTTTTAAAGGGTTCGGCTCAAGTGAAAAAGGGTCAAAAAAGCGATCAATTTTTACCCGACTACGGCAAAGCCAAAGGAGGGTTATGATTTTAACATGCTATGTATGTATGTATGTATGTTCATTTGTTCCCTCATAGCTCCTTAACTACTTAGTAGAACTGGACAAATGAGGTATTATTAGAAGCGTCTTGATCGTCTGTTGGTTATAGGCTATATGACGTGTCGCTGTATCTAATGTGGCGCCCTCTAGCCGACATAAAGTAATGAATTAAAAAATTAATTTGAGATAAATATACCGTGTTTGGTATCATTGGAAAGGGAGTTACTTGTACATTTCAAATATATATATATTATGTATTAATAATGACACCAAAACATTTTAAATAAAAAAAAAGTAAAAACTAAAACCCAACTACGACAAACTACTATACTATACTACTTATAAAGCGAGCCGTTTGACGGTTCGAGTCAGTCGCAGCGTAGCCACCGAAGAGGCAACAACACCTAAACAGAAGCCGAACCCTGAAGCAAGAAAAAAATAGAATTCTTTTTATTTTATCCCTTATCCCTTTGTATCAAGATTAGTATCAAGATTAGTATTCAAGTTTCCTCTAAGCAAGTCCCTTCGAAATACGCATTCAGGGGTGCGTGGGACGTGCGTCACCAGCGCTAAATCAAACGTACGTCAAACAAGTGGGAGAAGTCCCAGACTGCTAGGGAGTAGCCCGACAGTCGCAACAATGTATGTTACCTTTAGTCATATTCTTTCAAATTATTTAGGTAAGCTGATGATGGAAGGTGGAAGATACAACTCCTCAACGGTTAGGAGTTGGAAGATAAATCTTTCAATTTCATACGTATCTAAAGACCTTCAGTCGTATACTTTCAAGTTATTTAGGTGAACTGATGATAGAAGGTTAAACTCAACAAGAGTTACGGATTAGAGGATGATTTTAATATTAAACGTACGTATAGACCTTGATTTGTATTCTTTTTGATGAAATAATAGGTCTTTACCTATGAAATTGCCGTTTTGTATGCAATAAGTGAAAGTACTTATTTTTTCAAACTTTTTTATTTCTGTTATTCGAAGTAATCACCCATGCAATCGACGCATCTTTGCCAACGCATTGGCATTTTTTTGATGCCCTTCTTGTAAAAATCAGCTGGACGGGAGGCAACAAACTCTTCAAAGGCATTTTGTACTGCCTCTCGGGAATTGAATATTTTACCCACTAAAAAGTTGTCTAAATTTTGGAAAAAGTAATAGTCGGTAGGTGCAAGGTCTGGTGAGTATGGCGGATGAGGGAGAGCTTCCAACCCCAGCTCTTGCAGCTTGGAGACTGTCTGTTGCGCAGTATGGGGTCGCGCGTTATCGTGAGGTCGACCGATTGACCAAAGCTGGTTGCAGATGTGCAAGCTTCAACATCATTCACTACAGTTCTTCACAGTACACATCTGCATTAATGCTCATGCCGTTTTGAAAAAAACTGTGGTGAATCACACCCGCACTAGACCACCAAACAGTGACCATCACCTTTTTAGGGGTCATTTTTGGTTTAGGGCATTGCTTTGGTGCTGAACCAGGGTCTAACCAACTTGCTGAGCGCATTCGATTGTCGAACAGAATCCATTTTTCGTCGCACGTAACAATTCGTTTCAAAATTCCTTCATTTCTTTGCCTGTTGAGCAGCGCAAGGCAGGTCTCGACGCGTACGTTGCGCTGGCGATCGTTAAGGTCGTGGGGCACCCATCTATCAAGCTTTTTTACCTTGCCAATTTGTCGCAAATGGATCAATATTGTTTTGATGCTTACATTAAAAGCTGCTGCTAGCTCAACTGTAGATTGAGTTTCGTCAGCTTCCACAATCGCCTTTAATTCATGATTGTTAACCAAAGTCTCCGGACGACCACAAACTTCATTTTTCAAGTCAAAATTTCCAGAACGGAACCGGGAAAACTAATAACGGGTTGTGCGTTCGTTTGTACAGTTCTCTCCGTAAACGTTTTTGATGTTACGTGCCGTTTGTGTCGCGTTGGTGCCACGACGGAACTCATATTCCATAATTACACGAATTTTTAAAGTATCCATTATGACGAAAAATGTTCAAATGTAATGAAAATACAACGCTAATCAGAAAACAAAAGACTGAGTTTGTAAATAGAATGTCATGGTTTTAAAACAAAAATAATTTGAATTTAGAATACAGAGCCATTACAAACTTTTTTTATTTGAAATGACCAGTACTGAAGAACGGCAATTTCATAGGTAAAGACCTAATAGTTCAACTTGCTACTTACCTACGATTGTTTGCACTAAAAACTGAAAAATAAAAACTTTTTATAAAAAAACCGGTTAGAGAGTTTTCGTTAGATGTTTTTTGAAAGTCGGTTTTTTTAATAAAAATTTTAGACAATTGAATTAATCATGTCGTCTCTTGCTATGCGACGGTAAATTAAATAGTGTATTTAAAAATACATTTGAAAGCAAGCTTGTCCTGATCTAGCCAGGCCGCATAGCCACTAGCAACGTTGCATTTTACAAACGAAAACGTTATTAGTAAACCAACAAATATATAACAAGTCAAAACAACATATTAGCCAACAATACAAGAGAATAGAGGTAAATTAAAAATAGAGTAATTAAAAAAATATACAAAAAAATACTTGTTTTTTCCTTTCTGTTATGAGTAGGTCACAGATCTGTGGAGTAGGTAAATATAAATACAAGAATGAATCTATTTAGAGATACTAGTTAAAAGGTAAACAACAAACATGCACATCCCATTGCGCATGCCAAATCTTATATCAGTTATCAAAGACAGGTTATAGTGAAAGCCTGGCTGTACCTGAATATCAGACTTTTAAAAAGAGATGCCATGAGTTTCTTTGCCAGTATTCTTCTCATAAGGTCTACGCATTTTGGAATCTGGAAGTTATGGATCGACACGGGCAGGTAGTTAAATTTTAGTATTTTCACCTAATTTACCTTGACAATACCTACAGCACATGCTATGGCGTCTGTTTGTGTCGGTCTATGATTTTTAACTGTCGCTTTAATTTAACGTTCATAAATGTCACTTAGTGTCATAATTGAATAAATGATTTTGAATTTGAATTAGTACATATCGTCTGGGAACTCTGGGAATCTCAGCCAGAGAATGTCGATATTGTGACGGTTACAAATTGTAAAGATATCGATAACTTACGATATCGGTTCGACTATTGTAACTTACAATAGTCGAACCGTAAAGGAAATATCCGAGCAAACTAGCTAATCTATCTATACTTATGTATATATACTTATAATAAAAATGTAACAGGTCCAATTCTGTACATTCAAGATATTTTGAATTTTTTTTTTGGAGGGCTCTCTGTAATCGATACTGAATCAAAAACTGTATTTTTTTTTCATTTTTGTCTGTCTGTCTGTCTGTATCTTGGCCGTGCATCACGCCGAAACTACTGAATGGATTCAAATGAAACTTGGCATGATTTGAGTTCATACTACGAGGTAGGACATAGGATACTTTTTATCCCGAAATTCAGCACGGTTTCCTGGAGAGAGGGGATGAAAGTCAAAATATGTACGTAGTTGTAATTCAATAACACATGGTCCGATTTCATTCATTCTTTTTTTGCTAGAAAGAAAAATAAAAGATAACGAGAAAAGTTTTTTTTTTTGTTCGCGACTGTACACTGCCTGTGGGAAGCTGAGACAGATATGTAAATACGGCGGTACGAAGTTCGCCGGGTCAGCTAGTACTACTTTTAATAAAAATGTAACAGGTCCAATTCTGTACATTAAAGATATTTAAAAAAATTTTTGGAGGGCTCTCTGTAATCGATACTGAAGCCAAACTGTAATTTTGTTCATTTTTGTATGTCTGTCTGTCTGTCAGTTCGTCTGTCTGTCTGTATCTTGGCCGCGCATCACGGCGAAACTACTGAATGCATTCAAATGAAACTTGTTATGATTTGAGTTCATACTACGAGGTAGGACATACTCATACATTTTTATCCCGATATTCAGCACGGTTTCCTGGGGGGAGGGGATGAAAGTCAAAATATGTACGTAGTTGTAATTCAATAACACATGGTCCGATTTCATTCATTCTTTTTTTGCTAGAAAGAAAAAAAATAAAAGATAACGGAAAAAGTCTTTTTTTTTTATCCACGTATCCATCGTATCCACGCTCTCTCCGCCTATTTAGTAAGTACCCAGGCGTTGGCTCAGTGCAGATCAGACACAGCTGATCTCCGAAGCATCCTTTCTCGACGAACACCTGCGTCAGCCGCTATAAGAAAGTTCCGTGTTTCCTCTCGATCAAACCTGCCATAACGGATCTCACTGCCGTATGCTCGGCGCTTGCCTAAATCTGTCCTTTGCTCCTCAACTAGTCCTGGTTGAGGAGCCTCAACCAGTGGAATAGAAATTTCGGGTCCTCGATTTTTCGAGTCGCAGGGTTCCAAGCCAGTATAAGCTTCACGTGGCTCTCTTTGTGTATGTAAGAACAAGGTCACAGATTCCTGCACAGCCACCCCACGACCTTGACACTGGATCCGCAGTAGGACAATCATGGCCGTGACCCTCAGAGTTGTCTCACAGTGCACCTTTCCCCACGCTGTGTAGCCCGGGACGACGACACCTTCCAAGAAGGTATTTAAAAACTCCGTCATAGCCGATTTTCCACAGGAACAGCCCAAATGCCAATAACGGATCCTTTAAACGTTTAAGCACGATAAGGCCACCGGCACAACATTTTTCGGGCGGTGACTACTTTGTGCGGAAAAGCAGTTCAAAATCTCTTATTGAGGTGACATTTGGCACACGAATTGTGGCGGTGTGGACACTGAATCCCGTCCTGTGACCACAAAAGAATTTACTCTGTGAGCCACACTTAGGGTGGCATGAAGTAATAGGAGGCACGCAAATTATTACAGGCGCAATTCGATTCACTCTTAGCAATCGATTGCTGATACTTCTCTAAGCAAGCGTGTCCAGGAAGGATCTTAGTCAGTCAGTCGGCAACAAGGAAGAATTCCTATACTGCCGCCCTATCCGCACCTTATTGTTTGCAGTCGGAGCCGCCGCCCACTCCGGTGCACCATATGCCTTTGAATGGACGAATCTGGTCTTACTAAAACTTATAAAATAATCTAAACTACAGCTGCAGTTACAACTGCAGCTGTAGTTGTAACTGCATGACAATGACTACATTTTTGTATGGAAACAGAACTAGCCTCAAACGTAATATAAAGGTGACCAGTGCCTCTCAATTGCTGATGACATTCAGCAGCGCATAGCAGAGATAAAGCGCCAGCGCAGAACTGGCTGTGATGAAGAAGCTGTGGAAGGCCCACACTCTCGCGGGGTTGTATCAAAACTGCCTCAGATACAACTACCCAGTTTTGATGGAGAGCTCGGTGAGTGGGTCAGCTTCATCAATTTATTTGACAGTTTGGTCCACTTAAGGGAGGATTTACCTAAAGCCTATAAGATGGCACAACTGATGTCCGCGTTGAAGGGAGAGCCTAGGGAACTGGAAGCCCATTTGACGGTGACCGAGGACAATTATGAGATTGCCCGTCAAATGTTGGTAAGGCGCTACCACAACAAAAGAAGGCTGGTTGATGCTCAGCTCAAGAGGCTGTTTAGTATCCCTTCAGTGACTCGGGTCTCTGCTATACAGGCAGAGGTGTTGAACCCGTTATTGAGTGTCACTAGGGCATTAGGAAATTTAGGCTTGCCGGTTGAAGAGTGGTCGCACATGTTAGTATACATAGTACTGTCCCGGCTGTCAGTTGATGTACAGACCAGATCTGAGCAGCATCACGGTCAGGGTGCAGACAACTTGCCCACCTCTTCTCAACTCATGGAGTTTTTGGAGGAAGAGTGTCGGAGGGCAGAGAACATGGGTTTGTTCGTGAAGCCCGCTGCGGAGCCACAGAAGGCTACTCGGAGCCCTGTGAAGAGGGGACTTCCGCCAAGGAAGTTGTATGGGCACGTGGGTGCCTCAACACCTGAACGGGATGCCTGCCCATATTGTAAACAGGATGGCCATGGTGTGGCCGCCTGCCTAAGATTTAGGGACCAGAGAGTCCAGGGGCGACGCCAGATCACCAAGCAACGTGGTTGGTGTTTTTTTGTGTCTGGGTCCCCACTTAGCAAGGGATTGCGCTCGGTCCGCAATGTGTAAGTTTTGTGGAGGCCGCCATCTTGAGTTGCTCTGCATGAATAGGCCCGGCCAACATCATGCAGATACACAGGGCCGGACTTGGAACCTGGGTCCACGGGACCAGGGCCCTCATAGGGAGGATGTTGGGGGCGATGTTCAGGCCAACATCGCGCGCGGTTCCCCGACCTATTGGCAGGCCAGTGGGTCAGCTGGAGCTGGCACGGGCGGGTGTGCGGATGCACCCTCGAGTACGGAGCGGTTAGTTAGAACGCCGCCTCGGGTGTCATCGCGCTCGCCGCCGACCACTAGAACGCCGCCTCGGGTGTCATCGCGCTCGCCGAGGATGACTGCATTTCGTCGATTTTCGCCGCCCATCATGGAACGCCCTCGGTTGGATCACCGCACCCCCCGTCGATCGGTCGACGGCGTCAAGTAGAGCGCCGTGACTGGAGGGGCACTTACGAGGGACCATGGGATCCCTACCACGGCACTGATAAGCCCGGTTGCTCGGGCTATAATGCGTGGGGCCCCGGGGGCCCCCGCTAGGAAATCGCAGCCCAATCAAATTCTGGTCCCCCACCGGAGGCTATAGTCTTGCCCACTGCCTCCGTGTGTGTTTCGGGGTTGAATGGCAAGTCAACACACGTTCGCGCCCTGTTGGATTCCGGTGCCCAGGGCTGTATTATGTCGAACGAATTGGCGATTTGGTTGGGCTTGAAAATTAATAAGTATAATAGGACCATTTGAGGCGTGGGGAATGTCGCGGTAACGAACATCGTTGGGCAAACGACGATTACGTTCTCCTCACGTTTTGGCACGCTGCGTAGGACATCCGCCCCGGTTCTAGTGATGACTGATGTGATGGGACGACACCCTCAGGTGAGGTTGAATTCGGCTGTTCGACTCCTGACATCAGATCTGAAACTGGCGGATCCCGATTTCGACACCCCAGGTACGGTTGACGTGCTACTGGGAGTAGACGTTCTGGGTAAGTTTTTGCTGTCGGATCGGCGAGTCTTGCAGCATGATCGACTCATGGCTGTGGAGACTAAGCTTGGGTATGCGATAATGGGACCGGTATTACCCATGGTTACACCTATTGAGTCGGATGGTATACTCGTAGGTTCAGCATTATCCGAGACGATGCAAAGGTTTTGGGAGGTCGAGGAGCCCCCCACAGCGCGTCGAGTAGACCCAGACGAAGAGGAGTGCGAGTTGTTTTACCAGAATTATACTGGTCGCCTTCGTTCTGGTCGGTTTGTAACTCGGCTCCCCTTCAGGGCAAATAGACCACTGTTGGGTGAATCTCGTAAGACAGCCGAGACTCGATTGTTGTCGATGGAGCGTCGTATGGCTCGGGATACTGTATTTAAGTCCAAATACGTGGACTTCATGAGGGAGTATGAATCTTTGGGACACATGTCTGTGTCTGTACTCCATAGAGATAGATAACATGTCTTCACAATATTTTGATGACACACGGGCTCTTCAAACAGAAATAGAAAAACTTGAAGAGCAACTGAGAACTATCAGTAGTAAATAAGAGATTTCTCAAAAACAAAGTAGGGAACAAGTTATGGCAATAGGTAAATTAGTTAATTCATGCAATTGTAGGAATGATTCATTGTTTTCTGATAACCACAATGAAACTACTAGTTCTTTGGAAAGTTTGCCTGTAACATGTGATCCCAGTATATTGACAACATATAACAATAATGTAATTAGTATACGGAATAGCAATAAAAATATTCAACATCAATACTGTAGCAATAGTAATATAGTAATGTTTAGCGATGAAATTGGTAAAAACATGGGCCATGTTTTGTGTGAAACTTTGGGGCAACCAG
The DNA here is from genome assembly GCA_949125395.1 of Diaphora mendica. NCBI lineage: Eukaryota > Metazoa > Arthropoda > Insecta > Lepidoptera > Erebidae > Diaphora > Diaphora mendica. The sequence goes on from OX421330.1 coordinate 195,349, forward strand.
TGACAAACTACTGTAGTCCTAATGCGAACTACTCTCAAATATTATCTAAAGTAATAGAAAACAAAAATAGTTATAATACAAATACTACATTAATTATTGTTATTGGGAGAAGGGGAAATGCAAACATAAACAAACTTAAATTTTTCTTTGAAAAACTTTCTTATTTAAATGTTAAAAAAAACATTTTTATTGCCTTTCCTTACTGTAAGGGCTTGCCACAGACGGAAAATAATATTAGATTTAAATACAATATTAAATTACAAACAATGACATATTATAATGATAAATTTGAATTTATTGACACAAATGCTGTAATTAATAGTAATTATTTTATGACAAAAGATAATTATTATCTTTCTGGATATTTTAGACGACAGATAGCTTCTTCGCTTTCATATTTTATTTTTAAATTAGCCAATACGTTGGCTGTGACTTCTGCTTCTATTGAGCAGAATAATACTAGTAGTAGTAGTAATATAGTCTTGACTTCGACATCTGCTTCTATTGAGCAGAAAGATAGTAGTAATAGTGTACATAACCCTCAATCTATTTTTAGTCATTTAAACCAAAGATTACGACAATAGAGTGTACCTCTAGCAACACTGTATCCTCAGAAACTTTTCGTAAAAACTGTATGAACAGTACCAAAAATTGTTTGAACCTGGTACATCAGAACATTCAAGGATTGATGAGTAAAGAATTAGAATTAGAGCTATATCTTAACTGTAATAATATTGATATTTTATGTTTAACAGAACATTGGCTTAGTAGTCATCAATTCTTGTTTAATTTCAGTAATCACCAGGTTACTAGCTCGTACAACAGAACCAACATTATACGTGGTGGCTCATTAATAATCACAAAAAAGAGTATTAAAGTAAAGGAACGATCAGATATTGTCAGTCTGTCTGTTGAGCGAACCATAGAAATAGCTTGTGTAGAATTTGAGCGGTTCATTGTAATGAGTGTGTACAGGCCCCCATGTAGTTTGTATGATATATTTGATAAAATCCTTGAAGATGCATTATTTAGGGCTACACAATGTAATAAGACGGTTCTTGTCTGTGGTGACTTTAATATAAATATTCTCGAAAAGTCGAATATAACTGTAAAGTTTTTAACCTTATTGAAGTCATATAATCTATATAACGTTTTCTTTGAACCCACACGTATTACAGCCAGTAGTGCCACTTGTATTGATAATATTTTTACAAATGTGAAACCAATTATTAGGTGTATTGTAAGTGAGCTAGATTCAGATCATTGCGGGCAGTTCGTTACTTTTACTCGAACAAAACCAAAGGTTCAAAGGAAGCGTATTAGTTACGTTCCGATTACGGAGAACCGCATGAGCCTGTTCAGGAATAATATGGCGGATAAGTTGTTAAGATTGCCCTATGATAGTGACCCTAATCAAGCTTTCGCTTTATTATTTAATATGATTAATAATGAATTTAAATTAACTTTTACATCAAGAACACTAACGATTAGTGATCGTGTAGTATTCAGTGACTGGGCCACTGTAGGTATCTATAAAAGTCGACAACGGCTATATGAGTTGTATTATGAAAAAACATATAATCATAACTTAGATTTTGTAGAATATGTAAAAAATTATTCAAAGACGTTTAAACGCACCTGTTACTAAAATGTTGCTAAATCCCTATATTTAAAAAATAAAATAAAATCATCTGGCAATAAAATAAAAACCACATGGGAGATTATAAACGCCGAAACCGGAAGGTCCATTGTACGAAATCGTGACTTCCATTTAAAAATTAAAAATGTAGATATAAAAGCGGATGTGGAGGTTGCGACTGAGTTTGAACATTTTTTTACCAACATTCCTATTCGAACAACCAAAACTCTTTCGTCATCCTCTTCCTCTGCTTGTTTTTTATTAGAAAATAGTGTAAACCGGTGTGATAGGGGTTTTGAATTTTCAGCCGTTAGTATAAATGATGTTATCAAGGCTTTTAAAAGTATAAATGTAAAGAAAACAACTGATTTATGGGGACATTCAGTACATACTATATCTGCAATAATTGATATGATATCTCCATATTTAGCAACTGTTTTCAATTCTTGTATCGCATCTGGTATGTTTCCTGATCTAATGAAACAAAGTAAAGTGATTCCATTGTTCAAATCTGGTAGTAGTTCAGATCCATCTAACTTCCGACCTATCTCAATACTTCCAACATTAAGTAAAAATTTTGAAAAATTACTTTTAAACCAAATGTTACAACATTTTATTAAGCACAACTTGCTTCATCAAAAGCAATTTGGTTTTACTAAAGGTCGTTCAACTACGGACGCGGGCGTGGAATTGCTTAAACACATATATGGCGCCTGGGAGGATTCACAGGATGCGTTTGGTATTTTCTGTGACTTGTCTAAGGCTTTCGATTGTGTCCATCATCCCACACTCATCAGGAAGCTACAGCACTACGGAATAATGAATAATGCTCTAAATATTCTAACGTCGTATTTGAATAAGCGAGTTCAAAAAGTTGATATTAATGGTAAAACATCTTCGGGATCCCCGGTAACAATGGGCGTCCCACAGGGTTCTATTCTAGGGCCATTTCTGTTTCTCATATATATAAATGATCTAGCCTATTATGTAAGTGACAATCATGAGATTGTATTGTTCGCGGATGACACATCGTTAATTTTTAAAGTTAGGCGCCAACTTGACAGTTTTACTGAAGTCAACAGTGCACTCTTGAAAGTGGTACATTGGTTTAATACAAATAACCTTCTCCTTAATGAGAAGAAAACTAAATTCATTAAATTCTCTACACCAAACGTTAGGCATGTTACAACCAATGTTCGATTGAATGGACTAGAGTTGGATTCTGTGGAATCTACTGTATTTTTAGGTATTACTATTGACGCTAAGTTACAATGGGGTCCCCAAATAGAAAAACTATCCGGTAGGCTAAGCTTAGCGGCTTTTGCTGTAAAAAAGATTCGACAATTAACTGATGTTGATACAGCTAGAATAGTTTACTTCTGTTACTTTCATAGCATAATGAGTTACGGTATCCTACTCTGGGGTAACTGTGCAGATATTAATGTCATATTTGTTTTACAAAAACGCGCCGTACGAGCCATTTATAAATTAGGCCCTCGAGTTTCTCTCCGTTCCAAATTTAAAGAGATAAATATTCTGACTGTATCTTCACAATATATATACGAAAATTTAGTTTATGTTCAAAAAAATATATCAAAGTTTTCTAAAATCAGTGATGTTCATTCGGTAAATACCAGAAACAAACATAATCTTAGTGTTCACGTCACTCGTCTCCACAGAGTAGGCAACTCGTTCATGGGCCAATGTATACGCTTTTACAATAAACTCCCTATTGATATTAGGAATTTGCCATTAAAGAAATTTAAGAATACCATAAAATCTAAGTTATCCGCAAAGGGGTATTATACCATAGCAGAATATCTTGATGATAAAACCGCCTGGGATTGAGCTGCCCATTCTGCACATGCTGTTTACTTTGAATGTTTAAATTTATTTTAATGTGACGATAATTTATAGTTTGAAACAAATTCATTTTAAATTATTGCTATTGTTGTCATTTTTTTAAAATTATTATCTTTACTGATTATTGTAATTGTGACTCAAATTGTAATTATCGTATTTCTTTTATTGAAATAATGTCTTTTGCATATTGTCTGGACTTTAAAAGAGACGGTGATCCCTGAGTTTGTTTCGTCCTTTCTTCTCAGGGCTAGTCCAGTTAGGAAAGGCCGAACTCATCTGCTCAAAAAAAGTTTAACTTGCCAAAGTGTTCATGTAACCTAATTGCAGAATAAATAATTTCATTTCATTTCATTTCATGTCGCGTGTGGATTGGAGATCCGAGGATCATTGCTTCCTTCCACATCATGCTGTCCTAAAAGATTAGAGTAGTGTTTGATGGGTCTGCTCCAACTTCGAACGGTATGTCCCTGAACCAATGTTTGCATTCGGGACCGAAGTTGAGTCGGGACGTGTCGGATATCCTCACGAGCTTTCGGAAACACCAGGTGGTTTTTGTTGCTGACATAAGGATGATGTTCAGACGAACGGTGATTCATCCGGAAGACAGGAGGTATCAGCTGATACTATGGCGTGAGTCGCCCCACGAACCAATAAAGGTTTTCGAGTTAAACACAAACACGTACGGTTTGCGTTCTAGTCCCTTACTCGCGATTCGTACACTGCGGGAGTTAGCGGTACGGGACCGCTTAAACTACCCTAGGGCTGCTGCCATCCTGGAGCAGGATCTTTATGTAGATGATGTCTGCTCAGGGGCAGCCAGTGTCGAGGAAGCGCTTGCTCGCCGGGACGAGCTCATCCAGCTATTAAAGCGTGGAGGTTACGAGTTGCGGAAATGGATGTCCAATTCTCCTGAGTTGGTGGAGGGGTTGCCGGATGAGTTCCAGCAGGATCCGCACGTCTTTGAAAATCCTGACAACCCTAATATGTTGTCAGTGCTCGGCATACAATATCGGCCAGTCGGATTGTGCATGCCGGCAGGGGATGCCGGGCTCCTGAATTAGTTAATCATCAGTTATGGTGGGGCCCTCCGTGGCTGGCAAGGAAGGAATCGGATTGGCCCTTTAACAAAGCGAAATTGCCTATGGACTGTGGTATAATGGCAGCCGTTTATGTGACCCAGGAGGTCCAGGAGACTGACGCGAGTTTCTTGATTGAGCGGTATAGCTCTCTTGATAAATTGATCAATGTCAATTGTTGGATCAGAAGATTCGTTCGGAATTGTCGCACTCCGCGCGAACAGCGAACGCTAAGCCCAATTCTGTCACCGGCAGAGCGAAATGAGTCGCTTCTGAATTTGATCCGGTTGGTACAGTCTTCGAACTTTGGAGCAGAATTGGCGAGTCTACGAACTGGGCGTTCGAAATTGAAGGGTGCTGTCGCGCGTCTCAACCCGTTTATAGATTCGGCCGGGTTGCTTCGGGTAGGAGGAAGATTGCGCAATGCGAATCTGCCGTATTCGGCTCGTGACCCCCTACTGCTCCCAAAGGGAGGGCAGTTGGTTGAGTTGTTGGTAACTGACCGGCATGTCAAAAACGCTCATGCAGGTTGTAACGCCTTGTTAGCTACACTCCAGAGGGAGTTTTGGATTTTGTCTGGGCGTCGTACCATACGGAACATCGTTTTTCGGTGCATGCCTTGTTATAGGAGCCAGGCTGCCACGATGCAGCCTCACATGGGGGATCTGCCCCCTGATCGGGTGAATGAGGCTAGGCAATGGGCGGGTGTTGGTACAGACTTTGCGGGCCCATTCTTAGTAAAAAGCTCGCGGCTGCGGAACGCGAAACAGTACAAGGCGTACCTTTGTGTGTTCGTCTGTTTATCCACAAAGGCGGTGCATCTCGAGCTCGTTGCAACCTCACGACGGAGCCTTTATAGCGTGCTTGGACAGATTCGTTTCCCGAAGGGGACTGCCAGCACTGATTCGTTCCGATAACGGAACCAACTTCGTAGGTGCAGAACGATACTTACGAGATGTAGTTAAGTTTTTAAATGAAAACAAAGTGGATATTGGAACAGCCCTCTCCCGTCAGGGTATACAATGGACCTTCAGTCCACCAGGTTGCCCCCACTGGGGCGGGATTTTTGAAGCCGTAGTAAAGTCAGCTAAGACGCATTTAGGGCGTATTGTAGGTCAGACCGCGCTGACATTTGAGGAACTCGCGACGTTGTTTTGTAAGTTCGAAGCCGTTCTCAACTCGCGACCGTTGTGTCCGCTCAGCTCGGATCCAAATGACCTGGAGGCGTTGACTCCAGGCCATTCCTAATTGGTCAGCCACTTTACGCGCTGCCCGAGCACCCGTACGAAGGTGTGAAATTGTTTCGGTTGTCTCGGTATCAGATGTTGCAGCAGTTTTCCCAGAATTTTTGGAAACGTTGGTCTCTAGAATATCTGCACATTCTGCAACAGCGCTTTAAGTGGACTGACAAAACTAGTCCCACTAATGTTGGTGACCTCGTGCTGGTTAAGGATGCTAACCTACCGCCACTGCGTTGGCGCCGGGGGCGCATTGTTAGCTTGTTCCATGGTAAGGATGGGACCCCCCGGTCCGCAGAGGTTCTTGTTGGGGACTCAGTTATCAAACGAGCGGTAGCAACGTTATCTCGCCTGCCTGTAGATTAGGGAACAGGTACGGACCTGCTCGAGCGGGTGACTGTTGGATTTCGAACGTCATTATAATGGCAACATTTTCGATTGTCATTTTTCTTGTTTGACGTTTTGACGTTTGAGGTTAAGAGGTGTACGAAAAAGACGCGTGTTGTGAACGGTCGACGCTTGTTGTTTTGAGAACCGAAATTTAATTTATATTAAGCTAATTAAGCATCGACCCGGTCCCTTTAGTGATTTACCGTTTTGTTAGGTCTGGTTGGACTCGCGAGTTTTGTAGGCGCGTTCCGCGATAGCTGAAGCGAGTGAGTTGTAATTCGAATATCCGTGATAGCTGATACGAGTTTATTGTAATTCGAATACCTTGAAAGATATACAGCACTTGGAGCAAGTTTGTGTGACGACGCAGAGAAGAAACTACCCAAGAGATCTCTTGGAACGCCGAGAACACTGAAGCCACACAACTCCAGTAAGTGCTTGATGATTTTAGTTTAGATTAAGAACACGGTGGAGCGCCGTGGTTCATTCTTCTCGCCAACGGACTAGTAGCGAGTTAATGCTTATACTCATGGGTCCTATAGGTATTACAAGTATCACAAAGTGATCGCTCCATTGGTGGGAGGACTGAACAATATTAATAAAGCTGCAGAGTTTGTTTGTTTGATCTCACGCTAATCTCAGGAACTACTGGTGCGATTTGAAAAATTATTTCAGTGTTGGATTGTCCATTTATTGAGGAAGGCTATAGGCTATATATCATCACGCTAATACCAATAGGAGCGGAGCACCAATGAAGAATGTTTCAAAAATGGGGGAAAATTATCACGCTACGGGCAATAGGAGACGCAAACGACGTTGCGTGGGTCAGCTAGTCTACCATATTAGGGATAAAAAAAATATAATTATAAATTCTCAAAATTTAAAAAAACCCCCGAGTTCCCTTTAAAAAGTAAAAAACACGTTATGCGCTTTCATTTGAGACCCCACTCGATGATATTTTTGCAGACATTCGGTTACTCTTCCCCACTTTCACCCCCATAACGACTCAACCGATTTTCATGAAACATGTCTAAGAACATTCGCACGTAACTCACCTTTCATACAAAAAAAAAACTGAAATCGCTTCATGCGTTCGCGAGCTACGGTGCGACAGACAGACAGACAGACACGTCAAACTTATAACACCCCTCTTTTTGCATCGGGGGTTAAAAATAAAAATACTGCAAACTACTAAACAAATATACGCTGTTGCGTACCGTGAGTCCGTCCTGTGGTTTAAGAGGTCGCTAAGGAAGAGTTACCCGGGTTAACAGGTATATTGAACACCAGTAACAGTAGGATCTGTAGTAACCGAAAGACGCCAGAGTATAGTAAATAGAGAATTGTAAATAAAACGTTTATCGCTGTAACAATATTCTTCAGTGTTTTCTCGCATCGTGACCTTAATTAAGCGAGAATAATCTTGTATTAGAAGACTAATTCCAGGAAGTGTCCATATTTGCGACTAGCTGACCTGGCGAACTTCGTACCGCCATATTTACATATCTGCCTCAGCTTCCCACAGGCAGTGTACAGTCGCGGATAAAAAAAAAACACTTCTCCCGTTATCTTTTATTTTTTTCTTTCTAGTAAAAAAAGAATGAATGAAATCGGACTATGTGTTGTTGAATTGAAACTAAGTACATATATTGACTTTCATCCCCTCTCTCCAGGAAACCGTGCTGAATTTCGGGATAAAAAGTATCCTATGTCCTACCTCGTAGTATAAACTCAAATCATGCCAAGTTTCATTTGAATCCGTTCAGTAGTTTCGGCGTGATGCGCGGCCAAGATACAGACAGACAGACAGACAGACGGACAGACAGACAGACAGACAGACAAAAATGAAAAAAATCACAGATTTGGCTTCAGTCTCGATAATAGAGAGCCCTCCAAAAAAAATATTCATAATATCTTTAATGTACAGAATTGGACCTGTTACATTTTTATTATAAGTATAGATAGAAGTTGAGTTATGTTAACTAGGTAATTAGTAAAACTGAATCACAACTACGTGATAAGAGGAATGTTGAAAGTCAATCGCTTCCTCCCTTGTAAAGGACGAGGGTTCGCACTGTGTAGTGCTGTGGCATTGCTCGTTATCGGCGCTACACTCATTGGATATTGTAATTGAATTGAACCACAACATTTCATGTCCATATCAATAATACAATTTATCGCAAAGTGAATCAGGTCAAATGAAATGCACAGACAAATACGTGCGAAACCATATAACTATTTCATATGTTCATTAATTATTGTTTAGTTATACGGCGTATAGAAACCCTCTCTCTTTTACTTATGTGATAACGTGATGTCCACATTTTTAAGGAAGGTCAAACTCATGTAGAGTGTAGAGAGACTCACAAACTTCGAACGAGCGGGTTTCGACTATTTCAACAACTCATTTCCCTCGAGCGTCATGGATACGTCGACAGAAGATGTACATCATATGTGTGAAATTCATAGAATTATATTAAAATAATCGCTTGGCCTTTTCGATTGTTTATTGACTACGACTGCAATTATCGGTGCAGTAGCAGAGGCGGTTGCAGTGATTATTTACATTTTCGAACCCCTAGCATAATCATCCCAACAATAAAATCCCACCAAAAACATTTTCATGTAAAATGTTGCCAAGACGATTGAATGTAGCTTACCCTGTGAAAAAGATATCAGATATCATGTAGAGTCAATGTTTAACAGTGGGAGAGCCACGCTTCTTCATGAATGGGCCGGCTCGACCGGAGTGATACCACTGCCTCACAGAAAACCGGTGTGAAATAGTGCTTGTTCTGTGTTTCACCGAGTGAGTGAGGATACCGGAGGCCCATACTCCAACCTACCTCCCCTATCTCCCCCCCCCACCCTTCCCCCCAATGGCCGGCAACGCACTTATGAAGCCTCTGGTGTTGCAGGTGTCCATGGGCGGCGGTGATCGCTTACCATCAGGCGATACGTCTGCTCGTTTGCCCGAATACTAGATAAAAACAAAATAGCCAAGCTTCTGAATCTACACGCCCTAACTCTACCAACCCTTACTTCACAAATTCTACATCTCAGTAAAAATGTATGGCTTTGCCGTTTTGCTACCGTCACGAAGGCAATACGAACGCCTTTTGTGTTTGCAAATATCTAGTTTCTGAAGTAATGTGTTTTGCCAATATTTAGTTTCTGAAGTAACTAAACACTTTTTTGCATATAAGAACTGGTGAAGGTCGCAGAAAGCCGTTGTATGCCATGCCGCCGTGCAGGAAGCCGTGTGGAGAAACTTGGGGAAGGCCTATGTCCAGCAGTGTACGTCTTTTGGCTGAGATGATGATGATGAAACGGCATAGTGGTCTCTGATAAACATCATACGAAAAGTAGGTATGTTCGCGCATCACTTTATACTGGTTATACGTTATTTTATAGACAACAGTTGTATAGAATCAATGCGCAGAATATTTATTTCGGGATAATGAATTCATCAAATTTTGTGACAAGTAAATTCAATGTTTCGACACTAGTTTCAAAGAAAAACAAATCAAATATACTTTACCATCTTTTGTTTAATTAATATAAAAGGGTTGTAAGCAAGAGATCCGAGTGGATGTTAAATTTACAAAAACTTCTAAATGAATCCCCTAGGGCCTAGGGGATTTAAATGTGAAAATATCAAAGAATCTATGTGGACAAAAATCCAAATAATTTCCAGGAAATCTAAGCAGGGGGAACTTAGTAGATGAAGCACGCAGGTAGAGTCATTACGTCGGACTCAAACCGATTAAAAATGCGCCATATCGGGCACCAGTAGTTAGGAAACCATCAGGTGTAAAGAAAATTCGTGGTACCCTGACGTACCTCGCACCATCGACGGCCCGAATTTCTAGTGCAACTAATCACACATTTCCACTCCACTCTATAAAGGGGACGAAAATGCCCGTTGCATTAAGTTCGCCTTAGTACAATTGTCGTTTGCTCCTTAAAAAATTAATTAAAAAACAAATCACTACCAAAGATCCGCCTAGAAACATAAATTATTATTTTGTTTACTTATTTTGTAGAAAATGACAACAGGCCCAAGCACTTGTTTGTTGTGGACACAAAGTTAGTGGGTAACGAGTGCTGGACAGATAATGTTTCAAGAACATATCGACGATGAGTCATGTCAATGTTATCAGCGGTAAGTAAACTGTATCAGTGTTCACAGTTCAGCCAGTGCCTGCCACTGATCTCTGCTGACACCACCACCCAGTTCCGCGTAGGTACTCTATGCTCGTAACGCTTCACAACTTATACTGCTTTTAATTCGAACTGAGATGTTAATTGCACTCAGAAATGTACTAGGTAGGTACACATTGGTGGGCACACACACAGCTCAAAACGCTCATTATGGATACGTGGAATCGGTACTGCGATACAGATTGTTCTTATTGGAACACGGTGGGTAAAGGTTCATATAAATAAGGCTAGTATTTGACAGAAAAAATCAATACGAAAAATCTTGCAAAACTAGAATCATGCCACCCATTGTTCAAAAATAACAATATATCAACTCACTATTGCAGGGCTTATATCTTGAAAATTGGCATACATGTGAATAAATTCGCTTGCTCTCCAAGGCACGGGTGTTTTTAAAAGACCCTAACTTGCAAACTCCGAGCTGTTATTTACTCCCATAACTGCGAATTCGCAACGCATCGCAAATATCTCCGAGCTCGCGAGAATGCACCGCAAGTACACCACGCCGCATCGCATCGCAGTTATGTGTGGGAGCCCTAAGTGTTCCTATTTGACTGCCTCGTTGGTCTTCGCAGTTGGCGTATGCGACTGCTGATCATGAGGTCTCGGGTTCGGTTCCCGGGTCGTACCAAATGTTTGTATGATCTACAAATATTTGTTACAGAGTTTGGGTGTTTTCTATGTATAATATGTATGTATTTACAAAAAAAAGTATATATGTATTTGTATCAGTTGTCTAGTACCCATAACACAAGCTCTGCTTAGCTTGGGACTAGATAGCGTTGTGTGTTAGATGTCCGAAATATTTATTTATTTATTATTTATTGTAAAAAAATCTGTACGCTGACCGCTACACCAACATCGAGACAGTGCATTATAATAATGATTATTTTAATATAGTTAAAAACTCAGATTGCAAGTTAATAAATTAAATTAAAAAGCTTTTTAAAAACAAGCTTTTACTGGAATGCCTCGAGACGAATCAGACGAATCCAAACTCGACGATGTTGCGATGTTTCTTTACAGAGTTCCTATGGCCACCTTCCAGCTCCCGCATCAGATCAGCTCCATGTCATTGTAATATTGTATTGTCAGGCTGTATACATATGCTTGCAAAATTTCAGCAAAATCGGTTGAAGATATCTGCTACAAAATTGAGTTGCAAGATTCCACCCGAACATACAAGCATACATACATACATTGCAAGTTAATAAAAAGCTTGTAAAAATACCAGTCTTCCTTTTATAAGTCGTAGTTTTTGAATTTGTTAATAATGTTGTGTACGTAATTTGATTTATGAAGTGATGTGATTTATATTTGCTTGTCAATATTAACGAAATATTTCATTCAGTACTCCATGTAACATGAATTATTCTTGTTCTTATTCAGTTATAGAGATATTCATATGCATAATGCAATCAATCCACCAGAGGTCAAAGTATCTACGTAGGGCCAATGAGGTTAATGATAGGATGTGAATCAATGTATACATAACGCATTGTATGAAAATATTACTCTGAACCTGAATACATAGGAACCAGGAGTATGTGGTGTTTCCACTGATCACCCGACGACAAGCCTGTGACGCCCTGCTCTGGGAGGACCCTGACCATGTTATTTCAGGTCCTCCCCGAATCGAAGCCATGGCCCTGTCCCGGGGTAAATTACTTCCCCTTCTCAATTCCAGTGTAGTAGCGCGACCGAAATTTATGCAATCAGGCCGCTATCCCACCATCCCCTACTACAGTAATCAATTTGAAAGATCGTCAATCTCTGGCGGCCCACAGTCCCGTCGACGGTTCCTACCGCGCTGCCGACGCGACGTATTCATTTTTAAAGTATGACAGGCACGTCGACCGATATTATTTTAAGAGAGATATAACTATTTTTAGTATCATTTTTTTATAAGGATATGTCTAGAGAGAGACGGAAATAGAACTAGCGAGTATATTAACGCGACGCTCCAGAGAGAGATCAGCGTTCTGCAAGATTAAACTTGTACCAGACAGATGCTATTGCACCTCTTTGTTGCTATAACCGACGTACATGCGGGCGGAGCCGCGGTTTATATGTATAATATTAGTTCAACGGGGCGCGTACACAGTGACCACAAACTGTTGCTGCTGAGGTAAATATATCTGACTGCACGGTCGTGCCCCCGCCAAGACGAGCCAAGCGAAGCGCAAGGGCACTATTACGTTCTTATTAGAATCTTATAGAAATATTAAAATGTTACCTAAACAACTAATCACTCTATACTAAGGACATGTTTAGTACCAAATATAAGTCAAAATATGTATATAAGAACTAAGTATTACTATATGATTCAGTCTTAAAATTTCTACCTTATTTACATTAAAAGCTGAATGCTCGTTAGAGCTGTCGCTACTTGCCCTACGTTGCCTGAGTGGGGTCTTCGTCGCCGACATTCTCCCCCTCGTGCATGGCACCATCCTCCTGGCTCGGCGACTCCTTCGGCACTAACAGCACTATTCTTGAACTGGGTCGTCGTAATACACCTCCTCGCGTCTCGACGTCGACGACTCGGGTTCTCCCATCAGGTCCTGGATACACCGCAAGGATCTTGCCACGCGGCCAGGTGCATCTTGGTAGGGTGTGGTCGACGATCAGCACGATGTCCCCAACTTGCAGGTCTGTGGCGCTGGTTCTGCCCTTCGTTTACCTTGGCAGTAGAGTGGGCAGATACTCGCGCAACCATCGTTGCCAGAAGTGGTCGGCAAGACGCTGCGTAGTCTTCCAGGTGTCTCTCCCGACGAGCTCGTGGTCTTCGAAGCTGCCGATTCTCGCTGCGCCGCATGATCGCCCGATGAGGAAGTGGTTCGGAGTGAGGGCTTCTTCTTCTAGGTTCTCGGAGAGGTGAGTGAGAGGTCGAGAGTTTCTTATGTGCTCGGCCTCTAAAAGGAGGGTGTTGAGTACCTCCTCTCGGGGATGCCTTTCTTTCAGCGTGGCGTTTAATGCGGTTTTGATAGATCGCACCAGACGCTCCCATGCACCGCCCATGTTGGGTGCACCGGGTGGTATGAACTTCCACTGCACACCAATCTTTTCCGCTTCCGAGACGAGGTCTTCTTGGTTCATTTTGTCGAGTGCTTCTTTTAATTCCTTACTTGTACCGACGAAGTTAGTTCCGTTGTCTGTGTAGATCGTCTTAGGCATTCCTCTTCTTGCGGCGAATCGTCGTAGCGCATTTATCATGGAGTCGGCGGAGAGTGTCGGAGCAAGCTCGATGTGTACCGCTCTGGTGGTTAAACAGGTGAAGAGTGCTCCCCATCGCTTCTCGTGTCTTCTCGCTACGGTGATTGTCATCGGGCCGAAGTAGTCTATGCCGGTGCATGTGAACGGAGGGGTACTGTGCATCAGCCTCTCAACTGGTAAGTTTCCGGTCGGTAGTTCTTGCGGCCTTGCCCTTTTTGTCTTACACCACTGACATTGATGCTGGACCGCTTTGATTGCTGATCTTAATCCTAATATCTAGAAGCGTTGTCTTACTTCATTCATCACTGTCGCATGATTCCCATGATTGAAACGGCAGTGGAAATGTTCTAGGATGAGTCTTGTAATCTTGTCCTTGTTGTCCAGCACGACGGGGCGCTTGTAGTCTCTAGTCACACCCTGTATCGCGTCGATCCGTCCCTTTAGACGCAGAAGACCTCCTTCTAGTACTACGTCGAGCCTCTTTAATTTGCTATTGCCCTCTATTTGCTTCCCTTGTTGTATGTGCCTGATGTCTTCTTTGAAGCTTCTTTCTTGGCTCCCTTTCAGCAACAGAGTTTCCGCTTGTTCTAGTAGGTCTGCATCTATCGGTAGGTACTTCGTTTCTGGTTTTCTAGAAGGCCGATTAATCTTTTCTATGGTCTTCAGCTTCTTTGGTTGCGTCATCTTCCAGGCGGGATCTTGTCTTCCTACGTGGACCCTTTCTTTGTTTCTGCAGCGTCGTATGAACTGCAGTACTCGTGCTGTGGCTCTACAGAGTCTCAGCCATGATGAAAATCTTTCTGGTTCTGGAAATGGCTTGGTGGTGCTCATTGCTGCTGTGGCGTCTATGCTGTGTATCCTTTCTTCCCCAGTGGCTTCTTTCTTAAAGCTTCTTGCCTCAGGCCAGTGCATTTCTTCTTTCTTCAGGAAGTCTGGACCGGTGTACCATCGGTGGTTATGGTCGAATTGCTCTGGCACGTTACGTGTTGCGCCGTCCGCGGGGTTCTTAGCAGAGGGCACCCACCTCCATTCCTGTGGTTTAGTGAGGTCTTCTATCTCCGCCAAGCGATGAGCTACAAATGTCTTGAATGTTCTCGGGTCTGTTTTGATCCATGAGAGTACGATGCTGGAGTCTGTCCAGAAGATCTTTCTCTGCACCTTCAGAACCATTTCTTCTTCCACCGAGTGTGCTAGTCTACTGCCTAATAGGGCAGCCTGTAGTTCGAGTCTAGGGATTGAAACCGGCTTTAATGGCGCGACTCTTACTTTTGCCGCAACCAAGCTTACGTAGTAAGTCCCATCTTGTTCTTCTGTTCTCCAATATACTGTGGCTGCGTACGCCGACTCGCTTGCATCAGTGAACGTGTGTAGCTCCCCCTCGGTGCGATGTGGTGCTAGGCATCTCGGTATCTGAAGGTCTTGGAGCAGCTTCATCTTCTCAAGGTAAGTTTTCCAAGCTTCGTACTCTTCCTTTTCTATTTCTTGATCCCAACCTACGCCGCTTCGCCATATGTTCTGGAGCAGCTTCTTTCCTTGGATGAGGACCGGTGACACTAATCCCAGTGGATCGAACGTGGACATTACTGCACTGGTGACTTCCCTCTTGGTGGGCACCTTGAAACCTTTGACTATTTCTTCTGATGTGTTTCGAAGATTCGCCCTAAACCCTATGGAGTCCCTTTTTGTAAACCAGCGGAGGCCCAGCGTCTTCTCTTCTTTTTCTCCAAGTTCTACTTCAGTCTTCTCTGTGTCTTCGATGCTTATGTCTTGCAACAGCTCAGGTTGATTTGATGCCCATCCCCTTAGTTCGAAGCCTGCCTTCTTGTGAATAGAGTTCACCTGTGCTGTCACTCTTCTGAAGTCTTCTTCTGAATGGAAGCTATGTAGATAATCATCCATGTAGTGATTCAGCTCGATGGCTCTCGCAGCCTCCGGATACTGTTCCTTGAAGTCCGCCGCGTTTCGGTTCTTCACATAGATTGCCGTGCTCGGAGATGATGTAGCACCGAAGATCACTGATGTCATCCTGTATTCCTTCGGCGGCACGTCTCTAAGATCTCCGTGCCACAGAAACCTTAGGCTGTCTCTATCTTCTGGTCGTATGCGAACTTGAAGGAACATTTCCTTGATATCTGCTGCTACTGCTAACGGTCCTTGCCGAAACCTCAGCAACACTCCAAAAAGCGATTGCAATAGGTCTGGTCCCGGCAGGAGAGCATCGTTGAGGCTTCTTCCCTTTGACTTGGCTGCAGCGTCGAAAACAATCCTTATCTTTTTCTTCAACGGATGAACTACGGAGAAGTGAGGGAGATACCATAACTACGTTGAATCTTCCTTTCCCTTAGCTGCCTCTTCTGCATACTTATTGTCGATTAAGTGTTGGACTTGCTTGCCGTATTCCGCCTTCAACTGAGGATCTTTGTCCATTTTCTTTTCGATGTTGGTCAGTCGGTTCTTGGCAGAAGTGTAACTTTCTGGCATTTCTTCATTTTCTTTCTTCCACAGAAGTCCAATCTCAAATCGACCATCTTCTAATCTTCTGCAGGTCTTTTCTAAGATGGCGAGTGCTTTTCCTTCCGAGTCGGTGGTGGGTCTGCGTGGCCGTACACCAAGTGCTTCGATGGCGAAGTGCTCCTTTATAGTCTGATGCATATCTTCTTCCGGTGTGCTAACATGAAGACATCTATTTACAAAGTGTGTTTGTCTTATGTTTCCCATATCCGACCCGTGCAGCACCCAGCCAAGTTCTGTTCCGGAGGCAACTGGTTGTCCTGGTTTCCCTCTTCTTACTTCTTGAGTCACTATCAGCTCCCAGTTATCTTGACCGATGAGCAATCGTGGTGACTCCCCTTGGTAATGTAGAGTGTCGGCTAAGTTCTTCAAATGTTCACACTCTTCGATTCTTCTTCTGTTGAAGAACTGTGGTGTAAGCTTCAATTCGTCTATTGTCCGGACTCTTCTGAGAATCTTCCTTGTTTCTTCTGGTTGATGAACCCCTTTTACTGCAAGGTCCATTGTTTGAGAGTCCTTCTTTCGCATGAGCCTACCCCCGACGGTCTCGATGATCAGTTCCTCGGCCTTTCCTTTGGCACCGATTTCGTTTGCCACCTTTTCATCGATTAGTGACACCGTTGACCCTTCATCCATAAGGGCCAGTATCCTCTTTGATCCTCGCGAACCGAAGACTTCTACTGGAATTATCTTCAGGTACGCCCTTGCATTGTTAACTGAATTTACCGATGCCATGATGCTTGTCACCTCTTGTTGTGTTTCTGTTTTCCTTTCCGAGGTTCTTTCTTCTGGGTCAACGTGCAACAGATGATGGTGCCACCGTTTGCATTCTTTACACGGCGGTTTCCTACAGCTCTCCTTCCGGTGTCTTCCTTGTAAACATTTGAAGCAGACGCGACTCTTCTTGACCGTCGTCCACCGATCTTGTACAGACGCCTTCAGAAACTTCTGACAGTCGACGAGAAAGTGTTCACCCTGGCATGCAGGACAGGTCCTTTCTGCTGGCTTTGTTCCTTTTCCTTTGAAGTCCCCTTCCTTTGCACAATGCGTTGTTTGTCAAAGAGTCTTCCTGTATCCGCTTTTGTCTTCCGTCGTTGCGAAGGCTCCGCACTTGTCTGCTTCCGTATTTAAAAACCTCGACACAAGTGTCAGGTGGAGAACTCGCCTTCTTTTGCTGCTGCTGTGAAGTCGTACCATCGGAATTTGAGTATCGTTGGCATCTTCTCTATAATTTGTTTCACCATCTCAGGTGAATATAGATATTGTGGTTTCTTCAACCCTTTTATCGCTGCTACGCTGTTGTTGATCTGGCTTGCGAATATGCATATGTCCCTTGGGTTTTCTGTAATCCTTGGTAACGCCTTGACCTTTTCTAATTCTGCCAGCACCAGCGCGTCAGGTCTTCCGTATCTTCTTTTGAGGGCTTGCATTACTTCTAACGGAGAGGCTTCGGAGTACAGCAAACTCTTGATAGCTTCTCTTGCATTTCCTTTCAGTGCTCTTCTTAGTCGAGCCATATTCTGAACTTCGCTGAACATTGGTGCAGTGTCTTCGTAGACAACCTTGAACGCCAACCACTCGCTGCTGTTGCCGTCGAAGTAAGGTAACTCGTGAATGTACTTCGGCTGCTCTGCTGATCCTCCGCCTGATCCTCCTCGTGTGGCAAAGGCCTCTTTCAACGCAGTCGTTAATGCTTGAATTTCAATCGTAGCACCTTTCGTTGAGGAGTTCTCTTCAGGTTTCATCTCTTGTGGCTCTTCCAATGGGCGTTGACCTCGTGGCTCTGGTCTTTCTGTATAACAGTCTTCTAGTACTGAAGATTGAATCCAGTTCTGCACCTGTGCTGTTCTATCTTCCAGGTCTTCATCCACGGAGTCTTCATCTGCACACTGTGCCAGCTCCAATCTGACACGAGCCAGTCTTGCCGCAGCCTGTGCTTGTTCTAGCTCCAGGCGTGCCAATTCTTCTCTGGCTTCCAGCTCGCGTCTTCTGGCTGAGGAACTCGTGGTCTTCGTGGACCTGGCGCGACGACCGACCCCCTTCGGTTTCAGGGTGGCGGCAGAACCATCAGCACCCTTTTCCGGAACATCTTCTGGAGTCTTCTTGGTCGTTCCCTTTCGTGCGGCGTCACTGGTTGCCGCCGTGGTCGCTGTCGTAGTTTCCGTTGCGGAAGTCCCTTCGGTTCCTGAAGAAGTTGCCGTAGTGACCCCTTCTGACCCAGAACTCTCTTCTGTCGCGTCCTTATCTGAAGGACGAGACGGGGGGTGTGAGGGGGCATCCTTATGTGACCTAGTTACTGGCATCTTCTGGCAGGGATCCGGCTCGAAGGACCAACTGTTGCGACTGTCGGGCTACTCCCTAGCAGTCTGGGACTTCTCCCACTTGATTGACGTACGTTTAATTTGGCGCTGGTAACGTACGTCCCACGCACCCCTGAATGCGTATTTCGAAGGGACTTGTTTAGAGGAAACTTGAATACTAATCTTGATACTAATCTTGATGCTAATCTTGATGCTAATCTTGATGCTAATCTTGATACTAATCTTGATACCAATCTTGATACTAATCTTGATACTAATCTTGATACTAATCTTGATACTAATCTTGATACTAAGGGATAAGGGATAAAATAAAAAGAATGCTTTTTCTTTTATTGCTTCAGGGTTCGGCTTCTATCTAGGTGTTGTTGCCTCTTCGGTGGCTACGCTGCGACTGACTCGAACCGTCAAACGGCTCGCTTTATAAGGCGGCCGGTCCGCCCTTATAGGCGACCACGTAAAATTGATCGCTTTTTTGACCCTTTTTCACTTGAGCCGAACCCTTTAAAAGCGTTTATTTAAAAAACCCTTATAAAAACTATTACAATATATACATCAAATTACTCGTTATGACTTATTCTATATAATGGTATAACAATTTTTATAATTACAACAATTAAAATTGTGTTTTTAGAGCGAAAACAACAAAAAATCTTAAGACAGTTTTGCTATTCCTATTAATAGTTCTTAAATATAGTATAAAATAGTTTCTTATTATGATATTACGAGTTTTTTATGTTATTTCTATCCATTTAGATTAGTTTTAATTATTATTTATCACATAAAATTTACTAACAAAGAATTACGTAATTACGAAACCGTACACAATAGGACTTAATTGTTATCACTCTTACTAGATTTACTAGCAATTCTTTTTCTGAAATAACTTAAGTAATAAGTAAAAGAAATATTACGTTCTTATTAGAATCTTATAGAAATATTAAAATGTTACCTAAACAACTAATCACTCTATACTAAGGACATGTTTAGTACCAAATATAAGTCAAAATATGTATATAAGAACTAAGTATTACTATATTATTCAGTCTTAAAATTTCTACCTTATTTACATTAAAAGCTGAATGCTCGTTAGAGCTGTCGCTACTTGCCCTACGTTGCCTGAGTGGGGTCTTCGTCGCCGACAGGCACTACCTACCTTTTCTCGAAGTGTTTCGTCGTTTTTTGAACCCTCATAACTTTGGTTTCCGATATACCAGATAGTTCAAATTCTCAGAATATGATGTCATATTGGACTAATTAAACATACAAACTTTCAATTGCATAGCTCTGATACTTTAGATTTTATTGATATCTAAAATTCACCGATTTCGTCACTGACACACTGATTATCAACAAAACTGTTAGGGTAATTTAGTATGTAAACTAAGTATTGGTATACAAACAACAACAAAAACTTATTACTTTTGCCCCCCAACCCCTAACATTGGGGGGTAGAAGTTTATATCAGACTTTCATAATTTTTTATGCTAGAGATTTTATTTTTGGTATAGGGACTTTTTCGAAAGAAGATTTACAAGAAATACACCCCAAGGAAAGAAAAAAAAGGACAAGTAAAAAATTCTGCCTTAAGCAACTTACAAAAAGAAATGAAATCCTACCAAAAACATTTTCATGTAAAATGTTGCCAAGAGGACTGCATATAGCTTACCCTGTGAAAAAGATATCAGATCTCATGTAGAGCCAATCTTCTGAATCTACACGCCCTAACTCTACCAACCCTAACTTCTTAAACTCTACATCTCAGTAAAAATGTGTGGCCTGGCTGTATCGTTACTTCAGAAACTACATATTTGCCAACACAAAAGGCGTTCGTTTCGCCTTCATGGCTATAGCGAAACGGGCAAGTCATAAATTTTTACTGAGATGTAGAGTTTGTGAAGTTAGGGTTGGTAGATTTAGGGCGTGTCGATTCAGAAGCTTGGCTCTACATGAGATCTGATATGTTTTTCACAGGGTAAGCCATAAAAAAGAAGTTGATAGTAACAATGACCTGTACTTGCGGCACCTACCTCTACAAGCTTCATCTTCCATATTCATCGATGATAGAAAGAACCATTTAGTTTAGGTCTTACGGCCGTCAGTAGAATAACGTAGTACGAAATTATTGTGGAACAAAAGTCAGATTTCCTTGTCTAAAACTATGAAAATGCTGGTTGTCACATAATTGTGATTTGAGATGTACCTAATAATTTACGCAAATAAATTCATATCACAAACACAATAAAACATACTGCTGAATTGAGATCCTCCATTTTTTTTTTAATTTGGGAAAAAAGAGATAACTATTATTTTTAGCGCCACCTCTGAGCTTAAACACGAACTGCGATCAGTTTTGTCGAACCCTGTATTACTATGAGCTCAGTAGATATGTTTTTGTTTGTAGACAATAGATAGCGTTACTAGCTTCCCAACGTGCCTACAAAAGCTCGCTTGAAATAAGATAAAGAAGCTGGCCGAGCACAGAACAGTGGCTACAGAACAGTGGCTGAGTGACACTGGTGCATGTGCATGTAATGCATGGCGTACCAACATGACACCAGCACGGTTTGTTTAACTGTTTATTACTGTATAATATATATACCACTTTATGTCTACCTATAAATACAGCAGAAGCAGAAACTGACGACACCGGGCGCGGAGCCTATCGCACTTCTGTGCAAAACTGCAGCAATATGCTGGGATAGACACCTTTTCTGGCATTGTATAGGCCATCACGGGCGTAGCCAGGTTTTAGTTTCGGGGGGAGTTCTTGAATAACTCCCGTTTAAGAAACATTTCAGGGGGGTGGGTTTGAACTCCAATCCCTTCCTTTGCTAAGGCCTATGCAGGGCCTTATATGTAATTGCTTATGGCCCACTCTTTCATATTGTATTTAATCATGAGTTGTTCTGTAAATGTTGGAATGAACCCGAAATGAAATAGTTGGAACCCTTTTAGTTCGGCTCGGTTAACCTTCCAAACGCTTAGTGCTAGTAAGATGAAACTTTGCATGATTATGTGTATTTACCACGTCGACAAGCGCTAAAATGAAACCACGAAAAAACATTTTTTTGAGGTACCACCCCTACACGTAAAGTGGGGATTTTTTTTATTCTCACGTCTACCCAATGGTGTGGATTATCATTAGATAATCTTTTAATAACATTGAGAGGCTGCTAAGACGATTTGTTGGTTTAGGTATGCGTTTGTGCGATATTCAACTTTGAAGTGTATTTTTTTCACGGATTCTTATTAGAACTTTGAAAGGGGAACAATTCTGTCATACTAAACTTTAACCATTTACGCAGCGAACGTTATGGAAGCTCTCAAAGAGAATAATTTTCTCATTTTGGCCGTAGCGTTAAGATATAGTCTATAACCTTTCTTGATAAATGGCATATTTAACACTTAACTATTATTTAAAATCGGACCAGAAGTTCCTGAGACTAGCGCGGTCAAAAAACCAAACATACTCTTCAGCTTTATAACAATAATATAGTACAGAAGATTGTAAATGACATAGTACGTGCTACAAGAAATGTAACTTTGTTTCGTCTCAGGTGCTGGTGAGTGCAGGCCAGTCTCTCACAGGTGAATCACCATTCCACATCAGACTACGTCTAGTATAACTTAACTCTATCTGTACTTCATAAGTTGTATCTATCTTTGTGATGAGAGAAATGCAATTTAATTATCTCTTCTTTCTTGGCCTAACACCAGCAGTGGACAGGGCTCGGTTGGGATGGTGATGATGTTACATTTATACTATACAATTACCTGAGGGTGTCCATTCAAGTACGGTTAGTTATCATGTCGCGCGACTGCTCCTTTCATATTTAAGTAACTATTGATGAACAGCTCACTGCTATAAACAAAGGTTAAGGCGCAGATATAAACTCATATCGAATAATGATGGAAATACCGAGACCCGTCCTCAGGCAATTCCACGTGCTCGTCCACCGGCACCGGAGTGCCAGATAAAAGAGAGTCAGTAAGAGACGCACATTACCTAAATAAAACGTAAATCGAACTTACTACTGAAGGTTTATCCATTGGCAGCGCGAGATCTCGTAGTGTCGCACTGCCCAGTGTAACAGAGCACACGTCACACGCGCACTCTCAACGCCTCTATTGAACACGCGCACTGCTTATAACTTTCATACACGGTTGGGTTTTTTATTTTTCTTATTGATTGAACAGTTTTTACGTAGATAAAATTTTATGCTTGAAGCATTTCGAAATAGTTCAGTTTTTTATTTGGAGATACATTGTTTTTGACAGTTTGTTTTCACAAAAGCATCAGCATATCATAGATCTGCATTGTAAATAGTTTTTTATAAAACTTTTAGAGATAATATAGAACCTTATTTTTGAAACATGATGTATTGTCCACATTTGCTATGAATATGGCAGGTAGGTACTCTGGCGTACTACTACTTCAGAGCTATTGGCAGCTATTAGGTATAATTTTTTTAAATCTTTTTTCAAACGTACATATGTTATGCTTCTTTCTATACTGAGGTGTCCCTAGTCCCTGTCCCTGTCCCTGACAAAAGTGTACAGGATATTGGCATGTTCGAGCTACTCTTCTATTGTTACTCCCTAACTAAGGCTAGATTCGCTACTTTACGTTAAATTTGCGCTTTAACTCTCTTAGAATATGCGTCAAATTTACCTTCTTTTAGTCTCGTTATAATTATTTATGCGGCTGGTGGTGAAAACGCACTCTGCATCGAACCCAAAATAAATTGAGATAGCAGTAGAAAATTATGAAATGATGAAGTCAGTCGTAATTTTTCTTCAACGTCGAGAGCAATAAAATACCACACGTCGCTCGATACCACTGCGTCACAGTGACTGTGTGCTGCGGTGGAGCACGTACAGGTAACGCCTGCCGTTTCGTGCGCAGCAATGTGTAAACAAACACATCAGGGTGATCAAACGACCTCTTAGTTTATAATGTTTTGTATGTGTAGTCCAATGCACGTGAGTGTATGCTATTCTTTTATTGACTCTGTTGTGCTTTGTAACTTTTAAACTTTTGCGTTCCATGATATAATAATTATTATTTTTACGGGGATTAACGCGACCACTTATTTAAAGGTATTAGAGCCACGTTGATTTCAGCATGAATGGGCCGGCTCGACCGGGGCGGTACTACCCTCGCACAGAAAATCAACGTAAAATGACAGCGTTCGTGCTGTCGTGTTTCGTTGGTGAGTGCGAGACCGGAGGCCCAAATAGTCTAGTCAACAAGTTCCATACTTGTTGACTAGACTAAAAGATGCAGCAGCATCACTAGGCCGCCATACTGCATTGTCTGCATTCGCAGTGAGTATAGTGACCGCCACTCTTGGATTCTGCTTATGCTTTCCATCAGGCAGAGTAGAGTCATTTTGGCGGGCAATACACAAAAAAAAAAAAGGTATTACATGCCTCTGATTTGCCTGACGTTTTGAGCAGGTTGCACTGGCCGTGGTCACAGGCTGACTGGCTCAGCGACGCACGCCCTCCGTCGTCGAATCCGTGAAGTAGAAGGTTCTTCATCCGCCCGCACATTTTCGATATTATTGATATTTTTGTTTCGCCATGAACCGTCACATACCACACTAACAGTGTCCCTATTCTGTAAGCAAACCGATATATCCCTATTCTGGTGTTTATCCGACTGCGCAGAAAAGCATGGTGGTATATTTTTTAACGTCAGGCAAATCAGAGGTATGTAATACCTTTAAATAAGTGATCGCGTTAATCCCGTAAAAATAATATAAATATTATTATAACTGTTGTGATATCTTAACAGTACTTTTTTTAAAAGAAGACAAAGGCTTAGGAATTAGACTAGATAGGATTAGACTTTACATGCATACATGAAACGGACTCTAAGAACACCCAGACTCAGAACAATAATTTGTGAATAACACAAAGTGTTGTCTTATGTGGGATTTGAACCCTCAACACTTCAGCGCAGCAGAAAGCGGCGTGGCTACCGCTTAAACCAGTATCCAATCCGCGAGGCAAATGTTTTCTCTTTTGGCCAATCGAACTTAAAAACAATACAAACATAAAATATACTTATTTTTTAGCACAAATAAAAGTTGTACAATGACTTACTTTATGTCACAGGCATTTTCTCCCAGTCCAGCTTACGGTGGAGCGGAAAAATAATCATCACTACATAGTATAAAACTTTAAAGACTTTAAACAGATTTTAGGTACCTAGCACACATTATAATACTACTATTTAAATGAATAAAGAATTAGGTATAGGCAATTTATGAAGAACCAGTTTATTTTACGCTTTTAAGTGTTTTTTTGGCAGAGAGTTTTCGTTGGATGTTTTTTGGAAGTCGGTTTTTTTTTTTAATAAAAAGTTTTTCAGTTTTTAGTGCAAACAATCGTAGGTAAGTAGTAAGTTGAACTATTTCATCAAATTTCATCATCAAGAATACAAATAAAGGTCTAAACGTACGTGTAATATTGAAATCATCCTCTAATTCCTAACTGTTGAAGAGTTTAACCTTCTATCATCAGTTCACCTAAGTAACTTGAAAGTAAACGACTGAAGGTCTTTAGATACGTATGAAATTGAAAGAATTATCCTCCAACTCCTAACCGTTGAGGAGTTGTACCTTCCACCTTCCATCATCAGCTTACCTAAATAATTTGAAAGAATACGACTAAAGGTAACATATATACATCTGATATTTAAAGATTTATCCTCCAACTCCTAACCGTTAAGGAGTTGTACCTTACATCATCAGCTCATCATCATGAAATGATGACTACCAGACGCAAATACGGGTGTAACTTCAGAAAATATACGAAAAACATAGTATGTGCCTATAAAAAATGAGAGTTTCCCTCGATTTCCCTGGGATCCCATCATCAGATCCTGATATGCTGGCAATGGGACCACCTCGGAAGCATAGACTTTCGAATACAAAAAAAATTTGAAATCGGTCCACAACTGACGGAGTAATCGGGTAACATACATAAAAAAAAAATAAAAAAAAATACATACAGTGGAACATAGAACCTCCTCCTTTTTAACCGACTTCCAAAAAGGAGGAGGTTCTATGTTCCACTGTATGTTTTTTTTTTTTATTTTTTTTTTTTTTATGTATGTTCACCGATTACTCCGTCAATTGTGGACCGATTTTGAATATTTTTTTTGTATTCGAAAGGGTATGGTCCCGAGGTGGTCCCATTGCCAGCATTTCAGGATCTGATGATGGGATCCCAGGGAAATCGAGAAAAACCCTAATTTTTTATAGGCACATACTATGTTTTTCGTATATTTTCTGAAGTTACACCGATATTTGCGTCTGAGAGTCATCATTTCATGATGATGAGCTGATGATGTAAGGCACAACTCCTTAACGGTTAGGAGTTGAAGGATAAATCTTCCAATTTCATACGTATCTAAAGACCTTCAGTCGTATACTTTCAAGTTATTTAGGTGAGCTGATGATAGAAGGTTAAACTCTTCAACAGTTAGGGATCAGAGGATGATTTTAATATTACACGTACGTAAAGACCTTAATTTGTATTCTTGATGATGAAATTTGATGAAATAGTTCAACTTACTACTTACCTACGATTGTTTGCACTAAAAACTGAAAAATAAAAACTTTTTATAAAAAAAAAACCGACTTCCAAAAAACAGCCAACGAAAACTCTCTGCCAAAAAAACACTTAAAAGCGTAAAATAAACTGGTTCTTCATAAATTGCCTATACCTAATTCTTTATTCATTTAAATAGTAGTATTATAATGTGTGCTAGGTACCTAAAATCTGTTTGAAGTCGGTGCTAAGCCAAAAAGAATACAAACGAACAATTACAAAAGTCTAAGCGATAGTCACTTAGCACCGACTTCAAACAGATTCTAGGTACCTAGTACACATTATAATACTACTATTTAAATGAATAAAGAATTAGGTATAGGCAATTTATGAAGAACCAGTTTATTTTACGCTTTTAATTGTTTTTTTGGCAGAGTTTTCGTTGGATGTTTTTTGGAAGTCGGTTTTTTTTTTTATAATTGGAAGTCGGTTAAAAACAAAGTCGCTTTCTCTGTCCCTATATCCCTATGTATGCTTAAATCTTTAAAACTACGCAACGGATTTTGGAGCAGTTTTTTTAGTAGATAGAGTGATTGAAGAGGAAGGTTTATATGTATAATAACATCCATTAAATAGTGGAGAAATACTGTTATTTTCGAGGTTTCTGATGTGATGTAGCAAATAAACACATTTTTTGCGCTTACATTGCAAACGCTGGTTGCACCCTACGAGATAGATCAAAATAATGTACTACAGTATTGTACACCTTAAAAAGGTCTACAAAAAAGTCCGCGACGGTATATGTCTGTCTCTTAGGGATAACCCACAACTACCAATTTTTATTCCTTTCTTTTTACAAGAAATGATGGCTTATTTGCGAAGCGATTTTAAGCAATACAGAATGAATCCTTATACAATTAAGTAAATTAAATACATTGTGCATTTAATATAGATCAAAATGGCCCTTTACAGTATCTAATTTAAATGAATATATTCGAAGATATTACAGATTTAAAATGCACGAATCTTGTCGTCGGTGGGGGCATCTGAAATGCACCCGTGCGAAGCCGGGGCGGGTCGCTAGTTAGAACATAATTTAGAAGTTGGAGAGAAACAATATACATAAACATACATACGTCAATCTTACAGACTACCAGGCCATGTGATGGAAAGAAGGAAATAAAAACATGGAAAGTATAGGGCAGGTATATATAGGCTGATATATTAAAAAGTTTATAGGAAGAAGAAGAAATCAAAGCAGTATACATACATCTATATTTTTTATTAAAGAAATAGTAACATTTGGTATTAAAATTTTAAAAAAATACATAGAAATATAAATAACTAAAATTAATAGAAATTCAACACATACTCAAGTTTAATATTGTGACCTAAATGAAAGCATAGTTGGTTATAGGTTAAGGCGTCTCCCAGGTAATATGCCTTTAGGAATCTTGAAAGCATTTAATGTGAGCGCACGTCTTAATGGGACTGGTGGGTTCCACAACCGAACTGCTAGGCGAGAGCCGTGGTCGAGGAATTTAATAGTGTCCTAGTGTTTCTTAAGTTAAGTACATACATATAAGCCATTGAGAGTGCGGATGAATCTGCTAAGGCTTCCAAAATACGAGTTTGAATTTTGGATTCTCGGAGATGGATCGTTATAGCG
Source organism: Diaphora mendica (assembly GCA_949125395.1). Lineage (NCBI taxonomy): Eukaryota > Metazoa > Arthropoda > Insecta > Lepidoptera > Erebidae > Diaphora > Diaphora mendica. The sequence continues at coordinate 223,059 of OX421330.1, forward strand.
AAGAAACACACACTTGATTAAGAACGAAGAGTGGACACAGGCAAGGTAAATGTATTGTAAATGCGGTATCAGCACCACTGCTTTCCCACGAGTGTCGTCAGAATAAGAAGCTTCTAAAGGAGCAATCTGCGCAGAACAATATCACAAGAAAGAGGAGGAAAATTAGAAACAAACCCTGTACCAACCGGCGTGATATCGGCCAAATCCTCTTTTTGATGAGAGGCCTATGTTAAGCACTGAACTGCTAAAGACTGAAGTTTGGTGTAGGTAAGTGTAGTAGGAGAGTTGACAATGTTCAGTTCATTTCGTGATAAAAGGAGGAAACATGAATGAACATATTTACGAAAGTTCTTATCAAATCCAGTTATTCATAAGGCGGTTTAATTCGGTGACTGTATTTCGCAGTAGTATATGTACATCATTTTAGCCCAAGACGGGGGTTATGAGTTATGGGTACTAGTACTGCTTTTTTACTAGGAAGGAATATATTACGTAGATAGACGGCATGTAGCGCAGCTGTAGGTCTCTGGCTGACAAAAAAAAAGGACTGAAGGGAATGACCGTGTAGTTAAAGTGTTGGATGGCAGTTTACCTATCCTTTAGTTTATATTGTAACGGGGGATTATTTATTCACTGGTTAATATGGTAAATAATGTATGTAAAGGAATTAGATAATTTGAGATAAGTGACACCTATAGGACGGTAGGAAGTTGTTGCAGAGAAACGTTTATTGAGGTAGTTCTCGAAGACACTTATAGATGGCGCTGGGTGTCTTGTTGCCTGTTTTTTAGAAATTAAATATTTAAAAAGAAATGTTATAAATAATGTTTAATATAGAAAATTTAATATAATAATATACATATAAACATTATTGTGCTACCTCAATAAACGTTTCTCTGCCACAACTTCCTACCATCCTATAGGTGTCGCTTATCTCAAATTATCTAATTCCTTTACATACATTATTTACCTTATTAACCAATGAATAAATAATGCCCCGTTACAATATATTTTAAGTTGAATAACAGCCGAACATAGACTTTTAACGTAAATTAAATGCAATTGCAGGTAACGAATTATTTTTAATTTCACAAATATCTTCGTTAAGTTTACCTTCAATCGACGGCCTCTAACAGAGCACTGATGGTCATAGGCCTCTTCTTAAACTTAAACATTTATAATTGACTCATTTCTAAGTTCGAAGATAACTTACAACAAGCTATTGAAAACTCTTAGGAATGATATAATTCTACAAATTGGCTGAAATTGGACTTCATCACTTGTAACTACCTAACAACTAGTGTATGACTCTCAAAAATACCTTACCTTAGTTCCAGAACTTCAAAATACTTTTGCGAATATTTTCATTGTATTTAAATTACATCTTACATCGTGTTGAATAAATTGTGTACATGACTTTGTGTATAACATGACTCACGGGAAATCTTCACTTTTTCACAACACATCAGTTTAACGATGTAACGAGGGACGTCGTAACCCTCGGCATGCTCACTAATTATAAAATAAATGTGACAATGTATAATAAATATTTTATTTGTTCGATTTACAAACAGTATTTCACAAAAATAACTCCATTTGTACCCATGCGTTTAAAACGAGCGCACTCACCGACAACAACAGTTCACGCACAAAACCTGAGCCGACACAGTCCACGGGCGCCGGGCACTCGACGAGCGCCGGGCACAGCACTATACAATACGTTAACACTAGCGGCTAGAGCGGGCCGGGCCGTCACCGGTGCGGCGGCAGGAAGCCGAGCGCGCGCAGCACGGCGCCGGCGCGCGCTGCGAGCGGCTCGCGCCAGCGCCACAGCGCCGTGTCGCGCACCGGCGCCTCGCTCAGCTCCTTGCACGACTTGCTGAGCGCCGTCACGCAGTCGGCGCGGTAGTGCTGCAGCCGCGCGTGCCGCGTCTCCAGCGGGTAGCTGGAGCACGCGCCGCCCAGGCACGCCAGCGGGAAGTGGTTGTGCAGCGCCAGCACGCGCTCCGTCTCGTGGAACGCCTTCACGTACTGCCCGGGCTTGGTGAAGTTGCGCGTGCGGTACACGTGCTGCAGCATGTGCATGTAGTGCGGCACGCCCTCCTCCCAGCCGTGCTCGTGGCGCAGCGAGTCCAGGAAGTACAGGTTGGAGGCGTGGTAGGACGAACGTGGAGGTTTGCCCGGCAACGGCGCGCTCAGCGGCAGTACGCGGCGCATGAGCGCACTCCAGTCCGCGTCTTCGAGAGGCACGATCACCTCGTCGATGTCGAGCAGGGCCAGCCAGCGGTACCGATACATGTTGCGGTACAAGCAGTCGTTGTACGGTATCAGTTCCATCTGACGCTTGTGCGTCGTTTTCTTCTTGAGATACATGTGCTGCAGCCCCGGCAGGTTGGGCTGGCCGCCGGGAAGCGTGATAGGCGTCACGCTCACCACTCCTTGTTCGACGTAGTAATTTAGCACTTTCGTGATATTAGGATGCACCTGGAGTTCATAGAAAAACACCTTGTCGGCGCCGAGAAGCCGCACCAATTCGATCCATTCCACTAAGCGCACGGATAAGTCCTCGTGCAAGAAATCTAAGCCCTTCACACATATAGCAAAGTCTCTTTGCGTCTCGGCCGGCGGGCGGTCGTGATGCACTCGCAGGTTGTTGGTGGCGCGGTCGCACGGAGCCTGCACTATCGACACGGAGGCGGGCACGAGGTGGCGCACCTCGGCCGGCAGCACGCACGCCATCAAGTACGGTTGGAGAACACGATCTCGGTAGTTACCCCACTTGCTGTTCCACACGTACTTGTACTCCAGGTTGCGCACTACCACAGGCGCCTCGCGCTCCTCGAACCACAGCTGGCAATGGGTCACCAACGTGGGTTTGATGCGGTCGTGCACGGCCAGGATGCGCACGGCGGGCCCGATGCGAGACGTGTTGCGATCGTCCAAATAAGCGCCATAGAAGTGGAACACGCCCGCATCGGTGTGGAGCGTCTGCCAGTACGTATTGTGAAACTCCAGCTCGTAAATGGAAGGGAAGGGGGCGCAGTCTTTCTTCTTGAAGAACTTGTTCTTGTCGTTCTGATGCTTGTGCCAGTAGGCGAGGGGCAGCGACGGCAGGCGGCGCTCGGTGTCGGCGCGCAGCTGCTCGTCGGTGATGACGCGCGCGTCGGTGGCGGGCGAGGGCTGCGCGGTGGGCGGCGGCGCGGGCGTGGACGTGGCCGCCTCCGACTGCAGCAGCAGGCGCGCGGGGGGCGCGGGGGGCGCGCGGCGCGCGGGCGGGCGGCTGCAGACGCGGCAGCGCCACCACCAGCAGCGCGCCCCAGCACAGCAGCGCCGCCAGCCAGCGCACGCGCGCGCGCGACCCGCACCACGCCCCGCACCACCCACGCATCACCTGGAAACGACCAAACGACAACATTATGCGTTGCACTCTTTGCGCACGGCTACACGCTACACGCCGCCGACCGTACCTCCAGCCTATTGTAAAGGGACCCTCATCCTGGCACGGGCCGGTAAAACACTGGCGATTTAAACCTGGAGTATGACGTCATCATACGTAGATCCATCCGACCTGAACTCGCCCACCCGAACCCCGACAATAGCGTACAAATGGAATCAGTCCTCACATAATATTTTTACAAAAATACTGTAAAGAGTAGTGTACCGACGCGGCTACTCTACCACTGTCATGCCCCTGTCTACGTAGACGTGTGTCACCATCGAGAATATACAGAATAAATAACACAACGAAAAATTTGTACAAAGAGGATAGTATCTAGTACCGGTATAGCTATGTTGCGTTAAGTAATACCACAGATAAGATAATAAGGCTGACTCTGTTTTAGCAACTGCAAAACTACATCTCACGACACTCACGAGCACAAGAGACCCGCGCTCTGAACATGTTTTTTTTTTTTTTTTTTTTTATGGAATAGACCGGCAAACGAGCAGACGTATCGCCTGATGGTAAGCGATTACCGCCGCCCATGGACATCCGCAACACCAGAGGCGTCACAAGTGCGTTACCGGCCTTTTTGGGGGATGGGGGGGGGGGAGATAGGGGGAGGGGTTGGGGTATGGGCCTCCGGTATCCTCACTCACTCGGTGAAACACAGCGCAAGCACTATTTCACACCGGTTTTCTGTGAGGCCGTGGTATCACTCCGGTCGAGCCGGCCCATTCATGCCGAAGCGTGGCTCTCCCACGGTATACCGTATATACCGCCCAATTTACATCTATTTAGCGACTGAAAACGTGACAATGTATCACACAGGACCTAAAAACGCAACAACGAAAGTTCTAAAAAGTGCTTTAGACAACTGAGAAGTTCGTGCCACAAAGACTTACAGAAGCTACAGCCTAGATATGTTATACATATATAGGTTTAGAATAATTAATGGGGTACGTAGCACGTACTGTAGGCACATATGTGCATTAAAGACATGTCTATACATTTACTTATTATACATATATGATTAACTGGCTGTTCTCCGCGGCTTCATCTGCCTGATCACACAACACATATGTGGGAGAGCCACGCTTCGGCATGAATGGGCCGGCTCGACCGGAGTGATACCACGGCCTCACAGAAAACCGGTGTGAAATAGTGCATGCGCTGTGTTTCACCGAGTGAGTGAGGATACCGGAGGCCCATACCCCAACCCCCCTCCCCCTATCTCCCCCCCCCCCATCCCCCAAAGGCCGGTAACGCACTTGTGACGCCTCAGTGTTGCGGTTGTCCATGGGCGGCGGTAATCGCTTACCATCAGGCGATACGTCTGCTCGTTTGCCGGCCTATTCCATAAAAAAAAAAAAAAAAAAATGTCTGAACGACACAAGGAATAATTTGAAATCTGACTGATAGTCGCAGAGATTAACGGGCTTAAACAGTTTAGCATTTATTTTAATCGTATTATCGTAATCGATTAGATGTGTGGCTTCATGAAATATTTGTTTGTGTGACTTCCTTAATGGTTGGTTTGCGTTGTAGTGGATCATAGCCGTGTGATGCTCTGTGGCAGTTTGCGCCTAGTGCCAGCAGATTAGGAAGCGGTCACGTTTGTACTTGCGATGTGACTGAGTAGGTATTTGGTGGTTTGCTAAAGCCCATGCATCGTCATTGCCAATAAATATACTCTCAGTTATGAGTCGCCAACATGTCAACTACTAGAGAAGTTGCGGTGTAGTACCTGAGCTGCTTGGTACGTAGCGCTAAGGATTGGTACTAGGCATAGTGTGAGTCAGGTCACGTATAACACATTAACTTATCGATAGGCTCAAAATTCATACAAGTAAGAACTATAATCTACTGGGGATGTATGTTTATACACACAGAAACGATTATTATTACTTCAGTTTTGAAGTAATAATAATCGTAATGTAAGGCATTCTTAAATGTTTAAAATAATTGATTAGTTGTATGGCGAGCTCCGCACAAGCTCCGACTTAACCCTGAAGTGCTGGTAATAGTGGTCGTGCAGGGCGCGGGGTCGTCGCCCGGAGACAGGATGCGCGACGAGTCCCAGTCCTGTCGCCCCTCTGACGCCCGCAACCCCCGAACGCGGGACAAGTTTTTGCGCGTGTCTATCGCCTGCGACTGGTGCCTCTCAAGGTTAAGTGGCATATTTGTGCAGTCGTCGTGAATCAGGCCTGCGACACGAGTACGACAGGTACTGAAGCGACTGCCGATGTAATGAAATACTCATAGCTATATTTATCAGCGCATGTTTTGTGTCCTTCAGCCCAATGCGGTTCGGTCTATCTCAATCAATATTATAAACGCCAAAAACTTTTTAGGTGTTAGTGCAGAGTACAGACAAGTACTAGAGGACTGCACATCCAGAACGAGTACTGTTCCTGAAGGATAAAGAAGCTTTTTGTACAGACACCATGTCGTATGCAAAAACTAATGAAGACTGTGTTTTGTCGCAGTGTACTCTGCTTCCATAGTAACTATAGTAAGTGTATAATTAACAGAAGAAGAACAATTCTATAAAGATTATAAGATACCTAACACCAAGCGTTGTATACGAGAAACCGAGAATGGAACCAAGAGACGTGCAATTATTAGAGAGGCTTATGTCCAGCTGTGGATTGTGATAGGGTGATGATGATGATGTTAACACCACAAGCTATATTCGATCCCATGAGAAACAAAAGTGCAGATTATATTTTAAGTAACGAATAAAAGGGCCTAAAACCATTTGTAGAAAATGTTAAAACACTCAACACAAATATTGAACGGTCGCAACCAGCCACATGGACAAACGAACTAAAGAAGATAGTCTTTGTGAGAATGGTTGACAGCCAAGAAAACTGTGCGTCAAAAGCGTACATTTTATTTTAACAACTCCCGCATTAGGATTATATATCCTGTGTCGCGTGGGACGTTACAAACATGCATGAAACGGACACAAAGAACACCCAGACCCAGAACAACCATTTGTGGATCGCACAAAGTGCTGTCCCATGTGGGATTTGAACCCACAATACTTGGCGCTGTAGAGAGCGGTGCGTCGACCACTTAAACCACCAGGCCAATCGTGCAGTCAAAAGTCTGCACACACACTGTGCTGCTGACGAATTCTCCCATCCACAGAATAAGAAGGAAGAAGCGACCCATGATCTTGGACCTTTATAAAAACCTCATTACCAACAACCCTTGAGTTGTGTAAACAAGAACAAGGCACTTTTAAAACACAGCTCATATAATACAGTTTAAAATAACTAATTGTGTTGTGTGTAACTTTTGGTGAAACTATTATGCTTTTATTATATAGATAATTATATTTGCGAATAGTTAGAATATTCAACTTGGAAATCCTTATACTCGTAGATGTTATCTAAAAAACAGTAGAAATATACGAGCATTTTTACCATTTTATTTAAATAATAACTATTTCTGTTTAGCAAGTTGCACAGAGTCCATTGTCTGTCACGAAGTCTCAAAACATTCTCAGTAGTGTTCACTAGTGAGCGCGCCAGAGCCGTGCCGTGCGGCAGTGAGATGGCATCACCTCGCCGACATGAGACACCGACAGCGACACCACAATGTTTACAAAAAAGAACCCTGCCTGACCGCTCATTCCTCATTGTGCACGTATTCATGCAAAAGATCTTATTTACAGACTGAATTATGTCCCACCTGTGCCTAGTATGTAACTTAATTGTTCAGTAGGGTCCTACCTACGTTATTCTCCATTTATAACTTCAAAAAAATAACTACATCATTGATAAAGTTATTAGTTTCTGTTTTAAAAATATGCAAAACTCAAGCTGCCATGACGTTACGTCAACACATCAGTAAAAAACTAAGTAAATTGTGATTTCGTTGTAAATATTCGTAAATATTATTCCTCTTGTGTTATTCATTAAAATTTTACTGTGAAGTCTTTAGTAAAGACAACAAGTACCTACATAATATATTAATGTACCCAGAATAAGTTCTCTCATGAAAGAATACAATTGTTTTTTTTTTCGATAAATCCTCATGCCTGTTTTGTTAAATATTAGAATGTATTGTTGTATCTAACCTACCATACCTCATTAGGCCATGTTTGTTAATTTAAATAAAATAATTTAGCTGTAATGATACTTTTCGATTGAAGAAACTTCTCGAACTTTTCTGATTTTATATTATTAGATCTCTAATAAATCGTTTTGTCCACTGTATATTCAAATTTCAACGTAAAGGCAGTTAAAGAGATCTTTGGGACGTCATTCCCAATGGCATGTGTCTGGACGACGATGTTTGGGTTAGTCAAAGAAAGAGAATCATTCGGAAAGGGAATCTTCGAACGAAAGGAACATTTGCAGCTACGAGTACATAACTAGTTGCCATGATTTAAACTCACGTACTTAGTTCATTACACAACATTTGTGGCCATAGATTTGATTAGATAAGGCTCACATGGTCTAAAACATTAATAAAAAGTGATTGTAATCTCTCAGCAAGGATAAACTTAATACAAGTTGTTAGCAACAGGTGGCTCATTTGGTCGCGATAATAGCACATTAAAGGCTCGCCATTACCGGCCGGCTATAACATTCAGTGTTCCAATCAGCTGATAGTGGAAATGCGCACTACGAAATGCACCGATACTGCTTTATTAAGTAACGCTATGATAGCGGTAATAGTAGGAACTAGTCGTGGCTTTACGGGTAACCGAGTAGATTAACACATTGCTAAAGTTAAGCAATCCTAGCCAGGTCAGTCTACGGACGGGTGACCGTTTTCTCACAAATACCTACGTGTCTAGTAGAGCACGTTGAACCGTTGGTCCTGGTAGCCATACGCCATGAAAAGTCCAACCACGGTCTTTCTATAGAGCTTTGATATATACTTGGGTTGTGGAAGGAAATCTGATGGCAGTCGCTCCGCGTAAAAAGTCGAACTTCAGTCGTATTGTAGTAGACTTATAAGTATAGTTTGGGAAGAAGGCTGGGAGGAAGAAGTAGGAACTATTTGCCCGCATACATACACACATATGTGGATGTGGACACTAACCACGCTTCTACCTGACGTCATAAGTTTGTCTGTAGATCAATCAAGGAAGTCATTGATCGTAAGTAATCGAAAACCTTCTCACTGACCAGGCCTCAATTCGGTTTGTGTAAATATTTGTAATGAATCGTATAAATAAAAGTAAAGCCATTAAGAATATTTAAAAGTAAAATGACGTAAAAAACACATTTGACATAGTCAAGAACGTAAAAGAATAACGATTACAAAAAAGTGCGAGGCTACGTAATCAAAAACATTTTTTTATATATAAACAATAATTCACTTATTTTTTTCTAGACTCGTATTGTTATCGGACCTTGATAAGTGTAATTGTTTTCGAGTGAATCGGACGCTTTGAAGTTAGTGAATATGACGTTGATAGACATAAGTCGAGTGCAAATCCACAACAAATTAACAATTAGAGAAACAATTGGCACGAATTTGATGCAAGCCTTGGTGAGATCCGAACGCGTGTATGGAAAGTTGTTCCGTGTTAAACGTTCCATGTTAAAAAGCGTATAACTGCTTGCTTTAGTGAAATCGCATACTCTACTGCAGTACTGTTAATGTAAGTGAGCCGATCGCTAGACAGAAAGCTGCATTTGGGCCTTACACACTTAATAAAGTAGTTAGAGTATAAATGGTACTAGTATCTAATGGTAGGTACTCGACAAATCTGTTTTGGCCATTATTTTGAAGTAAGAGGAGCTAGGCCTGGTCATTTTTTGTGTGTGAAGATGGAAAAAAACGGTTAAACGAAGACGTCTTCATGGGAGCGCAAGAGGATGCTTATCAAGTCTCAAAAAGATCGACAACGACAACAACAGTTAGTCAACAACATAATTTGTTGTAGTGGAACCACAATAGCCATCAGGCGTCGTAAACGGTGACACTAAACATAAGAACCGACCGAACAATAATTACAAATTTTAACAAAAAATACCGACTTCAATCTGGACTAAATTGAAATGGGACCACACGGGAAGCACAAGCTTTCAAATAAAAAAAGAATTATTAAAATCGGTTCACCCAGTCGAAAGTTATGAGGTAAAAACATTTAAAAAAAAGTACAGTCGAATTGATAACCTCCTCCTTTTTTGAAGCCAGTTAAAAAGATACAGAATAGTTTGACCGTTGACCAATATTTTTAACAGAGTTTTAATAAGTTTCAGCAATCTACACTTTTTAAACGACCTCGAAAAAGGAGGAGGTTTTGTAATTGATCATTATGTTTGTTCACTGATTGTTGATGATTGATCACTCAAGTGAAACTGTTGATGAGCAGCACTAATGAACTTATTCATGAGTAGGTGACAGGTTGCGATTAGACCTCTATGATCATGGTTGTTAATCTATTTATGGTCTGCACAATGCTAATGAGAACTCAGAAACAATGAAAGTACCCGCATCTGAATACTGCTTGTAATTACTTAAAGGTGATGAAGTATTCAACACGACTATTGTAACTTAGATGAATATTGCCTTTAACGGCAACAAAAAAGTTATTAAAATATAGCGCATTACAATTTATTTATTTATTTCGGAAATCCAACAGTTACAAAAAAAGATAAGGCAGTTTAACATGTGTATTATTAAAACTTGTTTAAACTAGTGTGTAACTGTGTGTGTGTAACTGTGTACACTGGTAGATAAGCCTCTCAGCAGCTTACCGACACGTTAAGACTTCCACTTGCTTTCCAAGCAACATCGTTTCACATTCAAGCTCGACTAACAAAAATATCGGTTCATATTTCACATTTTCTAGTTATATTATTATCACATTTTCCTTGTAATTTTTTTCTCCATGTTGTTTTAATTACTGTGTGTATAGGCAAAACTTTAAAGAGGTAAAGTTTGTGACGTTGTAGGGGGTAATCTCTGGATCTACTGAACCGATTTTGAAAATTATTTTACCAATAGAAGGCTATGTTATTTAGAAGTGACATTGGCTATATAATAACCCGAAAAGTGAAAAGACTTTTTCAGGGTAGCTGAATTTGCAAAGTAAGTCGGAAAAAAAAATGTTTACCGCCCAACGATGTGGGCACGGGTCAGCTAGTCACTAATATAAGTCCAAATTATTATATATATTTACATATCTGTCTCAGCTTCCCGTCGCGCTAAAAAAAATAATTACTTTTCCCGGTATCTTTTAATTTTTCTTGCACACTAACCTTGTTCTATTCTAACAATAACGAACACATAAAAAAGTAGTAGTAGTAGAGCCACGTTGATTTCAGCACAGTTGCGCCGGCTCGACCAGGGCGGACAGAGATTGTTCTGTGGGTACTACCCTCGCACAAAAGATCAATTTAAAATGACAGCGTTCGTGCTGTCGTGTTTTGTTGATGAGTGCGAGACCGGAGGCCCAATGACAAGGCCGGTGGATTTCTTAGCGGCCGGTTTCATTTTGGCAGCGGCCGCTTTCTTGTCTTTCGTCGCCGATGACGCCTTAGAGGACTTGGACGGTGATCCCGATGCGGAAGAGGCGACGGCCTTTTTAGTCTTAGCGCCGGCTGCGGACGATGTGGCCTTCTTGGCGCCTCCCTTCGATGCCGCCGCAGATTCCTTCTTGCCGCCGGCAGACTTGCCAGCGCCGGCGTTGGCGCTCGGTTTCTTGGCCGAGGAGGATTTCGATTCTAGCTTGAAAGATCCGGATGCGCCCTTGCCTTTGGTCTGAATGAGAGCACCCGATTCTACGGCGCTCTTCAAATATTTCCTAATGAACGGAGCTAATTTCTCGGCGTCGACCTTATAATGAGCGGCGATATATTTTTTGATGGCCTGTAGCGATGATCCGCTACGTTCTTTCATCTCCTTAATGGCGTTGTTCACCATCTCCGATGTCTTGGGATGAGTGGGTTTCGCTTTGGGTTTCTTGGCGCCGGCGGCGGCGGCGGCTGCGGCTGCGGCACCACCAGATTGTCTCGCCGTCTTTTTCGCACCAGTAGCTGGAGCGGGAGCTTCGGTTGCAACAGCTGTGTCTGCCATTGTTGTTGTTTTAGTTGTACTAGTGAGTTATCAATGAGAAAATTAGAAGTAACGTGAGTTTCGACGTAGATGTCGTTACTATGCGTTGATAGCCAAACTAGGCAATCGCCGAGGTACCTCGAAGCTTTACCGTAACGAGAGCCGTTCTGTCGCGAGACGATTTCTCGTATGAACTCTTCATACTTTTCACTAACACTGATCTGTTTAAATAACATTTTACAATACTTATCTTATGATGAATAATGTTAAAACTATATTTTTTTTATATTTTTTATATTTGGCCCTGCCAAAATGACTACTCTGCCTGACGGAAAGCATAAGCAGAATCCAAGAGTGGTGGTCATCATAGTCACTGCGAATGCAGACAATGCAACAATGCAGCATGGCGACCCACAACAATGCAGTATGGCGGCCTCGTGAGATGCTTCTTCATCATTGGGCCTCCGGTCTCGCACTCACCAACAAAAAATCAGCTGGACGGGAGGCAACAAACTTTTCAAAGGCATTTTGTACTGCCTCTCGGGAATTAAAATTTTTGCTCAAAAATTTTGCTAAAATTTCAATTCCCGAGAGGCAGTACAAAATGCCTCTGAAGAGTTTGTTGCCTCCCGTCCAGCTGATTTTTACAAGAATCAGCAATAATCAGCATCAATTACAAATAAACTGCCAATGTGTTGGCAAAGATGCTTCGATTGCATGGGTGATTACTTAGTACTGAAAAAGAAGTACTTTCACTTATTGCATACAAAACGCCAATTTCATAGGTAAAGACAACATGTATATACAGATAACATGTTGTCATTTGGCCCATTTTGTCAAAATGTGTACGTAAGTAAAAGCTTTTCACTAGAGCTTTCAACTCATTTAGGATTACCGCTCCTTGAAAATGTTCTGTAATTTTGTTTAGCAGGTTTAGCTTAGCTTAGCGATAGCTTAAGATTTAAAAGAAATGTGTATTCTCATTACTCAGTACACTAGATTCAAATAAAAAAGAAAAAAAAGTGTTGATTATTGTACAGAGTAAATAAAAGCTTAAGAAACTATAATTTGACTACGTAAAACTTTACGTAAAAAAAAATTCTATTCACATTACCTACTTATTTGTTTTTTTTATGGAATAGTGGGCAAACGAGCAGACGTATTGCCGCCCAATGGCCCGTGGCGGTCTACGAGTAGTGATACTTCTGCAGAAGTATCACTACTCGTAGACCGCCACGGTGTGGATCACCATGCTGCATTGTTGCATTGTCTGTTGTTGCATTCGCAATTAATATGGTGACCACGACTCTTGGATTCTGCATATGCTTTTCATCAGGCAGAGTAAAGTCAATTTGGCAGGGCCATACATAAAAAAAACACCAATTATGTGATATAAGCATTGCGGAGGTAGAATGTTCCACATCTCATGTGTACTAAAGTTTAGTCAAAGATTGATGTGATATACATATTCGCATGGTCAGGTCTGTACATTACTTGGCCGCAGCACTCTGTCTGTGTGTCATCTCTTAGATCGATTTGATATTTGCATTATGCTACACGGTGATGTTCGGTGGTCATACCTAGTCGTTTTCTATTGTATTCATGTCATAACAATTTTGCTGACTAAATTATCTGTAACATGTGCATTTCGGCTACAAACAGCATTTTGTAACTTCAGTACCTAGCATATTTAAAGACACTTAGCATCACTTTGCAAATCGTGGCTCGATATGGATATGACACTGTAACGTATCGTAGCTATTAGCAAAGTCTCGCAAATACGTTAAATGTCAATATAGTAAGAAACGAAATACTGTTAGAAAATATATTGAACAGGTTAGGAACGTCATCCAATAAAACAGTTGCGATCACTCACAAAAAATGCAATAACAAATTATGTATTTTTGAAAATTACGAACACTGCCATCGTCTTTGTGCAGCTCACAGGTGCAGTATATTGCATGCGCCATAGTGGCTTTTGTAGTGTAATTGAATGCAATTAATTGTTCTCATTATCATAGATCTATAACATTTTAGTCTCAATGGACAGGTAATATCCTACTCTCAGTGGTCCCTCCGCTGTCGTCCTGACAGCGGAGGGACCACTGAGGGACCACTGAGGGATATGGATATGGCATCTGAAATACGTCCTTGACTGACTTCTTTCGCTCTATCCTATACCTGAATCCTAATTTACGTTGTTGTTTTTCCTTCTTAAAAACAATGTAATTTTCATTCTGTCATGCTTTAAGACTCATCAAAACCAGCGATCGGAACAAAATCCCTCGAGAAATTCTCCTCCATAAACTAAAGAAAATAGATAAATAAATTTCGAGCAGGTGACGCAGACGTGTCACTCGGCAAACTCGAAAGTCAACAACTTCAAATATAATATCAAAGGGTAAAAGGGAAAGTACGCCAGGCCGCCCCACACCGCTCCGTAACAATTTATTAATAAAACACCCTCACAAGCTTCTCGTGTGCCAGTTTGAATGAGAGACATAAAACTTTTCATTCCAAATACTGCTGCAGACAGTTCAAATCTTTCCATTACGAAAGAAGAGGTGATTGTCGTGATGATAACTTTAGCAGATAACTGTTTCCGCGTCAGTCAGCGCAATACCGATCGATTTAGACGCGAGTGTTTTGAGTGATGTAAGCACTGCCAACGACAGTGAGCACACACCACCGCATGAAAGCCGAGATCTCTCAATGCATTCAGTTGGAGAGACTAGAAATTGTGATCTGGCTTTGGGTCTAATAATATTTTAAAACTTTTACCAACGGTTACGTAAGACGATTCGTTATACACAATTGCAGCGCATCTCATTCACAGATGTGTGTCGACGCTAAGTGCGCGGAGCACCCGAGCAGAGGTGATCAAACACATCGCTGTATTAGAAAGTGTGTCGCGAATCTCGTGTCGAGTCTCGACTCACATCTGCGGCCGTTCGCGAGCGAGCCTCTGCCCGAGAGTTATGTGCAGTTACACACTAACCCGTTTCTTAGACAACAATATCACCTCAGGAAAAGTTGTATTTAGAGGATGTTGTGCATTCGTAATTAGATGCTTCAATCAATGGAAGACTAACATTGGCATGTGACATTTTTATCTTTTTTTTGTATGCTTTCCAAAGTGACTCTACTCTGCCTGATGGAAAGCATGAGCAAATTCCCAAGAGTGGTGGCCACAATACTCATTGAGAATGCAGACTGCAACAATGCAGCATGGTCACCCACAGGTGAAGCAACACCCAAAAGCTGTTAATTAGTCACTAATTGCTATAAACTTATATTTAGGTCTTGGAAAATTGATTGAGACGTAAAGTCCACATGAAGTCGACATTTTATATATAGGAGCCGCCCCGCCGCCTGTCCGCCACCTCCCGAGGACACGGATGACGAAGCTGAGGACGTATTATTACTTAAGTAAATATATATTTTATAACTAAGTAGTAGTAGTTTTTATCTTTTAATAAAAACTTACAGAAATCTTCAAGAGCTCCCGAGATGGATGAACTATCTACAGTTATGTAGAGTAGAACTTTGAAGACTCGCACTCGTCCTATTTCTTTATAATGGAACGGCCTGTTGTGGGTAATTACGCACCGGCAATTTTTGCACAACACTATAATATTGATGAAAGTAATCTACCAGAGGCCTTGCTAACAGACGCCCCCGGTCAATCGGCCAGCTGTCGATAATATGCAGTATCACTCGAATATTGTCACACCAAACAAAGTATTGTAATACTGGTCGTTCACAATGCACAATGTCCATACAACAGTGTGGAAAGGTCAAGTTTCGCGGAATCGAATTACGTTTGAAGCGTCACCGGCCAGGCGCGGCGGCGCGGGCGGTGTTGCCGCACGCTCGTGGAACATCGACACTGAGTATCACGCACTTTAACGCGACTATTACGATAAGTGTTATCCACGGAAAGGATGGCTGATACTGATCGCTATCAGCGATAAGCCCGCCCATTGTACCTAACCCTGCTAACACCAACATTCACATTACATTTCAGGTCGTAATTTTATATGTGTCATATCAATGAACAATATTATAATAACTAGGTATATGTATAATGTATTCTACACTTTTCTTTGAATTTAAATGGAATCAACCTTGACTACTACCGATTCAGTTTCAAAGATGGCCAAGAAATAAAAGCCTGGAATTATGAACAAAAAAAGATTGTTTTTTTTTTGTGATCTAGCTACCAAAATGACTCTACTCTGCCTGATGGAAAGCATAAGTAGAATCCAAAAGTAGTGGTCACTATGCTCAATGTGAACGTGGACAAAGCAGCATAGTGACCCACACTATGGCCGCCTACTGAGATGCTTTTTCACGACCCGCTTAAGGCGTATAGTAGCCTCAATAACCTTGAGCGTCTAGGCGGAGCTAAACGCATACTATCATATATGCACCGCACACATCAATATCTCCGTACCGCACGTGGTACCGCGTGCGGTACGATGTACGGGTAAAACGATGATCAAAGATTAGGGAGCGGGGCAGACATGCCCGCTTGACTGGCGTTTTTGCCTAAAACTTCAAAACAGAATGGTTATAATGTGAACCTAAAAAAACAGATATTTTGAACGTTTTAGTAAGATTTAAAACTAAAATTTTACTTAACACATTTAATGATAGGTAGGTACTAAGTACAAAAAAGTATGTTAAATTAGACTAAAAACCATATGGAAGTTTTTGTCAGGCTCTGCAATTCAATTTTAAATGAAATAATTCGAAATACCGATCTTAATACACTTGATAAGAGAGGTAAGAAATCTGGTAATAGTTATTTGTTATACAAGAGTGCAAAGTTGCTTTTTAACCGCGTGCTCAATTTTGATGACCGAGCAAGCGAAGGAATCCACCTCAGCGAGGAAACAACTAAATGCAAAAAAAGCATTAACAATCACAAGATACTTTTATTTCAGTTTAGGTATTAATATTTATTAGGTACTATATTATGATAAGTAAGTATTACAGATTTATTTTGAATAGATACGTATTTAAACGTTTCTTAATATTCTACTCCAAAGGGGGTGAAATAGGGGTTGATTTTTTTTTATGGAAGTTCGTCATTTTTTAAGTAAGAATCATTAAAGTTTATTTTTAGGCTACTGATGAAAAAAGAGTACATACGTATTAAAGCGTTTCTGGATATTCTACCCTTAAGGGGGTGAAATAGGGGTTGAAAGTTTGTATGGAAGTTCGTCATTTTTTAAGTAAGAAACATGAAACTTTATTTTTAGGGTACTAATTTAAAATGAATAGATACGTATTTAAACGTTTCTTAATATTCTACCCCTAAGGGGGTGAAATAGAGGTTGAATTTATTTTATAGAAGTTCGTCATTTTTAACCGACTTCCAAAAAGGAGGAGGTTCTATGTTCCAGTGTATGTATTTTTTTTATTCTTTTTTATGTATGTTACCCGATTACTCCGTCAGTTGTGGACCGATTTAAAAAAAAAATGTATTAGAAAGGGTATGCTTCCGAGGTGGTCCCATTGCCAGCATATCAGGATCTGATGATGGGATCCCAGAGAAATCGAGGGAAACTCTCATTTTTTATAGGCACATACTATGTTTTTCGTATATTTTCTGAAGTTACACCCGTATTTGCGTCTGGTAGTCATCATTTTATGATGATGAGCTGATGATGTAAAGTACAACTCCTTAACGGTTAGGAGTTGGAGGATAAATCTTTAAATATCAGATGTATATATGTTACCTTTAGTCGTATTCTTTCAAATTATTTAGGTAAGCTGATGATGGAGGGTGGAAGGTACAACTCCTCAACGGTTAGGAGTTGGAGGATAATTCTTTCAATTTCATACGTATCTAAAGACCTTCAGTCGTATACTTTCAAGTTATTTAGGTGAACTGATGATAGAAGGTTAAACTCTTCAACAGTTAGGAATTAGAGGATGATTTCAATATTACACGTACGTCGCTTAGACTTTTGTAACTGAAACGTGAACACTTACGGCACGGCTGGTCCACAAGTTCAAAGTCGCTCAGCGTGCTATGGAGAGGGCTATAATAATAATAATGATTTATTTTTCTCATCACAAAAGCTCAACGTTTCTCTAAGGGATCGCATCAAAAATGAGGTGATCCGGTAGAGAACCAAGGTCATTGACATAGCCCACAGGATGAGCAAACTGAAGTGACATTGGGCTGGCCATATTAGCCGCAGAACTGATAACCGTTGGGGTAAACAGGTTTGTGAGTCGTGACCGCGTCTCGGCAAACGTAGCGTAGAACGTCCACAGGCTAGGTGGAATATTGATCTGCCCAAGACGGCTGGCAGGAGCTGGATGAGAGAAGCTGAGGATCAAACCAAGTGGCGTGCAATTGGAGATGCCTTTGTCCAGCAGTGGACTGCGATGATGATGATGAGATAGGTATTTAAGCGTTTCTGGATATTCTATCCGTAGGCTAGACTGGAAGTCCGTCATTTTTTAATTTAGTAGCCTGAAACTTTGTCTTCAGGCTTTTGATTACAAATAAATGAATACTTATATCAGCATTTATGGGAATTCTATTCCTAAAGGGGTTAAAATAAGGGTCGAAAGTGTGTATGAAAGTCAATTTTAATGGACTATAGATTATAAATAAATACGTTTAAAAACATGAACACAGTATCCATAGATACTTACACAGTTTTAATTAAATACATATAATCAACTTCCATGCGAGCAAAGCCGCGGGCAACAGCTAGTATATATATATTTGAAATGTACAAGTAACGTAACACATACTTGTATAATGTAAATGAATACATTATTAATTGGTACTTATCTAACAATAAGTTTCCCTATTTATTAAATACGCACTTGTTATTGTATGAGCACCTTGTCGACTATGATTATTATTAATTATTAATTTATTTGATATTGACCTGATGATTTGCCGTGCGGCCTGAGTACGCAGCTCAACTATGGTTGAATAGGTCGATGGCTGATCCATGCGTCTTACTCTATTTTACATTTGTGACATTTATTGATTATTTTATATTTGGACATATTAAATTTTTAAAATTTGACTGTGAGTGAAAGTGCTATTTGGATTTTATTTTCCATAAGTGGACCTCACAATATAACAATACAATATCACAATATAACAATGTAAAAATCTTGCAGCTATCAGTAAGAACGGCGCATGATTGGTTAGCTCATGGCTGTGCAGCAATGACTCCAAACCTTTTATTTTGTTTTCTTTGGTCGACTTCGTTCTCATTCAAGTCTCTTAGTGAAAAAAATATTGTAAACCGTATTATTATTTTTTAAAAGGAGCAACAATGGAGTTTCTTGCCAGATTCTTCTCCATGAAGGGTAGGCTGCACTTGGAACTGGCGACTAGAATCACTCGATTTTTTAATATTAAATATTGACTATTCATAAGTGCCTATAAAATAAGTGCCTATATGAATAAAATATTTTTGAGTTTGAGTTTGAACGTCCTTTCCAATGCAATCCAAACACGGTAAATTTATCTCAAGTTTTTGTTTAAAACAATACTTTATGTCGGCTAGAGGGCGCTACGTTAGATTCAGTGACACGTAGATAAGGAGCTATGAGGGAACAAATGAACATACATACATACATAGCCTGTCAAAATCATAACTCTCCTTTGACTTTGCCGTAGTCGGGTAAAAACATATATTGTAGGAAGGTTGGCAGGTACAATGGACAAATGAGCGGGAATATAATACGTTTCTAATTCACTTGTCTTGAGTTAAATAAAAAAAACCTCCGTAATTGCTCCGCGCCTCACGTAAGGTTCGTGGTAAAACCCATACCGTGCCTAAGCTAAATTAAGTGGCCCCACATAACTGTAGTTATGTGGAGTTCATTTAATTAATCGCACCAATTAATTAAATATTGATATATGTATTTCCTGCTGATTGGTAGCTGTTTGTCATTATATTCTATTAACATAGTTAGGTACTACACGTTCTGCGGGTCCGACCGGGACTCCGCCCAGCACACACTGGAGGACTGCTCTGCATGGGAGTCCGAGCGTCGAGTCCTGGTCGGACAGAACGGACGAAACCTGCCAACGCCAGCATTGATCGCGGCAATGCTGGCGAGGGATGAGGAATGGGAAGACGCGATCTCCTTCTGTGAGGGCATTATGCTCCAGAAGGAGTCCGCAGAGCGTGATCGGGAAAGGGCCGATCCCGCTCGAAGGAGGCGACGAAGGGGACGCGGTAGAGGTCGTTAGCTCCCCAATGGTCGCTGCGATCACATCTTGGGGAAATGGGACTGCTGCAAACGACCCGGTACAGGTGGCACCCCGGTGCGGCTGGGGTGTCGTCTAAGGCGGGTCGGTGTTCCGACTCTTACTGTGTAGAGCGGTAAGAGAGGCAATAGCGACCCGCCCCGGGGGTGACTATGGTTACTCCAGGATGTACATCAGCCATGAGGTACGGCAGGGGGGATTCCAGAAGCCACTGGAGTTCCTGGAGCTCCTCCAGACTGCCGAGGTAGGCCGCCGTGAAGTTTAGTGGGTAGATCGGTTCTCCGGGAGTCCCACACACGCCCTTCGTTTCCCCACATAGGGTATGGTGCGTAAAGCATTCACGGGGTGAAAAAACCATATGTAATCATGTACACGTATAACACACACTACCTTATGTGCATGTGATAAGTGTTTTGAATTGATTTATCGGTACTTTGATAGATCAATAAGTCGAGAAGGCTGCATGGGTGTACTGACACTACTGATAGCCTCGCTACCACTCACTACACACGGTAGCGGACGCTTTAATATATAGCTTTATGCCGCACAGGCAAACGTTAATGTGAAGGATCTTAATCTTTTACATTTTAATTATTTTGTTAAATATTAGGTACGTTATAGAATCACGTAATATTTAACAAACATATCATATTAATGCAAAACTAAATTAATTGCAATTCTAAAATGATTGTGAACGCCCCCGTGTGTGACGAAAGGTGCTTCAAATATGATGAGCGTTACGTTTCCAACTTAATAAGCCTGCAGCTGTCACGGGTGAAATGATAACTTATTAGCTGATAATTACTTTGGCCTCCTGTACATAAACCTAGCAAAGAAATTACCTTCCTACTTAATATGCGTAATATAGAATACTGCATATTTTCAATTCAATATCAGGTATATATGAGGTTAAAAATGTTCATGTACTGTAACCAGATGGCCGGGAAATCCGAGATTGTCCCGGAATTTTGCGTCTTGTCCCGTGTCCAGTAATTAGACCTTATTGTCCCGTATTCCGTAAACCTACAAGCTTTGAACAACATAAACTAACAACGAATGACACGGCTGGCCTACCTTTTAGTGAGGATAAAATGCTTCCAGAATTTCCCACGATATTGAATACTAGCTGTTGCCCGCGGCTCGGCCCGCGTGTATGTCAGATATCGCTGCAAATAGTAGCCTATGTGTTATTCTGATGTATAAGCTATATTACTGTAAAGTTTCATCCAAATACGTTCAGTAGTTTTTGCGTGAAGAAGTAACAAATATACACACAAACTTTCGCCTTTAAAAATTAGTGTGATGTGAAATTGAATATATTACATATTATAGTTCGCATGTCTCAAAACTGTAGCGCCTTGCTTCTGAAATAACACGTCCACAAATAATTTCATATCTATACTAATATATAAAGCTGCAGAGTTTGTTTGTTTGTTTGTTTGAACGCGCTAATCTCAGGATCTACTGGTCCGATTTGAAAAATTCTTTCAGTGTTGGATAGTCCATCTATCGAGGAAGGCTATAGGCTATATTTTATTTTCATAAAAAATAGAGATCCGTAAGAAAATTGCTATTTTGTAACCCAAGGTGTGAAATCGAAAACCTATTTTTGCGTGCAAAATAATTTATTACGGGTTTGTAGGTCCCATTAAGATCTACAAAAAAGTCCGCGAGAGCATATATCTAGCTATCATGGTTCGGTCACAATAACCGCTTTTGTGTTCAAAAAAATTATGAAATCGTCTGAAGAAAGAAACTACGTTAAATGTGTATCGTAATATTAATCCTTATCTAAATAAAGCATTATGTTATCAAGGGTATTTATGTAGAAGTAAAATACTTTTTGTTTCATCCCATTCGGACATTTCGTTTAGAAGTTATCACGAGTATAAGATGCTAAGAGTTGGTACCTATTATTGGGTTATTTGCCAAAGAGTTTTTATATTCATGATACCTAATATTAGTCTTTATCCAAATAAATGTGTTGTTGATTATGAGTATTAGATCTTAGAACAGTATAATAAATACATCTATACTAATATATACAGCTGAAGAGTTTTTGTTTTTTTGAACGCGCTAATCTCAGGATCTGGAATACTGGTCCAATTTGAAAAAGTTCTTTCAGTGTTAGATATCCCCTTTATCGAGGAAGTTTATCGAGTTTATCTATATCATCACGCTATGACCGATAGGACCGGAGTACCAATGAAGAATGTTTCAAAAACGGGGGGAAATTATTACGCTACGGGCAATAGGAGACGCAAACGACGTTGCGTGGGTCATCTATACTAATATATAAAGCAGAAGAGTTTTTGTTTGTTTGAACGCGCTAATCTCAGGAACTACTGGTCCAATTTGAAAAAGTTCTTTCAGTATTAGATAGCCCGTTTATCGAGGAAGTTTATCGAGTTTATCTATATCATCACGCTATGACCAATAGGAGCGGAGTACCAATGAAGAATGTTTCAAAAACGGGGGGAAAT
This sequence comes from Diaphora mendica, assembly GCA_949125395.1. Classification (NCBI taxonomy): domain Eukaryota; kingdom Metazoa; phylum Arthropoda; class Insecta; order Lepidoptera; family Erebidae; genus Diaphora; species Diaphora mendica. The sequence goes on from OX421330.1 coordinate 245,275, forward strand.
TATTACGCTACGGGCAATAGGAGACGCAAACGACGTTGCGTGGGTCATCTATACTAATATATAAAGCTGAAGAGTTTTTGTTTGTTTGAACGCGCTAATCTCAGGAACTACTGGTCCAATTTGAAAAAGTTCTTTCAGTGTTAGATAGCCCGTTTATCGAGGAAGTTTATCGAGTTTATCTATATCATCACGCTATGACCAATAGGAGCGGAGTACCAATGAAGAATGTTTCAAAAACGGGGGGAAATTATTACGCTACGGGCAATAGGAGACGCAAACGACGTTGCGTGGGTCATCTATACTAATATATAAAGCTGAAGAGTTTTTGTTTGTTTGAACGCGCTAATCTCAGGAACTACTGGACCAATTTGAAAAAGTTCTTTCAGTATTAGATAGCCCGTTTATCGAGGAAGTTTATCGAGTTTATTTATATCATCACGCTATGACAAATAGGAGCGGAGTACCAATGAAGAATGTTTCAAAAACGGGGGGAAACTATCACGCTACGGGCAATAGGAGACGCAAACGACGTTGCGTGGGTCAGCTAGTTAATAATAATTTAAAGAAAGTATGTGGTTTGTTTTTTCAATTCTAACAAACAATGCCTTTTGCGAAAGAGTATTTAGCCAACTGAATAGTTTATGGACCAAAGAACGAGCCCGAATGTCCAATCAGTTACTAATAAAATGGCAAAATTCAGTCATAAACAATATATTTTTACTATGGTACGAGCAACCCGACACCGTTGCCCTTTTTTCAGAATTGTCCCGGATTTGATAAGTTTCTATCTGGCAACCCTAACTGTAACTTATGTGAATGTCACAGTGCCGGTGCCTTGGCTTGCAATGAACGCTCATTTCAAAGAAGTCACATACCTATATGCTTGGGAGTCTGTGCACGTCATCGCGTCAGATTCCTAGCCCAAGTCCTAGAGGTAGAATTGAAAACAGCATTTGAATATTATTTTTCATTCTTACTTACTTTACTTACTTCCTCATTGAATTTTATAATTATTGTACTCAAATAAAAAAACGATAATGTATTTAAATAGAATCTAAGAAGAATTGTGAGCGTGTGGTGTGAACTGGTGTGTCCGTGTGTAGAAGTTCTGAACAGCCCCCTAGCCAAGTTGCAAGCGTTCTCCGCAAGCGTTAACGATTGCAGAACGAAGAACGCTTGCAACTTGGCTAGGGGGGCAGATCGCGTTTCCTTTAGATAAGTCATGACGTATAATGGTGGTTTAGAAATAGTATCTGGATGACCGTATTTTTTTTGTAAATTTCTGAAAATGGAACCGAAAAGATCGAAACTCCCTGCATACTAAATTTCATGGAAATCGTTAGAGCCGTTTCCAAAATTCAGAATATATTATATAATAATTGTTCGTTGAAAGTTATTAGATAGATACGAGTGTGATGATTTCGGAGATGTGCGAAGTAGGTACGTGCCAAACGGTCGTGGCTATGTTGCATCATGACAACTTTCAAACGCCCGCGTCCCATTCCCGGGGCAGCGAGACATCAGCGCGAAGATAGCTGCAAGCCAGATGCAGCCACATAGCGGATGTTGGCTACGAGTATCTTGATATTTACTGCAAAACTGATACTTTTACTATCATTAACGTTTTATCTTTCACTAGCTAAGCCACGCGGTGTAACCCGCGGTACAACAACAACCGCGGTTAACGCCACGGGACAAAGTAAAAAAAAACTATGTAAAAAGTACCTATACGGCTATACCGACATCAAAAAAAGCTATTAAATTGTACAGTCTAGCATATAATATTTCAATTGATACTTGTTTAAGCTAAGGCCTTATGGGACTGGCATACCCTAATGGGGTAAAAGTTCCTTAAAAATAAATAAAGAGAAAAAAGTATCCTATATCCGTCTCCTGGTTCTAACCAGGAGACGTTCTAACTCCCCACCAGGTTTCAGCCAAATCGGTTCAGCCGTTCTTGAGTTATAAATAGTGTAACTAACACGACTTTCTTTTATATACATAGATATAGATATAAATCGTTATCAATTGTCTTTCTTCTAGAACTGTTTGTCTGTTAGAACTTTTATTTTGGAGACGAGCAAAAGATTCACCTGATGGAAAGCAAGTGCTACGGGCAGAAGTTGTGCTTCAAATTAGAAATTATACCAGTTCTTAAACTGAATATGTACAAAACTGTTGACAAATTCATTTTATAGTTGTGTTTTGAATATAGTACAATCAGAAGAACAAGTCGTTCGCAGCGCGCCAACAGGTTTGCCAACTGCGGAGAGATTGGAGGTTTTGTTCAAACACGTCATTTACTGAACGCACCAGGCCTGGTTGAGTCGTTCACGTAAGAACCGGTAAAGAAATATATTCTTTACATCTAGGTACTATACAAATAAATAAAAACGTGTGGTTATAAAGTTAATATTGTAATAACTTAAGTATATCTCTATACATTCTCATTACACATATTAGGAATACAATACAAAAACTTGCTGCATCAGCCTAATGCTGCATCATTTACGATACAGCGCTGATTTTCAGCAACACGTTGATGGTGATACGTGCGTCTAGAACAGTCAAACCTAAATCAAGATTTGTGTTTCGAAACAAAATACTATGATAATACACACATCAAAAGTGTCTAGGGATCAAGCATTTTATGCGGATTTCTTGAGATTGAGATGTGGCTTTGGCCCTGGCCTGCTCAGTCGCCAGACTTGAACCCGATTGAGCATGCATGGGATATGCTACAGAGAAGAGCTCTGCCGAATATGGAGGGTATCCAGTCGCAAGAAGACCTTTTTTTGTTGTTGCAACGAACATGGGCGGCCATTCCACAGCGTGATTTGGATGAACTCATTTTGAGTATGCCAAACCGATGTTCTTGTGTTAGTGTTCGCGGTAGAAACACGGATTATTAATTGTTTAAGTTACCTAATAAAATTTTAAAGAAAACTGTTATTTCAGTCTTTTTTCCGAACTTTAATGTTAGTGGTTCAAATGTTCAAAAATCCTTTTATTAGGAAAATGGCAAATTTCTTTATTAATGCAAAGGTGACTTGGTTTATCGTTACTGTGACAAACGAAAACACTTTATTTGATGAATCCTTAAAGAAAATTTTAATTAATATCAATCAGGAGAAAAGTTATTGCAAAAATATATGTTGATCCCTAGACACATATGTTGATCCCTAGACACTTTTGATGTGTGTATTATCCGAATGTTTTTAATAATTTTTATGAGATAATTCACAGAGTATCGCTGACATTGAGCTGACATCGTTCATCCTTCACGATTTAATAACTACATATTTAATTATAGATTACAATTCCATCTGTTGATTTAATAAAAACACTTTTAAATTGTATACACTTTATACACGGAACATATATCAAAACAACATTTTTTTCAATTTTTGTCTGTCTGTCTGTTACGGCTAATCTCTGGAACGGTTAGACCGATTTTGACGGGACTTTCACTGATACGTAGCTGATGATATAAGAAGTAACTTAGGTTACTTTTTTTAGACTTGCTTTGCCCCGTGGCCTCACCCGCGGTACGACAATAACCGCGGGTAACACCGCGGGACTCGGCTAGTATGTCAATAAATCTGGCAAATTTTGTTTGTAAGGGATACTGACAACGTGGTTCACGGGTGTTCTAATATTTCTGATAGCCGCTTCAAGTTATTTGTGTTAATACTAGGGTCATACCACGCACTGGGTATGGTTGACAATATTTTGATGAGATCATGAATGCGGTATGGTTGGTTACATATTCTTACCAGTCACAAAAGCTATTTGTTAAGAATTAAGTATATATAGGTAAACTATTATAAACGCGAAAGTTTGTAAGTATGGATGGATGGATGTTTGTTACTCTTTCATGCAAAAACTACTGAACGGATTTGGAAGAAACTTTACAGTAATATAGCTATATGTACATCAGAATAACACATAGGCTACTACTTGCAGCGATAACCGACATACACGCGGGCGGAGCAGCGGGCAACAGCTAGTATATAATATTCTCATAGTAAGAAATGTTTGAAATAGGCCCAGACCTACAGAAACATGAATTTACAATATTCATCCACCACATCACAGATGTAACCACCAGAGAGTGACGCCAACCAATTCACCTCTAATTTAATGATAGAATCCCTTCAAGGTAATTCTGATCGAAGTACAGAGAAACTGAGAAAGGCAAGCGAGCTTTGACGACTACCCACCCAGCCGCCAAAACTTACCGCGCTCCGAGCTCAAAAATGTGGATTAACACAAATACCTATTTACGAGGTAGGTATACACTTTTGTATACCTATATGCAGGTAGGTAGGTACATGTGAATAATGCTTTTTATATAAATACATAGATAAGTGATACTTTATCAATACGTATAGAGTTTTTACAGACATTATAAAACAAAATATAAAGCAACTAGTGGTTGCCCGCGGCTCCGCCCGCGTATATGTCGGTTATTGCGGCAAATAGAAGCCTATGTGTTATTCTGATGTATAAGCTATATTACTGTAAAGTTTCATCCAAATCCGTTCAGTAGTTTTTGCGTGAAAGAGTAACAAACATCCATCCATCCATCCATCCATACAAACTTTCGCGTTTATAATATAGAGAGATAAACGAAGAAGATATAATGAACTAAATAAATATATATATTTCTGTTAATGTTGTTTGTTCCGTCGTCCGTGTGGTGACGGCGCAACAATATGAAGTGTCACAACCACTTTTCATCCCGTGCGTGGCTATCGTTAGAGCTAACTAAATTGGAAAACTGGAAAAGGGCAAAAGGGAGAGAAACTTGACACAAACCTGATACTAACCCGTCTAGCCAGAATGGTGTACCTAGTTGGACAAAACCTCATTTCTACGGAGAAGCCTATATCCACAGAACTGCCTACTAAAGGCTGTTCATGATAATTAATATTGCTTGTATGATTCAGTTCTGCATTTCAAAAGTTATCTTAGTTTCTGAATATTTTATAGAAAATAAAAAATATATAAAAAAGTTTTTTTTAATTTAAATGGTTTTATCGAAAATAATGAACTAAAAGGTAAAAAATAAAAATAAATTGTCTGATAAAAAATTAAATCGTTGGGCGTAGCGTAAACTGAGTTGACTTGATGGAAACACGGGCCCAACGATTTTATTTTTTATCAGACAATTTATTTTTATTTTTTACCTTTTAGTACATTATTTTCGATAAAACCGTTTAAATTAAAAAAACTTTTTTATATATTTTTTATTTTCAAGTTTTTAGTTTTTAATTTTTCGTAGTATTAGTAGTATCAGTAGTTCACTATGAAAAATTCATAAAACCTACGTTATCCGCCATTTTGTAGCGGCCGCCATCTTGTATTTCAATTTTTTATAGTATATTGTATTCTGCTTGTTGAGCCCTTTCATTTGATACCCATATTGATGGGATTGATAAAACCTACGTTATCCGCCATTTTGTATCAGCCGCCATCTTGGATTTCAATTTTTTATAGTATATTGTATTCTACTTGTTGAGCCCTTTCATTTAATACCCATATTGATGGGATTATATAACATAAATTATCCGCCATTTTGTAGCGGCGGCCATCTTGAATTTATAATGATAATGAATAAACATAATTATATTGTCACCAAAATCCAAAGTGTATACAAAATTTCAGATTAATCGGTTGACAGGAAGAGGGTGAAATTTGAATTACTAAATTTGACCCAAGAATAATAAATAAAATAATAATAATATATAATATAAAACCGTTTAACCGTTTAACTAGCGACCCGCCCCGGCTTCGCACGGGTGGATTTCAGATGCCCCCTCCGACGTGTGGCAGTCATCATTATATGATGATGAGCTGATGATGTAAGGTACAACTCCTTAACGGTTAGGAGCTGGAGGATAAATCTTTAAATATCATACGTATATATGTTACCTTTAGTCTTTTTCTTTCAAATTATTTAGGTAAGCTGATGATGGAAGGTGGAAGGTACAACTCCTCAACGGTTAGGAGTTGGAGAATAATTCTTTCAATTTCATACGTATCTAAAGACCGTCAGTCGTATACTTTCAAGTTATTTATGTGATGATAGAAGGTTAAACTCTTCAACCGTTAGGGATTAGAGGATGATTTTAATATTACACGTACGTATAGACCTTAATTTGTATTCTTGACGATGAAATTTGATGAAATAGTTCAAATTACTACTTACCTACGATTGTTTGCACTAAAAACTGAAAAATAAAGCCAAAAAGAATACAAACGAACAATTACAAAAGTTTAAGCGATAGTCACTTGGCACCGACTTCAAACAGATTTTAGGTACCTAGCACACATTATAATACTACTAGCGACCCGCCCCGGCTTCGCACGGGGGATTTCAGATGCCCCCGCCGACAACACGATTCGTGCATTTTAAATCTGTAATATCTTCGAATATGTTCATTTAAATTAGATACTCTAAAGGACCATTTTGATCTATATTAAATGCAAAATGTATTTAATTTACTTAATTATATAAGGATTCATTCTGTATTGCTTAAAATCACTTCGTAAATAAGCCATTATTTCTCGTAAAAAGAAAGGAATAAAAAATGGTTGTTGTGGGTCCATCCCTAAGGCTGAAATTTATAAAGCGTGCTTAGACTTTGCTCAGACTTTGCTTACGCTATACTTACTTAAGTTCCTGCTCAGTGTAATCTTAGCGTTCGAATTTATAGTCCTTTGGGCTAAGTATTTACTGAGTGTATGCTAAGCAAGAGCTCAGGAAAAAATGTTTAACGTTTCAATTTGCATAGCATATTTATTTAAATTATATAGGTATTTCAAACACATTATTTTTAAAATAGCTGTATTAAACTTAAATATTAGTAAACTTATAATCTTTATCGTTTATTTGTATATCAATCAATTTAAACCGTTATTTTTTATTGATTTTAAGTGAAAAAAGGCCAAAATAACACATGTACAAGTAAAATAGAATGTATCTTTGACTTATCAGTCAAAAAAAAACCGGATTGACACCGTGGGAGAGCAACGCTTCGGCATGAATGGGCCGGCTCGACCGGAGTGATACCACGGCCTCACAGAAAACCGGCGTGAAATAGTGCTTGCGCTGTGTTTCACCGAGTGAGTGAGGATACCGGCGGCCCATCCCCCAACCCCCTCCCCTCCCACCCTCCTAAAGGTCGGCAACGCACTTGTGACGCCTCTGGTGTTGCAGGTGTCCATGGGCGGCGGTAATCGCTTACCATCAGGCGATACGGCTGCTCGTATGCCCGCCTATTCCATAAAAAAAAATATCAATTTCTAGAAAGAACTTTTTACTTTGACCCTGGTATACGGACTATTACGGACTTCTGTTATAAAGTTTTCAAACTAGATTACGGTTTTTTTACCTGCTCAATCGAACCATCTTTACGAGCGCGTAAGTATTCGCTAAGTCAAGGATTTCGGTGACTTAGACTATGCTAAGCAATTGCTCAGCTTGAGCTAAGCATAATGACTATAAATTTCAATGCACACTTAACTCGTGAGGTAAGTCTAAGCAAAGCCTAAGCACGCTTTATAAATTTCAGCCTAAGAGATAGACATATACCGTCGCGGACTTTTTTGTAGTACTTTTTAAGGTGTACAATACTGTAGTACATTATTTTGATCTATCTCGTAGGGTGCAACCAGCGTTTGCAATGTAAGCGCAAAAAAATGTGTTTATTTGCTACATCACATTAGAAATCTCGAAAATTAACAGTCTTCCCATACTATATTATGCATTTATTATACATAAAAACCTTCCTCTTGAATCACTCCATCTATTAAAGAAACCCGCATCAAAATCCGTTGCGTAGTTTTAAAGATTTAAGCAAACAAAGGGACATAGGGACAGAGAAAGCGACTTTGTTTTATACTATGTAGTGATGATATACCTAGTAGGTATATATTATATATATGTACTAATGAATATTATCTAGCTGCTAGATCATTAGTATATATACCTACTATATCATTTTTTCGGTACCTACTTCACAGGTAGGTACAATTTTATGCTAGAATCTGCATAAAATTGTACCTACCTATGAAGTAGGTACAATTTTATGAAATTTAGACGACTCATTCAAATAGTAACAAATTTGAAGCCTCGAGGTATTTCCTGCTTCCATTTGAAGTTACACATGATATTGTAGGCAGAGGAGGGTAAGGAACCTAAGCGTGACAATATATAGTTGTCTGGATTTTTTACTCATTGGCGTTTACTGTTTAGTAAACATAGTCTGCCTTGCTTCCAGAAGCTCGGACGGTGTTATTTGTGTTTTATAAATAAATTGTGAGTAGATTAAATATCAATTTCACGTTTTATTATATTATATCTTCAAATTAACATCAGACATAAATGGTTTGATAATAGCCAGGCAGGTATGATGACACACTATATTATTTTATAAAAAAGCGGCCAAGTGCGAGTCGGACTCGCCCATGAAGAGTTCCGCAGCAGCAAGTAACATATATTTTATATATAATTATAATAAAAAATTTATTTTATTTTTAAATGTGTGTTGTTTACGATTTATGACGTATTAAAAAAATACTACGTTTCGTTCAAACCAATTTTCGTTGGAAGTTTGCATGGTAATTTACATCATATATTTTTTTTAGATTTATCACTCTCTCATTTTAGAAGTTAAAGGGGGGGGGAGACACTCATTTTAGCACTTTGGAAGTGTCTCTCGCGCAACCTATTCAGTTTAGAAAAAAATTATGTTAGAAACCTCAATATCATTTTCGAAGACCTATCCATAGACACGTATTGGTTTGATGAAAAAATTTTTTTTGAGTTTCAGTTCTAAGTATGGGGACCCCCAAAATTTATTGTTTTTTTTTATTTTTGTGTAAAAATCTTAAAGCGGTTCACAGAATACATCTACTTACCAAGTTTCAACATTATAGGTCTTATAGTTTCGGAAAAAAGTGGCTGTGACATACGGACGGACAGACAGACGGACAGACAGACAGACATGACGAATCTATAAGGGTTCCGTTTTTTGCCTTTTGCACGGAACCCTAAAAAGATGCAGCTTCGACTTGACTGGTCCTAACCCATTGCAAAACTACTTTGTTTATTTGTTCTTGCGCTTTTATGCCTCAAATACTAAACCAATCAGCAGGGACAATGACATAGGCTGAAATATATTCACTTAGAACCAAAAATATTCCCAGTTCCCACCCTAAGCCAGGATTATTGACAAAAACATTCATGTGAGCGAAGCCACCGCATAGCCAAACATATTACATAAGTTATCAACTTACTACCACACTCAAGCACTTTCAATCAAACAAAAATCAACAAACTAAAGAGAATAATAAGTGTTTTGAAGGTTAAGTTACAGGAAATCAGTTCTGTTCAGTTATCATATTGACGAGTTACTGGAGGATAACAAAGTAGTTTCACATAACAACTTGTCGGTAGCCAAACGTTACCCAGAAGCTTGACAAAATACGGTTACATTTACAAGATTCGAGAAATTCCACCACAGTGAGTCACTAGTCACTAGAGCTTATTGCCGTGTATAACAGATCAATGTTATTGCCGGCTAATAGTACCCTCACTAACGCTGCAGTGGCTATAAAAGATAAATTGCGTATTGTTTAACAGGCGACATTGATTCGACCGACGCACGGTTCCAAGAAAACGTTGCATTTGTGACTATCGCATTCAAGGAACTTGATAATTAACCAATTTTTGTTTTAGAATAACCCGTTATAATAAACAGTAACAAACAGCCTACTGACGTCAAACCGTTCAACTATAAGGACTTACGTTCAAAATTGGTTAGAGAGTAGACTAGATTGCCATTTAGGTCTAGTACCTAAATGGAAGGCACACACTTGATGTTCAGGTAGACCGTTCGCCAGGGCTGATCTCGTTCAAAAACTGGTGTTTAGAAAATATGACTACAATGAGAGAACCAACAGAGTGCGGCCGCATTGTGCGGCGTGTGAAGGTAATTAGATTGTTCTGTCAACACAATCGGAGACCTTAGACGATGTCAATCTCTTAACCGCTGTCCATTGGGAGCTAACCTTCGCGCAGCCGTGACGACGACGACGTAGATAATTTTTTGATACTAGTAAAAGTTCGATTAACTCTAACTCGTAAAGTGCGCGGAAGCAGGTATGTGGTCGGTTACCATGGAGAGCGTCCGGAGGGTCGGGGACGGGTGCGCGCTCGCTCGGGAGCTCACCTTGTTGTCGTCGAGCGTCACAGAAGAGTGCGGGAGTGCGGCGGGTGCCGAGACGGGCGCGCGCTCATACTCGCGCGGTCGACGACCTGCTGGTGCGCGCTAACTGTACTGCACACTTCACTGACACCACTGAGACACAGACGCGGCCGAACTCCGGGGGATCGCGGACAGAACTGAGCCTCGGCCGGCGGCGTCGCCTGCCCGCCGCGTGCGCCTGGCGGCCTTGACCGCCCCCTCCCCGCACCCCGCACCCCGCGCCCCTCGCCCCGCCGCGCCCCGCCTGCACCGCGGCGCATCCGCAGCGCGGCTCCTCCGCTCCATCCAGCGGCCGCCAGTTCCGCACTGCACAGTCTCGGCCTCCGAGCGAAAGTCGATACCGTTAGATAATGATTACCATTGCTTTTTGTCGTTACTCGATAGCGGTAATCTGGCCCGGTCCCTAAACATACCTGACCGACCCCAGCAGTCCATCGACATACGTAGGTACACTGGCACTTGAAAGGATCTTTTCCTTGCATACATAAGGAGATATTATATACATAAATATGAAAACACAAAAGAATCAACCTACATTTTTATATTAAAACCCTTTGAGAATAATCAACAAGTATAAAAGGTAAATTATACCTGATAGCTTGTATTGTATCCCATGTCGTATATCGGTCAATTACTGACTCTTACATGACTTTGCATAATGATCGGAAGAAAAGCAAAGTTGAGAAGAAAAGCTCGCCAAAGCATCGACGGACACTGTTAAACTTACACTGTATGGAGACCACACGTGCTCATGCCACTATAGGAATACCTTCTTTATTGAGTGTAAGGGCTTTGAAGTTTTAGAGGATCATCGGAGCATACAATATTCGGGTTGGATTGTCTTTCGCGGTGCGATGCGTAGTACGCCACTTGCATAAAAACTACGCGACAAGGTCGCCGGGCGGTGCGCACAAGCATGGCGAGCGCTGCAATCTTGTCACTGTTCGTCGCAAGTCTGTGCTCCTCAAGACCACCGTCTATTTCTAACTTGTCCCATTATAATAATCTGACTCGCTCATGAATACTAAATATCGACTTCAGGTTTGGTTATGTACCGTTGTTGTGCCTAAAGAAAGCTTCAATTAAAATTCCAGCAATATGTTGCAAATATGACGTTATCGTTGCATGAGCCATTTATTTTAGTGAAGACAGACACGATATAATATGATAGAATGAAGTCAAGAAGCAAGTTTAAAACAATGATATTGTAGAATATATTGCTACTGGAGATTCAGCTTAGGGAGCTTTAGAGACTCGTCTTGAGTTACGTAACATAATTATAAGATTTGAAGTGAGTTTCATATCAAGTCCTGCTACGTTTAACAAAAATGTTGTGTTGCTTACGGATTTCTAGTTTCCTGAAGAAAAGAAAATCTCCACTTGATGCAATATTGAAAAACAATCAGAAGGTTGTTGAATACAGTCCCTATAATAATAATAATATTTCTAGCTAGTCTGTGTCTGGCCGCACGTATTTGAATATGTCACGGCCAATATATTCGAAAGTGCCTCCACTAACGCAGTAGAACGACCAAAAATTGCTAATCTACTCTCGCATTCGCAACACACGTATACAGTAAAAAACTTGCTCTTAATTCTTTAATAGACTACGGGTTTAGAAATCTCTCCCAGCCTATAAAATAGCATAATATACAGTTTAATTTATACTTCCATGCGGATACAAACCTGTTATAGGTATCATAAGTGGGCGCATTACTATCCTAAGTGGAATTCGGTGGTGCTGAGACAGTTACGAAAAGTTTCAAATAAAAACCCTTTACTGACTTGATCTGTGAAAAAATATTCAACTTCTGCTATACAAACATGTTACTGGAACAGTTCACAAAAAGTCAAGGGCAGCTGTCTGAACTAACCAGAAGGCCCAAGACGGTGAGTAATTAATTAGTAGAGACTAATCGTTTATCAGATTGAATACATGTCTCGGAAAAATCCCTCAGGGTTGCGGAGGTCCGATGCCAGTCGCTCCGTGGAAAAACTGATATTCAGGTAAAGCCGGTTGAACTAGTAGCCGACCCCAAATCTTGGGAATAATAAAGGCTAGGACGAAGAAGAAGCATAAACACGCTACTCTGATGATAAACAGAGACCGTCATCAAAAGAGTCTAAAACTTGAGATAATGGTTAGCCCTTTATTTCATTTAAGATAATGTCATATCGAAGATTAATTACTAAAGTTGCTCAGTAACATGCTGTTCTTAATAAAAGTACTAATTTTGTGGGAAACAAGTAGAACTCTCACCTTAATAAAGGACTTTTTTAGGTTTATCGGGATTTAGTGTCAGCTCACACACCCTCGGTAGTTTTAACACGTAAGCACTGACTCGTAAGACTCTCACACTGGCCAGATATGTGGCTATAACACTGTGGCTGTCTTAACAAAAGTTATGCTCGCGATTCCAGTAACACAAACACAATGTAGCTATTTCTGCGTTTGTGAATGATCCTACCCGTGGATGCTCATAGCGATGTTTAGATATTTCAGTTGTACATTTTACAGGAAATGCAATGCTTGAATCATTTAATTGATTTATTATTTTGATAAACAATTACTAATAACTCAAAATCAATCTGACAGTTTCTTTGTATGGTCAATTTTTCGAGCGCATGCACTTTTGTTGACCTTTATCAACGATACTCCATGGGAGGACATTATAAGTATTTGCATTCGAAGAACGTTTACTTATTATTATTATAAATAAAAAAAATCTGTAGCTAGTATAACGAAGTGGTCAACTGAATGATATGATATCGTTTCCACAGCCCCTGGTAACACTAGCCCGCTGTTGACCGGCTCGGTGACTGCCGATGCCACAGTGATGTGTCCTTGTAGTAAAACTACAAGATAACTATCAAATAAATGACAACCTGACTGAAACATGTACTTGTAACGAAATTGTGAGTTATTTTGTAAGCTAACAAATCTTTATGAAAGCACAAAGGAGATAGGAAATGCTCGACTAACCAATATTCTAACAGCTAACGTATCGCTACTGATTAGAGAGATGATGGAAAAGCAGATATGTTGTTTCGATGAGTTCGGGCTCTAGTTACACGTAAGTGGAGCATTGCTCTGCCGACCCAATTTATCGGCGCGCGTATGTGCGTATGTAAGCCGTAATTAATGAAGCGCGCGCTGACGAACATTATGTAGTACACTGTGGATACGCGCGAGCGACGCTACTCCTCGCCACTAATTCATCACTCCAACATAAACACCGCTGACACCAACTGGTGCGAACTAGTTTGTAATCTGCGCCAACATAAAGCACAGCCACGGATCTCAAAGATCTTTTCGGTGTGATGTCTATTTTGAAGTGAACTGTTGTTGGTGATAAGAGACACCCATTTGATCACCATCCTGTCAGAAATGTGAGTCCAATGAAGCGAAACATCCGGGTCAGAGCCCACCATACACCACCAGACAAAGCAGCTGCGTGCTACATCCGTTGCCTCGTTCGATATGCTTGTGAGCCGAGCATCGATATAGACTATTAGGGTTGTCCTCTACCACCTTTACTGGAGAAGATTAACAATTTGGAGACGTTGATATTATTCAAGAATGTCTGTTACTGCTTTGATGATGCTTTGAAATGTTGTTTCGAATCTCCCAAGGTTTCCTCGAGATATGCAAAGACATCATTTTTATTTCATGCAACTCAAATTTTTGAGTAGCAATTGCAAGGTACATATTTAACACCGAAGCTAACACGATAAGTGCAGGTCTATTGGTGGACGAGCCACGAGCGTCACTAACTGTACACAACTCCGTTGGTAAGCAGAGCGCGACTGGGGCATGGCGCAGCTCTCACGCACCACATCCTACACTCGCAAGTAGTGAACACTTGTGAAAAATATTCTGCGTAAAACAATATGAGCAGATTTGTGATCATGTTGATAAACGTTTCAATGTAAAACATTTGTAGCCCTTCTGCAGTGTACAGGACTTTACAGGAGTCCTCACAGCAGGACAATTAACTAACTTTTGTTGGTGATATTTTGTATCCTTAGTTTTGTTGTAGTTTCGCTTTGTTTCTTATTTTGACTGCTTCATTGGTTTGCGGTTAGCGTATGCAATCGCCGATCAAGAGGTCTCGGGTTCGATTCCCGGTTTAGATCGCTGTTGGGTTTTTCTTACAAGAAATTCTTAATTCTATTCACGGGCGGTTTTCCCGCCCTTGATTCCAAGAGCGCATTAAGTCATCGGTCCCGGTTGTAATGAACCCCTATTACAATTTTTATTTGGAAGTCAGTACGCTCAAATATACTGACAACTAGTTCAGCCTTGAAATTCAGTTCTCCCTCAGGGTTGCGGAGGTCTGACGCCAGTCGCTCCGTGGAAAAACGTAGTCAAATAATCTTGGGAATAATAAAGGCTAGGAAGATGATGATGTTGTTTTGTTTTTGTCACAACATAGAATTGTCTTGTGGTCACGCAGTCACGGGATCTAGCTACAAATAATTTAGCGAGTGCCGTTTGTGGTCGTATACAGTGATTACAATAAAATTCATGCCACTAACACACCGTGACGTTTATCAAACATGGATGCCACATAAACTCAAGCGTAGATAATTTCCTGACATGTACGAATAGCGATTTGATTTGGTTTATTGAACAGTAATCGATTTTTTGATTCGAAACCATTTAAAGAGATCTGTTTCATAATTGAATTGAGGATCTTAGATTAACAGGAATTCTTTTAAAAAATATAACGTTGCAGTTTGCCGACAAGAGACTGCTCAATAGCACCGATTTATCAGTTGATTCCATTGAATGGGAGAGTTGTCTCGACCTAAATACAGTGTCCATGTTATTATTGGATATTGTAGTAGCGGTGCGCGGGCGCGGCCGGGGCGACGACCCAAATATTTACAAGATCTTGTCTAGTCAACATTTCGTACACTACACCGTACTTGCTAATTATAGCTGAGTGACATGTCGTGGACAAAAACTAAACCACACATTAAATGTTCCTCTGTTCTTGTGTATTTTTGCGTGTATTCCTCTTTTGCGTAACGGTCTCCCGAAACATAGTATCACAGAGCCAAAAGATAAGAAATATAACATTTCCAAATGAATTTATGGCTTAGGTAAGTGCAATCAACATTTCGTAATAATACAGCTCGAATAAGTCTGTTGACAAACAACATCTTGATTAAAGCTGCCCACTCATAGTGTATTGTACAGTGATAAACATTATAGTCTATCTTAACGTTCCTTTATTTTGCAACATATTAGAGGAACTGAGTCATACAGCAAAATTCATCAAATTATATCGTGTTACTTAGTCCAGCACAGTCATAACAACATCGCGAGACGAGGCAAGTTCTCGCCCCATGTGCCTACTACTGCCTACTTATTCTATTGTCAGCGCTAGACTGTTTTGTTTACGCTGCGTGAACTTGACTGGCTGCGTCACACTCGTGATCAGCTTCTATTTGTGTTTTATATGAAGTTATTGTATTAATAAGTCTAGTCACAAATCTGAATGAGGCATTTGGTGGCCAGGGTTGTAAAAATTATGCTGATGTGCTCAGAACGCTATCCAAAATTTTTTTTTGAATAGGTATCACCTTTTTGGCGACAGTTTCTTCTACACCCACTGACTCTGCTACATAAACATGTAGAATTGATGCTAAGCTATTAATAAATGTGTCGCAATTGATCACTGATCATGCTCCCATAATTTTTGTGCTGGAACGAAAAATAAAAAGAAACCATGCCAAAGCCACTCTGAGAAGGATAGATTATAATGGTTTGAATCAAGATATATCCAATAGAGACTTCAGTCAAGTATATATGACTGATAATGCAAATTCAGCCGCAAATACCTTTATTGACATAGTCTCTAATGCAATTTCAGTTCACTCTAAAATAGTTCATATTCCACACCGTTTTCGTGCAGTTAAACCGTGGTTAACACCAGGACTTATTAAATGTGTCAGACAACGTGATAAATTACACAAAAAAGCCAAATTAAACCCAAATAATGCTGTACTTCAACTGACTTCCATTAGATATCGTAATTATTGCAATAATCTCTTCAAAAAGCTAAAAATTCAATATGAGCAGGATGAGTTCAAAAAATACAAATATAATCCAAAGGAAATGTGGAACACAGTTAACAAAGTAACCAACCATAAAAAACAAACACTTTCGCCAACTGAATTGTTAACTTTATCCGAAAATCCGCAAGATTCACTTAATTTAGTTAATGAATATTTTGCAGGGATTGGTAAAACTTTGGCAAATGACATAGTTTCGAAGAGAGGCATCCATTTAAATAATGTGACAAAAGCCTCCACATCTCTGTCACCAAACGATTCTATGTTTTTGTTTGATACGGATCAGAGTGAGGTTGAAGTTGTTATAATGAATCTCAAAAGTAACTGTGCTACAGGTGTAGATGGCATTCCAACCCGAGTTATCAAGGAGTCGAGAAATACCCTAATTCCACCATTGACTCACCTATTCAATCTATGCTTTGCCACGGGAATTTTTCCAGATATTCTTAAAAGGGCTCTTGTGCACCCCATCCATAAAAATGGAGACAGAAATACTGCTGCAAATTATAGACCCATCTCTGTGCTGACAACAGTATCTAAAATATTGGAAAAACTCTTAAATAACAGGCTCATAAATTTCTTAAGTAATACTCATGTGATAGCCGAAAACCAATATGGGTTTGTAAAGGGTAGATCTACTGAAGATGCTGCCTTGAAACTTACTGAAACTGTTGTTAAGCACCTTGATGACAATAATAAAGTAGTAGGGGTCTTCATAGATTTATCTAAGGCGTTTGACACCATATCGATACCATTGCTTTTGAATAAGCTGGAAATGATTGGTATAAGAGGAATTGTGTTGGATATTTTTCGGGATTATCTTTCCAAACGTACACAGTGTGTTAGGGTCAGAAATCATCAGAGTGATGACATTGGTCTCTCTTTCGGCGTGCCTCAAGGTAGTGTCTTGGGGCCTACCCTCTTTCTTGTGTGTATAAATAGTCTGTGTAAACTTTTATTACCCAACTGCAGCATTATTACGTATGCGGATGACACAGCACTTATTGTACACGGGACTGATTGGGCTCAGGCCAAGCAACTCACCGAGGAGGCCTTCAGGGAGATTATGAAGTGGTTGAATGACAATCTTTTGACATTAAACCTAGATAAGACCAAATACATAACCTTTACACCGCGATCTAATACTCAACCACTCACTGATTTGTGCGTTAAGGCACATTGCTGTGATAGATTTGATGGCGAATGTGACTGCCCTCAGCTTAGTTTCACCCACAGCATAAAATATCTTGGTCTAATTCTGGATAGACATCTTAACTGGTCCCTACATGTTCAGTCTTTGACAGCCCGCATTAGGAAATTAATACCACTCTTTTATAAACTCAGAAGGTCTGGAGATATTGCTACATTACTGTGTGTTTATCATGCACTCGCGCAATCCTTATTCCAGTACTGTATAGTCGCATGGGGTGGTACTTGTACTAGCACTTTACTTCCATTGGAGCGCGCACAGCGTGCAATCATAAAGGTAATCTACAGTAAACCCCGAAGGTATCCCACAACCCTCCTTTATCGTGAATGTTCTATTCTCACGGTACGACAGATGTTTATAATAAATACTATACTTCGTAAACATCAAACTCTGACCTACATTCCGTCACTTAAACGTAACAAAACCAGAGTTTGCAGCATACCACCACATAAGACAGTTCTGGCTGGGTGACATTTTAATGTAATTGGCTCCAGTTTATATAATATAGCGAACAAAGCGAATAATATTTATCAACATAAATTTAAAAAATGCAAGGGTGTCATACGAGATTGGCTTATGACCCTTGACTACACTCAGACAGAAAAAATTGTTCATAACAGAGACTCAATGTAAAATCTCATGTTTACATTCACACACAGACACGCATTTACACTCTCACACCATCTCACACACTCACACCATCTCACACACACTCTAACATGCACACGCACCTACACACATATTTGTAGTCCTAATTATATAATTCTCAAGCAAGCACATTTTATACTCCTAGCTGGCAAACATATACGTCCGATTATATATTTTACTACTTCTACCTACATAATATAATTTTGTTATTATTTTTGTTTTGATTCTAGTTTACTTTAAAAAAATGTACCTATTCTAAAGATCGAATCAGTCACGTTAACTGTATTGTAGAACATTTTAATTCTACATCTACATCTAACATCTAATTGTGAGTTCCCAGAGTGGAAGACGCTGGCAGCTATAGCACAGTTTAATACTATTATGGTTGCCGACGTTAACCTACAAATGTAAGGATTTGTAACATTTGCTTGTAATTTTGTAATAGCTATAAGAAAGAGTGAATAAATAAACTTATTATTATTATTACATACCTAAATGCATCTCCTACGACCAGCTCTACGCGAATACACACTCCACAGGTTTAACTGGACACGTTCGTGACTCATATCTCCTCACATTGCAATGGTATAAATACAATACTTTCTAATTTACACTATGGACTGTAAGGCGTACCTAACATCTTAGGTTTCTCAGTGTAACTCAGTTGTTGATGCCAATAGAGGATGTAATTGTTGCAGCAACCAACATTATATTCAATTCTTGTAAAGTCCTTAATTGCTTGAAGAAATAGTGGCTAGTATCTATATTCAAGCTCAGTAGGGTGATACAACTGACGTTATCACATGTTACGACTCCGACAATAGGGTTCAGTTAGAACTATGTATATGACAAATTCAAACCGACTGCAAGCAACCTGAGCAAATAGTTGATCCAAGCCGATGGTCGAAACGGTAAAGCCCCGAAATCAAAAGATAAATGTAACTTTCTTACTTTCGTAATCTTTATAATGGATGGATGGATGTTTGTTACTCTTTCACGCAAAAACTACTGAACGGATTTGGCTGAAACTTTACAGTAATATAGCTTATACATCAGAATAACACACGCTATAACCGACATATACGCGGGTGAAGCCGCGGGCAACAACTAGTATGGAATACTTTGTAAAATATGAATCGATTAAATGAAAACAACCGTCTGATAGATAACATAGTTGCAATTATCAAGTTGTTGTTATGTAAATTTACATGTATATATAATATTCAACATAGGTTTATATCGTACTAGCTGTTGCCCGCGGCTTCGCCCGCGTGTATTTCGGTTATCGCGGCAAACAGTAACCTATGTGTTACTCTGATGTATCTTCTATACTTATAAAATAACATGTCCTGACAGACTGACTGACTGATTCATCATCGCCGAGCGGAAACTATTAAACTTGGGAATACAAAATTTGGTGAATATGATCGTTTCATTAAGTAGATACCCATTAAGGAAGGAATTTTGGAATTTCTACCCCCAAGGGGTCGAAATAGGGGTTGAAAGTTTGTATGGAAGTCCGTCATTTTTTAAGTTAGAAACATGAAACTTTATTTTTGGGCTACTGATTAAAAATGAGTAAACACGTATTTAAGCGTTTCTGATAGATAGAGCGGATATTCTACTCCTTAAGGGTGAAATAGGGGTTGACGTTTTGTATGTAGGTTAATCTGGAAGTCCGTCATTTTTGAAGTTAAAAACATGAAAGTTTATTTTAGGGCTATTTAAGAAATATGAAACTTTATTTTTGGGTTACTTATAAAAAATTGTAGATATGTATTTCAACGTTTCCTAATATTCTACCCCTAAGGGGGTGAAATAGGGGTTGAACTTTGTTTGGAACTTCGTCATTTTTAAATTAGAAACATGAAACTTTTCTTTTTGTTTGGGCTACTGATTAAAAATGAATAGATACGTATTTAGGCCTTTCGCGATATTCTACGCTGAAGGGATGAAATAGGCGTTGACATTTCGTAAGCGGGTTAGTGTAGAAGTCCGTCAGTTTGGAGTTAGAAACATGAAAATTTATTTTAGGGCTATTGATAAAAAAATAGGAGATGCGTATTTAAGCGTTTCCCAATATTCTACCCGTAAGAGGGTGAAATAGGGGTTGAAAGTTTGTATGGAAGTCCGTCTTTTTTAAGTTAGAAACATGAAAAATTATCTTTGGGCTAATAGTTAAAAACGCGTAGATACTAAGTGTCTCTGGATATTATATCTACCCCTTTTTTTGTGCGGAAATTCCCTCGGATATCACCAACTGGTGGTTATGTCGGACTCGAACCGATTAAAAACCGCACACCGTCTCGGGTTTTAGAAACCAGGGAACCAGAGCGCCCTCAAAAGGAAATCCCATAAATGATATTTCTACCCCTAAGGGGTGAATTAGGTGTTAAAATGTCGTAAGTAGATTAGTTTGGAAGTCAGTCATTTTTAATTTAGTAGCCTGAAACTTTGTCCTTAGGCTTTTAAGTACAAATAAATTAATACCCATATCATCATTTATGGGTTTTCTTTTTTTTTTTTTTTTTATGGAATAGGCGGGCAAACGAGCAGACGTATCGCCTGATGGTAAGCGATTACCGCCGCCCATGGACACATGCAACACCAGAAGCGTCACAAGGCGGCTAAGGCGGGATAAGGAATCACAGCGGCTATTGATTAAAAATAAATAAATAGGTACGTTTAAAAACATGAATAAATTATTCATACATACTTACACAGTTTTAATTAAATATATTGTAAATAATCAACTTCCACGCGAGCAAAGCTGCGGGCAACAGCTAGTAAGCTATATTACTGTAAAGTTTCATCCAATTCCGTCCAGTGCTTTTTGCGTGATGAAGTAACAAACATACACCCTCACAAACATTCGCTTTTATAAATTAGTGTGATGTGATAAAATCGAATACGAAAAACAATGTTAAATTTATCACTACAGTTAAATGAAAAATTAGACATAACGAATGAAGCTTATTTTCAAAGCGTAAATAAAACTAAATTAATTATCTACAACTAATTCAACGAAAAAAATGGAAGGTATCTACAACTTACTAAAAGAAATTAAAACACCAACAAATAAGGCTAAGTAATTAAATATTTGCAACGAAAAACATCTGCTTACCTATGCCTATACCAATAACCTAACAAAATCCTATAAAAAAGTAAATTATAGGTACCTAGGTACCTATGCTGTAACCTTACAAAATTCTAAAAATACCGAGAAAACCAATTAGTATCTACAAAAGACTATTTGCTAATTATTTAGGTACAACAAAAATCGCCTGCTTATACCTATGCTATAACCTGACAAAATCCTAAAAAAAAACTTCGTTTAAAAAAACTGACTTCAAAAACTAAAAAGTATTAGTTAACTTAATTTGCATGTGCTACCTAGGTTTGAAGTCAGTGCCAAGCCAAATGTAATAGTAGGTATCACACTCGCTACATTTCGAGACGAACGTCAACGACGTCACCGACGCTTCAGTTGTTTTGTTCTACGCGAAGAGCAGCTATCCCGCTCAAGGTCACGCGCGGCGAGTGCGGTACCTACTATTACATTTTGGCTTGGCACCGACTTCAAACCTATGAATAGGTAGTACAAATTAAGTTATTTGGTACTTTTTAGTTTTTTCGGTTCGGTTTTTTTAAACGAAGTTTTTTTTATTTTTCACTTTTTAATCTTTCTCAAGTCTCTCGTCATCATTTCACCTAAATAACTTGAAAGAATACGACTAAAGGTAACATACATGCTGTATAAAATCGAAAGGACTTCAGGTATTTTTTTGTAATAAAATCTCAAATGGACTATCTTCTATAGGTTACTATAATTCAAGTGATTTGAGGTAAACTGACTATCTGAGGTTAACTCTGATATCGTTAAGACCCGTTTTATATATTATGAAATTAAATGATGTCTACAGAATATGAAGGCATGCAGGCAATTGCTTTAACTTCATTGCAGGCGCTTACATAAATTTGAGGGTTTCCTTCGATTTCCTTAGGATCCCATCATCAGATCCTGATATGGAGGCCATGGGACCACATGGGGAGCATACCCTTTCGAATACAAAAAGAATTTCCAAAATCGGTCCACAAATTGACGGAATAATCCGTGTACATACATAAAAAAAATATACAGATGAAATTGAGAACCTCATCCTTTTGGCAGTCGGTTAAAAAAAATATACCGATGAAATTGAGAACCTCCTCCTTTTGGAAGTCGGTTAAAAATACAGAAGAAATATTATAATACCAAGTAATATTTATATAATCGAACTATTTAGACGAAATTGTGTGTACCTATATGGCTCCCCTAATATACAACACAATACCCAAGTTGATAACTGACCTACCACTCAATAAGTTTTGTGTTGTTCTTAGAAAATGGTTGGTAGAAAACAGTTATTACTCCGTTAAGGAATTCCTACAAAAAAATTCGTGTCCGTCTTATCATTTTAGAAATGCATTGTAGGTGTGTATTGAATTTATTAAGTAGTTCTTGTATGTATTTTCAAAGTGTTACACGTAATCTTTTTAAATTGATTCTGATTTAGATAATTCGTTATTACTAATTAGCAATTAATATAGTTTTAGCAATTTAATAACTATTGCTGAAATAGTTATTAAAGCAGTCTTTCGTACAAACGAAAGACTTCAACACTAAATTTGCATGTCTATTACTGGTGAAATGTGTTTCGTGCATATTTTATTTTTATTTTTTACCATCTTTTTGTACCACATTTAAGCAAATAAAAATTATATTATTATTTTTATTCTCTTTATTTCATTTATATATACATATTAATTACATTTTTAAATATAAATATAAAAACAAATACATTTAAAAATATAAAAAATAGTAGACCACCGACCTCGGGTACAGGGACCAAGAAACCGGTGGTTAGGGCTCCAGAGACAGGAACCTCCTCACAATACGAGCCGTGTCAAGGAGGACTGCCTTCTGCATCAGACCCTTGATCCAGCCCTCTAACGTGAGCCTCTTAAGATGTTGGTCGAGGCTCTTGGCTATCATTCCGTGAGCGGATACGACTATCGGAACAATGATTACCGAATCCACATTCCACATATCGACAATCTCGTGAGATAAATCCAAATATTTTATTTGTTTTTCTTTTTCAACTTTCACGAGATTCTCGTCATGAGGAACGGCGATATCGACAATCATTGCGCGGCGCTCTAATCGATCTATCACCACAATATCAGGCTTATTGGCAACAATAGTCCTGTCCGTGATAATAGATCGATCCCAATATAACGTAGCACGACCATTCTCGAGAACTGGGTCGGGCACATACCTGTAGTATGGCACCTCTGAATTCACAAGTCTGTATTTAAGGGCAAGCTGTTGATGTACGATCCTGGCTACTTGGTTGTGCCTGTGCAAATATTCGCCGTTAGCAAGACGAGAACAACCAGAAATAATATGCCTGATAGATTCTCCAGGACGGTGACATGCCCGACAGATGTCGACCGTACCATCTTTCAGAATATACTTCCGATAGTTATTCGTCATGATAACTTCGTCCATAATCGCACAAACAAAACCTTCGGTTTCTCCGAAGAGATCACCATACCGTAGCCAGGAAGTTGAGGCCTTGAAGTCTATATCGGGCCCATTAAGAGCCCGATAAAACCGACCATGAAGTTCTTTGCCCTTCCATACCTCCCTGCGATCATCAGTACCAAGTACTACAGGTTTGCGCCAATTCTCTTTAGCCAAAGCGAGCGGAGTGAGTCCGGTATCCACTGCAACTACATTACGATGCACTCCCACATCAGTGTGAAGAAAATATTCTCTAAGATTGTATATCTCGCGATTGTGTAGGGTCTTGATATTTAATAGTCCACGACCCCCAAACTTTCGCGGGATATACAACCTCATAACTGATGACCGTGGGTGATGCATTCGGAATGCAGTCAGCAATGTACGGACTCTCCGGTCTAGGGCATCTAATTCGGTCTGAGTCCATCTAAGTATACCAAAGGAATACATCAGAACCGGCATGACCCAACCATTGTAGGCTCGCACCTTGTTACCGCCTGATAAAAGACTTTTAAGTACTTTTTTTATTTTTATTATTATTATAAGTATTTTAAACTTAAAATAAATATCATTAATATAAATGACCATTTAACGTTTATGGCATTCTAGTTTTTGGTTCAGTATCAATAAGATTCCTCCCAAAAAAATCTAAATTTCCTTAATGTACAGAATTGATCTTATACACTTTTCTTATGCGTTTAAAAGTAATCATATTACGTACCTATTGTAAAGTTAGTTACTTGATTCCAAAAGATGTCGCTGTTTTAAGCACAGAAACAATTTTCAAGAAAATGTAATTGCTTCAGTATCGATTAGAGAGCCCTCCCAAAAAATCATCTAAATTTCTTTAATGTACAGAACTGAACTGTTACATTTTTATTAAACGTTATAAAGAGTAATCATATTACGTACCTATTGTAAAGTTAGTTACTTGATTCCAAAAGATGTCGCTGTTTTAAGCAAATAAATTTTTCAAGAAAATTTAAAACAACTCTTTCTATGGAAAGAGAGAACATAAAACAAATACCTACCTATCAAATACTAACTACATACCACATTAATCACAATGCTTGTGCATAAAACGTTCCCACGATTATTTTGAATATTTAAGTACAACCAAACACACAGATTCGACGTCTACAGAGAGATATAGATATTCTTTTTCCTATGGATAGAGAGATTGCGATAAATCAAATACTTAATGCTACACCGAATTATACGTAATACGTTCTACGATTATTCCACGATATATTAATCAAAGTGTTATTAATTACGCATGGCTTCCAAAAGATGTCGCTACGTGTTGTATTTCGTAATTATAAATTCTATATATTTTTTTTCCAATAGATAGAGAGATTGTGATAAATTAAATAATTAATGCTACAATCTTCAGAGTATCTCCTTTCTAACAAAAAAAGAATTATTGCAATCGGACTACTCGTTAATGAATTACAATTAATTACACATTTTGACTTTCATCCCCCTTCACAGGGAAACCGTCCGGAATTTCGGAATAAAAAGTATCCTATGTCCTACCTCGGAGTATGAACTCAAATCATGCCAAGTTTTATTTGAATCCATTCAGTAGTTTCGGCGTGATGCGCGGCCAAGATACAGACAGACAGACAAAAATGAAAAAAAAAATAGTTTTCGTTTCAGTATCGATAACAAGTGCCCTTCAAAAAAAATTTCAAAATATCTTCAATGTACAGAATTTGACCTGTTACATTTTTATTATAAGTATAGATGTGCGTGCGGTCAGACTGAATGACGTCTAGCAAAGTAATCTCAATAAATAGGGACGCCTCCCTACTAGATTGTTTCGCCATTCGTTTCCAGCCTTGACGAAGATTTAATCAATTTATTTTTATCAAGAATAGGGGGCAAACGAACAGGCGTATCGGCAGATGGAAAGCGATTACCGCCGCCCACAACACCAGAGGCGTTAGAAATGCGTTGCCGGCCTTTGGGGGATGGGGGAAGGGTTGGGGTATGGTCTTCCGGTATCCTCACTCACTTGGTGAAATACAGCGCAAGCCCCATTTCAACCCGGTTTTCTGTGAGGCCGTGGTATCACTCCAGTCCAGCCGGCCCATTCATATCGAAGCGTGGCTCTCCCACTTATCTTTGCAACTTCCTTTTGTTGGCGGGTTTGAAGTCGGTCTACCATTTTGTTAACTGTTTGTCACCAGAAACATTAACATGTAATTATAGTGTTTTTAGGAAGAAGTGTGCGACATTTTACATTAATAATTTATAATTATAGTTGATTACATTATTACACAACGTTTGTGCGTGTCTTGACATTAGTGTCACGTCACATAATGCGCGCCTCGCGCTGCGGCGAAATGTCGTGCCGTGACATTAGCGAGGCGCATCTTCAACGCGCCCCGTCCCACTTTACTTAGCTGCACTAAGCATTACGTATTTTTTTCAATTTGCCGACGATTAAATTTTATTAACGCTGTTTAATTATTATTTGTTATTACGCAACAAAATGTACGAAATTATTTTGCATGCTCCTTCGTGTGTGAGTATGTGTGCGTGACGTTAACCGCGCGTTTTAGTGAAATCGTTCGCGCTGTTACCACTAACAATTGTGATTTGATTGTATGTACTATCTTTCTTTAATAAGAGTAATAAATGAATTATAGCGTGACTATGAAGAAGCCAGGTACTTTATCACATCAATGAACGTCGTCGGTCTGATACCGAGCGACCTACTCACAGCGCTGTTATTACCTCGAACCTCGAGGTATACCATTGACAACACTAACAGCTGTAGGCTGCTCCGTTGGTCTAGTGCATGTGCAGTAGTACCTGTTTACGAGTATAATACGGTCTTAAGTCATAGCAACGTATGCAACTCTAACAACATATTAATGGTGTAAGTATCTACGTGAAGCGTACACCTACACCTAGGTACATACTTATCATCACTCATTGTCCCCAAAGGTCTCACTCCCAGCGCGGCCCACCCAGCTGCGGTTTGTTTCAGACTCGGCCTATATTTAGCTCGCACTGCCGAGTTGACGGTGCTTCGCCTACGGACAGAGATTAATATATTTTGTTTACATTCTGAACATAACGTTCGTAGTACACATGAAAGGCATGTATATACATATATAATGAAATATAAAAAGTTTACATAAATAAAAGGTAGGATGATGAATTAGAAATAATTTCGAAAAATATCCATTTAATTATATGTACCTTATAGTTTTCAGTTTCTTTTCTATATGTATGTATAGTATCTACCTTATTTCTTATATATATAGTCCATCCGTTTAGATAGTGTCCGTGCACCCGCACGCAGTTGTGGTTGTTGCTGTGAAATAAGAATATAATAATTCAAACGATGCCGTAAACTGACAAATCATACTTGCTTGGGTATACGCCGCAAGCGGGCTCTTTGATTTTGTGGCGGTTGCCGCAGGTGCGACGTCAGCGCTATCAAGGTGACCGTATCTATGCGATTGGACTATAACTAGGAATTATGTCAGATGCACGTTTGGAAATAGATGTCCAATTTAGTAAGAAAATTTCTAAAAGAGCGGCAGATTTTCCTATGGGTGTACTTTTCAAGTGCTATCACTAATATAAAGGCGTAACATTTGTTTGTAGCTAGGTACAACTTCGAACCGAACATTCAGCTGAAGTTCGCCTTCTGTGTGATGTAATTCGCCGCCATTCTATTTATACGTTATAATAATTTTCCACAAGTGCATCACGGACTGTTGATAGTCGTATCGCACTTTGGCAACACGATAACACACAATAGTGGTGGTCAGTAATGTGTTTGCAAACAGCGGAGTTGGAGCAAGTCCAGGACGGTTGCGCTCGACCATGAAGTAGTAATATTTATGAGTAACGCTGTTAAACGATGCCACTACGATGTGGGGCTTCTTCAAGCGTGAGTTTTAGTACGTTACACTTACAGTCCGTGCCTTGTATCACAGATTGAATCTTACAGAATCGCAAGCAAATACATGGAGTATTAAGGAATACCACTTAAGGAATAGTTCTGAATTTGCTATCAGAATTCAGTCACTTTTTCTTTAGTTAGTGATTTATTCTCTAGTTTACACTAGCTTACGCTCTGTATGGTATGTTTTTATTTTTAACCGACTTCCAAAAAGGAGGAGGTTCTATGTTGCACTGTATGTATTTTTTTATTTTTTTTATGTATGTTACCCGATTACTCCGTCAGTTGTGTACCGATTTAAAAAAATTTTTTTGTATTCGAAAGGGTATGCTTCCGAGGTGGTCCCATTGCCAGCATATCAGGATCTGATGATGGGATCCCAGGGAAATCGAGGGAAACTCTCATTTTTTATAGGCACATACTATGTTTTTCGTATATTTTCTGAAGTTACACCCGTATTTGCGTCTGGTAGTCATCATTTTATGATGATGAGCTGATGATGTAAGGTACAACTCCTTAACGGTTAGGAGTTGGAGGATAAATCTTTAAATATCAGATGTATATATGTTACCTTTAGTCGTATTCTTTCAAATTATTTAGGTAAGCTGATGATGGAAGGTGGAAGGTACAACTCCTCAATGGTTAGGAGTTGGAGGATAATTCTTTCAATTTCATACGTATCTAAAGACCTTCAGTCGTATACTTTCAAGTTATTTAGGTGAACTGATGATAGAAGGTTAAACTCTTCAACAGTTAGGAATTAGAGGATGATTTCAATATTACACGAACGTTTAGACCTTCATTAAATTTGTATTCTTGATGATGAAATTTGATGAAATAGTTCAACTTACTACTTACCTACGATTGTTTGCACTAAAAACTGAAAAATAAAAACTTTTTATAAAAAAAAACCGACTTGCAAAAAACATCCAACGAAAACTCTCTGCAAAAAAACACTTAAAAGCGTAAAATAAACTGGTTCTTCATAAATTGCCTATACCTAATTCTTTATTCATTTAAATAGTAGTATTATAATGTGTGCTAGGTACCTAAAATCTGTTTGAAGTCGGTGCTAAGCCAAAAAGAATACAAACAAACAATTACAAAAGTCTAAGCCATAGTCACTTGGCACCGACTTCAAACAGATTCTAGGTACCTAGCACACATTATAATACTACTATTTAAATGAATAAAGAATAAGGTATAGGCAATTTATGAAGAACCAGTTTATTTTACGCTTTTAAGTGTTTTTTTGGCAGAGAGTTTTCGTTGGATGTTTTTTGGAAGTCGTTTTTTTTTTTTTAATAAATCTTTCTCAGTATCTGTACGGTACTGTAAGTTGAACAGGACTCTTAGGGCGATACAGACGTAGATATATGTTGATGTAGGTATGTTACGATTGTATGTAATTACAGCAAGTTAGTATGTACTTAGTTATTATTTGCTTAAGTCACATTATTTCTAAGATACGTCCATAAGTATCTTTGTAATTTAAATTATTTTGTTTAAAATTAGATGTTTCTTGATTTTGTTAGATATTTATAAAATTTGGATCTGCCAATGTTAGCTGTACAGGAAGCTGTCCAGCTGAACATTCTGTTGACCAGTTGGTTACAAATAAACTTGGAAAACACTAATTTGTATTTATTTATATTTGAGAGTTATAGTAGATAATCGTTGTTTAGTTTAGTTCAGAAATTTCCCGTCGCGTCTGCCTTTCATTCTGAACACGACTAAGCGAATTTTTATATTCTTAGTTTGACAGAACTTTGTGTAGAATTTGTTAAGTTGTTACACGTATGGGTAGGGAAGTAAGTTTGATGCCGTCGCTCCATCTCCGTCAATGTGTATACTGAGTACAAGACCAAATACGCGAATAAACAAGTTCTTATCTGCTTATATCTAATTGAACTACATAACACGATAGCCAGTCTCACAAAAACGAGATATTGTTTTTCTAAATAACTAAAAATAACTGAAGATACGGTCTTTGACCTCTACGTTAACTTCTCTAAAATGTGCCTAATCGTGTCACTAACTTATTATTAGTTAGATGTGATGTGTTGATGATGCAATAGACATCTGCGATGGCTCAACCTTGGGAGTATGCTGCCATCACGAATTAACAAAAAGATAAGGAATTATTCCTGTTTCGCTGGCGACTTGATGGGCACCCTCAAACGACAAAGAAAGTCACACGCAGACTCAGGATAGTTATTTATATATCATCGAGGAACTACATAAGGCATTGCGTGAGCCATCCAGTTTTCATCTTCAGTGTATTCCGAGTTAGGATTAATATGAGGTGGCGAGTGATTCAGATTCCTTGCAAATAATTAGCTCCTGCAGTGATATATGTAGGTATGTACATAAGACAGAATCGTTGAAATTATATAACAAGGGAAAACTTAAAGGGTTCCTTGTTAAAATTATGGCACCATGAAAAGGAGCTATGTTTGGAACTTTATATCTACGGTGATATTTATATAAAATATGATATGTCGTGCAATTAGGTGTCTTTCCGTACAGAAGTGTACGTTTACCAACTAGATATTATGTCGTGAGTGTAATGACTTGTGCAACACACACTGACGTACATTATATACAAACGTGGAATTTATTACAGATACAAACGGTGTGTCGACCCTAAAGCTAGACGTCGATGGCTTTTATAGGTTGAATTCCCAGTCACTGCAACTGATAAATGTGCATAGTTTCGATCTTCTAATGTATAGAATAGGATTTCATCAAAGTTTGTTTTTCCCGTTAGCAATGCTAACAGGTAATTCCGAAGTAGCTTATCCATAGTTGATTATCTAAATAAAAGTACAACAGGGCAGAATGATAACCATGAAGTCGGTTCTAAATTGGCAATTGACTTATAGAAAAGCAGTGCTATTAATTTGTCTGAAAATAACAGCTTGTCCGATTATTGGGTAGGTAGGTACTATGGTACGTAGCAATCGGAACTCGCTACGAACGGTAATAAGTTCAATTCTCTTCTGATGGCTACCTTGTTGGTAGGAATTAGTGTAAGATTACGGTCCGGACACTGTAACACAGCTGGTCTACTCTAGCGGAGTTTGACGATCAAGGGGCTTTGGGTTCATGCCTGGGTCGGGCCAAAGAGTGTTATTAAGATTTTTATTATAAAAATGCTTATAACAGCCTGGAGCTTAGGTTTTCAGTTTGTGTTTTCCGTAAAACACGTAAAGCCGTCTGTCCTGCGTCTGATCTCACCCCGGTCGTATCGGATAACCGTCGAATCGGATTATGAAAGTGAGGGAACAGAGACTGCATCTGTGTTTACCCACACACTTGTGCACTATAATATCTCCTGTATAGTTGGCTGGTCTCTGTTGAGAGTGGAAACGGGCCGCCGTGGCCGAATTCGGCTAGGAGTATCACGGTATCGGAGTTAAATTTGCTTGGATTCTCTTATTAGTGAATTTACATACATAGTATAGCGTGTCTAGGTTATTACTTTAATTTCAAATGTACATAATTATCAAACACCACCAAGCTACCAACTTGAAATTTCTCAACTTGGACCTTTACTGGCAGATAGCTGATGATATTAGCAACTTAGGCTACTTTTTACAATTCCTTTTGCGGCAGTACCGCAGGGCTTAGCTATCTTTTTTTAATAAAAGCTTTACTAAAAGTCGTTGTCCTCGCCCTCCGCCGATCCTATTGCTGTAAACATAAATGTCGCGCCGGCCAATCAACACTGGACAGCTGTCGCTGCTACCGAGCGACGTTTAATGCCAAAGTTAGATTCTAAATACTTCAAAGATCTCTGGCGAGCACAAAGCGTACTTGAGGGGCATAAATCGCTCAGTAAATGCCATTTAGAGTATTTGTCAGTCTGTTACATGTAGTTGTGTCGTTGGAATGTGTCGTCAGCGTCGCCCTCGTCGTCGTGGAGCGAAGTGTTCCGGCGGTGGCCGTGGGTGGCTGCTAACCGCTGCACTGTCCACAGCTATTCTTAGATTAAAGCATACAAAGTAATACAAACTACCTATTTCCTAACCCGCTCCGCTACGATTTATACACAACTCATTCGTGTTTATGGTACAGTCATCAATGACAGTGCAGGAAGCTAAAGATTATAGAAATATTGACTATACAATGAAAAATTATATAGGTTACATGTAAGACTGCCATTCTTCCGGATTTTCCCGGATTTGTCCTAGCTTAGAGGGCATCCAGGGAGCGAGCGTCCGCGTAGGGGTCTAATGTATATTTTGATATATCATACTAATTTCAATTCACATTATAATGTATAATGAAATAAAGCAACAATCACCATCAACAGCCTTTAATTTAGTCCACTGCTGGACTCAGTCCTCTCCTTTGATATTAGGTAAATAAAAACATTAAACAGTCTAAATTCGTCCTTCAAACCATTTCTTGTTCTTACTAGAAATAAGGTACAATTACTACACACTTTTCATTTAGAATTTAAAATAACGAGATCAAGTGTCAGAACAGAGATTAATCAGCTTGTTTCTTAAGAGTACACTTAACTTAAAATAAGCAAAATGTTAATTATATCTTACTACCAAATTACAATTCTTAAACTCATTGTAAGATAAATATTTCAACCTAGTGATTTAGGAAAGACCTGTGTTTCAGGCAGTTGACACAAGATGCCGATATTTGTTTCATTCTTTAGACCTAAGTTTAAATGCTAATTGTAAATCCGCAGAACGAATAAAAGAGGAAAATTAATCACGCGGAACCCATTAATATCATACTTTATAACGGCTACAACTAGCATTGTACTTAGTTTATTTGCTGCCGATAGCATTGTTGTATCAAGTGCATTTTTTGCCAGAACTAATCGTTCCTAAATTGTATAATCATTACACTAAACCTTGCAACAATAAAAACAGTTCACGCTCCAGGACGCAAAATCGAAAAGTAATTTAACTAATTCTCAACTGTCGCGATTAACGCAAAGTTTGATTTTACTAAGTTTTAAGCCCGCGGCTCTGCCCGCTTGTATGTCGGTTATGGCGGAAACAAGTAGCCTATGTCTTTCCTCTTAAATCAAAGTATCTTTATGCCCAATTTCATTGAAATCGGTACGGCGACTTAGCCACAAAAGCGTAACAGATAGACAAACAGAATTACTTTTGAATTTGTAATAGTATGGATATGGATTTATGGCACAGTTGACATTTTTATTTTTTTTTATGTTTGGCCCGCCAAAATGACTCTACTCTGCCTGATGGAAAGCATAAGCAGAATCCAAGAGTGGTGGTCACCATGCTCACTGCGAATGCAGACAATGCAGTATGGCGACCCATACCATGGCGGCCTAGTGATGCTGCTGCATCTTTTAGTCTAGTCAACAAGTTTGGAACTTGTTGACTAGACTATTTGGGCCTCCGGTCTCGCACTCGCCAACGAAACACAACAGCACGCTGTCATTTTAAGTTGATTTTCTGTGACATGGGGCAAACTAGCAGTATAGCAGCGTAAACTGATGGCAAGTGATTTGATTATGTCATTTAGTTTGGCTATTTCAGGTATGTGTATCATTAGTAAACAGACCATGTACCTATGTTATGTACTTATTGATGCTTCACATGACCTTGTAAACAGAACTTATAAATACCTAATCGTTCCATTACAATAATCTGACCACGTACAGAATCGGGATTATTATGTAATAAATTAGGTTAACAAAACTCAACCTTTAGCACGAACCCATTTACCTAACGGTTTACTTGTATTTCTTTATCAATTCTTAGTTACAACGGGCAATACTCAATGAAATACTAGTGGTTGCCCGCGGCTCCGCCCGCGTATATGTCGGTCATCGCGGTAAATAGTAGCCTATGTGTTATTCTGATGTATAAGCTATATTATTGTAAAGTTTCAACCACTGACGAAATATAACTATAGACTTACATCGCATGAACTTAGAGTTGTACGCGGATGTATAATAAGCCTAATGTTCACTAGATGTCACTAAGTGTATCAAATTGTAAATTTCAAAGATATTTTCTGAGCTTCTACTCCGATACGAATCCGAGAGTAAACTGTCAAGTTTATTTGTTTTTGTATTAGTGCAAATGTCCCACTAGATGTCGTTTTCCACAGAATTACAATAGTAATTTATGTGATATTTTATTAAATCGTCCAAGAGCACACAAATAAATAAAATTGAAATGTCTGTTTATAATTTCAAATAAACAGCTTCTTCATAAATGCTTCTCAGTAGATACGGTACATGAATATATATTTTTTTATTAATTTTTGTATGAAACTTTTTAAATTTTCACATAAAACTCTGTATGTAGGTCTAGCTACTTAATTGTGTTATAATAATCAAAATTTGTTGAAAAAATCCATATATTATATATGTTATATTAGGTTATATTATTTAGTGATGAAAGCTCAGTAGGCTGAAGCCTAGGGCGGCATCTTTTAGGGGGCGGCAAATTAAATGATTTAAAAAAACTACATTACTGTAATAGAAATGGAGAAATTAAGTCTTGGCAGTTTAACAAGAAGAAATAATGTATTAATAGTACTGTTTGAAAAATTCTATATGCTTGTTAAAATACATCTTTGTAAATATCTGTTTATAAGACATCTCAATAGCAGTTAAATTTTACAATTTAAATTAGTAATTTTAACTAAACATTTTCTTAATTACCACTGAAGGTGGCATGAGTTGCTAGAATGCACT
This sequence comes from Diaphora mendica, assembly GCA_949125395.1. Taxonomy (NCBI): domain Eukaryota; kingdom Metazoa; phylum Arthropoda; class Insecta; order Lepidoptera; family Erebidae; genus Diaphora; species Diaphora mendica. The sequence goes on from OX421330.1 coordinate 279,691, forward strand.
GCTGCGTCCGTTTCAGCGGCTGGCGGCAAATTAGGTCCAAGTAGAAATTTTCATCCTTGGTCCTTTCCGCCACCTCTTTCTGTGCAATGTCATCTTCGCAAAAGATAAAACTCTGTTGCTATCCACTATGGAGCATAACATGGTTGGCAGCGAGAGATATTCTCCCATAACTGCATTCTATATCCAACGCTGCGATGCTCAAGTAATGGCACAGGGAATCGGCTCAATACACTGGACAGGCAGGATTCAACTCACTTCTAGTAACCGCGTGCAGGTATTTCCGAAGCAACTGTGACCGGAAACCTGCGTTACGCGGAACAAATCTCACATGGATATTCCTGACAACGCGCATTCTGCCTCCGTAGACATTATGTGATAAACGCGTGTGGCTCAAACCAACAACACTCTCTACTGTCTATTCTCTACTCTCCTGTGGCGCACCCTACTCTAGGCGGTCAGTGCTACCGTCTACACCGGGTACCGTAAAGTGTTATTAACCGGAGAATTCTGCGTTCCATCTTGTCGCAACACTCAGTTTACCTAAATTCGGCAAAAGCTTTCGAGCAAACTATTGAAAGTGTGTGTGTGAAACTGTCGTCAACCTAATGTTAAGGAACAGGCCTAGATACATTATTTGGGATTAATACAGTACGAGAACTGAATTGAACACGATTGAGGCGTCTTAAAGTGGCCTCAGATATTCATCTTGGAACGACACGTATATTTTATTATGTCACAATAAGGATATCTATGTCGATTACTGAAAGAAAAATAATGTAACAGCTCATAATCTTCACTTTTCAAATATTTAAGTAAAACCTAATCTTTATTAAGTTAATTTTTTTTTTCGTGGGTAGGTGTTGAAAAGTTCACACGCATTTGTAAAAGCTCCTTGAATATTTTAATAATTTACTTAGTATTTGCAAGGCCTTCATTGTTTACATGTGTTCACTGAAGTTTCTAAGCCACCTGCCAGCTTTTTTTTTGCACAAATATAAACATCTGCAAACCAACTTTTACAAGTTCATCAAGTTCCTCAAGTAATTTTATTGTTCTGAGTATACAAAATGTACCTATTTCTTATTTCACGCAAAATTCAATTCACTATGATTGAAATACTAATATACAATCGAATCGAATCGTCAATTGTCAAGAAGTTTCAATTCGGCTGGAATCTCTGGCGCTGCACGCGCTGTGTGGAGACGTGGCTCCGTTACGCATCTGCTATCGTATTTACAATGGGGAGTACTCCGAGCAATTGATTGAATTGATCCCTGCCTCCTTTTTTTGCCATCATCCTACGCGACTGCAGTTTCATCATCATCATTTAGTGCTACTAGTCAACTGTGCGCTTTTCGAGAAAATTTCTGCCCTACACAACAAAACTGTGGAATGAACTGTCGACTGCGGTATTCCCGGACCAATACGACCTTCAATCAATCTTCAAGAAAAGAGCATACTTCTCCTTAAAAGCCTTGTGACACCTCTGGTGTTGCGGGTATTCATGGGCAGCGGTAAATAATAAATAAATAAGTTGCCGTTCATGAGTGCATTGTTTCTCGTTGTTTACTGCGTGTTTTGGTGATAATGATGGTTTTGGAGAAAATTATTTGCTTTCTCTAACGGCTAACTGGATAAAATCACCATCTTCATCCTCACAGTTTGTTGTTATGGGGACTCTTTAAGAAATTAACTAAATTACTCCTAAATATGGTCCTTAGCAACTTTGCTGTTGGATTTTTGTTGCTTTTGCCGAAATTGCGCAAACAAATTTTCTATTACATCCTGATTCAATTTTTAACCGACTTAAAAAAAAGGAGGAGGTTTCTCAATTCGACCGTATATATGTTTTTTTTATGTGTGTTCGCGGATAACTTCGTCGTTTATGAACCGATTTTGATGATTATTTTTTTAATGGAAAGGATACGTCCCAACGGTGATACCATGATAAGGACATTACGATCTGATAATGGCATCCAAGAGAAATCAAGTCGAACATTGAAGTTGGTTTTTGTTTTAGTTAATTGTGTAATTTTTCAAATAATTTTTGCCCGTCTTTATCGCATTTAATGCATGTGTTACTTTTTTTAAACAATGCGTGTTTCTATGGCATCTCATATTTTTTTATTACTGTTCAATGGGCCTATCTGTCAATTTTGTAAGTGATCGATTGAAGTTTTAAGTTTTGTCTATTTCGTATGGTTTGGTAACATCTTGAAACAAAATTTGCTCATTGCCGTTAACATAGTTATTGTTTAAAAAATGATTTTGAATACTTTTAATTAAATGTGGTACATCAAAAAACGCAAATAATTTTACAAAAAGTTGCAAAAGAAAAAGGAAAAGTTACTAGATATCCCTGATTTCTTGCATGTATTTTGGTTTTTCGTAGCCCGACCGCAAAAAACAGCTTTTAGCAGAAGCCCACTTATTATCAAATAGTTTATTTATAGTAGCTTTTAAAAGAGTTGTAACAATTCTGCTTTTACTGCTGATGGAATATTATAAGTTACACATTATTGCGATTTCATCGAAAGTGATCACACAAGCTTTATCTTTAATTAATGCATTTCGAATTTCTGTTATTCTTTTTTTAAATAGATCAGGGCAAAACAATCGGATTTTGCTAGCCACTTTCGGAGTTTCGGATTGTGGTTGGAGCGGCAAGTACTACACCTTGCCGCCTTAGAAAAAAATACACTTTAGATTTGTAAAATAATGACAAGCTGAATTTATTTTCGTCTTCTGTCCAATTCATATCCTTTATTTTCGTAGCTGCATCAATGTCAATTCTCTAGAAACCTCTTCTGAACTCTTTAGATTTTAAAATGCTGTCATCAGATTTTGGATTTTGCCGTAATTTAAATAATAGGATAAAAAAATTGTTAGAAAACTGTTTAAAGTGTATGTCTATGAAATAATATTTATTTGTTAATCTCCTGACTGATTTAATGTGATTTTAATATTACTTGTTGTACAAATTAAAATATGTATAATAAAAACTTGAGAGGTGTCAAAGAACACCCGGATGGAACGAAGTTTATATATATATATTATATTTGATATGCTCCTACTAATAAAAATGCGCATAAAATACTCAAATTATTTTAGTAATAATCAACCTTTACAAAATATACTATAAAACAATATATTTTATGTAAATAAATGCAAAAACCCAACTTCACGTGGTGTTCCAAGGCGGTCACCTATCCAAGTACTAACCACGCCCGATGTTGCTTAACGTCGATGATCGGACGAGAACCGGTGTATTCAACATGGTATGGACGTTGGCAATCAGTTTGTTATATTTAACGGTGAGTATCCAGCACTATGACGTCAATTCAATGTTAAAAGTGTCGTTACAACTTTTGGCACGAAAAGTGTCGTTACATTTTTTGCCGTCTAGCCCCCTTTCGCGACGCGCGATAAGGAACTTCGTTCCAAAATAAAGATTATACTTTGCAGTTCAATCATTTATTTTATATTGAAATGACATATAATGACCTAAAATTTATTGATTATGCCATATCAGACAGGAAATAAAATCACTCAACATTATTATCTACACCATAGATTTACATGATTGAATAGAATATATTTAAATTAGGGGGCTTCCATTAATTACGTAAGGTGTTTTAGGGGGGAGGGGATTGAGCTAAATCTTTTCAAATCTCATTTAAGGGGGTCTTGGCAAATATCACGTAATTATTGTGTAAAATTGCGTGAAAAATTATTTCCGAATAAAATATGGCCAAATCTGACACAATAGTGTTTGTCGTATTCGTCCGAACTCCGCAGAGCAGCGAAGTAGCATTCGATTTTGCTTTGCTAGTCTTCAATCGAAGTAATAGAACCAGTTCAATAATCCAACACGTTTACAGCCAAAACATAAATTTGAAGAATCTCGCGTGAGATTTGGGGACGCGGGAGGGAGTTGATGAAAATCTTACGATATCTCACCAAGGCGGGAGGGGAGGTCGAAAAATTCTCAAAAATGCCTCACGTAATTAATGGACGCCCCTTTACGATATATCGTTGAAATAATTTGTTTGTTTACTTACTCTTCGTAAGACAACTAACCATTTGACAAATCAAAGTCCGACGTAATTGTAGCCACTTGGTGGCGCTATCATCGCGCATCCAGCATATAATATTCTATATGTCATATCAATAACTTATAAATGTGACATCTAGCGTAGTAAATAGGTCATTATATTCAAGTTTATTTAAATCGATTGCAACGACATCTCCTAAAAATAGGTGATAACTTATAGTTACGCAATTGAAAAATATTTTTTTTAAACAAGCATTAGAAAGTAAGATTTATATTCGAAAAATAATAAAATAATTACTATAATTGAAGCATATCAATAAAATAGTGATAGAGTTTGTTAAACTATTTCTAGTACCTTATTTTTGCGCGCCATCTAGATTTAAGTGAATTTTTCTAGCTTTTATCGGTGTACAGTTTGGGCCAGGGGAGGGTCGGTCTATTTAGTATATTGTGTCATTGGTTTCAACCAAATCCGTTCAGTACTTTTTGCGTGAAAGAGTAACAAACATATCCATACTTACAAACATCCATCCATACTTACAAACTTTCGCGTTTATAATATAAGTATAGATTTATTCAATTGATTATATATATAATCAATTGAATAAATCATATACATATAATAAGGGATAATAATAATAGAGGATAATTTTATTGTATCATATCTATGATACAATAAAATTATCCTTTAATTTCCTTATAATTCTGTTATATATAACTATACTCTTTGCGCTGTAGCATGGTGCGGCATTTATTTGTAGACTATAACATTCTAGTTGGTTTAATTTAATTTACTACAGTTATTAATGATTTAATATATTACGAATGTGGTACAGCTGAAATACTAAGTCATAATTTGTAAATCACGGCAACCCTCAAGAGAGAAACAAAATGTTACTGAAACTGTCACGCACCATGCTACAGCGCAAAGAGTATAAGTGTTATTTACCATTACGTATTGTGTAGTAATGGTTTAACCAGGTTTAACAACTACGAGATGCGAACTATCTATGGCATTGCCTTCGCGTGGTAGCTACTAGCACTCTGAACAATGGACCCGGCAGATCGAAAGCACACCTAGGTGGACTATGACTGCTAATATGTAGTGCTTCAAAAAACTGCAATACATAGTTTACTAATTCCCGAGGTTAGGACAGAATATTAAATATGAATTATTCATAGATTCAAAGTAGTTTGTACTCGCGACAGTTTTAACCCGAGAGCCCTCGACCCGCGCGGCGACCTGACCTATTGAACGATATTGTGAGATTTGTGACACTGTGTAATGTAAGGTAAAAATGGCCTCGCAATTTCTGCGTCACATATTTTGTTAATTTACATATCGAGTCTGTCGGATTAATACATATTAGGCAATTTTGGACCTACGAGCAGAGAGTACTACGAGTATAACAATATATGCACGTTGTGGCACGTTGTACCATAGACGTAAGACAATATAACAACGTTACTGGTCTCAAGCAAAGTGCTGACGGGACGTTTTAAGTTCACTAGCAAAAAGCCGGCTGACTCATATGTGTGTATCGTGTTGTGACGTGCCAGTGAGCTTCGGTGTCATGCTGACCATGTAGACTGGTGTGTGGTGTGGGTGTGTACTTGTACAAGCGACACGAGCAGCTCATGTTACTGCACAGGACGCTGCAATATGTATTTGAAATATACCATACCGTTGTCGCTTCTTCATCCTAGCCTTTTTTATCCCCATTTTATTTAAGGTCGGCTTCTAGTTGCCTCGTTGGTCTCGCGGTTGGCGTATGCGACTGCTGATAATGAGGTCCCGGGTTCGATTCCCGGGTCGGACCAAATGTTTGTATGATCTACAAATATTTGTTTCGGAGTTTGGTTGTTTTCTATGTATAATATGTATGTATTTACAAAAAAAAAGTATATAAGTATTTGTATCAGTTGTCTAGTACCCATAACACAAGCTCTGCTTAGCTTGGGACTAGATGGCGTTGTGTGTTAGATGTCCAAAATATTTATTATTATTATTATTATTTATTATAGTTCAACCGGTGAAGGCGTCGGATCTCTACTACCCAGAGAGAAAACTGAATTTCAACGTTGTATCTTTGAAGGCAATGACTTCTCAATAAATAATGCTATAGATGTTCATGCAACCGGGACATTAAGAGGACTGAAAATTAAGAGAGGTTAAGAGAATTCCCTAAAAAAAAACTAATAAAACTTTTAGCCCGACCCGGGAATCGAGAACTTTTGATCGACAGTCGCATACGCTAACCGCTAGACCAGCCATCGTTGTCGCAGATGTTTTAATTGTAATTTATAACTTTAGAACTAAACGTAAGTTTTCATAAACGCATTTCAAAATAATCTTGGACATATAAAAGAGTATGAAACTGTCACTTTTCCAAATCTATTCGTTGAGAAGAAATGTTTCCATTAACAAATATCGTGTCTTCCACTATTGTTCTGTACGTTGTTATCACTCAATAGAGCGGTAGGAGGCGCAATAGCGACCCGCCTCGGGGTGACTATGGTTACCCCGGGATGTTCCTCATTCATGAGGTACGGCAGGGGGGACTCCAGAAGCCGCTGATGCGTTCCTGGAGCTCCTCCACACTGCCGAGGTAGGGTAGGGGTTTAGTGGGTAGACCGGTTCTCCGGGTGTCCCACACACGCCCTTCGTCTCCCCACGTAGGGTATGGTGCGAAAAGCATTCCCCGCGTAAAAAAAAAACTAACTAAAGCCGAGTTGTTACAGCCATACAGCCAAGTAAAACTTATTCTTGTGTTGTGTGAATCTGTGTTGTACATGACGAACAACAGCGAACCTAATGTTCTCAGTAACAAGTTACAGCTACTAAAGTTAACAGCTTTTTTACCGAACCGCCTTAATGGACTAACGCGTATAGGGCTCACACAACTATACATTTACAATATTTTAAACAAAAGTTTCTAGGCTCGTTGTAATAGGCACTTGGACCATTAATCTTCGAATAGAATGTGGTCGACTGTCAACGTTGTTCACCGTCATTGAAAATAGAATTGCACGTCGCTATGGTGTAGAAGCATTGCAGTTGTCTGAGCATTTGATGAGCCACCGTGTAGCGGAGGCAAGTGCCCATTTGTACTCAGTTCAAACAGTCCTACCGTAAACCACGCACATTTCCTACGACGACTGTACACAGAAACATGGAAATTCAGTGCATGCAGTTTACCGGGCAGGATATTTGAAACAAATGGAATGAGTCGCTGTGAGTGCTCATACGCATTAGCTGCGAGTTGAGTGTGTATGTCAAATGGCGCTCGTTCAGACGATAATGGCGCTATTATGTGCCGTAACTGACCATTAAACGCTATTTACCCCAATTAATAGCGATATCGCTGGCACTAAGCACCAACTGATCTCTTATTAGTTGATTCTATGCAAATCTTTATTACCTGAAATATTCTTTGCAAATTAATTCTGAGTAAATTAAACAGAAAGCTATTTAAAATAAATAATGATTAGCAGTAGGAAGTGTACTATCTATGGATCAAATTGACTCCACATTGAGTTGGGAATATGTTTTGAACGTAGTTTCTCCACCAGAGATCGATCATACGTTTTTAAGTACAGTAACATGACTTTTACTATAACGTCTTTAAGGATGATGAATAATAATATTATGTTTTCTATAAACATTGAACCCTGGTAACAGTTACCATGATAATGGTACAGTTGAAACAAACGAAGGCATTCACATTTACAATCTTAGAAAAAAATTTAGTAAACAAGAAAAAAATCGTTGCCAAACTTGATCAAACAATAACTTTGCCAATGTAGGGATATAGCAAAGAAATTAGGAAGTAATTTGTGCAATACGATCATATTTTGATTATTTAAACATGTTGAAGTAACAGCATGCAACTACTTTACAGGAAAATAATACAACGATGCTTTATTTGTGTTCCACATTCGTGACAGCAAATATATCAGTAGCAAGCGAATGACGCTGTCGCCTCCACGTTGCTCCGCGTGCATCGTCACTAAACCAGAACGGCCACAGTATTCATAGAAAAAAACATCTCAGTGAGATTTTGCGCTATAAGCGTCAGTGGCTACGCTAGTGCCAAGTGTCAGAGCGTGAACTATTTATCGCGGTACGTCACAAGAGGCGCCGCGTTTTGCAGGCGACTATAAATACAAAGAACAACAATTGGTAACGCAGCAAACAACCTCATGTCATTGCCCTTCGCAAGCCCACTCCAACGGCTTCCACACCACACAATTGTATCACTGATCATAATTATTTGCGATAGAATTGGTTTCTTACAATCTGACTTCGCGCACACAGGTAGGTACGCAATTAAATAAATCGTCAACTTTCATCTCATATCCTTTACCTTATAGTACGACCAACGTTTTTAAGTAGGGTTTCCATAAGTCGTATAGCTTCTCCTTTTGATGGAAATGCTACTTATAATAAGCTTATGCTATAAATAGTACCTTAATATTTCCTTCAAACTGACAGTATACGTTTCTCCTGTAATAGAGATGGAAAAGAAAAATTTACAAATCGGAGAACTCAAAGACTTTGAATTAGATAATTGGATTCCATAAAAGATAATCTAATTGTAAAAATAGTCAAATTGAGAATAAAACTGTGTTGTATCGAAATAATCTAACTAACATTCTGTATGTTATAGTTAAGCGGCACAGTGCAGCGCTAGCTCGACACTGCACGTGTGCACTACTGTTTTTGTGAAGTTTAATAGCTGCATTTGTTAACAGTCAGTTACCTTGACACAAATATTAATTTATTATCATCAGCCTTACCATATTACAAATATTACAAAACGCACGTCTCCCGCAGCCGCGCCATTTGCACGATAATTAAAACTATTACTGTACAATTTCGTACATCTACCTGCGTACAACGAGTTTTATATTTAACACTCGAAAGTATTTTTACGTAATATTTATTTTTTAAATATTTCACCTAAAGCGCATTATAATTTCGTTATATTATTTACTGGTGTAATTATTTACTGAATTATTTATTATGTTTCGTATTTAAATGCCCCCTTACAGTCAAATGATTGAAAATATTGGAATTGATCTTGTTTAAATGACGCTATTACATTTTTTTTTAAATGATATATTTAAATGATAACGCTGTATCCAGAAGATATGCAACAAGAACGACTGACGAACAATATAGAAAAACGAAATAACATACCGAGGACACTTCGTGGAGTTCTTACCATGAAGAATTTATAATATTGTAATATTGCGTATTAGATTTTATAATATTCTCACAAAGATAAGGTTACGTCGTCAAAGACATTAATTTTATAATTATTCATCTGCACGAACGCTGCCATGTTGGACGTAAGAGCAGGTCGCTGGGTTATGGGAAAATTTGCGAGTATTGTTCTACTGCGCGCCTTGTAAGCTTGTAAAACACCCGTTATTGGAGGGTTATTATTCGGTAAAAACGAGACTTCCTGGTTTGATACCACGCCTTGGTAGTCGGTTATCTTCCGTCCAATTAGCTTGTTACTCAAATGAGAATATTACTTGTGGAAAATACGTCATATCAAAATTAGAATGTGCGAATATATTGTTATCGTCCCACGCACTGACTGTTGTCGTGTATACGTAACCGATGAAGTATCTCGTTGTAAATCTCTGTCCATCGCACAATTCACCAACTCATTTTTTTTTTACAAAACTCTAACAACTATTAAGTAAACGCTGTTCAGAAAATGTTACTGTTTAAAGGTTTTTGTACAGAATTGGAATAGACATTATCTTGCACCTAATGGATAAAATGTGACAAGGAAGACGACAGATATATATATATATATATATATATACATATATATATTGAATTGGGTCCACACTGGAAGCACCAGTTTTCAAATAAAAAAAGAATCATCGAAATCAGTCGGTGTGATATAGTTGTTCGTCAATTTGTCGCGCACACACTTAATGCAAATTGAAGATTTTCTCATGGATGACATGTCAGAACTGTACCAAATTAAAATGATCGTATGGGAAGCACCAGCGTTCAAATAAAAAAGAATAATCAAAATCGGTCTCCCCGAATGTTCTGAGCTAACAAATATAAAAAAAAACAGTCGAATTGAGAACCTCCTCCTTTTTTTGAAGTCGGTTAAAAAAGAGGCAAGTCTTGTGTTAATTTTAGACATTAAACGGAGTACACTGACATTGTTATGTAGTCTATTATAGAATGCAATTATGTCAGTCCCATTCTAATATTAGCTCAAACTATGTAGCACAGTTCATTATCGGACACAATAAATCGGTTATCTGATGGCTTCTGACTGATATAGTGTGCAAACTTAACGGCAAGTGGAACTGTGGCCTCAGGCAGTGTTATTGGCCTCTGTCCCATATTGATTATGATTCATTAGATAGCGCCGACGTCACCCACATACCTACGTCACCACGCGGTGTCAGTGGGAGCCACACGAACACGCTCGACGGCGTACCTCTACGTCGCTCGTACGTCTTTCAAGTCGGATATATTAATAAGATTCATGAACATTTTTTTTTTCTTGTGTTTTTAACTTTCGTCTTCACAAAAAAAAACTAATGATAGTTTGAGTCGCCAGTCCGCAGACATCATTTCTCAACTTTCGGTCATAATAATGAAACGAGACAATAACACGTTTGCATACAATTAAAGAAAGAACAAAAGTTCTTTGGCGGCGATGCTTTGTGTTTTTGTCGAACACTATTTTAAAATTATTTTAATGTTCAACGAATACATCACTCGTGAACCTGACCTGACTTAAGAGGCTATTACATTACACGATTTCTCAGGCCCTGCCCGCAGAGACAGGGCAATGTAATAAGAAACAGGGAGGCAGGGTCCCTAAACAGGGCGATCGAGTGGTTCCGATCTCCCTAGCTCCCTGCCGCCCTGCCGATTGGCGTGTGCAACTGCTGATCATGAGGTTTCGGGTTCGATTTCCGGGTCGGACCAAATGTTTGTTAACCGACTTCCAAAAAGGAGGAGGTTCTATGTTCCACTGTATGTATTTTTTTTTTTTTTTTTTTTTTTATGTATGTTACCTGATTACTCCGTCAGTTGTGGACCGATTTTGAAATTTTTTTTTGTATTCGACAGGGTATGCTTCCGTGGTGGTCCCATTGCCAGCATATCAGGATCTGATGATGGGATCCCAGGGAAATCGAGGGAAACCCTCATTTTTTATAGGCACATACTATGTTTTTCGTATATTTTCTGAAGTTACACCGGTATTTGCGTCTGGTAGTCATCATTTTATGATGATGAGCTGATGATGTAAGGTACCACTCCTTAACGGTTAGGAGTTGGAGGATAAATCTTTAAATATCATATGTATATAAGTTACCTTTAGTCGTATTCTTACAAATTATTTAGGTAAGCTGATGATGGAAGGTGGAAGGTACAACTCCTCAACGGTTAGGAGTTGGAGAATAATTCTTTCAATTTCATACGTATCTAAAGACCTTCAGTCGTATACTTTCAAGCTATTTAGGTGAGCTGATGATAGAAGATTAAACTCTTCAACAGTTAGGGATTAGATGATGATTTTAATATTACACGTACCTTAATTTGTATTCTTGATGATGAAATTTGATGAAATAATTCAACTTACTACTTACCTACGATTGTTTGCACTAAAAACTGTAAAATAAAAACTTTTTATAAAAAAAAAAAAACGACTTCCAAAAACATCCAACGAAAACTCTCTGTCAAAAAACACTTAAAAGCGTAAAATAAACTGGTTCTTCATAAATTGCCTATACCTAATTCTTTATTCATTTAAATAGTAGTATTATAATGTGTGCTAGGTACCTAAAATCTGCTTGAAGTCGGTGCTAAGCCAAAAAGAATACAAACGAACAATTACAAAAGTCTAAGCGATAGTCACTTGGCACCGACTTCAAACAGATTTTAGGTACCTAGCACACATTATAATACTACTATTTAAATGAATAAAGAATTAGGTATAGGCAATTTATGAAGAACCAGTTTATTTTACGCTTTTAAGTGTTTTTTGACAGAGAGTTTTCGTTGGATGTTTTTGGAAGTCGGTTTTTTTTTTTTATAATATGATCTACAAATATTTGTTTCGGAGTTTGGGTGTTTTCTATGTATAATATGTATGTATTTACAAAAAAAACTAATATGTATTTGTATCAGTTGTCTACTACCCATAACACAAGCTCTGCTTAGCTTGGGACTAGATGGCGTTGTGTGTTAGATGTTCAAAATATTTATTTATTTATTTATTTTACTGGTTTCTCTTAAGGCTGGCGAGCTCGAACCTTTTTCAAGAATGTAATTATTTTCAGACGGCTTAACAGGAGAATATAATTTGGAGTAAGGAAAACGAATAGAGCGCGGAAGCTAAGGTGAGAGACACCAAAAGCAGCGGATGGAAACAAAGCTGAGACTGCAAACTAAAGGAGGCCGGGGTCGCCTACACAAATGTTCATCTCTGTGGGCAGAAACACTAGGACAGGGACATTGAGTGGCTTTCCTATGTCTATTAATAACATCTATAACTATACATTTTTTATTTTAATTATCAGGTTCAAGATAAAGAATTAAAAGTCTAAAATATGACATGACGAATTACAACTTTGTACCGCTATAAATATAGAAAGAATTTATAATATTCCACAAGTAACGAAAATGTGTTTTTTACTGATAGAAGTCGCATAAGCACAATTATGTGCATATACTAATTTGCAAAACATGTTTGAAGTGATGGATACTGGACGAAAAATGTTTCAAAACATACCGCAACGAGCTGATCACTCGACACTTGCGCGTCCACAAGCAGAATGGAATGATATAAACATCATTAACACTACCAAGTAACGTTGAACGCGATAATGTTGACTAAATAATGGTAATATCGTTGACCCTGACGTGATTGGATGCAGCCTTCAAAGAACTAAATCAGCAGCATCAGCATCCAGATTGTGGTCACTCACAAAACCATGAGCGGTAATAAAATCTTAGCCAGCCACCAACCTCGGCCTCAACAGGGTTGCCACACGCAGCTAGCGACCGCTTCAGCCTTGTTATACCTAAGGCCTCATCAACGTCTAGGCAAAGCAGGTCCACATGAAAATTCTCTCAGCAACCGCCCCGACTCACTGGGGACTTCACTGCAACCCCGATTCACTGATTCTACGATTAACTGAGCGGTCTTATCAGTACGTCAACTTCCTGTCTTGGAGGGAAGACAATTTAGCGCAATATGAATATTTTAATTATATTTACAGAAGACACCGATCACAGAGCAGAGTAATAAACTTCCGAGTAACTACTCATGCTGTATCGCGATATAGAAATTCTCGCGCCGATTAGCATAATATAAAAGTTCTCAACATCAACCATTGGGCCGCGGCCCGCCAGGCATAATCACCTCGCCTGGTCGGAGCATCAACCCTTTATGTTGAAGGGATAATGATACCATTTCCTCTAGTCTTTAGTATTATAATAAACCTCAACCATGATGTATAGATCTTTGAGATATCGGTTCAACGTCCGTAAATCTAAGATACTGTAATGTACTATGTTTGTTACTAATTATCTTATAGATCTAATGAACGCCTTTTACGATTCACCAGGATTTTGCTCGTTGACGTTTTTTAGTCAAATAATCACGTTATTTTGATATACTGCGTAGGTAAAGCAATACTTTATAATGTATAATCTTAGAATGGTCACTTAATTCTCTCAGTTTTAGATGTAATACACACAACGATCAGGCTTTGATAAACGATTTAAGTTATTACCGTCTGCAAAAATTTGGAGTTAGTAGAGCCACGCTGATTTCAGCACGAATGGGCCGGCTCGATCGGGGCGGTACTACCCTCGCACAGAAAATCAACGTAAAATGACCGCGTTCGTGCTGTCGTGTTTCGTTGGTGAGTGCGAGACCGGAGGTCCAAATAGTCTAGTCAACAAGTTCCATACTTGTTGACTAGACTAAAAGATGCAGCAGCATCACTAGGCCGCCATGGTGTGGGTCGCCATACTGCATTGTCTGCATTCGCAGTGAGTATGGCGACCAATACTCTTGGATTCTGCTTATGCTTTCCATCAGGCAGAGTAGAGTCATTTTGGCGGGCCATACATAAAAAAAAAAAAAAAAAAAAAAAAACAATAATTTTGCTGTATAGCTAATGTTGTGTCATAGTAAATTTAATAATCTTTCAACAAAATCATGTAGGTATTCGATAATATTTTAACAAGCTGTAACTATGTTTTAATACACACATCAAAAGTGTCTAGGGATCAAGCATTTTTATGCGGATTTCTTGAGATTGAGATGTGGCTTTGGCCCTGGCCTGCTCAGTCGCCAGACTTGAACCCGATTGAGCATGCATGGGATATGCTACAGAGAAGAGCTCTGCCGAATATGGAGGGTATCCAGTCGCAAGAAGACCTTTTTTTGTTGTTGCAACGAACATGGGCGGCCATTCCACAGCGTGATTTGGATGAACTCATTTTGAGTATGCCAAACCGATGTTCTTGTGTTAGTGTTCGCGGTAGAAACACGGATTATTAATTGTTTAAGTTACCTAATAAAATTTTAAAGAAAACTGTTATTTCAGTCTTTTTTTCGAACTTTAATGTTAGTGGTTCAAATGTCAAAAATCCTTTTATTAGGAAAATGGCAAATTTCTTTATTAATGCGAAGGTGACTTGGTTTATCGTTACTGTGACAAACGAAAACACTTTATTTGATGAATCCTTAAAGAAAATTTTAATTAATATCAATCAGGAGAAAAGTTATTGCAAAAATATATGTTGATCCCTAGACACATATGTTGATCCCTAGACACTTTTGATGTGTGTAGTTATTTGTTATACAAGAGTGCAAAGTTGCTTTTTCACCGCGTGCTCAATTTTGATGACCGAGCAAGCGAAGGATTCGAAAATTAAAATTCTGAGCGTCAGCGAGGGAATCAAAAGAGCCCGAGGTGAAAAATCTTTGCACTCGAGTGCAACACGTAACTTTTCATTCCACCTCAGCGAGGAAACAACTAAATGTAAAAAAGCATTAACAATCACAATATACTTTTATTTCAGTTTAGGTATTAATATTTATTAGGTACTACATTATGATAAGTAAGTATTACAGATTTATTTTTAAATTATTTCAAAAATACTTAGATACTCGCTCAACCCCGCGGTGTTAGCCGCGATTTTTGTCGAACCGCGAGTTACACCGCGGGACAAAGCTAGTCTAAAAAAAGTAGCCCAAGTTACTCCTTAGATTATCAGCTATCTGCCAGTGAAAGTCCCGTCAAAATCAGTCCAGCCGTTCCAGAGATTACCCAGAACAAACAGACAGACAGACTGACTGACAGACAGACAATGTAACAGAAATTGTAAAAAAAAAAAATTTTGGTATATGTACCGTGTATATATACATATGCTTATACATTTATGTATTTATGTACATATGCATTTCGTAAAAAGCGATTATTAACCGACTTCCAAAAAGGAGTTTTGAGACTTTCTTTTTTTGTTTGTGCGTTAGATTTTGGAGCTTTTTAATAAAAGGAATTTCAGGTGGCAACAGCTTGCATACTGTTTACCTTACATGTAATGCTAACACTATTGTACCTGAAAATCAGACTTTGAAAAAGAGTAGCCATGAGTTTCTTTGCCAGTATTCTTCTCATGAGCTCTACGCATTTTGGAAACTGGAAGTTATGGATCGACACAGGCAGGCAGTAGATTTTGGTGTTTTCGCCCAACTTACCTCGACAATACAGCACATGCTGTGGCCTCTGTTTGTGTCGATCTATGATTTTTAAATATAGCTTCAATTTGACGTTCATCATAAGTGTCACTTGGTGTCTTAGAAATGTCTCAATAAATGATTTTGATTTGATTTGATTTGGAGGAGGTTCTATGTTCCACTGTATATGTTTTTTTTTTAATGTATATTCACCGATTACTCCGTCAGTTGTGGACTGATTTTGAAATTTTTTTTTGTATTCGAAAGGGTATGCTTCCGAGGTGGTCCCATTGCCGGCATATCAGGATCTGATGATGGGATCCCAGGGAAATCGAGGGAAACCCTCATTTCTTATAGGCACATACTATGTTTTTCGTATATTTTCTGAAGTTATACCGGTATTTGCGTGTGGCAGTCATCATTATATGATGATGAGCTGATGATGTAAGATACAACTCCTTAACGGTTAGGAGCTGGAGGATAAATCTTTAAATATCATATGTGTATATGTTACCTTTAGACTTTTTCTTTCAAATTATTCAGGTAAGCTGATGATGGAAGGTGGAAGGTACAACTCCTCAACGGTTAGGAGTTGGAGGATAATTCTTTCAATTTCATACGTATCTAAAGACCGTCAGTCGTATACTTTCAAGTTATTTAGGTGATGATAGAAGGTTAAACTCTTCAACCGTTAGGGATTAGAGGATGATTTTAATATTACACGTACGTATAGACCTTAATTTGTATTCTAGATGATGAAATTTGATGGAATAGTTCAAATTACTACTTACCTACGATTGTTTGCACTAAAAACTGAAAAATAAAAACTTTTTATAAAAAAAAAAAACGACTTCCAAAAAACATCAAACGCTAAGCCAAAAATAATACAAACGAACAATTGCAAAAGTCTAAGCGATAGTCACTTGGCACCGACTTCAAACAGATTTTAGGTACCTAGCACACATTATAATACTACTAGCGACCCGCCCCGGCTTCGCACGGGGGATTTCAGATGCCCCCGCCGACAACACGATTCGTGCATTTTAAATCTGTAATATCTTCGAATATATTCATTTAAATTAGATACAGTAAAGAGCCATTTTCATCTATATTAAATGCACAATGTATTTAATTTACTTAATTGTATAAGGATTCATTCTGTATTGCTTAAAATCACTTCGTAAATAAGCCATTATTTCGCGTAAAAAGAAAGGAATAAAAAATGGTTGTTGTGGGTTATCCCTAAGAGATAGACATATACCGCCGCGGACTTTTTTGTAGTACTTTTTAAGGTGTACAGTACTGTAGTACATTATTTTGATCTATCTCGTAGGGTGCAACCAGCGTTTGCAATGTAAGCGCAAAAAAATGTGTTTATTTGCTACATCACATTACAAACCTCGAAAATTAACAGTGTTTCCATACTATATTATGCATTTATTATACATAAAAACCTTCCTCTTGAATCACTCTATCTATTAAAGAAACCCGCATCAAAATTCGTTGCGTAGTTTTAAAGATTTAAGCAAACAAAGGGATATAGGGACAGAGAAAGCTACTTTGTTTTATACTATGTAGTGATGACTATTGAAATTAATAAAGAATTAGGTATAGGCAATTTATGAAGAACCAGTTTATTTTACGCTTTTAAGTGTTTTTTGACAGAGAGTTTTCGTTTGATGTTTTTTGGAAGTCGGTTTTTTTTAAAGGTTCGTACTGCATAATTTATCGCTAGAGTTGGGATACACCTAACAATAGATTATAAGGAAATTAAAAGATAATTTTATTGTATCGTAATCAATTGAATAAATATTTCATAAATGATTACCCGTTGTAGCTAAGAATTGATAAAGAAATACAAGGCAACCGTTAGGTAAATGGGTTCGTGCTAAAGGTTGAGTTTTGTTAACCTAATCACTACCAGGCCTCCGTCACTCCATGTACTTGCGCGCTATAAGTGCCTACCGCCCAGCCGAGCGGTCTCGGTCCGCCGGCGGATCAAATTCAGTGCGGTTTTCGCAAGCGAAGCGCGCGCACGCCGTTCAATTTTAATAGTGCTGTTCGTTCGTACGCGTATTACGATGCCGTGTGGTGCCTTATGTGCTGTAGATGGGTGTAAATGGGCGTAATTACCAGCTGTTAGCACTAACATAAAAAAAAAACAAATTATTTCTTACGGCTTAGTGCTTTATTTGAAGTCGGTTCTCTTTTTTAAGGCTTTTTTTTTCATTTCTAGTGAACATCTCCGAAGATCATCATCAAACTAAGAAGTATTATACTTATTTTAAAACGTTCTCCTAAATGTAACAACTCCTTTTCTGAAAACCGCATCGATATCGGTTTAGCCAAACGCGAGATTATCGCGCACAAACATACATACCTACAAACCATACAAGTCAAACATCTCAGTTTGGCCTGTATGTCTGATCACCTCCTTTTTTTAAGTTGGTTAAATATTTTATAAATGATAAAAATTTTAACTGCCACATAAAAGTCAGAACATATTCACAGTTCTCAATAACATAGATAAAAAGTTATGTTAATTTAATTTTATCAAAGAGGCAGCCCTGCGATTACTGTGGAATCGCGCGGTGCGAAGCAATCACTGCTGTACGCTTGAGCATTTAGGCGCATTTTAGCATACAGTGGTTGTTGACGCGAGGGAGTAGGCAATTATCGTAATAGGTATTGGAAATTTTCTACTGAGTGAAGTATCTGTTACGTAGTAACTATTCAGTAATCTGTGTCACTACATAGTATAAAACAAAGTCGCTTTCTCTGTCCCCATGTCCCTATATCCCTTTGTTTGCTTAAATCTTTAAAACTACGCAACGGATTTCGATGCGGGTTTCTTTAGTAGATAGAGTGATTCAAGAGGAAGGTTTTTATGTATAATAAATGCATAATATAGTATAGAAACACTGTTAATTTTCGAGGTTTCTAATGTGATGTAGCAAATAAACACATTTTTTTGCGCTTACATTGCAAACGCTGGTTGCACCCTACGAGATAGATCAAAATAATGTACTACAGTATTGTACACCTTAAAAAGTACTACAAAAAAGTCCGCGGCGGTATATGTCTATCTCTTAGGGATAACCCACAACAACCATTTTTTATTCCTTTCTTTTTACGAAAATAATGGCTTATTTACGAAGTGATTTTAAGCAATACAGAATGAATCCTTATACAATTAAGTAAATTAAATACATTGTGCATTTAATATAGATGAAAATGGCCCTTTACAGTATCTAATTTAAATGAATATATTCGAAGATATTACAGATTAAAAATGCACGAATCGTGTCGTCGGCGGGGGCATCTGAAATCCACCCGTGCGAAGTCGGGGCGGGTCGCTAGTTTATTACATAATAATCCCTATTCTGTACGTGGTGAGATTAATGTAATGGAACGATTAGGTATTTATAAGTTCTGTTTACAAGGTCATGTATAGCATCAATAAGTACATAACATACATGGTCTACTTACTAATGATAAACATACCTGAAATAGCCAAACTAAATGACATAATCAAGTCACTTGCCATCAGTTTACGTGTCTGCTAGTTTTCCCCCTGTCAACTGTGCCATAAATCCATATCCATACTAAGTATTACAAATTCAAAAGTAATTCAATTTGTCTATCTGTTACGCTTTCATGGCTAAGTTGCCGCACCGATATCAATGAAATTGGGCATAAAGATACTTTGATTCTTCAGGAAAGACATAGGCTACTTTTTGCCGCCATAACTGATATACACGTGGGCAGAGCCGCGGGCTTAAAACTTAGTAAAATCAAACTTTGCGTTAATCGCCACAGTTGAGAATTAGTTAAGTTACTTTTTGATTTTGCCTCCTGGAGCCTAAATAGTCTGTTTTTATTGTTATCTACTGCAAGGTTTAGTGTAATGATTATACAATTTAGGAACGATTCGTTCTGGCAAAAAATGCACTTGATACAACAATGCTATCGGCAGCAAATAAACTAAGTACAATGCTAGTTGTAGCCGTTATAAAGTACGATATTAAAGGGTTCCGCGTGATTAATTTTCCTATTTTATTCGTTCTGCGGATTTACAATTAGCATTTAAACTTAGGTCTAAAGAATGAAACAAATATCGGCATCTTGTGTCAACTGCCTGAAACATAGTTCTTTCCTAAATCACTAAGTTGAAATATTTATCTTACTTACAATGAGTTTAAGAATTGTAATTTGGTAGTAAGATATAATTAACATTTTGCTTATTTTAAGTTAAGTCTACTCTTAAGAAACAAGCTGATTAATCTCTGTTCTGAGACTTCATCTCGTTATTTTAAATTCTAAATGAAAAGTGTGTAGTAATTGTACCTTATTTCTAGTAAGAACAAGAAATGGTTTGAAGGACGAATTTAGACCGTTTAATGTTTTTATTTACCTAATATCAAAGGAGAGGACTGA
The DNA here is from genome assembly GCA_949125395.1 of Diaphora mendica. Classification (NCBI taxonomy): domain Eukaryota; kingdom Metazoa; phylum Arthropoda; class Insecta; order Lepidoptera; family Erebidae; genus Diaphora; species Diaphora mendica. Next base: position 299,935 of record OX421330.1, read on the forward strand.
GTCCAGCAGTGGACTAAATTAAAGGCTGTTGATGGTGATGGTTGCTTTATTTCATTGTCCATTATAATGTTAATTAAAATTAATATGATATATCAAAATATACATTAACCCCGTCCGTACACTCGCTCCCCGTTTGCCCTCTAAACTAGGACAAATCCGGGAAATACACAATTTTTCATTGTATAGACAATATTCTTATAATCTTTAGCTTCCTGCACTGTCATTGATGACTGTACCATAAACACGAATGAGTTGTGTATAAATCGTAGCGGAGCGGGTTAGGAAATAGGTAGTTTGTATTACTTTGTATGCTTTAATCTAAGAATAGCTGTGGACAGTGCAGCGGTTAGCAGCCACCCACGGCCACTGCCGGAACACTTCGCTCCACGACGACGAGGGCGACGCTGACGACACATTCCAACGACACAACTACATGTAACAGACTGACGCATACTCTAAATGGCATTTACTGAGCGATTTATGCCGCTCAAGTACGCTTTGTGCTCGCCAGAGATCTTTGAAGTATTTAGAATCTAACTTTGGAATTAAACGTCGCTCGGTAGCAGCGAGAGCTGTCCAGTGTTGATTGGGCGGTGCGACATTTATGTTTGCAGCGATAGGGCCGTCGGCGGAGGGCGAGGACAACGACTTTGAGTTAAGCTTTTATTTAAAAAAAAACTAGCTAAGCCCTGCGGGGTTTTCCCCGGTACAACTACCACCGCGGGTACTGCCGCAGTGCAAAAATTAATCTAAAAAAAGAACCAACTTCCAAAAAACATCCAACGAAAACTCTCTGCCAAAAAACACTTAAAAGCGTAAAATAAACTGGTTCTTCATAAATTGCCTATACCTAATTCTTTATTCATTTAAATAGTAGTATTATAATGTGCGCGCGCGCATCAATGTTACGCTACAATATCGCGTAAATAGGTAATAAATAAATGAATGTAATGTATCAATAATGATCAGCATGTGAAGTGGATATATTAGTATTTTATTGGATTGTGTACGTGAACTTCGCTTACCCAAGAGTTTCCCACGTGTTTTCTTGTTACTAGCCTTAAAGGTTTTAAAGAATCATTTATTATTATAGCACTGATATCGAATGGTATGTGTGTGTTTATTTTTTGTTAATTTGTTATTTGCAGATTCAAATAACAAATTAACGTGCATTTAAATACTCGTAACTGCGCCCCGCGGTGTTACCCATGCGGCCACGGTGGTACTCCACACATTTTTCGGGATCAAAATAGCTCATGTGCTATTCCAGAATCCAGATTATAATCTATATCTGTGCCAAATTTCCTCCAGATCCACCGTTTTTGCTCAAAAGAGTAACATACATCCATCCTCACAAACTTTTCGTTGGAAAGGATACACATAGGTGGCTGACGAGCAGACATTACAACTGTAGCTGCCTACCCCTGCCTGAGAACAATTACCTTGTGACCTAATGACTTTATTTATGGCATTTCATGGCGACACGCGAGCAAACGGCTGATCTGACGGTAAGTCTCTAGTGCTGCCATTGGCAACTTGAGCCACAAGTCAGTCGTGGCCCGTGACCCTTTGAGTCCTCTCCTTCAGAATTATGGGTTCCCCATAGATTTAGACTCCGGTTAATCTCACTTGATTGGTGGTAATTGGTATTTTGCAAGGCCGGGGTATCACTCCAGTCCGATAATTACTTTCACTCTTTAGATATCTTAGATATATTTAATAAATACATCGAATATAGTATAATGGTTGACTTTAAACGTTGCATAAAATAACGCTTAATTTTGCTCACTAAATATGCTCGGGTTCATTGCCGGATCGAGACAATGATTTATACAGTTTTTAACTTTTTATATTATGAAGTTAAGTGGTAAACCATCCACGTTTATTCGATTCTGAAAGCAATGTGTAGTTACATTACTGTATTTGTCATTGAAAACATTGTGTTAGAACTTTGTTTACTATCGAGTGTATCTTAGAAGTGTATACAAGAATATTGTTGAGCGGCCTACATCTGCGGCGGTCCAAGCACATCGGCACAACAATGCGGCCGGCGTCCGGCGGGCTAAGCCTCTAATACCTGTCCGACCGTACCGTTACTCTCGACAAATAAGATTAGCCGCCTGTTCGCAAGACCTGCGATTGTACTGCCACGTCAGCCACACTCGGGCGAGGAGTTAACTCGTGTTATCTATAATCCGCGCTTACTGTAAGTATGTTATTGTAACCTTATTACCGCACCTTGTGTTATTTAACTACCTAATTCTTTTTCACAGCATTTACCTTGTTTTGTGTGATTTGTGACGAATATCGTTTGGATTTGTTTATGCCTACTGCTCTGGTAATAAACTGTCGTGACTGGCATTCACATCATATCTTCTTTAACGAATGTACTTGCAGCAAAATTACCTTCAGTTGAGGGATTCTACAACTCTGGGCTCGTATTCAGAACTGAGTCGCATCCTTAGAATAATAACGCATAGAAACCGAGTGCGCGCGTCCGTTTTGAAGCACCTCAAATGGAGCTATGGCTCCAAACGCCGGGCCGCTTCGTAGTGTTCAAGGTCAAAGTACGCCGAACGTGTCTCGTGAAAAAAAAAAAAAATTATGACGGTTTGTTCAATTAAATTGTGTCACAACGCATCTGAAAAACAAAAGAAGTGTACATGTGAAAAGTAGACAACATCACTTTTCACAGGTAAGTTTTTAATATTTCACAGTATTTTGTAAATAATTAGGTCAAAATAGAAATGTTTTGTTTCAATATTCCGTTTGCATGTGTGTGTATCGCCGGGCGTACCTACGTAATCGTCTCACCTATGTGAATCGGTTCAGTGCTTCATTTTTAACCGACTTCCAAAAAGGAGGAGGTTCTATGTTCCACTGTATGTATTTTTTTTTTTTTATGTATGTTCACCGATTACTCCGTCAGTTGTGGACCGATTTTAAATGTTTTTTTTGTATTCGAAAGGGTATGCTTCCGAGGTGGTCCCATTGCCAGCATATCAGGATCTGATGATGGGATCCCAGGGAAATCGAGGGAAACCCTCATTTTTTATAGGCACATACTATGTTTTTCGTATATTTTTTGAAGGTACACCGGTATTTGCGTCTGGTAGTCATCATTTTATGATGATGAGCTGATGATGTAAGGTACAACTCCTTAACGGTTAGGAGTTGGAGGATAAATCTTTAAATATCATATGTATATATGTTACCTTTAGTCGTATTCTTTCAAATTATTTAGGTAAGCTGATGATGGAAGATGGAAGGTACAACTCCTCAACGGTTAGGAGTTGGAGGATAATTCTTTCAATTTCATACGTATCTAAAGACCTTCAGTCGTATACTTTCAAGTTATTTAGGTGAGCTGATGATAGAAGGTTAAACTCTTCAACAGTTAGGGATTAGAGGATGATTTTAATATTACACGTACGTATAGACCTTAATTTGTATTCTTGATGATGAAATTTCATGAAATAGTTCAACTTACTACTGACCTACGATTGATTGCACTAAAAACTGAAAAATAAAAACTTTTTATAAAAAAAACCGACTTCCAAAAAAACATCCAACGAAAACTCTCTGCCAAAAAAACACTTAAAAGCGTAAAATAAACTGGTTCTTCATAAATTGCGTATACCTAATTCTTTATTCATTTAAATAGTAGTATTATAATGTGTGCTAGGTACCTAAAATCTGTTTGAAGTCGGTGCTAAGCCAAAAAGAATACAAACGAACAATTACAAAAGTAAGCGATAGTCACTTGGCACCGACTTCAAACAGATTCTAGGTACCTAGCACACATTATAATACTACTATTTAAATGAATAAAGAATTAGGTATACGCAATTTATGAAGAACCAGTTTATTTTACGCTTTTAAGTGTTTTTTTGGCTGAGAGTTTTCGTTGGATGTTTTTTTGAAAGTCGGTTTTTTTTTTGACAGGGCGCTTGTATGAAGACTATCTTTCTATGCGTTATTATTCTAAGGTCGCATCCCTGTTCTTTACGACTATTTCTGTAGTGTGACAAATTTAATTAATATAAGTTACTTGGCTCTTTTATTATGTGAACTTATTTTTGTTGTTTGTTTGTTTGAAAATATACTAAAATTGTCATATATAGAATAGGTATACCATACTTAGAAATGGTAAATACATGCTTAGCAGGAGTAACAAACAATATATTATTTTCTTGTGACAGGCCAAAGAAATGGAAATATGTACGTCTAATTTTTACATATTTTTTCCAGCTCCATTTATTAAGTATCATGTAGACAAAGAAAGCGCAAAATGCAATAATGCAAAAATGCTAATGCGGAAAAAACATATTACACATAGTCAATTATAAATACTTTCATTTTCGCTTTGTGTACAGTATATTGACTGGCACGTAACATAGTATACATAGGTATAGTAATGTATGTAGTCGTAGGCATAACATATACTTACGCTTGTACCTTTGAGGGATTAGACAGAAACGTGTTAAAGGTTGCCGTGCTTGCCGTGTTTTATTGCTTTACACATCTTACATACGGTCGTCCGATCCCTAATAAGTAATTGGGCAGATTCTGTATTATAGTCTTCGATCAATAATGTACTATTATTGATCGAAGATTATAGTAATCACTAATCAGTATACTTACAGATTTAAGAATCTGTATATCTGTAAAATCTGTAATCTGTTCATCATTCAACATCCGTTAACCATTACATGCACAGGAGAGTCGTCGTAATTATAGAAAACTGACATCTCTTACAGTATGAACAAAGGAGATGACGAAGTCAACATCCGTGGGAGCAGTTCACCTCCGACCTTTCGCGTCACCGCGTACCATTAAACGCACTGTGACGTCACGAGAGCGCGCGCGTGCGCATCAATTATCGCTCAAATACAATTTACCTATTTATGAGTGTGTCGCAAGCCAATCATGGAGCTATTCGTGAGGCAATCGCAGCGTAGACCTCCATTAGAGCCAGGGGTCGCCGGTGCCGAAGGACCCTCGCTACAATCAATTTTAATAGCCGGTTATTAAACAAATATTGACTGCTGCGAGTGCCTATCGGAAATATATACGGTGTTGTATTAACACTAAATAATCCTACTAATATTATAAACGCGAATGTTTGTAAGTGTGGATGGATGGATGGATGGATGTTTGTTACTCTTTCACGTAAAAATAGTAAAAAAGCGGCCAAGTGCGAGTTGGACTCGCCCATGAAGGGTTCCGCAGCAGCAAGTAACATAATATATTTTATTTTTATATTTGTGTTGATTGAATGAAAGGTAAATTGCAGTTTACGATTTGTGACGTATTAAAAAAAACTACTCACTAGATTTCGTTCAAACCAATTTTCGTTGGAAGTTTACATGGTGATGTACATCATATATTTTTTTTAGATTTATCATTCTCTTATTTTAGAAGTTAAAGGGGGGGGGGACACTCATTTTACCACTTTGGAAGTGTCTCTCGCGCAACCTATTCAGTTTAGAAAAAAATGATATTAGAAACCTCAATATCATTTTTGAAGACCTATCCATAGATATCCCACAAGTATTGGTTTGATGAAAAAAATTTTTTTGAGTTTCAGTTCTAAGTATGGGGACCCCCAAAATTTATTGTTTTTTTTTTATTTTTGTGTGAAAATCTTAATGCGGTTCACAGAATACATCTACCTACCAAGTTTCAACATTAAAGGTCTTATAGTTTCGGAGTAAAGTGGCTGTGACATACGGACGGACAGACAGACAGACATGACGAATCTATAAGGGTTCCGTTTTTTGCTTGGCACGGAACCCTAAAAAGTACTGAACGGATTTGGATGAAACTTTACAGTAATATAGCATACACATCAGAACTTGAAGATATCTGCTTCAAAATTGAGTTGCAAGATTCCACTCGAACATACAAGCATACATACATACATTGCAAGTTAAATAAAAAGCTTGTAAATATCAATTATTTATATTAAGTAGATCATCGAGCCAAGAGACGACAGTCCTATTAATTATTCTGTGCCGAGAGGAACACCAAAGGTACGTACATAAAGCACCGAATAATTAATAGGACTGTCGTACATAAAGTCCTGGCAAAAATATTTTATTTCTACCTAATTGTCCGTCAAGAGTCAAGACAATATACACAAAAGGGGTTTTTTCTGTACAAATAAATAAAATAGAAGTTTCTGTTTGTAATTTCAAATTAATAGCTTTTCAGTAGGTAGTAGTATTACGAAAGTCTATACGGTATTTATTACCCGCAGTTAGTATTAGTTATTCTGTGCCGCAGTATTGTTGTCGTGAAGCTACAACAACAACGGCGGATAAGACCGCGGGGCTCAGCTAGCAATCTACATCTACATAAATACTAATTAACAACTCGGTAACAATATTGTTAATTCGTCGATAGAGTAGTCGTATTCTGTAGTAACCATGTACCGTGGGAGAGCCACGCTTTGGCATGAATGGGCCGGCTCGACCGGAGTGATACCACGGCCTCACAGAAAACCGGTGTGAAATAGTGCTTGTGCTGTGTTTCACCGAGTGAGTGAGGATACCGGAGGCCCATACCCCAACCCCTCCCCCTATCTCCCCCTCCCCCTCCCCTCCCCCTATCTCCCCCCTCCCATCCCCCAAAGGCCGGTAACGCACTTGTGACGCCTCTGGTGTTGCGGGTGTCCATGGGCGGCGGTAATCGCTTACCATCAGGCGATACGTCTGCTCGTTCGCCGGTCTAATCCATTAAAAAAAAAAAAAAGAAAAAAAAAAGAGACCTAAATATTTATACATTTGTTAAGTGGCAATTCTTGAACTGTTTTTTTTTTATTATATTCTGCCTCGTATCAATCTGTGGGACAAATTGTCTCCCGCGGCAGTTCCGGACCGACCCGACCTCAACATTTTAATGACCGCGCCGTTTGTCACTGTTTAACAGGTGACCCGTCGACTTCTTTGCCACTTGCATCAGAAGAAATAGGTATGTTATGAAGGTACACCGAACTATTCAGTAACTTTAATCCTGCATTACGCAACCAAAGTTCTCTATACAACTTGCCAACATCAATCATTGAGGTGTAGACAGCCTGACTTGATCATCTCACTTGACACGAGGACACTACCTTTGTGTTGGATACTAGTTTAATCGTGGGAGAGCCACGATTAAACTAGCACGGTACGGCATGCATGGGCCGGCTCGACCGGAGTGATACCACGGCCTCACAGAAAACCGGGGTGAAACAGCGTTTGCGCTGTGTTTGAGGATACCGGAGGTCCATACCCCAACGGCCAGCAACGCACTTGGTCGCCTCTTGACGCCTCTGGTCTGGTGTTGCGGGTGTCCATGGGTGGTGGTAATCGCTTACCATCAGGCGATACGTCTGCTAGTTTGCCACGTACTCTCTAAAAAAAGAGAGATTTTACACCAAGGAGGAATTGCTGACATGACTTCTTAATAAATTAAATTCACAATATCTTGTAAAAATCATTATCTTCCTAGCCTTTGTTATTCCCAAGATTATTTGGGGTAGGCTACTAGTTCAACCGGTTGTATCTGCATACCAGTTTACGATGGAGCGACTGGCATTGGACCTCCGGGACCCTGCGGGTAAACTAACTTTGAACTAGTTGTCAGTATCTATATCTCAATTTGAGTTCTCAAAAATGATTGCCTATTGTCAAAATGTATTTAATTTGAGATGTAAAGCAATTCAGTACCTATTTAGATATTATTTTGTTTTAAATGTTGTGTCGTAGATTAGAATGTTCGTGCTACAATTGACACATTGTGTCGGTGAGGTCACAGAGCACAGCGACAAAGTGTTTAACCTCTCCGCGGCGATTACAAGTAGCGAGCACCGAACGAACACAATTATACGTCGCGAATTAATCGCAGACAACACGCACCAGTTGTGGACTGCCACACAAACAACTTATACGTACGTACATTTGTGTGCCTCGGACATTAGCATATAATTTTTTGCAAGTCAATGGCCCCATTTAATATAAAAATATTAAGTACTAGCTGACCCGTGCCCACTTCGTTTGGCGGTAAAGCTTTTTTTCTCCGACTTACTTTTCAAATCCGGCTGATAAATGAAGAACCGCTTAACCGATTTTGTGCAAACTTCACATAAACCATCTACTAAATAGTCCGAACAAAGCCTAAACATTTGGTTTGTACAGGTGAGCCCGTTCTTGAGTTATAAAATTACAACGAAAAGTGGCATTGATTTATATTATTAATGATGATGATTGATGATAAAATGGTTTTATTTGTGAAGATTGCAATAAATTAATAATACCTATAATTTTGAGATTATAATGTAGGCAATGATAACAATAACAATGTAAATAACGAAATTTGATGTTCTATAATAGAGATGGTATATAATTGTAATTAAACAGTGCTATTCTGATAACTTATCGTTGGAGGTAGTAGAGCCACGCTGATTTCAGCACGAACGGGCCGGCTCGACCGGGGCGGTACTACCCTCGCACAGAAAATCAACGTAAAATGACAGCGTTCGTGCTGTCGTGTTTCGTTGGTGAGTGCGAGACCGGGGGCCCAATTAGTCTAGTCAACAAGTTTCATACTTGTTGACTGGACTAAAAGATGCAGTAGCATCACTAGGCCGCCATAGTGTGGGTCGCCATACTGCACTGTCTGCATTCGCAGTGAGTATGGTGACCACCACTCTTGGATTCTGCTTATGTTTTCCATCAGGCAGAGCAGAGTCATTTTGGCGGGCCAAACATAAAAAAAAAAAAAAAAAAAAAACTTAATGTAAACACGTTGACATCAAACGACAGGTCGGTCATAAAAGGAAAAAGGATTACTTATTTAGAGCTTCATAAGCTCGTCGGCCGGAGGAGGTAATTGTTTGTGTAGCGGTCTGCTACGCCAAAGGCTATATTTCCGCTCAAGTTATATTTGTTTGGGAGTATTTCTATAATACTAGCGACCAGGTTCGACTTCGCACGGAAATCTTTGAAAAATTATCGGAATTTCTCTATAATAGGCATGTACTACACATTTAAACCTTCCTCTAGAATCATTTCAGTTATTGCTGAGAATCGAATTAAAATCCTTTGTAAAGTTTTAAAGATCTAAGCCAACACACAACGAAAGAAACTACATATATATATAAAAATGTAACAGGCCCAATTCTGTACATTAAAGATATTTAGAAAATTTTTTTTGGAAGGCTCTCTATAATATAAAAAGTATGTAAATATGGCGGCGTGCTGAATCAGCACATATGTACTTAGTTGTAATTCAATAACACATAGTCCAATTTCTTTCATTATTTTTTTGCTAGAAAGAAAAATCATAAAAGATAACGGGAAAAGTTTTTTTTTGTCCGCGACTGTACACTGCCTGTGGGAAGCTGAGACAGATATGTAAATATGGCGGTACGAAGTTCGCCGGGTCAGCTAGTTTTATACTAAGTAAAGATTTCTATTTACAAAAAAATTATGTATGTATTTAAATCTGTTATCTTACAAATTCTGCTAAGTTTGAGACTAGATGACGTTGTATCAATGTGGTAAAATATGATTATTATAAACGTTGTTGGGACATATATCCTTAATCAACTTTAATTGGCGAGTGAGTGGCCTAATCAAGCTAATAGTGATAATTACTTGTGATGTTAAATATTAAAAAGCAAATGTTTTGTTCACGGTTCGTCCGTAGGCGGTCCCTGACACCAATACATAACATATAGGAATGTGTAAATAACGCGAGAGTGACGAGAACGAAAGCATGTCCGTTGATAACGTTATCAGTGTCTATATACCTAACTACTTGTAGCACACACGAGACACCAGCTCAGGTATCACTGTGGGGAACAACTGAGGGACATTTTGTTTATGTCTCTGTGTCTTGACGGTTGCTTGCTACGGGTAGCTTGTAACAACTTGTTAAATCAAACCAAAAACAAGCCTTTATTCTTAGCAGTGTCCTAACCTAACACCAAATAACTGAAACGTTTGTAAGTAGGTAGGTATATTCGATAGCAACACAATCGGGTCACATAAGGATTGTATCACACCTCATCTTAGATGCTTCAACTATGCCTAATAATGTTAACCTCTAGCTAGGTGGTCAGTCGAAATCGGTTTTTGAAAAATTTCTGCTTTGGAGTCATTGCTTTCAAATATACGAGTATTGTTTATGTTTTTTTATAACACACTTATTTTTAACCGACTTCAAAAAAGGAGGAGGTTCTCAATTCGACTGTTTTTTTTTGTTTGTTACCTCATAACTTTCGACTAGGTGAACCGATTTTGATGATTCTTTTTTTATTTGAAAGCTAGTGCTTCCCATGTCGTCCCAATTCAATTTGATCCAGTTCTGACATGTCATCCTTGAGAAAGCCTTATGAGTCTTCAATTTGCATTAAGTATGTGTGGGACAAATAACTCAATATCACGCCAACCGATTTCGATGATTTTTTATTGATTTGAAAGCAGGTGCTTTCCATGTGGATCCAATTCTATTTGGTCGTTCTTGAAGTCGTTTTTTTTTTCTTATTTTTTTCCATATTTCTTCATTAACTTTGCCTTTGGATTAGCTTGACATTCATTTTGGATATCTTGAATGTATATTTACAAACCATTTCTATAGATTCTTTCCTATTTCGGCCGGACATAGTAAAATAGCATCTGGTGGTAACAAGAGAAGTGCACAGTTAGCGTTGATCTGATTATACTAGACTAGCTTTTACACGCGGCTTCGCTCTCGCAGACTTTCATTCCCTGATTTATCCCCTTAGGGGTGGAATTTAAAAATTCCTTTCTTAGTGCTCACTTACGTTATATGATTAGTCTAGTCAACAAGTTTGGAACTTGTTGACTAAAAGATGCAGCAACATCACTAGGCCGCCATGGTGTGGGTTGCCATGCTGCATTGTCTGCATTCGCAGTGAGCATGGTGACCACCACTCTTGGATTCTGCTTATGCTTTCCATCAGGCAGAGTAGAGTCATTTTGGCGGGCCAAACATAAAAAAAAAAAAAAAAAAAAAAAAAATATGAAGAACCTTCATGCAAAATTTATGGATTCTAGCTTTGGGCTGTGCGTTGATCTCTCTGGGTATGTCAGTCAGTCAGTCAGTCACCTTCCTCTTTTATATATATATACTAGTTGTTGCCCGCGGCTCCGCCCGCGTATATGTCGGTTACCGCGTCAAATAGTAGCCTATGTGTTATTCTGATGTATAAGCTATATTACTGTAAAGTTTCATCCAAATTAGTAGAGCCGTTTGCGCGTGAAGAAGTAACAAACATACACACAAACTTTCGCCTTTATAATATAGTAGGATATCTATAAAGTGGGTACTTATTTTTTCAAGGGTCACTGCACTTGCATTCAGGAGGCGATCCTCAGTCATCTTTTTTCAAATGAAAGTCCCCACGCTCTCACCACCACTGACCAAATCCGTAAAGTGAATATCGCAAGGTACGAGTGAGGCGGCGGCGGAGGCGGTCGTTCCGTTCCGCGTTTGCTTCGTATAATCACAGCAAATAACATTTCTATGTACACGGACATACATGTGTATCACGTTAGATGCTATCATGCGACCATTAGCAAAAGGAAACAGTTTACAAAAGCAATGTGACGCAACTCTTCACTGTTCCGCTAACCACACGCAATACGGACCTACTTAAACCCAGCCGGGCACATTCCGCCCTTTGGTACAGAAAAAGGTGAACCAAGAGAGATCTGAAAAATTGTTCGAACTTATCTTACCCTTTATAAGATTGTAACTTTCCGTGGTCACTCAACTTCCATCGTCATCCCTTAATTATTAGTAACCCCTTTCATCAAATTTTTTGCCGATACGACTGACACACCTTCCAGTTTAAAGATTGGCAACTCAGTTGTGACTTTTAGGTTGCAGGTGACCATGACCTATCCACTTACAATCATGAGCATCATGTGACTCATCTACTTTGTTACTTGCCACTTATATCATAAAAAAGAGCGCATGACGTCTGACGTGATTTGTGCTGTTTATTTATTGCAACGGGTCTGTGATAATCATCGCGAGAGTTACCGATCGAAACTTATCAAATCCTATCACTAGTGATGACTGGGCACATGATCAAAATGTGGGTATTTGTGCAACTTATGATTAAATTTCTTACAGTGGTATATTGGTAGTATCTATAATTATGTTTATCTTATTCATATAGAACCACTTTCGGTATACCGCAACATGACACTTGTATGACACAAAATGTATAAGTACAGGTGTCAGAAGAATGAATGTATTTTTTAGAAACATAGAAAGAAACGGACTAAAAGAACACCTAGTCCTATAAAAACAATTTGTAGATTACAGAAAGTGTTTTTCCATGTGAGAATCGAACTCATAGTACTCAGCGCAATTGGAAGCAACGAAGTGATCGCTTAATTCACTACGCCATTGTCACCAACAGCCGTTAGTCTATGGTTGCCACTTCTGGACATAGAGTTAAACTTTCAAGAAAAAGCGTACTTTTTTAAAAGGCCAGCAACGCACTTGTGACGCCTCTGAGCTCTGGTGTTGCGATCCGTCTGCTCGTTTGCCCCCATTAACCAAAAAAAAGTCCCTCCTGACAAAGGAGGTTTTTTGCATTACGTTCTGTCAAATAGTCTATCTATATATATATAAAAGCGAAATACCACTCACTTATTAATCACGAAATCTCAGAAACTATTAGGTCTTTACCTATGAAATTGCCGTTTTGTATGCAATAAGTGAAAGTACTTATTTTTTCAAACTTTTTTATTTCTGTTATTCGAAGTAATCACCCATGCAATCGACGCATCTTTGCCAACGCATTGGCAGTTTATTGATGCCCTTCTTGTAAAAATCAGCTGGACGGGAGGCAACAAACTCTTCAAAGGCATTTTGTACTGCCTCTCGGGAATTGAATTTTTTACCCACTAAAAAGTTGTCTAAATTTTGGAAAAAGTAATAGTCGATAGGTGCAAGGTCTGGTGAGTATGGCGGATGAGGGAGAGCTTCCAACCCCAGCTCTTGCAGCTTGGAGACTGTCTGTTGCGCAGTATACTGTATGTATGTTGTCGTGAAGCAGCTGGAAGAGCTGGGGTTGGAAGCTCTCCCTCATCCGCCATACTCACCAGACCTTGGGGCCTACCGACTATTACTTTTCCTAAATTTAGACAACTTTTTAGTGGGTAAAATATTCAATTCCCGAGAGGCAGTACAAAATGCCTTTGAAGAGTTTGTTGCCTCCCGTCCAGCTGATTTTTACAAGAAGGGCATCAATAAACTGCCAATGCGTTGGCAAAGATGCGTCGATTGCATGGGTGATTACTTCGAATAACAGAAAGTAAAAGTTTGAAAAAATAAGTACTTTCACTTATTGCATACAAAACGGCAATTTCATAGGTAAAGACCTATTATAACACCTACAAACTTGAAATTTGGCAGGTAGGTTCCTTAGAGGGTGTAGACATCCACTAAGAACGGATTTTACTAAACTCCACCCCTAAGGGGTTAAATCAGGGGATGAAAGTCTGCGTGAGCGAAGCTGCGTGCAAAAGCTAGTATACTATAGAGTTCTTTAATGTGAAAACAAAATGTTAATTTTTCAATGTCGTTATGATTCACAGTGCAGACAATAGCTTCAGCTTCATTATAGCTCCAACTTTAGCAAGAATTAAATAAACTAAAATGTTTCTCCTTAGACTGATAATATCCTAGTAATATTACATCTACGTTATTCGAGGAGTTTAAATGATATTTAACTTTAAAGTAGGTTAACTTAAAACCTTTCCTCCTTCGTGACATTGATCGATTCAAACAAAACTATTTGTACAGTCACAGAATAAATAGTAGTAAATGGAGCTCATGCATAATAGTGTCACTACTCACTCAAGGTGGACAGCTCACGGGACTCATAAACCCCCTTGTTCATCTCAATGTTTCATCATTATAATAAAACAAGTCACCTTTAAAATGTTGTAAAATAAATGGGTATTCAAACAAGTTATTCTCAGGGCAGACCTCGGCACGAGACAGCGCACCGCAGGTCATCAGCAAATGTTTGTAAAATACGGCTTGTTTAGCCTACATTATGTTTAAATGTTATTGCGAACAAAATGGCTTTGAGCTTTGTCAAAAACTGCTTTATGGTAAAGTTGCCTTCTAGCGTTTGATCTACCGATTGTTTCCCACAAGAACCGTAATAGCAGGTTTACATTTCGACTGTTTCTAAATTTCGGAATGTCTATACAGTGCTTATTTTCTCTGTTCATGACAGAAATACGTTCTTATGAGCTGCAAGTTTCTATACACTGAAATCCAGTTCCCAGAATATTCAATGTGATTGTTCAAAGTGTTGTAGAATGTATAGTAGAACCATAGTGTCACGGTAGTTTGAGCGAAGAATTTTGTTGTTTCTAGATTAATCTTTCTTTAAAGTTATAAAATAGAAAATAACACAGTGCTTGGTCAGCATGGTGTCAATGACCACAAACATTAAATGTTAACGTGAGCATTTTGCGGCAAGGAATGACATTCACCACAAGCGGCGGCAGAGGCTCCTGGGTCCGCCGCACAACGGGCCACCAAGCCGCAATAAGATCAAACAAATTAAGGTAATCACAATCACTAACGCACTCGTGTAACACATACCAATATCGGTACTTGAAGCTAGATGATCATCCGTGAAAGTGGTCGTAAGACTTACGGGTCACAGCTTAACAGTAAAAGGCATGAGAGGTAATTATGCAAAACATTTAGAATTCAAACAAAAAATATACTCAGTAACAATGAGTAAATAAAATAGCTATTTACTGATTATTTTTGTACAAAAACTGACGTTAAAAAAGGACCGTACCTACTTCTGTTGGGATGTTTTACTGATAATCATGAGACTACGAACGTTTATTCCAGTACTGGATTGTAAATAATGATTGGATATTACAAGATTTATATTCTCACCGCCTTACATACATAAACACACATTAAACTTAACCGCTACGCGTTAAATGTGTGGCTACCTGTTAACTGATTCATTAAATGTACAGGTCTTAATTGAAATTAGCACATCTTTCAGTTTTGACCCGCAGTTTTGAAGAATTTGGGCCCATACTCGCTACTTATTGTGATTTGACTGCCTCGTTGGTCTTGCAGTTGGCGTGTGCGACTGCTGATCATGAGGTCTCAGGTTCGATTCCCGGGTCGGATCAAATGTTTGTAAGATCTACAAATATTTGTTTCGGAGTTTGGGTGTTTTCTACAAATTGTCTGTGTTATTTACAAAAAAAATATGTATACCTATGTACGCGGCCAAGATACAGACAGACAGACAGACAGACGGACAGACAGACAGACAAAAATGAAAAAAAATACAGTTTTGGCTTCAGTATCGATTATAGAGAGCCCTCCAAAAGAAATTTTCAAAATATCTTTAATGTACAGAATTGGACCTGTTACATTTTTATTATAAGTCTAAAGATATTATAAGTATATAATAGATATATACACATCGCAGAAGTGTATAATATTTAATCAACTAGATAGTTGAGTGTAAGTGTGCGTAATTTTTCAATGTACTTAAAGAGATATACATACATATAAATGTATCTAATAATACCAATACAATGCCTCATGTGATAACAAAGAGATGATTAGGTAGCTGGCCCTGTAGGCACATAGATTCACAAATGTACGATGTCACCAGATTTGTCTCATCGGATATTGGTTAGCTAAATTCTAATCTTTGTAGTTAAAAGGAGGACATCTCTCCGCAAGGACAGCGCCCTGCAGCCTGGCCGACCGTCGAGATGGTGCTCCCCTTTGAACTCGCAGACCAGTTTGGTACGCCTAACTGTACGTGTTCTACCTACACACTAGCCTAGAGCGCCGGTGGTAAGATATGTATGTCTACACCATACTACAGCACTACTTCGGTTATCTGCTGGCTCTTAGTAACATCGCTGGTGAAAGGAGTGAATTGCTACACAAAAGAATTATGACTCATCAAATATTCACTATAGGAAGGAATGTATCCAACCAGTCAAAAGGACTGGTTACATACATAGAGGCATTAAAATACCTCCGCTGCTTCTATTTTCATTTTCTAGCTTAAGTCTCAGTTGACTTGAGATAATTATTTTCTTCTAGATAATACACAATTCCACGTCTTCACAGGGAGTTTTTAAGTTAATGTAGGTTGAACGCATTGGCTGCGTTACGGCAAGTACACACATCAAAAGTGTCTAGGGATCAACATATATTTTTGCAATAACTTTTCTCCTGATTGATATTAATTAAAATTTTCTTTAAGGATTCATCAAATAAAGTGTTTTCGTTTGTCACAGTAACGGTAAACCAAGTCACCTTTGCATTAATAAAGAAATTTGCCATTTTCCTAATAAAGGGATTTTTGACATTTGAACCACTAACATTAAAGTTCGAAAAAAAGACTGAAATAACAGTTTTCTTTAAAATTTTATTAGGTAACTTAAACAATTAATAATCCGTGTTTCTACCGCGAACACTAACAACACAAGAACATCGGTTTAGCATACTCAAAATGAGTTCATCCAAATCACGCTGTGGAATGGCCGCCCATGTTCGTTGCAACAACAAAAAAAGGTCTTCTTGCGACTGGATACCCTCCATATTCGGCAGAGCTCTTCTCTGTAGCATATCCCATGCATGCTCAATCGGGTTCAAGTCTGGCGACTGAGCAGGCCAGGGCAGGACATTGATGTTAGCTGCGGCGAGAGTCTGTCTTACAACTCTTGCGGTGTGCGGTCGTGCATTATCATGCATTAACTGAAATAAGGGACCGATTTGCACTTGTAGAGGAACGATGACGTCTGATACAATCGTCTCAGCATAAATTTGAGCGTTGAGGTTGCCTCTGATCCAAATCAACTCAGTCTTCCACCGATTCAAATACCCGCCCATACCATGATGGTTCCACCACTATAAGGATGGACTTCCTGGCAGGATTTTAATCGCTGTTGGCGTCCAGGGGTTCTCCAGTGTCGTATACGTCTTGTATCCGGTCTCATACCAAAACGAGACTCATCAGAAAAGCACACGAAACGCCATTGTTCTTCTGCCCAATTTCTGTGTTCAAGAGCCCATTGATATCGAATCCTACGATTGTGCATTGCTATAGGTGGTACCCGTAGCGGTCTTCGGGAATGAAGGTTCACTTCATGCAAGCGGTTTCTGACTGTTTGGTCGCTAATTAAGTTCCCTGAAGAGTGATGAAGCCTCACGGCTAACATCATGGCGGTTATTGTTGGAGCTCTTCGAGTTAAGATTTGAATGTATCGGTCTTGTCTCCGTGTGGTGCAGCGATACCGTCCTCCATGGCACTCAGCCACGGTACCAGTGCTTCGGTAACGTGTCCAAAGTCGACTGATAACACTCTGACTTGTATTCAGAGCTAAAGCCACAGTACGTTGCCGGGAACCAGCTTCTATCATTCCCACGGCTCTGAGCATTTCTTCCCTGCTTAAATGACGTCGCCGCTCCATAAAAACGTTGGTTTTAATCAGTAGTAGGGAAACAGTAGCACTAATAATGTCTTCAATGCGTTGTATGTTTTTATAGGGAAAATATTGACAGCTGATTTTCATCTTTTACTCGAATTTGATTGACAGTTCCTGATTCAAATTATGAAATGCACCAAAAAGGATCCATATAAATTTATAAAATCATAAATTTATTACAAAGCCACATCTCAATCTCAAGAAATCCGCATAAAAATGCTTGATCCCTAGACACTTTTGATGTGTGTATTTTGCCGTATTTGACAGTCAGTCAGTGCGGCAACTCGTTGTCCTTGTTTTGCGAGCGGTGCGGGGGTGATCTAACTATGTTTTTGTACGTTTAGAAAAGAGATAGTGATCTTTTTAATATTTTTGCTTTCAATATAATAATATTGTGCACTAATAAACATACGGCAAAATAGTTACCGTAACGCACAGCAGGCAATATAGATACGAGCAGTATTTGTCTCGTTCCGCACTAGTAGAAAATTTAGATCGATTGCTGCCGCAGCGAATGTGATAAAAACCTACTTGACGCTATACACCGTTAAGGTAGAACAAATAAAAAAACGTAAACGCTTTTTTATCCTTTACGGGACACCAGTTTCTTGTAAAAAGATAACCAGTCACATCTTCACCTGTCTATATAAACAAAACCTTTGCCTACACAGTAATCTTTAGAAAGGCATAACCTTTGATTATTCGCAGACCTATAGCCTGTTAGACTGCGCCGGCTGACCTTTGATAGGGACTCGTGGAAGTAGAAAGCACGTTATATAATAAAATCGCAGTGACTCATACCATGAAATATTTACTTAGCATATCGGCTACAACCAACCCTTCCTAGCCTCCACTAAACACGATTGGGTATCGTTTTATCAGTAATAGGAACATTAAACAATTAGGCAGGTTCTTAATCAACAATTTATTTCAGTATTTTTTTCTTTAATTGTGTTAGGCATACTTGCAGTAGTACGCTGTATCGTGGTGTGTAATTTCTATCAGCTTGTTCACTGTTATCTTCGCCCTAATTAAACTAGTGCAGCATGAAGCCTCTTTTGCAATTCTAATGTATACCTCTATCAAATATCGAAACTTAGGTATTTAAATTAAATGCGCGACATGACACGACAATAAAATGTCCCTACAAACTTGCAAATCATTTAAATTCATCTTCAGTTTTATTGCTACTTCGTTTTAATGGCTTCCTTTATCCTTTATTAGTAATAATGACGCTCTGTGGCGAAGCTTATACTTAAACTGTTTTAAGTATCAGAGGTTTAGAGTTTATTTTAAATATAACCGGACTTGTAAGGCAAGTTGTAACTCAAACCTTCGTTTAATTACGTCTATTTTAAGCCATAATACAGATCATAATGGCTTTTACATAAGGAATGCATTCTGGCTTTTCGGTAAGGCGCCGGTAAATTATCAACAAGGTCAGCTAAAGGTACTTGGACGCTGCTTGATTTGCGTAGGTTATAAAACTCAAGTCGCGTCATAGAAACTTATCTTAAGTTCTTCTGGAATTATGTGTTCCATTACTTTAATCTACATTTAGCCACTGATCTCTTAGCTTTTTAAGAAAACGTCTGATAGTGTGTGAGGTCAGTGACGTCTCAGACTCAGAATTTACGTAACAAGTTTATTGTTACAATCTTTTGTGCGTCGCACAGACATTCTTCATTACCTACAATAGCAGATAATGCTTAGACAATTGACTTCCTAAAATATTGACCTCGATACAGCTACGAGCTCCACGTGTGGTCTTTATAAGTAGGCTGTGTATTATATGCTGGCACAGCTCAAGGCGAGCGCTTTGTCGCCGGCCACTGACCCCGGCTGATCGAGACGGCTGCTGGATCGCATTTATTGTTATTAATATGAACGCATCTACCCCGCCACCTCTGGCGACTGCCCCGCCCTGGAACAAGGAACTTCAATATAAAAACTAGTGCTGTGCAGCTTGCATCGTCCTCGTACCCACGGATATTTGAACGGGAAGTCTGTATCCGCAGTCGTAACTGTTACTTAAGAAACTAGTACTAATAATTCTCTGCAGGAAATCACTATTATTATTGTCATTTTTAAGGCGGTACCTACCTTACAATATTTAATAATCTTTATAATGCGATCATACCCTAACGTCCCTAACCTAAATCATAGTCTGCATATGTGTGTGCTGCAATTACTAGGTACAAAACGTTTGTGTTATTTACTCCCGTGCATAGTCACCATGCTGTATTATTGCATTGTCTGCATTCGCAAAGAGTATGGTGGCCACCACTCTTGGATTTTGCTCATGCTTTCCATCAGGCAGAGTAGAGTCAGTTTAGCAGGTTCATATAAAAAAAACTGCTATTTGAGGTCTACACTGTAACTGAAGAATACTTTGAGGTTCGTAGCGGCACTCATGTTCTCGGATATGGTCACCCATAATTGGTACGCGTATCCACAAATGTATATTATTAACGACCTGTTCCAACACTACTGTAAATACACATAATATATATAAATAGTTTTTCTTACAATGGAAGTACATGGAGCGCATTTAATAGCAGGGCTAAGCCGCAGGGGCCGCGCTTCCAAGAACCAAAGCACTTGTGTGCGAAGTGATGCGAATACGATTAGTTACCCCAACGTTGAGCAGCATTAAACCTTTAAACAGAACCCGTGCTGCCTATGTAAGTTTATATATATAAACGTGCCTATGGCTATGATTTATGTGGGCACTCTTCAAGTAGAGCGTATGTCTCGACAAAGGACGAAAGGAGCCTTTGTGTGCTAATGTGTCTGTCATGAGTTCTAAAACAATACAGCACTCACCTTTTAACAATACCTTGACAAGAAGTGTAATGTTACTTAGCAGTAATAATTAAATGATATTTAATGTACAAAACTGGGTATAGCCTGCCACGTTGTGCTGTGATCGGATCGGATGGGATCGGATCCATTCCACCAGTAATGTTTGAAGAGATCAAGAGAAAGAACGATTGGCATGGCAACTGATGCTATTGACTTCACACATACATTACGTACACGCCCATCTACATCCCTGAAGGAGTAGATGGAAATTTATTAAATGGCCAGATTTTAACGGTCATAAATTGCTACCTGAAAGTCACCATCTGACAATAGAGTCATACATCAACGACAACGACGAATTTATGACTGCACGGTTGGCCTAGTGGCATAAGCGGTCGCCACGCCGGTCGCCAATTCGTCAAGTGTTGTGGGTTCAAATCCTACACGGGACAACACTTTGTGTCATCCACAAATTGTTGTTCTGAGTTTGGGTGTTAATTGTGTCCGTTTCATGTATGTCTGTATAGTCCCCCGCGACACAGGATGTTTATTCCTGATGCGGGAGTTGTCTTATAAAAAAAAAACAAAAAAAAACAATTAAAGTATAATGAATGTCAAGGCTGATCGGAAGGGAATATAGCATTACTTACAAGGGTAAAATGTAAACAAGAACTCGAGGCGACGTGCTTGACCTTGAACTGTTTGTTATCTAGTAAGGCCGGGCCCTCTAACTGATGGTGCTAACTGTGATGAATTATAAGTCAAGTTTAATGCATAGAAAATTGTACCAAAAACACTTCTCTGTCGAAATGCAATGTTGTGCGAACATTTAAACTCGATTCATAAAATACTGCGGAGACAGTTGTAGGTCTTAGAGGATGATCTAAGCTATAGGTAGTTAGTTCGCCTTTCCTGCCCAAATGCTCTTGGTTATGATACAGGGATGAGTTCTGCACAGCAGGAATCCCATAATGCTTGGCACATGACAAAACAAAGTTAGCGAGCACATCTAATTTCCATATTACCGAAATATACAAATACTTGAATAGATGGAAAAAGGATTCCTGAATTTTAAATAAGACATGTTAACATAGTCTGTTTGTTAACCTCATCAGTTTGGTAGATGATTTCACTGCAAATATTATACGTTTCCAAAATCATGTCCACTTGTGTATAGTCTAATTATCGCTTACTTATCGTTCACGACGTGTCACTGGTACAATGAACGATTCTGGACAGACAGCCGGAGGGCAACGGGGAGTGGGGACCACGTCCACGTCGAGAACAACCTGTTGATGTACCTATTAGCTATTAATTTAACAATGGGGGTGCCATGTATGTCCTGGCTCCATAGTACTTTCCATAGATATCGCCGTGTCGCCGTTCTATCCAACTGGCTTGCTTTGACGGGGGCGTCTGTAAATTACGTTAGGTGTTTTTTAAAATTTTCTGTATGGTGAGAGTTCGTGAGATTTTATTCAACCCCCTCCCCCATCCCCCAATCTCAAATGAGATTTTTCAAAATGTGGGTTTCTTAGGTAAACGCGTTGGATTGTTATTGTAAATAGAAAAAAAAGTTGGTGGTGCTAAAACAAATATGGTGGTTTGACATTCAGTAGATGTAATAGGTCTTTACCTATGAAATTGCCGTTTTGTATGCAATAAGTGAAAGTACTTATTTTTTCAAACTTTTTTATTTCTGTTATTCGAAGTAATCACCCATGCAATCGACGCATCTTTGCCAACGCATTGGCAGTTTATTGATACCCTTCTTGTAAAAATCAGCTGGACGGGAGGCAACAAACTCTTCAAAGGCATTTTGTACTGCCTCTCGGGAATTGAATTTTTTACCCACTAAAAAGTTGCCTAATTTTGGAAAAAGTAATAGTCGATAGGTGCAAGGTCTGGTGAGTATGGCGGATGAGGCAGAGCTTTCAACCCCAGCTCTTGCAGCTTGGAGACTGTCTGTTGCGCAGTATGGGGTCGCGCGTTGTCGTGAAGGAGCAGTGGGGACGACCGATTGACCAAAGCTGGCAAGCTTCTCCATCATTCTCTCCAGTTCTTCACAGTACACATCTGCATTAATGCTCATGCCGTTTTATAAAAAGCTGTGGTGAATCACACCCGCACTAGACCATCAAACAGTGACCATCACCTTTTTAGGGGTCATTTTTGGTTTAGGGCATTGCTTTGGTGCTGAACCAGGGTCTAACCAACTTGCTGAGCGCTTTCGATTGTCGAACAGAATCCATTTTTCGTCGCACGTAACAATTCGTTTCAAAATTCCTTCATTTCTTTGCCTGTTGAGCAGCGCAAGGCAGGTCTCGACGCGTACGTTGCGCTGGCGATCGTTAAGGTCGTGGGGCACCCATCTATCAAGCTTTTTTACCTTGCCAATTTGTCGCGAATGGATCAATATTGTTTTGATGCTTTCATTAAAAGCTGCTGCTAGCTCAGCTGTAGATTGAGTATCGTCAGCTTCCACAATCGCCTTTAATTCATTATTGTTAACCAAAGTCTCCGGACGACCATGAGCTTCATTTTTCAAGTCAAAATTTCCAGAACGGAACCGGGAAAACCAATAACGGGTTGTGCGTTCGTTTGTACAGTTCTCTCCGTAAACGTTTTTGATGTTACGTGCCGTTTGTGTCGCGTTGGTGCCACGACGGAACTCATATTCCATAATTACACGAATTTTTAAAGTATCCATGATGACGAAAAATGTTCAAATGTAATGAAAATACAACGCTAATCAAAAAACAAACGACTGAGTTTGTAAATAGAATGTCATGGTTTTAAAACAAAATTAATTTGAATTTAGAATACAGAGCCATTACAAACTTTTTTTTATTTGAAATGACCAGTACTGAAGAACGGCAATTTCATAGGTAAAGACCTAATATAACATCGAAGTATGAATGAAATTATTTTCTTTCGAACGAATTAGTAAATGATCTTAATCACATTACGATTACGCTTAAGATTAAAACTTAAGCATGTACAATCTAGATTAACTGGACCACAATAGTATATTTTTTTTGTTTCAATTAGAAAAAATGCGAGATATTTGCTGAGACTCCCCCTCTCTCCAACTTAAGAATAGATGAGATTTGACTCGACCCCCTCCCCCCTTAAACGTCTCACGTAATTTATGGACGCCCCCTAACCTATCAAATGTAGAGTACAAACGAGCAGACTAGTGACATGATGCAAAGACACGAGTCACAAATGTGGTGCCAGCCATAGCACTCTTTCCTTGTATGTTATAATTATGCTCTAAAAGTCTATAATAAGTTGAATGCGGTAAACTAAAGTGGATACATTTTAATAGGTAACATTTGACGTCTATCAGTTTTATCTGCATAGTGAAGTGACCTGCTAAATGCGATTAAAGTGAATAAATCGATACGGACTTGACACATATGTGAATTTTAAAAATCATCAGGCGAATCCCTGTCCCATTATTATTTTTTCTTTCGTAAATTTAAGGAACAAAATAAGACAAGTACATAATTTAAAAAAAAGCATTTATTCAGTTGAACTATCAGAATTGTTATTACTTATTAGTTTTGTCATCTTCATCACTGCTGTCAGCACTCAGAGATATTATTAATTCATTTTTAACCGACTTCCAAAAAGGAGGAGGTTCTATGTTCCACTGTATGTTTTTTTTTTTTTTTTATGTATGTTTACCGATTACTCCGTCAGTTGTGGACCGATTTTGAATTTTTTTTTGTATTCGAAAGGGTATGCTTCCGAGGTGGTCCCATTTCCAGCATATCAGGATCTGATGATGGGATCCCAGAGAAATCGAGGGAAATCCTAATTTTTTATAGGCACATACTATGTTTTTCGTATATTTTCTGAAGTTACACCAGTATTTGCGTGTGGCAGTCATCATTTTATGATGATGAGCTGATGATGTAAGGTACAACTCCTTAACGGTTAGGAGTTGGAGGATAAATCTTTAAATATCATATATATATATGTTACCTTTAGTCGTATACTTTCAAGTTATTTAGGTGAGCTGATGATAGAAGGTTCAACGGTGAACTCTTCAACCTTTAGGGATTAGAGGATGATTTTAATATTACACGTACGTATAGACCTTAATTTGTATTCTTGATGACGAAATTTGATGAAATAGTTGAACTTACTACTTACCTACGATTGTTTGCACTAAGAACTGAAAAATAAAAACTTTTTATAAAAAAAAAACCGACTTCCAAAAAACATCCAACGAAAACTCTCTGCCAAAAATCACTTAAAAGCTTAAAATAAACTGGTTCTTCATAAATTGCCTATACCTAATTCTTTTTTCATTTCAATAGTAGTATTATAATGTGTGCTAGGTACCTAAAATTTGTTTGAAGTCGGTGCTAAGCCAAAAAGAATACAAACGAACAATTACAAAAGTCTAAGCGATAGTCACTTGGCACCGACTTCAAACAGATTTTAGGTACCTAGCACAGACCTATTTCTTAGCGTTCCATGGATTCACCGTGCGGGTGCCGGGTCCATCGCGTGATAGATGGGGGCAACACATGCGACTTCGACAGTGCCTGAGAATTGCGACCCAGGTTTAGGTTTAAGGAGCACTCCTTACGACGCGTCAACGCTCACCTCCACTGTCCGCCGTGTTACCCCCTCTACCTAACCATATTTGAAGTGAGCCTAGCAATGCCGCTTTGGATATTCGTTCAAGAAAAGAGCTTACTGAAGCTCTTGGCAATCCAAGGTCTTTAAGCAGGTTATAGAGGGATTTAGCTGGTATACCCCTCGCACCCACTTCCACGGCATACAGCGCAACGACATAACCATTTTTAGTTATTTCGTTGGTTAAGTCAAAGTACTTGTTTCTTTTTAAAGCGTGGTCTTTAGGGATGTTCGTTTCCCACGGCACCGTGAGTTCTACTAGTACTACACGCTTAATTGACATTGCATAAAGAAATATGTCCGGTCTGGACGCCGAGGCACAGATATCCTCCGGTATTCTGTAGTGATTTTCATACGTGTCCACTAATAATGTCCAGTCACTGGCGGTATTTATAATTGAGTACGGCTTTTGTGTGAGTGAAGTCTTTTTTGTTGAGCCTTCCTTTACAAACGCGATGTTAGTTTTTATGTTTGTTGTTATTCCTTTTTTCGCTCTCGCCAGTGATAAACTCATAGCTTCGCGTATGATGAGTAATACCCTATCATGGCGACGTGAATAATGACCCCGGTCTAATAGCGCCTTACAACCTGTCAGTAAGTGCCTGGCTGTACCTATTGCCGCATTGCACATCGTACAAGCCTTTTCTGTAGCTTTTCCCCACCTTACTAGGTTGCTTTGATCGGGGAGAGTTAATTGAAAGGCGTTGAGGTAGAATTTTAACAGGGCGGGTGACCAATCATATAAGAGTGTGTGCCATTTCAAAGCTGGTGGGAATCAAAATTCTCCTAGAGTTAACCATTCATTCTGCATTTCTAGGTTCATTGCGTGCACCTTGTAGGTCTCGTTTTCATCTTGTGTATGAAAGATTTTGTTATCTCTTTGTCGGTCTGTCTTCTAATCCAACTCTACTACTATTATAATATACTATATACTACTATTGAAATGAAAAAAGAATTAGGTATAGGCAATTTATGAAGAACCAGTTTATTTTAAGCTTTTAAGTGTTTTTTTGGCAGAGAGTTTTCGTTGGATGTTTTTTGGAAGTCGGTTTTTTTTTATCAATAATATTGTCTATTCTCACATCTCGTTCAAAATCTTGTAGAATTGTAATTGTAACATCAATGATTTTTCTATTTAGTTATTTTTTGTATTTTTATAGTTAGTTAAAAGAATAATAAATATAATTATATTTTATTATAATCACAACGTGGTTATTAATTTATGGTGATATTTCTTCACAAGTACCTAATCATTGCATTCGATTCTACTTATCAGCTTTCGATTTCTAGAGTAACTAGGGATTGCAATCCGGAAAACCGGATCCGGTAATCCGGCGGATCCGGCTTAAATATACGTCTACCGGATCCGGTACTGTTACACCGACCGGATCCGGTAAATTTGTATTTAGGCAAAATAATCACGCTGTCTCGAATGTAGGTACTTTAAGCGTATGCTGTTTACATTATCTGTGAGAGTCGTGCGTCCCGTGCCTGCAGGTTACATTTGCAAGCTCTTTTAGTCGATTGGGATATGACACAATTAACATAACCGTGGGAGAGCCACGCTTCGGCATGAATAGGTCGGCTCGACCGGAGTGATACCACGGCCTCACAGAAAACCGGTGTCAAATAGTACTTGCACTGTGTTTCACTGAGTGAGTGAGGATACCGGAGGCCCATACCCCAATTCCCCTACCCCTACCTCCCCCCCCATCCCCAAAAGGTGGCAACGCACTTGTGACGCTTCTGGTGTTGCAGGTGTCCATGGGCGGCACTGATTCTTAAGATTGTTGTATTCAAACCAATAGTAATTATATTTGTTTACAAGCTGAAGAGTTCGAACACAAACCTGACAGACATTTAAGTAGACATCTAAAGAGTATTTATTTTCGGGTTTTCTATGTTAAAACTTGAGTTCAAAAGCCATCTAAACGACTGCTCTCCATGTTTCATACTATTTGAAACTTGAAGAATCTACTACTAATATGTCTACTACTAATATACGGTCATGCAGGTAATTGTAATGCTTAAACTTACCGACCTAAGTTTAAGCATTACAATTACCTGCATGACCGACAAATATGCAAATATAGCTGATTAGGACTTTCGCAATAGCCACTAATGATAACAACATAATGATGAATTTTTGATCTCACTTAAGGTAAATCATTACGTTATGTTTAGTTAGTTTCATAATGTTGATTAATAGTATCGATCTCTGATTAATCTGTAAAAAGTAGACTGTATCACCAGCTACGTTATATAGGTAATACAGATTCAGACGTAATTATTTTTGAAAATTTTAATTATTTTAGTTTTAGTCTATGGTGTTTTTTTATTATGTAATTGGGGGGCAAACGAGCAGACGCCGCCCATGAACACCCGCAACACCAGAGGCGTCACAAGTGCGTTGCCAGCCTTTGGAGGGTGGGGAGAGGGATAGCAAGATAGAGGGAAACACAGCGCAGGCACTGTTTCACACCGGTTTTCTGTGAGGCAGTGGTATCACTCCGGACGAGCAGGCCCATGCATGCTGAAGCTAGGCTCTCCCACGGTAAGTTTGAAAGATGAACTTTTTTCAAAGATGAACGACTATAAGTATTTAATTGTTTTCTCTAAAAGTTATCATAATAAAGTCGACTTTGTTTATAGCTATCGTTTTTTTTACACTCCATTAGCGGTCCATGTTGAAATGCACAAGGAAATGAAATTTTCTTCGTTAAATCACTCCGACCGGATCCGGATTTATGAAATTCGGTCCGGATCCGGTCGGATTGAAAATGTCGCCGGATTGCAATCCCTAAGAGTAACATCCCTAGTGTTTAAAAAGAACAAGGGTTAACTGACGCAACATTGTAACGACGTTCAGTTCTTTAGATCAGAAATTGTTTATTATGTTTAGAATGGTTTATTAGTAAAAACAAATCGTAAAATTACTCGTATCGGTCATTATTACAATAAATATGTAATTGTAATTGAAAAAAGTTAAGCAATTGTGCAGTTCTAACAAAACGAAAAAATATATTATTTTAAGCCCGCCGTTACAAGGTTACGTTGTTGAATTTTGATGAATTGTCAAATGTTACCTATTAAAATGACGCCACTATAAACACTTGGACAACTTTGGTATATGACACTAAATTATATACCTATTAGATTTCAACCTCTTCGTATAGATAAATGTGATAGGTGAAGACTATGATCGTAATTATTATGGGATATTGTTTTGCATTTGCATTAAGATGACCTCTAAATCTGACCTTCGTGTCTAATAGAAAGTAATAATTTAAATATTTAACTAATCAACAGTTAATAGTTAAGGCGAAGGTGTTCCTGAACGTCACGATTTATTAGCGCAGTGACGTGTCTTCAGCTCACCTTTAGACCATCGTTATAGGTTAGAACTCGGCGAGGTAAGGACACGTTGGATCGGGAAGGAAAAACAAAAAAAAATGCGATTAGACAGCTATTGCATACCTTGTAGCTTCAGGTGGAATAAACAAATGGCAGTAAAAGGACCACTAGGACACAATTTGTTAGTAGAACTTTTTCGTTGATGTTATATCATCGTAGGACATTTCATAAACGTGTTGTTCTACACAGACCCTAGCTTTGCAGACTCGGTGCAAATATCACCACCAGTAATATGCCGGTAGCCTTCAGCTAATCACAGCGTGTTGTCAAGTCCGGTCACGAAGGAGCCGCGCGTGCTTACCATTAAGTTTTTGTGTTAAATTGCAACATCTTCCTATTTATAAACAACGTAACAAATAAGACGAAGGTCTCAGCTAATAAAACGTTGTTTACATTATAGACGATAATTACGTGTCGCCCACCGAGTACAATTACTTTTTGCTAACATTAACGTAAACCACGTAAACACCAACATATGATAAGTTTCGTACTTAATGTGCGTTTACGACTATGTAAATATATTTTACTGCAATTTGTCCTTTAATTCGACATTAACTGCCTTTGTTTAAATTAGTAAACGATACATACAACAGAGATAACATCGCATTCAAAATTTATTAACAAGCTGTTATTAATTTCCTAACAAATACATAATATGTGGACAAAACTGGGAACCTTTTGTCCACTGTCCGAAATAGTTGTACGAAAAGAATAGGTTTTCGAAAATAAACTTCGAATACCTTTAGTTTTTTTGGATATAAAGTACTTTATGTACTTTTATTGGCAGTCGGCGCCATGTATGCGTGAAGTTCTGTTAATCCGTGAGTAAACAAAGACAGAGGGAAGTCTCGCAACACCTAGGTATCGCATGGACACAGGGATGTTACCTAAACTATTCGTGACAGCCCTGTCCGGCGGATTCACACAACATCGATTTGTGACAATATTTAACAACTGGCTCTGGGAATTTCTAGTCACATCTTACATTTGAGTCTCATGGACAAAATGCTACTATTATACTCTTCTAGCAGATTTCAAATAAAAGCTTTGGCGGTACATTAAGAAAACCGTGTCAGTTAAGAGTACAATTTTTAGAATGTCACTAGAGACTAATTTTTAGTTAGCAAAAGTGGTCTATTTTAGTGTTTTTTCTAACGCACTACATGTACGATAAATTTTAATATTATAATTCATAAAGAAAAACTTAGTCAAAACGGCGTATAATCTAAGAATAAATAGATAACGTGACAAGTAGATCTATTTTGTGCTATGATAAGCATGAAGTCGGTCGGTCGGTCTGATAAAGATTACTGTGAAAGTACATTTAACAAGAGATAGCAATCGCGCAGAGACAATATCTATGATTAACTAATTAATTAGTTATGTATAGATAAATAAATAGATCTTGAAGAAAACGCATTTATTTTGTTATATTATGATTTGAAAAGATAACCAAACTTTAATGAGCATTAATTCGTAACAAGAAACTTTACCAATTTAGGAAATTAATTTGTTTTAAATCTACACGAGCATTTGAAATCATTATTTTGATCAATTTTTTTATATTTCAATTTTTTTTTGATCGCTCGTGCTTTAGCACTTAAATCAAGAAATATAATTAATATAGTTGCTTTTTACTCACCGTTCGCATAATTCTGCAGCCTATATAAGTAGTAGAATCTTTAGCTCCTCCTCCACATCCCGGTACAACATTGAACAGAAAATCAGGGATCATAAAGTAATCATTTCACAGCATCAATGCCTTAAAAATGTAACAGGTCTAATGCTGTACATTAAAGATATTTTGAATTTGTTTTGGAGGGCTCTCTATACTCGATACTGAAGACAAAACTGTAATATTTTTCATTTTTGTCTGTCTGTCCGTCTGTCTGTCTGTCTGTATCTTGGCCGCGCATCACCCCGTAAATACTGAATGGATTCAAATGAAACTTGGCATGATTTGAGTTCATACTATGAGGTAGGTCATAGGGTACTTTTTATCCCGAAATTCAACACGGTTTCCTGGATGAAAGTCAAAATATGTACTTAGTTGTAATTCAATAACACATAGTCCGATTTCATTCATTCGTTTTTTACTAGAAAGAAAAAAAATAAAAGATAACGGAAAAAGTCTTTTTTTTGTCCACGACTGTACACTGCCTTTGGGAAGCTGAAACAGATATATATGTAAATATGGCGGTACGAAGTTCGCCGGGTCAGCTAGTTGTTTCATAAGAACAGACAACTATGCCTGGAATTTTTATTTTAATAACTTATTCATAAAAATCTTGACACTGCAGTTTGTACTATGTCGGTGACTCTTTGACCTTGGCTTTACTTTTATTCTTGAAATATTTCTCATTTAATAATTATTGTTGCTTTATGCTCTTCTTCTTTCAAGTTTAATTCCACAACTTTATCATTAATGGCCATCAAATGCAGTTCCTCATTCATCGCTTTTTGTCACAGTCAAAGGATTTTCTGCTATATCTCTCATAATAAAACAAGTAGCGAATACTTTCCCGGGCAAGTGGCAAATTGAAGGCATCGGATCATCGTATTACTATTTTTATAAAAAGTTGGATTGTTTCTGTTTAAATATGGAGCTGTAGTTGCTGGTAAAACTATTTAATTGAGCCTAATGTGAGTCGTTATTACGAGACTAGGCCTGTATATATCTCCTTTATACTGAATAGGTAGACATTTGAGTTTGCGTGATAATTAAATCGTGATATGTTAGTGTTACTATTAGCAAAAGAGTTTCGATAAATTATACTGATTGTAATAAAAGTCCGCGATGTACAAATTGGGAGGCGTGCCGTGTCGTGGACTGATCAACCTTCCTCTGTAATACATAGCACCTTTAGGAGATCTTATTTTTCTTTAAGAGTGACAGTATCGAGATAATAAATTAAATGTTTTTATACCAGACTCACGAAAATGAAATTTCCAACCTTCCATGTTTGAAAATTGCTATATCTCAAGGTCTGACATACATAAATATTAATGCAAGGGTGTAAGCTTATTTCATTGTAATTGATTAGTGTTAGTATTCCGTACCCTACGAACGTCAGCAAAACCCTGTCACGAAGCCGCCGCTGTTCATGTGTCGCAATAGATATTGAGGTTGATATTTTCGCAAAGTACAAATTTCTGTTGAGACTGCAACGAACAACAACAAATAATACAATGAACATCGTTAGAAATCGAAAGTTTGTTGAGTGCAAATATTTGTATTCACAGACATAAGCTAACTCTTGTTATGTACATTATATATTCACTAACACGAACCTAGAACAAATATGTACGCATCGGTATCAAATGATCAAGTTTGGCGCTTTTAATTTTTAAGTAACATTTGTAAGAAAAGTTTGTCAATAAACTGGCGACCAGCCCGAATACACAAGGACGTATTTGAAATTGAAGTCTCTGAAACAAAAATCTCCTCTTAAATCACTCTATCTATTGCTGCAATTTAAAAGTTGTGGCGTGATGTTTGATAGCTTAGGTATAAGTAATACTTCATTTATGTAAAAAAAAACATTCAAAACTCCACAGATAACTCTGAAGATTAAAAACTTAATTATATAGTATTCTTCTCATGAGGCTCTACGCATTTTGGAAACTGGTAGTTATGGATTAACACAGGCAGGCAGTAGATTTTGGTGTTTTCGCCTAATTTACCTCGACAATACAGCACATGCTGTGGCGTCTGTTTGTGTCGATCTATGATGCTGTACTGAACTGTAGCTTCAATTTGACGTTCATAAATGTCTTAATTGAAGAATTTGAATTTGAATATTTATACTTATAGATTTCTGGTCGTTATATATGTACCATAAACCTCTACCATCGACTGTATCACCAATCTCTCCACATTAACTCATATTTATAATATTTAGAAGCTTGTGTTCCAGTTCCAAGCCGATTACTCTAGTGTCCTTGACATGGATAATAGAAAATCCTCTCTTAAATATTTCTTCTCTAATCAATAGTCAATAAAGTTAAAGGCGACGATATATCAGTGCGGTGACGTGTCTTGAGGTCACCTTGAGCCTTCATTAAAAGTTAGGTTTCGCACGTGGCGTGCTGGGTACACCGTCTCGCCTCGACATTAGTCCAGAACACCAGCAGCTTTTTGACACTCTCAACTGACTTAAAAAATGAAAAGTTCTTTTTTCGTTCGTTTTTCGAATATATTGCGATGTCGTCGTGATTTGCGAAACGATTCCTTCTGCTTATAGTTAAAACTAGCTGTTGCCCGCGGCTCCGCCCGCGTGTATGTCGGTTATCGCGGCAAACAGTAACCTATGTGTTAATCTGATGTATCTTCTATACTTATAAAATAACATGTCCTGACTGACTAACTGACTGATTCATCATCGCCGAGCGGAAACTATTAAACTTCGGAATACAAAATTTGGTGAGTATGATCGTTTCATTAAGTAGATACCCATTAAGGAAGGAATTTTGGAATTTCTACCCCGAAGGGGGTGAAATAGGGGTTGAAAGTTTGTATGGAAGTCCGTCATTTTTTAAGTTAGAAACATGAAACTTTATTTTTGGGCTACTGATTAAAAATGAGTAAACACGTATTCAAGCGTTTCTGATAGATAGAGCGGATATTCTACTCCTTAAGGGTGAAATAGGGGTTGACGTTTTGTATGTAGGTTAGTCTGGAAGTCCGTCATCTTTGAAGTTAAAAACATGAAAGTTTATTTTAGGGCTATTTAAGAAATATGAAACTTTATTTTTGGATTACTTATAAAAATTAGTAGATATGTATTTCAACGTTTCCTAATATTGTACCCCTAAGGGGGTGAAATAGGGGTTGAACTTTGTTTGGCATTTTTAAATTAGAAACATGAAACTTTTCTTTTGGTTTGGGCTACTGATTAAAAATGAATAGATACGTATTTAGGCCTTTCTCGATATTCTACGCTGAAGGGATGAAATAGGCGTTGACATTTCGTCTCCCCCCCGGGCTGGGCGTAATTTGTTACGCCGATGACACGTTGGTCACAGCCCGGGGGGCGAACTTCCAAGAGGCGGCGCGCCTGGCCACCTGGGGTGTTTCTCTGGTGGTCGGGCGCATCGAGGCGCTGGGCTTACGGGTGGCCCTGGACAAGACGGAGGCCCTATTATTTCATGGGCCCCGTCGTGGTCCGCCCCCCGGCGCCTCCATAGAGGTCAACTCGGTCCTCGTACCGGTTCGGGCCCAGATGAGGTATCTGGGCCTGATCCTCGACGGTAGGTGGCTCTTCGACGAGCACTTCCGACAGCTTGGTCCAAAGCTGGTCGGCGCTGCCTCTGCCCTTGGGCGACTCTTGCCCAATTTGGGTGGAGCCAGCGTCGCAACGCGACTCCTCTACACGGGGGTGGTCCGGTCGATGGCGCTGTATGGTGCACCGGTGTGGGTGGCGGCTCTGACTGCCCTTAATAAGGCGCGCCTCTGGCGCCCTCAGAGGGTATTGGCAGTCAGAGCCATACGCGGATACCGCACGGTGTCGACCGAGGCGGCGTGCGCCTTGGCCGGTACACCCCCGTGGGATTTGGAGGCGGAAGTGCTCGCCGAAGTGTATCGACGGGTGGCTGAATATCGGGCGGAGTATGGCTATCGCCCTCCGCCCGAAGAGGTACGCGAGTGGCGTGAAGCCGCCCGTCGAGCCACGATGGCTCGCTGGTCGTTCCGGCTGGAGACTCCACGCGCTGGCTTTGCCGCCGTGGAGGCTCTCCAGCCGGTCATCCTCGAGTGGGCAGAGCGGCAGCACGGGACCCTTTCCTTCCGACTGACGCAGGTCCTTTCCGGGCACGGTTGCTTCGGGAAGTACCTGCACTCGGTCGCCAGGAGGGAATTGAGTCCCGCCTGCCACCACTGCGACTGCAGTGAGGACTCAGCCCAACATACGCTGGCGATCTGCCCCGCATGGGCGTCGCAGCGCCGGGCCCTCACTGCAGTCATCGGAGGAGATCTCTCGCTACCGGCCGTCATACGCTCCATGGCCGGTAGCGATAGCAGTTTTACCGCGGTCGCAACCTTCTGCGAAGATGTAATCTCGCAGAAGGAGGTGGCGGAGAAGGCCCGGGAGGACGATGTCCACTCGGACCCAATCCGCCGCCGGCGAACCGGGCGGCGGAGGCGCGCCTATCAGCGCCTCATGCCGCCCTGAGTGTGGCCGCGGATGGTGGGGACGGGCTTTCCCCTCCATCCGCTCTAGTGGCCACCCGCGAGGGGGTGACGTACGCGTGTGCCGTACGTCACCTAAATTGAGAGTTTTTAACAGCAGACGGTGCCCGCTTCAGTGCGGGCAAGCGCTGGGAGGGGTCCGGACGTGTTAATAACTGCAGTTCCCGGACTCCTCCCTTCATAGGCGCAGAGTGGCACACCGTGTGGTTTTAGTCGGTTCGAGTCCGACACACCGCCCCGCCGCAAGCCCCGGTGGGGTGACGGTCCGAGGGGATTTCCACACGTAAAAAAAAAAAAAAAAAAAAAAAAAGGCGTTGACATTTCGTAAGCGGGTTAGTCTAGAAGTCCGTCAGTTTTGAAGTTAGAAACATGAAAATTTATTTTAGGGCTATTGATAAAAAAATAGGAGATACGTATTTAAGCGTTTCCCAATATTCTACCCGTAAGAGGGTAAAATAGGGGTTGAAAGTTTGTATGGAAGTCCGTCTTTTTTAAGTTAGAAACATGAAAAATTATCTTTGGGCTAATAGTTAAAAACGCGTAGATACTAAGTGTCTCTGGATATTGTATCTACCTCTTTTTTGTGCGGAAATTCCCTCGGATATCACCAACTGGTGGTTATGTCGGACTCGAACCGACTAAAAACCGCACACCGTCTCGGGTTCTAAAAACCAGGGAACCAGAGCGCCCTCAAAAGGAAATCCCATAAATGATATTTCTACCCCTAAGGGGTGAATTAGGTGTTGAAATGTCGTAAGTAGATTAGTTTGGAAGTCAGTCATTTTTAATTTATTAGCCTGAAACTTTGTCCTTAGGCTTTTAAGTACAAATAAATTAATACCTATATCATCATTTATGGGAATTCTATTTCTAAAGGGCTAAAAATAAGGGTCGAACGTTAGTATGAAATCCTTTTTAATGGGCTATTGATTAAAAATAAATAAATAGGTACGTTTAAAAACATGAATAAATTATTCATACATACTTACACAGTTTTAATTAAATATATTGTAAATAATCAACTTCCACGCGAGCAAAGCTGCGGGCAACAGCTAGTAAGCTATATTACTGTAAAGTTTCATCCAATTCCGTCCAGTGCTTTTTGCGTGATGAAGTAACAAACATATACCCTCACAAACATTAGCTTTTATAAATTATTGTGATGTGATAAAATCGAATACGAAAAACAATGTTAAATTTATCACTACAGTTAAATGAAAAATTAGACATAACGAATGAAGCGTATGTTCAAAGCGTAAATAAAACTAAATTAATTAAGTATCTACAACTAATTCAACGAAAAAAACGGAAGGTATCTACAACTTACTAAAAGAAATTAAAACACCAACAAATAAGGCTAAGTAATTAAATATTTGCAACGAAAAACATCTGCTTACCTATGCCTATACCAATAACCTAACAAAATCCTATAAAAAAGTAAATTATAGGTACCTAGGTACCTATGCTATAACCTTACAAAATTCTAAAAATACCGAGAAAACCAATTAGTAACTACAAAAGACTATTTGCTAATTATTTAGGTACAACAAAAATCGCCTGCTTATACCTATGCTATAACCTGACAAAATCCTAAAAAAAACTTCGTTTAAAAAAACTACCATAACCTATCATACCTATACCTATATACCTATCATAAAGATGTTTTGTATCATTTTCTGGTAAATTATGATGAACTATTATGTTATATGTTTACTCCTCTTTCAAGTATTTTAAACTTAAAATAAATATCATAATTATAAATGACCATTTAACGTTTATGGCATTCTAGTTTTTGGTTCAGTATCAATAAGAGCATCCTCCCAAAAAATCTAAATATCTTTAATGTACAGAATTGATCTTATACACTTTTCTTATGCGTTTAAAAGTAATCATATTACGTACCTATTGTAAAGTTAGTTACTTGATTCCAAAAGATGTCGCTGTTTTATGCACAGAAACAATTTTCAAGAAAATGTAATTGCTTCAGTATCGATTAGAGAGCCCTCCCAAAAATCATCTAAATTTCTTTAATGTACAGAACTGAACTGTTACATTTTTATTATACGTTAAAAAAAGTAATCATATTACGTACCTATTGTAAAGTTAGTTACTTGATTCCAAAAGATGTCGCTGTTTTAAGCAAATAAATTTTTCAAGAAAATTTAAAACAACCCTTTCTATGGAAAGAGAGAACATAAAACAAATACCTACCTATCAAATACTAACTATATACCACATTAATCACAATGCTTGTGCATAAAACGTTCCCACGATTATTTTGAATATTTAAGTCATGCGGGCACAACCAAACACACAGATTCGACGTCTACAGAGAGATATAGATATTATTTTTCCTATGGATAGAGAGGTTGCGATAAATCAAATACTTAATGCTACACCGAATTATACGTAATACGTTCTACGATTATTCCACGATATATTAATCAAAGTGTTATTAATTACGCATGGCAATAGGTGTCGCTACATGTTGTTTTACGTAATGATAAATTCTTTATATATATTTTTTTCCAATAGATAGAGAGATTGTGATAAATTAAATACTTTATGCTACAATCTTCAGAGTATCTCCTTTCTAACAAAAAAAGAATTATTGCAATCGGACTACTCGTTAATGAATTACAATTAATTACACATTTTGACTTTCGTCTCCCCTCCCAAGGAAACCGTCCGGAATTTCGGAATAAAAAGTATCCGATGTCCTACCTCGGAGTATGAACTCAAATCATGCCAAGTTTCATTTGAATCCATTCAGTAGTTTCGGCGTGATGCGCGGCCAAGATACAGACAGACAGACAGACAGACAGACAAAAATGAAAAAAAAAATAGTTTTCGTTTCAGTATCGATAACAGAGTGCCCTCCAAAAAAAATTTTCAAAATATCTTCAATGTACAGAATTTGACCTGTTACATTTTTATTATAAGTATAGATATGGCATTGTTCGGAGTCTCTATAATGTTTAATGAAAATAATTTAATAATTATTATTTTTACGGGAATTAATGCGATCACTTTATTAATCACTAATCACAAAAATAATAATTATTACTTATTATATTTTAAAATATTAATTATTACATCATGGAACGCGAAAGTTTAAAAGTTAGTAAAATAATTTAATATCAATACTAGCTTTTGCCCGCAGCCCTGCCCGCGTGTTGATTGTTATCACGGTAAAGAGGAGCCAATGACCTTCCCCAAGAATCAAAGGACATAAAACCATGACAAATTACATTGAAATCGGTGCAGCGCTTTAGCCGTGAAGGCATGACAGACAAAGGTCTCTCGTTAGCAAGTAAAATTTTATAATTTTAAGAATTTAATTTTTGTTCTGCAGAATAAATGGGGTACTTTTCACGAAAGCCTACTTTTCAATCTGGTCATAAAGTACCCATTTGTTGGTAGCCTTCAGCTAATCGGCAGCACACGGCGCGTTGTCAAGCCTGTCACGAAGGAGCCGCGCGTGATTAACATTCAGCTTTTGTGTTCACTTGCAACATCTTCCTAATATAAACAATGAACCAACAAGATGAAGGTCTCGTCGGCAACTAATAAAATATTATTAGTCCGAATCAAGTAAGTTATTAAAACAAAAAGGATAGCCACTGTTGCACACCACATGGTGGACGTTAGCAAAAAACAAAAAAGATGAACGAACGAAGTACTGACTACTTTTGTTATGTCTGCCCTGGATGAGATTCAGGCTTGAATGAATATGTATATATAAAAGTTGCGATGATTATGGTAGCGCGTAGCCCTATTGAATTGAATATTTACTTGTCAGTTTCCTTATTTATTACCCGACTGTTTAAGTCTCAATAGCATGACGGTGCTCCCGTTTTATAAATGTAGGAAGCCCAAGTACTTATCTAAATCACTTCAGTGGCTAATAAATATCATAACTCCCTCAGTTTTATACGAATTGTAACATTATCTTTCAAAAAACACTAATTAACAAACATCAACTTTTAGTATAAAAGTAATTTTAAATGCTAATGTGTGAGAAAATATGAGAGATATAATTGAATAATTTATTACATGTGAGTTAACTGAATATAATAATGTATATTATATAAAATATAATATAATAATATCTTAAAAATCACTTCATCTCCAAAAACACACACCTCTAGGCTGAGAATATCCGATTTATTAGCTCTAACATTGCTAATTTTGTGGTTGCAGGAAAGCGGATTCTCTGGCCGGTGTTCGGGCGGTGAAAGATTTTGTAACATTCTATGAATACTAGCTTACACCAATAATTACAGTTAGATCAAGTATCAACTTGTGCTAGGGAGTTCCAGAATCAGATGTACTGGGCCTGGAGTGCTCTTCAGTTAATCTGATAGACCAGTTTTTGCCCACAGATATCTTGGCTTAAAAGCTATTTATCTATGTATATTTATTTGCAGGAAGTGCTAATCTTTGTTTAGCACGTATCTTATATTATTTTCTAGTAATAAATTATAAATTTCTAGTATTCGATGACAGTTTAGTACCAATCATTAAGATGGTCTCTTTAAACTTGCCTTAATTAACTTCAATCACTATACTCGAACATGTCTCTTGACTCATTCGTAAGACAACTAGTTTTTATATTTATAAGATACCAAATGACTAGTAAAATAATAATATATGTATTTCATTTCAGTGTCAAATTTATTTCAAGTAGATATAACGTTGGTGGTTTCCAAGATTTTTCTGTTTAAAAAAAAACAAGCGGAGGGTTTAAAACCCCGTCGTTTATGAAGGCAGTTTATTATAAAACGTTTGTCGTGCGTAGGAACAGGCTCAGCTCAGCGCCACAGTGCAGCGCGCCCCGGTTCGATGAACTCGCACACTTGCCAATACTCCAGTCGCGAATGTGCTGCAGCGTGCCTCGTCTGTCAACTTAGCTGTGGCAGCACTCGAACTCAGCATAGCGAGACATAAGATACTGAACCTTAAACATTCGAACACTCCACGTATTTATTTTATTTCTGCTACTATTGTATTTAGTTCTGGCTTCGCAAAGTTATAGACTTACCTTTATATTTTCAAAATATAAAGATAATAATTTTCTGGAAGTTCTTATTAAGCAAAACAAACAAGAATGAATCTCTGAATAATTTATTTGATTATCTTTTGTTGCCTTTTAATTAATCACCATATTTATTAAATCTTTGTAAAAATTAACTTTTTTTGTTGAATTGTATTCGGTACTGTGTTAATCGTTACTGATGATACCTACTTCATATTTCTAAACGAATGACCGAGCTTTGCCCGGTATAGTTTTTATACTACATTTTCTAAAAATGAATCCTATCTATAGTCTATTCAAGTTCCTCTGAGACAAGAGGTAAACAAACCAGAAAAAGGTTCTTTAATAGGTCAAATTTTATATGCATCTAGAATCATTAAAGAAAAGTGACATTTTCTTTCTTTTTCTTGGAAAATGGCAAACTGTGCCGATGTCGACAATTACGCTAGTGTCAAGTACAACGGAAATACGTGTGTTAAAAAACAAAATAATTGCAACTGACCAAATTTTCCGAGTTCACAGCGGACGGACTAAAAAGTGACATTAAAAACACCTAAAACTGTAGCTGTTCCCAAACTTTGAACGTATGAACTATGAACACTATTAAATTGAAGAGTGATAAGGCAAATAATATTTACGTAGAAATGTGAAATTTTGTAATTAGTTTGGTTACACCGGCCATCTTTACTGTCGATCAACTCGTTTGAGAAACATTGGTTTCTTTGTTTACCTTTTGTCTCAGAGGAAGTTGAATAGGGTATAGGTAGGGTTGCCAACTCTCGAAAGTACCAACC
The DNA here is from genome assembly GCA_949125395.1 of Diaphora mendica. Classification (NCBI taxonomy): domain Eukaryota; kingdom Metazoa; phylum Arthropoda; class Insecta; order Lepidoptera; family Erebidae; genus Diaphora; species Diaphora mendica. The sequence continues at coordinate 340,360 of OX421330.1, forward strand.
CCGGAGAATTCGGGGGGGGGGGGGAGGTGGTTTAAATTGAAAATTAATAATTTCTGGAGTCTGGTAATGTGTGTGATTAGCTCTTTTCAAGATAAAATTTTCATTGCTTGGTATTGAAAATCTTCAATTTTGTAAATATGTCAAAAATCGCGTAAAAAAGTTATTGAACTCATTTGAAATTTGTTTTTGCGGTTCATAAAACTACTTTAATAGGTCCATGGCAGATTTGCCATAAAATTGGTCAGCTTGTCTGCTGTGTAGCTTCGTTTTCAGATCAGTCATTAAATTAATTTTTAATCCCCGACCAAAAAGACGGGTGTTACAAGTTTCACGTGTCTGTCTGTCTGTCTGTGGCACCGTAGCTCCCGAACGGATGAAGAAATTTCAATTTACTTTTTTTTGTATGAAAGGTGAGTTACGTGCGAGTGTTCTTAGACATGTTTCATCAAAATCGGTTGAGCCGTTTAAAAGTTATGGGGGTGAAAGTGGGGAAGAGTAACTGAATGTCTGCAAAAATATCATCGAGTGGGGTCTCAAATGAAAGCGCATAACGTGTTTTTTACTTTTTAAAGGGAACTCAGGTTATTTAATTTGTAGTTATTAGAATATAATGCATTTAATTTCTAGAAAAACCAGAGAAATTATAGCACTCCGGGAGGTCGGGAGGTTAACCATTATTACCGGAGTCTCCCGGGCAATCCGGGAGGGTTGGGAACCCTAGGTATAGGTCGATTTATCGCCCCCAAAACCCCCTGCATACTAAATAACTCATGAAATCGTTGGAGCCGTTTTCGAGATTCAGATTATAAATATACAATAATTGTGCGTTTAAAAGTACATATTAGAATGACACCTATTCACAGAACAAATGATCGTGCTTATCTGTTCTGAATGGGAATCAAAACCACCGTCAGCAGTTCGGAGTAAGAGTAAGATCACTAGCCGATTAGACCGACCCGGGGTGGTCTAATGGCTAGTTGCTAATGAGAATGGCTATGTTGAGTTCTTGCTGGTTTTGGTTTTTTAACCGACTTCAAAAAAGGAGGAGGTTCTTATATGTTTTTAATGTGTGTTCGCGGATAACTTCGTCGTTTATGAACCGATTTTAATGATTATTTTTTTAATGGAAAGGAGATATCCCAACGGTGGTACCATGATAAGGACACTAAGATCTGATGATGGCATCCCAGAGAAATCGAGTCGAACCTTGAAGTCGGTTTTATTTTTTTAAATTTTACTTGTCATTGATCTACTACAGATAAAAACAAATAGTGGTGGGCATTTAGATTTGAATTAAATATTCTCACTTTAGAAGTTGTTGTTTTTTTTTACTTTATTTTACACTAGCTGACCCGGCGAACTTCGTACCGCCATATTTACATATCTGTCTCAGCTTCCCACAGGCAGTGTATAGACGCGGACAAAAAAAACTTTTCCCGTTATCTTTTATTTTTATTCTTTCTAGCAAAAAAAATTAAAGAAATCGGACTATGTGTTATTGAATTACAACTAAGTACAAATTTTGATTTTCATCCCCTGACATTTGACGGACAGACAGACAAAAATGAAAAAAATTACAGTTTTGGCTTCAGTATCGAGTATAGAGAGCCCTCCAAAAAATTTTCAAAATATTTTTAATGTACAGAATTGGACCTGTTACATTTTTATTATAAGTATAGATAGATAGATAAGACAGCACGTTTTGCAGTCAGGATAACTAAACATTACACACAAAGGTCACTCATTACAGTGTTTGCTTAAATGATTTGCAAATATTCAGCAATATTTCATCGAAAAACAGTAGAGTTATGAATCGTTGATAACGTCGGATAACAAAACACTCAAGCTATAATTTATCAGACATATTATCGATTAACTTAATTAATTTTCGACAGGTTGAATCAATTAATAATGCTGCTATTATTTATCGAGTGATAACTCACACCACTGACGAAATCATACTCATGCCGGATATAAAATACGCGATGTCTCAAATCGAATTACTTCAATTAAATTAGGTACTGAACGATTTCCGGCCGAGATTTACGCGATCGACAGATTGATTAAAGAGCTCTTTCTGGCAATAGCCAATTCGAATTACGGGCTTGCGACTTATCGTCCGTATGAGCAATATCCCGTTTCGGCTTTGCCTTTTATTCGTCCTTCCTTCATTTTCAATAACTTCTCAATTTTCCTATTTACTCAATAAAGTACTCACTTTAGTACTCATTAAACTTTTAGTCGGCAATGTGTGAGATAAAAGAATATAATTATACTAGTTGCCCGCGTGTATGTTGGTTATCACGGCAAATAGTAGCCTATGAGTTATTCTGATGTATAAGCTATATTACTGTAAAGTTTCATCCAAATCCGTTCAGTAGTTTTTGCGTGAAAGAGTAACAAACATCCATCCATACAAACTTTCGCGTTTATAATATAAGTAGGATTTATAGGGGGGTAAAGGTCAGTGTATGTATATTTTAAAAAGTAAAAACTAAAACCCAACTACGACAAAAAACGAGGCTGAAAAAGTATGAAACAAGTTTGAAAAGCCGTAGTCACACGTTACATAGAAACGCACCATAACACTTTAACAACGTGTGACTTTTCAATTTCAAACTTTTCAAACTTGTTTCATACTTTTTCAGCGTCGTTTTTTATCGTAGTTGGGTTTTAGTTTTTACTTTTTTTTATTTAAAATGTTTTGGTGCCGTTATTGATATATAATATATATATTTGAAATGTACAAGTAACGCCCTTTCCAATGATACCAAACACGGCATATTTATCCCAAATTAATTTTTTAATTCATTACTTTATGTCGGCTAGAGGGCGCCACATTAGATTCAGCGACATGTCATATAGCCTAAAACCAGCAGACAATCACGACGCTTCTAACGATACCTCATTTGTCCAGTTCTAATAAGTAGTTAAGGAGCTATGAGGGAACAAATGAACATACATACATACATAGTACATACATACTCGTACATAGCCTGTCAAAATCATAACCCTCCTTTGGCTTTGCCGTAGTCGGGTAAAAATAATCAAATATAAAATAAGATAAAAACACACAAACAGTTAATTCTAAATAACTATACGATTAGAACTAAATATTTATTATATCTTACTACAAAATTACAATTATCAAAGTCATTGTTAGGTAACGTCAATATTTCAAATTAGTGATCTGCCTGAACTACGAAAGACCTATGTTTCAGTTCAATATCATTATCATCAGCCGATTGCAGTCCACTACTGGACATGCCTCTGCCATTGCACGCCACTCTGATCGCCTTTGCCTCTAATATGATGAACCAAAATAAACAGTTTCGAAGCATAATAGTTGGGGATTCCAAATGTCTGTAGTTTTAAGCGTTAAATGAGTAAGTAGTTGCAGGAGGCCTGTGTTTAAGCCAAGATATTGCACCCAATTATGGTCAGACGCAAACCGTAAATCTTGAAGATAATCTTCGATTTGAAGTCTTGTTCGAGCACCTGCTTTATATTCATAAGTTTAACCAGCACTAGAAATAAATCCTGTCTGGCGGGGGACTTTACAAACGTACATGCAACTACACAAAGAACACCCAGACAACAATTTTTGGATCACACAGTGTTTTCCCATGTGGGATTTGAACGCACAACACTCGGCGCAGTAGAATGCGGCGTTTCGACCGCTTAAAACACTAGGCCAATCGTGCAGTGATCCTCAATAGAGGCGAATCCACTAAGGAGAGAAAACTAGTATTTGCTAGTGCGTTTGGTAAGTCATTTATAAATGCGCTGCGCTTAGTAACACTTGAGAAAGTTATATTTTTGAATCCTACTGACTATTTAAGTACTTTTAATCATCATTAACATCATCATCGCAGCTGAACAACGTCCACAGTTGGACATTAGCCTCCTCCAAGGTTCTCCACGACAACCGGTCCTGTGCTGCCCTCATCCAATAGCTTCCCGCGACCTTCCCCAGGTCGTCTTAGCACCCTGTAAGGAGGCCTACCCACGCTCCGTCTTATTCTAACTATGTATCTATACTAATATTATAAACGCGAAAGTTTGTAAGTATGGATGGATGGATGGATGTTTGTTACTCTTTCACGCAAAAACTACTGAACAGATTTGGATGAAACTTTACAATAATATAGCTTATACATCAGAATAACACATAGGCTACTATTTGCCGCGATAACCGACATATACGCGGGTGGAGCCGCGGGCAACAACTAGTAATAAATATATTTCTAAATCTAGATTAAACTCGGGTACGGTACACCAGTTGTAATGGCTTCCACGTTGCGTTAGGAGACTTAGGAGCAAGCTGCGAGCCGAGCACGATGTTTAAGTGTTTGTAATAAAATCTAATAATAACCGTCAGTCTCCATCACGAGAACTCGTCCCTGTTATTATATCAATTATGGACGAAGCACGGTATCATTTACTTCTGCCTCCGTTCGTCTTCGCACAACCAATAATTTGGTACCTTATTAGGTACTTACTGGTACTGCTGACGTTGCAAACACGATAAGTTCATATTACGAAAAGTTTTATAAGACCAATATTATATTTTTCCAATATTATCTTAATTTCCTAAATATACATAATTCTTTTAGAAGATTATTTGACCTTTGTTAGATATATATTTCTCTTAGAACATTTTAAAACGATTTATTTTTTAAATACTAGCTAGCTATTCCTTGTGGCTTCGCTCGAAATTTCGTCTTTGAAAATGACGAACTTCCATACAACATTTCATCCATTATTTTACTATCTCAATATTTTATTTTTATTTCAAAAATACTTTCTTAGTGCAACATAAATAACAATATAAATATTATGTCAAGATTTCAAAGTATATCCAGCAGTTTACGGTCTGAGTTGTTAAATCAATCAGTCAGGGGCAAAAAAAGATATGTGAGACGAGCGATAGACAGAGCAACAGAGAACTTTCAGGATCGTAAGTTTGGTATAAAAACATTAAAATATTATTCCGATACTATCACTCCCGATGACAGGCGGATCGCTCCGAGCCTCGCCGCACACGCCCACCAGATTGTACATCACGGACTTTTTATTATAATCAGTATAATTTATGACTCCACTAGCATGAAGTTATTTCTGCTATTAGTAGGTGAAGTTAATAAGGTCGCGTTTGTGCTCAATGGCAAATAGTTGTAGAATCAGAATGGAAAGAATTAGCTAGTATATATTATATATATTGTAATTAGTAGATATAATTAGTTCCGAATGCATGAGCGGCTTGCTAGAGGGTCACGCATGTGGTTAGCGTCCTCCGACTGAGCTTGAATGATCGACAACCAAAAAACCGAATGCATGAATGCGTGAAAACTGGTAAACGTAACAATAAACACACTGAAACATTTTTTTAGGGTTCCGTGCCAAAGGTAAAAAACGGAACCCTTATAGATTCGTCATGTCTAGGTCTGTCTGTCTGTCTGTCTGTACGTCCGTATGTCACAACCACTTTATTCCGAAACTATAAGATTGAATTTGTTGTTAGTTGATTGAATTGAAACTATACTGTTGAAACTTGGTAAGTAGATGTATTCTGTGAACCGCATTAGATTTTCACACAAAAATAAATAAAAACCAATAAATTTTGAGGGTCCCCATACTTAGAACTGAAACTCAAAATTTTTTTTTCATCAAACCTATACGTGTGGGGTATCAATGGATAGGTCTTCAAAAATGGTATTGAAGTTTCTACTATAATTTTTTTCTAAACTGAATAGCTTGCGCGAGAGACACTTCCAAAGTGGTAAAATGTGTCCCCCCCCCCCCCCTGTAACTTCTAAAATAAGAGAATGATAAAACTAAAAAAATATATGATGTTCTATGCAAACTTCCAACGAAAATTGGTTTGAACGAGATCTAGTATGTAGTTTTTTTAATACGTCATAAATGGTAAACCGCAAGAAAAAACACTATTATTAAAACATCGATCAAAGTTACAACGAACTACAAGAACTTTTATATTATGTTACTTGCTACTTCGGAACCCTTCATGGGCGAGTCCGACTCGCACTTGGCCGCTTTTTTAATATAATGCTAACGTTACACTACACTATAATGATTACTTTTGAAGGGGGGGAAGTACTGTACAGCTAAAATTTATGTATTAATTTCCGTCATGTTTGTTTAATCTGCATACAGAAAAACACTGTTATAACATATACACACACTTCCTGGGATACACTTAGAAATTGAAATAGTCTAATCATCCAAGGTTTTATAAAATTAAGATGAAGTCAGATGTTCAGTTCAAATATATAGAAAGGAGTCACGTTATATCATGTCAGCAAATAAACAGTTATTTGCGATTAGTGGCAGCCATTTTGTAAAATAACTTCAACGTTGTCACGGCTTCATGAACACACCACTGTGTTCATTTACATCTTACATAACTAGACAGTGAATATGTTAATTGTGTATATTTAGAATCTTAAATGTTCACAGAAACTCAAGAAGGGCATTACTCTTTACATTTTTTAGAGTTTGAGTCGTTATCTTTTGACAATTCACGTTTAGGTATAGCTTTTTACAGTGCTACTAGAAAAAGCTTCTTAGAATACATTTTCCGGTTCCTTTCCATAATATGCATAAAATATATCTCAAAATAACTTTTAGCTTTCGCATGCACTAAAAATACATGGAAATGAAAACACTATATAGAGTTATAGAGGAAATGACATGCACGGGGCGGACATCCGAGGGCTTGGGTGTAAATTTTATAAATGAATTAAACCATCGCAAATACGACTAATACGAGTCTGATAGCTTTAAATTTATTTGGATGAACTCTCCACCACTGTATGTCGTTATGTAATGTATTGTGTAGTACCTAGTGAATATATCTCCTATTATGACATCACGCTGTATAACGCCTCTCATTACCGCCTAATGAGGTGTGATCGGATTTCATAGAGGGAGTAACCGCACGGCACACTGACCAGCCAGGTCAGCAATCACCTTCCTCATCCCGCTCATTGTCCAATACCTAGGTATATACTTTCACCTGTGGTATACATATACTACCGGTATCCTAGAGCTATGTTAAATACCTGCTCTTCGCAACATTTTTCATTACCTAACTTTAGAAAATCGGACAATACCAATGCTGGAACATATTTAACTGCACGGGTAATGGTTTAAATGGATATCTCGCCGCTTCCCAAACTATACTAAGCTAGGCAGAGTTTTGTGGATTCGATCCTACACGGGATACCACTTTGCGTGAACCACAAATTGTTGTTCTTAGTCTGGGTGTTATATGTGTTCGTTTCATGTATGTATGTGAAGTCCTCGCGACACAGGTTATATTCTTAGTGCGAGGGTTGTATTTTCTCATAAATTTCCAGTAGTCCAGCCACATAATATGTTACCTGGCTCATTATGATCCACGCACCTTTAACACTATCTCCACGAGATAAGCTCGAAGAAAATGTACCTACTAGAGAAAGTCTGACAAATAGAGCAACGTGTTCGTACAACTAACACCATTTTTGTGTTAATCCGGTTTCACCACTAACAATTAATTTTATGATTCTTATTAATTCCATTCCATTTCAATAACAACCTCATAACTACAAGCTTTTTTGTTACTGGCAATGTTCGGGTGTACATTAATTTGTTTGAATCAAGTCATGCAACAGAACTTTGTAGCATTTGTACTCAAATACATACATATATAATATACACAACTGATGCACTTAAATACAATCTTAAAGTGTTATATAACATTAATTTTATAATATAAAAGACATTCACAATTTGTTTGTTTAGTTTATAACTTGTCTTAATTGTTTTTATTATCATCAGCCTATCGCAGTCCACCGCTGGACATAAGCCTCTCCAATTGCACCCACTTGGTTCGATCCTCGGCTTCTTGCATCCAGCTCCTGCCAGCGGTGTTGCAAGTCGTCACTCCACCTGGCCTGAGGACGTCCTACACTACGTTTGCCGAAACGCGGTCTCCACTCTTAATACAGAAACTTATTTCTTCTAAATTATTTTATAACTAGGTTTTTGTAGCGGCTCCGTGTATGTCGGTTATCGCAGTAAATAGTAACCTATGTCCTTACTCTCGAATCAAAGTAGGTAAATCCATGCAGTTTAACCGAGACAGATAGAGAAACAAAGTTTTTAGTATTTTTTACGACACCATGACAATCATTTCTCATTCTGTTTCGTAATTAATAGAGTATGAAAATAATATAACAACAAAGACACAGCGCTGTAATAAACCATGAGGTTAGTTGGTTTATGGGTTTGTTAAATGATTAACAAACCAATAAAAATCTCATAAATAATACCCTAATCTGCAATCGCTAAAAGACCGAACGGTTTATTAGCAAGATTGTCAGTGTTGTGACTCAGTCGGTCTGGCGCAGCGTTTGTTACAGTTGGCTGACATTTTATTGTTCATACATAGAGTGGTGAATTAATATGTCGGCCTAGTTTACGAGATGTTATTCTAATATGTATGTATATTAATTTATAACGTTTCCCGCGATTTCTCTCTGCGAGAAGAATAAGTAGAAACTTTTTTTTCGAACCAATACGACCGGCACACTTTTGTGGAGGGAGTGTGGCCCAACCTCCAATGACGGTAACGTACCTCCTTATGACTTCTTGGTTATGGCACTTGTGTTCATGGCCAATATGAACACACAACACGAGTAACCTTGTATGTATGTGCGACATGCGGTGCTCCACGCGGCTGACAAATCCTTTCTGTTAGTTCAGCTGCCATAGACCACAAAAACTAAATGATCGTATCATCAGCTGAATAAGCCAATAATATCATACTGATTGTTTAGTTGAATAAATGCCATATTAATTTAAAAGGAATTTTTGGTAGCAGACGTAAGTATGACTTCAGATTCGATAATTTTTCTTGCAATTTTACTTCATGTAGTTGTAATTACAGTATAATGTGAAATCTTTAAGTTAGGAATCAACAGGGAGTTCTGCCTTATAATCTGCTTAAAAGAATATCGTCTGGTGAATTCAATCTGCTTCAATGGCCAAAGTTATGAAGCCATTATCTATGCTTACCACATAACCTTCTCTACACTTCTGACAACGTGTAGGTATACTGTATTTTATTGGACTGAGATTTTATATTGATCGGTTGAGTAATCAGCAACAAATTGGTTACTAACAAGCAGAATGAACTAGCTGTTAAGTTTATTATTTATACTAGTCAGTATCATCACCTCAATTTAACATTTTCTAACAGCGTCAGGCAACAAAATAATACACACTTTATAGTATACCACATGGGGTGCAGGGTACAGGTTAAAAGCTTGAACCACGTGCAAAGGTTAAGTAAACCCTTGACTGCACCCCTGAGTGTTTGTGGTTCGATCTTCACATGTGGCACTTGTTTTTGTGACGCATTTTTTTTTACTATTAATTATAGGTTATTTATATGTACGTGAAGTCAAACGTGTGACAAGAGTAAATGTTATCGTGATAAGTAGGTCAGAGAGTTGTTAACTTAAAGTGTCTTAAAGAAGACAAAGTGATAACGTTAATGTTTGTAAATAATAAAGTAGTACATAACAGTAATAGCAGTAGTATTTATTACAATAGTAGCTGACAAATAGTAAACCTTACTCGATAATAGAAATACAATTGTAAGTTTGATGGCGTTCATACACTTATCGTCGCACTGTCCTCTTCTCAGGTCGGTCAAGCGCTTGTGATTCCTGATTGGCAGGCATGTATGGAGAGCATTAGTTACTTTGAATTTCTAGTTCTAGTTTTCTCAAAAAAAGGAAAGATGTATTTTCATAATTAATACTTATTGATAAAAGTTACAGCAAGTGAAACCGCAAGAATTCTAATACTTTTGTATATTATTACGATATCTTTACAGTGTTACGTTAATTTCTTTGATAATGTACACGTTTGTGGAGTAAACACAATAAATGTCGCATATATTTACGACAATACGTGTTTCTCAGAATAGTGGAGGGTACAATCGCTATTTATTTGCGCCGCACCTGAAATAATATACCGAAAACTGGTAACAATTACGATCTACAGTTTTAGGTATAAACGCTTTAAGTATTTTACTGGTATAGTGGTTCATTATTATCACCATCATTAATATGTTTGTTATTGTTTTTAAACTTTCGCGTGTTTGTAAACTTTCTGATACAGAAGTATTAGAAATGTGTGTGACAGTCGAATCATATTTTATTAGTCTTCTAGACAAAGGCCTCTCCTTAAAAAGGAGGCTTTGGCCTACTGTACCACGCTGGCCAGACGGGTGTGTGAAATTTATCATTCTCTTGAAATGAAATGAAATTCCAATGAAATTGAAATGAAATTGAAATGAAATTGAAATGAAATTGAAATGAAATTGAAATGAAATTGAAATGAAATTGAAATGAAATTGAAATGAAATTGAAATGAAATTGAAATGAAATTGAAATGAAATTGAAATGAAATTGAAATGAAATTGAAATGAAATTGAAATGAAATTGAAATGAAATTGAAATGAAATTGAAATGAAATTGAAATGAAATTGAAATGAAATTGAAATGAAATTGAAATGAAATTGAAATGAAATTGAAATGAAATTGAAATGAAATTGAAATGAAATTGAAATGAAATTGAAATGAAATTGAAATGAAATTGAAATGAAATTGAAATGAAATTGAAATGAAATTGAAATGAAATGAAATGAACTTTGTAGTACTGTTGCCCTGCGTAGGTTGTTCCCAGAGTCGGCTCGACATTCCATATTTTCGAACTGTCACCACACGGATGTCTAGCTTTTTTTATGGGATAGTGGGCAAACGAGCAGACGTGTCGCCTGATGATAAGAGCTTAAAAGAAAGAAAAATACTTTAATTGGCACATTTTACAACGCTTTTACATAGTATTGTTAAATGAAATACAAAAAAATTACATCTGTACTAATAAGGACCACAGTTTAGCATAATGCTTAGCTGCAGCCCAAGAGTGTTGCCCCGTGCCTGCTTAGTAATATAAATTTATTGACTAGAAAGGAGTATTAATTTGAGAGCATTGTAAATAACTGTAATAGTAATTGTATTAAAAGAACCGAAAGCATTTTGAATGTGATTGTATAAATTTAGTGATTGTAATAAAAAATTAGATAAGATGAGATTTGGCATAGCGTGGCATCAAAGTTCACGGCTGACTCACTATATCGCGCTAAGAGTTACTCTGATGTCCTCAAACTCTTTCTGACGTTGCAGTATGAATTCTTTCAGCTTGGTTTTGAAAGAGTAAATACAAGTAAATACATTACTACCGCCCATGGACATCCGCAACACCAAAAGCGTCACAAGTGCTTGAAGGTTTGAAGATCGTATTGGTCCGGGAATACCGCAGGCGACAGTTCATTCGTTCACTAATGGATAGGTATTCCTGAATGTTACACTAGAACCCGTTGATGTTATTCCCACTCAGCATCTTAAAATTAACAAAACACTGTACATTTTAAGTGAACATCAGTATGAAAAAGGTAGTGGAAAACAATCTTATCACAATGGACAACACAACACAACTTCTAACAGAGAGAAAACTGCCATCTTCTGTATCCATGTCCTAAGGCTAACACTATTAGTTACTGTGGGCAGCTATAACTTTGCATATGTACATAGGTATACTATATCTATACATGTATGCTCCAACGTCATCGAATATGTGATTAACTGATAACCAAAACAATGTTAGCATTACGTTCGATTACCAGGTAGATTAGAAACAAAAGTTTTACATTCCTTTAAGTACCTTTGCAAGAGGACACATTCGCGATGAGTGTAAGGATGAAAGCAAGGGAGGTGGCGGAGACCATGGGGCTGTGGGACCACATTTCCAAGTAATCGCGCCGGCAGGACCGGTCCAGTCCTGAGACACATCGTTCACTCAAAGTATATGATTAGCTACACCAGGCCGCCATTAAGTTATTCAACGATAATACACTATTTAAATTTTTAAACGAACAAAGTTTTTTTTCTGTAAAATAAAAAAATAAAATAGACTTCAAGACCTGCACAAAATCGAAATGACATCACACGGGAAGCACCAGCTTTCAAAATCATCAAAATCGGTTCACCCAGTCGAAAGTTCTGAGGTAATAAAAATAAAACAAAAAAAATACAGTCGAATTGAGAACCTCCTCCTTTTTTAAAGTCGGGTAAAGAGGCAACCTGTGCCAAAGCGCACTTTACTCATCAACATTCATCGCTTTACCTGGTACTATTTTCTATTCTGAGCATTTACCTAATTTGCAATGGATTTTGGCAAGTTTCCTTTATCGTCCACCGCCTGCCTGACGCCGACCCTCCTTAAGATATGTAATTATTTTCAAACGGGATTTAGGAGCAAAGTAAAAGGCTAAAGGAAATGGACAGTAGGAACTACAGCAATATTTTAATAACAATCACAAAGATTTGCCAGATTTGGGATAGTAATAATGTTCATATTTAATGTTAATGTTCTCGAGAATGGTGCCACGTTATATTGGTGTCGATCTTTTATCACAGACAGGACTATTGTTGCCATCGAGATATTACGTACTACGTACTAGAGGAGCCACTCAAAACCAATTATATGTTCCGTTTATATTTGAATTAAAACTAAAAAGCGCTGCAGCGCAGCCAAACAATAATTAGTAGTCTAATCCTACAGTATTAACAAGCAGCGCTCTATCGCATTCGAGCTGTAGTTTCCTCGCGAGCGAAATGTCATAAGCGCCGTGATTTTCATGGCGCTTACGCGTTTTGGCCAACGAACTGTTGCAAAGATTCGCTTTTATAGAGTAAGCGCCAAACAAGAAAGCAGAACGGATAAATAGCTTTATACCTACGAAGCTTTATTAGGAAATTCACTTTGAGTAAATAGTACTTCAATAGCTTTACCAGTTTCAGTTTTTTTTGTAGAATTCATCGAGGTATAAAATATAAAAGCCGAATATTCAATTTTTAAATTATACTTTAATGATAATTTAAATATAATTATTGCAAAAAAAATGTTATGGGTTATTTACGAAGCTATTTTTAATAACATATTATTTTTCCTTATCCAATTAAATACGTTAAATACGTTGTGCATTTAACGTCAGTTAATTCTACCTAAATATCACTTCTGTATGTTTTACTCTAAGTACTCTATGTCGAATGAGGCAACAATGGCGTCTTAAAATATTTTGTTCGTATTTAATTTTAAAACAATTATATCTAGTTAATTTCTGGTGAAAAGTTATTCCTTTGTTTTTCTCCGTATTCCTTGTATTATTAGTGCAATATCTCAAGACACAAAATGGCATAATTCACGAGTTTTAGAACGTTTTTAAATTTAAACAATCACACGCTTAAGCCACCGCTTCATCAGAGTGTAGCTAGCCAGCGACTGAAGGAAGTGCGGCGCATGCGCCGCAATTGCATGGAACACCGCACTAATGAGTGGCGTCTTCTCTATACATTATATCTCGATGATTGTTGCCAATAAGCCTGATATTGTGGTGATAGATCGATTTCAGCGCTGCGCAATGATTGTCGGCATTGCCGTTCCTCACGACGAGAACCTCGAGAAAGTTGAAAAAGAAAAACACAGGCATAGGGCATATCTCTTCTTAGAGATAATATAAAGAGACGCCAAAGCATTCCTTGTAGTGCACTTCAACCATTACGCTCTTATTGCTGCATTCTTTTAATGGGAAGTACATTCAGTTCTTTCTTCAACGTAATGATTATCAGGTAAGTATTCATATGAATATTGTAATCAGGTGCTATTATTATAGTATTAAACGATTTCAATATGTGTGTAACAGCCATGACGGTAGTGACACGATATGCGACCATTTACATATAATACGCAATTGTAATGTAATAAGTACACAATGAGTTTTATAACTAAGTAGTTATAACATAATGAAACAAGCCGTTTTATGGGATTTTTATTTCATTTGTAATACATATGCTGATAATCTCACATTTTGTAACTGTACTTTAGCTTTAGTTGAGACTAATAATAAAAATAAATTGACTCGTCTCACATATTGTGACTGTCTGACCCTGAATTATTGAATTAGTAAAAGCCAATACTATGGTAACCACACTAGTGATAGATATACTTTAAAATGTCTAAATATATAAATGTCACACTGCTTATTACTCAATTGTTTGTTCTGGATGAGAATTGAATCTACGATACCTGGTTTAGCGGTCAAGATCGGCAATAACTACACCCGCCGGCCAGTACTTGATTTGTAACAATGATTGTATGGTCAGTTACCTTAAAACTTCTTCCAAACCAGAGAATACTTGTTTGTTAGTAAATACTTAGCATATATTTTATAAGATATCCTACTATCCTATCCTACTTCCTACTATATTATAAAGGCGATAGTTTGTGTGTATGTTTGTTACTTCTTCACGCGCAAACGGCTTGACCAATTTCGATGAAATTTTACAGTAATATAGTTTATACATCAGAATAACACATAGGCTACTATTTGCAGCGATAACCGACATACACCCAGCGGAGCCGCGGGCAACAGCTAGTTTATATCATAATTTTGTAATTATCTGCCCGTATCACAAAATCTAATATGTATATAACGGAGAAACATGTTTAAACGTATCATGTCTTAAATAAATGAAGTACACGATCCTTCACAAAAACAACCATTGCTTTTTTGTTGCATTTCTTATGTGAAACGAGCGTACAAGGAAGCGTAAAAAATGTTGAATATTAAAAATAACTTCGTTTAACTGGTTTTTATTACAACAACATCGCATGAACTGGCCGACAGTGAACGGTGTACACACGCGAGACAACCATTGCTACGGAACCTTATAGTCTAGACCATATTTTAATTTGTTTATGATATAGGGGCAAAGGGACAGACGAAATACCGGACAGTAGGCACCTGCCAATCAAGAGTCACAAGCACCGCTAACGTTGCCACCCTCTCAAATTAAGGACGGGGATTTAGATTTCAATAACCGTCGTAAAAGCCGGCTACGGAGCAAATCACTCAAGACAAGATCAGTGCAAAGAGAAAGGACATCTTGAAACAAACCTTATACCAACTAGCTTGGTCAGCGTGGTGTAGTAGGTAAATCTTATTTCTGAGGTGAGGCCTATGTCAGGTCAGCAGATGTTAAAGGCTGTTGATAAACCTAACGAACTCACAAAAAAAATCCATAGCACCGTATTGCTACAAATATTTCACACTCATTGCAATGTACACATTAATATAAATGGTAACACCACAATATGTAATATTAACAGTCGTAATGTTTAAGAGGCTTTTGTTGTTTCGTTTTATAATTTAATGACCATTCTTTCTATTGTTTATTAATTATATTTCTTAATGTATGATGTTCTATAAGCGCTAACATGAGAATATTCTTATGTAACCAACAGCATCTTAAATAGAACGCGATTGTGATGACCTGCATGATATCATTATGTACCTACTTGCGTCAAAATAATCTTTTTGATTGTTATCATTTCAATACTACGCAAATGGTTTATTTCACTACTGCCTAAAAACGCGTGTTTTAGGGTAAATGAAACAATGTCTGACCAAGTTTGGGTGATTCAACAACTTACTATAATACAATTTATTAAAAACACCAAAAATAGCGGTCGCATTGACCGCTGTTTAACGCTATGTATTTAATTTTGTTGTTCTTGACGGAGCAGCTTATAACATTTATTAATTGTTTTATAGTTTTTTATCCTAGTAAAGATACGTCATACTTCCTGTTAAATAATTTTGGATAAATAAAACTGGATAGACCTTTAAAGACTTGTCGTCTTCTGTCCTATACAATTCATATGTGTCAAAATAAACTTGTTTCATGAACATTATCATCAACAATCCTTGGCGTCCGCTCCTGGATATCCTCGGAGATTTTGGCTTAGTTGACTATTTGATTCTAAAGGTATTAAAGGAAGATCTATGTTCTTCTGTCTTCACTTGAAAGACAAGATTTTGTCATTTTAATTTTTTAATAGGTATTTATATCCAGGAGTAACATCCTAACAACTGAGTTTTTAAGTCATTTTCATCTCAAAGAAACTTGTAGCCAGGGTAGTTTCCCTAACATTACTGATAGTTGATAAATGAGTAGACAACTTTCCCGTGTGATGGTTTTATTGCTACTAAATAATGTATAAAATTATATGTTTAAAGTAAGTGCACAATGTAACATGAGTGCAATATAAATACGTTGATGTGAGCTTATTTAGTTAACTATTACAAATGTACGGGTTTGCTCGTACAAAACTATTATGTCTGAATGACACAAGAACCAAATTTAAAGCGATCGACAAAGCTAGTAGGTTAGTATTTATTTAATGGTACGCATGGGTACACATCTAATAATAATATTCAGAGAAGATGGAGGCCAATGGCCAAGCGTGAACCTAATCTGAATAAACAATGGCATTGGTTGCCTAATTCCATAGCGCCGACAATGAAAGTAAACGTACGAGCACATATCGTCCGCGGCGAATTGAGACCAATGTTTGGGTGTTGGGCAACGGACGGGTCTATCGGTCAGTATTGGTGCTGTGATGCTGTGTTACACATCTGCCATTATTTGTGCATTACTGTTATAATGTTATTGACTTGCACCCCACTGCTACTGTTATGTTGTATCGCTAATGATATAAGTAGATGAGTGTTCCGCATTTTGTACACTAATCATGATTGAAAGATGATTTCTAATGTTGTCGACATCTGTGTTTTTAAACTATATAAAAAAAAACATAACTATAAATTCTCAAAAAAAAAAAACCGACATAATAACCTGAGTTCCCTTTAAAAGGTAAAAAACACGTTATGCGCTTTCATTTGAGTCCCCACTCGATGATATTTTGGCAGACATTCGGTTATTCTTCCACACTTTCACCCCCATAACTTTTAAACGACTCAACCGATTTTCATGAAACATGTCTAAGTACACACACGTAACTCACCTTTCATACAAAAAATAACTAAATTGAAATCGCTTCATCCGTTCGCGAGCTACGGTGCCACAGACAGACAAACAGACAGACAGACACGTCAAACTTATAACACCTCTATTTTTGCGTCGGGGGTTAAAAATAAAAACCGACTTTAAGGTTCGACTCGATTTCTCTTGGATGCCATCATCAGATCTCAGTGTCCTTATCGTAGTGTACGGTGGTACCAACCGTTGGGATATCTCCTTTCCATTAAAAAAAGAATCATAAAAATCGGTTCATAAACGACGAAGTTATCCGCGAACACACATAAAAAAAACTTATATACGGTCGAATTGAGAACCTCCTTCTTTTTTGAAGTCGGTTAAAAGAGGAGGTTCTCAATTTTGTGGTATGTTTTTAATGTTAAGTAAACATCATAGAATGAAGAATACGGTTTAGTACATCAGGATGTAAGCGCATTGAAGTCGGGTGATGCGTTTGTTACAAGTTTACTAGTTTTTAAATGCGACTCTGCGTTATGTTTACTATCGTGTTAAAAAACAACATTGTAGTTTTTCCTTTAATAAGAGTCAAAGTCTCTACAAACCAGATTTCTGTAACAGACGAGCAGAGTTACTTTCGTAAAACTACGTAAAAACGGACTAGTAGGGATTGTTGCAATTTTAATTGTATATGTAACATTGCAGAAGAATTATATGTACGTTTATGTTTTACCTTTATTTACAAAATAAAATATAGAGCAAGACATAAGCTCAAACTGGTCTAACTTTAAGCTGTTATAACTTATCGGTATCTTACTCGTATAAGTTGTTTACTGACATTATTAAGTCCACTTTCGCACAGTCGGTTCTACTTGGACTATTGGACTTGTATTAGTGCAAGGCCAGCTAACTCGCATAATTATTTTTGTGACCATTTATCTAACTTAAGTTCATATCTGATAATTTTACAGTTGAAAAAATGGAAGTGACAATAATTTATGAAATAACAACATTACTAAGCATTAAAAAATAGTTCTCAGTCCAAGGGAAAATTACCATGATTGCCTTGCTTAGACACATTTTGGCCAGCTCGACAACATCACAGAGAATTGACGTAAAGAGTGAGTGAGGTAATAGGAGTCTGAACTATGTCTCCCCCACCCTCTTTTTATGCGGGATTAGCACTTAAAGGGCGGCCACTCGTCCCGTCACAAATGGGTCACAATCAAATTACCCATATGGTCTTTTGCCACGTATACCATAAAAACCCAAACTTAACACAAAACAAAGTGCCCCTAGATTTTAAGCAAAATTGAAATACATAAAACAGTTTTTAAACGACCTTTAGTTGACCATTTAAGACAGACAAATGATTTTTATAAATTATACGAAATTGTACAGGATATCCTTCTGCCCGCTATTAAGACATTTCTTTATATCGAACTATTTTAATGTTCATTTTAAATAACATTCGTTTGCATATTATTATACAAACGCGCGCTGGTCAGTTATATCGAGGGAGACGTATTTACATTTGTATATCTAAATAGGCCATCGATCACAGATAAGTCTGTTCAAATAGTATTTATGAAAGAAAAACATTTTATATCATACCAGACTTCATGTCTATAAAGATAATGATTGTAATGTCATGTTCTGTCCTTTCGTGGCTATAAACGGCCAGAACCATTTCACATTTTAGGTGTCCACCATTTTAAATTTATTCGCTTACTAGTTGTAGCCCGCG
Source organism: Diaphora mendica (assembly GCA_949125395.1). Classification (NCBI taxonomy): domain Eukaryota; kingdom Metazoa; phylum Arthropoda; class Insecta; order Lepidoptera; family Erebidae; genus Diaphora; species Diaphora mendica. Next base: position 359,083 of record OX421330.1, read on the forward strand.
GCTCCGCCCGCTTATATGTCGGTTATCGCGGCAAATAGTAGCCTATGTGTACTCTGATGTATGAGCTATATTACTGTAAAGTTTCCTCCAAATCCGTTCAGTAGTTTTTGCGTGAAAGAGTAACAAACATCCATCCATACTTACAAACTTTCGCGTTTATAATATTAGTAGGTGTAGATATAGACTTTCGTGGGTGAGCGACTAGAAGAGTTACTGGAAGTGCTATACCCCTGGATTCTTCCAAATTCCCGAGAGAGGCGCTGAGAAGGTGGTTACACGCTTGTGACTCTCGATTTATGTCTATTGATGGCCGCACACACTTAAAATGAGGTGTTCTGTTCGTTGTTTGTAACATAAAATAAAATTTGAAACCGAAGTAAATGTAAACTTATATCATCATTTCACAGTCACTCAGAAAATGAAGTCAACAGGCAACATAAATGTTTCATTGCATCATTTATAAAAAAATCCAAACATCCACCTTGCCTAAGAGCAATGACACAATATACTTCGTCAGTGCCTAAGAGTATCTAGATACGCGGTAGCATGTCAAGCCTAGGTCAAGCTGAAGCTTACAAGAACTGGCGAGCAGCACCGTGTGTAACATTACACTAACCGATTGGAGCCACTTTTCAAACTCTCGCCAAGTCAGACCTTAGGCTTCAAGCTTGGAGACTGTCTGTTGCGCAGTATGGGGTCGCGCGTTGTCGTGAAGCAGCTGCAAGAGCTGGGGTTGGAAGCTCTCCCTCATCCGCCATACTCACCAGACCTTACACCTACCGACTATTACTTTTTCCAAAATTTAGACAACTTTTTAGTGGGTAAAAAATTCAATTCCCGAAAGGCAGTACAAAATGCCTTTGAAGAGTTTGTTGCCTCCCGTCCAGCTGATTTTTACAAGAAGGGCATCAATAAACTGCCAATGCGTTGGCAAAGATGCGTCGATTGCATGGGTGATTACTTGGAATAACAGAAATAAAAAAGTTTGAAAAAATAAGTACTTTCACTTATTGCATATAAAATGGCAATTTCATAGGTAAAGACCTATTATAATCCTTGATATTTTAAGTTGTCATAAAATATCTTATGTTGTTATAAATTAATTTCAGGACTATTGAACTTGGCACCCATTTAGGTCACCCACTTCGTTTGTCATTGAAATAAACAACCAAGGCATAGGTATATCATAATATTGAACTTGGCTCTCCTTTCACATTGATGTTTTCGATGAGATAACACATATCGTCGTCAAGAGGAGGTTTTGACTTATTATACCACGTTAGACAGAGATATTGGTATAGGGTTTGTTACAAGTTTTCCTTCTCTCTAATGTTGTCCTGGGTAGTGAACTCCCTTAAGGTGGATTTATATTTGTCTGATGTGTCGTGACGTGTCGTGTCGTGACGTGATGGCTAGTTATCACATTTATATGTCGTGTTCTGATGCCTTCTGACGATATTTTGAATCAATAAAGCCGCAACTCTACGAAAGGTGACATGTTTTTAATGTTCTCCCATGAGTTATCCGATTCTGATTCAGATTATGAAGAAGATATTTAATTTATGATGCTGGCAACTTTTTTAACAAAAGAAAGAAAGAGAAGAAGTAATTGGATTGACCCAGTCAATAGCAAAAGAGAAATTAATGGCGAGTTTAATTGTCTCATTGAAGAGCTTGAAAATTATCATGATAATTTTCATCAGTATTTCAGATTGTCGAAAGCACAGTTTGAACAAGTACATTCTTTAATTGAAGACGATATAAAGAAAATAGATACAAGATTGAAAACAGGGGACTCTCTGTCGCGTCACAAAGTCACAACACGACACTGGCGCTTGCACATTTGTCTGACGTGTCATGACGACGCCGTTCCCTCACCTCTCCGCTCTGACTCAACCGGGATCGTTTCTGATGCGACACAACACAAGCCATCACAACACAACACATTACGCATAAGTATGAACGTTATCATACTAAATTTATGAAACCGATACCGTTTCTGACGCGTCACGAGTAGTCACGATACGACACGATACGTTAGACAAATATAAATCCACCTTTAGCCGTCTATTACGACACCCACGGGGTGCACAGGGGTGGTAAACTGGTGACACTCGTATTCTTAATACGTCATATTATATAACAAATAAGATAAGAGTATAACTAACAAAACATTCAATGTGTGTAACAATATGCCTTTCTTTTACTAAAACAGCTAGACATTATCTACGATATAATAATATGGATTTCTTAATGCAGTGACGTGGTTCCCGACCTCTAAGCTCGTAAGTACGTGGAGTACATTGAATTGAAAGTGACAGTTGAACCGGCGACACCCACACCACACGCTCACGTAACGTGACGCGACATGTCTCTGATAAACACATTATTGATCGTATTTTTTTGTTGTTTATAATCTTTGCTAGCGTCATCTTCTTGTTCATTTCTATAATTAATTTTAGGAAAGCTGAAAGTATTTTTTTTTCTATTTTAATCTATAATGCCTTATATCAATGCCCAATGGTTAGTTCCAATTTACCCGTATTCTTTTATCCAACTGCGTCAGCGAAAGCGAAGCTGGAAACACATTTAAGTATATTTAGATTAATCAGAAATACAGCGTGAGGTCAATCAGCAAAAGTCACAAGCCCAAACAAGACCTTTGAGGTATAAATATACCTTATATATAATATCTAGCTCTATTAAAGAGGAAGTACAGATGTAGTGAACAATCCCTGGTGAATGGGAGAACGTTCCGCTTCGCCACTTTAACTATCCGTCTGCAACAATTCAGTGCCGTGTCGCAATATAGAACACCAAACCAATTCATACGAGTATAATATATATATCTCTGTGTGTACGGCAATTCATTTCCAATCGATTTGGATAATAACTTTAATAGACGATCATTAATATCGACTATTATCGACCTACATGTGACTGGCAATCACTACTAACTCGGACAACTTGTTCTAGAAATTCATACACACGAATATAACCATGGAGGGGTAGGCAGAGTTGTATTAATTCTCCACATTAAGCAAACTATACAAATAACGTAACAAGTGCAAGCCCATTGCAGTCAGCCTGACACAAAAAATTTAGATATTTTTTATAAAGGTCACTCCTGCACTAGGCATTATGTCTTGTGTCGCGTAGTCCTTGCAAACAATCACAAAATTTTAACAAAAAAACCGACTTCAATCTGAACCATCGGTTCACCCAGTCGAAAGTTATGAGGTAAGAAACATAAAAAAAAGAAAAGAAATACAGTCGAAATGAGAACCTCCTCCTTTTTTTGAAGTCGGTTAACAAGATATAAAGAACACCTAGACTCAAAACAATTCTTTACTTCGCCATTCGTGAGGTTTTTGGGAGTATTTAGAAAGAAAAAGTATTAGAAATAGATTATGTAGACGGATTGGGTAATGTAAACAGATTCAAACTCTCAAGTTCACTAGCAAATTCAAATTAACTATTGTCATGAATGCCGAACCCTCTAACTCTAAGAATATGTTATAGTATGTTCACTTTGTAAACAACGATGAGTAGCGTGATATCAGTGGTGTACAGCAGTACATTTATTGCTAAATAACCTAATTTAGTAAAGTGGGTTAATGAAACCGCCCATAAACCCTGGACAAACGAACGTGGTACTTGAGCTCAATTAAGCGCACAACCTATGCGGTGCACAATACTGCTGGTAACAAGAATGGGGTATTTGTGGCACCATCTTATTCCGCTCCGCTCCCAGGAGATAAATTACTAATGATTTCTTCTTCCACAAAACGGTTTTTTTCTTTACCCAATCGAATTGTAGACGACACAATGCGTGAAATGGGTGACAGCAAGCCATAAGAGATACTATGTACCGTGTGTAAATGATACTAAGTATAAGTTTCTTTAGGTGTCCTACATGGAATGGCACCTATATGTAGATACTAAAATCGGCCAAGTGCGAGTCGGACTCGCGCAGGAAAGGTTCCGTACCATTACCTATACACTTCAAGCGACTAACTGTTGCTTTTATTAATATCTAGCAAAATCGCACGTCTGTTGTATGTGAGGCGCCCTTTTATTCTGTTTTTAGTATTTGTTGTTCTAGCGGAAACAGAAATACATCATCTGTGAAAGTGAAAATGTCAACTGTCTTACTATCACGGTTAGTATATAATAGGGTCCCGGTTTTACCCTTTACCCTAATAAGTCCTAATTTCTTCATTTTTTTACATAAAATCTCTGTGAATACGCCTTTAAGTGCTCTGTGTGGGGACAAAACTCGCCATATTCCAAATTCACACGTGGATCGGACAACGTTTATTACTAGGACACTATGACCAGGTGGCCACACAAACTGTTGCATCATATTGACTAACCGATTACAAAAAATGTTCAGCGATGTGCGGTAGTTATCTAAGTAAACGAATGAGTTAGTCACGCGGAGAGGCTCGTCGCACACGCAGTGCCGCGGCCTCAGACGAACAGCTATTAGTGAATTACACGCCTCGCCTCCTAACCTCGCCCTCTTTGAGTGCTTCCGCCTGTTCGATTCGGTTCCAGGTTCCAATTCAAGGTGAACTTACTTTTAAAAGCGGCTGTTAAATTCGTTTAAGTGGTCATAACACTGTGATGTTATATTTTATACTAGCTGACCCGGCGAACTTCGTACCGCCATATTTACATATATGTCTCAGCTTCCCACAGGCAGTGTACAGTCGCGGACAAAAAAAGACTTTTCCCGTTATCTTTTATTTTATTTTTTTTCTAGCAAAAAAATAATGAATAAAATCGGACTATGTGTTATTGAATTACAACTAAGTACATATTTTGACTTTCATCCCCTCTCTCCAGGAAACCTTGCTGAATTTCGGGATAAAAAGTATCCTATGTCCTACCTCGTAGTATAAACTCAAATCATGCCAAGTTTCATTTGAATCCATTCAGTAGTTTCGGCGTGATGAAGATACAGACAGACAGGCAGACAGACGGACAGACAGACAGACAAAAATGAAAAAAAAATACAGTTTTGGCTTCAGTATCGATTATAGAGAGTCCTCCAAAAAAAAGATTCAAAATATCTTTAATGTACAGAATTGGACCTGTTACATTTTTATTATAAGTATAGATATATGTAGACTAACTCTGTCCGCCGCATCTTCACTCTGATATTCATTTATTTTCCGGCAACAAAAGAAGCCTGGATTATGGATCATAATTATAACATGAGGTTTCAATGGAAATCTGTAAAATTGTTAATTTTAAAACATAATACATATAATAAAACGGGCAAATTAAAAAAAGGTTTTTGGTAAAAGTACCTATCGCATAAATTATCAAGCATTAAGTAAAACTTTTTATTAAAATACTTAAGTGGTATTTTTTTTTACTATAGCTATAAAAGCAATATAAATGCACTAGCTGACCCACGCAACGTCGTTTGCGTCTCCTATTGCCAGTAGCGTGATAATTTTTCCCCGTTTTTGAAACGTTCTTCATTGGTGCTCCGCTCCTATTAGTCTCAGCGTGATGATATATAATCTATAGCCTTCCTCGGTAAATGGGCTATCTAACACTGAAAGAATTTTTCAAATTAGACCAGTAGTTCCTGAGATTAGCGCGTTCAAACAAACAACCTCTTCAGCTTTATATATTAGTATAGATGAGAAGCGGATGATGAGTAGCGATTGCCCACTTTGAAACACTTGTCATTTCCACTGCTATACGTGGATTCACTCATTCGATTTCTACTCCGTCCAAAGTACTTAATGGTCATTGCAAGCTTTCAGACAAACTCTCACAATCACCATATTATGTTATGAAATGTAAACTCTATTTAACGTTAAGAAGGTAAACAAACTAACAATAATCACATGTACGAGTAGTAACTCCATCCACACAATGAAAACAATGACATGACACACAATCACACAGTCGAAGTGACAAGTAAAAGCGAACAAAAAACATCATCCATAATAGTCGGAAATGAACGAAAGTGTTCAATATGTCACAGCAACTTCGTCAATGATCGATAGTGTTGTGTCGGTCACCCAGTGACAATGACGGCGCGCATCACCTGTGTCACTGTGTGTGGTTGCACAGGCACGGGCGATGCGTCGGGCCGTGGGAACTGCTATATTTACTTTCACACATTGTACCCGCAGCCTCCCGCTACCTTTTACCTGCTTTGTTACATCTAGTTATAAACTTACGTCACTCTTAACGTAATCACTTATCTCGAAGCTCTCAACAATAAATGAGTTGCTTAATGAATAAAGAGCTACATCATCTCGTATCACGATAAACAGGCATTAGGAAATTATTGCTTGGCACGTTGCACGAGTTTCTGCCGGTAATAAATGTATTTATAGTTAAGTTATACTAAGATAATACATCCGAACAAAACCGTCGCCGTCGTCTCGGGTACTAGCAATCAGGAAACCGAGTGGAACTTGGAAAACATGAAGTCCCTTTAGTACCCTGACGATCCCCGGGCTATCTGCGACATATCCCCTCGAGACGTAAATTAATCCTTGAAATTTTGATATTGGAGTTTCAGCATTTTAATTCTGCCTACCTATTTATCCAATAATAGGGGTTATTGTCTGTTAACTCCATCTTATGCGACATCACGACTTTCAAATTGAACAACTGTATCAGTATATTATAAATCGTTGAATCATTCAAATCACTAAAATATATTAATAGATTACCAACTGTAACATCAATCAACGCTTAGTCATATTACGTGTTAAATCACTTGTGTCTAATAAATACATATAGCTAGAAATAACCAACAAATCTGTGCAATTCAAACAGCGCGTGCAGTGGTACTGATGAACGCTGGCCAAGGGCGCCCGGCCAACTGCACTCGCCCAACTGTACTCAGTTACCAGCTTACCAGTTACTTTTACTGCACACCGACTATTTAATATCAAATGTTCACGGTCTACTAGCCAATAGCACGAACACTCTCTTTTTATACGCTGTTTGTAAATTATTCTTTGTCTAAAATTAACAGTTTAACAGTACAAATATCCAGTTCTTCAATTAACAATTTCATATCATGCTGTACGTTAGTTGAAAGACTGGTACTATCAAAATGATTGGATACCATGACAGGGCGTTAACGCGTAAAGACTGCAAAGTCAGAGGTCGCAGCAAATTATAGATCTGATTCCTGCTTAGTTGCATGACCAATGCCTGCATTTGTCATGCAAATTAGTCTCTTATTTCAATTAGATGGATGTTACTGGGACTTTTTATATTTGATACTCTTTAGTACAATTTACAATTGGTTTCGATCTTGAAATTTTTAAAGTATCACTAAATTGATGCGCCTTAAGAATCATACATTTTGTGATACATAATATTCGTTTAAGCGGAATACTTTTTAAAATTGAAATGAAATTTACCGTCAGTGCAAAAAAGAAAATAAAAAACAATTGAATTCGGCTCACAAACAACAAAAAAGATCGTCCAATTGAACGCCTCTTTTTTAAAGTCGACTAAAAAACTCAAGTCTGTTATTATCATGTCAGGATATATAAACGTATTTCGAGTTAATTTAATTTCTGATTGCAGTAAATTTCTCGGCGGTTTTATCAGTATGGAGGCCAGCCATATATGGGAAATAATTTCGATTTCTAATAAATTATATTAATTGCTGTTGATCTTTCTTTGAGTTAAAATCTATAGATCTCATTTCAAAGATTAAACAGACATTTTGATCAAATCCAACGAAAATAACAAACATGTGAGAGCCTATACAAACATGCAAACGTTGACATTAGGATGATGTTTTATCTGTGTGCCGCAACAAAACAACAGTCACAGTGTTTGGTTTCACAGATAGCATCGAGATTCGAGAATGTTCCAAATATTCATTTATCTAGTATTCTCTCCTAGACGTGATCATACACTTATTGCGTCAGTGATAGCTACCAGGAAGTGACCGTTCACTACCTGTATCCAAACAAGTTTGTGAAGGTAGAAAAAACTAACCCTCAACAGTAACTTTAAAAAAAAAACAAATGAATATAAAACTATTTCGAAAATAGTTGAGTTGTAATATCTACTTTTACTTATGAACTTATGGACGCAATAAACATTTAGAGATAACGGAATGTTCAAGAGGTTACTTGATTTTAATCCATTACATCACAAACATGACATAACACGAGTATTTAGATCAGTTAAGGATCAGCCACAATACTGTTGAGTGTGACCCGTATCACCATCATCAACATCATCGTATCACAATTTAATAGAATAATCTTCAAAGACGATTAAAAATCACTAATCTTTATCTTACGTATTGTGAGACGTTTCATTCTGCGTTCTTTTAACTTCCGAACTTTTCAAGCAACACAACAATAATTGTTACCATCGATATAATATCTCGATGGTTGTTACTTATAAAGAATTCAACAATAACTTATATACTTATATAAATAACCTTCGAGATTGAAGAGACACTTGAAAAAGAAGAAGAATATAAAGAATTAATATTTTAATAGAAAACTGTACTATTAAATCCTTATTGTTAGGCCATGTATTTAATTTAAATAGTATTTTTTTTTTTTTTTTTTTTATATATGGCTCGCCAAAATGACTCTACTCTGCCTGATGGAAAGCATAAGCAGAATCCAAGAGTATTGGTCGCCATACTCACTGCGAATGCAGACAATGCAGAATGGCGACCCACACCATGGCGGCCTAGTGATGCTGCTGCATCTTTTAGTCTAGTCAACAAGTATGGAACTTGTTGACTAGACTATTTGGGCCTCCGGTCTCGCACTCACCAACGAAACACGACAGCACGAACGTTTTGGAATAATTATCTTTATGTTAATGATATTTCTGAAGGAGAACTTGTTGGTCCATATTACTAGTACATTCTGCTATTAATGCACATTTAGTCGTCATTTAGTCGTAGATTTACAGTTTAAATATCAGATATTAGATCAGTGGACTTGTTCATTTACGAGGTGGTCACAGGGCGACCTTGATCAATCGAAAGTGCACGTATATTACGCGTGTCAGCTTTGAGGCAATAGGAACATTTTGCGGTACTTATTTACCCAAAAAAAATGGAATAAACATACAGGCTCTGTGATTTATTATATTATGCAATATGATTAATCTACAAAAACAAATTCTATACTGGAGAGATGTGTATTACAAACATGTATTGTTATGATCTACACAATATTCAACTGTTTTCAACAAATATTTCTACTAAAATTCGTCCTAAACACTTCAAAAAGTAATGAATAGCAAGCCTCGAAATCTCTCCTTAAAGACAATATTACTGCAAGGTATAGATGTGTCATTGCTGGAACGCGGGCCCAGATAAGCAAATAATATAAGTTACAATACAATTTTGATCTATAGGATTAGAAATAGCAATTTATGATTGCTATTATTTGCTGTCATCCATGTAATTTTACACTCAATGTCACCCGTTAATGTTTGTATGGTTTACGATGACATGTATCTAATTATAACAATAGAAATGACTAATAATCTACTGCGTTAAACTAACGATGTTTATAAATAATTTAAATTAAAAAGCTTTTTAAAAACAAGCTTTTACTGGAATGCCTCGAGACGAATCAAACGAGTCCAAACTCGATGATGTTGCGACGTTTCTTTACAGAGTTCCTATGGCCACCTTCCAGCTTCAGCATCAAATCAGCTTCACGTCATTATAATATTTTATTGTCACACTGTATACATATGCTTGCAAAATTTCAGCAAAATCGGTTGAAGATATCTGCTTCAAAATTGAGTTGCAAGATTCCACTCGAACATTGCAAGTTAATAAAAAGCTTGTAATTATATATATATTGTTGTCATAGAAACGAGGCTTCCAAAATGTTTTTTTTTAGTTATTACTATAGGAATACGAAGAGCAGTCAAAGCACATTACAATTTGAATAGATTTTAAATATAATAATGTGACGGTGACGGTCCTGTTGGAAGTATGGGATGAGTGGCGAGAGTCGCCCATGAATTCATTGCGTCACCACAAATTTTGCATATACCTAGTGTAAAATTTCATACAATTTGTGGTTTTTAGATGCTTTTAGCCGGTATACTGAGCAAATTGTATATCCTTTTCCCATATTTTCATCAAACATACCACTATTAAGCACAGAAAATATATATAATCACATTTGAACGTTGATGTTTTATACATGGGAAGGCAATATCTGTTCGTGAACAAATTTAATTGCAAATTGTATCGCGTGGTAGCAGTTTAATGAAAGTCATAGAAGTCATCGGATATTATATCGTTGTAGGTACATCTCACACACTCAGGGTCAACACAATTTGTGATGATTACTGATAAAACAATTACACGTGTAATACGAGTTGCGGCTGTTATTTTGAATTGTCTGTTTTACATAACTAAGGGCAAATGAGCTGTGTAAAACGATACCTTAGATACACACGAAAGACGAAATCGAAACATGACGATGATCGAAATAAAGATAGGTCCGACACCAGGAAAAAAAGTGACAAGACACGGTAGTTCACTTCAAATTATCTTCTTAGTACGACGCGAGTAATCAAAACCATTAAAAATGGTTAATTGAAGGCTTTAAAGTGCCTCACATGCACATCATTGACAATCTTCATCATTGACAATCTAAGTAAGATTGTCAATGATGTGCATGTGAGGCACTATAAAGTCTTCAATTAACCATTTTTAATGGTTTGGTTGGTTTTGGTTTTTAATTGACAATCTTACTTAGATTATCAATGATGTGCATGTGAGGCACTATAAAGCCTTCAATTAACCATTTTAATGTTTTTGAATACTCGCATTGTACTAAGAAGATAATTTGGCAAGAAATGTCTGCAAAGATCTCGCCACAAATCGTAGTATCAGGTACTAAGTAAATTCGGACGGAGAAAGTTTATGTCAAATTTCGTCACTAGATGTGCACTTGTACATTACTGTTATGTGACGTGTTTTGGTGCAGTAATATCGCACAATATTGGCAAGCGACGTCACAGCGATAAAATACACAATGATTTCTTTAGGAACTGCGTGCAGTGTGTTCAACAATGCGCATACGCCGGGATCCGTGCACTGTTATTTAACGCTTTAGTTTGACTAATCCAGTCTTAATGGTGTCGTGTGTGCAAGGGAACCGTGACGAATTTGATTTAATGCTATACCATGGTGAATATTAATTAACGATTTAAATAATAGGATCAAAGACTTGCATTTGGGTCAAATCTTTTAAATTGAGCTTTTTCAACATGCGGAATGGGCAAATTTTCTATCTAAATGCTGTTTAATAGTATTCTTTACTGTTTAACGTTATTTTACCCCTTCGTCTTAGGTTAATGTCTCTTGTTTGCAGTAGAATGTATAATCAAGTTACGCTAGCAAGTAATACCAATTAACTATTATCAAGAAAAGGTTTAAAGTATGTATTAAGAAATTTAGATTTGTCTTATTGATTGCTTTATCAGACATTTTAAGGGCCTATACAAGCTTAAGATTACTGTATTTAATAGTGGTGAAATTTAAGTAAAAAATACCGTAACGTAGTAATCTAAAGTAAGTTTACTATAAAATCGATTATTTTCAAAGTAAGAAACAGAACGGATAGGAATGAGTTTTTTTTATGGAGTATGGGACAAGCGAGCAGACGTATCGCTTGAGGGTAAGCGATTACCGCCGCCCATGGACACCTGCAACACCAGAGGCGTCAAAAGTGCGTTGGTAGCCCTTGGGGGATAGGGAGGGGGATGGGGAGGGGTTTGGGTATGTTTCTCCAGTATCCTCACTCACGTGGTCAAACATAGCGCAGGCGCTGTTTTACACCGGTTTTCTGTGAGGCCGTGGTATCATTCCGGTCAAGCTGGCCCATGCATGCCGAAGCATGGCTCTCCCACGGTAATTTTGTCACTTTTGGGGTATGGATAAAAGTTAAAATTTATATTAACTATCTCTTATATTATGTATATTTTAATTTTAATTCGTACTCTAATTTACCACACGCTGACCATTTTGCCATATCTACTTTAGTCTCCGTAATACTCCATAATATCTCCATTAAACTTTGCATGCATGTTGTCGAGTCCAGAAGCCATTTGGTTACAAAAATGTTCTGTTGTCAAACTAACTTTTACTTTGGCAAAATTACACCATAGTTACAGCTAATAATACCATAGGTAATTACAGTATGACGTTGAATCTTTTATCTGCAAACTTGGTCACCCTATCCGACCAGATGTATAATTTCCTGGCATGCCTGTTATTACCAGTTGTAATCATAGTAGGCACAAACAGCCCTGGTGCTGTAATGTGCACCTACGAGCCAGGTGCGGGGACTGTGAAGGTTGCACATCACACTCCCTTGCCAACCCTGGCGTGACCGGCCGACACAGTCGCTCTGCTCTGAAGCATTATCGGCGAAGGTGTGCTAACACCTTTGCTAATTAGACGCAAAGCAAATCATTTATGTTCGGTAGTTTCTGATTAGTTTATTTTAAGGCAAATATTGGTTATGGGATCAGATAGCAGTTATTTAAAATCAGCACTTTTTATGATCACATAATCACATATATATCACGCCCTAACTCTACCAACCCTAACTTTATAACCTCTGCATCTCAGTAAAAATGTATGGCTTCGCCGTTTCGCTACCATACCGTCACGATGGGGAAACGATCGCCTTTTGTGTTTGCAAATATCTAGTTTCTGAAGTAACGAAACAGCCAAGCCATACATTTTAACTGAGATGTAGAGTTTATGAAGTTAGGGTTGGTAGAGTTAGGGCGTGTAGATACAGAACCTTGGCTCTACATGAGATCTGATATCTTTTTTACAGGGTAAGCCATATGCAGTCGTCTTGGCAACATTTTACATGAAAATGTTTTCGGAGGGATTTCATTTCTTTTTGTAAGTTTCCTTTTTTTTCTTTTTTGGGCTGTATTTCTTGTACATGGATGGATGGATGGATGTTACTTACTCTTTCACGCAAAAACTACTGAACGGATTTGGATGAAACTTTAGAGTAATATAGCTCATACATCAGAATAACACATAGGCTACTATTTGCCGCGATAACCGACATATACGCTGGCGGAGCCGCGGGCAACCACCAGTTCTAACGTCTATCGTTTAAAAAAAAAAAATACATTATTTGGTTTGATAGAAATCCAACCCATTGTTAAAGCATTGTTGCCAAACACTTCTATTTTTTTTACTTTGAAACAATGGACTGTCAGGAGAGGAGACGCTCCCTTCGCAGCCTTTAAATAGATGTTCTCGGCTACCTGCGACCCGTTTACCTGTTGAACAGTTATCGGCTGTTACAAACTTGCGTCTCGTCCTCAAACTTCACATGATTCTGTTTAAAATACGTGTTTTATCTTTAACAAGCTTTTGTTAGCGTCTCTTGTTATGAACACCATGTAAACAAATATTTAAACTTAACTTTAACTTACTTCGAAATGTCGTATTGAAATAGAACTTTCTATGTGTATTTAGTTTGAATGTTAATGCTATATTTTAACATATCAATTTTTATACTACTAATAAATATCTTGAGTTTGAGCTCATATGATTCGTTTTGACAAGTACCACAGACTAGCTGTACACTTGATCTGCTGACATCTTCAGACCAGTCAGACTCAAATATAATAAATAAATAAATAATATTTCAGACATGCAACACACGACGCCATCTAGTCCCAAGCTACGCAGAGCTTGTGTTATGGGTACCTACTAGATAACTAATATAAATGCATATATACTTTTTATTGTAAATATATAAATATTTACATAAAAAACACCCAATTTCCGAAACAAATATTTGCAGATCATACAAACATTTGATCCGACCCGGGAATTAAACCCGAGACCTCAAGAACAGCAGTCGTATACAAAACAGTAATGCAACAAGTATTACATAATATACTCCTTAGAAATTAGGTTTTGGTGTACTTATGCTATTCGACTCGGGAACAAGGCGGATTGGTACAGATTCCTAGATAGAGTTTGTGTCAAGAATTCCATCCTTTGACAATGTTGTTTTCCTGCATACTTTGGTCCGTTAGTCGACTCTTGCAAAACCCACGAGATGAACTTAACAGCCCCCCTAGCCAAGTTGTAAACGTTCTTCTTTCTGCAATTGTTAACGCCTAAATTCTCGTGTGTCATTGGCTAATTTTAGACAAAGTATTATTAGCCAATGACACACGAATTTAGGCGTTAACAATTGCAGAAAGAAGAACGTTTGCAACTTGGCTAGGGGGGCAGGAGTGGATACATTTTGTATTCTCATCATACAATGGAAAAAATGTTAGCCTAGGTAGGTTTACAAATAACCACTTATTGCGTCATAGGGCTTAGTGCGTCACTTTATAATGCTAATGTTTTATCTTCATTATCTTTATTGGAGTCTGCTACCTTCCTGTCACGTTTGGTGCTAAAACTTAATACATATGTACATAAATATGTGCAAGCAGAAACTCCAAAAATGTGTGCAAACAATCTGACATTCATATTTTTAATGTTAGTGTGTCATTAGAAAGAAGGTTCATCAGTCTTGAACTCTTCAAGGATAATGGTGAGAAGTCTTAGTAATGTCCTATGATTTATGTGAATCCTGGCTATATTGTGCATCCTATATGAGCATATATGTGCCTGTAATATATGTATATACATATGGACATATCTAGGGATGGTTTTATTTAATATTCGTCAAATGGAAGAGATTTAAAAAAACGTTTTATTGTTAGAAATGGGCCGATTTCCACAACCGGTTAACGAAGTTGATCACCAGACGACGGGTGTATGGTCCTCTAACATAGTCAGTAAGCAACTGATTATACGACGTCTATTGGTTAATGGTTTTTTAATCTTAAGAACGTATTATATATATTAGATACTTAATAATTTCTAATCCTATTAACATCCTTGTGACGATCGGAACCAAAAATGATGGGACTACCGCTATCAGTGTCAGTATTGTTTACAACACCACTGATTCTCTCTTTGAGAGTTACTTGTGTGAAGGCAAACATCAGCATAATAACTTAACACATCTGTCAAACGGCATCACGAAATATGAAAACATAAATAGCTTCTCGAACAATCTAATGACACAACATGTTATAGACGTAGCCACGTAATATGGCTATTAAATACGGTAAATATGTCTGTTATGTAAAAACTGAGCATCCTGGTCGTTACCGTGACTGGCGATGGCGAGATAAGAGCGTGCCGTCGCATACGCATGCCATACGTGTGCGGTGACCCACGGCCGAGGTCGATCGACAGCCTCTGGGGGGCACACGCACCAGCTAGGGGCAGAGGAGGGGAGATACAAGGTCACACGTCCATCATACACTGGGATAAGATGAGCATGATGTACACTGACGTCACAACCCGGTCGCGGAGGCCTTTTCGTGATGCCCGCTCACTTGATGAGGTAACTTAATTGGTCTTAATGATTTCTAAGTTTCCTGTAAGATATAAATATATTAGTTTTTGTAGTACGTTGATGAGAATAATATAAGTTAAAGGTAAATGACTCATCTTATTATGTTATTAGTGTACGACTCTTATGATCTTGTTGTAAAAAAAGTATGAAGCTAGCAGAAGCATTTTAAACTAAACATTGCCTTATAGAGTCTGGATCAGTTGGTTTGGTTGTACACGATAATACGACTGATGAATTTTAGATAAATCTTTTATGATCTGATAATATTTCTCTCGAGATGCGGTATCCAACGGCAAACTAGCTTTCTCACACCAAACGCTTCATGCAAGATCTTCTGAATGGTTGTCCCTGAGATGCCTAATAGAGCCTCTATCTCTCGATACATCACATGACGATCTTCGAGAATTAGTTGTCTCACAGCAACGATGGTATCTTCAGTGAAGGCGGATTTTGGGCGTCCTTTGCGAGATTTGGCACTAATACTAGTATGTCCACGCTGGAATTCTAAATACCAGCGTTCGACAGTCCGCAGACATGGGGCTTCATCACTGAACACAGATGTTAGCTCTTCAAAACACTGAAGTCGTGTCAGGCCTCTTCTAAAGTTGTAGAAAATTATTGCACGAACATTTTCCTTAGAAAGATTCATTTTCGTACGTAACCTGATAGATTCCAATCGACGCTGTGACTAAAAAAAATAGCATTAATCCTAATACTTTCAACTGTTTTGAGATTTAAAATTTAAACACATTCGAATATAGAACAGTTCCAAATTCAAAATTGCCGTGAAATATGGAAACGACAGAACTTAAAAGGCATGTCTAGTAATCACAAGATGGATGGACTGCACAGAATGATGGGCTAGTGGTTTAAGTCGCCACGCTACTTTCTAGCAATGAGTGTTGTGGATTCTAATTTCACTTTGGACAACACTTTGTGGGCTCTAGAAATTGTTAAACCGAGTCTGGGTGTTCTTTGTGTCTGTTTCACGTTTCTTTGTAAAGTCCCCCGCGACACAGGAACACTTCTTATGTAGAAGTAATTTTTAACGAAATGAAAATAAAGAAAGACTGAATACAAAGATACGTCACACCAGCCTTTTTAAGTAATTGCAGTCTCAGTTTTGTTTATCATTACAGACTTGCGGTATTGTGTACCCTTGCATACCTCCCCTTGGCTTTATTCGTCATTCTTCAATACATTTTTTACTGTGTTATTGTTGAAATGAATTTTGACATCTTCTTAGGACAACGTCTATAGGATCTGTTAGTCTGTTGATATAAAATCACTAACCATGAATGGCTGATACATGATGACGATGATCAAGATGATGATGACAGGCTGATCAATTTGACAGCTGATACTTTTTATATTGGAAGCCCCCACTAAATAAGGTTTTTAAAAAACCTTATCCTAATGTGGTATAATAAGTGATAAACGATTGTAGTAGGAAGTTCGTCTTTTTTTAAATCAGAAAAACAAAATCTAAAATAATCACCGGATGCCGCTGCGGACAATAGGCCTAATATTGTACATATATTATCATGTTTATAGCTAAATGATAAGAAATAGTTTGTACACTCTCATGATAACATTATTTAGGTTTCGCAATACACAGTGGTAGGTATTTAAAGCGACATTTTAAATTACCCCAAGATGTTTATCGGAAACAACTTTCACTTTTAAAGATGAGTGCCATTTGCGATACACAGCCTTAAAAATAAATATTTACACACTTACTACAGATACTTTGAAACGTGTTTACAGTTCCTACTAATTTTGTAAAACTGAGGTGTTTGCTTGTTTAGTTGACTGCGCTAATCACAGACACCACTATTTTGAATAGAAAAATGCATTCAGTGTTCGATAGCCGATAGATCAATCGAGGAACGCAATAGACTGTAACATCTGGCTACGAACATTAGGAGCATAATGTTTGTAGTCTTAATTATGTTCCTGTTACTATAGTTTTAACCTGTGTATGTCAATCTTATATATCTTATGTGTTTTTTTTTATTATTTTCTAATTATTTCCATATGTTTTATTGTTGAAACTGTGCACTCGTCCATGAGGTGTTACGTTGGGCTTCAGCCTAAAATCAGCGCTGTGGTCACTTTAAGGACCGCAGCATAAGCTGAGCTGTGGCCCTTTAGTCACACGTGTAGACATTTTTTTTATTTTTTTATTTAACAACTTTATGCACAATGTACAATGGCGGACTTAATGCCACAGGCATTCTCTACCAGTCTGCCGTTGGGTGGTGTGGAAATGAATGAAAAGGTGCATTTCACTGTTCTCATTTTGTTTGTTTTGTATATTGTTTTTTTTTGTTGTTTAATCTAAGTTATTTTGCTTTTATGTGTGACTAATAAATGTATTCTTTCTTTCTTTCAGAGTACCTATTACTGAAAAATGTTGCAAAGCGGAGAAATCTTTTACCTTTTAATAGGAGTTGCACGGCTCACAGTTACATAATATACATGTGATATGGCTGAATACATAAAAAATATTATGCCACCTTTCTAAACTCCAAAGCAAATCTGGTTCATTATATCTACTTGAATGTTATTTACAATTGAAAGAAAAAAAGGGCCACTAATGTTTTGTACATTTACTTAGTCATTTCTTTTTAAATTGCATCTCATAAATAATAAATAACTTCACACTTGTATTACGTTGTAAAAACCCTTCTGTGAGGGAACTGTCCCAACTGTTCACAAGTGGCCCAGGTGTGGAGCCAGGTGCGAGGGGTCTTAGTTCCTAAATAAGTCATGTTACCACAGTTAATAATACATCGATATTCAAGAGTTTCGAATCCGATCGCTTCCGAGTGGAATTAAGTAAAGTAAATACCACGAAGCAAATACAAAGAGGAGATGGCATAAGCGCATAGGCCCCGTGACAAAATACAGGTCCTGACGTCATCGCAGTTATCGCGACTTACAAATTAGACTGTCAACGTCAATGTTCTAGAACTTTATCGAAAAATCGCA
The DNA here is from genome assembly GCA_949125395.1 of Diaphora mendica. Taxonomy (NCBI): domain Eukaryota; kingdom Metazoa; phylum Arthropoda; class Insecta; order Lepidoptera; family Erebidae; genus Diaphora; species Diaphora mendica. Next base: position 377,550 of record OX421330.1, read on the forward strand.
ATCATTGAATATTCTCGGTACAATTAAGTAAAAGATGAAGTGTTGTGTTTTATCTTGTACAAATAACTAGGATAGACGTTCTGGTGCCATGAATGGCATCATATTTCATTTGTAAGTAATTTTATACTTAATTTCTTAAAATAGTTCTAGAAAAATCTCTGTGTGTTGTTGAAATATAGTTAAATCTATTCGCCACTAGATGGAAAAACTTTGTGTGATGGGAAATAAAAATACAAAGGTTCGTAGAGCTGAGTATTTATAAAGTAAATCATAAAAAAATATTGAAATATGTTCTGCATTCTTGCCTAAAGAATTTTTAATCGAAAAAGTATTATTTTTTGTAATCATTTTGTGAACACTGACGTCTATCGTCAACTAGGAAAACAAACATCAACAGAACAAAGAGACAGGGTCGTAATTAGAATTAAATTTTTTATCTATATTCAAATTATATCTATATTAATCTAGAATTTAAAGTACTTGAAAATGAAACAAATTTTACCTATACTGATTATTTGATAGGTTTTCTAGGTAGGTATTTGATAGGAAAATTAAACTTTCTCGGAACCCACAACGAAATTAATCAAACGAAAACTGAAGATTTTGAAAATATAATAAATGAAAAACTAATTTGTAGAAACATTTATTTTTTTGTATTATACTCCTACTTGTATGTTATTGTTCTCTTTATTGTATGTGTTTGTTGTTGTACTATATTTCTTTGTTTTTGTTCTCTCTCTTTAATATATATGTTACCGTCAGATTGTCAAAACCGTTGGATTGTAATCTATCTCGCGAGATTGTAAAATGGTATCTACGAATCGCAAGTCGCGCACTGATTGGTTGAACAGCATATGTCCCCGCGCCGCCATATTTGATTGTTAATTTGTCTTTGATGCCAAATGTAAAGTATTTCTGTGATTGTAAATTGATTTCATGTTGAAAATACCTCACAGCTTTAGAATTAGTTATATAAAGTTGCTGTGGCAGAAAAAATAATTTGTGATTAATCAAAGAAGTAATAACCTAAACTATCTCTATGGGCATTGATCGGCCTACTATAAAACCGAACAATCAGGGACAGTTGTCAATTTGACGCGCGTAAGTAGTATATCACAGTTAACAATCTATCGATAGTTGGCAATCTCGCTAGGTAGATTATAATCTAACGGTTTTTATAATCTTACAGTGACATATTTAAATAAGTAATAAATCAAATACATCACCAAGGTTACGGGGAAGATATAAAGAACACACAAACTTTCACTTTTATACTATACTAGCTGACCCACGCAACTTCATTTACGTCTCCTATTCCCCGTTGCGTAATAATTTTCCCCCGTTTTCGCAACATTCTTCATTGGTGCTCCACTCCTATTGGTCTAAGCGTGATGATATATAGCCTTCCTCGATAAATGGGCTATCTAACACTGAAACATTTTTTTTTCAAATCGGACCAGTAGTTCCTGAGATTAGCGCGTTCAAACAAACAAACTCTTCAGCTTCATATATTAGTATAGAATATATTAGTATAGATGTTATGTACGATGTTTCTTACTAATAATATTTTTGCGATACATGCATCAAAATGATTTACAAAATTGACTTTAAAAAAATAACTACCTGATAAGAAAATTCTGAGTACGTCCCTGTATGTCCCTTACATCGTACGCTTAGTGTCAAATAGCTAAACTACATAGCAACATCAACATGTAACGATGCAAGTAGTTTTGCTATTGATTGGTAGATGGCAAAGGGCAAAGTAACCCCCCCTCACCCCCGCAAATTGTCACGCATTGTTTCATACAAAAATTTCATTAGGGCATCTCCTCTTTGTATTTGCTTCGTGGTAAATACCTACGACTTATAGTAGTATCACGCAAACCTTTAACGAACGCACTTTGAATAATTTCCTGATTATAATATTCTTGACTGGAAAACTTAAAATGAAGTATTTGACATCAGTTCTCGTTGCATTTTGTACAATCAGCAGTGGTTTGTTAAAAGAATTATGTGAGTATTTATAGAGGGCATTTTTTTAAATATTTTGTGTTTTTAATCAAAGAAATTTAAGTTTAAGCATGTTAACATTTTGCTAATCTAAGTAAAATTTATGTTGGTATAAGCAGGAAAGGCAAAGTGATAAAAATATTTATTTTACTTTTATAGGTGACTAGCTGACCCACGCAACCTCGTTTGCGTCCAAACTACCATCCCCCGTTTTAACCCCAAAAGGGGGTTGATTTCTAAAGATACATTATTAGTACACCTCCACACCGTCTATAGAGCATACATTTTAAATTTCAAGTCTCTTACTTCAAAAACATAGGACTTTCATACAAACGTCCAACCCCCGTTTTACCCCCTTAGGGGTGGAGTTTCGTAAAATCCGTTCTTAGCGGATGTCTACACCATATAAGGAACCTACCTGCTAAATTTCAAGTTTACAGGTGTTATAATTTCTGAGATTTCGTGATTAATAAGTGAGTGGTAGTTATTTTAACTCGGAAAGCTTCAGAGAAGTCTTTTATGTTCAACTAGTTGTTTCCCCTCGGCACCGCCCGCGTGTATGTCGGTTATCGCGGCAAATAGTAGCATATGTGTTATTCTGATGTATAATACTATGTATATTACTGTAAAGTTTCATCCAAATCCGTTCAGTAGATTTTGCGGGAAAGAGTAACAAACATCCATCCATCCAGCCATCCATCCATACTTACAAACTTTCGCGTTTATACTATTAGTAGGACTAGTAGAATAGAATGATTTGATTTTTAATTTGATAAATAACCGGCGTGTATGTCTGTTTTCATTGTAAAAAGTAACCTATGTATTTCCTCAAGAATATATATATTCTTGAGGAAATACATAGGCTACTTTATGTATCTCAATGCATAATTTCATTGAAACTGATGCAGTGGTTTAGCAATTACATAATATTGAAGTGTCTGTTAGTAATTTCAAATTAACAGCAAAATCCATAGGAAAGTATATCGGTACCATCATTTTTTTAAAATTTTTGTCTGTCTGTTTGTTTCGGCAAATCTCTGAAACAGACGGACCCATTTTGACGTTTATAATATTACTAGTAAGTGGGGAACATGAATTAATACGAGTACTGATGCCCATGTAGGTAACTGTTAAATGATGTCATATGTTGTGATTATAATTATGGATTAAATACTTCACAGGTTTTGTGCAGTAGACAGCGGCAATTAAAGGTTACATTAACATAATATATGAGACAATTATTGTTACATACCACTCATATTAGCTCACCATTTAATTCAATTTATATGCATTTACTACTGGTTGTTGCCTGAGGCTCCGCCCGCGTATATGTCGGTTATGGCGGCAAGTAGTAGCCTTTGTGTTATTCTTACGTATAAGCTATATTACTGTAAAGTTTCATCCAAATCCGTTCAGTACTTCCTGCGTGAAAGAGTAACAAACATCTATCCAGCTATCCATCCATACTTACAAACTTTCGGGTTTATAATATTAATAGGATATAAACGCAAACGCAGGTTCAAAATTGATATATCGATCTGAAAGGTTACTGAAATCTCTGAGTTTTCTGTTTTTAAATAGCTTACGTACATATTTACTTATTAGGCTAGTTTTTAATGAGCCTAGGACGAAGATAATATTTTCTTTTGTCAGTCCTTTTAATTAGAAAGTATGGTACGTAGCCATATACAATTCAGCTGTCATTTCCTGACCAAATAATTTTACTTCTCTATTTCTGTTTGAAAGGAATAAGAGCAGACGGCACAACATGTAAACGAGATTCTTGTTAAACAGGCCGTTCATGAATAAAATATATTACTCTAGTGACAGTCCACACATGTATCACACGCAGAGAAGTTGCTTTGTCAAGAAGATGAGGCACTGTGCGCGGCAACTGTGCAGTTTATTTCCTTTGTTAGTCAAGGGCTATGTATTGTATGTTGAAAACAAGTTACCTTGATCTTTGTGGGACCCACACATAGTATATAGAGTAATACAAATTTGACACACCTCACATACGGCAGTGTGATTGTAAACTAGGCAACGTCTGTGATATGATAATATAATATCACCCTCATCTACCTACTGCAGTCTTGATACATTCCTAGATAGATCTTCCATGGGCCGCCTTCCTTATTAGTAGGTAATCGTTCTGAAAAACGTCACATCCATGCACCTAAAACGTTTCTAGTAATACCCCCCACAAACAATACAACTAAAAGGAAACCTTCTCTTTTTTGAAGTTGGTCGAAAATGGTATGCTGCTCTATAAAATTAACTGGATAAAAATACATTGGCGACCACGGAAGACCCTTTAAATGAAAATGTTTTGCGGCCACCGACCCTCACACATCCTGGTGCAGTATTGTTTTGTTGGAAAACATTGAACGTTCTGCGACAGTGAGCAGGCAGTCGTTGACTCCATCAAATTTAGATAGGCCACGATATGGTGCCCATAGAAATACAGTGGGAGAGCTAGACTTCGACACGCATGGACTGACATGACCCGCTGATGTTCCACTGCTCGTCGCCGAGTCAGTGAGTTTACTGGAGACTCAATGTCGATTTGAGATCTAGAAATTATGATAATAATTCAGCGCGCACCGCGTACGAAACAAAGTCATTTTTGACTTCTGAAGGGTTCATAGGTTAGACATTTACGGGGGCAGAAGAGGCAGTGATTGCTTTCAAGCAGCAAACCAATCCTCAGACTGGTCCTCGTGTTTTTAAAAATGGTTTGAACGAATGAAAAAGTGTTTAAAATGTGACGGAAAAATACTTTGAAAACCAATAAACAATAAATATATTATTATACATACAAATTGTTTTATTTATGAGTATGAGGCGGATTTAATGTCAATGCATTCTATACCAGCATGGAGTATAGAGGTAAGGAGTACAATCTTTGATGGGCTCTTACGGGGAAAATTGTACGTCAAACATGACTAAATAATAGTTCGAGAACCGACCACGTAGGCGCTGGAGTGAGAAGAGAGTATGATATCGTTTTAATTCTTTTTATTTAATTGTGGTTTAAAACTTAAAAACTTTACGTAGTATAAGTGTCCGACAAACTTAATCAAATTATTAAATTGTGGTTTAAATTTTAAAAACTTTGCGTGGTATCCTGTCCGACAAACATAAACAAATTAATAATAGTTCATTTGATTATCTTTTCTAATTTACACTCTTTGCACAGTGGCGTCACCTAATTAGTGCATTTTGCGGACACTTTTTGAACTTCTAGATTGTACTCCTTATTTCTACACTCCATATAATACCAGTCTACCGTTGGATGCCGCGGAAATGAGTGAGAAGGTGCACTACACTTTCGTTAGGACATTAAGAGTAATCCAGAAAGAACTAAATGTTAAGAAAAAAATTAGAAAATAACAATGAAATAAAATTAAATATAATACTTATATTTATCAGCAGTTTGGAATCAGGCAAACGACAAGTGTTATGTTGTAGTTGTTATTATAATTGTTCGTTTTGTTATCATCTAATGACAGTTTCCGCCATGTCGGCAGATTTCAATTAGTTATCTATAAACGTAAATCATATAATCTATAGATTTATAATTATAATCTAAATTTAAAATGTGTTTCTGTATCTTATCATTCATCTTTAATGTTTGATCAAATGTAATTATATTACGTTTTGATTATGTATTAAGATACATTAACTATCTACAATTATATCTAAATTCTTAAAAGTGTTTTTATTGGACGCAATCATCTCCGGAAGTAAAGACATACTTACTTTGATTCCTAAAAACAATCGTCAAACTACACACATCAAAAGTGTCTAGGGATCAAGCATTTTTATGCGGATTTCTTGAGATTGAGATGTGGCTTTGGCCCTGGCCTGCTCAGTCGCCAGACTTGAACCCGATTGAGCATGCATGGGATATGCTACAGAGAAGAGCTCTGCCGAATATGGAGGGTATCCAGTCGCAAGAAGAACTTTTTTTGTTGTTGCAACGAACATGGGCGGCCATTCCACAGCGTGATTTGGATGAACTCATTTTGAGTATGCCAAACCGATGTTCTTGTGTTAGTGTTCGCGGTAGAAACACGGATTATTAATTGTTTAAGTTACCTAATAAAATTTTAAAGAAAACTGTTATTTCAGTCTTTTTTTCGAACTTTAATGTTAGTGGTTCAAATGTCAAAAATCCTTTTATTAGGAAAATGGCAAATTTCTTTATTAATGCAAAGGTGACTTGGTTTATCGTTACTGTGACAAACGAAAACACTTTATTTGATGAATCCTTAAAGAAAATTTAATTTTAACAGGAGAAAAGTTATTGCAAAAATATATGTTGATCCTTAGACACATATGTTGATCCCTAGACACTTTTGATGTGTGTATATGTATAGTGATATATTCTTCCAAAAGATGTCTACGATTGAATGACGATTTTGATTGTGCTTAATAACTAATACCGTAATTTTGTTTAATTTAAATTAATATAAAAATCATACACTTCTTTTTAAATTTAAGTTCTCGTCTGTTATGTCTCTATGTTACTCGTCGTCATGTAAGAAAATTCTATTTAATGTAATAGATAAAGCGAATGAACACTTAATCCCCACTTATCTATTATAAATGCGAAAGTTTATAATTTTTTTTTTTTTCGGACATCTACTTAACACACAACGCCATCTAGTCCCAAGCTAAGCAAAGCTTGTGTTATGGGTACTAGACAACTGATACTTTTTTTTTTGTAAATACATACATATCATACATAGAAAACACCCAAACTCCGAAACAAATATTTGTAGATCATACAAACATTTGGTCCGACCCGGGAATCGAACCCGAGACCTCATGATCACCAGTCGCACACGCCAACCGCGAGACCAACGAGGCAGTCATATATATCAAAGTTAAGAATTCGTTGTTTTTGTATTTAGACACTAAACTTGATCAGAAGCAAATGAATATTTGTTTCATACTTTTTGATGAAATAGAGCATGAAAGTTCGATAAAACCACGAAACAGCCACAAAACTCACGCTTAACAATAAATACTGTCCGTAGAAACCTTTACACACGGATGAAGTTACAAAAGCTAGTATATGTTAATAAATGACCTCTAGTATACATAATAAGTAAAGCAGTGCCGTGCCAAGACAGTTTTATCGTGGGAGAGCCACGCTTCGGCATGAATTCGGCTCGACCGGAGTGATATCACGGCCTCACAGCTAACCCCTAACCCCTCCCCCTATCCCCCAAAGGCCGGCAACGCACTTGTGACGCCTCTGGTGTTGCTATCTACCATCAGGTGATACGTCTGCTTGTTTGCCCCTATATTACTAAAAAAATACAGTTCAGAGACCTATTGTATAACCCCCTAAAGCACGCTCATGTATGTATGTATGCGCATGATGTAGATAGCGGCGTGCAACACACGACAAGCAATATCAGACAACAGCTCGTAACCGCACCGGATGTACAGTTCCGGGCTAACATTGGCTGACTGTGCCCGCGGCGGGTGACGTGTTCGATGTCCGACACGCCTCGGCTGTGAGGGTCAAGTTCGAGAGCTCATTAACATTCCTACACTACATTTGGCATTAGTTCTATCCGCACTTTTAAATTACCTAGTTAACCTGTTTTGTAGCGAATGCATTCTACTCGTAAATGTTTATAAGTTATAAGAGAACTCGTTGTGATAATGTCATTGAATGATTATGTATAACAAGCCCAAACTGTGTCAATCGTTTCCTTTCGGCGATTAATATTATAATATATGAATTGTAAATTAATAAGTATTAATTGATAATATGTTAGATGGAATTCCAAAGGGAGGAAATACTCGGTGAATTCGTCGACGTCTTTCAAAACGAATCAATTTCCCCCTTTTGAAGCATTTTTTTAATCCCCATCTTCTATTGCTATTCAATTTTTATGGAATAGGGGACAAACGTGCAGACATATCGCCTGATGGTAAGCGATTACCGCCGTCCATGGACACCTGCAGCACTAGAGACGTCACAAGTGCCTTTGGGCGATGGGGAGCGGGATGGGACAGTAGGAAGTTATCCAATTTTCTCATATAAAACAACTGCGTCCAGCCAAACCAACTCTTCCGCTTTAGAATATTTATTAGAGTAGATTTTTCATTAAAATCAGAAGTAGAGTGTTTAACTAATTTTCACTCAGTAAATGTTGACAACTTAGTGAATGTAAGATAGGACTTCTAGATCACAGTCATATATTTGTGGTTTTAGGGCATAGTTTTCCCGGCGATTGTCAGTTCGAATTACCTTTATGTTATACCTAATCCAGATATGCCTACAAATATATAGGCATACTTAGAACCTTTAAATTTCCCTTTTAATATACTATCAATGTTCTAATTCAGAGTATGTAAAGTTCATTAGACTCGCCCCTATTGCGTAAGTAGAACCACATTGTAGTCTTGCAAGCTGTGTGGTCGAAGAGACTCGAGTCTCTAATTCAAGACGTAATTTGCGATGTCATACATCCGTGTGAAAGTCGGACCACTTGGAAATGACAGCAATTACCAATCGACTCTTTCTACTGGTACTCGTGGAAATCGGATCGGATCGTGAAAATAGAGATACCTTTGGAACAACGATTTGTGGTGTGTTTTCCCATGTGGGAATCGTACCGACAACACTAAGCGCAGTAGAAGGAGGCAAGATGATTGCTTAAATCACTACGCTATCAGAGCAGTCTATCTCTAGGCAGAATTTTATCTAGATGTGCTCAGTTGTCCTGTTGAGATTGAGTAACAATTGCTTATAGAAACTTTCGCATTTATTACAGTAGTAAGCTAGTTCCGTTAGTTTAGCGGACTAAAGCCACATGCAATGTTTATCTTCTCAGACACTGAGTGAGCAAAGTACAATTTAAATTTAATATTAATACACAAACAATGGCGCCGACTGTGTAATTACTTAATTAAGATTCGTAATAAGGCTACCCACTTTTTTTACTTAATGTACTATTTTTATTGTACATAATGTACTATTGTTATCCTAATTAGCAGGTATAAAGAGCTAAAGTGCCTTCGTCACCGAAGTAGACAGCGGTCGTCAGTCCGCCAGCGGCCAAGTGGAGAAGACGCTTATTTTATTAGACGTGACAATAGTGTATCATCAATCGTCACTTAATACAATTTAAAGGAAATAATATGTGACGGTCACGACCATTATTCTTAGTTATAGAAGACTTGTGCTTAGGGTTTCGTAACAAGAAACTATATTAGTTTGTACGAACTGTACCTTCTTGTACGTCTGTGGTTTGGAAGCGGCTTTTCAGGTTTCGTCAATTTAATCTGTTTATTTTAAATGAATTCTTATTGGCCTTGTTCACGGCATGACGCGTGAACGGCTAGACCAATTTCGTTAATTATTTTAGAATTCGATTACCGTTTATTGAACGTTTTAGGCAATATCATCAGTATAAGAGTAATAGGAGTCAAGGATCAATGAAAAATTATACAAAAACCAGGATTTTTTTTCTTTTTGAGAGACGTAGACGCAGTTAGCTAGTAAACGTTTCTGAATCTAGTCAGGTATCCTCCAGAACAGCGCACTTTGCCCCAATGTACTTATCTATACGACAACGTGTTTATAATTTTGCTGTTAAAACACCTACAGATTTGAAATTTGTCAGGTAGGTTCCTTATAGGGTGTAGACATCCGCTAAGAACGGATTTTACGAAACTCTACCTCTAAGGGGCAAAAGGGGGGGGGGGCTGTCAGCTGAAAGAAAATTAAAAAGTTGTCACCAACAATCCTCCACGGAGCGGAGATCGGCAAGGCCTTAAAACGATAGTTAACATTCTAACCAGCTCCAATAACTTTAGTGTGCCAATGTGTTACACAATACTGGTCCAAATTCGGCGGCCGAATAATAATCGGCCCACTATCGTACTTGACGTGTGACGTACTGTCACGATCTGATTGTAGACAGGCCGATAGTGTTATCAGAACCAAGAACAAGCTTTCTAGGCAACAGCGATTATTTTTCACATTGATAGATTAATGTGTCGACATATTAGATCCACTCTGATCCACCATTCATTTATGTTAGGTACATAGAAACGCACCATAACACTTTAACAACGTGTGACTACGGCTTTTCAAACTTGTTTTATACTTTTTCAGCGTCGTTTTTTGTCGTAGTTGGGTTTTAGTTTTTACTTTTTTTTTATTTAACATGTTTTGGTGATGTTATTAATATATAATATATATACATATTTGAAATGTACGAGTAACGCTCTTTCCAATGATACCAAACACGGCATATTTATCTCAAATTTATTTTTTAATACAGTACTTTATGTCGGCTAGAGGGCGCCACATTAGATTCAGTGACACGTCATATAGCCTATAACCAGCAGACGATCAAGACGCTTCTAACTATACCTCATAAGTCCAGTTCTAATAAGTAGTTAAGGAGCTATGAGGGAACAAATGAACATACATACATACATACATAGCCTGTCAAAATCATAACCCTCCTTTGGCTTTGCCGTAGTCGGGTAAAAATACATTCGCCGTTTACCATTTCGTTGTTTTTTTTATTTTAAATGAGATGAAACCACGTGAAGACAATTTTTTGTACCTCTTTTTGAACCAAGATGGCGCACGGAAACACATTTTTAATATTTGGAATATTTAATACATTTATGTAGCGGACGTGCAGAAAATTCACTTTATGCATCAAAATTTGATATAAAGTTAAAAATTACGTAAAAAGTGTAGGTACATAAAACTGTAGGTGTCCGGTATATATCTTGCACAGCCGAGGAAGGAGGGTTTATAATATAAGAGTGCATGTTATACTGGTCACTGAAATAAAATAAGACATTCAAAATTATACATCTGTAGTAATCTAATGTATGTGTATACATTACCATCGTGTTCAAATAAACTTTCTGTAGACATTAAAGAGTTAACTGAAATCTTTTAGGAGCTTTTTTATTTGTTTACACTAAAGCGCTAATCTCCATCACTATCAGTCACATTAATTTGAGTATTTTTCCAGTCCCTATTGAAAAGTTTTTCACTTAGGAAGTTAAGAAGTAAAGTTGTGTAACTGCGCCTCCTGCGGAGGAGTAGTGACAATAAGCACTAGATAGGGAAATAGAAAACTGTAAACTAAGCTAGGTAGACGTATGTTACATATAATAAACTAGTTGCGCCGCAGCTAGTTATACATATAAACCTTTCTCCTGAATCTATATGCAAATGTGTCTCATTCAGGTTACATATTTCAAAATACTACATATTCCAAGATTTCCAAGGTAGTAGAGCCACGCTGATTACAGCAAGAACGGGCCGGCTCGACCGGGGCGGTACTATCCTCGCACAGAAAATCAACCTAAAAAATGACAGCGACTGTGCTGTCGTGTTTCGTTGGTGAGTGCGAGACCGGAGGCCCAATGATGCAGAAGCATCACTGGACCACCATGGTGTGGGTCACCATGCTGCATTGTTGCATTGTCTGCATTCGCAGTATGGTGACCACAACTCTTGGATTCTGCTTATGCTTTCGATAGCAAAACGATAAGTTTTATCATAAAAGTAGTTTGGACAAAATTGTAGATCATAAAATTATCTAAAAAATGTATAAATATTTTTTTTCTTACGAGCCACCGTTTCTGAGATATAACCATTCAAAAAGTTATAAAAGTTGTTTCGACTGCACGTTTCATCAGGCAGAGTAGAGTCATTTTGGCAGGGCCAAAGAGAAAAAAAAGATACCTAACGCTCGGGAGCTGTACAGAAGTCTAAACATGGTAGTGATTTTTAAAAAAGCTTTCACTGCCTCCTATACTGAGGAAGATCTCTACAAGAAAGATGTGTTGTATTAACAGACCGAGGGGGAGATGGAATACTTAAATAACTATAATAACACTTTATTCAGTACGTTCTCTTTTTACTTTTAAACGATTAAATTACACTGACGTCATATTGACGGCATCCACCAACATAATTATCTTGTACAGCCTCTGAAATCACGACTCATGACGACGTTTATTTGGGTTTTTAAACAGTTAATTAGACAGTCAAGTATAAGGTCTACCTTACAGCAACTCTTATATACAATCTTTGGAAAATATAATATTCATTCCTCTTGTCATTTTATGAAGTCAAAATCTGTAGTATCCATTTAATTACCTCTTGAATCAGAGGCCGTCCGGCTTCATGGAGAGTCCACAGACAGCACATGATATCAGAACGTATTTCCTAGTAAACAGATAAATGGTACAGTTTTCCTGTTACGAAGAACTGAGGCCTGTATTAGTCACAGATGGCTCATGTTTTAAATTATATTAAACAACAAAATGGATATAACAGTCAGCTATAATTTGGTACTACTAGGCAAATTAACAATTTTAAGTTACTATCGTAAATTAAATTAAAAAAAAAGATATTTAAAAAAGAAACCATATATTATTTTCCTTCAGTATCATTTGATCTTTATATATATCTACTTAAGTACATAGTGTTTCTGTACGTGTGTGCGTCCGGACTCATTCTATAACGCTAGACCGATTTCTATGACACTTTTTATAAATTTTTGCACGAGTTCCTAGTATTAGTATAGATACTACGTAGGCAGGCAAGTAGTCTATACTGTAGGGGGTAATTTCTGGATTGGAACCATTTAACAAAAATCTATTACTAGTAGAGAGACACATTTTTCATTATAATTATGTATTTATTTTTTAACCGACTTCCAAAAAGGAGGAGGTTCTATGTTCCACTGTATGTATTTTTTTATGTATGTTCACCGATTACTCCGTCAATTGTGGATCGATTTTGAAAATTCTTTTTGTATTTGAAAGGGTATGCTCCCGAGGTGGTCCCATTGCCACCATATCAGAATCTGATGATGGGATCCCAGGGAAATCGAGGGAAACCCTCATTTTTTATAGGCACATACTATGTTTTTCGTATATTTACTGAAGTTGCACCGGTATTTGCGTCTGGTAATCATCATTTTATGATGATAAGCTGATGATGTAAGGTGGAAGGTACAACTCCTCAATGGTTAAGAGTTGGAGGATAATTCTTTAAATCTAATACGTATCTAAAGACCTTTAGTCGTATACTTTCAAATTATTTAGGTGAGCTGATGATAGAAAGTTAAACTCTTCAACAGTTACTGAATATAGGATGATTTTAATATTACACGAACGTATGGATGGACCGGACCTTAATTTGTATTCTTTAAGTTATTCATATGGATCGTTTTATGGAGTAGACACCCACTAAGGAAGGAATTTTGGAATTTCTACCCCTTAGGGGGTGAAATAGGGGTTGAAAGTTTGTACGTAAGTCCGTCTTTTTTCAATTTGAAACATGAAAATTTATCTTTGGGCTAATGATTAAAAATGAAAAGATACGTATTTAAGCGTTTCTGGATATTCTACCCCTGAAGGGGTGTAATAGGGGTTGAAAGTTTGCGTGGAAGTCCGTCATTTGTTATTTAAGTTAGGATCATGAAACTTTATCTTTGGGCTACTGATTTAAAATAAATAGAAATGTATTTAAGTGTTCCTGGATATTCTTCCCCTAAGAAGGTGAAATAGGGGTTGAAATATTGTATAAAAGTTCGTATTTTTAGGGTTCCGTGCCAAAGGCAACAAACGGAACCCTTATAGATTCGTCATGTCTGTCTGTCTGTCTGTCTGTCCGTCCGTATGTCACAGCCACTTTTTTCCGAAACTATTAGACCTATAATGTTGAAACTTGGTAACTATATGTATTCTGTAAACCGCTTTAAGATTTTTACACAAAAATAAAAAAAACAATAAATTTTGGGGGTCCCCATACTTAGAACTGAAACTCAAAAAATTTTTGTTCATCAAACCAATACGTGTGGGGTATCTATGGATAGGTCTTCGAAAATGATATTGAGGTTTCTAATATCATTTTTTTCTAAACTGAATAGGTTGCGCGAGAGACACTTCCAAAGTGGTAAAATGAGTGTCCCGCCCCTTTAACTTCTAAAATAAGAGAATGATAAATCTAAAAAAAATATATGATGTACATTACCATGTAAACTTCCAACGAAAATTGGTTTGAACGAAATCTAGTAAGTAGTTTTTTTTAATACGTCATAAATCGTAAACTGCGATTTACCTTTCATTCAATCAATACAAATATCAAAATAAAATAAAAATTATATTATGTTACTTGCTGCCGCGGAACCCTTCATGGGCGAGTCCGACTCGCACTTGGCCGCTTTTTTAAGTAAGAAACGTAAAACTTTATTTTTGGGCTACTGATAAAAATGAGTATTCACGAATTACGTAGCGTTTCTGGATATTCTATCCCTAAGGGGTGAAATAGGAATTGAAATTTAATACGTCTTTTAAACCACTAAAGTTATTTGCATCAGCAGAAATTTTATGAAATAGTTCAACTTACTACTTACGTACGAGACTGTTTGCACTAAAAACTGAAAAATAAAAACTTTTTATAAAAAAAACCGACTTCCAAAAAAACATCCAACGAAAACTCCCTGCCAAAAAACACTAAAAAAAAAACACTTTGACTGCCTCGTTGATCTCGCGGTTGGCGTGTGCGACTGGTGATCATGAGGTCTCGGGTTCGATTCCCGGGTCGGACCAAATGTTTGTATGATCTACAAATATTTGTTTCGGAGTTTGGGTGTTTTCTATGTATAATATGTATGTATTTACAAAAAAAAGTATATATGTATTTGTATCAGTTGTCTAGTAACCATAACACAAGCTTTGCTTAGCTTGGGACTAGACGGTGTTGTGTGTTAGATGTCCGAAATATTGTTTATTTATTATTATTATTATTTACTAAAAAGCGTAAAATATACTGGCTCTTCATAAATTGCTATGTGCCAATTCTTGTCTATACCTAATTCTTTATTCATTTAAATAGTAGTATTATAATGTGTGCTAGATACCTAAAAGCTGTTTGAATGATAAAAGTTTAAGTGATTTCGTTGGATGTTTTTTTGGAAGTCGTTTTTAGGGTTCCGTGCCAAAGGCAAAAAACGGAACCCTTATAGATTCGTCATGTCTGTCCGTCTGTCTGTCTGTCTGATCGTCTGTCTGTCCGTCCGTATGTCACAGCCACTTTTTTCCGAAACTATAAGACCTATAATGTTGAAACTTGGTAAGTAGATGTATTCTGTGAACCGCATTAAGATTTTCACACAAAAATAGAAAAAAAAACAATAAATTTTGGGGGTCCCCATACTTAGAACTGAAACTCAAAAATTTTTTTTTCATCAAACCCATTCGTGTGGAGTATCTATGGATAGGTCTTTGAAAATGATATTGAGGTTTCTAATATCATTTTTTTCTAAACTGAATAGGTTGATAAATCTAAAAAATATATATAATGTACATTACCATGCAAACTTCCAACGAAAACTTTTTATAAAAAAAAAAACCGACTTCCGAAAAACATCCAACGAAAACTCTCTGCCAAAAAAACACTTAAAAGCGTAAAATAAACTGGTTCTTCATAAATTGCGTATACCTAATTCTTTATTCATTATAGGTATAGGCACTTGAACTATTTCATCAAATTTCATCATCAAGAATACAAATTAAGGTCTATACGTATGTGTAATATTAAAATCATCCTCTAATCCCTAACTGTTGAAGAGTTTAACCTTCTATCACCAGTTCACCTAAATAACTTGAAAGTATACGACTGAAGGTCTTTAGATACGTATGAAATTGAAAGAATTATCCTCCAACTCCTAACCGTTGAGGAGTTGTACCTTCCACCTTCCATCATTAGCTTACCTAAATAATTTAAAAGAATACGAGTAAAGGTAACACATATACATATGATATTTAAAGATTTATCCTCCAACTCCTAACCGTTAAGGAGTTGTACCTTACATCATCAGCTCATCATCATAAAATGATGACTACCAGGCGCAAATACCAGTGTAACTTCAGAAAATGTACGAAAAACATAGTATGTGCCTATAAAAAGTGAGGGTTTCCCTCGATTTCTCCGGGATCCCATCACCAGATCCTGATATGCTGGCAACGGGACCACCTCGAAAGCATACCCTTTCGAATACATAAAAAAAATTCAAAATCGGTCCACAACTGACGGAGTAATCGCTGAACATACATAAAAAAAAAAAAAAAAAAAACATACAGTGGAACATAGAACCTCCTCCCGTTTGGAAGTCGGTTAAAAATTGGTTTGAACGAAATCTAGTGAGTAGTTTTTGTCAGTTTCATCGTATCCTGAACAACTCAATAACGTTTTAATTATACACACATCAAAAGTGTCTAGGGATCAACATATTATGTGTCTAGGGATCAACATATACGTAGTATATCCCATGCATGCTCAATCGGGTTCAAGTCTGGCGACTGAGCAGGCCAGGGCCAAAGCCACATCTCAATCTCAAGAAATCCGCATAAAAATGCTTGATCCCTAGACACTTTTGATGTGTGTAGTTATATGACAAGCACATCTATCGAAGGGAGAATAAATATACCTATAATTAATTTACATATATTATACTAACTTTTGCTCGCGGTTCCGCCCACGTGTCGGATGTCGTATGAACATTTCCGAGTATAGTATCTATAAATATAATATACGCCAATAACACTTACAAATAATGTGGTTTTAGCGACATGTTCAGGATACGATGAAACTGACAAAAACTACTCACTAGATTTCGTTCAAACCAATTTTCGTTGGAAGTTTGCATGGTAATGTACATTATATATTTTTTTTAGATTTATCATTCTATTCAGTTTAGAAAAAAATGATATTAGAAACCTCAATATCATTTTCGAAGACCTATTTATAGATACCCCACACGTATGGGTTTCATGAAAAAAAATTTGTTGAGTTTCTGTTCTAAGTATGGGGACCCCCAAAATTTATTGTTTTTTTTTTATTTTTTTGTGAAAATCTTAATGCGGTTCATAGAATACATCTACTTACCAAGTTTCAACATTATAGTTCTTATAGTTTCGGATAAAAGTGGCTGTGACATACGGACGGTCAGACAGACAGACAGACGGACGGACAGACAAACAGACTTGACGAATCTATAAGGTTTTTTGCCTTCGGCACGGAACCCTAAAAATTTATGAAAAATAACATTTCGGTGTCCCCCTTTTTTTCCGTGCGGAAATCCTCCCAGATACTACCCGTTGATGGTTATGTCGGGGAACCAGATGTACCCTTGAAAGGAGTACCTCAACTGAGAAAGTATCTGGAACTGAAGTACCTCAGGCCATCTACGGCTTGTAGATGGAACCATCCTGTGTAGAGACCCCGGTGTTCCCTTTCTGTCCCCGAAAGGGCGCGCGCTCTCCGTGTCCGGTATCATCCTGGTCTTGTCACCAGATGCATAGATCTATTTTAAATCAATGACCAGATGTTCTTTATTAAGCTTTATCGGTGAGATTTGTCAAAACGATATGAGAGACAGCTCGAGAGTTTACTAGTAAATACTGAACTGAGTGACTATCACTCACTATCTTAAATCAGCTCTACGCTACCATATTATATAGTTAAACTATATGGTGTAGGTACACGGTTTCATTTCGATACAACAGCTAGAATAAGGTTAAAACGTAACTTTCAAGAGAGTTATAGAGTTTGTTACAAGTAAAGCTAAGGAAATAATACTAGCTACTGTTTTAACTTATCTTTTTCTTATATATTTCAAATTCAAATTATTTATTTCGGACTTATTAATATTAATACATCCATATTTTGTTAGCTACAGAATGACTTAACCTAGTGTTAGTATTATAAATATTATTTAGTGTGGATGTATAACGACCTGGACATGAGGCGAGAGTCCCACCTATCCGAAAAAATTCATTACATCAGTTGCTTGCTGTTCGTTTGTCTCGCTAAAACTCGAGAACGACTGGGCCGATTTACCTAATTTTGGTTTTGAAATGTTTGTCGTAGTACTCGTAGTCTAGGGAAGGTTTAAACTGTGAAAAATATAAATAACTTGAAAATCCATATGTCACGTAATCACGTTTACGAAGTAGCGGGTACAGCTAGTGTTATATAAAAGTCACTCACAGGAAGGAAAATGTCAAAATTGTTTCAGTTCGCCCATGACATTAAACAATAACCGGTTAGTTCGTCAACCAGCCACCGGAACAGGTGGTGTTCAAAGAATTATACTCGTACATAATTAGCATGGCATTTCAAAATTGGATTAATAACAAATGAGGTACGAAAGTGACGTAAAAAAATACTAATGTAGATAATAAGTATAAATTCTCAAAATTTAAAAAGACCCCCGATATAATAACCTGAGTTCCCTTTAAAAAGTAAAAAACACGTTATGCGCTTTCATTTGAGACCCCACTCGATGATATTCTGCAGACATTCGGTTACTTTTCCCCACTTTCACCCCCATAACTTTTAAACGGCTCAACCGATTTTCACGTGTCTAAGAACACCCGCACGTAACAGACACGTGAAACCTAAAACACCCCACTTTTTGGTCGGGGGTTAAAAACGTGTGTATAATTGTATATTATGTCAAAATTTTAACGTAATTCAGAACTTTTTGAATTTTCGAAATGTACAATTACACATACATACAAACAATTTAACATTTTAAGCTATTACATAGCTTTTATCGCGGGCTTTGAGGACTTTGAGCGCGGCGACCGAATCAAGAAATTCCGTAATGTAACGAAAAAAACCTAACACCCGAAGCTCGCACAGATCGAGACGAGCTGCTCCGAAAACCATTATAATCACCGCATGTGCGCCCCGTAAGTATACATGTTCAAAGAAAAAAAAATACTGCATAAATAAAAACCGGTCAGCGCCATCTGTTGAGCTGTTTCGCAACTACGAGGTACACTAACGCCCTCTATTATTCAAATAGTTTTTGAATAATATTAAATAAGAAACTGGCAAAATTAAAAAATAATATTATAATTGCATAAGTTGATAAAAAATGCTATGCAATAGCTTTACCGCGGCAGTCCCCGAGTGCCACACGTTTTTTTTATAAACCTTGATAAATATGTCACTATCCCATCACATAATTTAGTGCGAATTTCTTCATGTAAAAGATTGCGGTAATGTGAGCTTCGATGGCTTAGAGGAGGAGATTTATTGGGTGATTACTCGACATTAGACGCACGCAAACACCACACTCATGCACAGGAAATTACCACCGCACCGTCTTGTTTCCGAGACAGGTTGTTCTGGTTTGCGACCAGATGAACTGCGGGTAATGGACTTAAATACAATATCATACGTGAGGCTACTTGAATGTCTACTGACAGAGTTGTTTTATATTAAATTGTCAGCATAAACATAAAATAGTTTTATACACATTTATTTATTGTGAAAATTTTACAATCTCTATTTGGTCACCTATAAAAGCAACAGACCCATATCGTCTCGATGGAGTGTTGGGAAGTAGAAACTGTTTAGTGGTCAGCTATGCAAAAGTTGTCTATCTTAACTGTCTTCTTGAGGTGATAGTTTTAATAAATCATCATTAGCTTTGCCTACCCTATTCTTGATTTTATTTGGGGTCGATACAAAATGTACCTTCACGAAGCGTTGGGGAGAATAGTCGTTTTCATATGGGATAAAGTAAGCAAGTCTATTTTAAAACATAGTCAAGAAACTTCTGATTTTTAATAAACAAAATATAAAAAAATAAATTGACTCATCAATGCAATGCGTCAATCGAGGATTTTTTTTATTTCACAGCATCATAACGAGATTTTCCAAACATAAACTTACGTCATCTATATATATTTATAAAATTATATTCGCAAAAAAAACATTCTTTATGAAATCACCTCTCGAACCACTTTTCAAATGTGCGAGGAAGCGGAACTTACTCCAAACCACAGAACAAATGAATATACTAGAAGAGGTGTTGAGCAGCAAGTGCAAGATACACTGTGTAGCCTAGACGCACACAGTAACGATCAATAATATCATACACACATAACGAAGTCTTTCCTGATTCGTCGAAAGGATGTAATGTATATAAGTTCCAAAAGCCACTTACGATGTTACTAAATACAACCTTATACCTTTCAACTAAGGTAGGGTTTCACTTGCATATTTGTGTTCGTGGACAGTTTCTTCAAAAACCTTAGGGATGTGGTGATATTGACATTTATCGATTATAATTATGTTACAATATTTTTTAAATTAATTATTTATTTGACTGATACTCTGATATCCTTTCATTCTACTTTATAATTTTTTTGTTGCAAAACATTGCAACTCCCTTATTTACCTAAAATAAATTATACTTTTGTATGTTTAGGCATACATATTTCAGAAACTTTAAATAAATAAAAAACGACTGCGCATTTTCGCAAGTTCTCTACAACCACCAGTTCTTTGCGTCCACATCGTACAGGAAGCCGTTGGATTGATGGCTAACTAACTTATATTACTAAAAATATGTCACGTTTATTATTTAGTCAAAAGTACTTACATTCTTTTTTTTTAAACTCAAATCTGTTTTATTTGTCTGGTAGCTGTAAAGTTATGATATATGAAATATTTATAAACGTTTTATTAAAACATTTGTTTTCAAATATTTCTCCAAAATAACTTTATATAAAAATTTTGCGAATAAACAAAATCATATATTGTTTTAAAAACCATAGTACAATATAAATCGTACTACGATACTAAACATAAAATTACTGTAAAAATCAATAACATCGAAAAGTTTAACATTACGATATCGATTGAATTTGTCTACATCCCTATGTCAAATAATTGTAAACATTACTTTTATTAAATATTTTCGTGCCAAATGTTTTGAAATATTCCCGCAGGAAACGCAGTTCATTGCGTGCTCTCGTAGCAACTATGCAAATGATACTTAAATTTAATACGTAATGTATGATTTTTTTAATAGATTAGAATATAACGGTTTTCATGTGTATTACATAATACTTTTTAGTTTTTTGTTAATATTGCTTAAAAACAAAAGTTTTGAGACTACCGATGATACGATATGTTTCCTTTGAGTAAATTGTAGTCGTTGCTTCGTTTTCAGCACGTAATTATCGCACAGTTCGGCATAGCAATATTTTTTTACGCAGCTACGTTCCCGACGAAAGTTATACGTGTATTAAAGCGTTCAGTTGATGCCAGCAGACCTATTAGAGGTATCGGCGCTTAACTTCTGCGCGCCTACCCCGCCTACATAACAATTCTACTTGTTCTGTGCTCCAAACAGACAAAACGACCGGTCGGCGCACACTCACATTCCGGTATGCGTTTATTCACAATACATCGTTGACACATACCTACTTATACATAATACATACAATGCGTACATAATGTATAGTAATCTCGGCTAAATTAGGCATTCACGGTTGCATTGCGTCTAGAATCTTGTTGGCATTCACAATCAGTGTTTGCTGACATTTGTGCGCTTGAGCAAGACCAGATAATTGGGCCCAGGTTTGTCATTTTTGTCACATTTACACATTGTCACATTTAGCATTGTTCAAGTCGCAAAAACTGAGAAAATTTATTTTATACGAAGTAAACAACAATTTACACCAATGTGTTATGATAATGACAAAACGCGTGCGTCAGTTTGCACAAATGGTTGTTCATTAATATTTTATTGTCTGATATAAGAACATTTATGAAAATAACTTATGACACTCTAAATATGTATTGACATTTTGTGATAAGGAATTTAATGCTGAATCAGAATATATAGATATTGATCAAATTAGATTAACTGTCGTATTTCGTTGGTGAGTGCGAGACCGGAGGCCCAATGATGCAGGGGTGACAGTTATCGTGGTAAGTGTGTGAGCAGTGGAATACTCGTAGAGTCATGTTGAGGATGACGTGAATAGAACCGTCGGCCAGGGAGACCCGTAGAAACGGTGGTGCCGCTGGCCGCCCGTGGCATAGAGAGGGGCCCAACCGCGGCTAACCACCCTGGGAGGCTGCCCCGTCAGGTCGCGCATAATCCACGGAGTGGCTCGTCGTGCCGGTTGGTGACCGGACGGTGGGACCAGGCGACCACTTCCGGAAGGGTATGGGAGCTCTTCCGTCCGGCGGTTCGGTTACCGTCATGCCTCACTATTGTATGGCGACACAGCATTCCGAGCCTCAGTATTACACTGCCACGATGACTGTCACGCCTTTTACGCCCCCACTTCCCTCCCTCTCTTTTAAATCATGGCAGTAAAAAAAAGGTATAAGCGATCAACAGCGGCACGCCATCCTCCCACCAACCCGCTCTTTGAGGTGGAGTTCACAAACATCCGTGGACTCCATGCAAACCTCAACGCCGTCCACCAGCATCTTGAGACGGTTCGGCCGGCCATGCTTTTCCTAACGGAGACACAAATACGCCGCCCTGCCGACACGACATATCTTCACTACCCCGGCTACGTGCTTGAGGAGTGCTTCCTCGCGAAGGCTGGGGTATGTCTTTTCGTCAGGGCGGATGTATGTTGTCACCGATTACGCTGCCTTGAGGACCCATCCTTCTCCACTATTTGGCTACACGTGGATATTGGCTCTATGAGCCGAATCTACGTATGCCTATACCGATCCTATTCTGGAGACTCCGAGACAACTCGACTTTTAGATCATCTCAGCCAGGCAGCGGACAAAGCGCAGGAGCAGTTTCCGACCGCCGAACTGGTGTTTCTGGGAGACTTTAACGCCCACCAAGAGTCCTGGTTGGGATCTTCCAGAACTGACCACGCGGGTCGGACTGTCCACGCATTCGCTCTCACGCATGACCTCACCCAGCTGGTACTCCAGCCCACCAGGATACCAGACATACCTAGTCAAGCGCCTTCCTTGCTGGACCTACTGCTGACGAGTCACCCAGCGCAGTACAGTGTATCGGTGCTCGCCCCCCTAGGATCCTCCGATCACTGCCTGGTGTCCACCACGGTGCCTCTTGCTGCCCCTCCACGACGAGTGGCAGCAAAAGACGTTTATGGCACTACTCGTCGGTAGACTGGGATGGAATGCGGGATTATTTTGCATCCATCCAGTGGGCTCAACGCTGCTTCAAAAATAAATATCTGTCGCAAAGTGCGGCGGCCATGGCTGGCGAGATCACTGTAGGAATGGAATACTATATTCCCCACAGTGAGGTCGCCAGCGCAACGACCCGTCCCTGGTTCAATCGCGAGTGCGCCCATGCTGTCTCACAGAAGCAATCGGCCTACCGCGCATGGATCAGGGCCCGCGCTCAGGGCTCCGCTGACGTTGATCGACTAAAAGCAGCGTTTAACAAAGCCACTAGGGAATGCAAGAAGGCTTACATCAGAGCGGATGCCCAGCGCATCGCGCGGCTTGGTCAAGAACTCGTCGCATACCCTACGGGTAGCCGAAAGTTCTGGCGATTGGCTAAAGCCGTGCAGTCCAACTTCTGCCAGCCCTCGCTACCACCGCTGAAATATCCAGATGGATCACTGGCCCATCAGCCGCAGGAGAAAGCGAAACTGCTTGTTGATCTTTTTGTGGCTAACTCCCGAATCGATGACCGCGGCAAGCACCCGCCTACCATTCCGACCTGCGACACTACAATGCGGGATATTCGTATCCGGCTGAGTGATGTCCGTGCGGAGCTTCGGTCACTCGACGTCCGGAAAGCCAGTGGACCCGACGGTATTCCGCGGTGGTTCTCAAGAACTGTGCACCAGAGTTGTCTCCGGTATTGACACGCCTGTATCGCCTGTCATATTCCTCGGGAACTGTTCCGGAGGCTTGGAGAGAGGCAAATGTTCAACCGATCCCCAAAAAAGGCGACCGCTCCGACCCGGCCAACTACCGTCCGATAGCCGTCACCTCCATTATCTGCAAAGTGTTCGAGCGAATAATAAACAAACAACTGGTCCACTACCTGGAAGATCACTCCCTACTAAATGATTGTCAGTATGGTTTTAGACCGAACCGATCCACGGGTGATCTTCTAGCGTACGTCACTCACCTTTGGGATGAGGCTATCGACAGGCATGGGGAATCCTTGGCCATCAGCCTCGACATGTCCAAGGCCTTCGATAGGGTTTGGCACCGCTCGCTTCTCTCCAAGCTACCGGCTTTCGGCTTGCCCCCCAAACTCTGCAACTGGGCTGCCGCATTCCTGCACCAGCGCCGCATCAGAGTCCTTTGCGACGGTGCGGCCTCCGATTTTCAATCGATTAACGCAGGAGTACCGCAGGGCTCCGTCCTGTCTCCCACACTGTTTCTTCTGCATATCAATGACATGTTAGCCCTTGGCAACATTCATTGCTATGCAGACGTTAGTACAGTTCATGGGCGATATTTTGGACACCCTACAGCCAAGCTAGCAGATATTGAGGAAAAACGACACGAGCTTGTCGTTCAACTAGACCATGTTCTGGGCCGCATTTCTCAATGGGGCTGTGAGAATCTGGTCGAGTTCAACGCCAAAAAAACACAGGTGTGCGCGTTCTCTGCCAAAAAGTCTCCATTCCTTCCCCTTCCCACTTTTCAGAAACACTCAAATGGCATTACAAGGTAAGCTCGATATCCTGGGCATGAATATCTGCCGAGATCTCAACCCACGTGAATACGTTGAGTGTCACTAAAGCGGCCTCGCGTAAGCTAGGTGTTTTAAACAAGGTGAGACGGTTCTTCTCGCCCGGGCATCTGTGTCTTCTTTACAAGACCCAGGTTCGCTCGTGCGTCGAGTACTGTTCTCATCTTTGCGATGGTGCCGCACAGTACCTGTTTGACGCTCTCGACCGGTTGCAGCGGCGAGTAATCCGCATTGTCAACAGTCCCGAAGCCACCGAGTCCCTTGAGCCTCTGCAGTTGCGTAGAGATATCGCCTCCATGGCAGTCCTCTATCGCTTTTATCATGGAGAGTGTTTTGAAGAGCTCTTCCAACTGATCCCTCCCTCTCGCTTCCTCTACAGGACAACACGTGCCTGCCTTGGAAGTCATCGCTTCAGAGTAGTAGACATACGTTCTCGTACTCATCGCTTCAGTTCTTCCTTCCTGTGCCGAGCGGTGAAAACCTGGAACTCACTACCAGCATGTTTCCTTCCCACTATGATCCCGGGTCTTTTAAGCGGGGCGTGAAAAAGCATCTCACCAGGCCGCCATAGTGTCGGTCACCATGCTGCATTGTCCTTATTCGCAATGAGGATGGTGACCGCCACTCCTGGATTCTGTTCATGCTTACCAACAGGCAGGGCAGAGTCATTTTGGCAGCTAACTATAAAAAAAAAAAACTAATGTAATACTTTATACGGGACATAGGACGAGGTTGTCCTGTCTCCTGAGAGACTTCTTCTGTTTGAGAGAGAGAGGCGCTCATATCCCAGTTGCACTAAGTGATTAGAAACAATCACCGAGGGTAAGCAACGGCGGCGCGGTCTGTACTTGGATGGGTGACCGATGGTGGCATGATACCATGAGCGTCTCCGTGATTCGGAGGTCACGTTAGGCAGTTAGGAGGTCTGACGCAGGTTGTTTCCGGGCACGGTTGCTTCGGGAAATACCTGCACTCGGTCGCTAGGAGGGAACTGAGTCCCGCCTGCCACCACTGCGACTGCAGTGAGGATTCGGCCCAGCACACGCTGGCGATTTGCCCCACTTGGGCGTCGTTTAAAACGTAAAAAAAAGGCAGTTAGTCGGTCGGTCAGTCGGTCCCGGTTGTTATCATAGGATAACAGTCGTGAAGCTTAGTTGAAGGCCTTTGGACGGCTTCAAAAGTTCCAACGGCAAGATTACGTAGCCACAACGTTGTCTTGCCAGTCCTCAACCCGCACTTGGCCAGCGTGGGGACGTTTGGTCGTCAGCCTCTCCTGAGAGGAGACCCGAGCCTAGTAGTGGGACGTAATGGGTTGTTGATGATGATTAGACAGTTGGTGCGATCACGGCTCAATCTTGACCATTTGTATACATCATATACATTTTTGGATTTTCATCGGAATTACTTATTTCCTTATTTCGTTCTTTTTAGACCCTTTTAATATAGTGGGGTTACTGTTTTTAAACTTATTTTTTTAAGAATCAGGTGTTAATCCAGATTAACTTATATCAATTCAACGATTTGTATAATTTATATTTACAGCAACCACAACATAGGTATGTTTAATACTAAATATATTTTGTACACAAATCTCATATGAGGATGTTAATCCTTCAACAAATTTAATTTGTATTAACCTTTACAAACGAACATGCACGTGTAGATGACGTAGGCGGGCGATATCACAAACAAGCAGCTCTCAACAGGAAGGAGGGCTACTCTCCTGCGCAACACGGCCGGGACCAAATCTATTTATAGTTGAATGGCCAAGGTCTGGACAAGATTTACTTCGGGGAAAACTTGTGTTTAATCAATTCCACTGCATTCTTTAAAGGTAGCTACAGGTAAGTGACGTAACTCGGATAAAGGTGGTCTCTCTTGAGAATTCCTGACTATCAGTTACAGGCGACAAAATACACTGACAAAGTGTTTATATAATATACAACACATGATCTGAGAAGTGTAACAGTTGTTACACACGATACCACAAAGGGCTATTGTTAGATCACGCACTCGTCCAATATGCCAACGCTGCAGTCTCCATGACACAAGGTGCCGACGCAGAATTACGAGAACACACCACAAAGACCTGCTGGCCTACTCCCGAAAACGATTCGATTTTGTTTTCGATTTTGATTCGAACTCACTTTCGACTCGATCGTGTTCTAACTTCTTACTCCCGAACCAATTCGAATCGTGAAACAAGTTCGACTTACCTTCGAGTGTTATCAGCGTCGTTATGGGTATACGGTCGATTACGTCATCGAGCAAATGCTTAGTGTCTATGGGCAAACGTTTTAGCGTAGATGAATACGTCCAAATATAAACGTATTTAGTCTTAAAAAATTAAACATTTGTGATTTATTGTTATTCTTCAAGCAAAACTATTAAACAATAATAAAGTTCAACAATTATTTCTTTAAATTAAATGAATTCAATATTTTTTTAATCTGTGGTATTGTAGTTGTAGTGTGTTCTTTATGCTCTGTGGAGTGTTCTGTTAAATTGACTAAATGGCGCTACGGCATCATATTTCAAAATCGCTCAAGTTGTGTTTGTGAGAAGGAGAGTAAAAATTATATTACTTTTATATCGTTAAAAACGTGTAAAAAAAAGGTTATGCTGACTTTCACATTAACATAATGTATGTAATTAATAAAACGAACCTTGCATTTAATAGAAATATCACTTCGCCTAGTTGGTTGTTTCATATATGGTGTTAAATCTTGCACCAGCGCATCATAGATATCTTTCGACAAGCGATAGTTTCTTCTAAATTCCTCGAGGTTCATATCTAATGCTTGGCTATTATAACGACTCATTCGTTGCATATTTCTTCTAGCACGAATGTCCTTACGGTTTGCTTCCTCAATAAAATTAAAAAACGACGCTAGGCGAGCCATTATTATGATACAATTACACAATAACATCTACTGAAAACTTTCTCGAACCAAATAAAGTACTATTTGAGCTATCGAGTATTTTGACATTTAATTTCGATCGTACGACTCGGTTTTATCTGTCAGAAAGTGTGGGGAGTACGGATTTGTCGATTCTAACGGCGAACTCGATCGAATGTATTTCCGATTTGAACCACAACTTGATTTGGCGCTGGAGTAGAATTCAAGAGTACGAAATGACATTATATCGATTTGAATTTGAATTCGATTCTGTCGGGAGTAAGCCTGCTGTTATGAGATCAACGGTGCCACGAAGGCGATGACAGCATTACGAACATGGACAACAAAGGCCTGTTATAAGATCAACACCGCGTCACTGGCACGAGGCGCCGACGTAGCATTATTATAGTATATATATTTAAGATTTGTCATTCTACGCACACTTGCTTTTAAGCCAACATCGCGTTAGCAACTTAGACTAATTAGTTATAGTTTAAATGTAATTTTTATAATCTTTTATTAAATTAACTTCAAGTTCTATTTCGTTTCTCTAAAACTCCTTCGGCTGTGGCAAATACGTAATTCAGTTGTCGTGGAATATAAATAGCGACACAACCACAACATTGATGGTCTCACGTATTGTCATTCTCAATAGGTGAGCAGGACCACAGAGCTTCATTGTGCCTTTGTATTTACTCAGAGAATCACAACACTATGGAAATAGTGCTTGCCCTATTTGCATAGAACTTAGGTTTTTTGATCTTTAAGGAGTTTAAAATCATGTGCACAAGGGATGGTTCACAGATTAACGAATAACTTGTGTAATATTTTAAAACAACCAACATGTATCATCACTGTGAAGTTCTCGCTTTATTGTAATACTAGTTGTAGCCCGCGGCTCCGCCCGCGTATATGTCGGTTATCGTGGCAAATAGTAGCCTATGCGTTATTCTGATGTATAAGCTATATTACTGTAAAGTTTCATCCAAATCCACTTCGTAGTTTTTGCGTGAAGAAGTAACAAACATACACACAAACTTTCGCCTTTATATATTAGTGTGATTAGTATGAAATGAAGTATAGATGGGGAAATAAATTCGTGACAAGGCACAAGTGAAAGTATAAAATGCTAAATTACACAAACTAAAATTTATTAAATGAGATAAAATTATAACTTAAATGAGATAAAATAATCAAAGAACTTAGTATTATCACGTCACTGTACTCCCCGAACAACTAGATGAGAGCTGTCAGATAGCATCATGGCTACTGTTGAAACTGTAAGTTAAGTTTAGAGTCAGGAGTCAGCATACTCAGTATCAATGATTGATAACATCAAGATAGGCTCATGTATAATTCATTGACGCGGTGTCAGATTGGTTATTTGGCTTGTGAGCAAACCGGGTCGCGTCCTTGAGCTCACTGACTAGGGCATGTGGCCACTGAGTACGTATATACATCTGTTAACACAGGAAGCACAATATTCATGTTAAGGACAGAAAGACAGTGTTTTAAGTGCTTATTGTGCATATCGTTTACTAATAATTAATAGGTTTTCGTAAAAATAACTTATAATAGTTATAATACATAATCTATAGTTCGAAATAAAAATGAATCGACAAATGTGTTGCGAACCGCTCGACCGATTCAATTTTTTAAAAATATTTTCGTTAATGTTCAAAGAAAGTTCTAATAGACAGAAAAAAATGGAAAAGTTACGAGAAAATTGTAAAAATAACACTTATGATTTTTTTCTATTAGACTGCGACAGGCCAATCACTTTTGACAGAATGAAGTCTGTCGAGGCCTGCTAGTAACTTATAAAATAACATACTCCAAACTAGTACTCCAAACTATCAACCTTTGTCGGTTGATTACAAAATAACACAATATTTATTAACAACACTTTTTACAATAATAATTCACAAAATCACTCGTTAGTCGCACTAGAAGATCGCTTCGATGTCAATCCGCTGTATCGTGAAACAATATTGCCCGTACGGCTAACACGCTCCGCCTTTATATGGCTGTCGAAATCTCTAGAATAATTCTTAGTATTCGACAGAACATTCTGGACCAAATTGATTGTTCTAGAGCTACTTGCAGCGCCATCTAGCGTTGAGAAAATCGGAATCACCAGTCATCATCTCCACAGTTGCGCGCTACCCGACACTAGAGTGCGCCGTCCTCGGTTCTAGATGGCACCGTACTCGGTTCTCGAATGTTCCCGTCCATACGAGACCCATCTCCTTATGGCGCAACACTCACTTAGTCTGTCTGTCTGTTACGCTTTCATGGCAAAACCGTCGCACTGATTTCAATTAAATTTGTCATGGGGATACTTTGATTTCAAGAATCACATACACGTACATAGGCAACTCTTCACCGCGATAACCGACATACAGGCGGACTAAAGCTAGTCAGATTATAAAATTCCAATGTCAATAGTCTGGCAACATCAAATTCGAGGTAAGGATATGCGAACCTGACTTACAATAAAAGCGTTACAAAAAAAATCACCGTGGGAGAGCCACACTTCGGCATGAATGGTCCGGCTCGATCGGAGTGATACCACGTCCTTACAGAAAACCGGTGTGAAATAGTGCTTGCGCTGTGTTTCCGAGTGAGTGAGGATACCAGAGGCCCATAACCCAATCCCCTACCCCTACCTCCCCTCCCCCATCCTCAAAAGGCCGGCAACGCATTTGTGACGCTTCCGTTGTTGCAGGTGTGGTAATCGCTTACCATCAGGCGATACGTCTGTTCGTTTGCCCGACTATTCCTACCTTTCTTTTTAATGTGTCAATGAATTCCCAAATTCCAATGCAATCTCAAAAATATGTCAACCCTGACTATGACAAGACGAACTGTTTACTAAACCAGTTCAAAACAGGATTCTGTTTAAATGGATGTTGCCAATTGTTGTCGCAATAGTGTCAAGGAGAGTTGTGTTGACCGAGGACGCCCCGACTTGTCTCATCTCTAGGTTACTAATCAGGCTCATGTCTTTGTTCACGTACAGCCGCTACCGTACCCGGTTCGGCCCTGCTGACTCTCTCAACTCAACTCAACTCAAAAATATTTTATTCATATAGGCACTTATTTTACAGGCACTTATGAATAGTCAATATTTAATATTAAAAAATCGAATGATTCTAGTCGCCAGTTCAAAGTGCAGCCTACCCTTCATGGAGAAGAATCTGGCAAGAAACTCCATTGTTGCTCCTTTTAAAAAATAATAATACGGTTTACAATATTTTTTTCACTAAGAGACTTGAATGAGAACGAAGTCGACCAAAGAAAACAAAATAAAAGGTTTGGAGTCATTGCTGCACAGCCATGAGCTAACCAATCATGCGCCGTTCTTACTGATAGCTGCAAGATTTTTACATTGTTATATTGTGACATTGTATTGTTATATTGTGAGGTCCACTTATGTAAAATAAAATCCAAATAGCACTTTCACTCACAGTCAAATTTAAAAAGATGTAATATGTCCAAATATAAAATAATCAATAAATGTCACAAATGTAAAATAGAGTAAGACGCATGGATCAGACAAAAATGGCTACTAATATTGCAAGAAATGCTCCATCAGGAAAACATATTCATTATTAAACCTGTACTTTTATAGTTATACCTATTATTTTTGCGCACGACTTTATTGCCTTACAGTTACAGATTACAGACGAGTGTTGAAGTTCCGTCGAACACCCGTTTTAGTTTAATAAATAGATTTTCATGAAGTTTGGTATTAAATATGTACTGAACTGTAACTACTTATTATAATTGTAATAAATCAATGTCATATATAAATGTAATGTAACCGGCGTCGAACCAAAGTTAACCAAACACATTTGAGACTCGTTTACCTACTTAATAAAATAGTTTTGACAAACAATTCTTTGCCGTGAAATTATGCAGGCATTTTGACTGTAGATTCCCACATGGGACAACACTTTGTGTGACACATGTGTTGTTCTAGGTCTGGATGTTCTTTGTATCCATTTTATGTATGTTTGTAAAGTTTCCCGTGACACAGGATAACCTAAATCCTAAATGTATATTGAAAAGATTCAGAAAAGAAAATTGAGATTATAATTATCTGTGTAATTATTATTTTAACCAAGAAAGCTGTGAAGGTTCATACTAACTCTCTGTATCTTAATATACTGTTATTGTACTTAGTAAAGTAAAAATATATCTGTGTTGTAGCACTTGTAGGCGCAGTTGTAGCTCCGTGGCGGCTAGCGTATAACCTGCTGACACAGGTCAAAACACAGAACAAATGGGGTCAAAAGGTTTTATCTCTTTGTAAAGACACGACGCGACACTCTGCACTTAGCATAGCATAACACGTTGAGGTGGTATTTGCTAACTTCACAATGCAATTTACTAATTATATCTTCTCACTACATTTACTAAGAAGAATTGCTATAAATATAGGTCATGACATTTAGACAGTAATTCAGATATTTGATATACATATTACGATATAAAAATTGTAGAAGCTTTGTGTTTAATATTATACCTATTGCTATTTAAAGAATAGTCACCTCACCCCTTACCTTCCACCGTGTAGTCTGGAAGCCTTTTATACAAAAAAAAACTTCAAAGGAAATTTTAAACGTCTACTCTTTTTTCGTCCAAACCTGTGGCAGTGATTTTGTGTAGAGACTGAAGGGTATAAATATATATAACAGGAAGCCGGAAAAACCATGCTAATTGATTTTACGTTACCTTGATACACATTTTATATGACTACTTTAAAATTTTAATCAATCAATGATATCATTTAAAATATTAATGTTATTACATAACATTAGGAGTTAACCCGAAAAAGAATTGTTGGGTTTTCTTTATAAGAAATTCCTAATGAAAGCCCAGAGTATGAAAGGTTGACGGTATTTCACGCCTGTGCCTCGGGGAGCACGTGGCGTCGCGGCGTCGATCTTAGTTGTCGTGAACATCTATGACAACCGGTGGGAAGTCAGAGCCCTTAAATCTATAGGTACATCTATACTCTAGTCTAGTCTATACAAATAAATAAAGTATGTTTGTAATATTATAATAACTGCTTTTTACTAAATGCATATTATGCATGTTTACACGATACATAGGTAGGTATACCACAATAACATTTTTTATTTTTTCTGTCCGTCTGTTTGTTTGTTTGTTCCGGCTAATCTCTGATTTTGACGGGGCTTTCACTGGCAAATAGCTGATGATATAAGCAGTATCTTAGGCTACTTTTTTAGACTAGCTTTGCCCCGCGGCGTTATCCGGGGCTACTGTTGTACCACGGGTAATGCCGCTGGGCTCATCTAGTATATATAATATAAGTTCACCCACAGGGTTGTGTGTGGTCTGATGCCAGTCACTCCGTGAAAAAACTGATATTCGGGCAAAATCCCTTGAACAAATTATTCTTGTTATTAATAAAAACCAAGAATAATAATAAATAATAATAAATATTTCGGACATTGCAGCGATAACCGACATACACGCGGGTGGAGCCGCGGGCAACAGCTAGTATAAAATAATTTTTAGTATCTATGAACGGACACATTTGTGCCCTCCTATTTCCACGATAGCGGAAGGCACAATCGTAAATTTGCTATTAAAAAATTGACAGGCGTTGGAAATTTATTTGAAGAGACTGAATTGGATTGAGTTAAATTCTTTGCTTGCTGTAAAGGAAGAAAAGTGTGATACTATAATCAAATCAAATCAAATCAAAATCATTTATTCATCTAAGACACCAAGTGACACTTATGAACGTCAAATTGAAGCTATAGTTAAAAATCATAGATCGACACAAACAGAGGCCACAGCATGTGCTGTATTGTCGAGGTAAGTTAGGCGAAAACACCAAAATCTACTGCCTGCCTGTGTCGATCCATAACTTCCAGTTTCCAAAATGCGTAGAGCTCATGAGAAGAATACTGGCAAAGAAACTCATGGCTACTTTTTTTCAAAATCTGATTTTCAGGTACAATAGTGTTAGTATTACATGTAAGGTAAACAGTATGCAAGCTGTTGCCACCTGAAATTCCTTTTATTAAAAAGCTCCAAAATCTAACGCGCAAACAAACAAAAAACACTCAGTGATAACGTTGAAGGTTTGAGTCTATTAAACATAGAACAAAATAGAAACAAGGTGCACATCCACTTACATTCAGTTGCAAAATCTACTGTTGAAAATAATTCGTGACTGGATTAAGAGGCTAGGGTTGCAGTTGAACGAACCAGAATAATAGTATTGTCTAAAGAATCGCTGACTAGGCCGACCAGTCACCCAAAGCAGCACCCGTTCACGAGTATGACGCATGGACCAGCCATCATCTCCTTCGCCATATCAGAGGGAAGGAAACGACCCGCCCCACGACGACACCGCAAGCAATGACATTTTAGTGAGCATGACAAACCATAGTCTAGATACTGATAAAAATCACTACTAATTAAATTACCATGATAATCGCCACGCATTACTTTCAACTAACAATGGTTTGTTAATATTTAGCTTTATTAGAAGACAAAGAAGTTTGTGTGTATCTATTTAAATTCTAATGACACCTTAAGCCCATGACTGTTTGTCGTTTAGATAATCGTTGATCGTATAGTAGGCTTTCCTAATAAGGTGATTTTTTACAGTTAGCTTGAATTTATTTACAGGAAGGTCAATTACATGTATAGGAATTTTATTATAAAAACGTACACCAAGACCTTCGAACGAGTTGTGTACCTTATGTAATCGATGATAGGTACCAATGAGTTTAGATTTGTTTCTAGTATTAATATTGTGTACATCACTGTTTTTCTTATAGTCATTAATGTTGTGTCTAACAAACATAATATTAGCAAATATATACTGTGATGCAACAGTTAAAATACCTATATCTTTAAACAACTCTCGAAGAGAGACTCTAGCACCTAAATTGTACATTGAGCGGATGGCTCGTTTTTGTAGAATAAAAATCGTTTCAATATCAGCCGCCTTGCCCCAAAGTAGTATACCATAGGACATGACGCTATGAAAGTAGCTAAAATAAACTAACCTAGCTGTGTCCGTATCAGTGAGCTGACGTACCTTCCATACTGCATAAGCTGCCGAACTAAGTCTACCCGCAAGGCTATCTGGGCTCCCCATTGAAGTTTACTATCTAATGTAATTCCTAAGAATACTGTTGAGTCTACAATACTTATGATTTCATTATTTATAGTTAGATTAGTGCCTAGTTGTTTTACATTTGGCATAGTAAATCTCACACACTTTGTTTTATTTGAATTCAGTAGGAGATTATTCGTTGTAAACCAATTCAATACATCATTTAGTGCCCACATCGTCAAAAACTGTTTTCTTACGATAGACTTTAAAAATAAGTGACGTATCATCAGCAAATAGAACTATATCACAGAGATCTTTTAAATAATATGGTAAGTCATTTATATATATGAGAAAAAGTAGAGCACCCAGTATGGAGCCCTGCGGAACGCCCATAGTAACAGGTAATCCAGATGACCTCGCACCATTGACATCTACATGTTGAATTCTATCTTTCAAGTAGGAAACGATTAGCTCCAAAGCAATACCATTAACACCATAATGCCTAAGTTTAAGATATACAATAAGATATACAATTTATACAATCCTAATATAATATTATAAATGTGAATGTAAGTTTGTTTGTTACGCTTTCACGCGAAAACTACTTATCCGATCATCATGAAACTTTGTAGATACCTACACAATACATATTCTTGGAGGTAATAAAGTAATATAGGTTATAATCCTTTTTATTAAATGCGAGCAAAGCCGCGGACAAAAGCTAGTATTAAATAAATTGATAGTCAATAGTCATTTACTTAACTAATGTTAAACCTCGTGTTAAGAAACAGTAAGAACCAGAGGAAAATGATTCCATTAAAGAACATGTCAAAGGTAGATACAGTACTTACTGCGTTTATAAATTGCGCGGCAACATGGTAAGTAGGTACGACTGAATTTAGTTGATAGAGAGTATAGGTGATGCCTATTGCTTATTAGTAAAGGGCACGCTAGACAATAAGCTTACTTTACAAGAAAGACCCAAGAAAATAGTCAGCTGGTGTTATGAATACCTACAATTCATCTCGGTGTTTTAAGAATGCTAAATGTCGCCCCATTCACCCCAATCCAAACTAAAATTCTAAATCCCAAATTACCCCTTCTCGTATGCTGCCTCTGTGCTCTATGACGCGGTACTACCCTCGCACAGAAAATCAACGTAAAATGACAGCGTTCGTGCTGTCGTGTTTCGTTGGTGAGTGCGAGACCGGGGGCCCAATTAGTCTAGTCAACAAGTTTCATACTTGTTGACTGGACTAAAAGATGCAGTAGCATCACTAGGCCGCCATAGTGTGGGTCGCCATACTGCACTGTCTGCATTCGCAATGAGTATGGTGACCACCACTCTTGGATTCTGCTTATGTTTTCCATCAGGCAGAGCAGAGTCATTTTGGCGGGCCAAACATAAAAAAAAAAAAAAAAAAAATGGTGGCGTATGCGACTGCTGTGCTTGAGGTCTCGGGTTCGATTCCCGGGTCGGACCAAATGTTTGTATGATGTGCAAATATTTGTTTCGGAGTTTGGGTGTTTTCTATGTATAATGTGTATGTATTTATAAAAAAAAAAAGTATATATGTATTTATATCAGTACCACATAACACAAGCTCTGCTTAGCTTGGGACTAGGTGGCGTTGTGTGTTAGATTTCCGAAAATTTTATTTATTATTATTATTCAGTTGTGATTTTTAGGTTTTTTGAGATGGACGTGGCAGCATTAGCCGCTGTGGCAATTTGTCTATACAGTTCGAGCGCGCAATGTGGAATGGGCCACGAGACCACGTGTAGATGCGTACCGCCATCCATCGCTGGCCCACTACCTTGATGTGTGGCCGAAAAACCGACACCGACGCCATCCCACGACCATCGCACGCGCCATAAGCCATCCGACACCACTATGCCCTCCACACGCTGGCCCATCACAGTGGACCATCGCGATGGCCATTCGTGTAGAGGAGCCATTACGCGTTTAACTTTCAGTGAAGATTTCAATAAAATTGAGGAAGAACAGACTACTCTTTACCGCGATAAGTGATAACCGACACACACGAGTGTGGAGCCACGGGCAGAAGATAGTTTTATATTAGGTCTTTACCTATGAAATTGCCGTTCTTCAGTACTGGTCATTTCAAATAAAAAAAAGTTTGTAATGGCTCTGTATTCTAAATTCAAATTAATTTTGTTTTAAAACCATGACATTCTATTTACAAACTCAGTCTTTTGTTTTCTGATTAGCGTTGTATTTTCATTACATTTGAACATTTTTCGTCATAATGGATACTTTAAAAAATCGTGTAATTATGGAATATGAGTTCCGTCGTGGCACCAACGCGACACAAACGGCACGTAACATCAAAAACGTTTACGGAGAGAACTGTATAAACGAACGCACAACCCGTTATTGGTTTTCCCGGTTCCGTTCTGGAAATTTTGACTTGAAAAATGAAGCTCGTGGTCGTCCGGAGACTTTGGTTAACAATAATGAATTTAAGGCGATTGTGGAAGCTGACGAATCTCAATCTACAGCTGAGCTAGCAGGAGCTTTTAATGTAAGCATCGAAACAATATTGATCCATTTGCGACAAATTGGCAAGGTAAAAAAGCTTGATAGATAGGTGCCCCACGACCTTAACGATCGCCAGCGCAATGTACGCGTCGCGTCGATATGTCGACGTCGTCGTCAGTTGCCTTGCGCTGCTCAACAGGCAAAGAAATGAAGGAATTTTGAAACGAATTCTTACGTGCGACGAAATATGGATTCTGTTCGACAATCGAAAGCGCTCAGCAAGTTGGTTAGACCCTGGTTCAGCACCAAAGCAATGCCCTAAACCAAAAAGGACCCCTAAAAAGGTGATGGTCACTGTTTGGTGGTCTAGTGCGGGTGTGATTCACCACAGTTTTTTACAAAACGGCATGAGCATTAATGCAGATGTATACTGTGAAGAACTGGAGAGAATGATGGAGAAGCTTGCACATCTGCTACCAGCTTTGGTCAATCGGTCGTCCCCACTGCTCCTTCACGACATCGCGCGAACTCCATACTGCGCAACAGACAGTATCCAAGCTGCAAGAGCTGGGGTTGGAAGCTCTCCCTCATCCGCCATTCTCACCAGACCTTGCACCTACCGACTATTACTTTTTCCAAAATTTAGACAACTTTTTAGTGGGTAAAAAATTTAATTCCCGAGGCAGTACAAAATGCCTTTGAAGAGTTTGTTGCCTCCCGTCCAGCTGATTTTTACAAGAAGGGCATCAAAAAAAATGCCAATGCGTTGGCAAAGATGCGTCGATTGCATGGGTGATTACTTCGAATAACAGAAATAAAAAAGTTTGAAAAAATAAGTACTTTCACTTATTGCATACAAAACGGCAATTTCACAGGTAAAGACCTAAAAGTTTCTAAGAACTTGATCATTGCCAATTTTCACTTCCCATTACATAAACAAAAACATCCACTTATTTGCGTTCAATATATTTATTAGTCTCACACGGTAAATACACAATTTAAGTAGGTAATATAGGCCAACACAATAGCACATTATATATCGATCTCGAGTTAATATCACAAAACACATAGAAATTCAGTTACGAAATAGGACTATTAAGAAGCCTC
The DNA here is from genome assembly GCA_949125395.1 of Diaphora mendica. Lineage (NCBI taxonomy): Eukaryota > Metazoa > Arthropoda > Insecta > Lepidoptera > Erebidae > Diaphora > Diaphora mendica. The sequence continues at coordinate 415,725 of OX421330.1, forward strand.
TATTGCACATCTATATAACTTTATGTTGGCTAAGAGCAGCCATACACAGCCACCTTAATGGCTCATTCAAAGCCTCAAAGGTAACAAATTGTTTATGTATGTTACATTGTAACTTAATAGAGAATACACAATGGCGCAGCAACTGTTGACCCATGCGGGCTATAGAACGCGTTTATTATCTGTCTATTCAGTGAGTATAAGTTGAGTAATAAATAATACAACACATCGAGATAATATCTTAGTTCTAGGCACACAATTCCATTAAATTATATTGTTACGAGCCGGGTATTCAATAATTAAAAATAGTCGGTTAATTACCAAAAAAAATAACACACTGTTTATTTACAACCCTTTTACTATAATAATTCGCTATGTCACTTGTTAATCGCACTAGAAGATCGCTTCGATATTAACTCCGCTGTATCGTGAAACAATACTGACTCGTACGGGTAACCCAATCTGCTTATATATGGCTTTGAAACCCCTAGAAAGATCTATAATATTCGATAGAACATTCTACACTAAACAGAAATTACCAGAGTGAGTAATCTAGCGCCATCTAGCGTCGAATATCAGAGTTACTCCACAGTTGCGCACTACTTGACACTAGATGGCGCCTTCAATTCAATTCTCGCGACTGGTAGATTATTCTAGACTATTTTTCTCGAAGGCGCAACACTGCCCCCTCCTAAGACATGCTCGTCCCGAGCATAATCAGTTCCATAGTATCGCGCCAATCGATCTACGTGAACTATCTTTGGGGCGCCTCTCGGACACTTCTGTATCCGGTAGGTAACGTCATTGATTTTTGTCACCACCCGGTATGGCCCTTCCCACTTGGCTTGTAGCTTTGGAGATCTCCCTTTACTGCGAACTGGATTATGGAGCCATACTAGAGAACACTCTTCGAAGCCCTTATTGTTCACTTTCCGGTCATATCGGGTTTTCATCTTCTCAGACATTTGCTGGCCCGATTGTCTGACATGCTCATAAATGTCATTCATCTTGTTCCGCAAGTCATTAGCGTACTCCGTTATACTTCGCGGGGTGTCAGGGGGTATTCCAGTGATCAAGTCTGCAGGCAATCGTAGTTCTCTTCCGAAGTTTGCAAAAGCTGGTGTTACTGAAGTGCTTTCGTGGACTGCACTTCGGTATGACAGAAGAAACGGTTGGATGTGTTTGTCCCAATCTTTTTGCCTACTTTCAACAACTTTTGCGAGATACCTCTCTAGTGTTTGGTTAAATCGTTCCACCATTCCGTCAGATTGTGGGTGATAAGAGGTGGTTCTGGTTTTGTGAGCACCCATTACTCGACACATCTCTTGAAATATTTGAGACTCAAAATTTCTTCCTTGGTCACTGTGAATTTCTAAAGGCACTCCAAAACGACAGAAGACTTCGTGCACTAATTTGTCTGCAACTGTTGATGCCTCTTGGTTGGGAATGGCGAAAACTTCTGGCCACTTAGTGAAGTAATCCATTACAACCATGAAGTACTTGTTTCCAGTTTCACTTTCAGGAAATGGTCCCGCTACGTCTATTGCAATTCTTTCCCAGGGTGCCCCAACATTGTACAATTTCAATGGACCTCTGCTACGTGTGTGAGGTCCCTTCACTGCCGCACAATTAGTACACTTGCGACACCAGTCCTCAACATCATCACGACAATGAATCCAGTAGAATCTCTCCCTTATCTTTAACAATGTCTTCTTAACTCCCATATGACCTCCTGAACATCCGTTATGGTAGAGCTGCAGAACCACTGGTATCTTAGCTTTAGGGACAACCATTTGCAGATGACAGCTGTCTCCTCAAGCGTTTTCCCATTTACGGCACAAGACTCCATCCTGGATGACTAGGCTATCCCATTGAGCCCAATAACTCTTTGTGGTTGAACTCAGCGATGCAACATCGCTCCAGTGAGGCTTAGGAGTCTCAGCTTTAATCCACTCGAGAATTGGTTTGATATCTGCATCCTCTTGCTGTGCTTGCTGTAGGCTTTCCTTCCATTCGATGCTAAGGTCCGTCTTTATTGTCCTTATAGGAACAGCTTCCTTTACTTCTTGCTTGGCACAGTGTTTGCAGTCTTCAGGGCAAGGTCTTCTTGATAATGCGTCTGCGTTACCGTGTGATTTTCCACTGCGATGTTCAATCATGAAGTCATATTCCTGTAGTAGCTCAATCCATCTCGCGACTTGTCCTTCAGGGTTTTTAAATTGTAAGAGCCACTTTAGTGCAGCGTGGTCAGTTCGGAGGTGGAATTTACGCCCGAGCAGATATTTATTAAAATGTTGCAGTGTCTTCACTACTGCCAGTAGCTCCCTTCTTGTGACACAGTAATTTCTTTCCGGTTTTGACAAAGATTTACTGAAATATGCAATAACGACCTCTTGATCACCTTTCCGCTGGGATAACACACCGCCAAGCCCAGTATCACTCGCGTCTGTGTCAACTATGAATTTATTTTCGGTATCTGGATACCCTAAGATAGGTGTGTTGCATAGACGTCTTTTTAGCTCTTGAAATGCAATGTCACAACTTTCATCCCAGCAGAATTGTCTTTTCTCTTCAGTAAGTTTATGAAGGGGTTTGGCAATATCCGCAAAGTTTTTCACGAATCGCCGATAGTAAGAGCACAAGCCCAAAAATGCTCTTACTTGGGTCTTATCCCTTGGAACTGGCCAATCCTTGACAGCAGCGATCTTTTGCGGATCTGTTTGGACACCCTCTTCCGAAACCACATATCCTAAAAAACTAACCTGCCGTTTGAAAAATGAACACTTCTTAGGACTTAACTTTAGGTTGGCACTTCGGATTTTCGATAATACGCGCTCCAGGTTTCGAATATGTTCTTCAAACGTACGGCCTACAATGACAATGTCATCCAAGTAGACCAGGCAAGCGTCTCCAGTTAATCCGGTCAGTACTGACTCCATCAGTCTTTCAAAAGTTGCTGGCGCGTTACATAATCCAAAGGGCATAACTTTAAACTGCCACAGTCCTTTCCCTGTAGAGAATGCAGTCTTCTCTTTGTCCTTGGGATCAATTTCTACCTGCCAGTATCCACTTTTCAAATCTAAGGTGCTAAACCATTTTACCCCTGTTAGCATGTCCAGTGTGTCATCTATTCTAGGAAGTGGATAGCTGTCCTTCTTCGTAATGTCGTTTAAACGGCGGTAGTCAACACAAAAACGCATGCTGCCATCCTTTTTCTTTACAAGCACAACAGGTGAACACCATGGGCTGGATGAAGGCTCTATAACACCGTCCCTGACCATTCCATCAATCATGGTTTGCACTTCCTTTTCTCGTGCTACTGGCAGTCTTCTTGGTCGCTGACGAATAGGCAACTCATTCCCAGTGTTTATTTTGTGTTGAACTAAACCAGTCTTTCCAATATCAGCTTCATTAGTAGAGAAAATATCAGCGTACTTAACTAACATTCTCTTAGCCTTGCCAATCTCTTCCCTAGACAAAACATCTTGACAGTCTTCCAAAAGTGTTGACACGTTGACTCGTGCATCCTTGCTAACATTTGAAGTAGTCAAGTCTTGGCATCGATGCATCCAATCCACATCTTCGCAAGTGCCAATCAGTGTGCCCTTATGAATCACATGTTGCCTGTCACTTAGATTTAGCACACGTACTGCAGGGATGTTAGTGGTACTTACTAGAGTCCGTGCGATCTTCCATGGAAGGTCATTATCTATCCTTTCAATAAGTACACACCGTTGCATTCGTCCGGAGTTATAAGGAAGACTAACTGGCATGATTGTTTCTGATCTGGGAGGAAGAACAACTTTCTTTAAGCTGTACACTTTTCCTGGTGACGCTCCTTCCATGAACAGTTCTTCTTGACTACATCTCAATACACCTTGATTGATGTCGATCTCACAACAATTGTTCTTCATGAAGTCTAGGCCAAGGATGCAGTCGTCAACTATATCAGCCACGATGACGTTATGCAGGTAAACTTGGTTGCCCAACTTCAACTCCACCTTCTGTTCGCCTCGGACGGGTATGCGCTGACCAGTGGCTGTTACTAGGTTTATTTGCTCACGGTTACAGGTGATGTCCCTCAGAAACCGATTTGCAAGTTGGGAACTGACAACTGTGCGAGAAGCTCCCGTATCAATCGTCAGCTTACATGTTGTTCCGTTGATTTCGCCTCTGATGACCAGGCTGTTCCCATCATGACTTTGCGAGATCGAAATCCTTGGGGCTCTTTGAACACCAGCCAGCACCCGCCCCGCAGTCCTGGCGTTTACTCGTTTCCCTGCTGTTGTTGGGCAGTACTATCTGTCGCCCTAATCTCCTGAGGCCGCTCGTATTCATTTCCTATGCTTCGCTTAGGGCAGCTGGACCGAAGGTGACCTTTTTCACCACAGGCGTAACACCTAGGGCTGTACCCCTTAAACCGGTCCCGCACAGGTGACGCCACAACCTCCCGGACCCGATGAGACCGATGATCTTGTCTCACAGCTTCCACCTCCAAAGCATGGGCCAGAGCATCCTTGAGAGTTTCATGGTGCCCAAGTCGCACAGCAGCTCTAACTTCGAGGTCACGAATGCCATCGATGAAAGCTTGCACCAGATTCCCGTCCACGAGCGCAGGTGCAGACTGGTATGCCTTACGGACCAGTTTCTCAACTTCCAGAGCCCATTGTTGCAAGTTCTCACCGATGCGTTGGGCACGATCCTTCAGCTGTGCACGAAAAACGTGCTCCAGGTGAGCGTCACCATATCTTGCCTCCAATGCCTCCAGCAGTTGCTCATAGGTTACCTTCTTACCGAGGGCTTCGAGGACGGTTAGAGCCTGGTCTCGAAGACCCAAGGTGAGCGCGGTCATAGCCTGTTCCTTAGTCCAGCCATTCGCCGTCATAACAGCCTCAAACTGGATCTTGTAGGCTGACCACGAAGATGTCCCATCAAACGGCGGTACTTTGAACCCCCGCACCGAAGGAACAGCAGTTACTGAAGTCGCCGCTCCGTCTCCAACTTTGAGGTTCCCTAATGCCTTCTTCACGTCGGCAATCTGAGTTTCGGCCTCAGTGATACGGTTCTCGTGTTGAAGAACCTGATCCTTCACTACCTTGAGTTCTTTGCCGAAGGTCTCGTGAATGCCTTTTAACAAGAGCATTTGTTCCTCCTGGCGACGAGCCTGGTCTTCCTTGTCCCGCTGCAGCTGTTCCTCCAAGCGGCGGGCCTGCTCCTCCTGGCGGCGGGCCTGCTCCTCCTTGTCCCGCTGCAGCTGTTCCTCCAATCGGCGGGCCTGCTCCTCTTGACGGCGGGCCTGCTCCTGGAGCATCACCATTAGGGCCGTGATATCTGGAGCTGCTGACGATGTGGACGGCGTGGCTTCCATCACTGGCTGCTGACCTTCCGGTGTGGGCAGTTGTGCACCTCCAAATCGCCTCAGGTCGGCCTCTTGCTGACGCTGACTCCTAGTTCGGATACCTTCCGTGTCTTCCTTTGGTAAAACCGGCATACCTTAATCCCACTTCTGACACCAAATTGTTACGAGCCGGGTATTCAATAATTAAAAATAGTCGGTTAATTACCAAAAAAAATAACACACTGTTTATTTACAACCCTTTTACTATAATAATTCGCTATGTCACTTGTTAATCGCACTAGAAGATCGCTTCGATATTAACTCCGCTGTATCGTGAAACAATACTGACTCGTACGGGTAACCCAATCTGCTTATATATGGCTTTGAAACCCCTAGAAAGATCTATAATATTCGATAGAACATTCTACACTAAACAGAAATTACCAGAGTGAGTAATCTAGCGCCATCTAGCGTCGAATATCAGAGTTACTCCACAGTTGCGCACTACTTGACACTAGATGGCGCCTTCAATTCAATTCTCGCGACTGGTAGATTATTCTAGACTATTTTTCTCGAAGGCGCAACAATATGTTAACTTAAACTATTAATGACTAGATATTTGAGCGCATTGCAACGCGGCAAGAGCAGTCGGTGTTTGCACGTGAATCTGAAACCTTCAGAGGGCGTAGTGTGAGCTGTGAGTTTGTTTGCACTCGCTATCGACAGTATTTAATGTGAAATAACTCACACTAACCCTTCAGATTGAAGGACTCTGCTGTAGCGTCGTTTACCGCCGTGTATTTAGCATTATATATTGATGTCTTTGTAGCTTATACATAAGTCAGATCATAAGTTTTGTTATACACACTTCTTAAGTTATTTTTTGTTGAGCATTGTATATCTAGTTAAACTAGTGAACTATCATAATCATATTATTATAGTGTTTTCACACAGGCGTATTGCATAATACCTTTTTATTTATTATTAGCTTATTATTGATTTTATTGGCATGCAGTTTTTATTCACATTTGTGCGCTTTAATCTACATATATTTATTATGGACATAATTATGAAGTCTTAACTGCAAGGGAAAATCTAAAAATATTAGAATCTTAACAATCATCTATAAACTTCAGAATTAAGTTTATATTCACACCATTTTATTGTAAAAGTTGTCCCTTCTTTTTAAAACAGGACTAATTCATATAATAGGGTCGCATGGGGTTGAGGAAGTTACAAGATGAATATGGTTACGAAGAAAGATTATTCGCGAACAACGATCGAGAAAGTTGATTTTTGAGGCACGAAATAACGAACCTTATATCGATATACATAGCGTCGAATATCGATTGGTTGTTGCGCGATTGTTTACGAGTTCGCCGACGGGCATATCCTTGGTACGGGGAACGTCCTCGTATGTTCGAGATGTTTCTCGAAAGTGCTAGTAAATGTAAAATATATATAAACAGAAGCTCTCGTGGGCCGCAAGCGGTTCAGTTTGAGCTACAGTGAAATAAACATCGAAGTGATATCAGTAATCAACCTAGCAACCTCGGTGACCATTAAGGATTGTTATTCGGAGTTTACTAGTAAGAGTGTTGTTAATAAAGTCTCTTTGACACGTCCGAAGGTTTATATACCAAACCCATCGAACCCTAACACGTAACAATATGAAAGCCTTTTCACACATAAATCTTAACTAAGACTGGCTTGCTTTATTTCTTATTACACTCTTAGGGTCAGAGCCGACAGACGGAGTGATGGCGAAGACACTAATTCAGTAACAATTTAAATTCAACCTAAAGTGATTAACAATACAATTGTATTTGATGCAACATAATTTATTTATTTATTTAATATAATAAATAAAAAAACTAACCGTCAATCGCCGTCATTTTATTTCGTTGCATCAAATACAATTAGTTAGTTTCTTCACTAAGCCTAAGGTTTTATAAATTAAAACAAAATATACAACTTTTTGCGCCAGTATTCAAATGCAAATTGTGTCGGAACTTGATAATACAACTTTGCACATAAATTCTCACAATGATTTGTAAATATCAATCAACTACACATAAATAACATTTCAACTATAAGTTCAGTATAAATACACATTTACCCAACTGTTCAGTGGATGGGTACTTACAAACTATGAAACTTTGAGATTCATTGGTCTTATAATAAATAGTAAACATTCACAACATTCTTGTCCTCTGATCACATCAACACATATTCAGTAAATCCTTACATTCACTACAATAATACTACTAATACATTTGCTAACATTAAAACATTCAAATATTAACATTTAAATGGGGTTTTAATATCAAGAAGTGTGTTTCCTAGTGTCTCACTGTGTCAGCCTTTTCGGTTTCAACATTTTATCATCTATTCTCACTTGTGTCATGAGATTCACATGCATCATGTTCTGCTGTGGAGAATTCTATTTTACTAGCTTTACTTCCCTCTTCTCTACTCTTTAGATTTTACTTAAAATTTGGTTTGTCTCATGAATAATGGTGAATGAAGCATTAACAAAGAAATGTAAAAGTGAATTCCAATATTATTTTCAAATGTATGAAAAAGATTACCTGCCTAAGTGAGCTGATATTTATTTTTTCAACTTGCCCTATTATTACATTACATGCATTACAACAAATTCAACAAACCGTATGTAACGTTAAGCAATTAATAAAAGAGATCTTCATTGGGGTCGATACCTAAATAATTGAACGGCAGAAGCGGTTCCATAGGCACATCTTGGGTCCAGTAGTAGAACAATGCGGACCTAAACCCTTCCGCGCCCGTACGGAAATACTTGCGAGCGTACGGCGCGTGGGTCGCAAACAATCGCAATCCGTCGACTTCCCATACGGGGTGATCCTCCATGTACCGCTCCGGGTCGCGACCCGCGTCGTCCGGCACGCAGCGCACCAGCCGCAGCGCGGGGTGGCGAGCCATCGACTGCAGGAACCGTCTCGGCAGCGTCAGGTCTAGGTCGAGCATCTCCAACTTCGGGAGCGCACCCGCGAGCTTCTCCGCCCCGGCGGCCGTCAGCTTGCAACACCACAGCTCGAGGACGCGGAGCTCCGGAGCGCTCTTGGCCACGATCGGTACGTGCTCGTCGCCGAACCAGCCGTTGCTGAGCGCGAGCTCGGTCAAGTTCTCGGGCAGGAGCTCGAGCATGTCGGCCAGCGCCTTGCGCCGCACGAGGCGCGCGCCCGTCACGTGCAGGCGCCGCAAGCGTCGCGGCCGGCACACGGCGCGCGAGCCCACCGCCGACAGCAGCCAGCACGAGTACAGCTGCAGCGAGCGCAGGTTGTAGCAGTCGCCGATGGTGCAGTAGGCGGCGTCGGGCAGCCCGGAGCAGCGCAGCGTGAGCTCGCGCAGGTGCGGCACGCGCGCGCGCAGCAGCGCCAGCATCTCGCGCCGCGGGAAGTGCACGGCGCGCCCGTACATGTGCAGCGCCACCAGCCGCGACGAGCTCGCCAGGTCGCGCAGCAGCCCGGGCGCCAGGTTCTCGTTGGCCACGAGCGTGGTGAGGCGCCGCACGATGTCGGACAGGCGCTCGTCCAGCACGCGCGGGCGCGTGAACACGTCGAGGTGGGCCAGGTTAGGCAGCAGCCGCAGCGCCTCCACGTGCGGTTCGTGGAAGGGCGCCGAGGAGTGCGCGGTGATCTCGCGGACGAAGCGCACCTTGGCGGTGAGGTCGTCCATGAGGCCGAACAGGTCGACGGGGAAGGTGGTGAGCAGCAGGCGGCGCGTGGCGCGGTGCAGACGGCGCTCGTCGCCCGGCTCGCGCAGCGCCAGCGCTCGCCGCTCCGCCACGAGCTGCCAGCGCCGGCACACGCGCACGCACACGCCCAGCAGCATGGGTGTCGACACGTACTGGAAGATCACGTCTAGAACTTCGTCCGGTAGAACATCCATTCTGCAGACCCATAACACCAAAATTATGTGTTATTTATACTGACTTTTCCTCGACGCGCAAAGCGGTCTCAATCGTAAATGCGTTCCATATGTTACTGTTTTATCCCTTTCCACATCATCTTAAATAGTATAGGATTTATCCTTCTTCGCTTCGATATTTTAATACCACTAAAACATGCTTTACATGCTTATCACAGAGTATGCTTATCACTCATTAGGTTAAGGTATCACACACACAACACATTGAAATGAACAGTCACAACAAACAACACACACACTTTCTGTATTAACAATGTACTCTGTGACACACACTATAATACAGAGCACAGCCACAGACTAAAAAGAGATACCACGCACGCACAGACTAACTAATAAGAGTCCACAGAGTCCAATGAGGAAAGAAAATATAATGCCGCGTTTACATGCGTGGCACGCCTCGACAACCCTCCACATACACACGCGTGTAAACAGGCTGTTTGGCTTGGGTTGCGTGAACTTGCGTGAGGTTGTGATAGCTTGTTGCCGACCCGAGTCGGTGTCGGTTTTTGAACACAGATCAAAGGAAGCGTGCGCTCGCCGCTTGCTACGAGTTTACACGTTGGCGCGAGGTTGGTGCCGCTCAGTGCAGTGTTGCCGGGTCTTGTCAGAAGTTACCTGAATTATTAAAAAAAGCTGAATATTAAAAGAAGTAAATATAACTAGATATTTATAAAAATTATCTTATTGTTATTAACGGGTAGCATGTGTAAAGATTTGATAAATGAGACATTCGATAATAATCTTATTGTAATTTATAGCGGGCTTGTCAATAAATACACTTTGGTAGAGTATACACTAGTATAATGTACGTAGGAATAACATAACATACAAACTAGTTTAAGAATTAAAGCGGGCTAAACAATTAATAATGTTCGTAGGGAGTAAGTACTATGATCGGTGACGCGTGTGGTTATCTTCGCGACCCGTTGCGCACTCCCCGCGCGCAGCGTAGCTCAGCGTGTCGCCGGCGAGCAACCGACGCGGCGCAGTACTCTAAAAATCGTGCTGTGCGCAGACGCCAGTATATTTTGGCCCGCGGCTCAGTTCGCTATTAAGCGAGCCGGGGGCCGACCTCTATTGGTCCGCTTCGGAAAGCTGGTATCACACGCTATAAATTTAACTTGACAGAAATGAAATTACTGTATGCCACCTATGATCCACAATAAAGATATATTCAATTGAATTGAATGTTAGTGGCTGAGTGATCGCAGTTATTGTAATTAAAATTATTATTTTAAAAACCGCTAGAAAAATCCACCAGCCACAAAAAACAATATTTCGCCACAAAATGAAGGATTCAAACCACCAGTTTTAGTGGAAAATCCACTAAGTTGGCAGCACTGCCAAAGTGTGTGAGTGCATGCGAGCCAATGCGAGCGCTTGTAGTTTGTGAGCGACTGTCAAGTCCTCGCACGCGTGTAAACGTAACACGAGCGTTTGTGAAGGATTGTAGTTTGTGAGCGACTGCCAAGTCCTCGCACGCATGTAAACGTAGCATAAGGAGATGAACTATTCTACTATACGAACAATTCATTATACAAATATATATAAGATCGACACATATATACAAAAAAGCATTTTGTCTCTTTTTAACTTATGTTTACTTTGGTGTGAAAAGAGAGATAAACATAGTTTAGTGAGCGTTAATATTGGCAACACTTCTGAGTGACGTCATGCACTTGTCAATTCGTGACCGGCGACGCCATTTTACGCCCCAAGTTCTGAGGTAGATCTGCTGTCAAGCGGTTGTTGTTGGAAATTTTGTTTTTGTTTTCGTGCCAATTACGGCTTTAAATTGATTTTTATTGTATCCAAGGCTTTGCCCTAGACATGAAAATCATGCCTTCGTGCTCCATTAAACAATCTGGTGCAAGAAAAAACAAGAATCATTGTACATTGACTCTTTACAGGTTAGTACAAAAATGCATTGAAATTGTTCAATATTTTACGATTTTGTTTATTGTATTGTATTAAACATATTCTTTTTATAATTTCCGAAGACGTTTGTTAGTTTTTGAGGTTCTCAATGGTATTATTTGCTTTGTTTCACTTTGATTTGTTTACATACGATTAAGGATAGTGATGGTAGAGTTAAAGTGTCGATACTTATATTATTATATAAAAAAATATGTTAACATGGTGTTTTCTTCATCAGATTTCCTGTAAATGAAATTTTAAGAAAGAAATGGATCGAAATCATTGGTTTGGAAAATATAAACCCTCAACATAAAATGTGGTATGTCTGCTCGATGCACTTCCAGGAAACATCCTACAACAAAACTCTCGACGTGACGCGATTACGTGACTGCGCAGTGCCCTAACCTGAATGTGTGAATAAATATTACAACTATTTAAAACGTGTTTTATTTACTCAATTTGTTATTTCGCTCAATGTCAACATAATATAAGTACTTTTTATGTTGATATCGGTATCCCAGAACTGTCGGAGCTACGAAAAAATAGGTAAACAACGATATACATTCTCGTTGGTTTGAATGCGGAGGTATTCTGTTCTTTCTTTAGTCTTGTTGCTGATAGAACGGATAGGGCTGTTTTCATAGCCGATAACTAATAAAGATAAAAAATAAAAAAACAATCGGATTTAACTATAATTATTTAATGTTATTATTATTTTTGCAATTTATAAAATATTTCAGTTAAATATCGATATCGACATTTCGAGTCACTCTACATAGGTACAACCCTATGGCAGCCATTTTATGCGGCAACTTCTTGTGTAGGTAGGCACGATAATTTTGTAGGTATGCGTAGTCCATGTACTGTAGGTCAATGACAGAGTCCAAGTACAATGTTTAAATTAGGCCGAGGCCGCACTATGGCTAAACCGCCGCGGTTTTTAACCGCCTGATTTTGTGACAAAAGGAAATGTATGGAAGCGGCCACACTGGCGGTTTTTTACCGCGACTGATTTTAAAACCGCGGGCGGTTCTGTCCAGTGTTGCCAGAAGGTTACTTTTGTAACGTTTCAGGTGATTTTTCATCTCTTGGTTACTTTTAACGTTACACAAATAAGATTTTTTTGCCAAAATTGGAATGCTTGGTGTCTACATATCGAGCGAAGTCCAGTTCAGATAATTGCATTCTTGCAGATTCCTCCGTAGAGACGTTATTGAACTGAGGGCCCTACACTCGTATTATGCCGCCATAAATCTGTAATGTCGAAATTCTTATATAATAAGCATAGACCTAGAGATAGGGCCATCTCAAAAATTAAGAAACCAGGACAACAAGCGTAAAATCCCCGGATATTTGCGGTCATAATCCGAAATCTTTCATATTTTTTTAATTTATTTAGTCGAAATAAAAAGAATACATAGTTCAATTAGTCGAAACAGTTCTTTTATTTATTTTCATAGGTATTCAGTTTAATAAAATTTTGTTAGTTTTCGTCGAAATCAGTGATAGAAAAGTAAAATCTCACAGTTGTGAAAATGCTTTTCGAACAGTAGTATATTTTTCACAACCTTTTTTTTTTAAACCAGACTAATTTGACAAAAATATATTTAGGTTGAAACTCATAAGATATCATTCCAGTATTCAAGCTCTAAGTTTTTTAGTCTTATCTTCTTATTATATAAAAATCAATTGCTATTGATTTGTCTCGCTAAAACTCGAGAACGGCTGGGCTGATTTAGCTGTTTTTGGTTTTGAAATGTTCGTCGTAGTCCAGGAAAGGTTTAAACTGTTAAAAAATTAAAATAACTTGAAAATCCAAATCTCACGTCTACGAATTAGCGGGCACAGTAACAAATAAAAAAAATTCTGCTTAAAGTTTTCATCAGCAGTCATATTAAGTTTTTTTTGTGTTTTCATCTTCACATTGGCACATTCAATGGCAAGAAACTTTCTCTATTTCAATCATCCAAGATTTTTGAAATGGTTGCAAGTAGGTATCCTTCTGGTTTTAAAGACTGAATTATATTTTTTTCTAATGCTTTTATTTTTGAGTAAATGATGTGCATAATTGAATGCATGAAAACAGGTATGCCTCCAATTTAAAAAAATCAGATCAGGGGGCTTTTTTAAGCTTTTGAAATAATCCACATTCAGGAATCACTCGATAACTGGAAACAGATTTCGCCAACGCGTCTTTGAATGATAGAGAAGCTGTTTATACTCAACCTCGGCTGTGTCAGAGAGTTCTTTAAGAACTTTTTAGACTGTAGCCTTTATTATTCCCAATTTTTATGTTGTTGAATCAACATCTACTGGCAATCAATCACATGCGTGGTGCAGTGCGTTATTGATAATGTGCGCAGAGCATCCTACACCAACTATTTTCGAATTCAGATTTTGTTTTAACTTATAATATGGAATTATAAAACATTGTTGGTTCCATGGCGCTCTATTCCACCGACGTTCGTATTACAATTATCTCCAGAAAATGCAACACATTTAGTTAAAAGATCATGCTGTTGAAGTTGCTTTCTTATAATCTCAGTAATTATCTCAGATCTGTTATTTCATTATGATTTAGTTTTCTGGTGGTTTTAAAAGTTCAATCTAAGGCTGAGGCCGCACTACGGCTAAACCGCCGCGGTTTTTAACAGCCTGATTTTGTGACAAAAGGAAATGTATGGAAGCGGCCACACTGGCGGTTTTTTACCGCGACTGATTTTAAAACCGCGACAACCGCGGGCGGTTCTGTACAGTGTTGCCAGAAGGTTACTTTTGTAACGTTTCAGGTGATTTTTCATCTCTTGGTTACTTTTAACGTCACACAAATAAGATTTTTATTTAATACACTCCCCTATCTGCCTCTGCCAAAATTGGAATACTTGGTGTCGACATATCGAGCGAAGTCCAGTTCAGATAATTGCATTCTTGCAGATTCCTCCGTAGAGACGTTACTGAACTGAGGGACCTATACTCGTATTATACCGCCATAAATCTGTAATGTCGTATTCTAAAGTTTTAGGATTTTCATAAAACTTTTAAGAAATTCTTATTTAATAAGCATTGACCTAGAGATAGGGCCATCTCAAAAATTTTGAAACCAGGACAACAAGCGTAAAATCCCCGGAATTTTGCGGTCATAATCCGAACACTTTTATATTTTTTTTATTTTATTTAGTCGAAATGAAAAGAATACATAGTTCAATTAGTCGAAATAGTTCTTTTATTTATTTTCATAGGTATTCAGTTTAATTAAATTTAGTTATTTTTCATCGAAATCAGTGATAGAAAAGTAAAATCTCACAGTTGTGAAAATGCTTTTCAAACAGTAGTATACTTTTCACAACCTTTTTTTTAAACCAGACTAATTTGACAAAAATATGTTTAAGTTGAAACTCATAAGATATCATTCCAGTATTGAAGCTCTAAGTTTTTTAGTCTTATTTTCTTATTATATAAAAATCAATTGCTGTTCGTTTGTCTCGCTAAAACTCGAGAACGGCTGGGCTGATTTAGCTGTTTTTGGTTTTGAAATGTTTGTCGTAGTCCAGGAAAGGTTTAAACTGTAAAAATATTAAAATAACTTGAAAATCCAAATCTCACGTGTACGAATTAGCGGGCACAGCTAGTAACAAATAAAAAAATATCTGCTTAAAATTTTCATCAGCAGTCTTATTAAGTTTTTTTTGTGTTTTCATCTTCTTTATTTAGAATATGTACTCTGAACATTCAATGGCAAGAAACATTCTCTATTTCGATTATCCAAGCTTTTTGAAATGGTTGCAAGTAGGTATCCTTCTGGTTTTAAATACTGAATTATATTTTTTTTCTAATGCTTTTATTTTTGAGTAAATGATGTGCATAATTGAATGCATGAAAAACAGGCATGCCTCCGATTTAAAAAAAATCAGATCAGGGGGCTTTTTTAAGCTTTAGAAATAATCCACATTCAGGACTCACTCGATAGCTGGAAACAGATTTCGCCAACGCGTCTTTGAATGATAGAGAAGCTGTTTATACTCAACCTCGACTGTGTCAGAGAGTTCTTTAAGAACTTTTTAGACTGTAGCCTTTATTATTCCCAATTTTATTTGGGGTCGGCTTGTTTAAGTGGCAAAAACTTATTTTTTTGATGTTGTTGAATCAACATATACTGGCAAACAATCACATGCGTGGTGCTGTGCGTTATTGATAATGTGCGCAGAGCATCCCACACCAACTATTTTCGAATTCAGATTTTGTTTTAACTTATGGAATTATAAAACATTTTTGGTTCCATGGCGCTCTATTCCACCGAAGTTCGTATTACAATTATCTCCAGAAAATGCAACACATTTAGTTAAAAGATCATGCTGTTGAAGTTGCTTTCTTATAAGCTCAGTAATTATCTCAGATCTGTCATTTCATTTCGATTTGGTTTTCTGGTGGTTTTAAAACTTATATCTAAAGGAGAGCTAGTTTATCTGTTGGCAACACTGTTCGCGGTTTTACCGTAGTGTGTGCGGTTCGGGCGGTTTTGCGGTTTGGCGGTTTAACCGCTGACTGGAAAAAACCGTAGTGCGGCCTCAGCCTAAAGGAGAGCTAGTCTGCTGGCAACACTGTTCGCGGTTTTACCGTAGTGTGTGCGCTTCGGGCGGTTTTGCGGTTTAACCGCTGGCTGGAAAAAACCGTAGTGCGGCCTCAGCCTTACAATAAAAGTGTTCTGTGATTTAATTCTTAACTTCTTACGAAGTTTCACTTCTTCCGCGCGGAGGGACTCCACGCATTTTTTTTATGTTTGTTTCCGTAACCGTAGCGAATTGATGACCACCTCCTTTTTTGAAGTCGGCAAAAATTTTTAATGTTCTAGAAGGGATTTTAGTCACTGGTGAGATGTGACTACTGACTCCGAGTTGGAAGGGGAAAATGCTGGGACTATACTATTTCCATTTCTTGTGGAAACTTGAACGAGCGTCTTTTTTACATTATTGAAACATTATTTTAAAAAAATATGACGCTTACGCACGTACAAGGTCATAGCAGATGGATGGAAACTCATAGGGATGGAGCTATCGATAAACGTAATACGATAATAGACCCGATATTTTTTTACAAAGTGTAAGAAACTAAACTATTGCCGGATAATTTTGTACAAACTTATTAACTAATATTACATTTCATTACAAGATTTAATTATATTACGTTGATTCTTTATTAATTTATTTTAATCAAAATCTGATGAATCGCCACTGTCACTCGATGAGCTCTCCCTAACATATATTATAAGTTCCTGTACTTCTATGTTATCGAATGCCACATGAATTTCCCAATCCGACGCTATAATGTTTTACTTCCGCACATGCATTTTTAATAAATCTAACATCTTGTTTGCCGTAAAAGGGGATGGGTTTTGTTTCGAGCGGCGTGTCCTTTGATTTGTGCCCATATTAGTTCTTTAGCATTGTACTGGCAATGATACGGCGGAAGTCGAAGAACCCAATGACCACATTCGGCAGCTATTTCGTCGGTAATATATCTTTTAGGGAGGCTTTTTTTGATTTTAGAATATTTACTAATTGTACTTTTAGTATTATCCACATTTTCGCCATGACGTTAGAGCCAGTCAGTTATCTCGTGTTTTTATTGGCCTGCGTCAGCATTTTATCAATTTGATTGGAGTGATATGTAACATTGTCCATAATAATTATCGACGGTTCTTCCAGAGATTGCACCATTTCTTAGATTGCATCATTTCTTTAAACCATCCTTCGTAAATCTCTGCGTTCATTTCTTCTTGGTAGTCCACTGTTTTCTTGGATTTAAAGGCCAGTAAAGCATCTGACACGAATCCTTTCGTAGACCCTGCATGGCATATGATAAGGCGTTCACCTTTTCCCATTGACACTGAACTAGTGGAAGCGGCGGTGTCGTTAATCCAGTTCTTAGATACTGTGTGGTTTGCATTTAACCAAGTCTCGTCAGTGAAAATAACATTTGACCAATCTGATATCTTTTAGGCTTCGCTCAAAAATTCGCAGCCGGCCATAGCAACGTCGTGACGCTCCATCAATATTTTACGTTTGTTCGATTTTTTATAAGAAAATCCCATTTTTCAAAACTAAGATAAATTACGATTTTTGGCCATGGAACAAACCACATTCACGTAAAGAAATAACAAGTTCTGTATGCGTTGGAATTTCTTTGAGCAAGTAATAGTCATTTAAATGACGGCGAATAGCGACAGCGTCGAAGTTGTCAACCGATGTCACACGACGTGGTTGGCGTATTTTCTTCGGCGTACGAAGCTTATTTTCCTGTGTGCCACTTGTACCGGTAGTAATTTTTGAAATTGTAGGTCCACTTATTTCTAATGCGGCCTTAACACGCTCTCGCACTTGCGACAGTGGTAATAGCGGGCCACCATTTTGATACTCTGCTTCAAAGTAATTATGAACCTTGATCACCAGTTCTCTCGCCTGCCTTTTCAGAACAGATCCTTTATGCATTTTGACATTTGACAGCTGGGACAGCAATTAACACGGAGGAACACAAAATACACAACGTAACCTATGTATGGATAATGTGAAAAAACTCAGCGAACAGAAATGTAGTGACTTTAAAGCACGACCGTATTGTTGCGAGTGACAGATTAAAACAAACACAAAATGATGGTGGGTTATTGAGTGTTCCCAGCTTGCAAAAATATATTTGAATGTTTTTGTTGTATTTGTCTTTGTTCAAAAAAATACATAATAAAGATATGCGATCGGTATCATTACATATTTGGTCACAACACTAAAACTATCAAATTAGAACTGTCATCGAGAAAAGAAATGAAAATAATTTGGTTTCCTTCTTTTGATCTTTCTGACACTATGTTTATATTTCGCAAGTCTTTACTCAAATCTAAAATTCGAATAATTGTACAAAAAGTCACACTTGCTGGTGTGACAGTGTGCAAAATAAGCCGTCAGTGTCTGTCATGTTCATGTCAGTGTCAGTTGCAGCTGTCTACTTGCTACTTGTCATCTGACGTTTCTGTAACTCATTCTTTTTAGCCTTTTCAACCTTTTCATATTATTTATAATTGAAAAGATGCGTTATTTAACATTTAGTTTCTTGAAAAACTGCAAGAGCAAAGCGACAAGCTCCACTCTAAAGCATATGATCAGCGGCGGTTTGTTGCAACCTAAAGTTCCACCTAAACCTATTGGTTAGTTTCTTTAATTTTTAGCTTAGAACATATTTCATGCACAGCCTTTAACAGTCCACAGCTGGACATGAGCTTCTCCTTGGAAAGGAGGCTTTGGCCTACTTAAACAACTCTGGTCAGACGGGTTGGTCAAGGGTTTATGTCAAGTTTTCCTTCTCTCGCAGTGCTAGTGCGCTTCCTTAGTCAACTCTTACAGCACACATGAGATAATAGTAATCATGACCGTCACCACACAGGTGCTGCTGTAGTACCCATACAGGTAATACACATGTTCACCATTTACATAAGTACTTATCCTCGATACTTTCTTTATCAACACACATGTGTAGAGTTAACATGCTACCTACCTATTTACCAAAGTTAATAGCCACACCATCATCATCAGCCTATCGCAGTCCATTGCTGGACATAGGCCTCTCCAATTGTGCACTCCTCCCAGTCGTCTTGGGCAAATCATCACTCCACCTGGCCTTTGGACATCCTATACAAATATGGCCAGCCCCACCAATTAATAGCATATTCAATAATTATATACTTACTGTAAATATTTACACTCAAGTTTATTTCAGCAAATGAGTTAATAATATACTTTTAATTTCAAATTCTATTTCAAAGTGTTTACATTTGACAAACTGACTGAACAGACAAAACAGAATTTGCAAAGGATGGAAGTAAGATGGATTATGAATTTCTTTTTTTTTCTAAAAGCTGCCTGATGGAAAGCATGGGTATTCAAGAGTGGTCCTATCCTCATTACGAATGGACCATGGTGTGCTGACCCACACTATGACGGCCTAGTGAGATGCTTTTTCTACTTAAAGAACTCAGGCTGATAGCAGCAGCATAAACATGACATAATTTTAATATACGATTTCAGCTGACCCAAGCCTGATAGAAATAGCTCCAACTTGGAAAGAAGATATGGAGCCAGAGTTACGTAAAAGTGTGCTACAAGATATGCAAGTGATCCCTGAGTTTGTGACAAAGGAAGAGGAGGCCGCCATGCTTGCAGAACTGGACCCACAACTGAAGAGAATGAGATATGAGTTTGATCACTGGGACAATGTGAGTATTATCTATTGATCTACCTTAAAGAATTGACTTTAGGAAAGTCGAATCTGTGAACAATAGAAATACACTACAATTCGCGCACTACGAAAATAAATCGTCGCATAGGGACTATGGTCGTTTGCGATATTTTTTCGCACTTTAAAAATCGCAACGAATAAAAATCGTAGTGCGCGCATAGCCTAACCTCTACATATTTATAACATCATTGATTACTCCATTATACCTAAAATCATTATAATCAATTAAATAAAGTTTGTACAGAATTGTGAAAGTATTTAAACGTAATTATCAGGCAATTCATGGTTTCCGTGAGAAGGAGATCGTCAAGTGGTCGGAGGTAAGCGAAGCCGTGCTGACTCGTCTTAAGTCGGTGGCCTTCATTCCGGGGACAGGCGCGGGGGAGCCCCTGCAACATGTTCATGTACTGGACCTCGCCTCTGCAGGGTATATCAAGCCTCATGTTGATGCAGTTAAGGTGTGTATATGTATAATAAGTATTATTAAATATATTATTTACCTAGCTTTTGCATGCAAAATTAAATCAAATTTTGTTGTACTTCAAACACAAAAAAACTTTGTGTGTGAAGTACAAGTACATATATCTGTGTACATATATATGTATTTTAATAAGAAGCTTTATCTCATCAAAAAATTCAGTGGCTTAGTAGTCATTATCATGGTATGGCAGGGCTACTCTTCGCTTCCCTACTGTGGAACTATATGGAGATAGCTCCTTACTCACAGTTCGACAGTTGTTTATTATATATGCTGTACTTAAACAACATTCGCTGTTGTCCTTTGACACCACAGTTTTATCCAGACGCCGCAAGTACAGCGTTTGTATAACCCCAGCATTTCTGACTTTTCTCACAGATCTTGCTCTTTTTTGGGCGGCTATCTGTATAATAAACTTAACAAGGAACTTGAAATATACCCAAGGACTAGAGCATGTGTGAGAGAGGAGGTATATAAATTTTTAGTTAAACTAGACTATGAGGAAACAGAGAAACTGTTAATTGTACAAAAATAATAGCCTAGATATGACGCACACATAATGCACACACACGTGAGCACTCGCGCACACACACACACAAAAGCGCGCTCAAATACACACCAAATTAGATATGTATATATTTTTTTTGTTTGTATTTTCTTTGTTTTTCCTTCTTTTGTTTCTTGATTCCTACATGAATGTACAGTGTTTCACTTTCTATGTTTTGTCTGTGTAATGGAAGCCTGGTTATCCATGTTCTCACCTAGTTTGGACACCAGTCTCCCAATAAACAATGTGTATTGTAGAATTAATAATGTGTCCCATACACATTATTAATTCTACAATACACATTAGAAACACACAGAAAAATAAATAAATTATTATTATTAAAATTATTACTCTTGCGCTAGGAATGAATCTGTGTTCGTCATGGAAATTTACTCCCAGTCCTAACAGCTGATACATGTTTATAGTTGCACTGCAATGAGTTCATATTGTTACGAATAATAATAATCTTCAAGCCTTATCTGCGCACAAAAATACACACACACTTCTTATCGATCTCCTGAGGCAAGGAATAATGGACCTTATTTCTATAATTCTTTCTATATGTATAGTGTCGGATATCGATTGGTTGTTGCCTAATTATTATTAACTTCGATTATTTTTATTAGAGTTTTTTCGAGACGACTCTCGGGAGTTCGATCGTCGTTTCTAGAATGGAAGAATAATAATTATATGAGTATAAATAGAGCGTCTCGCGGGCCGCAGGCAGTTCAGTACAGTTTGAGCTATAGTGAGATAAACATCGAAGTGATATCAGCGATCAACCTAGCGACCTCGGCGACCTATAAGGATTGTAATTTAGAGTAGTATTGTGATTTTAATAGTGGTTTTAATAAAGTCTCTTTAACACGCCAAAAGGCTTCTTTCTCAATTAAATCGAACCCTAACACGTAACAATATTATTATGTTAGGCAAGCCAGTAACATAACTGAGGTAATAAACAACATACTCATGAATTAGATGATCATCAATTTAGTCCGTAAATGTGGGTCTTCTGTCATCATCTCTAAGTGGTCATACCATGCTGAATGTAGATGAAGCAAAAGAGGTGTGTCAGGATCATAGTAAGCGGAGATGAATCGTCTCTGCCTATCGCTAGGTAGTGAAATGGCGTGATATGAAATATAGAAAGGTATGTGTGGTGGTAGTTCTGCGGCGAGGTGATAGCGGGGCTGTGCCTGGTGTCGGCGGCGGTGATGCGGCTGGAGCTCTGTAGTGACGCGCGGCTCGCACTTGACGCGCTCCTCGCCCGCCGCTCGCTCTACATCATGCGGTGAGTGGTGAGACAAGCACACACTCTGAACTTTTTTTTAATCGACTTCTGCGTTAGGAATATACATCATGTGCGGGTTACAAACATACATGTAACGGACACAAAGAACACTCAGACCCAGAACAACAATTTGTGGATCACACAGTGTTTTCTTATATGGGATTTGAAAGTATGCTGAAAATATGCGCAGTAGAAAGCGGCGTGGCGACCGCTTAAACCACTAGGCCAACCGTGCAGTCAATTTTCAATTAGTCGAAACTCAAAATTGATATTAAACTAATTGAACCCAAAAAGTAATAAATTGTAATAGCCAGTTCGTTCAAAATAATAATATTAACAGTTGAAGAATCTCAAAAGTATATGATTCAGAATTTGTTCGCGTTAAGAAAATAGTGACTTCCGAGAACTTATCGTTTTGTACGAAAGTATCAACCTAAAAAGCGCAAAAT
This sequence comes from Diaphora mendica, assembly GCA_949125395.1. Classification (NCBI taxonomy): domain Eukaryota; kingdom Metazoa; phylum Arthropoda; class Insecta; order Lepidoptera; family Erebidae; genus Diaphora; species Diaphora mendica. The sequence goes on from OX421330.1 coordinate 437,991, forward strand.
GTGACTTTTACCTTCTCAATAACGATATTAAAGGTTATTACGAGCAAACTCGTAAAAGTAAATAATAGTCTAAATAATATAAAGGATAGTGATAAATAAAAGAAATTATTTCAATTATTTATTGTATTGTCATCGGTCCTTGATAAGTCTATTTAGTTAAAATGAGATTTTTCAAAGGAGTTTCTTACAAACAACCAAACATACAGGTGAAGTTCATAAATAAAAAAAACCTTTGGCACTCGGGGACTGACGCGGTAAAGCTATTGCATAGCATTTTTTATCAACTTATGTAGTTTATTTATTTATTTTATATTTATGCAGTATTTTATTTCTTTGAACATGTATACTTACGGGGCGATTATGCAGTGATTGTGGCATTATAAAGATATGATAGATACCTATACACCTATATACTTTCTCACAAACAGCTGCTTACGTATTCGTCCGATTTCGGAGCGAGCTCGTCTCGATTCGTGCGAGCTTCGGGTGTCAGGTTTAATTTTCGTTACGGAATTTCTTGATTCGGTCGCCGCGCTCAAATCCCGCGATATGCGATAGCTTAAAAATCGTGTAAAAATGATTTGTTTTGTTTTAATTTAGGTAACAATTGAGTAATACGATCGTTTCTTTCTCTCCCAAGAGGCTCAGCTCGCTACAAGTTCACGCACGCCGTGCTGGGCGGCGAGCTCAGCGCGTGGCGGGGCGAGCCTGTCCCGCGCCAGCGCCGCGTCGCCGTCATCTGCCGCAGCCGCCCCGCCAGCCCCGACCCCACACAACAAGAAACCACCCCCACCCCAGACCCCACCAATCCCGACCCCCAAAACCAAACACCGAATAACTACTTAAAAAATTGACCTATTCCCGATTTAAATTTTCATGAAACTAAAATGTCCACACAAAAAAATTGGAATGAAAATTTCCCCTATACTTGACAAGTGTGTCGACAAATTGAGTTTAGTAATAGATATGTCGCAGCCAACTGGTTAAAATAGCCGTTCAATCATGCAGCTAGCCCTTTGATTGAACAACGCCATTTAATCACACGGCTGTACGTCGCTTAGCCGACTTGTTGACTGCAACGTTCAACACTACAGTTTAACGACGCTTAGCCAACTGGTTAAATGGCAAATTACCTGCGTATATTAGGTTATGGTTATTTATTTTTTCTTTTAAAACAAAAATAACTTGCTATTAAAACAAAAAAAAAACTCTAACCTAACCTTTCGCCTCCTTTCGTAACGCGGACGCTAGTTCAATAGCGCTGTCTCTCTCTCGCTCTCTCTACTAAAAAGAGACTAGACTGTTAATTGAATGGTTAATGCGCGGTGATAAGCTGAACTAATTCAATTAGAAGGCGGCTTTTGTATCAGCTGTAATGTTGAACGTTTTGAGCGCCTCAAATATTCGATTAAGAAGCTAGACGTGTGATTGAATGGCGTTGTTCAGTCAAAGGGCTAGCTGTTTGATTAACCAGCTATTTTAATCAGTTGGCTGCGACAGATATATGTGACGATACCTACAACTTTGTGATATTTAATATTAGCACATTGTAAAGGCCAGTGTAAATACTCCCTGACTAATTTGAAAACTGAAATATTGCTGTTAATAACGATAATTGTTAAAGCTTTGTACCTGTCTGTCAACACTTACATTTAGTAAAATAGAAACACACCTTAACGCTATCTACCGAAAAACTCCAAAACTAATATAGATTATCCTACATCGCGCAATGGAAGTTCGTGCGTCGATAAATAGAAATTATTTTTCTATATGTCGGAAGGGCACGAGAATAAAACGAGCACATGAATCACAGATACAGCCAATCTGGACTATAGCCAAACACTAATCACTACTAAACGGATACGAATTGACTTAAACACCATCAGCAACCCCCACGAAGGGGTTGGGGCAACGCTCACTCCTCCGCGGTGCCCTGTGGAACTCGCCACCTAGGCTAGTAATTCCTCCACTGGTGAATACCGCCTCGTACACACGATATAAAACACAGAGATACAATTAATCACAAATCAAATAATAGAAAACTACTAAGACTCAGGAGTGACCCATGTCACAATCAAGAGATATGGTCGTCGCGAGATCTGAAGAGAAACTGACCGGTTTCCGATCGCGCCGCTTTATATAGACTCCATTACTACCTCGCCCGACTCGTTCGACGGAACCGTTCGATAGTGGCAAATGTTTGTAACACTTTTATTATTTGGATACCCTTATTCTGACATGGCCGTAACCGAATGGCCATAACCAAAGCTGCAATGGAGAAATTGAGAAAAATTTGGGGAAATCAGAACATTACCAAAGCCACCAAGATCAGGCTTGTACAATCGCTTATATTTCCCGTTTTCCTATCCCATTCCCATTTCAGCACGAACGGGCCGGCTCGACCGGGGCGGTACTACCCTCGCACAGAAAATCAACGTAAAATGACAGCGTTTGTGCTGTCGTGTTTCGTTGGTGAGTGCGAGACCGGAGGCCCAATTAGTCTAGTCAACAAGTTCCATACTTGTTGACTAGACTAAAAGATGCACAAGCATCACTAGGCCGCCATAGTGTGGGTCGCCATACTGCATTGTTGTATTCGCAATGGGTATGGTGGCCACCACTCTTGGATTCTGCTTATGTTTTCCATCAGGCAGAGTAGAGTCATTTTGGCAGGCCAAACATAAATAAAAAAAAAAAAAAAAGACGTGGACAGTACGCGAGTTGGAAAGAAGGAAAATAGATGGTCTGGAAATGTGGTGCTGGAGAAAATGTGTGCGGGATATCGTGGACGGAGTTCCGTACTAACGAGTCCGTGCTAGCGGAACTCGGCATTACACAGCGTCTGTCAACCATAGTACGGTCGCGCATACTGCAGTACTTGGTACTTTGGCCATGTCTCTAGACGGAATAGTGACTCAATAGAGCGACTGGTGGTGCAGGGAAAGGTGGAGGGATCAGACTCCGCGGCAGGACCGACAGGTGAGGTCCACAATCGGAAGCCGCATGTCTGACTGCAGCCGGCAGTCTGCTGACAGGGTGCTGACCGCTCTGCCAAGAGTGAAGCGAGTTAGAAGAAGATTCTGACATACCTATATATTATGAACTTCCGTAACAATCATATTACGTTATTATTACCACATTATCGATTGTTATTTCTGTCGCCAAACCAAAAACCGATACTTACACTGTACCTTTCCTGTGATGTTAGTTGTAAAAATAGTATTTTTTCATGTTTATTATATTGTTATTAAATTATTATTGTTGTTACACAAGTTTTTTACTTACATCAAATCAGATTATACTTCATTTAAGTTATATTACAGTCCAGAACACCACATTTGCATCAGATTGTATATTTGCAAGGTAGACAACCTTGCAAATATACAATCATGCATGCGTAGAGGTTACGACTACATATTATATATCACATACATGTCAATGTGCGTTCCATTCTAACTGCAGTGTCTCATTACTCGTCAAGGACGACAAATGGAAAAATCTACTTTTTTTAAATAGATTAGGGGGCAAACGAATAGACGTATCGCCTGGTGGTAAGCGATTACCGCGCCCATGGACACCCGCAAAACAAGTGCGTTGCCGGCCTTTGGGGGATGGGGATATGGGAGGGTGTGCGGTTGGAGTATGGGCCTCCGGTATCCTCACTCACTCGGCGAAACAGCGCAGGCGCTGTTTCACACCGGTTTTCTGTGAGGCCGTGGTATCACTCCGGTCGAGCCGGCCTATGCATGCCGAGGCGTGGCTCTCCCACGGTACCATTGTAGAAACCAAATACCTACATCTGTATGAATTTCTTTAGTCATTGATTTTGATATGTGAAATATAATTAAAAATGAAAGAATTGGTGATTGTTGTTAGCAGCAAATAAAACAAGTTATACAAGGTATGTATCATAATGTATTAACGATTTTAACACAAAAATTCCTGTCTTACAGGAGACTTTGTCAATCCAAAGTGTATTAGAATCTTACTTATATACTAAATACCCCTTAATCATAAACACTGTTATTCTCAACTTTAAGGCCATAACTTTAGAGTTGAAAAGTAAAATTTTAACAAAATAAAAAACCGACTTCAAGAACGATCAAATCGATCGATTTCTCTTGGATGCCATCATCAGATCTTAGTGTCCTTATCATGGAACCACCGTTGGGATATCTCCTGTCCATTTAAAAAGAATCATCGAAATCGGTTCATAAACGACGAAGTCATCCGCGAACACACATAAAAATAAATATATACGGTAGAATTGAGAACCTCCTTTTTTGAAGTCGGTTAATAACACAGAATGGTTCTTGAAAGTTTATGAATAAGGGAGTTAATGGTCAGTCACTTGATGGAGATAACTACAGCGGTTAACTACATCAGACTTTAGACGTCATCTTTACATAGCTTAACATGAGCCCGAACATAGACATTGGCCAGTAGTACAACATACCATTACACAACAAAATAATCTATTTTCGTTCTTTTTAAACTGCTTGTGTTCTTTCCAACAAGAGGTTATTAATAACTCATTGTTCTCAAAAACTAATTGTAGTCAAAATTAAAGGATTTTTCATCCCCTCATCTCGGAAAGAGTATTTCTGCCCTTCGCTATCTGAGTGCAAAAGCCGTTTTTATCCGCTAGAGGATAAAGTAAATTGCATTTAGAACATCGTGTGCACTAAGTTTGTGAATTCAAAACATCATTAAACTTATTTACTTCTACCTTCATGGTGCCGAATTCATCCTACAATCTTTTTTTATTTGTTAAAAACTCAGACTCGGAACCTTGGTGTACTTTTTTTTAATTTCCTTTGCCCGCGCCATTTTCTTTTTTTTGCATTTAGTCATTTCCTCGCTGAGGTGGGATGAAAGTTACGTGTTGCACTCGAGTGCAAAGTGCTAACGCTCAGGATTCTAATTTTAGAATCCTTCGCTTGCTCGGTCATCAAAATTGAGCACTCGGTTAAATAGCAACTTTGCACTCTTGTATAACAAATAACTATTTTATTATTAAAGATTTTTGCTATTCCAAATGATGCCACACAATTTGAATAAAACCTTAACCCATTAAAATACAGCTTAAAACGTATTTTGTAAGCACTGTTCGTTTCGCGTTCGATTTTCAGCTCTATTCCAATGGAATAAGGTTTACATATATTTCATTTTGATTTAACAATAATTATTTTTACGGGAATTAACGCGATCACTTATTAAAAGGTATTACATACCTCTGATTTGCCTGACGTTTTATACTTGTGTATGTGTAATACCTTTTAATAAGTGATCGCGTTAATTCCCGTAAAAATAATTTTTATTATTTCATTTTGATTCTTCTGAAACTGCATTTTTAGCAACTATTTCCTTTCAAGTCATCAATAAACAATAAAAAGGTCCCTGACTGACTGATTCATAAACGCAAAGTAAACCGATACTTTTTGTGTTGTAAGCACTTAAAAAAAAGGGTTATTTGGAAATTTCACCCTAAGGAAGAAAAATAAAGGTATGTATGGAAGTTAGTCATTTTCAAAGTAAGAAATAATCACGCTAGTGAAAACAAGCAATAGCTAGTTACGAAATAAAAATTAAATACCGTCATCAACGGTCTTTACTAGCACAATAATATTTTCCCAAGAATTAACAAGTTGTTGCCAAGATGATGTTCAGTGCATGCTAACATCAGCCATGTCCTCGGCGTACTGGTCGCGATAGTCCAGGTCGTCCAGCTCGTCCACCTCCAGGTACTCCACCTCGCCCTCCATGTCCTCGCCCTCCTGGAACTCGCTGCCCTCCTCCTGCTGACAACATAACATTCTATATGTTCTGTCATAACTAGTGTCTGTTAGCTTAGATCTTTTGACAGGAAACAGAGGCGGATTAACCCTAAGGCCAAGGAGGCACGAGCTTAGAGGCGGGTGCGCCTACTTTTTTAACATTTCAAAAATATACGCCTCGTATATTAAAGAAAAATGAACAATACTTCTACTTCGACTACTGCGAGTTGAGATTATTCTATATGTCGGAATGGTTAATAGTATGGGAGCTAATTTGACTACGAGACGTAAGCGATGTAACGTCATTGCTTCGGTGAAGTCTAGTGAACAGTGTTCGTTGGCCGGGCGGAGCTCTCTTACCGATTGGCCACCCCGCGAACAAGTCTAGGAACTACCTTACGGCTCGTTGTTTCATTTTAAGTTACCTCCTTGATAATGAACATTATTTGTTTGTACCTACTTGGTTTTGTGCACCGAAAATACTCGTTTTCCGACATTATAAGTTTTAGTAAATGGTATAGTATAGTAATGTGATGGTGTGGTGTGGTGGTGTGGTGGTGTGGTGGTGTGGTGGTGTGGTGGTATGGTATAGTGATGTGGTGCGCCGGTACCTGCGTCACGTTGTTGACGTGCGTGGAGCGGTGCACGCGCGAGTGTCTCTTCATGGCCGCCACCGAACCGAACCTGGTAAATATTAATTAAATTTATTTTTTTATGTAAAACTTCAACAACATAATATATAAATTAGCAAATGGTATACTAAAAATAAATTATTACTTTGTAAAATAGGATATGATAAGGAACATTTTTTGTTTTTCACGTGACAACGTCTTATAATTCGATGGAGCCGGCTGCACACACGAAAAAACATGACTCGTGCGTCGTTACCTCGCTCTGAGGCGTTCCATTTAAGGCTTGAAGTGCAAGCTTTCGTCATTTCACCAATGTTTCGTTATGACGTTGTCACGTTAAACTATCGTCCGTAAACAAACTTTACAGACAACTATTTTTTTTTCAAGACTGATATCAGGTGATTGTCGCCACCCATGGACATAGTTCCTGGGTGACCTGTATCACTACCTGCAAAAATCGTTGATGGGAAACCATCTTTGGTTTAGACTCCAGCAACCTTATTTGGCCCAAAGCAACAAAAGCATGGTTAAAAACTGGTACGGACAACTTATAAGCGTGGGTATCCCATAGGACAGATGTGGTGGTGGCTAAGTAGTGGCAGGTATTCACGTCTATCTGGATGCCGTAATAACAACACTTCTTGGAGCGCTGGAAACTGCTGGTATTACTTTCGGAATAATAGGGATCTTATGCTGTGCCCAGAGTGGCACACCATGTTTTTTTTTATGTACTAGGCGGGCAAACGAGCAGACGTATCGCCTGATGGTAAGCGATTACCGCCGCCCATGGACACTTGTAACACCAGAGGCGTCACAAGTGCGTTGCCGTCCTTTGGGGGATGGGGGGGGGGATAAATTGAGGAGGGGTATGGGGAGTGGTTAGGGTATGGGCCTCCGGTATCCTTCCGAGTGGGGGGGATAACCGTTTACGGTGTGTACTTCTCCCCCAACCGGAGTTTGAGCGACTTCGAGGCCTTTCTTAACAGCTTGGAGACCTCGATGAAGCGATTAACGTCTGGGCACGTCCTCGTGCTGGGGGACTTCAACGCAAAATCCATTGCGTGGGGGTCCCCCGGGACGGACGCCAAGGGCAAAGCCGTTGAGGAGTGGGCGGCTTCGGTGGGCTCCACCAACACGTGCGTGCGACAGCAAGGGGGGTCGATAGTGGACCTCTCGTTCGCTACCTCTGCTGTGGCCGCACGAGTAAGGAACTGGTGTGTCCTGGAAGAGGTCGAGACGCTCTCGGATCATCTTTATATCCGATTGGAGCTCTCCCGGTCCCAGGGCCCCAGTAGGGGTCACACGGCGCGGCATCCTTCCCGTACTAGAGGAGGCGGCCATTGTTCAATCTTGGCTGTCTCCGCAGGCCCCGACCGAGGAGGTCGGCGTGGACGTAGGGGCTGGCCGTTTTCGCAATGCGATTACGCAGATTTGCGATACGGCCATGCCCCGCGTCCAAGGTCGTCGGCCTCCGCGTAAGGAGGTCTACTGGTGGTCCCAGGAGTTGGCGGACCTCCGTGCGGCTTGTACTCGTGCCCGGAGGTCCTACACCCGCAGCAGGCGACGTCACCGTGGAGACGGTGGCGGGGACCAGCTTCATGAGGAGTACCGCGAAGCGCGGAAAACTCTGAAGCTGGCCATTTGCCGCGCCAAAGAGGAAAAGAGAAAGGAGATGCTGGAGGGTCTCGACCGTGACCCCTGGGGTCGCCCATACCGTGCGGTGCGTCAGAAGCTCCGCACGTCGGGCCCCCCCCTTACCGAGACTCTCCAGCCCAGCTTCCTGCAGGAAGTGGTCGTGGGCCTTTTCCCTGAGCGGGCGGAGCACACACCCCCGTCGATGGCCTATGCGGTCATAGACGACGGGGGTAGAGAGGACGATGTGCCGCCCGTTAGGGAATCGGAGGTTGGGGCGGCTGTTCTTCGGATCCGTTCCAGGAACACCGCCCCCGGGCCGGACGGGGTTCCAGCCCAAGTGATGGCCCGAGCCCTCGACCATATGTCGGACCGCCTCAGGGAGGTGTTGGACGCTAGCCTGGCGTCCGGACGCTTCCCTGAGTGCTGGAAATGCGGGAAGCTGGTCCTGTTGAGGAAGCCGGGACGGCCTGCCGATTCGGTCGCGGCCTATAGGCCCATCGTGTTGCTGGACGAGGCGGGTAAACTTTTTGAGAGGATACTCTCTGCCCGCATCGTCCGGCACCTCTGCGAGGTGGGGCCCGACCTGTCGGACGCCCAATTCGGATTCCGAGAGGGGCGTTCGACGGTCGATGCCGTGATGCGCCTTAGGGCCGTGACCGAAGAGGCAGTGAGCTGTGGCGGCGTGGTGTTGGCCTAAATAGAGAGTTTTAACAGCAGACGGTGCCCGCTTCAGTGCGGGCAAGCGCTGGGAGGGGTCCGGATGTGTTAATAACTGCAGTTCCCGGATTCCTCTCTTCACAGGCGCAGAGTGGCACACCGTGTGGTTTTAGTCGGTTCGAGTCCGACACACCGCCCCGCCGTAAACCCCGGTGGGGTGACGGTCCGACGGGATTTCCACACGTTAAAAAAAAAAAATGGGCCTCCGGTATCCTTACTCACTCGGTGAAACACAGAGCAAGCGCTATTTCACTCCGGTCTTCTGTGAGGCCGTGGTATCATTCCGGCCGAGCCGGCTCATTCATGCCGAAGTGTGGTTCTCCCACGTATGGTGTTAGGTAGTCCGATTCCTACACACCACCCCGCCACAAACCCGGGTGGGGTTTTTGGCGGGGTGGGGGGGTGCTGGGTGCGTTAAAAGAGAAGCTACTCACGTCCGTCCGCACGTGTCGCAGGTGGTGGAGGGCGGGGCGGGGGCGGGGGCGGGGGCGGGGGCGGGGGCGGGGGCGGGCTCGTCGGGCTCCAGCGCGTCGCTCGTGTGGCACTTGCGGATGTGAGACATCAAGTTGCTCCTGAGAATATCACACATTATTGCATTATACTACTATTTACTGAATAAAGTTTACAAGTTTATTTTCTTTAATGTTTTTTCTCAAATTAGGTTTTGATTAGTTTAAGTCTTCCGAGTTTCATTTGTTACTTCTCAAGTTAAATTTCGTATTTTAAGGATATGAGGATGTAAGTCTGATAAACAATTTGTAATTGATAATAAATGTCACTTATATTTATAACTAGCGACCCGCCCCGGCTTCGCACGGGTGGATTTCAGATGCCCCCGCTGACGACACGATTCGTGCATTTTAAATCTGTAATATCTTCGAATATGTTCATTTAAATTAGATACTGTAAAGGACCATTTTGATCTATATTAAATGCACAATGTATTTAATTTACTTAATTGTATAAGGATTCATTCTGTATTGATTAAAATCACTTCGTAAATAAGTCATTATTTCTCGTAAAAAGAAAGGAATAAAAAATGGTTGTTGTGGGTTATCCCTAAGAGATAGACATATACCGTCGCGGACTTTTTTGTAGTACTTTTTAAGGTGTATAATACTGTAGTACATTATTTTGATCTATCTCGTAGGGTGCAACCAGCGTTTGCAATGTAAGCGCAAAAAAATGTGTTTATTTGCTACATCACATTAGAAATCTCGAAAATTAACAGTCTTCCCATACTATATTATGCATTTATTATACATAAAAACCTTCCTCTTGAATCACTCCATCTATTAAAGAAACCCGCATCAAAATCCGTTGCGTAGTTTTAAAGATTTAAGCAAACAAAGGGACATAGGGACAGAGAAAGCGACTTTGTTTTATACTATGTAGTGATTGTTTATTATATATTTTACAGTCGTCGATTCGCTGTATATAGTCACATCGGTTTGCGGTTCTTTAGTTTTGCTTTAGCTAATAAAAAGCGGTAGATTTGTACTTTCAAAACTTATTTGATAACATTCTATAAATTTTTAGAACTTTTGGCACACGGAAACGAGTTAGCTATATTCAGTATCTATTTTTCATATTACACAAAAAAAAAAATCTTTTCTCTGTAATTAGGAAAAGTAATATAGATTATATAAATAAAAAAATTGGTAAAAAAAGTATAATAGACAAGAAAGAGGGTGTGTCACCTGGTGCCGAAGCGCAGTATGCAGGCGTCGTACCCGCACACGAACTGCTTGGCCTGGCGGTGGCGCAGCAGGTGCGCCGACAGCAGCTCGGGCGTGTCGGCCGTGCGGAAGCACGTGGGGCACACGTGCGGCGGCGGCGCGGTGCGGCCGTGCGAGGCCGCCGCGTGTGCGGACAGCGCCGCGCGGTCCGCGAACTGCGCGGCACACGCGGGGCAGCGCGCCGGGCACGCCGCCTCGTGCCGACGTAATTCCGCTGCGGAAGCCGCGCCGCGCCCGCACAGCTGGCACGACAGGCTCGTGCCGCACAGAGACCCTACCGACAACCCGATATCTTGTACCACTTCTGACAACAAGCATTCCTTAACTCTAGCTCCCTTATCTTCTATATTATATGTATAAAAGCGAAATACCACTCGCTTACTAATGACGAAATCTCAGAAACTATAACACCTACAAACTTCCGCTAAGACAAGATATTACAAAACTCCACCCCTAAAGGGATAAAACGGAGGTTGTAAGATTATATGAAGATATATGAAGAGTCCTATGTTTTTGAAGTAAGAAACTTGAAATTTTAAATATATGCTCTATAGATGGTGTGGAGATGTACTAATAAATGTAATAGGTCTTTACCTATGAAATTGCCGTTTTGTATGCAATAAGTTAAAGTACTTATTTTTTCAAACTTTTTTATTTCTGTTATTCCAAGTAATCACCCATGCAATCGACGCATCTTTGCCAACGCATTGGCAGTTTATTGTTGCCCTTCTTGTAAAAATCAGCTAGACGGGAGGCAACAAACTCTTCAAAGGGATTTAGTGGGTAAAAAATTCAATTTCCGAGAGGCAGGCGGTTTATGTGCAAACTTCACATAAACCGTCTACTAAATAGTCCGAACAAAGCCTAAACATTTGGTTTGGATAGGTGAGCCCGTTCTTGAGTTATAAAATTACAACGAAAAGTGGCATTGATTTATATATATATATAGATGATGGAACAAAAACTTGGTAAATCATGAAATACTGTACAAATAACCAAGACAAACTGTTAGATCTATCTATGCTTATAATAAAAATGTAACAGGTCCAATTCTGTAAATTAAAGATATTTTGAACATTTTTTTGGAGGGCTCTCTATAATCTATACTGAAGACAAAACTGTATTTTTTTCATTTTTGTCTGTCTGTCTATATCTTGGCCGCGCATCATGCTTAAACTACTGGATTCAATTTTTTTTCTTTATTAAAGACAACTCCCGCATTAGGAATAAACATCCTGTGTCGCGGGGGACTTTACAGACATACATGAAACGGACACATTTAACACCTAAACTCAGAACAACAATTTGTGGATCACACGAAGTGTTGTCCCGTGAAGGATTTGAACCCACAACACTTGGCGAATTGACACGCGGCGTGGCGACCGCCTAAACCACTAGGCCAACCGTGCAGTGCAAATTAAACTTGGCATGATTTGATTGAGTTGATACTACGAGGTTTCTTGGAGAGAGGGGATGAAAGTCAAAATATGTACTTAGTTGTAATTCAATAACACATAGTCCGATTTCTTTCATTCTTTTTTTGCTAGAAAGAAAAAAAAAAAGATAACGGGAAAGGTCTTTTTTTTGTCCGCGACTGTACACTGCTTGTGGGAAGCTGAGACAGATATGTAAATATGGTGCTACGAAGTTCGGCGGGTCAGCTAGTGAATAAATAAAAATCTTACCTAAATGTGCCTTCAAGGCAGCCTTACTAGCGAACTGTGATCCACAAGTCCAACAAGAGTGCAGTGAATCAACTGGATGTGTGGCGAGATGAGTACGGTAGTCATTGGGCTTTGGAAATGATGCTGGGCACACTGAACACTGGTAGACATGATCTCCTCGTGCATTCCGTCCTCTCTCCAGTTCATCGCTGTCTGCAGCTGCAGCCGCGGCTAGAGTATCACGCTCCACCATTATGATATCATCCTCGCTATAAGCACCATCAGGGCCTGCACCACCCACTACAATGAACACGTCAATCTTCTGGGTAAGCTCATGTAACCTGGAATAATGAAAAAAAAGTGCAATTTGTAGACAAATAAAAGGTTATAGCATAGCTATCTGGTCAGACAAACTCGCAATGAGAGATAATAAGCTGAATTAAATAAAAGTAAAAACATTTATTTAATTCTACTACTTCACTAGTGTTACTCGCCGTTATTGTTTACAACAAAAACAAAACGCTGCGGGGCAAAGCCAGTCTAAGAAAGTGGCCTAAGTTACTTATATCACCAATTATTTGCTAATGAAAGTCCCATCAAAATTGGTCCAGCCGGTTGCATTTCCAGAGATTAGCCGGAACCAGTCATAGAGTTTTTTTTAAGTAATCAATTTAATGTAATGTATTTAATAACACTTAGCTGCTTTGTGTAATTAAAAATGTATTAAAAAAATACTGATATATCTGATTTTATTGAAGTTGTTTTAAAGTAGAAAATTGTAGGAAATTTTCAACTTATATCATACTAGCTGTTGCCCGCAGCTCCGCCCGTGTATGTCGGTTTTGCGGCAAATAGTAGCCTATGTGTTATTCTGATGTATAAGCTATATTACTGTAAAGTTTCATCCAAATTAGGTCAGTAGTTTTTGCATGAAAGAGTAACAAACATCCATCCATCCATCCATATACTTACAAACATTCGCGTTTATAATATTAGTAGGATTAGTGGAGGCTTCGTCCTGAAGTAGACTGCAGTAGTAGTAGACTTAGTAGGCTGAAATCTATGTCATAAGACTGGGTCATGATAATGACTGCTACTGACCTTTTGCGAAGTGCTCTGATCTTCTCACTGAGAGGTGGGGTACCTCTATTAGAAAGAGCAGTACTGAACTCATACGACTCCAAAGCTCGACGTATACAACTTCCACATAGACGGCCATCAGGCACCACCTACACAAAAAAACAGTATTAACATGTACTTGACCTAGAGTACCTATACTCAGCCCAAGAGTATTGTAATGAGTGAAACAAGCCTAAATAAAACCCTGCATACAATTATAAACAGAATGTAGGGGTTGGGTTTAGAATAGAGTCGCACGAATCTGGGCATTCTGTTAATGCAGGACAGTTAAGTGAGTTCACCTGAAGCCTTTTATATTGATTTTAGATCTAAGAACACGTTCTAAATATTAAAATATTTTTTTGAAAATATTCGTAAACTTGCGAAATGAAACGTAATTTGTGTTCGTTGTGACATTAAATATTATTGCGTTTATCAAATTACGTGAAACGAAACGTTTTAACTCGGGAAATGAAACGTAATTTGCGTCATTGGACACATTATTTTTAATGTAGCGTGTCAAATTACGTGAAACGAAACGTTTTAAATGCCGTTTGTGTGTGTGACGCATTATGTGGTCATTCCGTTGCTTCAGAGTATTATTGACGAGAAACCATTGTTACATACCAAACGGACAAAAATGAAGCAGTTGGAAAAATTGTCCAGATCGATGAATCTAAATTTGGAAAAATTAAATAAAATCGAGAAAATTATATTTTATATATTATGTGTGGTAGGAAATGTATAAGAACAGGATATCATTCTTAGGTAATTAATAGCAATGTATTACTCCGAGTTGGCACAATCCGACTTCATTGGGTTAGGTTAGATGGCTAAGCCTTAGCCATCGTGGTTATTTGTTTTTAAACCTACCAGAAATAGTCGACTCATAATTGAAGCCAGTTTTTATATACATATATATATTTATATATAACTTATAAAAGCGATAAAACTTGTTTATAATTTCTGATTTTTATTTTTTCTAAGGGAACCAAGTATTTCCGGCGAGGGAAAATGGTGAGGGGGTGATCCAACCCCTCCTCCCCCCAACCACCCATAACCCCTTAATTTGGCGACGTATTTCGAAATTTTTACTAAGATTTTTAAAACTTTGAACCTTCATAAAAAAAAACTATGCATCTTCTAGGCAGGGGAATTTCAGGGGGGATATCCCCTATCCCCCCCCTTCCCCCTCGCCCTTCCTCACCCCTCAAATCGTGCGACTTTATTCTAAACTTTTATCGAATGTAGTTGAACTAAAGTTAATCAGATACATTAACAATTCACTGTACTTACAATACAAGTTGTGATAGAATAATAAAAAATCATATATTCCAATACTTAAGATAATGAACATTCAGCTACAGTGCAAAGTCTGAGTATTATGAATGGTAGTAGAGGCGATGGAATCTTATACTTAGAAATATATATTTAATTAAAGCTATTTAACAGAGCAAGACATTTGAATGTCGGAAAATCACTTATAGTGTCTAGGTTATGACATTGTTTTTTTGCAATTGCAATTTGAAAGGTCTTTATGAGAAGAGAATGCACTCGAATACCTTGCTAGAGTTGAGGTGTAGCAGCATAGCGCGCAGCGGCACTTGCATCGGCGGCGCGCCCGCATCATGCTCCTCCGGCGTCATCAACTCACCACCGCCACCACAAATGCAGCACGTCTCGGGTTCTACCTCCACTTTCATCACTTCAGCCGCCATTGTTGATAATTTGTTTATTTAAATTATTGGATTAATAGTTGTATTACAGAAAAACATCAACTTTAAGCACCGCGTCCTCAATCAAAAGTAGCCCCTCTGAGTAGCAAGTTTAGCAACTATGGCTGGCTAAATGTCAAATTTGACAATTCAGTTGTTCAAGAAACAGAAATACAAGGTTTCTACATGGATAGCTCATTGGAATAATGAATGTTTTTACATAAAGATTGCACTAAAATAAATATAATGATGACCTCGACACGGTGATCATTCTGAAAACATGATTGGACTAATTTTGTTTTGATCAGATAGATAAATGTATAATGTAATAAATAAACAAACAGAGAAAGAAGAAGAAAGAAGCATAAAAGCACATATAAATATATATAGAAAAAGGTCTGGGCTGCTGAACGGGCGGAAAGCGGTCTCCTCCGAACAAAAGTTGTCAATTTTTGTGTTGTCAACACAACAAAACAAAGGTTTCAGTAAAGCCAAGTGTCAACCGAACAAAAGTTAGCAACTTTCATGTTGTCCACCTTTTTTGTGCTGTCAAATTTCGTTGGAGGCGCGCCTTATTGATGACGTATAAGCAATATGTATTTATTTTACTTTCCTGGTTTTTTTTTATTATCAATAGAAAATGAGCCTAGTAAAGTTGGTGTCATTAAGTTTTAAATAATTAGCAAAATATTATTAGTGCTTGCTTAGTAAGCATCCACAAACTTATGAGTTTTAAGTAAATATAATTTACCTTGCTATTTATTTAAAAAAGACCTCACGTAAAAATACCCATTATTTAATGTTAATTTATTTCTTCTTTAAAATGTTTTTAATTTATTAATTATTATTTGAATCTTTTACTATGTATGCCTTAAATCAAATATTTTGATAGCCTACAGGGTATATGATTGTTAGGTAGGTACTTAATTTTATGACAACCACCTGAGGATCATTCTGAGGATTGACTTTGCCAATGGAATTCAGTAGATCTGATAAGATCTGACGTAAATTAAAAAAAAAACAAAATTATTTTTATTGTCTACGGTACAACGTAGAGAGAATAAAATAAAATCTATATTCTTCTGGCTGTTTTGATCACAGAACACTGGTTTTGATAGTCTGTGCTGTCCTGTCTGTGGTTGTTTTGTATTGGCTTGTCATTATTGAGGACTGTTTGTTTGTGCCGATAGAAATTTCCTAATTAAATCGTAAAACATCCTGTGATAACGATATAAATTGCGATTTACTACTAGTTTTTATTAAACAAGAACCTTTAAAATGTCGATCGGTGTACCTATTAAAGTACTTCACGAAGCAGAGGGCCATGTAGTAACTTGTGAAACAAATACCGGTGAAGTGTACCGCGGGAAACTGATAGAAGCCGAAGATAACATGAATTGCCAAATGACACTAGTTACTGTAACCTACAGAGATGGAAGGGTCGGCCAACTAGAGAATGTATACATCAGAGGTTCAAAAATCAGATTTCTCATACTGCCGGATATGTTGAAAAATGCACCTATGTTTAAACGACAAGGGAATAAGCCAACCGCTGGTCGGGGCAAAAGTGCTATACTACGAGCTCAAGGTTAGTACTTCGTGAAAATATAGTGGTAAAACAGTAATATAGGTAGTAATAATACATAACCCTTGTTTAAAGATCACAAAAACTTTTGTTTGGGTATTAGTACACAATTTTACTACCCTTTCAGTTGTCACATTACCCTCTTCTAAATTTAAAATTACCTCAATTTAATATTTAACCAGGTAGCCAGATAAGTAGAACATAATAATAAAATAAAGATCATAACATATTGGCAGATAATGTTTTGATCAAAGTTAGTCCAAGTAGATCCTTCACATTATAAAATACTGTTTATTGTTAATCACAAATAGTTTCACATTTTCTTTGAGCATTAGAGATGCTACTAAGTTTAAAATATGTAAATTATTTTGCCAGTCTCATTAAATTTAATGACCATGTATTTGACTTGTCAGTATTCTACTATTTACAATCATTTGCTGATTCACATCATTAACATCGACTGGAGTGATACCACAGCCTCACAGAAAACCAGAGTGAAGCAGCGCTTGTGCTGTTTCACCGAGTGAGTGAGGATACCGGAGGCCCATATCCCAATCCCAATTATGTTAAGAATGGTCATCCATTATAGATTAAATGTGTTAGTCTATGTTGTTACCACTGAGCCAGTCCTGTCCATTTTAGCTGTAGAACTGATAACTGTTGGGGTAAGCTGGCTCTTGAGTGAACTGCATGACTCAACCACTTGGCCTGTGGATGTCAAACATAGTGTAGGACATCCACAGGCCAAGTGGAGTTATGATTGACTAGCTGACCTAGGCAAGGTCGTTTACGTTTCCTATTGCCCGTAGCATAAAAAAAATCCCCCGTTTTTGTAACATTCTTCATTGGTGTTCCTGCTCCTATTGGTCTAAGCGTGATGATATATAGCTTATAGCCTTCCTCGATAAATGTACTATCCAACACTGAAATAATTTTTCAAATCAGACCAGCGGTTCCTGAGATTAGCAAGTTCAAACAAACAAACTCTTCAGCTTTATAATATTAGTATAGATATCAAGTAGTGGACTACGATAGGCTCATAATGATGATTGATGATTATACTTGTTTACTTAAAAAGTAGTTAGGTTCTCAACTTGTCTGTAGTACACAAACCATAATCCTAAATTGTTTAAATGGCACAAGTGCAAACAACAAGGTGGTGTAATTTCATAAATCTGTTTTGTCCCATCCATAAATGCGGATACAGATGTTTGCATTACTTTTAATATGAATACATTAAATAATAACATATTTGTGTATCTATTTCAGCTGCTGGTCAGGGACGAGCGAGAGGGCGCGGCGGCGGTCATAGGGGTGGTTGGCAAGGTGGATCTGGACCATCAAGACGCTAAGCCCACTAATTTTACATTTTAGACATACCTAGGGACAGACTTTAGAAATACCACAAACACTATGAAGTTTAGTAGATTATTCTACTGAAATATTCTGCAGTTTCCAGTTTTATGATACATAATTACTCTGAAGCAGAACTTTTGAAACCATGCCACTTAAAATGGTCTGGAAACGGTTGGATGCTATCTGCAAACCGTTTTTCATGTACCCTTTAAGAATATTTCTTCTTTAATTCTTAATTTATTGTTGTAATACACAGAAAATGTATTTGGCCCTTACTTTT
The DNA here is from genome assembly GCA_949125395.1 of Diaphora mendica. Taxonomy (NCBI): domain Eukaryota; kingdom Metazoa; phylum Arthropoda; class Insecta; order Lepidoptera; family Erebidae; genus Diaphora; species Diaphora mendica. The sequence goes on from OX421330.1 coordinate 456,210, forward strand.
GTTACTGAATATTTTTTTGCAACTCTGCCATCTTTTTAGTAATTTCATTGAATCCTGATTTGGTTCTGACAGTTCTGTTTTAAAGAATAACTGCTTAGAGTTAAAATTTCATTACAGTCACACAGTCCTAACAGATATGTCTAATTTTTATTATTATAACTACTGTGGCAACACTGAAATAATTTTGTCTTAAGTAAATAGGGTAGTCTAAGTATAGTTTGTCTCCTAAAGACAATTTCAATTCAATCAATCTGCCAGTTTGTTTTAATCTAAATATTTGCACTCAAGATGCAGATTTATAAAAGTTGACAAAGTCCAGGTTGTCTCTTATAACTTTGGGTATGGCGAATATAGCTAGGGGACTGAATGAACCACCAGTCTTAAAGATCATTTATTTATGGTACCTTCCATCTGAAGCACCACCATACAGAATATACACTTCTGTGTTTATTGATATTCCTTAGAAACGGAACCTAGCTGTTTCTATCTGCTATTGGATTGTCTTTGGATCGCAGTTGTTCCATTGACACAGACAAATAGTAAAGAGCATTTTAAAAAATGTAGATGAAAGAGAGAATAGCAGAAAGCTGTTACTAGAAGTTTGAATAAGTGCAGTATTTATGTCCAATAATATATTGTAAGTATTGTGGCATTTTGGTGACATGCAGAAACATGTCCATGTGTACATTTTGTGTGTGTGCAGTCCATAATTTTTAAAGTGAGTGTTTTTGACACAATAAACTCTTGCAAGACCATTTGTTTCGTGTTTTATTTAATGATCAAGCCTTGTCCAAGTATTTATAAATTGTGAGATTTAAACCTATTTTCTTAACATCCTGCTAAAATGCAAGACACCAACAAGCAGTGCTGCCAACTTAGTGGATTTTCCACTAAAGCTGGTTGTTTGAATTCTTCATTCGTGGCGTAATAATGGTTTTTGTCTGGTGGATATTTCTAGCGGCTTTTAAAAATGTACTAGTAAATACTAGAACTGATCACTCGGCCACTAAGGGTCAATTTATACTAGCGCAGAGTCGAAGCGTCTATCCAAAACTGAACATAACAAATTTAACCTTAACTCCACAGCGTAACGCACACATTACTTCTAAGATTTTAAAAAGACTCGCGCATTCTTCGGAATTCGCGCGTCTTGAAAAACGCTGATTGGTGCGCGCGCATTCTCGCGTATCCATGCGCCCACTAGCTTGAGTTAGGGTCGATTTATCGATAAATTGATCCTAACTCACATTTTTATAAATATCCGTATTTACTTCTTCGGATGTTAGGAGGATGATGAATGAAAATTTTTTGATGGAAGTATTGTATTTTAAAGACGCTCAAGGAGAATATAGGTTTAAGGAATTATCTGCTATATTGCGAGTACGCTGTGGTTTGAGGTTGTTTTGTTGGAAGGGAAATGCTGCAATGATTACAAAATTGGTGTATTTGCCGCCAAATCAGTCATGCAAATTGGTATGTGGGTCCACCAATCAGAAGCTTGCGTGAGAGAGTCAGACACTACCCAAACTCAGTCTCTCTACTCCGATCACGCTTTCCGCCCGTTCGGCTGCCCCTTCAGATGCTCTAAGTATCAATCTGAAATGGAAAATTATGGTACAGACAAAAATGATTCGTCTGAAGAAGACGAATTAATTTAGAATAGTTGTTATTAAATCAATTTTATATTTACATACCTATAGATAGTGTATTTATATTGTTTTTTCATATTTGTTAGGGGTTTTCTGGTGGTTCTAAAAGTAGAATATATTGGAGAGATAGTTTAACTGTTGGCAACACTGCCAACAAGGTAGACAAAAAGCCGTTACGTACGGTGATAAGGGGCATCAGTGGGCATCGGATTATTCAGGGATTCTATTCTATCTTCTTAACACACGCGTGATGTTCACACGTCAATCTTGCTCGAATTTTCTTTGTGTTGTCGATACAAATAATATGCAATTACAATTTTCTTCTTTTTAGTCAGATTACTCATAGTGAATTTCAACGACGACGACGATGCATGTCATATAAACGCGCCCTTACTTTTTGTTTCGTCAGCTATCTGGCAGTGAAAGTTTAGCTGGAACAGACAGACAAAAATTATAAAGATGATTTTTTGATATAAGAACCGTATAAGCTCTCATTTGCAGTTAGTAAAAAGCTGTTAATTTAAATTGATTTATTTGTATAGATTACATTTTTTTTAATGATTGAACATTTCGAAGCTATCATCTTCTTCTTTTGATGAAATGGCAACCAGCCGGATCTCTCGGATCAGCTATTTCTGCCAATGTCAAGTGTTTATAGTCTTCATATTATAAGTCTTCAAGTCTTCGTCGTGATGAAATTAATGATGATTAATGATAAAAAATATAAAAAATGTGTATGAGATGAAATGAGGACCGTCTTCCGAAAAAACAAAAAACGATCGTTGTGAAATTTGTGAACGACACTAATGTGCCCAAATTCATGTAATGACACAATCGCTGACCAATTTTAATTCAATGGGGGCTATCGCGTGTGAATTTGCCACTAGAGGCGCTTGTGTCGCGTGAGGTCCAATAACATTCACTTTTCACTGGTTGTGGCGGGCTTGGTGACGTAAATTATAATTTATTTTATACATCTGCTGAAAAGTGATCTTCTTCGTGAAATTATCGAAAATTTTGAATATTTGGCAATGAATATAAACGCTTTGAAAGCGGAATTAAGAAAAGGAGGCGCACGGACGGAATAATTGTTTAACTAGCAGTATTGCAAGTGAAATGTCCTTTGTCCATAAAGATGAGTTTATCAGTTTGGATAAATAAAAGCACATAGAAATGATAAATTATGAATATTGCTTGAAAGAAAGTAGCCTCTACTATTTTTAACCGACTTTAAAAAAAGGAGGAGGTTATCAATTCAACTGTATTTTTCTTTTTTTTTCTTTTGTTACCTCATAACTTTCGACTGGGTGAACCGATTTTGATGATTATTTTTTTATTTGAAAGCTGGTGCTTCCCGTGTGGTCCCATTTTAATTTGGTCCAGATTGAAGTCTGGTTTTTTATGTTAAAATTTGTGATTCCTAAATTCAAACAGTTCCTGGTTCCTTATTCAAATAAAGTATTGTGATTTTTATGTTTGGACAAATAAAGATAAAAAGAAAAAAAAATGTAAATAGAAATGATAAGCATATTTCAGAAGTTAATATACCAAAAATAACTGCTTTTTATCACAGACCTTACATGATACTTGTTATCGCTAGAAAATTTTAAAACATAATCTAATATCTACCATTGTTTATTAGTTTCGACAAACAACTCAACCATTTCTCATTGTATGGATTTACAATGTTTAATATTTATTTGTATAGCAGTGTGTTTTAAAGGGAAAGGGAAGGATAAACAAAAGTTTACGTAATTAATTTATTTTTTATTTTTATTAAGTACATATATAATTCCTCAGAAAGCTTATTTACATTATGTTCTTTCTGAAATTGGTAAGCATAAAAATATGATTCTTCCTACAAGACCTACCAAACTAATTGGTAACTTATTACTCAGAATATTGTTAAATGTTTTTTACAAACACGAGAATGTTTAGTCGGATTATAGTAATTCCTGCGAATCGCCACTAGTCACTTTAGAACAGTTTTATCTATTAGAAACACGTGTCCTTCTTTTTTTCCGAAAAAACGAACTGTACAACATTGCGACATAGCTACTCGATATGGTGACAGTTATTTAAAATTAATAAACTTAATGAGATCCAAGATTTCAAACTTTGTTTCGGCGCCGATCCTGTAAAGTCGCCTTTGACAGCTATACCTCTGGACCTTAGTCAACAGTGGCGCCAACTTGTGAGCAAAGAAACGATAGTCCCCATTAGCAGGATTGTTTTCAAGAGTACCGATTATTTTGAAATTTACAGTGGGATAGGATTGGTATTAGATGGCAATCGGGTTAAATTCAAGAGTAAGACCGTAGGTTGGATGGTACAAACCGAAATATACTGTACTCAATAGTAAGTTCACAGTGACGTGCCGGCAACTCGTTATAAATAAATTAACAATTTTTCTATAAACACCTTTATTCCATTCTCAATTTCCAGTCGAGAGATTAAATATAACCACACAAAGCGCCTAATACGCAACTTGATAAATACTATCATTTACATAATATGTACCTCAGATCTTAAATTATGCCTCAGATCCTCAGATGATCCGACAATCGGGGGCTCTATGTACACGTACCTAGCTGTCAAACTTTGCGTTTATTTACCTACCGTTCTGAAATTATCATTTTTAAGTTAATCGATTTGAGGTACATAATTATTTAGTGACAATATGCTTTAACAGTTACATAATTCTAATGTTAATCAGTTCAATCATATTCACCAGTCAGACATGTTCTGCCTCTACTTCTATGCGTAATAGACATTTACAATTAAAACAAATTGTTATAAACATCGTGAATTCTTATCTTATCTTATACCAAACCTTAACTTATCATACAGCTAGCTAGTTAATATTTGTTCACTTCTTAAAGCTTTGATCGAACTATTTAGTGATATGGTGTTTCATCTGTAGACAATTAGTTTAACTAAGTGTCACAAACGTTTTATTTTGTTGATTAATTATAATTACCAAAAAAGTTCACAGGATACTGAGAACTCCGTCGGTTTATAAGTCGGTCGATAAATTGTTGCTATATTAACAATCATACACTATTGACGTATTTTTATTTATGGCAACCAAATTATAAAATTAGGATTTTATATGTTGTTATTCAAGTTACAAGTCGGATTTATAATAAATTAAGTAGTTAATTTAGTACATACTTTAAGTTGTTAAATGGAGATTATTGTGATGTTTAATTTGTAACAAATGACCCAAATGATGTCTTTACAATTAATATCCAAGTCCTTAAACTTAGATGATACTGCTTTCACCTAGATGACATATGAAGTATAGTTTGGATACACGTCTTTTAAGATTACTTTTCAATCGCTTAAAAATAATTTAATTTAGTAATGACCAGTCCTTGTAAAATAACTTAATTTGAGATAGAAGGTACAGTTTTCAAAGGGCTCTGACTTGGCGCCATAGTTCATAAGTCGGCCTTGTCTCGTGGCGTAGGCACGGGAGCGGGGTGCGGCGCGCGTGCAGCCCTTCTCTGCAGCGCGCGGTGCAGGCGCTGCGCGGGGATCTCCACCAGCAGCGCCAAGGGCAGAGCTGCCAGGTACGACACCGTGGCCACGCCGCACCACTCTAGGATCTGTCGACATGCAAATAGTGTTGTCAAGGGCGGATCCAGGGGGGGGTCATGGGGGTCATGACCCCCCCTCCTCCTCTGGGGGTCCAGAACCCAGTCCAGTCGGACAACCAATTAAAATTGTAAAACATAATGTTTTTATATATTTTTCTCACAGTATAGATTTAATGTGACCTTCAATATTATTGATATTATAAGTGTTCTACAAAATAAAAGAGAAAATGGGGACGATATTTACCAACTATTTTTTGAAGAGATTAAAGAAGTAGAAGTAGAAGTTGTAGAAGTTAAATGTCCCAGAATAGTGTCAAGGGCCGTTAAACAACTTGCTCAATCTGCTAAAGAGTGAGTAAGAGAGTATTTCCACAGACCTGTCTACATCTCTCTTTCTAGATTCAATAATTAGTGACCTACAGGACCGTCTGTCTTCAGAAGTCCTTAATTTGTTTCAGCTAAGCTAATACAGTAGGTCATCAAGAAATTGGAACTGTGAAACAACTAGCAACCGATTATACATTGTTTCTAGATAATAATCCAGTTTCTTTCGTTGTAAACGAATAACGGCTGTGGATAGTGAAGTGGTAGCAGAGCCAGGACTTACCGCGGTCGATTTCTACCTTATTTTAAATTGAGATGTACATACCTATCGTTTTTTTTATGCGGGGAATGCTTTTCTCACCATACCCTCTGTAGAGGAGACAAAGAGGGTGTGTGGGACTCCCGGAAAACCGGCCTACCCACTAAACCTCGCAGCGGCCTACCACAGCAGTCGGTAGAAGCTCCAGGAACGCATCAGCATTCTAGAGTCTCATAAAGTGAGGTACATCTCAGGATGACCACGATCTCCTCAGGGGCAGGCCACTTTTGCGCCTCTCACCGTTCTACACAGTAAGAGGTGGCACAGCGCCCCGCCCTAGACGACATCCCCCTTAGCCTGAGACGCTTAAGGGGCCATCGTCGCGGAGGTTCTCTGTCTTGGCGTGGGCGGCCAGAGCGGCAGCACCGGCACATCGAATACGATGTGCCGGTGATCAGAGAGGCTAACCACTTCCTCCATCACTCGCCATCCTGACACCATGTTCAGTGCTGAGGGGGTCGCCCACGATAGGTCGACAATCGACTCCCCCGGGTTGTCACTCCACTCCCTTGAGTGGGCGTTGAAGTCACCCAGGACGAAATCCGGACAGGAGGCGTAACTGCGGAAGCAGCTACCCAACCCGTGCAAGTATGCTTTATTTTTTTTATGATATAGGGGACAACCGGGCAGACCTGATGGTAAGCGATTACCGCAGCCCATGGACACCCGCAACACCAGAGGCGTCACAAGTGCGTTGCCTGCCTTTTCTTGAAGGTTTGAAGGTCGTATTGGTACAGGAATACCGCAGGCGACAGTTCATTCCACAGTTTTATTGTGCGCGGCAGAAAGTTCCTGGAAAAGCGCACAGTTCGAACAATTCCTCGGAGCACTGCTCATGGTAAATGCAGTAGAAGATGCACAGCGAAGCCACATCTCTACGCAGCGCCAAAGAGTCTAGCCGAATTGAACGTTCTTGGCAGTCGACGATTCGAGTCACTCTCCGTTGTATGCGGTCCAAATGGAGGAGCTGGTATTGGGGTGCCCCCGCCCAAAGATGGGGACAGTATTCCATGTGAGGCCGAACTTGCGCCTTATAAAGCAAAAGGCGGTGCGCCGGAGTGAAATACTGTCTTGATCTGTTGAGCACACCAAGCTTCTTCGAGGCCAATTTGGCCTTACCCTCCAAATGGCCACGAAACTGGACTTCGCTCAATATGTCGACTCCAAGTATTCCAATATTGGCTGAGGCAGATAGGGGAGTGTCTTCAAAACGAGGACATACAACCCACGGCAGTTTTGTAACGGTGAATGCGCAAATTTGTGTCTTTTTGGGGTTAAATTAGACTAAATTAAGTCCACCCCATTCTGAGACCTTTTCCAAAGAGGTCTCAACTTCAGACAAGTTTGTTTCAACTCTCAATGAGGTTTCCGGCTCAATGACGTTTCATATTCGGCTAGGCTGCAATTAGGAGAGAAGTAGCAGCCTACCACTACTGTAACCCCCCACTCCACTGCCACAAAGGCCGCACTCTTCCACAGGAGAGAGCAATAGAGGTTATCCCTACCCGGCCAATATGTGGCCGCTGAGCCATCAACAGCCCCGAACCAACGTGGATGGTCCGGGATTATGCAAGGCTCTGCGATGACTGCCAGGGCAACCGACTGCCCCGCAAGCATCTGAATCAATAGATCATGCGCTGTGCGGCAGTGATTGAGGTTGCCCTGGAGAACCCTTGTGTGTGGAGGAACTTTTAAACCTCGATTGCCTCTCCCGTTGAGTTACAGTTACTCGACAAAGGCTGCCCAGACTAAACGAAAGCAGGTTGAGCTGAACTTCTCTTTTCTTCTTCTTTTTTGGTGGACAGCAGTTTTTGCTGCCCACGTGATGAATAGCTGGGCGGCCGTGGTTACAGGACATTTGGTGAATTCGCTGCACAAACTCGAGCCTTGTGACCCAATTCCCCGCAGCTAAAGCATCGTCAGTTTCGGTCAGCATGACTGGGGCATTTTATCCTTACGTGCCCTATTTCGAACCTTTTTTTTTTTTTTTTTTTAACGTGTGGAAATCCCCTCGGACCGTCACCCCACCGGGGCTTGCGGCGGGGCGGTGTGTCGGACTCGAACCGACTAAAACCACACGGTGTGCCACTCTGCGCCTGTGAAGGGAGGAATCCGGGGACTGCAGATATTAACACGTCCGGACCCCTCCCAGCGCTTGCCCGCATAAAAGCGGGCACCGTCAGCTGTTAACATCTCGATTTAGGCGACGTACGGCACACGCGTAACGTCGCCTCCTCGCGGGCGGCCACTATAGCGGATGGAAGGGAAAGCCCGTCCCGACCATCCGCGGCCACACTCAGGGCGGCATGAGGCGCTGATAGGCGCGCCTCCGCCGCCCGGTTCGCCGGCGGCGGATTGGGTCCGAGTGGATATCATCCTCCCGGGCCTTCTCCGCCACCTCCTTCTGCGAGATTACATCTTCGCAGAAGGTTGCGACCGCGGTAAAACTGCTATCGCTACCGGCCATGGAGCGTATGACGGCCGGTAGCGAGAGATCTCCTCCGATGACTGCAGTGAGGGCCCGGCGCTGCGACGCCCATGCAGGGCAGATCGCCAGCGTATGCTGGGCCGAGTCCTCACTGCAGTCGCAGTGGTGGCAGGCGGGACTCAATTCCCTCCTAGCGACCGAGTGCAGGTACTTCCCGAAGCAACCGTGCCCGGAAAGGACCTGCGTCAGTCGGAAGGAAAGGGTCCCGTGCTGCCGCCCTGCCCACTCGAGGATGACCGGCTGGAGAGCCTCCACGGCGGCAAAGCCAGCGCGTGGAGTCTCCAGCCGGAACGACCATCTGTCCATAGTGGCTCGACGAGCGGCTTCACGCCATTCGCGTACCTCTTCGGGCGGAGGGCGATAGCCATACTCCGCCCGATATTCAGCCACCCGTCGATAAACTTCGGCGAGCACTTCCGCCTCCAAATCCCACGGGGGTGTTCCGGCCAGGGCGCACGCCGCCTCGGTCGACACCGTGCGGTATCCGCGTATGGCTCTGACTGCCAATACCCTCTGAGGCCGCCAGAGGCGGGCCTTATTTAGGGCAGTCAGAGCCGCCACCCACACCGGTGCACCATACAGCGCCATCGACCGGACAACCCCCGTGTACAGGAGTCGCGTTGCGACGCTGGCTCCACCCAAATTGGGCAAAAGTCGCCCAAGGGCGGAGGCAGCGTCGACCAGCTTCGGACCAAGCTGTCGGAAGTGCTCGTCGAAGAGCCACCTACCGTCGAGGATCAGGCCCAGATACCTCATCTGGGCCCGAACCGGTACGAGGACCGAGTTGACCACTATGGAGGCGCCGGGGGGCGGACCACGACGGGGCCCATGAAATAGTAGGGCCTCCGTCTTGTCCAGGGCCACCCGTAAGCCCAGCGCCTCGATGCGCCCGACCACCAGAGAAACACCCCAGGTGGCCAGGCGCGCCGCCTCTTGGAAGTTCGCCCCCCGGGCTGTGACAAGCGTGTCATCGGCGTAACAAATTACGCCCAGCCCGGGGGGGAGACGACCTCGTAGGACCCAGTCGTATCCCACGTTCCACAGGAGTGGTCCAAGGACAGACCCCTGCGGAACGCCGCACGACATGGGTCGCCGTCTCAAGACGCCCTCTCGGTCCTCGTACACGACGGTACGCTCCTCTAAATAGTCTGCCACTAGCCGCCTCAGGTACTCTGGCACCCCGTGGTAATGGAGTGCTTCCCTGATGCAGCTAAATGGCAGACTATTGAAGGCGTTGGCGATGTCCAAGGACACCGCCAACACCACGCCGCCACAGCTCACTGCCTCTTCGGTCACGGCCCTAAGGCGCATCACGGCATCGACCGTCGAACGCCCCTCTCGGAATCCGAATTGGGCGTCCGACAGGTTGGGCCCCACCTCGCAGAGGTGCCGGACGATGCGGGCAGAGAGTATCCTCTCAAAAAGTTTACCCGCCTCGTCCAGCAACACGATGGGCCTAAAGGCCGCGACCGAATCGGCAGGCCGTCCCGGCTTCCTCAACAGGACCAGCTTCCCGCATTTCCAGCACTCAGGGAAGCGTCCGGACGCCAGGCTAGCATCCAACACTTCCCTGAGGCGGTCCGACATATGGTCGAGGGCTCGGGCCATCACTCGGGCTGGAACCCCGTCCGGCCCGGGGGCGGTGTTCTTGGAACGGATCCGAAGAACAGCCGCCCCAACCTCCGATTCCCTAACGGGCGGCACATTGTCCTCTCTACCCCCGTCGTCTCCGACCGCATAGGCCATCGACGGGGGTGTGTGCTCCGTCCGCTCAGGGAAAAGGCCCTCGACCACTTCCTGCAGGAAGCTGGGCTGGAGAGTCTCGGTAAGGGGGGGGCCCGACGTGCGGAGCTTCTGACGCACCGCACGGTATGGGCGACCCCAGGGGTCACGGTCGAGACCCTCCAGCATCTCCTTTCTCTTCTCCTCCTTGGCGCGGCAAATGGCCAGCTTCAGAGTCCTCCGCGCCTCGCGGTACTCCTCATGAAGCTGGTCCCCGCCACCGTCTCCACGGTGGCGTCGCCTGCTACGGGTGTAGGACCTCCGGGCACGAGTACAGGCCGCACGGAGGTCTGCCAACTCCTGGGACCACCAGTAGACCTCCTTCCGAGGAGGCCGACGACCTTGGATGCGGGGCATGGCCGTATCGCAAATTTGCGTAACCGCATCGCGAAAACGGCCAGCCCCTACGTCCACGCCGACTTCCTCGGTTGGGGCCTGCGGAGACAGCCAAGATTGAATAATGGCCGCCTCCTCTAGTAGGTCCCTATCCAGCTTGGCAACAGCCCACCGCGGAAAGCGGGAAGGATGCCGCGCCATGTGACCCCTACTGGGGCCCTGGGACTGGGAGAGCTCGAATCGGATGTACAAGTGATCCGAGAGCGTCTCGACCTCTTCCAGGACACACCAGTTCCTTACTCGTGCGGCAACAGCAGGGGTAGCAAACGAAAGGTCTACTATCGACCCCCCTTGCTGTCGCACGCACGTATTGGTGGAGCCTCTGTTTAGTAAACAGAGGCCCACCGAAGCCGCCCACTCCTCGACGGCCTCGCCCTTGGCGTCCGTCCTGGGGGACCCCCACGCAATGGATTTTGCGTTGAAGTCCCCCAGCACGAGGACGTGCCCAGACGCTAATCGCCGCATCGAGGTCTCCAAGCTGTTAAGGAAGACCTCGAAGTCGCTCAAACTCCGGTTGGGGGAGAAGTAAACACCGTAGACGGTGATCCCCCCCCACTCAGCGGCAACATATCCAGAGCCCTTGTCCCTAAGCGACAAGGGCGGGGAATGAGCCGCCGCGGAGCCGACGACTGCCACGGAGCCGTCCCAGTCACCCATCCAGTTTGGACGGGGAGGAACGAAGTAGGGCTCCGCGACTACGGCAACACCGATCGTCCACTGTGCCATGGTTTGCAGGAAGAGATCCTGCGCCGCAGCACAGTGGTTCAGGTTCGTCTGGACAAGGAGGTTGGAGACGTGGTCCATTAATGGATCGTCTCTACAACCTCCTCCATGGGCGACGATGCAGACGCACGAATGACATCGGAGGCAGCCTGGGTCGATTGGCTAGCCCCCGATGTTTGCTGAGAAGCACGGGATGGCCTACAGCCCCCCTGCCCCATCTGGTGATTGGCGGGCTTATTGCCCGCCGCACACACAGGGCAGTGAGGGGCGGCAGAACACTCCGCCGCCCTGTGCCCCGGTTGACCGCAGCGGAAACACAATCCGCTGCAGTCGAAACAACTGAGGCACTTAGTGCGAGTGTGTCCCGCGTCCAGGCACTTGTAGCACCTCATCGGTCTCGCGGCCAGCACCGTGACTCTGGCGCTCACGAAACCGACAAGGAGCCTGCCAGCGTCTCCCAAAATTTTGGCCGACGCCACGGGACAACTGAGCCATGCCGCACCAAGGCCTCCTGGACCGGGTCGGATGGTGCCGACCTTGATGTTGTCCGCGCTGCAACAGGTTTTCGCCTGAACCGCAACGCGGACGTCATCGGCCGTCACTGAGTCGTCCAGGCCTGAGATGCGCAACTCAGCGCACTTCGTAGGCCTGGCAACCCTGACACCATCCTTATCCGAAAATACCTCCCGCAGCTTCTCAGCAAAAGCGTCAGCCGTCTTGGCGCCTTCAGCCCCCGGGAACTCGAGGATTCGAGCTCCCGTTTGGGCGAGGCGCAGTCGGACCCCTGCCGTCGCGAAATCCGGGGCGAGACAGTCCCGGGCCGTCTTAAAGACGGCCGCGTAGGACAGTCCCCCACTTGCCGCCTCCGGTGACACCGTGACCACTACAGCCGCGGTTTTCGGCGGCTGCAGCTTCCGGGGCTTATTCGGAGTGGCCCGCGCCACCTTCGACGACTGCGGGCCAGAGGCCGCCTTTTGGGCAGCCTTCTTGGCCCGCTTCTTGGCCTTCTTCGACTTCTTTTCCCCCCCGACTACCTGCCAACCCTCATTGGAGGGGGCAGATGTGGAGGGGCCAGGCAGGGGTGTTGGAGTGGGGAGCGGAGCAATCTCCGCTCCAGTCACTGCCACCGTCTGGGGCCTTGGTTGCTGCGGCGGCGGTGCAGCCGTCCTTTTTTTTTTTTTTTTTTTTTTAACGTGTGGAAATCCCCTCGGACCTTCACCCGCGCCGGGGCTTGCGGCGGGGCGGTGTGTCGGACTCGAACCGACTAAAACCACACGGTGTGCCACTCTGCGCCTGTGAAGGGAGGAATCCGGGAACTGCAGTTATTAACACGTCCGGACCCCTCCCAGCGCTTGCCCGCACTGAAGCGGGCACCATCTGCTGTTCAAACTCTCTATTTAGGCGACATACGGCACACGCGTACGTCGCCCCCTCGCGGGTGGCCACTAGAGCGGATGGAGGGGAAAGCCCGTCCCGACCATCCGCGGCCACACTCAGGGCGGCATGAGGCGCTGATAGGCGCGCCTCCGCCGCCCGGTTCGCCGGCGGCGGATTGGGTCCGAGTGGATATCATCCTCCCGGGCCTTCTCCGCCACCTCCTTCTGCGAGATTACATCTTCGCAGAAGGTTGCGACCGCGGTAAAACTGCTATCGCTACCGGCCATGGAGCGTATGACGGCCGGTAGCGAGAGATCTCCTCCGATGACTGCAGTGAGGGCCCGGCGCTGCGACGCCCATGCAGGGCAGATCGCCAGCGTATGCTGGGCCGAGTCCTCACTGCAGTCGCAGTGGTGGCAGGCGGGACTCAATTCCCTCCTAGCGACCGAGTGCAGGTACTTCCCGAAGCAACCATGCCCGGAAAGGACCTGCGTCAGTCGGAAGGAAAGGGTCCCGTGCTGCCGCCCTGCCCACTCGAGGATGACCGGCTGGAGAGCCTCCACGGCGGTAAAGCCAGCGCGTGGAGTCTCCAGCCGGAACGACCAGCGAGCCATCGTGGCTCGACGGGCGGCTTCACGCCACTCGCGTACCTCTTCGGGCGGAGGGCGATAGCCATACTCCGCCCGATATTCAGCCACCCGTCGATAAACTTCGGCGAGCACTTCCGCCTCCAAATCCCACGGGGGCGTTCCGGCCAGGGCGCACGCCGCCTCGGTTGACACCGTGCGGTATCCGCGTATGGCTCTGACTGCCAATACCCTCTGAGGCCGCCAGAGGCGGGCCTTATTTAGGGCAGTCAGAGCCGCCACCCACACCGGTGCACCATACAGCGCCATCGACCGGACAACCCCCGTGTACAGGAGTCGCGTTGCGACGCTGGCTCCACCCAAATTGGGCAAAAGTCGCCCAAGGGCGGAGGCAGTGTCGACCAGCTTTGGACCAAGCTGTCGGAAGTGCTCGTCGAAGAGCCACCTACCGTCGAGTATCAGGCCCAGATACCTCATCTGGGCCCGAACCGGTACGAGGACCGAGTTGACCTCTATGGAGGCGCCGGCGGGTGGACCACGACGGGGCCCATGGAACAATAGGGCCTCCGTCTTGTCCAGGGCCACCCGTAAGCCCAGCGCCTCGATGCGCCCGACCACCAGAGAAACTCCCCTGGTGGCCAGGCACGCCGCCTCTTGGAAGTTCGCTCCCCGGGCCGTGACCAATGTGTCATCGGCGTAACAAATTACGCCCAGCCCGGGGGGCAGACGACTTCGAAGGACCCAGTCGTACCCCACGTTCCACAGGAGTGGTCCAAGGACAGACCCCTGCGGAACGCCGCACGACATGGGTCGCCGTCTCAAGACGCCCTCTCGGTCCTCGTACACGACGGTACGCTCCTCTAGATAGTCTGCCACTAGCCGCCTCAGGTACTCTGGCACCCCGTGATAGTGGAGTGCTTCCCTGATGCAGCTAAATGGCAGACTATTGAAGGCGTTGGCGATGTCCAAGGACACCGCCAACACCACGCCGCCACAGCTCACCGCCTCTTCGGTCACGGCCCTAAGGCGCATCACGGCATCGACCGTCGAACGCCCCTCTCGGAATCCGAATTGGGCGTCCGACAGGTCGGGCCCCACCTCGCAGAGGTGCCGGACGATGCGGGCAGAGAGTATCCTCTCAAAAAGTTTACCCGCCTCGTCCAGCAACACGATGGGCCTATAGGCCGCGACCGAATCGGCAGGCCGTCCCGGCTTCCTCAATAGGACCAGCTTCCCGCATTTCCAGCACTCAGGGAAGCGTCCGGACGCCAGGCTAGCGTCCAACACCTCCCTGAGGCGGTCCGACATATGGTCGAGGGCTCGGGCCATCACTCGGGCTGGAACCCCGTCCGGCCCGGGGGCGGTGTTCTTGGAACGGATCCGAAGAACAGCCGCCCCAACCTCCGATTCCCTAACGGGCGGCACATCGTCCTCTCTACCCCCGTCATCTATGACCGCATAGGCCATCGACGGGGGTGTGTGCTCCGCCCGCTCAGGGAAAAGGCCCTCGACCACTTCCTGCAGGAAGCTGGGCTGGAGAGTCTCGGTAAGGGGGGGGCCCGACGTGCGGAGCTTCTGACGCACCGCACGGTATGGGCGACCCCAGGGGTCACGGTCGAGACTCTCCAGCATCTCCTTTCTCTTTACCTCTTTGGCGCGGCAAATGGCCAGCTTCAGAGTTTTCCGCGCTTCGCGGTACTCCTCATGAAGCTGGTCCCCGCCACCGTCTCCACGGTGGCGTCGCCTGCTACGGGTGTAGGACCTCCGGGCACGAGTACAGGCCGCACGGAGGTCCGCCAACTCCTGGGACCACCAGTAGACCTCCTTCCGAGGAGGCCGACGACCTTGGATGCGGGGCATGGCCGTATCGCAAATTTGCGTAATCGCATCGCGAAAACGGCCAGCCCCCACGTCCATGCCGACCTCCTCGGTCGGGGCCTGCGGAGACAGCCAAGATTGAAGAATGGCCGCCTCCTCTAGTAGGTCCCTATCCAGCTTGGCAACAGCCCACCGCGGAAAGTGGGAAGAATGCCGCGCCATGTGACCCCTACTGGGGCCCTGGGACCGGGAGAGCTCGAATCGGATGTATAAGTGATCCGAGAGCGTCTCGACCTCTTCCAGGACACACCAGTTCCTTACTCGTGCGGCAACAGCAGGGGTAGCAAACGAAAGGTCCACTATCGACCCCCCCTGCTGTCGCACGCACGTGTTGGTGGAGCCTCTGTTTAGTAAACAGAGGCCCACCGAAGCCGCCCACTCCTCGACGGCCTCGCCCTTGGAGTCCGTCCTGGGGGACCCCCACGCAATGGATTTCGGTGCAGCCGTCCTAGCCGGAGCCTTCGCCCGCTGCTGCGTCTTTCGCGCGGCGGCAGGGCCCGGAACCGACGTCGCCGCTGCGTACGTGACTCGGCCACCCACCACGGGGAGTGGGGTCGGCGCTGAGGCGTCCTTCGTCCTCGGTGTCGCGAGTGGCGGCCGAACAATAGGGGCCGGTGGCAGCCTCGCCTCCAGACCCGCGATCCGTCCGTCCACCAGGTTACCCATTGCGTGCAGCATGTACTGCAGCATCTGCTGCAGGACGTCGTCGGGTACCCCGGGGACAGCAGGGGCCGGCTGGGACGCAGACGGGGCCAGCTGGGACTTAGACGGGGCCAGCTGGGACTTAGACGGGGCCGGCTGGGATGCAGACGGGGCCGGCCGGGACGCAGACGGGGCCGACCGGGACGCAGGCGGGGCCGGCCGCGACGTAGACGGGGCCGGCTGGGATGCAGACGGGGCCGGCTGGGACGTAGACGGAGCCGGCCGGGACGCAGACGGGGCCGGCCGGGACGCAGACGGGGCCGGGTCCTCTGGCCCAGGGCGCTCCGCCTGGAATTGGGCGAACTGGGAGCTCAGCTCTGCCACCTGCCCCGTCAGGCGATCGTTTGCCGATTGAAGGCGAGACACGTCCCCGATTAGCGTCTCTATGACCCCCGCCACTGCGGAAGAGGAGTCCTTAAGGGCCCTGACAAAGGGACCCTTAAGATTGACGGACTTGGTGGCCACCTTGCGGATGATTGCCACCGCCGCTTCCGCTCTCTCCTGCAGGGAGCACGGTGTACTGGGCACTGAGTCCCCATCCACCGGCTCACCGATCTTCAGCAGGAGACCGCTGATCTCCTCTTCCGCCTGCAGTTCTCCGTCCGCCCGAGCCCGCCTATACGATTCCGCCTTACAGAAGGCGGAACCTGATGGGGCTGACACCGGGGTTCGCGAGCGCCCCCTATGGCTGCTGGCAACCTTAGGCGGAGGCAACATCTCCTGAGAGATGTCGCTCTCGCAGCCCTGGGGGCGTCCGCGCTTCCGACCGTCTGCCTCCACGTCCATCGGTTCCGGTGCATCCGTCCTCACACCGGAACTACCACCCGGGACATCCACGGCGGACTTGGAACGTATGCGTTCCGATTGTCTTCGGCTCCCAGCAGTCGGATCGACTTCGAGCCCCACCGTTGCAGGCGTTACGGCCGTAGCAATCTCTTCAGTGGAGGAGTGGGCGTCCGCCTTCCGGAACTGCCCTCGGCTGTTCCTCGATGGGCGCGACACTGCCCCACTCCTTTTTTCCGCGTCCTTCGCGTTTTCTTGGGTGCCGGATTTGACGCTCGGCGACGGGCGTGTGAGACAAGGGGTGCCCCCCCCATAATACGATTGGGGGCTGCCGGAGCCGGCTGGCTCCCGGCCCTATTTCGAACCTACTCAAACCTACTTTTTACCTGTATCTATTACTATCAAAACTAAATTATAACTTCTTGTGACTTGACCACGACTATGTGACCCCCCCCTGGCGCCAAAGCTGGATCCGCCCTTGAGTGTTGTATGTAGCTACATACAATATATCTGGTGGAGGGCCTGCCTGCGATTACTGCCAAATAAATTGGTCCATTGGTGTAGTGATTTTTAATTCTGACTGCTAAGAGGTCCCCTGAAGTGTGTTGATGAGTAGAATAATAATGTTGTGTTTGGGTGTATATTTATATTTAATGACTAGCTTCGCCCCGCGGTGTTACCCGCGCTTATTGTCGTACCGCGGGTAACGCCGCGGGGCGAAGCTAGCCTAAAAAAGTAGCCTAAGTTACTCCTTATATCAGCAGCAGCAGCATCAGTGAATGTCCCATCAAAATCGGCCCAGCCGTTCCAGAGATTAGCCGGAACAAACAGACTGACACAAAAATTGTAAAAATTGTTATTTTGGCATATGTACCGTGTATAAATACATATGCATTTAGTAAAAAGCGGTTATTTTAATGTTACAAACAGACACTCCAATTTTATTTATTTGTATTGATGTATAGATATATGCCTACATGTAGGTAGTAATAGATTAGATATACCTATAATATAATAATACCTACTGGTAAAGTTTGTTTTACAGTAGTTTGGTTATCATAGTACAACCATGAGCGAATTAATTATTAAATTATTATTTTTCATTTAATTAATTTTAAACTAGTTTAGTTCTTGCTCATCTATATCTATCTATATATATAAAAGAGTAAGGTGACTGACTGACTGACTGACATACCCAGAGATCAACGCACAGCCCAAACCGTTGAAGCTAGGATCCTGAAATTTTGCATGTAGGTTCTTTATATAACGTAAGTGAGCACTAAGAAAGGAATTTTTGAAATTCCACCCCTAAGGGGGTGAAATAGGGGTTGAAAGTTTGTATGGAAGTCCGTCACTTTTTAAGTTAGAAACATAAAACCTTTCCGTTTAAGCTACTAATTAAAAATTAGTAAACACGTATTTAAGCGTTTCTAAATATTCCACCCCTAAGGGGGTGAAATAGGGATTGTAAGTTTGTATGGAAGTCCGTCATTTTTTAAATAAGAAATATGGAACTCTATTTTTGGGCTACTGAATTAAAATGGTTAGATACGTATTTAAGAGTTTCTGTATATTCTACCCCTAAGGGGGTGAAATAGGGGTTGAAAGTTTGTATGGGAGTTCGTAATTTTTTAAGTTAGAATCATAAAACTTTATTTTTGGGCTATTGATAAAAAAAAGAAGATACGTATTTAAGCGTTTCTGGATATTTTACCCCTAAGGGGGTGCAATAGGGGTTGAAAGTTTGTTTGGAAGTCCGTCATTTTTAAAGTTAAAAACATAAAACTTTACTTTTGAGCTACTGATAAAAAATGAGTAAATACGTATTTAAGCGTTTCTAAATGTTCTACCCCTAAGGGGTGAAATAGGGGTTGTGATTTTGTACATAGGTTAGTCTGAAAGTCCGACATTTTTGAAGTTAGAAACATGAAACTTTATTTTTGGGCTACTGATTAAAAAGGAATAGATACGTATTTAAGCGTTTCTGAATATTATACCCCTAAGGGGGGGAAATAGGGGTTGAAAGTTTGTATGGAAGTCCGTAATTTTTTAAATAAGAAATATGGAACTCTATTTTTGGGCTACTGAATAAAAATGATTAGATACGTATTTAAGAGTTTCTGTATATTCTACCCCTAAGGGGGTGAAATAGGGGTTGAAAGTTTGTATGGAAGTTCGTCATTTTTTAAGTTAAAATCATAAAACTTTACTTTTGAGCTACTGATTAAAAATGAGTAAATACGTATTTAAGCTTTTCTAAATATTCTAGCCCTAAGGGGTGAAATAGGGGTTGTGATTTTGTACATAGGTTAGTCTGGAAGTCCGACATTTTTGAAATTAGAAACATGAAACTTTATTTTTGGGCTACTGATTAAAAAGGAATAGATACTTATTTAAGCGTTTCTGAATATTATACCCCTAAGAGGGTGAAATAGGGGTTGAAAATTTGTATGAAAGTTCGTCAATTTTAAAGTTAGATTCATAAAACTTTAGCTTTGGACTACTGATACAAAATTAATAGATACGTATTTAAGCGTTTCTGGATATTCTACCCTGAAAGGGGTGAAATAGGGGTTGAAAGTTTGTACGAAAGTTCGTAATTTTTTAAATAAGAAATATGAAACTTTATTTTTGGGCTACTAAATAAAAATGATAAGATACGTATTTAGGAGTTTCTGGATATTATGCCCCTAAAGGGGTGAAATAGGGGTTGGAAATTTGTAAGGAAATCCGTCATCTTTTAAGTGAGAAACATGAAAATTTCTGTTTTGGCTGATTAAAAATGAGTAGATACGAATTTCAGCGTTTCTGGATATTCCATCCCTGAGGGGTTGTTTCTTAAAGTTAGAAAAATGCAACTTTAATTTTAAGCTACTGATTAAAAATGAGTAGATACGTATGTACGATCATGTTCTACGGGAACCGGTTGTGGTACACGGTGCCGTTCTCGAAGTTGTTCAAAAATATATGTGGTATCTCGGCAGGGTTCGAGGATATATATCAATGGATATATATTAAGATATATATCCGATTTATATCTGATATATATAAAACTGGTTTCGTTGATATATATCAATGCTAGCTGAAATTAGATTGGATTTCGGATCCTTCTCATGATGATAGCGGATGATATGATTCAAAATGTCGTTTATGTCCTATAATCCAGTCCAGACTCAGAATCGAAAGATGACCTACCTTTATCTTCAAACTAAAGGACTACGAGTATTATGAATACTGCATTTTTTGATGATTTTATAATTTATTTGATAATAATTTACAATTTATTACGAATGACTGATGACTGATTTGGTAACTAAAAAAAACTAAAAAGTATAAAATAACTTAATTTGTATGTGTTACCTATTCATAGGTTTGAAGTCAGTGCCAAGCCAAATGTAATATTAGGTACCACACTCGCTATATTTCGACGTCACCGACGCTTCGGTTGTTTTGTTCAACGCGAAGAGCAGCAATCCCGCTCAAGGTCACGCGCGGCGAGTGCGGTACTTACTATTACATTTCGGCTTGGCACCGACTTCAAACCTATGAATAGGTAGCACATACAAATTAAGTTATTTTATACTTTTTAGTTTTTGAAGTCGGTTTTTTAAACTAAGTTTTTTTTATTTTTCGCTTTTTAGTCTTTCTCAAGTCTTTCATCATCATTTCATTTAAAATTAAATTATGTCTACAGAATATGAAGGCATGCAGACAATTGCTCTTAACTTCATTGCAGGCGCTCACGTAAATTTGAGGGTTTCTTTCGATTTCCTTGGGATCCCATCATCAGATCCTGATATGGTGGCCATGGGACTACATGGGGAGCATACCCTTTCGAATACAAAAAGAATTTTCAAAATCGGTGTACAATTGACGGAGTAATCGATGTACATACATAAAAAAAAAAAAAAACCGATGAAATTGAGAACCTCCTCCTTTTGGAAGTCGGTTAAAGACTTATGATTATATTATAAAGATATTATTATTATTTGTAATATTTTAAAACATTAAAATCAAATTCGTTCTTTTTTTATAATTTTGGTATGTTTACAATTTTGGTATGGTACATATGCAAATAGTATTCATAAATAATACAATACAATGATAATATGGCTTACAAAATTGATATATATCAAACTTGATATAATATATCGGATATATATCATAAATATCCGATTTTTTTATATTTATTATAAATATCGGATATTTTCGAACCCTGTACCTCGGACAGACTTTGCAGTTAAGTAGAAACTACTTCGAGGACGAGGAGCACAGGAGAATTCAGCCGGGTTGCGCAGCGTTTGGGAAACTTCGTCGGGTCTTTTAATCATCAATCCCACAGTGCCTAAATACGAAAGTCTTCAATCAGTACGTCCTACCTGTCATGACATACGGTGCCGAAACGTGGACACGGCTGGTTCATAAAGTCGCTCAGCGTGCTATGGAGAGTGCTATGCTCAACGTTTCTCTATCTAAGGGATTGCATCAGAAATGAGGTGATCCGGCAGAGAACCAAGATCATTGACATAGCCCACAGGATAAGCCAGCTGAAGTGGCAGTGGGCTGGCCATATTAGCCGTAGAACTGATAACCGTTGGGATAAACGGGTTCTTGAGTGGAGACCGCGTCTCGGCAAACGTAGTGTAGAACGTCCACAGGCCAGGTGGAATAATGATCTGCCCAAGACGGCTGGCAGGAGCTGGATGAGAGAAGCTGAGGATCGAACCAAGTGCACAGTGGCGTGCAATTCGAGATGCCTATGTCCAGCAGCGGACTGCGATGATGATGATGAGATACGTATTTAAGCGTTTCGGGATATTCTATACCTAGGTTAGACTGGAAGTCCGTCATTTTTTAATTTGGTAGCCTGAAACTTTGTCTTCAGGCTTTTGATTACAAATAAATGAATACATATATCAGCACTTACGGGAATTCTATTCCTAAAGGGGTTAAAAGAGGGGCGAAAGTGTGTATGAAAGTCGACTTTAATGGACTATTGATTATAAATAAATAAATACGTTTAAAAGCATGAATAAATTATTCATAGATACTTAAACAGTTTTAATTAAATACATATAATCAACTTCTACGTGAGCAAAGACGCGGGCTACAGCTATACTAATATATAAAGGCGAAAGTTTGTGTGTATGTTTGTTACTTCTTCACGCAAAAACTACTGAACGGATTTGGATGAAACTTTATAGTAATATAGCTTATACATCCAAAATAACACAGGCTACTATTTGCCGCGATAACCGACATACACGCGGGTGAAGCTGCGGGCAACAGCTAGTAAATAATAAAAGTTAATAAGATGCTCAAAACAGAGAAGCTTATTTCATCTATTTCACGACAAAACTTTGTGGAATAAGATATTTCAAGGAATTACCACAGCCCCTCTGTCAAGCTGCGATGGAGCTAGCCTGGCGGCCACCAGCGCTTTGTTGATGGGCATGTGCAGCAACAGCGCGCCGTACGACAGGCGCGCCCAGCACGCCCACCCCGACCAGCTGAGCACTCGACGTACCGCCGCTGAAATATATCATAGTATGTGATCACTCATCAACACAATAACCTAGAATCATCATGAAAAATTAAAGAATTTTTCTATAGTTAAAAATAATTACAATATTCTACAAAACGGATAAGGCGATGAAGATTTGTCAAATAATTCCATTAAAATGTAGTAGGTACCTCGAGAGTCCTGTAATCGCAGGCGCCATTGGGATAGTTACATCAACTATTTATATTTTTTGTTAGATAGAATGATAAAACTAGCTGACCCGCGAACTTCATACCGCCCCTTTTTTCGTAATTATTTTCTAAATTTCTAAATTAAAAAGCTTGTTTTTATTATTTATACCCGCCTCAGCTTCTCAGTGGTAGTACAATCGTGGACTAAAAAGTTTACGCTTCCGGTTTTCTTACAATTTTCTTTATTACAAACCTGGTCCTGATAAATAACAAACACATATTTTTTTTATCCAATTTGATGCAGTCGATCGGAAGTTATGGGCGTACATACATTTCAGTGATTAATTTTTATTTATTAACCGACTTCCAAAAAGGAGGAGGTTCTATGTTCCACTGTATGTATTTTTTTATGGATGTTCACCGATTACTCCGTCAATTGTGGACCGATTTTGAAAATTCTTTTGGTATTCGAAAGGGTATACTTCCGAGGTGGTCCCATTGCCACCATATCAGGATCTGATGATAGGATCCCAGGGAAATCGAGGGAAACCCTCATTTTTTGTAGGCACACACTATGTTTTTCGTATATTTTCTTAAGTTACACCGGTATTTGCGTCTGGTAGTCATCATTTGATGATGATGAGCTGATGATGTAAGATACAACTCCTTAACGGTTAGGAGTTGGGGGATAAATCTTTAAATATCATATGTATGTATGTTACCTTTAGTCGTATTCTTTCAAATTATTTAGGTAAGCTGATGATGGAAGGTGGAAGGTACAACACCTCAACGGTTAGGAGTTGGAGGATAATTCTTTCAATTTCATACGTATCTAAAGACCTTTAGTCGTATACTTTCAAGTTATTTAGGTGAGCTGATGATAGAAGGTTAAACTCTTCAACAGTTAGGGATTAGAGGATGATTTTAATATTACACGTACGTATAGACCTTAATTTGTATTATTTCAGTTATTCATATGGATTGTTTTATTGAGTAGACACCCACTAAGGAAGGCATTTTGGAATTTCTACCACTCAGGGGGTGAAATAGGGGTTGAAAGATTGTATAAAAGTTCGTATTTTTTTAAGTTATAAACGTCAAACTTAGTTTTAAGCTACTGATAAAAATGAGTATTATCGTAGGTATTTACGTAGCGTTTCTAGATATTCTATACCTAAGGGGTGAAATAGGGGTTGACATTTAAACCACTACAGTTATTTGCATCAGCAGAAATTTTATGAAATAGTTCAACTTACTACTTACCTACGATTGTTTGCACTAAAAACTGTAAAGTAAAAACTTTTTATAAAAAAAAACGACTTCCAAAAAACATCCAACGAAAACTCTGCCAAAAAACACTAAAAAGCGTAAAATAAACTGTCTCTTCATAAATTGCTATGTGCCAATTCTTGTCTATACCTAATTCTTTATTCATTTAAATAGTAGTATTATACTGTGTGCTAGGTGCCTTAAATCTGTTTGAAGTCGGTGCCAAACCAAAAAGAATACGAACGAACAATTACAAAAATCTAAGCGATAGTCGCTTGGCACTGACTTCAAACAGAGTTAAGGTACCTAGCACACATTATAATACTACTATTTAAATGAATAAAATAGGTATAGACAAGAATTGGCACATAGCAATTTATGAAGAGCCAGTTTATTTTACGCTTTTTAGTGTTTTTGGCAGAGTTTTTATAAATAGATAATGAACACCTTACTTCTGTCATTTTGAAAAGTGCCAAGACAAGAAATGTTGTCAAGAGTTCAAACTCACATTGCACTCCATTTATTGCTCCTAGCATCGCCAACGCGACGAAGAAAGCGAACACCGGACGCTCTATAGCAGCGAGAATGGCAGCTGCCAATCTGTTCGGAGGGCCGCGTCCTAGGAAGAGGGGGGAAAATACCACCCACCATGCAGCCACCGGGACAGCCAGCACAGAGAGCCAGCTGAACACCTGGAAACATAACGTGCTCTTGTTATAAATGTTTTCATTAAATTGGGTTGGTGAGTCGAAGGTAACTCTAGTCAATGCTCTAATAGGTTGGATAACGCAGAGGTTAACGGAGAGGAGAGGCAAAATCATCATCATCATAATCGACGTTAGAAAAGCGTCCAATACCTCTTAGGAAGAAGGTTCTGGCCTACTAAGTATGCTGTCCAGACTGGTATGTAAAGGGTTTGTTTCAACGTTTCCTTGTTTTTGCAGTTATGTTGTCTTTTTGGAACGAAGTTCCTTATGGGGCGTTGCAGAGGGGTACCCTAGCCGCCAAAAAGCGTCCGTAACGATTTCGAAAAATTTTGTATAGCGCCATCTGTAAGTTGTATGTATTATTATATTTTATGATAAGAAACTTCTTTCCTATCTGTTATGGAAGATCCTCATGGATGTCCTTCGCCCATTCATCATCATCATTTCTGCCGAAAGAAGTCCACTGCTGGACATAGGCCTCCCCCAAGGCTCCCCATAACAGTCGGTCCTGTGCTGCCTGCATCCAGCGACTTCCTGCCAACCTCACCAGGTCGTCGTACCACCTTGGCCTAACCACGCTCCGTTTTCCAGTACGTGGTCGCCATTCCAAGAACTCTTTGGCCCCAACGGCCATATTGTCTGCGAGCAATATGCCCCGCCCACTGCCACTTAAGGCTGGCAATTCTACGGGCAATGTCGGTGACCTTGGTTCGTCTGCGGATTTCTTCATTCCTGATTCGATCACGCAGAGAAACTCCGTTCACTGAGCAAAGAGGTCTTTCGGACCCTTACTGAACCTTACTAGAAACCACTCCGCTTTATCTCTGCTTGCCAATAGCCGGAGGAACGAGAATCGCAATTGGATTCTTCCGTCTCAGTAACATATGTCGTCCTGCGGAATTTGCTCACTAACGCCCGTTTTCAATAACCTATCTCCAGATATAAAATACTAGATATATAACAAAAGATAGATTCTTGAAAACGGTCTGAATTTATCCTAAAAAGAGTATTTGTGCTTATATTTGACCACTAAAACTTGTCAAAAAAACTGCCGTTAGGTAGTCGGCTCTTATTAGACCAACTATCAAACTATTATCACATGTAAAACATTAACAAAATATGGGAGCTTATTACATCTTTGATGAACTAATTACCACTGGTATGAATACTTATGATTTGCAAGTAATAAATACCTATAAATTACATGACGAGGGCTTGTTAGACACGTGTTGAAAGATGACACGTTACACTTGCACATTAAAGTAATAGCAGAGCTGTTTTAAAAGAGTGGTTATAAAATTACTGGTTAGGAATAAACTATCAACAAAGTCGTATAATTTAACATGTAAAGACTCAATCCATACATAGGTACAGATATTATATTGAAGGATCAAGGTCTCCAACCAGAGGCGGATTAAGTATCAAGAGGGCCCTAGGCAACCATCACATTGGCGCCCCAATTATTTATTTATTTATTAAAACTTTCTGCAAACATATTGCACAAGGCGGACTTAATGCCACATGCATTTTCTTCCAGTCAAACCTTTGTCAAACCAAAATAATTCTAGCATCCATATACATACTCGTATATAATTTAACTATCTTGGCAGTTGGCATATCTTTACTTTTTTTTTACGTGTGAAACCCTCTTGAGCTGTTATTACACCCGGGTTTGCGGTGTATTTGAATCGAGCCGACTTTAGCCACATAGAGCGTAAACTTTGTAAACACTGGATCCAGCCTAGAACATTAGCAATAACGGTCGTGGCCCTCAGAGTTGTCTCACAGTGCACCTTTCACCACGCCGTCATGACCATGTCTTCCGCGTAGCTCGAGACGGCGACGCTTGTGCTTGAGCTGTGTTTCACCGAGTGAGTGAGGATACCGGAGGCCCATACCCTAATCCCCCTACCTTCCCCCACCCCATTCCCAAAAGGCTGGCAACGCACTTGTGACGCTTCTGGAGTTGCAGGTGTCCATGGGCGGCGGTGATCGCTTACCATCAGGCGATACGTCTGCTCGTTTGCCGGCCTATTCCATAAAAAAAAAACCATCAAAAAAGGCACTTACACACTCAGTCATAGCCGATATTCCACAGGAACGGCCCTAAAGACTTGTAACGAATCCTATAAGCGGATTCCCGTAAACGTTTTAGCATGCCTAATAAGGCCGCCGGCGCCGTTACATCATTTTTCAGTCTGTAGCTACTTTACATGGCAAACAGTTCAATTAGATGCCAGTTTTGCCGCCGGGCTTGTTGACGATTTACCCCGCGACGGTCAGGCAACCGGCATAGTGTGTAGGAGTCGTAACACTGACCCGTGCGGAACTACTTGTGTAGATGACAGCTCAAGCTAGACTACTCATAGCGCTCACTTTTTAAAGCATGGGTACCAACCGTGGTAAAAAAACTCTTATTAAGGCGAAGTCCGGTCCACACTTACATCACTTTCTCGCGGTAGACCTTTGTGGCGGATGGACAGTGAAACTCATCCTGTGACCACGCTCAGGGAAAGCACACAAATTGTTACAGACGCAATTCCTCCTGCAATTAGTCCTTATTATTTGCGGTCGGACCCGCCGCCCACTCCGGTGCACCATACGTGTATCAGTGGACAAATCTGGTCTTACTAAAACTTATTGATTAATCTTAACTAAAGCTACAGTTGTAGCTAGTACATTTTTGTATGGAAACAGCACTAGTCCAACTAGAAGTAGTGCAAATCTTTCTTTAATATGTGAGGTATATTTTTGCTATGTTAAGAAAATTGGCGCCCGCGCCCCTAAGCAACCTCGCGCCCCTAGGCACGTGCCTACTTTGCCTTAGGGTTAATCCGCCTCTGTCTCCAACTCAGAAAAACTTCAGGATTACTTGAATATACAAAGATTTATTGTTATGAATTGTACTGACTACTTGACGGCGCCGAGAATTACAATTGTTATATGTCGCAATGAGGGTATCCGAATAATAAGAGTATAACAAACATGTGCCACTTTCGAGCGGGTCCATGAGTCGGGCGAGGCGGGTATATAAAGCGTCGCGATCGGAAGCAGGGGACAGTTTACTCTTCAGATCTCGTGACGTTCATATCTCTTGATTGTGACATGGGTCACTTCTGAGTTATAATAGTTTTCTATTATTTGATTCATGATTTATTGTATTTGTGTTTTATATCGTGTGTGCTAGTACCGGCTAAATTGTCCTTAATCTCTCCATTTGATACGCGTGAGGCGATATTTGCCAGTGGCGATATTACTAGTCTCGTGGCGAATTCCACAGGGCAGCGCGGAGGAGTGAGCGTTGCTCCAACCCCCTCGCGGGGGTTGCTGATGGTTTAAATCATTCATATCCTTGAACCTCGACGTTCTACTTGGTGCTAGTTTGCTTTGCCGCCGTCCTGGCTCATCCACCGTTACACAATATAATGCCCCGCTATGGAGGCGCGATCTCAAAGTCACAGTTTATAATGTTGCTACCCTATCAAAAACCGATGTATCGATATTTATTAGTATCTATGCTGATATAAATCAATATCGATACAGTTCATTAAAATTACAAAATGATGGTTAACAAAAACAAATCATAAGTATTTCATACAATCATATTAATTATTATTATTAACAGATTATTATCATTTTACGTGACGCTAACAATATAGACGATGGTTGTTAGTAAGTTATCGAATTAAAAACACTGTGAAATATTCATGTAATTTTTTTGAGAAAACTGCAATAATTTTTATAACATAGTGACTACCTACTACCACGACTACATAGTTAATACATACATGGAATCATCCTAGCCCATTCTCTATTAGTGAACTTTTCAAGTCTTAGTAACATTCCTATTTCAGACGCATTGTGGCACCGTGTGGTTTTAGTCGGTTCGATTCCGACACCGACCCATCGCAAACCCCGGTGGGGTGACGGCCCGAGAAAGTTTCACACGTACAAAAGATGCAAAGAAAGTGAATTAATTACTTTTTAGAAACGTAATACAAAATAAACATGCATAATTAAATAAATAAATAAATAAAATAAATAATGTGAAATAAAATCTTGACTTAAGATCAATATGTTAAAGGTATTTTTGATATTTACTTTTAATAATGCAACTAATTATCTGGTAATTGTTATATAAAATTCTAAGTAAACATAGTAAACTGATCATTTCACAAATTTACCGCCGCTTTAGAGAAAGTCACAGAGCGGTTGTCTAAGTATTGCAGTGTGACCCAATGTAACTAACAGTTAAAGTGGGTTCATTCCTGTATTACCTAACTGGTATGAGGAAGTTGAATAAGTAGTAAATGGCTACTACTTTAAATGTTGAAATTTCTTATATATAGGTACTGATTTATATGTTTGTTGTAACGTGTTTATCTCAAAAACTGTAGGTTTAAATTTGAATATTTTTTTTTTGCGTTGGATGGGTTTGAAAAAATAACGGGGAAAATATTTTTTTGGAGAGACACAGGTCTGTTATTATTTCTACAAACTGAATAAGATATTATAATGTCTAATGTGCAATATCTTTCTACCCGCTCTCTCTGAAGTGATTTCGTGACATAAACGGAAGTGTGTACAAAAAGACGGAAACACAAGATAGTAGTAGACCATCGACTGCCTCGTTGGTCTCGCGGTTGGCGTGTGCGACTGCTGATCATGAGGTCTTGGGTTCGATTCCCGGGTCGGACCAAATGTTTGTATGATCTACAAATATTTGTTTCGGAGTTTGGGTGGTTTCTATGTATAATATGTATCTATGTATTTACAAAAAAAAAGTATATATGTATTTGTATCAGTTGTCTAGTACCCATAACACAAGCTCTGCTTAGCGGACTAGATGGCGTTGTGTGTTAGATGTCCAAAATATTTATATTATTTATTATTTATATAGTTATTTTGACCAATGAGCGAGCGCGGTTCTAGAGTTGTCTGACAGATGGTAGGCGAGTTAAATGACTTCAGTAGGTTAATAATGACAAATGTTACACATCATACACGATTGACATTTGTTTCGTTACACAATAACAATATTCAAATTTTATTTAAACACTTGTACAAAATTTGCCGTAATTGCTAATGGCACCCAAACTAAGCTACGCTTCTATCTTGGGCTGCCACAAAATTCCAAAATATGCAATAGTAGAATTTGACGCTTACAGAATAATTTTTACAAGTTATAATACATAAGTTGAATTAAGTTAAAAACAAAAAGTAAAATAAAAACAAAAGATTCCGATACAGTAGCTTATAATTGATTGGCATAGTGTGAAGTAAACTGTACTTAAGTTTTTCCGGCAGGCCGAGTTTCTCAGTAGCCTCATGATACCGATCAGTTTTCTAACTCTAGCAACAGTGTGGTTTATGTGAGGCTGAAACGTAAGGCGTTTATCCAAGGTAACACCAAGATATTTAAAGCATTCAGTGCGCTTGAGGGCTACACAATTACATGGGAGAATGGATGGTGTGTGGGAGTGTAGGTAAATTTGGATAGGGTTCTCAGGTCGAGAAGCCGTTGTTTTATAGAAACAGATGTATTTTGTCTTGCTAGCATTTAGAGTGAGCAGGTTCCTCTCCAGCCAGTCCTTTAATTGGATCACTCCCCTTTCAACACACCTTATAGCACTTTCCCAGTTTTGGCCGTGAAATATGACAACAGTGTCGTCGGCGTAACAGAGGAGTTCTGCTGATGAAATGTGTTCGTGATGTATGTCGTTCATATAAATGAGGAAAAGGGTGGGACCTAATTTACTCCTCTAGGCTCTCCAAAGGTTACGTATTACTTGAAAGACCCTGTATTTGAACTATATGTTGCCGTTCCGAAAGATAGCTTTCAAACCAGTCTAATGTCACACCGCGTATCCCTATGTTTTCAAGCTTTGGCAGGAGGATTGGTATGGAGACGGTATCAAAAGCTTTTGCAAGATCGAGGAAGACTGCTACACAGCTGTGTCCGTTATCAAGATGGGAAGAGATAGTATCAGTGAGGAATTTAATAGCGTCATTGGTACATTTTTGCCTCCTGAAACCGAATTGCTTGTCCGACAGCAGATTGTGCGCCTCCAGGTAGTTGACCAGTCTCTTGTTGACAATTTTCTCAAGGATCTTGGAGAGCGTTGACAGCAGTGATATTGGTCGATAATTTTTTGGATCGTCAAGATTGTCAGATTTATGGATTGGTATGACAGAAAATGTATGGTCTAATTTCTTTTAATAAAGCGTTTGTTATCCCATTCAGGCCTGGCGAGCTCTCAGTTTTTAATTGTTTAATTATATCATCTATTTCAACTGCATCAGTAGGTGTGAAAAAGAAGGAGTTTACTGGGATTTGCTTGGAGACTGATTTGGACGCTAGAATACTCTCTGTTGTATTAGAGTCAGTTAAAATAGCTTGAGCTAGTTTTAATCCCACTGTAGAAAAATATTTATTGCATTGATTAATCAAGTCCGATGGATTACTCAGGGTAGTTAAGAGTTCCGAGTTATCCTTTTTAGGTTTCTTAATATGACAGACTGATTTTATAGTTTTCCACAATTTTTTGGTGTTGCCATTGCTTCTTGAAGTTTCTTTGATTCCGATTTAACCTTTTCCAGAATGGAATTGCAAAAATTTCTGTACCTTTTATAGATCGTTTGGGTTATTTCGTCATTGGGTGATTTGAGCGCTTTTGAATGAAGTCTATCTCGATGGCGGATACATCGTAGAAGATCTGGAGTGCACCAAGGAGTTAGTATGTACTTAGATCTGGTCACACGTATTTGCTTTGTGTTCTCATTGATGGCTGATTGAATGCGGTCGACGAATAACTCGATTACGTTGATGTCATATTGCTCGAAGATTTTTTTCCATTCCTCCTGTTCGAGTGTATTACGTAACACGGAGAAGTCAATAACCGATTTATATTAGTGCGTTTTTGGACGTGAGAGCATAGTCTTACAAGGACCGGATAATGGTCGGTTATATCTATTTCACAGACAACACCTAGCGCTGTTGAAGCTGTCCGTATGAAAATATGATCTAAGCAGGCGTTTTATCTGGTGGGTTTGTTAATAGCTGACATAAGCCCATGGTGGCTTAGAAGGTCGAGATATTCTGAGGGATCGTGTCTACTGTGATCTACTGAAAGAATGTCTATGTTAAGGTCACCTGTAACGATAAGAGATGATTTATTAGATAAATTTGTTAATATGTTGTCTAGTGAAAATAAAAAAAAACCAGTGTGGTAACTGAAAGAGGGCGATCTATATATACCTACTATGGAAAAAGATTTGGAGATATTAATTAATAGTCCACTGGCTTCAGTCATGTCAAGCTCGGAGACTGATGCATTTAAGCCTTCTTTGGAGTAAACTACTAAACCACCTGGTTTTTGGTTTAAGTTTTTGGTGGTAAAATGAGACGTAAAACTGGGAATTTGTCCAATTACACTTGTTTGAGATAATCTGCATTCGGTTAGTATTAAGACATATATATCGATTTTCAGCCGCTGTAACAAGATAGTGAACGCATTGAAGTTTTTGTTGATACTTCTTATGTTTAATGTAAGAAGTTTAAATCCTTTGCCTAAGGAGGTTTCGCAGTGTTCAGGAGGACAAGACAGGCGCCTTTTATTTAAATCTCAGTCGATATTGTACCCTAATTCAATTGTATCCATGATTAATTAGAAACATTGGTCATACAGCGTGGTTTAAAATACAATGTTTTTGAATTTAAGGTTTATAATGTTTTATGGTCAATAATTTCGAAAAAATAAAAATATAAGGTGTCGCTGAACCTTTGACGCAGTGAAGGTCCACCATCACTGCGTCACCAGCAAACATGCATACAATTAAATAAATACACTCCAGTGTATTTATTTAATTGTATGCATGTTTGTGTTGTACGTAATGATTTGGCAGAGATTACATCGGGAAAGAGGTCTAAACACCCGAGGTGGTGATCCTTTATAAAATTGTTTGCAACATGTATTCTAATATGGTTCATGAAAGATAACGAAAAGCGGGAAAAAACAGAACGTACTAGGAGGGTGACAAATTCAGTACAATTTAAATATCATAAAAATAAACCAACCACTTAGAGTGTTATTGTAGTGCAGGATAAACATTAAATCCTGGGATGTAACAAGTTGTAGAGTTAAGTAATTTACATATGTACTCAATAATATTAAACTTATGAATAAAAAATATATTAGTATATAATTAAAATAATCATTTCTACATATTGTTACACTTCACTTTTTAATCAACTTTTATACTGTATGTGACGAGATCATGTTAACAAATGGTATAGCTGAGACACGTGTGCCATCTCATTATATTAAATACGCACAGTAACTGAGCCATCACACAACTACTACTTAGATATAAAGTGTATCGTTGATACACACTAAGCACATAAAAGCCATATAATTTATCACACGTTTGGTTGCAGTCTACAATGTGCGAGATATGTAAGGTCATTAGTATCTACAATGATTGCTAGGTACTCATGACAGTTTAAATTCACATATACTCTGCTAGCTGACCCACGCAACCCCGTTTACGTCTTCTTTTTTTATTGAATAGGGCGCAAACGAGCAGACGTATTGCCTGATGGTAAGCGATTACCATCCAACACAACAACAACATAATCGCAACACCAGAGGCGTCACAAGTGCGTTGCCGGCCTTTTGCCCGTAGCGTAATAATTTTCCCCCGTTTTCATAACATTCTTCATTGGTGCTCCGCTATATCCTTCCTCGATAAATGGGCTATCAAACACTGAAATAATTTTTCAAATTAGACCAACAGTTCCTGAGATTATCGCGTTCAAGCAAACAAACAAACTCTTCTGCTTTATATATTAGTATGGATAGATGATAAATGTTAGTAATAATATTACTAAAAACCCACGTTTCATTATTTAATGGTTGGTTCATTCCGACACACGCATGCTGAAGATAAAAGATTAATTGAGAACAATGGGCTTCTTTTGAAACGTTTTTGATATTAAAAATCATATTTCACACTACTGCGCTACTTCGGAGGAGATTATTTTAAAGAATAAAATCTGGGGGCACGGTCGTGCCCCGCCAAGACGAGCCAAGCGAAGCGCAAGGGCACTAGTTACCTACCTTTTCTCGAAGTGTTCCGTTGTTTTTGAACCCTCATAACGTTGGTTTCCGATATACCAGATAGTTCAAATTCTCAGAATATGATATCAATAATAGACTATTTAAACAAAGTTTCAATTGAATAGCTCCTAATACTTTAGATTTTATTGATATTTAAAATATACTGATTTCGTCACTGACACACTGATGATCATCAAAACTGTTAGGGTACTTCCTGCTAGAAAGCCGAAATTTGGTATGTAAACTAAATTTAGTATAGAAACAACAAAACAATTCATAAACCTATTACTTTCACCCCCAAAGATGGGGGGTGAAAGTTTGTATTCGATTTTCACTAATTTTAATGCTAGAGGTTTTATTTTTGGTATACGAACTTTTCAAAAGAAGAAAGAAGGTGTACAAGAAGTATACCCTAAAAAAAGAAAAAAAAACTATAATAAAACTGCTAAAAGCAACTTACAAAAAGAAATGAAATCCCACCAAAAACATTTTCATGTAAAATGTTGAGAAGACGACTGCATATGGCTTACCCTGTGAAAGAGATATCAGATCTCATCTAGAGCCAAGCTTTTGATTCTACACGCCCTAACTCTACCAACCCTAACTTCACAAAATCTACATCTCAGTAAAAATGAATGGCTTGACTGTTGGCAAAGGAACTTCGTCCCGAAAACTGTTTTATCGAATATAGAAAATGTAAGCTCGCTATTGACTAAACTTGTAATAGGGCTTCAAGTACTCGCCAGTCACCTAGTCGCTTTCACCAACCAGTAGCTCCACTCCTTATTGCACAAAAACCGACTGCAATTGTGTAATGGATGGTAAACACAGCCATTATCTCAACGGACCTAGCGATGGATCGTAATTTATTATTTTATCGCTATCGTATCTATTTTTTTATTTTATCGGCATCACATAGTATGAAACCAAGTCACTTGCCGTTCTTGTACGCTTGGATCTTTCAAACTACGGATTTCACCAACAGAGGGAGTGATTCGAGAGGAAGATTTATCATAATACATGTCTATTGAAATAGAGAAAACAGATAATTTCAAAGATTGATAGATAACAAGCCCGGGGCGGTTTGCTTGATAACCTTTAAAATTGACATTGTTTGGAGTTTTAATATTTTATAATCTTTATTTAATTAACCTGAGTATGTAGATGAATACTGCTACAATACATTTGTCAGTAGGGTAAACGACTGCGATCACCACCATGGCACGGCAAGGCCACGCTTTTATGCTAGGAGTAAACCTGTGTTTTAGGTAGAGGGACTCCGCCATGGCCAAGCGTATTCCCTGTCGCGACAGCTGTTATACTTATGTGAAGAAGGAGGAAGTTCACTCACTTGAGGAAAAGCAACGAAATTATTAGTCCTATTTGATTAGCACTGATTTATTTTTATTTTTTTAATCACTATACTGAAGTGGAAGTCGGCCGGTCATGTTTCCAGACCAACCGATGGGCGCTGGGTGCTGGAGTGGAGACCGCGATTGGGGAAAAGTAGTGTAGGGTGGCCTACGGTACGGGGGACCTATGATTTGAAGAAAGTGGCAGCGGATGGGTGCGGACTGCCCAAGACCGGGATAGTCGATGGTCCTTTGGGAGAGACCGTACAGCAATAGCTTGACTTTGATATTTATTCGATTTGATTTCCGTGGGGCTATGTAATTTTTTTCGTGTCGTCCTATTTATGTCGAGGCATGGTTGTCCCACGATTATGTTCTTTATCAGATTATGAAAGTCACGAAATAATTATACTCATGTTTGCAGAAACTGATGTACCTGATTTTACCGTTATGTAACTTAAAGATGACCATAATGAAATGTTACAAACTATACGTTAACTAAATACGCGGTTGCAAGTGAATGTACAAATTGCCATACATAATTGAATAAGTTTGTGGTGCTACCGTGAGTTTAGATTCATGTGTGTTTTGTAGGTTGGAGGTGAGATATGTAGTTTTTAACCGACTTCCAAAAGGATCATCGTTTTTTTTTTTTTTAATGTATGTTTAACTAAAAAGTACAAAATAACTTAATTTGTATGTGCTACCTAGGTTTGAAGTCGGTGCCAAGCCAAATGTAACAGTAGGTACCGCATTCGCCGCGCGTGACCTTGAGCGGGATAGCTGCTCTTCGCGTTGAACAAAACAACCGAAGCGTCGTTGACGTTCGTCTCGAAATATAGCGAGAGTGGTACCTACTATTCCATTGGCTTGGCACTGACTTCAAACCTATGAATAGGTAGCACATACAAATTAAGTTATTTTATACTTTTTAGTTTTTGAAGTCGGTTTTTTTAAACGAAGTTTTTTTTTTAGTCTATTCGATTCCGACATCGGTTTGTCGTAGCGTTAGCAGGCTCTAGCCATTCACATGAGAAAAAAAGTATTTTCATCCCAGTCATATCTTCCTGGGACGAAGGTCCAAGCCACGACTTCTGTGGAGTCCCTGACCTGTCAAACAAACCTATCAAGACTTTGTCTTTGATTCCCAGTAAAATTACATATATTCGCTTTAATTTTATCTTAGAAAAGGTTATTTTTAATAGTCCACTGCTGGACAAAATAGTAGATTAGTGAAATAAAATTGGAAGTTTGTAGAAAAGCTTTTAACTTTTTTATCCAAAACTGTTACTTTAAATGTAAAAGTGGGTTTGTTGTTTCGTTACGCTCTTACGCGTTCACTTCTCCACTGATCACAAACTTTAGATATTTATGT
The DNA here is from genome assembly GCA_949125395.1 of Diaphora mendica. NCBI lineage: Eukaryota > Metazoa > Arthropoda > Insecta > Lepidoptera > Erebidae > Diaphora > Diaphora mendica. The sequence goes on from OX421330.1 coordinate 492,336, forward strand.
AGATGACATAAATTACCACAGCTCCATTCAGTGTTGTGTCGCTCAATTTCTTACAGGCCACGGTAACTTTAAGAGCTAACTACACTCATTCAAATTAGTCAATTCACCGTTGTGTCAATGCTCAACACCTGATTATTGCTATGAACAGTCGGCTGATCATATCCTCTGGGAATGTAGTCTTTGGTGCAATGAACGTAACATAATGCTAAATAGCTTACAAATGACATCTGGGGCGGTGTTCTATGGGGATCTTGTGTCAAGTGCGGTGAATTTCCGTGCGTTTAGGCGATTTTGCCATACATACTATAGTAATCAAATATGGCTCCCTTAGGACCCATAATATTTTATCCGTGGTGCTTCCCGCTTTGAAAAAGGCGTCTGCCTATTTTGACTTCATTTTGTCTCCCGCTTTGCTAAGGAAGGAAGTGGACTTATAATATTTCCAACTCCTCCAGTTTAATTTCGTTGCGGGTTCCAAGACAGTTTAATTTTTTCCTGGGACTTCCCGAGTGTCATAACTCGGTGTGTTCGTGGGTCACTGATGTTGATCCTGGTGTACAGGAGTTACAGTGGTGGGCGTGTGGGCGGGATTAGTCCCACTAAAAAAGCTTCATTCAGTGAAAGAAGTACTGCTGCTTAGGTATAGCAAAATACTTTTACGTAAGGGGATAAAACTGTAGTTAAAATGATCATGCGTAGTTGTGTCAGCCATTGAAATTGTTGAGGAATTATCCATTACTGACTTTATTTGTGATCAAAGATAAAAGGTACCTAACCTTAAAAACAAACACATTCACATTTATAATAAATAAAGGTACTAAACTTAGACATATTATAAAACAGTTTTGTTACCTTGCGGCTGTTCAGGTGTATATCATTGTCAAGTAGCATGTGGTGTATATGCGCCAGCAGCAGCCCAGCGAGCGCACCCGACACGTTGGCTAGAGGCGACTGGTACAACACGTTGAACGACGGCTCTTCGCTATACGACGACCTCACCGACTCGGGCCGGTGCATCATCAGAGTCGGGACCAAGTTCCACTGGTAGGCGAGAGCAAAGAGGATAGCCATTGAGGTAATAAGTAGGGTTAGGAGTACGCCGATGGCTGCTCGTCGAAAGCGCCATAGAGCGAGGGTTAGTACCAGGCCGAGGGCGTAGAGTTGAGTGTCTGCTGCCAGGTACCTGGGTTAGAAACGACGATTGATACAACTACAATTTATAGAAAAAAAATAGGCAATGATTTTATCTTCAGACGATATAGGTTGTAAACAACTCAAGAAGCAAGATAGATACTAACAAGATGCAAATTGAATGCCGTAAATGTAAGATTAGTAATACGGAGAGGTTTATGCACAGCATTGTATTACAATAGGTTCATTAATTGATTGAGCCTAGCAAGAAAGCTGGATCTTAACTTTAGATATTTCAGATTTTCATCTATACTAATATTATAAAGCTGAAGAGTTTGTTTGAACGCGCTAATCTCAGGAACTACTGGTCCGATTTAAAAATTCTTTCAGTGTTAGATAGCCCATTTATCAAGAAAGGACATAGGCTATACATCATTACGCTAAGACTAATAGAAGCGGCGTATTAATGAAGAATGTTACAAAAACGGGGCAAAATTATTACGCTACGGGAAATAGTAGACGTAAACGACGTTGCGTGAGTCAGCTAGTCAACGACTATATTAATAATAATAGGTAATAAATATTTCAGACATCTAACACACAACGCCATCTAATAATACATACACATTATCCATAGAAAACACCCAAACTCCGAAACAAATATTTGCAGATCATACAAACATTTGGTCTGACCCGGGAATTGAACCCAAGACCTCAAGTACAGCAGTCGGCTAAACTTTACAATCTATACAATCGATATGAGAGTTGACTATTTTATGTTTGATAGTTCTTGTTTTTGTTAGTCTGCTCCTAAAATTTCAACTTGCGGCAAGTCATAATTTTTGAGATATTAATTTTTGAAATTAAAATACGTGAAAATAATTTTGACATCTTCTCGGCGTTTTGTTTTTCCTTACGTTATTCGTTTTAAACTTTTTTCAAACTCTCAAAATAGGTTTTGTGTAATTTTTTGCTAAATTAATTTAGTTTTTATTGTAATACACACCATATATATGAAAAAATACTTTTTAGTATTTTTTTATATATACGTGATGTATAAAAAAATACTAAAAAAGTATTTTTGATATTCACTTATAATAAAGGACATATTTTCTTAAAAAAGGAGAAGCAAAACGCAACACTAATGACGCGACTCCATTTCAAGTTTACAACTACAACAATTTAGCAACACTCTACCTAATGTTAATGTTAGTCTACTTTGTAGGTTAGGTTAGAGTTGTGAATGTTGTGATCACACTAAAGAAAAATGAGGAACCGTAACGGGTTGGATTTTAAAACGAGTCGCCGGAATTTGAGGGTATTGGTGGTGTAGGGGCTGAAGGGAGTTAGTTAGTCTTAATCCCCCCAAAGTAATTTTGGCTGCCGGAGTTGCGTCTAATGAATCTAAATTCGGAAAGAAAATACAATCGAGGTAATTATATTTTATATATATTATGTGTTATAGGAAATATATAAGAACAGGATATAATTCTTAGGTAATTAATAGCAATGTATTACTCCGAATTGGCACAATCCGACTTCATTGGGTTAGGTTAGATGGCTAAGGCGCAGCGCAGCGAAGCTCCCGCCTTAGCCATTGTGCTTATTTTTTTAACCACCCAGAAATAGGAGCCCCGCATAGCGGGGCTCCGTCGACTCATAATTGAAGCCAGTTTTTATATATATATTTATATAATAAATAACAGCGATAAAACATGTTTATAAAGTGGAATAAACAATTTTTGTACAAATTTGTTTTTTTATTTTTTCTAAGGGAACCAAGTATTTCCGGTGGGTGAAAATGGTGAGGAGGTGAGGAGAACCCCCCAAGTAAGGGGTATCCCCCACCCCGTCCCCCCAAAATCTATTGGATATATTGCGAAATGCGTCCTAACCTATAAAATTTTCAAAAATTCATATAAAAAAACTATGAGGAATCGCAACCCCCCCTCAAGGGGCGCTATCTACCCCCTTCCCCCCTCCCTCCCCATCCCCGCCCCGAAATCGATTGTATAGATTCTAAAGTCCTTCCTTATCATATGTATCTGTGTTTAAAGTGTACAATTAAGAGTAAATATAAATACGAAAATATATTTTCTTTATTGACTTACCAAGTCTGTATCAGACATTTATCATCCGCGTAGAGCACATTGTTCAAGTACAGGAGATGAGTCCACCACTTATGTCTACATACCGCAGCTTCCGAGTGGACCAGCGGCTCCCACAGGGGGCCTCTTCCCAGGCGCTCCCACCACGACGCCGCGAACCATACCACGACGAAGTAACTTGGACTGACTCTGAAGATAAAGAATCATTTATTTTACTATTTTAGATTGTTTTTATTTAGCCTTTTTTACTGACTTCAAATAAAAAGGATTCTCACTCTATTAAACCTTGTATTTTTACCCGACTACGGCAAAGCCAAAGGATAGGTATGTATGTATGTTCATCTGTTCCCTCATAGCTCCTTAACTACTTATTAGAACTGGACTAATGAGGTATCGTTAGAAGCGTCTTAATCGTCTTCTAGTTATAGGCTATATGACGTGTCACTAAATCTAATGTGGCGCCCTCTAGCCGACATAAAGTACTGTATTAAAAAATAAATTTGAGATAAATATGCCGTGTTTGGTATCGTTGGAAAGGGCGTTACTTGTACATTTCAAAAATACATATATTATTAGCATTTTCTCGTGACTTTGTTCGTATTTATTCGATAAGTGTGATATTTCTATGGTATTGTCTTTTCCCTCATTCTTTCTAAACTACTTGTCAGAATATGACAAATAGATATCGTTAGAAGCGTCTTGATTGTCCGCTGGTTCTAGGCTATATGACGTGTCACTGAATCTAATGTGGCGCCCTCTAGTCAACATAAAGTACTGTTTTAAAAAATAAATTTGAGATAAATATGCCATGTTTGGTATCATTCGAAAGGGCGTTACTTGTACATTTCAAAAATATATATATTATTAGCATTTTCTCGTGACTTTGTCTGTATTTATTCGATAATTGTGATATTTCTATGGTATCTATTTAAAATATAATTTGCAAAGAAATTAATATTATAGAAGCACCAAACATTTTAAATAAAAAAAAAGTAAAAACTAAAACCCAACTACGACCAAAAACGACGTTGAAAACGTGAAAGGTAGTAGAGCCACGCTGATTTCAGCACGAATGGGCCGGCTCGACCGGGGCGGTACTACCCTCGCACAGAAAATCAACGTAAAATGACAGCGTTCGTGCTGTCGTGTTTCGTTGGTGAGTGCGAGACCGGAGGCCCAATTAGTCTAGTCAACAAGTTCCATACTTGTTGACTAGACTAAAAGATGCAGCAGCATCACTAGGCCGCCATAGTGTGGGTCTCCATACTGCATTGTCTGCATTCGCAATGAGTATGGTGACCACCACTCTTGGATTCTGCTTATGCTTTCCATCAGGCAGAGTAGAGTCATTTTGGCGGGCCAAACATAAAAAAAAAAAAAAAAAAATATGTTATGGTACATTTCTACGTAACGTGTGACTACGGCTACTATTAGTTATTCCGTGCTACGGCTTTTGAAACTTGTTTCATACTTTTTCAACGTCGTTTTTGGTCGTAGTTGGGTTTTAGTTTTTACTTTTTTTTATTTATCTATTTCCTCCAGAACAAAGCAGTTCGAACTTAATATATCCTTTTTTATTTGTTGAGGGTATTCTTTCATTTAATAAATTAAAGATAAATACAACCCGAGAAGAGGCGATACCCAGTCCTAGTCGAAGTGAGACAGGCTTTATTTTAATGCCTTCCTGGTGGAATAACGATTCATGTCAGCGCTATAACTTTAATAGTGAGATGCAGCTGCGAGTCAAATAAGAATAGTAGGAACTTCAATGACCTCTATCTGTCAAATGTCCATTGAAAAGTAAGGTCTGCAACGAAACCTTATTTGCGTATCAATAATGTTTTTTTTTTGTTTTACCGAGTCTCATTTATTCAGAGTGAAAAAAGCGGCCAAGTGCGAGTCGGACTCGCCTATGAAGGATTCCGTAGCAGCAAGTAACATAGTATAAAAGTTCTTGTAGTTCGTTGTAACTTTGATCGATGTTTTAATAATAGTGTTTTTTTTGCAGTTTGCGATTTTTGACGTATTAAAAGAAAACTATTAACTAGATCTCGTTCAAACCAATTTCCGGTGGAAGTTTGCATGGTAATGTACATTATTATATTTTTTTTAGTTTTATCATTCTCTTATTTTAGAAGTTACAGGGGGGAGGGACACATATTTTACCACTTTAGAAGTGTCTCTCGCGCAAACTATTCAGTTTAGAAAAAAAAGGTTTTAGAAACCTCAATATCATTTTTGAAGACCTATCCATAGATGTATGGGTTTGATGAAATAATTTTTTTGAGTATCAGTTCTAAGTATGGGGACCCCCCAAAATTTATTGTTTTTTTTATATATTTGTGTGAAAATATTAATGCGGTTCACAGAATACATCTACTTACCAAGTTTCAACAGTACAGTTCTTATAGTTTCCAGTTGGCTGTGACATACGGACGGACAGACAGACAGACAAGGGTTCCGTTTTTTCTATTTGGCTACGGAACCCAAAAAACATATACGACATAAATTTAAGATTGGCTTTGAAATCTATTTGTCATTCGTCATGATAACATCTACGACCATACTCCACTAACCTGACAATCCTATTAACCATGGTCTCTGTGAAGGTGCTGAGAGGCGGCACGCTGTCTCCTCTTTTCATTTGCTGAAGGAGCTTGTGTGCGAGCAGGAAGGACGACATGGTGAAGAAGATTTGTACTGTCAGCGTACTATTTGCTAAAAGTACCGCGTCCAAACTATGACGAATCTGTTAACAATATTTATATGTGTTGTTAATACCGATCTTCAGTAATATTTTAATAAGAAACATAATATATTATCTTGAAATTAAATTAAAATACTAGGAAATAATAATAAAAAAGGAAACAACAATATTTACATACAAGCGTCAAAAAATTCCTCCGCATCATCGCCTACTGGAAGCGTTCCCAAAAGGCATTAGAATCAGCATTGCCACGTTCAATGGCAATGCTAATTCTCTGTGCTAGAAAAAGACCGGCCTTCTGGTAGTGAGAAGTGTCAATCAGTTGCTTAGTTAGTTGTTTAATATTTATATAGGTTCTATTCTCGGTTCAAAAACAAAACATGACATATTACATCAATGCCTTTTTGGAACGAAGTTCCTTATGGGGCGTTGCGGAGGGGTACCCTAGCCGGCAAAAAACGTCTACAACGTAAGATTTACGCCTCGCTGTCAAAATGGTAGCATATGAAAAGGATGTGAGGTCTTGGGTTCGAATCCCGTGTAGGATAAAATTTTTTTTGATCTGCAAATATTTGTTTTTTGGGAGTTTGGATGTTTTCTATGTATAATATGTATGTATTTACAAAAAAAAAGTCCGAAATATTTATTTATTTATTTCATGAACGAACAAAATTATATTGATGTTGATGATGGTCTCAACTATGATAAAATTTATATTATTTTTCTGAAATATCAGCGAAACGATTCAAATTTATTTCGTGTATTTAAAATTATGTTATACACTGCATTTAAAATTGTATTCTATCTATCTTTCACTTCAATTCTCTGCGATGGTAATCGCCTCCTTTTTTATTTTTATCGATAAAAAAAATCATGATAAAAATGTATAGGTACCCGAATAATTATGTTCTTTATACCTTGACTAGAACTTGAAATAAATATTTTTATGATAAGGAGCGTCGTTCCTATCTGGTGTCCCACGACACCACACGCCCTTTTTTTTTACCTGTTCGTATACTCTCGTGTCGCTGAGATACGTGTGGGTCAGGATCCAGGGGACATGTTCAATAATGACGACGGCCATGGTCAATACTCGCAGACCATCGAAGCAGCGCAGGTCTGTGCGGGAGGCGCTGGGCGGGGCGGCGTGTAGAGTGCGCCAGGAGCCTTGGAGCGACCAGGAGAGGGCCCATTCTGCACCTTTAATCATGTAAGTCATATCATCTACCTAGAACTACCTAGTCAGCCTTCTAGAACATATCTTGCTTCTAGAAAAAAGTTCTTATATAACTGCCCATCTCGTAGGAGCTGTGAGGTTAATTAGCAACACACTACTGGTCGACGACGATGGTCTACTCTACGAATGTGTTATAAAATTTCGATCAGAGTGTAAGAGTATTTCACTTTTACTGTGTCTATTATTATCACGGTTATTGTATTCGACACTGTCGGGTGTCGCGCACTGGTGACTTTTAAATCGGCGATAGTTGGATCTTATTGGTAGTCAGTAATAAAGCATAACAGTGCATACATTTGACAAATTAAAGCAGGGCGCTTAAATTTATACACAACATGTGTAAAGCGCGATGTTATGAATTTGATTGAGCTGTCGCACGACTGTTAATCGATTCCACAGACAGTATGGTTTGTCACAGAATAGTCAGTACTCAGTTCTATGTGTTCTTTGTGTCTAATTCATGTATGATTGTAAAGTCCCCCACGACACAGGATTGATTTGAGAAAAAACAAAATTATGTATTCATGTCCAAGGGATGTTCAATAGACATGAATGATAGTTCGTTTAGATAGTAATGGGAATAGTTGTATTGATGCATGCTTTGTAAACAATTTTGTTTACGATGACTCGTGATTTTAATTAAAAAAACAACCACTTAAATAAAAGTTTATACACTACACTAATTAACTATCTTTACGTATAAATTAAAAGATAAAATGCCATTGATAGGAAATTACCTAAAAATCTATTTTAATTGATTTTTACTTTGATTTTCAGTGATTGAGACAACACTACTCGCATGTAAACATTAGCATTAACATAAGCTAAGGCTCTCCATAACGCGTCTAACTAAACAGTTGGTCGTTAGTTATAAGACGGTAGATATTCTAGATTTACAGTGATGTAGGATGGCTTTCTAACAGCGGCTTTTTTTCATTTATAAATCATTGCCTTTATCGCCCTAATTTACATTAATTTATCATTAAATTTATTCTCTAGGCATAATCTTAGTCAACCTTTAGGTGATGTAGGTATCTTGTAAGGTAGGTTCATAGAGGTTACATATTAATTTATAATAGGTATACAAATTTTAACAAAAAAAAACCGACTTCAATCTGGACCAAATTCAAATGGTACCACACGAGAAGCACCAGCTTTTAAACAAAAAAACAATCATCAAAATCGGTTTACCCAGTTGAAAGTTATGAGGTAACAAACAAAAAAAAATACAGTCGAATTGAGAACCTACTCCTTTTTTGAAGTCGGTTAAAAATATACACAATTCACTACGAACAAACTTATACTCATACACACATATTTACATTACACTCATTATTTTCACGTTAAAAGGCACGATTACATTACGATCTTAAAGCGATTACGGTTAAACTGTCAACCGATTAAAAATCTCCAGTGCGCGGATGCTCTTATTTTATTATGTTCGAATGAAAGTGAAACTCGTCCGTCACAGACAGGCGTGCACAATAACCTTTTTAACCACGAAAAAGTATCGTGGTGAGCGTCCGCCGGTAGTGGGGACTCTGAGGCTTTGTTTATATTGTTGAAACCGGTCTTGTTAGCGGTAGCGCACGTGTAATGCTCAACTGTACTGACCCAATAAACTTGCAAGCGATTAACACTGTAATCGATTGGTTTATTTCATATTTTGTAATTTTGGTTACTGTTGGCAAGAGTTAGGAATAGGCCGATTCAATAGCTATAATAATAAATGGATTTGAGGAATATCTATACTTAATATTATATACGCGACAGTTTGTAAGTATGGATGGATAGATGGATGGATGGATGGATGTTTGTTACTCTTTCACGCAAAAACTACTGAACGGATTTGGATGAAACTTTACAGTAATATAGCTTATACATCAGAATAACACATAAGCTACTATTTGTCGCGATAACCGACATACATGCGGGCGGAGACGCGGGCAACAACTAGTTCAAATTGTTATTATACACTTGAAAGCAATTTATTGTCTTTACTCCCTTTACATGATGTGCGAGTCAACGAAACGAAACACTCAATTGGTTACAGTTTGGGAGCTTAAAATCACCTCAGTAATAATAGAAGTAAAATAATATATTTTTCTTCCCACCAGCTCGTAAAGAGTATTTTTGCCCTTCGATATCTGAGTGTAAAAGCCGTTTTTATCCTCTAAAGGAATAAAGTAAATTGAATTTAGAACATCGCTCGAGTGCACTAAGTTTGTGAATTCAAAACATCATTAAACCTATTTACTTCTACCTCCATGGTGTCGAATTAATCATACAATATTTTTTAATTTATTAAAAACTCAGACTCGGAACCTTCTTGGTGTAGTTTTTTTTTAATTTGCTGTGGCCGCACCATTTTCTACTTAAGTAATTATAGCAACTTAACTTTAAATTTTTCTTAATTTATCTATACATCCATACAAATAAATAAAATTGAAATGTCTGTTTGTAATATTAAAATAACCGCTTTTTACTAAATATACTAATATACACGGTACATATACTAAAATATTTTTTATAATTTCTGTTACATTGTCTGTCTGTCAGTCGGTCTCTCTGTCTGTTTGTTCCGGGTAAGCTCTGGAATGGCTGGACTGATTTTGACATGACTTTCACTGGCAGATAGCTGATAATCTAAGGAGTAACTTAGGCTACTTTTTTTAGACTAGCTTTGTCCCGCGGTGTTACTCGCGGTACGACAAAAACCGCGGGTAACATCGCGGGGTTGAGCGAGTACCTAAGTATTTTTGAAATAATTTAAAAATTTATCTGTAATACTTACCTATCATAATGTAGAACCTAATAAATATTAATACCTAAACTGAAATAAAAGTATCTTGTGATTGTTAATGCTTTTTTTACATTTAGTTGTTTCCTCGCTGAGGTGGAATGAAAAGTTACGTGTTGTACTCGAGTGCAAAGATTTTTCACCTCGTGCTCTTTTGATTCCATCGCTGACTCTCAGGATTCTAATTTTGAAATAACTCGCTACGCTCGTGATTCAATTTTAGAATCCTTCGCTTGCTCGGTCATCAAAATTGAGCACGCGGTTAAAAAGCAACTTTGCACTCTTGTACAACAAATAACTATTCCAACATCGCCTAAGAAACTCATATTTAGGCGCTTGAAAACCAGTAATGCTATGTAATCCAACTTTTATGTGATCTTAATTCTCGCACTTGTTTGTTATAGTGTCACGGCGGCAAACGTGACACCTGTTATACGAAATAAACTTTATTCAGAAGTTCAATAGTGAATTTGTCGGAATATCTACTCAAAGATGCATTTACGAAATATCTCAATAACCCACGCGCTATCCATGGCGAATTTAGTCACGAATCACGACCATTTGTTGAGATATTATGTAATCAAATTGACTTTCTGATTGATGGTGTTAGTGAACTCATAGTCCGATTGGCTAAAATTTTATATTGTCTGGCTATTGGTTTCATATTCAAATGAGTGGAGCTAAGATCGTATATATGAGTTTAAATAGTTGGTTTTATAGTGGTTATATGGTATTAAATAGGATTTTTTTCTGACAATTAAAAATACCTGGAAATGAATAGGTACCTTTTTTTGCATGATCAGGTAACGTTGTTTCCAGTACTGTGGAGACCACGGTAAGTGCAAATAATGCAGCCAGGAAGCCTGCAAACACTCTCTGGCTGGCAGTCAGAGGAGTTTTCTCCTCACCGGTCTTGCAGTAGTCCAGCTTGAAGAGACTAGCGGATAGGTTGTAGGCGGCTGAGGTTGTCGCGTTAACACATGTTGTAAACCTATTTTGGGAAAAGAAAGTACACTAATTAAGTAGTATTCAATTTTTCATTTTTTTTTATTCTAGTAACACTTAGAAAAAATCAACACTTGTTGAGTGGCTCAGTTAATGGTACTTTTTTCTTTTTTTAAAAATACTACTCCCGCATTAGGAATATACATCCAGTGTCGCGGAAGACAAAGTGTTATTCCATGTGGGATTTGAACCCACAACACTTGGTGAAGTAGAAAGCGGCATGGCGACCTTTAAACCACTAGGCCGTACGTGTAATTGATTGGTGATGAGTTTTATATTGACACATAAACGGTACAATATCTTTTAGCGAAGCTATTACTACCATTTCGTGCAGAGTTGCGACAGTTTTACAATCCGGTTCTCTAATAATAGCATTCACCAACACTTACTTCAATTTACGACAGCAGTGTTCATTGATGGAAAAGTTTGATACAATTTATCTTTAGTGTGTCAGGGTTTCGATATATCTTTTACTTGAAAGAAAAGTTTGTTTTTTTGTAAATGTTTTGTATTGGCAATAGGCTTTGTGATTATTACATCTTTAAATTCGAATGTGTTTTTTTTATGTGAAACATATAGATAGATTTTAGAACATATAAAAATCAGGTTTACGCCTATAGAGGCGAGGGGTAAACCTGATTTTTGGCGTGGCGAGATTTTCAGAGTGGCGAGATTTTGGGCGTGGCGACGCTCGTCACGGTACTTCTAGGCGTGGTGTAAACCTGATTTTTGGCGTGGCGAGAATTGCCGTGGCGACGTTCGTCGCTTCTGCACTACAATTCAATTCTCAATTCAATTCTTTTTCACATCTTTAATTGTTTCACATTTGCCAGGCGTTTTTATTTGTTACTTTTCATGTTCGGGAGACCTTAACTACTCAACTTATCATCGTAAAGTTTTGTAAACTTGTCATCAAGATTCTAGAAAGAGGCAGACCATACTAGCTTCAAAAAAGTGCTTTTGAATGACAATTATTTAATTTACAAAGCTTAAAGCGCCGTGACCGAAGTCGCGAACTAAGTTTGGTATTCGTTTCACTCATAACAATGCGCAATTTACGAAATTATAATATTACTATTTAAGAGAAGCCAGAAATCTGTAACAAGTATCTAGATATAACGCAATTATTCTATTTGCGCGATGTAGGATTTATAGTTGCTCCGTAGTGCAGGATATCTTCGCTAGATGGCGTTGAAATATATTTTGTTGAAATGTGTATATTACTTATGGGTCATTGGTTAATGGTCACTAAAATAGACAAACAAAGATTGATGGAACTTAATGATGTTTGAAAACATCTGCAACATCTACTCATAATGTATGTCGCCACATGACTGATGACATTTATTCAATCATCCTCTTATAATTGTAGTAGGAAATATTTGTACTCTTTGTGAAATTGTAATTGGTCATTTTGTATGTGATAGTAAGTGGTGAAAAATCTAGTTTTTGAATCATCTTGCTACAAATTCACTAACAATACAAAAGACATCAACGCGTTCGGTTTATTTATTTGTTCAGTGTAACATTTGGCAGTACAGTAGAAATTATTGTACTGTACTACTAAAGACTAGACCTATTACTAGTACTACTAGTAGTAATATTACCCGTGGGAGAGCCACGCTTCGGCATGAATGGGCCGGCTCGACCGGAGTGATACCACGGCCTCACAGAAAACCGCTGTGTTTGTGCTGTGTTTCACTGAGTGAGTGAGGATACCGGAGGCCCATGTTGAATTTGAATATAAGTAATTTTAAGAAGAACCTAAAAAACTACTCTCTGAGAAATGTTATAACGATATCGATGATTTTTTAGATGAAAGCCTCTATCTTTAGACAATATGATTTTTTTCGTTTTAAGGTTTGTACGCCACTTGTGGCAGAATATGTTGTAATTCCTAATGTTTGTTTGTAGAACTTTGTACCGTATTCATGCAAATATTTATATTGTATTGTATGTCTGGGTGTAAATTTGTAAAAAGAACGTGAGATGTGACAAGTATTATTATGTGTGTTTTCATGTATTCCCACTTACCAAGTCTTCAAGGTATCTCGTGGTAGCGGCTCAATCATGTGGTGGTGCGAGGGCGCGTACTGCGCGCACCGGCGGTCGAGGCAGTAGCCGCGGTGCAGCCGCGTGTGATTGTAGTTGTCGACCCAGTTCGCTGAGTAGCGCTGCACAATGTAATTTATGAGAACACTGTCGATTTATTGCTAAATACACATCATCATCAATACTTTTCAATTAATAAATTCACTTCTAGAGATAGAAAAAAAGTTTCTACTATACCCCGCTAGCCAAATGGTTTTTTTTATGGAATAGGCCGGCAAACGAGCAGACGTATCGCCTGATGGTAAGTGATTACCGCCGCCCATGGACACCCGCAACACCAGAGGCGTCACAAGTGCGTTACCGGCCTTTGGGAGGGGGGGAAATAGGGGAGGGGTTGGAGGAATCACAGCGCAAGCACTATTTCACATTAGTTTTCTGTGAGGCCGTGGTACCACTCCGGTCGGGCCGGCCCATTCATGCCGAAGCGTGGCTCTCCCACGGTGACGGTTTAGGTTTGTGTCAAATTTTTCTTCTCTTTGCAGTGCGGTTTTTCTGCCTAATTTGCTCCCTCAGTCGTCTCTTACGACATCCAGGGCACGAATAGGGGTGGTGAAATTACGTACAACTAAGCTGTCTCCATACTGAAATAAATAAGTATACTTCATTGAAAAGTAGTTAAATAATGAGCAGTTGCGGGACGTCTGGCACATGTGAAACATCGAAATAATGAATATGAAAGTTAACAATACATATGACTGTAGTATATCCATATATTATATTGTCGGCTCTGAGAGCAATGTACCCAATCACCTCCGCCGCTCACAGTTGACCAGTGGCGAACCTAGGAATTTATTTCGGGGGGGGATACCATCTTTTGTAAACCTTAGAAATGCATAAACAATTTTAGTGTAAATGTTACGTATTATGTATTGTATACATTGCCTAGGCATTGTGTAGAATATCAGATTATACAGATTGCCAGTAAAATATAAATATATGTAGAGAGAGATAGAAAGAAACGTTGCTCAGGTAAACGAATAAGTCGCACGAGGCGGCGACGATACTGGCGCGAGCCCCACCCGCCGCCGCCACCCGAGACAGCGCCGGATCATGAGCCCGGAATGCTTCGGCGGAACGCACATACGCAAGCCCTACGGGCTTGTCGGGTACGGCTCGAAATCCAGGGCTGTGCCAGCCAACACGCTATCGGAGCCGTTCTGCCGAGCTTCGAAGCTCGGATAGAGAAAACCGACTGTGTCACCTACTGATTTACTCAGATACTTATCGGGCACGGTTGCTTATGTGAGTATCTGAACAGAATCGTACGTGAGGCTCCGGCACAATGCCACCACTGCGGGTCCACCCAGCACACGCTGGAGGGCTGCCCTGCGTGGGAGTCCGAGCCTTGAGTCCTGGTCAGACAGATCGGACAAAACCTGTTACCACCAGCATTGATCGCGGCAATGCTGGCGAGTAGTATGGGATGGGAGGCCGCGGTCTCCTTCTGTGAAGAGATGTTATGCTGCAGAAGGAGTCCGCAGAGCGGGATCGAGAAAAGGTAGATCCGGCTCGCAGGAGGCAACGAAGGGGACGCGATAGAGACCGTTAACTCCCCAATCGTCGCTTAAGGGTAGTTGTGGCCACATTTAGGGGAAATGGGGCCGCTGCAAACGACTCGACACCTGTGACACCGGGGTGTCGTCTAAGGCGGGTCGGTGTCCCGACTCTTACTGTGTAGAGCGGTGAGAGGCGCGATAGCGACCTGCCCGGGGGTGGTACGGGGAGGTACGGCAGGGGGAACTCCAGAAGCCACTGATGCATTCCTGGAGCTCCCCCGACAGCCGAGGTAGTCCGCCGCGGGGTTTAGTGGGTAGACCAATTCGTCGGGAGTCCCACACACGGCGTTCATGTGTCCCCCCACGGAGGGTATTGTAAAGAAGAAAGGTTAACGAATAAGTAAACACAGAGAACAACCGAAAATCACATGTTTTTATTTGAAGGAAAAAAAGTATAACTTTATAAAATTATTCGTGGTAAATTCAATATGAAGAAATTTTCATGGAATTTTTGTACTCTTACAAATGATTAAAAATAAAATCAAGCCGCGTTTATTTATAGTGCGGTAGCTTGTTAAGGATGTCTTTTGGGTTTAGAGGAACATCTCGGTGTCCTGTGGTGCTTTTCAAGTAAGATTTCACTCCTCTTAGAGTTGAAAACGAACGCTTACATGTTGCAGTTGTTACAGGAATCGTGGCACCAATTCGCGTCGTCGCTCGCCAACAATCGTGAAGTTATTTTTTTTATTGAACATTAATATTTCGGGGGGGGGGATATATCCCCCATATCCCCCTCCCTGGGTTCGCCACTGCAGTTGACTGAACTGTGTGCGACCGCACCTGCACTGCTTCCTTCTCATTCATTCACAAATAGTACAATGAGTGAGTGAATGAATGAATGCGTTACTGATGAAGTGACTGACACATACACTACAATGACCTACTTAATAATAAATCACGTTTCTAAAATTATTAAAAATATAATAAGATTAATAAGTAAATAAATAATAATAATTCACACATCATTATGTGACAAACTGCAACCCTACTCTCCTTGATCTCATTCTTGACTCTTCAGCAAAGCACGTGGTCAGTGCTTGGTTGTTTTTTTTACTATGAACTTTGGTTTCTGTTCTATCAAATTTCTGCTCTTACACCAAAATACAAGACACTTTTCGTATTTTTTTATGATATGAATCGCAGATTTATCGAGTGTACGACCAAGGTTCAAATTCACAATAATCGGAGCTGTGAGACTTAACAAAGTAATGGCATATCTAATTTTTTTCTGGCTAAATATGTTATCAAGTGATACATTAAGCATTAATATATTTGCCTTAAAACAAGTCATACTTTTGTTTATTTATTTCATAACAAAGCAGCTGGCTATAAGGAGTTACTGATAAAATCATCAAAAAAAGAAAATTTTGTTTTTTTGTTTTCGAGGAGTTAAGTTGACCTTGACCCGTCACACATCCTTCTGTCGGTAAACTTTAAATATAGTGACCCACTTTTACTTCGTACCCCAGTTCTCATTGACTCGAATTCAAATTTTTTAAAGAAGACTTGAGCGGATTATTCTTTTAAATTTACTCATTACTGTTAATGTTCAGTCGTTAATTTCCTATGATAATAATTTATAATTACTCTACATACGAACATTATTTACTCTATTTTGTATAAAAGAGAAAATTGTAGGTATTACATTAATTAGCACAAATATTCACAAAACAAACTTAACGAATATGACGAAAGGAAAGTAGAACCGTCTAAAACTGTTTACGTATATAATACGTATCTAAGTTAAACATTCACAGTCAGTCTACAAACAATTAATTTATATTTAAATGAATTTATAAAAACTTGCGACAGAATTATTACTCTCGTGAAATTAGATTATAGACAAAAAAGTTTTAATGTACTAGAATAAGCTATTTCCTGACTTTAATGTTTTAAAATACGGATATCTCATAATATTCTTTAATTTTTTTGTATGTGATTATGTTTAAATCCATCGTGGATCTTACGAATTTCAACCATTTTCTTTACAGGAGTGACAGTCAAGCGTAAAAAGATGAAATGTGTTTGTTATCGTTGTGATTAGCGATCCTACCACTTAGCTACAGGTCGTGGGTTCAGTTTAACGTTATGAAAGACATGAGTGATATAAAAAGGTGTGCTCAAACTACCAGCTATCTCTCATTTAGTCTTCAACTCTGTTTCTTTCCCCTTGTTTTGTTCCGTAAGGCTAGTGCAATAAGTTGAGATAATTTATACATGCACACAGTTCTCAACTCATATGTGCTAGAATATTAAAATTTGTTTATTTCGCTTTTGCTTCCTAAGGAGACCTCCTTATTTTATAGTCTGAATACCTAGACACGTGGTCGTTCACAATCAGAAATTCTTAACCAAAATTTGCCTATCTAATTTGTAATATTATATCTATTATTTCTATCCAGATCGGTTTCTATCCATTGGTTAATTGGGATTCGTTTCCTATGTACGCATATTGAAAATATTGCAACCTCATTCCCGTTTTCCATTCAGATCTCATAGTAGCCTTTATTGTGGCTTCCTCTTGTCTTCCTTTGTCCTGACTAAACACTCTTAGGTAAACTCAGCAGGGGTTAACGTTAGGTAGCCTTTGTAATATTAAAATTTGCTCAATAAAAAAGATAAGTTTAGAAAGATGATGATAAAAATAAGCAAGAGTAATAAAGTGTTACAAGAAAACTGTTAAATAGGTTAGTTAATGTTAAATATTATGTTATTAGTAGTTCCTCACAACCGGTCGTGGATTGCCAAAGAGTCAATAATGCCGGCTTGACGCGCTACCAGGCTTCGAGCTTCGGATGGTCATGACGCAACCGCCAGCGACCGGCGAGCGTGTGGGGCAACCACGCGGCGTAAGGTCATTAACATTATTTTGGTTATGACAGTATTGTATAATACAATACAATAATTTTGTTTTAAGGAAAATACAGACTACTTCAATACGGATAAACTATAATACTTATTACTTTCTACTCAGAAAATAAAACCCACTTTCGAATGATAATTACGGTTTTGCCAAACTCAAACTCAAAAAGATTTTATTCATATAGGCACTTATTCTACAGGCACTTATGAATAGTCAATATTTAATATTAAAAAATCGAGTGATTCTAGTCGCCAGTTCCAAGTGCAGCCTACCCTTCATGGAGAAGAATCTGGCAAGAAACTCCATTGTTGCTCCTTTAAAAAAAAAAAAATACGGTTTATAATTTTTTTTTCACTAAGAGACTTGAATGAGAACGAAGTCGACCAAAGAAAACAAAACAAAAGGTTTGGAGTCATTGCTGCACAGCCATGAGCTAACCAATCATGCGCCGTTCTTACTGATAGCTGCAAGATTTTTACATTGTTATATTGTGACATTGTATTGTTATATTGTGAGGTCCACTTATGGAAAATAAAATCAAAATAGTACTTTCACTCACAGTCAAATTTAAAAAGATGTAATATGTCCAAATATAAAACAATCAATAAAATGTCACAAATGTAAAATAAAGTAAGACGCATGGATCAGCCATCGACCTATTCAACCATAGTTGAGCTGCGTACTCAGGCCGCACAGGAAACCATCAGGTCCATATCAAAGAAATTAATAATAATCATAGTCGACAAGGTGCTCATACAATAACAAGTGCGTATTTAATAAATGGGGAAACTTATTGTTAGATAAGTACCAAAGTGACATCATGTATTCATTTACATTATACAAGTATGTGTGTATGCTTTCATTTATAAGTTGCAACTAAAACAATCAACAATTTGTATTTAAGAAAAAAAGAAAGATAAAAATAAAGGAAAATTTAAAGAAGAACAAACTAATTAAGAGAAAAAGGAAATTATTAAAGAAAATTATGCAGAAAATAGTTCCAAACAAAATCTTAACTTAATTATATGTCGGAATTAGATGTCATTAGATTAGAGTATAAAAAAAATATTCAAATAAATAAACAATATTCATACAATTTTCATGATAAACAATATTTATAATTCGTACCAACATGTAAAATTTTAATACATTATTAAAAAAAAAAAAAATTTTCTACCTCAATTTCAAGATGAAGAAGTTAGTGTGTATATAATAACACCTTGAGCCACTTTGAAAGTGGGAATTTTAAACCCTTAATATTTTTTAGTACTTTTTATGAATCGCGTATCATCAAAGTCTACATTTACATATGTAAGTAATCCCTTTTAAACAAGGATACTTTTTTACTGTCTGTCTGTCCGTCCGACCGTCACAGCTAAGACAATGTTAGTGCCAGTATATTTTGAATAAGTCACAAATTATGTCAATAAAGAAGAGAAATTGTGACCTAAGTTATCAATCAAGTGTACCATTTTTTTTTAAATTTATAGAAAAAAAAATACTTGAAAAAATATAATAATATTAAATTTGCTCGTACTGGGCATACTCCGCGTGGCCTGACACATGTTCCCAATTTTAACCCCCGACGCAAAAAGTTGGTTGTTATAAGTTTAACGTCGATGTCTGTCTGTCTCTGTGTGTGTGTGTGTGTCTGTCTGTGGCATCGTAGCTCTCAAACGGATTGACCGATTTCGATGCGGTTTTTTCCATTTGAAAGCCAGTTTCCTGGCGGTGGTTCTTAGCTATGGTCTAGCAGTGTAAGAGTATCAGCTCTTTTCCAAAATGATGTAAGGCATTTTTGGTGTATGATCGATTAAGATTAAGTGCTTTAGCGTGCCAGTATAATCGTTAAATGACAATTACTTGATAACTTCGACCTGATGCATCGTAGGGGGTTTTTTAAATGTTATTACATTAAAACAGTAATTTATGTTAACTAACTCGTTGTTTGTTTACGACTTCAGATGTTTAAAATTAATAAAATAAATTGGTTAGGATGAATCCATAGTCAGTGATCGTCTCAATCATTAGTGCTTTTTTTTTATGGAGCAGTTGGGCAAACGAGCAGACGTATCGCCTGATGGTAAGCGATTACCGCCGCCCATGGACACCTGCAACACCAGAAGCGTCACAAGTGCGTCACCGGCCATTTGGGGATGGGGGGGGGGGGTAGGTAGGGGTAGGGCATTGGCGTTAGGGCCTCCGGTATCCTCACTCACTCCGGGAAACACAGTGCAAGCACTATTTCACACCGATTTTCTGTGAGGACGTATCACTCCAGTCGAGCCGGCCCATTCATGCCGAAGCGTGGCTCTTCCACATACTTCCACTGCTGCTGCAATAGCTTTGTGGCAGCGGTATCCATTTTCCATTTTTACGGATTCAGGATACATAGTGTCACCACCCCTATTCATCACGTGGGTGTCATAAGAGCTGACAAAGAGAAGGAAAACTTGAAACAAACAAAGACAGCACGTTTGACCTAGTGGTTTAGCGGTCACCACGCCGTTTCCTATTTCGCCCAGTGTTGTGGGTTCAAATCCCACGTAGGACAAAACTTTGTGTGATCCACTTTGTGTCTTATAAAATAAATAAATAAAAAACCTATAACAACCCGTCTGACCAGCGACCCTTCTAAAAAGAGGCCATGAGATGATCCACTTGACATCTGGAGCGTCGCATTATTTCGCCAAAAATTTCCCATTAAATTCCATCGACATGTTCTAACTCACTGAGACATCTATTTCAATCCCTTTACTCTTCAAGGTGAACTCCTGACTCGCCGGCAGTCCACGTGAGTGGAGCTCATTGACCCTATGCCCCCTCCCTGCACCCCGCTAGGGCCACCTCACCTCCTCGGAACCTTTCACCAACGGTTTACCTAATCTTTGAGTTTCATAGTTTCAGTAAATAGTGTATTCGTTACCGTTATGCTAAATTGTATTTTAAACAGTGTGATGTACGCTGTATGTTTGCTTGTCAGTTAATAAGGCTATGTATTAAGTAACGTAGAGGCAGGTCAGGTGAACTGGTCACTTGCGGTACGGTTTCCGCTGTGCGTTCTATTAAAATTACTTGTGATATAGTAATTGGGTGTAATGTTTTTTCCTTCGTAGATAATAAGCTAAACAAACATTTCTTATAATTCTCAACTAAGTTTTCTCGCTTTTGTTTTGCATAAAATGGTTTTTTCTTGTTTCTGGATATTCTTTTTGATATAATGAAATGAAATGAAATCATTTATTCTGCAATTAGGCAACAAGTACACTTTTGCATATTAAGATATTTTTGAGCAGATGAGTTCGGCCTTTTCTAACTGGACTAGCCCTGAGAAGAATTCATTACAGTGTCCTGTTTTGTTTTGTCAAAAAAAAATATAACTTCTTACATTTGAAATATGTCACTCTGTATATTCTATCTAAATGATATAAATGTGCTAGCTTAAGCTTCGATCTCGATATTACAAAGTAATGTCTCAACATTTTCAACTTACAACAGAACAAAACGGTAATGGCTATAGACCATTTTGATTCAGAATACAATTAATTGATCCGTGTTGTAATGGTCCTATGTTGGAATTGAACCCAGAGACCATTATATTGACTATTTCTATTCTAGCAAAAATTCTGTGAGTTAGTCATCATCTTACTAGTTTTTATTATTCCCAGTATTTGAGGTCGGTTCAACCGGTTTTACCTAAATATCAGTTTTTACACGGACCGGCTGGCATCGGACCTCCGCAACCCTGAGGGTGAACTGCATTCGAAGCTTGAACGGTTGCCATAGATATTCATGACAACCGGGACCGACGGCTTATCGTGCTCTTCGAGGCACGTGCTGTTAAGAATTTCTTGTAAGAAAAACCCAACAGCAGTCCGACCCAGGAATCGAACCCGACACCTCTTGATCTGCAGTCGCTTACGCTAACCAGTAGGCCAACGGGACAGACTTAGCATTTATCTCATTATAATCAGTCTATTACCATCTACTGTTCAAATTGAAGGCCTCCTTCATGGAGTGCTAACTGTCCCAGTCTTGGGCAGTCCGCATCGGTCCATTTTACTTAAATAGTGGTCCATCGAGCGCTTTACACTACGTTTGCCTAACCGCGGTATTCACTCTAACAACAATATATTTATTTCCTAAATATCAAATTAGCCGCGGTTGTTACCACACCGTCTGTCCAACATCTCGTACATCTTGTCCAACAAAAGATCTGTCCAAATGACGTGTCGTTTAAATTAGACGCAGAGACACGTGAATGTAGGTCACATTACGAAAACACACTACATCACTTACATTTAGTGTTAGACTTGTTTTAACTGATTTGTTATAATTTATATAATTGCTAATATTGATATAAACTGCACTAAAATGCCTCGGTGGCATAGTGGTAGCGTGTGCGACTGCTATGCTTGAGGTCTCGGGTTCGATTTCCAGGTCGAACCAAGTGTTTGTATGATTATGATCTGCAAAATTTGTTTCGGAGTTTGGGTGTTTTCTAAGTATAATATGTATGTATTTACAAAAAAAAAGTATATATGTAAGTATATGTATCAGTAGTCTAGTACCCATAACACAAGCTCTGCTTAGCTTGGGATTAGATGGCGTTGTGTGTTAGATGTCCAAAAAAGAAACTTAAATATTCACGGTTCTTAGTAAGGATTTAAGAAGATTTTTAAAACATACTTATTATGAAGATATTTTTTAAAGATAAATGATATGGTTCAAGTTTTGTACGCATTGGTTGTCCTTTATAAAGAGTAAATCATCCATACTATATATATATTAATAATACCAGGGTAGAAAGTTAAGTTTGTGAGGCTGTAGGGAGTAATCTCTGGGTCTATTGAACCGATTTTGAAAAATGTATGTCAGCCTTCCTGTTTACAATCTTCTATATATGTATATAAAAGCGAAATACCACTCACTTATTATTCACGATATCTCAGAAACTATAACACCTACAAACTAGAAATTTAGCAGGTACGTTCCTCAAAGGGTGTAGATATCCGCTAAGAACGGATTTTACGAAACTCCACCACTGAGGGGGTAAAACGGAGGTTGGACGTTTGTATGAAAGTCCTATGTTTTTGAAGTAAGAGACTTGAAATTTAAAATGTATGCTCTATAGATGGTGTGGAGGTGTACTAATGATGTATCTTTAGAAATCAACCCCCTTTTGGGTTTAAAACGGGGGATGGTAGTTTGGATGCAAACGAGGTTGCGTGGGTCAGCTAGTATTCTAATATTTTAAAGTTCAATTTATTTTAACTGAGACAAAATGTCAAGAAAGTCCCGAAGTAACCTAAAATTGTTTTTATTCTAAAATATTTACGACCTAGTTTATCTACACATACAAACTTAACACGCTCACATCAGTCAAAACCATCAAAATAGTGATCACACTGAACTCTTTCTTGTATCATCGTTGTAAAGTTTTGACAAATGACTTGACTTGCATTCATAGTCTCGTCACATCTGTGAGGTCGGCCCATAGTTAACGCATCACTCATATGTATGAGTAGATTTATATTAATGTACGAGTTAATTTGTCAGTGTGTAAACTTGTTGACATATTGTGGGCTGTGACCTGTCAGAGTGTTTGTTATATTAATTAGCGTTAATAGTCTTTGTATAGAGTGCGTGATTTCTGTGTGGTATAACATGCTAAAACCTTCTTTCTAAGAGAAACCTATGTTATGTAATATACTATTAGAGACTGTTCTTTTTTTTGGAATAGGGTATAAACGAGCAGATGGAAAGCGATAACCACTGCCCATGGACACCCGCAACACCAGAGGCGTCACAAGTTCGTTGACGGCCTTTGGGAGATGGGGAGGGGGATGGGGGAATGGGTTGGGGTTTGGGTCTCCGGTATCCTCACTCACTCGGTGAAACAAAGCGCGGGCATTGTTTCACACGGGTTTTCTGTGAGGCCGTGGTATTACTCCGGTCGAGCCGGGCCATGCATGCCGAAGCGTTGCTCTCCCACGTATATTTCAAAACATAATTTACTGATTTCAAATTTATGTGACTATTGTAGTAAAGAGTGGGTTTTCTACGTTATTATTACTGTTCGCGGTTTCTTAACTTAAAAGTACTATAAACAAATACCATAATATCTATAAAAACTGTAAACCAAGTTAGAAACTGACTGACTACAAGTCTAAAAACGAGTACGGAACTCATTTACCAGTACCCTGCTACACTAAGAAACTGTCTTGTGGTGAAGTTAGGTAATTATAATAGTTGTTGAAATGAAAATATACTACACGCTCATTAGAACCACAATAGAGACTAGCTCTAAAAACTAACACTCACTTCTTTTTACGACTCAGGATAGCATTCGCTAAAATAGATATGAACTTACTAGCTTTTACACGCGGCTTCGCTCACGCAGAATTTCATCCCCTGATTTACCCCCTTAGGGGTGGAATTTCATAAATTCCTTTCTTAGTGCTCACTTACGTTATATAAAGAACCTACATGCAAAACTTCACGATTCTAGCTTTAGCGGTTTGGGCTGTGCGTTGATCTCTGGATATGTCAGTCAGTCAGTCACCTTCCTCTTTTATATATATAGATATACTAGCTTTTGCACGCAGCTTTGCTCACGCAGACTTTCATCCCCTGATTTACCCCCTTAGGGGTGGAGTTTAGTAAAATCCGTTCTTAGCGGATGTCTACACCCTATAAGGAACCTACCTGCCAAATTTCAAGTTTGTAGGTGTTATAGTTTCTGAGATTTCGTGATTAATAAGTGAGTGGTATTTCGCTTTTATATATATAAATTAAAATTTGCAATGTATAAGAACATAAATATATCAATTAAGTTTTTCTCGTCTCTGTATATAACATATGATTATATAAAACAATATTAGCACAGCACTATAGTTTTTAATTTAATAAGAATTGACAATAGGATGTTCAAAGTTCACAACTAGGTTACGAAAGGTCAGTAATGTTACGAGAAAATAGAAGATATTCTTTGATACTTTTGAGATAAAACCCAACTACGACAAAAAACGAAGCTGAAAAAGTATAAAACAAGTTTGAAAAGCCGTAGTCACACCTTACATAGAAACGAACCATAACACTTTAACAACGTGTGTTAGTTGGGTTTTATTTTTTCACTTTTTTTTATTTAAAATGTTTCGGTGCTGTTATTAATATATAATATACTAGCGACCCGCCCCGGCTTCGCACGGGTGGATTTCAGATGCCCCCGCCGACGACACGATTCGGGCATTTTAAATCTGTAATATCTTCGAATATATTCATTCAAATTAGATATTGTAAAGGGCCACTTTGATCTATATTAAATGCACCATGTATTTAATTTACTTAATTGTATAAGGATTCTGTATTGCTTAAAATCACTTCGTAAATAAGCCATTATTTCTCGTAAAAATAAAGGAATAAAAAATGGTTGTTGTGGGTTATCCCTAAGAGATAGACATATACCGTCGCGGACTTTTTTGTAATACTTTTTAAGGTGTACAATACTGTAGTACATTATTTTGATCTATCTCGTAGGGTGCAAACAGCGTTTGCAATGTAAGCGCAAAAAAATGTGTTTTTTTGCTACATCACATTAGAAACCTCGAAAATTAACAGTGTTTCCATACTATATTATGCATTTATTATACATAAAAACCTTCCTCTTGAATCACTCTATCTATAAAAGAAACCCGCATCAAAATCCGTTGCATAGTTTTAAAGATTTAAGCAAACAAAGGGACATAGGGACAGAGAAAGTGACTTTGTTTTATACTATGTAGTGATGATGATTTGAAATGTACAAGTAAGGCCCTTTCCAACGGCATATTTATCTCAAATTTATTTTTTAATACTGCACTTTATGTCGGCTAGAGGACGCCACATTAGATTCAGTGACACATCATATAGCCTATAACCAGCGGACAATCAAGACGCTTCTATCTATACTACTCATTTGTCTAGTTCTAATAAGTAGTTAAGGAGCTATGAGGGAACAAATGAACATACATACATAGCCTGTCAAAATCATAACCTTCCTTTGGCTTTGCCGTAGAAATGAACAATAATACCCCGACGAGTCTACTGTTCTAGTGGTAAGTGACCCTAAATGCCAAGCCGGAGGTCATAAAAAGAATATATATATAGAAATAGTATCCACCGTTTCAGATACCAAGATACCGGAGGTAAGAGCTTCAAAGCACCTCTTCACTATACGAGCTGTGTCAAGAATAAGTGCCTTCTGCATCAGGCCCTTGATGCAGCCGTCTTACGTGAAATTCACCGAATCTGCACTCTACTTGTCGATAATCTCGTGCACATACAGATATTAAGTTTGTTTTCCTTTTTTTACTGTTTTTTATCTGTAGATTAAAGCTTTGTACCTCTTTTTACGAAAATTATGCAACCGGATTAGCATGAAATATAGCACAGTTAAAGTTTATGTATAAGAAGCAAACGTGTAGAAAGCTAAAAAAAAACAAAACCTAATTATTATCTAATTTCGACCACTGGGCGACCACTACAGTTATTATTAATTCTATGAATAAGTAAAGTTTTCTAACAAAACTTATACCCCAAGATACAGGCTTTGTGCCATTTAGATCTACATTTAGACGATGTGTTGCCTCATAGAGTTAAATTTAGAAATATTTGATACAATTATAAACTTCATTCTTGACGTAAGTTCGAGTATAATTCACGACATGACATAATTAGTGAATAGACCATAAATGTTATGAGTCGAGTTGCATAACGCGTTGATCTGACTAGTAATCATATCACTTAGAAAGATTAGCAAATGTTGATACAAAAACATCAAAATACTCAACGTCATTTCATTTCAAGACGAGACGAGAGAGACTAACAGTTGTTAGTCTCGTGCGAGGTAGGTAAGAGATAAAGCAATATTTGGTAGACTTACGTTCAAATTTAAAACTGTATTACAATTGAATGTAGACTTGGCAAGTAATGCTTAATCGTAACGATTAATCTGTGCAAACCGATTTGCGCAGATTTATCTATCACCGATAATTTGCGACGATTTCTCATACAAACGATATATCGATAAATCAGCGCAAATCGATTTGCACAGATTAATCGCTACAATTTATCGTTACATGTATAGCAGGCACAAAACGATATAATGAGAAAACTTTTATACAGAAGAAAAATTAGTTACTATAGTGTATACACTCTATGTATTTAAGTAATGAGTGATATGAGTGTATACCTCTTGTGTGACTAGAGTATAAGTACAAAAGAACCATCAAAACTTCTAGAAATCAATTGACAGTCCATCTGTCTGAGTTATATTTATGTCTGCAGTTCCTTATGGATCCAAAATAATAGGTCAATGAAAGTCTGATATGTTAGCTAATTTTACTATTTCTTTGACCTAAACTCTGCCATCAATGTACTGTTATTAAGTATAACTTTATTTTCAGAACGGTAGAGTCAAGTTAGTCTTTGAGTAAAGAACTGCTTAACTTATTACTTTATATTCTTCTTATGATAAAAAGAAAAAAAAAACATAAAACTTATATACATGTAACATTTTTTTTTATGGAATAGGCGGGCAAACGAGCATACGTATCGCCTGATGGTAAGCGATTACCGCCGTCCATGGACACCTGCAACACCAGAGGTGTCACAAATGCGTTGCTGGCCTTTCGGGGGATGAGGGGGGGATGAGGGGGGATTGGAGGAAGGGAGTTGGGGTATGGGCCTCCGGTATCCTCACTCTCACGGTAAAACACAGCGCAAGCACTATTTCACACCGGTTGTCTGTGAGGCCGTGGTATCACTCCGGTCGAGCGGTAAATGGTTGTTTATATTTAATATCGCCCCGCCTCTCAGTTACTTACTTTTAAACATGACCTACCTTCATCATATCGTAGAGCTGGTGCGTGTCGTTCTGTTCAGGGATGAGCTCGAAGCTGCCGACGCAGTACGAGTTCTGTGCCGCGACACACCCCGCCCACTCGTCCAGCTCGAACAGTGCCGGCATCGAGTAGTACTGCTCATCTAAAGTACAATCAATATCATTCATCATCTTAATAAACACAAACCTTTTTTTCATACTTATTTGACGAATCTACCTCAATTAATCGTAGACTTTACGTCATATCTATCTATATCTATACTTACTTATAATAAAAATGTAACAGGTCCAATTCTGTACATTAAAGATACTTAGAATTTTTTTTTTGGAGGGCTCTCTATAATCGATACTGAAGCCAAAACTGTATTTTTTTTCATTTTTGTTTGGCTGTCTGTCTGTCTGTATCTTGGTTGCGTATCACGCCGAAACTACTGAATGGATTCAAATGAAACTTGGCATGATTTGAGTTCATACTACGAGGCAGGAGATAGGATACTTTTTATTCCGAAATTCAGCACGGTTTCCTGGAGAGAGGGGATGAAAGTCAAAATATGTACTTAGTTGAAATTTAATAATACACAGTCCGATTTCATTCATTCTTTTTTTTGCTAGAAAAAAAAATAGATAACGGGAAAAGTGTTTTTTTTGTCCGCGACTGTACACTGCCTGTGAGAAGCTGAGACAGATATGTAATTTTTTTATTTTTTTTTATTATAAAAAGACAACTCCCGCACTAGGAATAAATCCTGTGTCGCGGGGGACTTTACAAACATACATGAAACGGACACAAAGAACACCCAGACTCAGAACAACAATTTGTGGATCACACAAAGTGTTGTCCTACGTGGGGTTTGAACCCACGACACTTGGCGAAGTAGGAAACGGCGTAGTGACCGTTAAACCACTAGGTCAAACGTGCAGTCAAATATGGCGGTACGAAGTTCGCCGGGTCAGCTAGTTATTAAAATATGATTACAACTTTTTGTACCTGGTTGGGTAACGATATTTGCAATTTAGAAGAATGCCCCAGTCAGGTGCAACTGCTGACATTGGCATTGTGTCAGGCTGAGAGCCGCCGCACTTGATATTATTCTGACTACGATGCGACATCTGTAATTATTTACAGCACGGCATCTTTGCCATTTTAAATTTCATACGTATGATCATATATGTTTGTTTAACTTTACGCTATCATTTTGTACCTGAGTCTTTTGATATAGGTATATGTGTTAGTGATTGTGTTTTGTTTTGGTGTGATTTATGATGTTTGACTTTCCTCTATTTCATAGATATGCTAGTTGATACTTCGATAAGTACCACGACACCGAGTTTGTTCTAAAGACATCTCCCGCATTAGGACAGTCTCTACAAACATACACGAAACGGACACAAAGAAAACCCAGACTCAGAATAACAATTTGTGTATCACACAAAGTGTTGTCGTGGGATTTGAACCCACAACACTTGGCGCAAAAGAAAGCGGTGTGGCGACCGCATAAGCCTCTAGGCCAACCGTGAAGCCAATTAGTGTTTTTATTTTAATAAACTTTAAATTTTTTCGTTTCATAAAATATCTGGCATTCATTATGGAATTTGTAGCTAATGCCTTTCATTCAGCTTATTAATAGTGTTCTCACAATGGGGACTATCGTTTCTTTGCTCACCAGTTGGCGCCACTGTTGACTAAGGTCCAGAGGTATAGCTGTCAAAGGCGACTTTACAGGATCGGCGCCGAAACAAAGTTTGAAATCTTGGATCTCATTAAGTTTATTAATTATAAATAACTGTCATCATATCGAGTAGCTATGTCGCAATGTTGTACAGTTCCGTTTTGTTCGAAAAAAACAACACGTTTCTAATAGATAAAACTGTTCTAAACTGACTAGTGGCGATTCGCAGGAATTACTATAATCCGACTAAACATTCTCGTGTTTGTAAAAAACATTTTAACCCCGAGGATAAATATTCTGAGTAATAAGTTACCAATTAGTTTGGTAGGTCTTGTAGGAAGAATCATATTTTTATGCTTACCAATTTCAGAAAGAACATAATGTAAATAAGGTTTCTAAGGAATTATATAGGTACTTAATAAAAATAAAAAATAAATTAATTACGTAAACTTTTGTTTATCCTTCCCTTTCCTTCTATAATACACTGCTATACATATAAATATTATACATTGTAAATCCATACAATGAGAAATGGTTGAGTTGTTTGTCGAAACTAATAAACAATGGTAGATATGTAGATTATGTTTTACAATTTTCTAGCGATAACAGGTATCATGTAAGGTCTGTGATAAAAAGCAGTTTTTTTGGTATAATAACTTCTGAAATATCATTTCTATTTACATAAATTCTCTTTTTATCTTTATTTGTCCAAACATAAAAATCACAATACTTTATTTGAATAAGTAATCACAAATTTTAACATAAAAACCGACTTCAATCTGGACCAAATTAAAATGAGACCACACGGGAAGCACCAGCTTTCAAATAAAAAAAAATCATCAAAATCGGTTCACCCAGTCGAAAGTTATGAGGTAACAAACATAGAAAAAAAGAAAAATACAGTTGAATAACCTCCTCCTTTTTTAAGTCGGTTTAAAATAGTAGAGGCTACTTTCTTTCAAGCAATATTCATAATTATCACATTTCTATGTGCTTTTATTTATCCAAACTGATAAACTCATCTTTATAGAGAAAGGACATTTCACTTCCAATACTGTTAGTTATACAATTATTCCGTCCGTGCGCCTTTGCTTAATTCCGCTTTCAAAGCGTTTATATTCATTGCCAAATATTCGAAATTTTCGATAATTTCACGAAGGAAATAACTTTAAACAGATAAATTAAACAAATTATTTTTAAAATTTACGTGACCAAGCCCGCCACAACTAGTGAAAAGTGAATGATAATGGACCTCACGCGACACAAGCGCCTCTAGTGGCAAATTCACACGCGATAGCCCCCATTTAGTGAGTTGTTATTAGCTGACATCCACCTTGCCTATGCTATTGGGATGTTCGAGTAGTTAGTGTTGTATATTTTTAACCGACTTCCAAAAAGAAGGAGGTTCTATGTTCCACTGTATGTATTTTTTTATGTATGTTCACCGATTATTCCGTCAATTGTGGACCGATTTTGATTTTTTTTATTTGTATTCGAAAGGGTATGGTCCCGAGGTGGTCCCATTGCCAGCATATCAGGATCCGATGATGGGATCCTAGGGAAATCGAGAGGAACCCTCATTTTTTATAGGCACATACTATGTTTTTCGTATATTTTCTGAAGTTACACAGATATTTGCGTCTGATAGTCATCATTTTATGATGATGAGCTGATGATGTAACGCACAACTCCTTAACGGTTAGGAGTTGAAGGATAAATCTTTAAATATCATATGTATATATGTAACCTTTAGTCGTATTCTTTCAAATTATTTAGGTCAGCTGATGATGGAAGGTACAACTCCTCAACGGTTAGGAGTTGGAGGATAATTCTTTCAATTTCATACGTATCTAAAGACCTTCAGTCGTATACTTTCAAGTTATTTAGGTGAGCTGATGATAGAAGGTTAAACTCTTCAACAGTAAGGGATTAGAGGATTATTTTAATATTACACGTACGTATAGACCTTAATTTGTATTCTTGATGATGAAATTTGATGAAATAGTTCAACTTACTACTTACCTACGATTGTTTGCACTAAAAACTGAAAAATAAAAACTTTTTATACCTACTACTTGTACCTATCCTAGTATTGGACCTTATTGCTGAACACAAAATATGCATGTCTCGAGTCGTTGTACCCATTGTCACACTCTATGAACCTGCGTCATATATAAGTTATGAGGAAGCGTACTGATTTATATTCCGCAAAACATCCAACGAAAACTCTCTGCCAAAAAAACACTTAAAAGCGTAAAATAAACTGGTTCTTCATAAATTGCCTATACCTTATTCTTTATTCATTTAAAAAGTAGTATTATAATGTGTGCTAGGTACCTAAAATCTGTTTGAAGTCGGTGCTAAGTCAAAAAGAATACAAACGAACAATTACAAAAGTCTAAGCGATAGTCACTTGGCACCGACTTCAAACAGATTCTAGGTACCTAGCACACATTATAATAGTACTATTTAAATGAATAAAGAATTAGGTATAGGCAATTTATGAAGAACCAGTTTATTTTACGCTTTTAAGTGTTTTTTTGGCAGAGAGTTTTCGTTGGATGTTTTGCGGAATATAAATCAGTACGCTTCCTCATAACTTATATATGACGCAGGTTCATAGAGTGTGACAATGGGTACAACGACTCGAGACATGCATATTTTGTGTTCAGCAATAAGGTCCAATACTAGGATAGGTACAAGTAGAAGATTGTCTTAGTTCAGACAATGTATTCAGACTGATTTAACTCCGTTATCCGGCGATGATAAAACCATAATTGTTGTCTGCCGGCCTGATTTGAACCTTTTAATAAATAAATTGTGTTGGATAGTGTATTTTTAGAGAAAGATAATAAACTATATGTAACATTAGACTTTGGCACTTAGTAGAGGTTACACGCACAGAAGCAGGTTAAATATGACTAGAATCTTCTATATATATATAAAAGAGGAAGGTAACTGACATACCCAGAGATCAACGCACAGCCCAAACCGCTGAACCTAGAATCCTGAAATTTTGCATGTTCTTTATATAACATAAGTGAGCATTTTCAGGAATGTTCGAAATTCCATCCCTAAGGGGGTAAATCAAGAGATGAAAGTCTGCGTGAGCGAAGCCGCGTGCAAAAGCTAGTAATATATATTTATCTTTACCCAATAACGTAAATGAGTGCACTAAGTTATTTAACACCCTAACAGTCTGTTTGAGCAAGTCAGACATGCTGAGCTGCGCCGGCGCATGATGTGTATCGGGGGCGCTCTGCTTACCCAACTCTGTTATATTACGGCTGTCTTTGCAATAGTGTGGCCAGAGGGCCCACTGGCTACTGCCCGCATTTATAATTAAAGTTCGTTCGTTTGTGATTGAATGAGAATATGGTTTGTTCGTTATTTAGTTAGATGAATGAATGAATTAGCTGTTATTATTCTCAGTGAAAGTGGGTTTATTAAACTGTAGTTAGAAAGATAATCTGCTAATTACTAGCTTCAACGTCGTAACTCTGTTTGATTTTTTCTATCTTCCTGGAATGAAAGTTTTTAGCCGAGTAGATGCGTAATTGTGATATTTTTTTTTGTTTCCTATCTAAGAGTTCCGTCATAATATGGATCGGGGCAGTACTACCCTCTCACAGTAGACCAATCTAAAATGACAGTATTCGTGATGTTGTGTTTTGTTAGTAATTGCGAGATCGGAGGCCCAATGATGCAAAAGCATCTCAATAGGCCGCCATAGTGTGGGTCACCATGCTGCATTGTTGCATTGTCTGAATTCGCAATGAGTATGGTGACCATTAGTCTTGGATTCTGCTTATGCTTTCCATCAGGCAGAGTAAAATTACTTTTGGCAGGCCCATATATCAAAAAAATATAAGTCAGAGACTTGAATTGATTTCTATCATCAAAATAAAATGTAATTAAATTAAAATGAGTAGGTAAGGCGAGTCATGCACCTATTGAACTGTGTGGAACTCATACATAAATGTATTGCATTTATCCTTTACGATATCCTGTCTATAATTAAAAACTTAATTAAAAACGTTTGAAACAGTTCATTTATTTAAAGTTGACCTTTGTGCCCTACTCGTTCTGGTTGCACTTTTAATACCTTTAATACCATGGGAGACCTACGCTTTGGCGTGAATGGGCCGGCTCGACCGGAGTGATACCACGGCCTCACAGAAAACCGGTGTGAAATGGTGTTTCCGCTGTGTTTCACCGAGTGAGTGAGGATAGCGGAGACCCATACCCCAATCCCGCCCCCTATCTCCCCCTCCCCCATCCCACAAAGGCCGGCAACGCACTTGTGACGTTTCTGGTGTTGAGGGTGTCCATGGGCGGCGGTAATCGCATACCATCAGGCGATACTTCTGCTCGTTTGCCCGCCTATTCCATAAAAAAACACTTATTTCGATTCATGGAAGTTGTACAAAATGTTTTATTACAGTTTTAGAAATTTCTGTCCCGATTTCCAATCATGAGGTGATTTTCATAATTCCTTTATTTATCTTTCTTTCTGCACAAATTATACAATTGTGGTTGCGGACTTCTCCACCTTTGGTTGGTGGAGATTTTTGACTAGGTGCACGTCATATTAAGTTTAATTTTTTAAGAGATAATAATAACTTCTCTAGATTTTCCATTTTATTCTCTAACTAGCTGACCCACGCAACCTCGTTTGCGTCCCCTAATACCCTTAGCGTGATATTTTCCCCCGTTTTTGAAACATTCTTCATTGGTGCTCCGCTCCTATTAGTCTTAGGGTGATGATATAATTATGGCCTATAGCCTTCCTCGATAAATTGGCTATCTAACACTGAAAGAATTTTTCAAATCGGACCAGCGGTTCCTGAGATTAGCGCGTTGAAACAAACAAACAAACTCTTCAACTTTATATATTAATATAGATATGTATAATATATATAGTATAGATACTCTATCTTGACTTATCTGATCCTTAAATATAAATGTAGCATAGCGGACCAGGACGACAATAGTCTATCTAAAATATTTATTAATAAGTTTTGTTGTTTTTTAAGAAATTTCTAGATAATAATAATTATTATGTTTGTGATGGATAGAGTACTGTTCTCTTAAAATGCTTTTTGTTTGTCATAAGTTTAAGCTTGTCATAAATAATGCATTTTTAGTGGCATAAAATGTAAAGCTACAGAAACAAAATCCTACTAATATTATAAACGCGAAAGTTTGTAAGTATCGATGGATGGATGGATGGATGTTTGTTACTCTTTCACGCAAAAACTACTGAACGGATTTGAATGAAACTTTACAGTAATATAGCTTATACATCAGAATAACACATAGGCTACTATTTGCCGCGATAACTGACATATACGCGGGCGGAGCCGCGGGCAACAATTAGTAAGTATATAAATTAGAGGTTTTAAATTTTATGATTTTAAGTGTTGAAACATTGTTAATCTCGTATCGATAATAACATAAAAAGTCGTTATAATATTAGTAAAAAAAACAAAAAAAAAAACCGATGAAATTGAGAACCTCCTCCTTTTGGAGGTCGGTTAAAAATAAAGTAAAATCTAAATCCCAACTACGACAAAAAACGACGCTAAAAAAGCATAAAACAAGTTTGCAAGGCTGTAGCAACGCGTTGTTAAAGTTTTATGGTGCGTTTCTATGTAACGAGTGACAATGTCATGTGCAAATGCAAATGTATATTTTTGAAATGTACAACACCCTTTAAACAAAACAAACACGGTATATTTATCTCAAATTGATTTTTAACACAGTTCTATATAACCCCTAAAGGGCGCCACGTTAGATTTAGTGACACGTCATATAGCCTAGATATTAGCCAGGCTGACCCGTGCCCACTTCGTTGGGCCGAAAACATGTTTTTCTCCGACTTGCTTTGCAAATCCGGCTACCATGAAAATGTTTTTCCACTTTTCGTGAAATTATATATCCTATGTCACTCACAAATAACGTAGCCTTCTATTGGTAAAATATTTTTTTTAAATCGGTTCAGTAGATCCAGAGATTACCCCCTACAACGTCACAAACTCACAAACTTTACCTCTTTATATAATAGTGTAGATAACCAGCGGACGATCAAGACGCTTGAAACGATACCTAATTTGTCCAGTTCTAATAAGTAGTTGAGAAGCTATGAGGGAACAGATGAACATACATATTTAGCCTGTCAAAATCATAACCCTCCTCTGGCTTTGCCGTAGTCGGGTAAAAACTACTTACACATCTTATTTTCGTATAATCATAAGTTTATTAAAAGGTTACGACGAATTGAAAACCTCCTTTTTTAAGTCGGTTATAAACAAGTTAATAAATACCTATTTCTACTTATTTCGCTAAAAAGTAACTATTGCTTTCATTATTTAGACAAAATAGCTAGATGTTAAAATTTAGTCATACGGCATAAACTAAGCATAGCTTGTAATTGTATTATGTGTACTAGTTTTTTTTTTTGAATATGGGGCAAACGAGCAGACGTATCGCCTGGTGGTAAGCGATTACCGCCGCCCATGGACACCCGCAACACCAGAGGCGTCACAAGTGCGTTGCCGGCCTTTTAAGATGAGTACGCTCGTTTCTTGAAGGTCGTATTGGTCCGGGAATACCGCAGGCGACAGTTCATTCCACAGTTTTGTTGTGCGAGGCAGAAAATTCCTAGGAAACGGCACAATTGTGGACTGCCAGCCATCTAAGTGATGGAGATTAAACTGCTGTCGCGTAGGACGATGGCGGAAAGAGGAAGCAAGGAGGAAGGCAGGAATCAGTCCGAACAATTCCTCGCAGCACTCCCCACAGTAAATCCCCCATAAATTAATACATATTTACATTTTTTTTGTCAATACATACATATCTATACTTATAATAAAAATGTAACAGGTCCAATTCTGTTCATTAAAGATATTTTGAAATTTTTTTTTGGAGGGCTCTCTATAGTCGATACTGAAGCCAAAACTGTATTTTTTTTTTCATTTTTGTCTGTCTGTCTGCATCACGCTGAAACTACTGAATGGATTCAAATGAATCTTGGCATGATTAGAGTTCATACTACGAGGTAGGACATGGGATACTTTTCATCCCGAAATTCAGCACGGTTTCTTGGAGAGAGGGGATGAAAGTCAAAATATGTACTTAGTTGTAATTCAATAACACATAGTCCGATTTCTTTCATTCTTTTTATGCTAGAAATAAAAAATAAAAATAAAGATAACGCGAACAGTCTTTTTTTTGTCCGCTGCCACTGCCAGTGGGAAGCTGAGACAGATATGTAAATATGGCGGTACGAAGTTCGCCGGGTCAGCTAGTTATACATAAAAAAATCCAAACTCCCTCAAACGTAACAGTCACACATGCACGCCATGGCAGTATGAATAACTACTAAACAGGATCAAAATCTATTCATATAGTACAATTATAATGAAGTCAAAACTATACATTGAATTTATATATTTTTAGAAGTATCCTACGTGTTTTAGGATACTAGTATAATATCTAGACAGAGCTTTGCCCGATATTTTTTATTCATTTTTCTATTTATTAGAAGTGAATCCTAGCTAGATTGACTTATCACCTCCGAAACCGAATATACAGGTATATTCAATTTCATGAAAATCGTTGGAGCCGGTTTCGAGATTTAGATTATATATGTACAAGAATTGCTCGTTATAAGGTATTAGATCGTCAACAATCCATAACGTCCCACTGCTGAGCTCGGGTCTCCTCTTAGGGGAGGGTTAAGGCCATACGTCTCACGCACAACGTTGTGGCTACCTAATCTTGCCATTGGATGTTTTTAAGCCGCCCAAAGGCATCCAACTAAGCTTCAGGACTGTTATCCTAAGATAACAACCGGGACCGACTGCTTAACGTGACCTCCGAATCACGGAGACGCTCATGGTAACATGCCACTAGTGGTCACCCATCCAGGTACTGACCGCGCCGTCGTTACTTACCCTCGGTGATTGTTTCTAATCACCGAGGGCAACTGGGCAAAGGTATTAGATACTGATGCCCAAAATTTACATTTTAAAATACTTGTTTTTGTCTGTATGGCCTGGGTAAACTCATCAGCTACTGAATGAATTTACTTAATTTAAATTGTATGAATATTACCTAGGGGTCCAGACATAAGAGAAATTATCTTTGTCCTTTAAGTTTTCACCTTTAGAGATAGATTTTTTCCAGAAGACCAACTCAGGGGTTTAATATTTAACTTTTAACAAACTCTGATTTAGTGCATCAAGTGGAGCGTAGGTAAGCAAGTCTCTGATATTACACTACCGAATAACATAATTTAAGTTTGCTAAACCAGTTACAGTGAGTGCAGTCTCCGTGCTGTGGTATTTAGGCCTTTTGCCTTTTCCCTTCGCGACCACCAGACCGCAACACTTACTTAGTTTGCAATGATGTTTAATTTTGATATTATTTCACACAATAACTAGTGAGGTTGCTTCATTCTATCAACTGTAATACAATCAAAACGTGTTAAAATTTAACTAGTTTCTTCAGTATCGTTTTCTCACTGTCCTTACTGGCACTTATTCTAAATATTCAATTATAAATAAACTAGCTGTTGCCCGCGGCTCCACCCGCGTGTATGTCGGTTATCGCTGCAAATAGTAGCCTATGTGTAATTCTGATGTATAAGCTATATTACTGTAAAGTTTCATCCAAATCCGTTCAGTAGTTTTTGCGTGAAAGAGTAACAAACATCCATCCATACAAACTTTCGCGTTTATAATATTAGTAGGATGGGATAAACAAATTTTTCGGACATCTAACACACAACGCCATCTAGTCCCAAGCTAAGCAGAGCTTGTGTTATGGGTACTAGACAACTGATATAAATACATATGTACTTTCTTTTGTAAATACATACATATTATACATAGAAAATACCCAAACTCCGAAACAAATATTTGCAGATTATACAAACATTTGGTCCGACACGAGAATCGAACCCTGCACCTCAAGCACAGCAGTCACATAAGCTACCACTACGCCACCGAGGCAGTCATTAATTATCGTATCATTAATATCACACTTAGATAATTCAACTGTCATGTTATTAATTGTAAATATTTAAAATTGGAATATGATATTTACTACTATCATTTACTTTACATTCAAATAAATACTCTGATCTGATCGTAGATTTTCATATTTAAACCTTTTTGATTTTAAATAGAAGTTTCTTAATTCGTAATACGTGTCGTGGAAAATTAGTATATAGTTGACATATATACATAGAGCCTACAAGACATATAAATGCTAACTAACTAAGGCCGGGCGCACACCGAAATGGTCTTCGACGAGACCGTCCGCGACAAGACGGTTTTCGACAGTTGTCTTGTGCTGACGCACACCGTATGACACCGAACAATGATTTTATTACAATTAATTATGGATATTACGCCTTTAAAGAGTGTTTGTTTATTTTTTATTATTTATTTATACTTAATGCATTACAATTCCACAACGCACGTCCCACCTAACACAATGCTTTTTACGGCAACCTCGTCGAGTCTCCGGTGTGCGCGCACACTAAGAGTTCTAAATCATCTTTATGCTGTTTCCTAATTTCATTCAGAGACGAAATGTGTTACATCAGTAAGGGTTGTATCTTTTTATGGTTATGCTTTATAGGAAGTCTTCTTAGCAATGATGCCAGATGGAATGAATAAAGTAAATTGAGTGGAGAAAAAATATATAGGGCAAAGGAGCTCATAAAAGATAGATAGTCTTGGGAATGCAGTACTTTGAAGAGATCTGTATCACGTCGTGTGGCAGTATTTTGTAAAATTTATGTATTTTATAGTTTTTGAACGGAATTTTGGATTTGGATCTACAAATACGTACGCACATCAATCAATCAACAACCCATAATGTCCCACTGCTGGGCTCGGGTCTTCTCTCAGGAAAGGGTTAAGGCCATACGTCCCCATGCTGGCCGAGTGTGGGTTGGGGACTGACAAGACTACGTTGTGGCTAGGTACGTAATCTTGCCGTTGCGTTGGATGTTTTTAAGTCGCCCAAAGGCCTCCAACCAGGCTTCACGACTGTTATCATATGATAACAACCGGCACCGACTGCTTAACGTGAACTCCGAATCACGGAGACGCTCATGGTATCATGCCACCCATGGTCACCCATCCAGGTACTGATCGCGCTGTCGTTGCTTACCCTCGGTGATTGTTTCTAATTTCCGAGTGCAACTGGGCTATCGCGCCTCGCACATAACACACTGATATTTATGCAACTTATCTAAATTTATTTTGCGAGTATTACATGAAATAATTGAAATCAAGATGGAAATAAACTGAATTTAATAATATTAAATTCAAAATTTAAAAAACCTACCCTACTCAAGCACTTAATCGAGTAATCATACGATAATGATATTTTTGCAGACATTATGTTAGTCTCCCCCACTTTCACCCCCACAACTTTTAAACGACTCAACCGATTTTCATGAAACATGTCTACACTCGCACGTAACTCACCTTTCATACAAAAAAAAACTAAATTGAAATCGCTTCATCCGTTTGCGAGCTACGGTGCCACAGACAGACAGACCGACAGACACGTCAAACTTATAACACCCCTCTTTTTGCATCGGGGGTTAAAAAGAAGTGGATTTGTATTCTGTGCACGATCCGTCTTGTAACTACTTGTATTTATTTACGGAATAGGATTTAATTAGCTTATAAATCATTCCTAAACTGAAAGAAAATTTTGTATCTGTAGGTATATGCCTGAAAAAATACCAGCAACAACAACAATTGATTTGAAGCTTCGAACTAAGAGTTTTAGATGTACGAAGTTGCTGAATACAATGCAATGAGAGAAAAATGTTATACCCTTCTAAATTATATAATAATATGATGTATATTTATGATGTATGTATAATTGTAAAAAGATGTATGTAAACGCTTATTTATTATTTTAGAATTAGTATCACTATTACGTGTTGTTTATCTATATGTATTTTCTTTTTTTAATAACAGTTATTTCTGTGCATGTACCATGACTAGCTCTGCATCGCCCTAAGGCCCTACTGGCAGAAAATACCTACAGTATTAAGTCCGCCTTTTGCTACTTTAGTGCATAAAGATTTAAATAATTAAAATAAAAATAGAAATCGTAAGGAAAAAAATTCATCATTGAGTGAGTTTTCTTTTTGTAAACGATCTTATAAATCTCAGGAGCCGCTGGCCCGATTTGAAAAATTCTTTCAGTGTTGGATAGTACATTTATCGAGGAAGGCTATAGGCTATCATCACGCTAAGACCAATAGGAGCGGAGCACCAATGAAGAATGTAACAAAAACGGGGGATTTTTTTTACGCTATGGGCAATAGGAGACGAAAAACGACGTAGCGTGGGTCACGTAGTAAATAAATAAAAAATAGGAATGGTAAAGAAAAAATTGATCAGTGAGTGAATTCTCTTTTTGTAAACGATCTTATAGAGCAGTGGTGTCTATAATTGTATGGTGTTGTTTTATCATTTTTCTTCTGTAAATCTTTAGTTAATAAACACTAAGGGCTCTTATTTTGGAAAATATTTGTATGTCACAATATGAAGTGTATTTAAAAGTACAAAAGACATATGGTAACTATGAACCTGACGTCAAATATAAGAAAAAATAATAATATTGTAACCACTTACAAAATTAGCTAACCACATTCTTAGCTAAAAAAAAACATAACCAATTTTATTAACGTTGGGTAAAACACTCACAATTTAGTACCTTACAATATTTTGGTAAACGACAAAAATAACGAAAACCATCAAACCCTTAAAATTAAACGTATTCCTAAATGAAACACTGGACACTATTACTGATGTGGAATTTCACAAAATATTAATAAACACAAATACCGTACCGCTGAGATCAAAGATTATATCGTGTTCAGCGACGGCGCTAGCGACGGTCGCTAGCAGCGCGAGGGCGGTAAGCGCTCGAGTTGGCGTCATGGCGGATACTGCGCCGGCGCACCGAGCCTCCAACACCGACGACGGAGTTTGCGCAACCGAACCTCACACTAGGGGTGATACAATCAACTTTGGAGCTTTTGTTTATATTGTTGATGATGGCAGTGAATGATTTGGTGACAATGTCATTGGCTTTTGAGATGCATAAATATAAAAAATTGGTATAAGTATTAGGTACCATATATACGTAACCTAATTAAGAACTAAACTAAGCCTTTCTTGTGTTATGGATTGAAGAAGTAATAGAAATGGGTAAAAATTAACAAAGATACTTGAATGGAGGAATTGGAACCCACGAAACCTGCCATGGGCATTAAATTACAGTTAAGCAACATAGATTGTGATGAGATAATTCAATCTTGCTCTAGTTCAGTAAATTAGTATAGCAATTGTAAACTGAATCGTTAGTTAGCGGTAAGCGTATGGGGCATTTCACGTGAAGCGGGCAGCGAAAAAATGGTTAGGATTCCGATTTTTTTTATTACCCGACTACGGCAAAGCCAAAGGAGGGTTATGATTTTATTTAAGTATGTTATACCTGTACATATCCTCGGCACTGATATAAAATATTTTTGAGTATCTAAGCCTAGTTGTCAAAATATAGGCCTTTAAAGATTTCAGTAAACGTGAGGTATGCACTACTTCGAATGTCATTATCAGTTCAAATATAATAATTTTTGGACAAATTGATCACTGAATTATATACTACATTTAATAACCTTTTTATCGTCATAATTTTAATCCAGACCATTTTTTCGCTGCCCGCTTCACGTGAAATGCCCCGTATACGACAGACTATCAAGAGGTCTCGGGTTTGATTCCCGGGACGGGCCAAAAAAGAGTTATTGCGTTTTTCTGATTGATGATCATGTACTCCTAGCTGATTTCAGCCACTACGGCCAGTCTCAACGGAGACCAGCCAACTACGTAGCTCTTAGCAGATATTACACAAGGTAGTACACAAGTGTGTGCGCAAACATAGGTGCACTCCACATACGCCAACCGCTTGTCCAACGAGGCAGTGTTTTTCTGTTTAGAAATAAGTTTGTAAAGTTGAGGTCTTAAATCACCTGCTTCGAAGAGCATGCAAAGCAGTCAATCCTTCGCCTGATCTCAAATCGGCTAATTAGAGTGAGGTAACAAAGTGTACACCTATGTTTGACGATATCTTCCGCGGGGGTGATTAGTCTCCGTTGATGATGGCCGCCGTGGCTGATATCGTGCCAGCACATCGTTCAAAGCGAAGTTATAAGAAGTCCTTCAGCACACCTAACAATAATTCTATGAATGCATCACGTGTGTACACATACATTATGTTACGAGCAGGCTAATTAAAAAAATATTTTCAATTAATTTCATCATTAAATTTATTTTAGTTTAGTATTTTGAGATATAACAAATTGTAATTTATGTTTTTGGGTGGAGACCCTGATTGTCACAATAAGTGGATCAGCCAGTGATCACAATGAGTCAGGGAGAGTAAAGCAACGATTTTACAAATTGATGAATATAGATGTTATAGATCTCTCTAGGTAGTAGAGCCACGTTGATTTCAGCACGAACGGGCCATTTCGACTGGGGTGGTACTACCCTCGCACAGAAGATCAACGTAAAATACAGCGTTCGTGCTGTCGTGTTTCGTTGGAGAGTGCGAGACCGGAGGCCCAATAATGCAGAAGCATCACTAGGCCGCTATGGTGTGAGTCACCATGCTGCATTGTTGCATTCGCAATGAGTATGGTGACCACCACTCTTGGATTCTGCTTATGGTTTCAATCAGGCAGAGTAGAGTCATTTTGGCAGGACCATACTAAAAAAAAAAGATTCTGATCTTAAAATGGTCTGATCCAAACCTAAGTTAATCGTTTTTTGAACTCTTTTTAGTTAAAAGGGTGAAGTGATATATGTTTTGTTGTTATTTTATCGATGGTAGGCGATGGCTTTGTTGTTTTTTTATTTTATTTTATTAATTAATATTAACTTGATTATCACAGATTTAAAACTCGGAAGTTTAGAAGAAACCTTTAATATAGTGTGACTTTTTTTTTGTGATTGTTGTTGTGATTGCAATTAACCTCCGATAGATCCGTTCTTTCATGCTGCATATGGATAAATACTTAGCTTGTAGATTCTTTCTTTTTGAAGACGGTT
Source organism: Diaphora mendica (assembly GCA_949125395.1). Taxonomy (NCBI): domain Eukaryota; kingdom Metazoa; phylum Arthropoda; class Insecta; order Lepidoptera; family Erebidae; genus Diaphora; species Diaphora mendica. Next base: position 535,561 of record OX421330.1, read on the forward strand.
TAAAGCTAAAATACACACATACATGCAGTTGTAAATTGTAAATTATAATGAATCAATATAGAGAGTGCGTGGCAACCCTATAATATGAGCTGTAACATTATCAATGAATACGTTTAAATTAGTTGTCACAACAGCCGCTGTTATTACTGAACAAAAGGATGACCACGATTTTTCATTTGATTTTTTCTGTTGACTGTTCACTAAATAAATAAATAATATAAATAAATAAATAAATATTTTGGACATCTAACACACAACGCTATCTAGTCGATTAGTCGAGCTAAGTATAGCTTGTATTATGGGTACTAGACAACTGATATAAATACATATATACTTTTTTTTTAAATACATACATATTATACATAGAAAACACCCAAATTCCGAAAAAAATTTTTTTGTAGATCATAAAAACATTTGATCCGACCCGGGAATCGAACCCGAGACCTCAAACATAGCAGTCGCATACGCTACCACTGCGCCACCGAAGCAGTTGTGTTCAGCAATCGTGAACACGACAACCTAGTCAACGTTGTAAAAAATTCTTCTGTAAGCTCTTATAGGTCTTCACGCATCACATGTCCATACCAGGTTAACCTGATGCTTCTCAACTTTCCATTCAGTGGTGCTACTTCCAGGCTTCCCCTATGTAGTAATTCTTCACCTCATCCATTCTAGTCACACCAGCAGGCGTTTCTCATCCGTTTTCTTTATTGGCCAACATTCAGATCCATGCAGGACGGCAGGTCTAATGATCGTTTTATATATTTGTCTCTTTAACGTTATAGGGAACTTGGGATCGCAAATAGTTCCTGTTACCTGCCGCCACTTCATCCATCTGCATTGATTCGATGTTGCGCAGACCTATTTCACCATTATTTTGTAACAGCGCACCGAGGTACCTACTTGAAATCGGCGCAGACCGAAATCGCTGTTCCATTCAGTGACACGGCAGCAAGACCGGAAGGACCTCTAAAATCGCAAAACATGTATTTGGTTTAAGTTCAGCAGATTTTCAAGCCAACATTCTCTAGTCTTTGCTGCCATGTCTCTAGTCTGCGCTGGACCTCGGACGCGTCATCACCGACCAACACAATGTCGTCTGCAAATAGTATGCACCATGACGGCTCCTCCTGTATGTCCGATGTCATAGCATCCATTATCAGTAGGAAGAGGTATGGGCTAAGAGCCGATCCCTGGTGCAAACCAACAGAGACACTGAATTGGTCAGTGTTTCCCGCAGCCGATCTTACATAGTTGCTAGATCCTCTGTACATCGATCGAATCAATGCCACATAATTAGTAGGCACTCTTTCTTCTTTCAAAGCCCACTACAACACCTCTCGGGGTACCTTATCATACGCTTTTGTAGATCAACAAACACCATACGCAAATTTTAGTGCGTCTGTCTGTATTTTTCACACAATTATCGAATTGCGAATATATGGCATCTGTCGACCCGGCAAAAACCCAAGTTGGTTTCGTCTTATTGCACTTTCCTCTCTCACTCTTCTCTCAATAACTTTCTCCTAAACTTTCATACTATGTGGAATGAGCTTTATCCCTCTACTAGCTGTTGCCCGCGGCTCCACCTATGTCGGTTATCGCGGCAAATAGTAGCCTATGTGTTATTCTGATGTATAAGCTATATTACTTTAAAGTTTCATCCAAATCCGTTCAGTAGCTTTTGCGTGAAGAAGTAACAAACATACAAACTTTCGCCTTTATAATATTGTGGCGGCCTCCACATACAGCGCAACAACAACATAACATACTACAGCGTCATCTATCGAAGATACGTCGAACTACGGAGTAACGAAGGAAACTAAGAAACTACCAATCCTGAATCGCGCAGTATTAGTGTGATGTGATGATAACTGCCACATGCCATCATCTCTTTTGTTTTTAAAGATGGGTGCAAGCGAACTTAAACACCGTTCATCCGGGATTACCTAATGGCATGCAAGATATTTTACGCTTATCTAAACTAATTTTTTTACGGTCAGACAGGCGTTGGAGCGCGGGGCCCTCCAAATCGCGGGGCCCGTAGCATTTGCTACTCTTGCTACGTGGCTAATCCGGCACTGACCAAACGGGGGATGAACTGTGGGAACTGAGGGGATGGGAATTGGGGATCAACAACTGTACGAAGCACGTTATAATCTGAAACTGTCACATGATAAAGTAAGAACAAGCTTAGCTGCTTTCACTATGAATGAACAGTGAAAATAATGGTTTTATCTAAGACTTGAAATAATAGTACTATTGCATTTCTTTTCATTATAAACAGTTAAACATTTCGGCCCACACTTTATAATGTGTTGAAATTATATGTAAATTTACATTTACTTAATACAGATGTAACAAGCACTGTGAAATGTGGTAGAGGCCCACTTATGTTATGGTCAGGTTTGTAATCATTTGCCAAACCTCACGGGTTATATTATGATTTCAGTTTGTTTTATTATTTAAGTTGTTTTTTTATGGAATAGGGCGCAGACGCGCAGACATAATGCGTAATGGTAAGCCTTACGCTCTTTTCTTGAAGGTTTGAAGGTCATATTGGTCTGGGAATACCGCAGGCGACAGTTCATTCCACAGTTTTGTTGTGCGAGGCAGAAAGTGTTTTAGGATTACTTATAAATAATCTAAAGAAATAAATAATATTAAAAGGGTCTTTTTGTGATTTCAAATTAACAGTTTTTCACTAAATGCGTTTGAAAGTATATTTTTGCGGTACATAAATAAAACAAGTAAAATTTTAACAAAAACAACAACCGACTCCAAGGTTCGACTCGATTTCTCTTAGATGTACTCATCAGATCTTAGTGTCCTTAACATGGTACCACCGTCGGGATATCTCCTTTCCATTAAAACAAGAATCATCAAAATCCGTTTATAAACGAAGAAGTTATCCGCGAACACACATAAAAAAAAACATATACGATTGAATTGAGAACCTCCTCCTTTTTTTTCAGTTAAAAATCATGTTGTTCTAGTATAACACAAATAAAAAATTGGAAATATGTCCAACACTAACATCTCAAGGTTTGATTGCACGAACCATCTCGTTCACGTTAGATTCTAACAAATAAACCGCCCACATCATAATCAGTTCCTTTGTTTAGTTTTAATTTAAACTAGAACACTTATCTTGTTGCGTGGGTGATTATAAACAATTAAAACTATCATAGAATATTCCACTGAAAGACTTTTAACCAGATACTTTAAGAAATCCGGACTTCCGTAGCCACTACGTAACGTACCGGTGCTGACAGGGAGCCGGTCTAATTCCCAGTCATCAGATATGTTCAAGCATAAGCAATCATATAATGGAAAACATCAGTCATAGTATATGTTAGTAATAATTTAGCAGGTAAATATTTGAAAAAAAAACAGTGTTTCATTTTTTTCTGTAAATCAACAGCAATGTTACAATAATTATGAACAGAATAGTTTTTGCATGTTTTCGTTATCTCGATATTTATTGTATTCTTAGTTTTAATGACATTTAGCTTAGAGGGATATTATAGTCTGAAACGGGACATATGGTGCTTTTTAACTCGAAAATATTAACGCGAGTGACGCTGTGAGCGGTCTAGAGAAATACGATGTGGGAATACCCAAACCTTGATGTTGATCGGCTGCGAACCCTGGCGATTATCTGGATGCCGGCGTTCTTATATGCACTCAGTCTCACCGGCGAGCAACACAGTCAAATTTTGAAACTGAGCTACTAATAATACACGAAACAGTTAATTATTTTTGGGCGTATACAAGAGCGTGTTATCCATTTTGAAATACTTCGCACATTTTGCAAATTAAATGTTAACATTTATTCATTATGGCATGCATTTAAATCGTGTAATATTTTACTAATATACGAGACATTAATACTAAACTGTCAGAGTATTGTTAGTGTCTCGTTTAATTCGATGATTATAATATTAAACTATTTTTTTAATTTATGCATATGTCTGTGATATTTGTACAGAATTGTACACACTTTATGTAACACAGTTAGCGCAATCAAGTGCAATCTTTAACCACAAAGTTAATGCCGATTGCTAAACAGTAAACCTTACACTGGACTGGCAAAAATATAGGAATAATAATAGTTATTTAATAATCAAAATATTTGAAGAATAGCAATAATAATGTATATTATTATATAATAAATATTCTGGGACATCTTTCACAATGCTAAACTAAGCATAGCTTGTACTTACAGTTGCGTAACGATTACAGGTTTTTTGTACAAATAGATAACGAGGCCAATGATAATACACATTATTTATAATTTAAATTATTTATTCTTCAGCGGCAATCGAGCTTGTGACTCCTGACGGGATCCAAATGCTCATAAGATGTCCTTAATGTTATTTTCGCAATACTTAAACATTGAGCTAATTTTAACGACAAAAAAAATTCGTTTATAAAAACCGATTTTAAAAACTAAAAAGTATAAAATAACTTAATTTGTATGTGCTACCTATTCATAGGTTCGCTATATTTCGAGACTAACGTGAACGACGTCACCGACGCTTCGGTTTTGTTCTACGCGACGAGCAGCTATCCCGCTCAAGGTCACGCGCGGCGAGTGCGGTACCTACTATTACATTTTGGCTTGGCACCGACTTCAAACCTATGAATAGGTAGCACATACAAATTAAGTTATTTTATACTTTTTAGTTTTTGTAGTCGGTTTTTTTAAACGAAGTTTTTTTTTTCGCTTTTTAGTCTTTCTCAAGTCTCTTATCATCATTTCACCTAAATAACTTGAAAGAATACGACTAAAGGTAACATACATACTGTATAGAATCGAAAGGACTTCAGGTAATATCTTGTAATAAAATCTCAAATGGACTATATATTATGAAATTAAATTATGTCTACAGAATATGAAGGCATGCAGACAATTGCTCTGAACTTCATTGCAGGCGCTTGCCGTAAAATGAGGGTTTCCTTCGATTTCCTTAGGATCCCATTATCAGATCCTGATATGGTGGCCATGGGACCACATGGGGAGCATACCCTTTCGAATACAAAAAGAATTGTCAAAATCGGTCTGTTGGATTTCGAACGTCATTGTAATGGCAACATTTTTCGATTGTCATTTTTTTCGTGTTTGACGTTTTGACGTTTGAGGTTAAGAGAGTACAAAAAATACAAGTGTTGTGAACGGTCGACGATTGTTGTTTGAGAACCGTAATTAATTGATATTAAGCTAATTGTACATCGACCCGGTCCCTTTAGTGATTTACCGTTTTTGTTAGGTCAGGTTGGACTCGCGAGTTTTGTAGGCGCGTTCCGCGATAGCTGAAGCGAGTGAGTTGTAATTCGAATATCCGTGATAGCTGATACGAGTTTATTGTAATTCGAATACCTTGAAAGATATACAGCACTTGGAGCAAGTTTGTGTGACGACGCAGAGAAGAAACTACCCAAGAGATCTCTTGGAACGCCGAGAACACTGAAGCCACACAACTCCAGTAAGTGCTTGATGATTTTAGTTTAGATTAAGAACACGGTGACACAGCCGTGGTTCATTTCTCTTGCCAGTGGGGACTTGTTTAGTGATTGTATGCTTATAACATGGGCCTATAGGTATTTCAAACGTCACAAGGTAATCGCTGCATTGGCGAGAGGAATGAACACGGTCCACAATTGACGGAGTAATCAATGTATATACATTAAAAAAAAACATACCGATGAAATTGAGAACCTCCTCCTTTTGGAAGTCGGTTAAAAATTAGCGCAATGTTTGTCAATGTCTTACTTAAATTCCGCTTATACACACATCAAAAGTGTCTAGGGATCAAGCATTTTTATGCGGATTTCTTGAGATTGAGATGTGGCTTTGGCCCTGGCCTGCTCAGTCGCCAGACTTGAACCCGATTGAGCATGCATGGGATATGCTACAGAGAAGAGCTCTGCCGAATATGGAGGGTATCCAGTCGCAAGAAGACCTTTTTTTGTTGTTGCAACGAACATGGGCGGCCATTCCACAGCGTGTTTGGATGAACTCATTTTGAGTATGCCAAACCGATGTTCTTGTGTTGTTAGTGTTCGCGGTAGAAACACGGATTATTAATTGTTTAAGTTACCTAATAAAATTTTAAAGAAAACTGTTATTTCAGTCTTTTTTTCGAACTTTAATGTTAGTGGTTCAAATGTCAAAAATCCCTTTATTAGGAAAATGGCAAATTTCTTTATTAATGCAAAGGTGACTTGGTTTATCGTTACTGTGACAAACGAAAACACTTTATTTGATGAATCCTTAAAGAAAATTTTAATTAATATCAATCAGGAGAAAAGTTATTGCAAAAATATATGTTGATCCCTAGACACATATGTTGATCCCTAGACACTTTTGATGTGTGTACTTTCATCAGGCAGAGTAGAGTCATTTTGGCAGGCCCATACATAGAAAAAAAGGTAACGCACGGCCTTTTTTCTTACTGAAGTCACAAAACTCAGCTACTTCAGGCCTGTATTAATAATAATATAAAAATAAATTCTTTATTTCTCTTCTCACAATTACCAATACATGCAATATGATTTTTTTTTCACAATAAGACACAACAGGACAACAGTACAGCAATTGTGAGAGGACTGGTGTCTGAATTAGACGTGAGTCTGTAGCTCAGATCACCAGGCGCTCACCCCGCTGACACATAGCTGTTTATAAAGTTTTACACTATAGTACTTTCGATAAGACACAGAAATGCGGCCAAAATAATGTAAAAGAAGAAAAAAATTAAAAGCAAACTAAGAGAAATAAATAAAACAACATACCGGACACCTCAAAGTGTGTTTTGCACTAGTGTATGTTTGTATTCACTTTTTTTTGTGATATTAGAAACGAAATAAAATGATGGCGAGTCACGGTTGGTTCTCAAATCGTCTGGTTAACGTAACAGTAGGAAAAAACGCTCTTGCTAAAGAGAGGCCCATAGTAGGCCCAGCAGTGGACTATAAGGTAAAAGGCTGTTGATGATGATTAATGAACTAATCAACGTATGACTATCTGCCTATTATAACGGCTCCTAAAATTATAATATTGTTATATCAGCTATGACATTATTTACTAACCAACATTCAAAATTACACGGACATCACTGCACTGGATAGAAAAATAATTACATTTTCAAAAATCTCAAATAATAAACTTTAAATTAATAAATAATTAATAATTAACTTTTAATTACTTTTTAAGTAATCTGGTGTACAATAAAGCGATTTATTATTATTATTCTCTTTATTACATTAAATATACATATTAATTACATTTTTAAATATAAATATAAAAACAAATACATTTAAAAATATAAAAAATAGTAGACCACCGACCTCGGGTACAGGGACCAAGAAACCGGTGGTTAGGGCTCCAGAGACAGGAACCTCCTCACAATACGAGCCGTGTCAAGGAGGACTGCCTTCTGCATCAGACCCTTGATCCAGCCCTCTAACGTGAGCCTCTTAAGATGTTGGTCGAGGCTCTTGGCTATCAATCCGTGAGCAGATACGACTATCGGAACAATGATGACCGAATCCACATTCCACATATCGACAATCTCGTGAGATAAATCCAAATATTTTATTTGTTTTTCTTTTTCGACTTTCACGAGATTCTCGTCATGAGGAACGGCGATATCGACAATCATTGCGCGGCGCTCTAATCGATCTATCATCACAATATCCGGCTTATTGGCAACAATAGTCCTGTCTGTGATAATAGACCGATCCCAATATAACGTAGCACGACCATTCTCGAGAACTGGGTCGGGCACATACCTGTAGTATGGCACCTCCGAATTCACAAGTTTGTATTTAAGGGCAAGCTGTTGATGTACGATCCTGGCTACTTGGTTGTGCCTGTGCAAATATTCGCCGTTAGCAAGACGAGAACAACCAGAAATAATATGCCTGATAGATTCTCCAGGACGGTGACATGCCCGACAGATGTCGACCGTGCCATCCTTCAGGATATACTTCCGATAGTTATTCGTCATGATAACTTCGTCCATAATCGCACAAACAAAACCTTCGGTTTCTCCGAAGAGATCACCATACCGTAGCCAGGAAGTTGAGGCCTTGAAGTCTATATCGGGCCCATTAAGAGCCCGATAAAACCGACCATGAAGTTCTTTGCCCTTCCATACCTCCCTGCGATCATTAGTACTAAGTACTACAGGTTTGCGCCAATTCTCTTTAGCCAAAGCGAGCGGAGTGAGTCCGGTATCCACTGCAACTACATTACGATGCACTCCCACATCAGTGTGAAGAAAATATTCTCTAAGATTATATATCTCGCGATTGTGTAGGGTCTTGATATTTAATAGTCCACGACCCCCAAACTTTCGCGGGATATACAACCTCATAACCGATGACCGTGGGTGATGCATTCGGAATGCAGTCAGCAATGTACGGACTCTCCGGTCTAGGGCATCTAATTCAGTCTGAGTCCATCTAAGTATACCAAAGGAATACATCAGAACCGGCATGACCCAACCATTGTAGGCTCGCACCTTGTTACCGCCTGATAAAAGACTTTTAAGTACTTTTTTCAGGCGGCCAAAGAAGCGTTCCCGCAACGACTGTTTCATATCAGATTCTGGTATTCCTAAGGACTGTGAAAAACCTAGATACTTGTAGGTTTCGGCCACAGACAGAGATCTAAGTTTTGTAGAATCTGAAAGCTCTACTCCTTCAGATTCCACAATCACTCCCTTCTTTACATACATGACTGCACACTTGTCTATACCAAATTCCATCTTGATAGAATTACTAAAGTTTTCTTTGTTTTTATTATTATTATTATTAAATTATCGCCGCGTATTAATCTACATGTGACTAAATAAAACTGCACTCGGAGTGCAAAAATTGCATGTTAAATGTAGGTACTGCACTTGGAGTGCAAAAAATGCATGTTGCATGTAGGTACTGCACTAGGAGTGCAAAAATTGCATGTTACATGTAGGTACTGCACATTTTGTTGTTCGCATCAAGTTGTTTCTTTTACACTTCCAATGACGGCACGTGTACAGCCAAATACAAATGTTGTATTTCTTGATAAGGAATTGTATAGTATTTTTAATTCCTAAAAAAACCGGCTCAATTCAATGCAATCCATCTATCGTTCAAACTATGATAATTATAATAAAATTTATCACTTTATTTTTCTTAGTTGATTGTCTACATCTGTATTTTGATAAAGAGATGAAAAACTGATTCTAATGTAGGTTGATAATTAAAAACTGATTCTAAAAAATATAATAGTAAGTATGATCACGTATCTGCTTTGCGTTCCTTGTTAAGATGGTTACCTATACGCCTACGGCGCAATCAGCGAGCACTTACCTACCTCCGTATTTTCATTCCTCAAATCACTATCGTTACCTACCTTGCTCCATATTTCATATTTTTTATTTTTATTTATTTCCGATGCCTGTGCTCTAATCACGACAGAAATCTTTGTTCAGTTAGTAATCTGCTTCTCTCATTTTCCTCCCACAATTCCGAATTCGTGAACTGTTCGTTCTTTGTTCAAGCAGTGCTACTTTGGAATGCGCTCCCGCTCGAAATCAGGATGTCCATCAACCGTGAGCTGATGTTCATCAGCTCACGTTCCGTTCCGTTCACGAACTCCTTCTTAATAAACTGACAGAATGATGACATCCATAGCATACCTCACTTTACAGGGTTTCATAGTGTATAAACAAATATAGTATTTACGTATATTTTAATATATATCTCTATATCTATCTATATATATAAAAGCCACTAAATACCACTCACTTATTAATCACGAAATCTCAGAAACCTTAACACCTACAAACTTGAAATTTAGCAGGAAGGTTTCTTATAGCGTGTAGATATCCGCTAAGAACGGAATTTACGAAACTCTACCCCTAACCCCCTTAGGGGTAGAGTTTCGGAGAGAGTGAAACGGGGGTTGGACGTTTGTATGAAAGTCCTATGTTTTAAAGTAAGAGACTTGAAATTTAAAATGTATGCTCTATAGATGGTGTAAAAGTGTACTTAATGTATCTTTAGAAATAAACCTAGGGGGTTAAAACGGGGAATAATAGTTTGTATGAAAGTCCAATGTTATTGAAGTAAAAGTAATTATGGCGGAAGGATTTTAAACGGTATTTAAGTATAAAAATAATGTGCAAATAACTAACTCCACGCATACGAAGTCGCAAGCGGCCGCTAGTATTTATATATATGCATGTTATATTTAGGTCTATGTGTGTATGTATACATTTAAATATATTGTGAACTGTATACGTTTTACAGGTATGTAACCTCTGTGCACCTACCTTACAAAATTTCTCCACCACCCGAAGGTTGACTGGAAGAGAATGCCCTGGGCATTAAGTCCGCCGATGTACAAAAAGTACATAAAGTTTTTAAATAAATAAATAATCTTTTCATAATCATGGCACATTTGACTACGTCACACGTTTATAGAAATAAATGTGTAAATAAATATTTATTGGAAAGAAAAAGAAAAGAAACAATAACATTATGCAATGTGCGAAAATGTCTGCATAAGTTACTAAACTTTTTGTTTTGTATTTTTCTTTGGTCGACTTCATTCTCATCCAAGTCTCTTAGTAAAAAAAAAATTGTAAACCCTAGGTACTTATTTATTTTTAAAAGGAGCAACCATTGAGTTTCTTGCCAGATTCTTCTCCATTAAGGGTAGGCTGCACTTGGAACTGGCGACTATAATTTTTAAATACGATTTTTAAATATTTAATATTGACTATTCATAAGTGCCTGTAAAATAAGTGCCTATTTGAATAAAATCTTTTTTAATTTTGGATTTGAGGAGGGCGCTGGTCACGTCATGAAGCCGACTAGGACCCCGGTGGACAGAACATACCTCATACCTTGACAAAAGGTGACAACATACACAAATATATCTCATCATATCGTATTTTGACATATTTTTACGATTCTATTTTAATATAGAATTTATTGTAAGCGTATTTTCAAAAGTTGCCAAGTAACATTGAGTTAATTAATATTGTTTAACCTAAAAATAAGGAAACAGATATTTTGTATTTATACAACATTTAAATTTATAGTTGATGCACACATAACCAAGCTCATAAGTTCAGGCGCTTGCGATATTAACAAACAGTATGATATAGTTTTATCAAAGGTAGATGCATTCATTTTAAATTAAATTTAATAAAGTTTGGAATTTTCAGTCAAAGTCACTTCGGGTTACATGTATACCAACCAAACCCGTAAGAGTTTCCATGAGCACCTCTCTTCCTTAATTTTCCTATTCAATACCTCGACTTGCTTCATCATCAATAGCATTAAACATGTATTTTTTTATTTTTTTTTAATTTACTGACTCACCTCCAACATTATCGGAGCCCTTATGTATCCTTTTTCTCTTTGTCTCTCTTTCGATCTTTATGCTGCTATCGCACTGGTATTCTGCATGCTTTTTCCTTCTCTCAGTCCATTATTCAATTTTTTGTGGGTGGGACGCCCACGTTATGGAACTTATTCTAATTTCTATTACTATGGTACTGTTTATATTTTCTATACTATATATCTAATCTACACACATCAAAAGTGTCTAGGGATCAACATATATTTTTGCAATAACTTTTCTCCTGATTGATATTAATTAAAAATTTCTTTAAGGATTCATCAAATAAAGTGTTTTCGTTTGTCACAGTAACGATAAACCAAGTCACCTTTGCATTAATAAAGAAATTTGCCATTTTCCTAATAAAGGGATTTTTGACATTTGAACCACTAACATTAAAGTTCGAAAAAAAGACTGAAATAACAGTTTTCTTTAAAATTTTATTAGGTAACTTAAACAATTAATAATCCGTGTTTCTACCGCGAACACTAACAACACAAGAACATCGGTTTGGCATACTCAAAATGAGTTCATCCAAATCACGCTGTGGAATGGCCGCCCATGTTCGTTGCAACAACAAAAAAAGGTCTTCTTGCTACTGGATACCCTCCATATTCGGCAGAGCTCTTCTCTGTAGCATATCCCATGCATGCTCAATCGGGTTCAAGTCTGGCGACTGAGCAGGCCAGGGCAGGACATTGATGTTAGCTGCGGCGAGAGTCTGTCTTTCAACTCTTGCGGTATGCGGTCGTGCATTATCATGCATTAACTGAAATAAGGGACCGATTTGCACTTGTAGAGGAACGATGACGTCTGATACAATCGTCTCAGCATAAATTTGAGCGTTGAGTTTGCCTCTGATCCAAATCAACTCAGTTCTTCCGCCGATCCAAATACCCGCCCATACCATGATGGTTCCACCACTATAAGGATGGACTTCCTGGCAGGATTTTAATCGCTGTAGGCGTCCAGGGGTTCTCCAGTGTCGTATACGTCTTGTATCCGGTCTCATACCAAAACGAGACTCATCAGAAAAGCACACGAAACGCCATTGTTCTTCTGCCCAATTTCTGTGTTCAAGAGCCCATTGATATCGAATCCTACGATTGTGCATTGCTATAGGTGGTACCCGTAGCGGTCTTCGGGAATGAAGGTTCACTTCATGCAAGCGGTTTCTGACTGTTTGGTCGCTAATTAAGTTCCCTGAAGAGTGATGAAGCCTCACGTCTAACATCATGGCGGTTATTGTTGGAGCTCTTCGAGTTAAGATTTGAATGTATCGGTCTTGTCTCCGTGTGGTGCAGCGATACCGTCCTCCATGGCGCTCAGCCACGGTACCAGGGCTTCGGTAACGTGTCCAAAGTCGACTGATAACACTCTGACTTGTTTTCAGAGCTAAAGCCACAGTACGTTGCCGGGAACCAGCTTCTATCATTCCCACGGCTCTGAGCATTTCTTCCCTACTTAAATGACGTCGCCGCTCCATAATAACGTTGGTTTTAATCAGTAGTAGGGAAACAGTAGCACTAATAATGTCTTCAATGCGTTGTATGTTTTTATAGGGAAAATATTGACAGCTGATTTTCATCTTTTACTCGAATTTGATTGACAGTTCCTGATTCAAATTATGAAATGCACCAAAAAGGATCCATATAAATTTATAAAATCATAAATTTATTACAAAGCCACATCTCAATCTCAAGAAATCCGCATAAAAATGCTTGATCCCTAGACACTTTTGATGTGTGTATTTATCTTATTTGTAGGGAAATAATGTTACACGTACTGTTTTATTTCTACTTATTCTTAACCTAGTTACATTTTATTAAGCTTATTCTATTTAAGTGCCTTACCTATTACATTTTCTTATTTTTACTTAATTACTATTTATATTTACTGTAACAGCCCATTGTTGGACATAAACCTCTTCTTAGAAGGGCGTCTGGCCACAATAAACCCTATTCCTGGCAGGAATAGGGTTTGATTCAAGTTTTCTTTTACTTTGAAGTGATGTTGTGCAGCATAGTTTTCTCAATTAGTTGCTTCTTACGACATCACGGGCAGGAGTAGAGGCCACCGTCACCACACGGACTCGACTGCTTAGTTGACAGCAATAGTCTTGTCCCTGATTGCCTAAGTGAGACTACACTCTCCTACTGTACTATCCTTTAAAAAAATTCCATGACTGATTGCACTGAATAACAATATGTAAGAACTAGCTTTTACACACGGTTTCACTCACGCAGACTTTCATCCCCTGATTAACCCACTTAGGGGTGGAATTTCAAAAAATCCTTTCTTAGTGCTCACTAACGTTATATAAAGAACCTACATGCAAAATTTCAGGATTCTAGCTTCAGCAGTTTGGGCTGTGCGTTGATCTCTGGGTATGTCTGTCAGTCAGTCTGTCAGTCAGTCAGTCAGTCAGTCACCTTACTCTTTTATAAATATAGATAACTTAATAAACGCCTTTAGTTACTATAATTACATGTGTGTGCGTATTGCTATTATGTTGTGTCAAGATTTTACTCTTGTCTTCCATTTGATCTTGCCTATCTTAACTAACATCATCTCAGACAAAATACATCATCTTTACATATAGCTATGTATATTATTTATGTATTTACAAAAAAAAAGTAATATGTGTGTATCTAGTACCCATAATACAAGCTCTGCTTAGCTTGGGACTAGGTGGCGTTGTGTGTTAGATGTCCGAAAAAATATATTTATATAGCTATTGTAAATACCTTATTGAGGTCCATTTAACCGACTTCAAAAAAGAGGAGGTTCTCAATTCAACCGTACATTTTTTTATGTTTGTTCGCGGATAACTTCGTCGTTTATGAACCCATTTTGCAGATTCTTTTTTTAATGGAAAGGAGATATCCCAAAGGTAGTATCATGATAAGGATACTAAGATCTAATGATGGCATCCAAAAGAAATCGAGTCGAGCCTTGAAATCGGTTTTTGTTAATTTTTTATTAAATATTAAAATAAACAATAAACAAATTCACGGGCGCAATGGTAAAGTACGTTGTGTTGTGACTAAACGTTTGTATGATTCGCAAATATTAATAACTAGCGGCCGCTTGCGACTTCGTACGCGTGGAGATAGTTATTTGCACATTTTTATACTTAATTACCGTTTAAAATCCTTCTGCCATAATTACTTTTACTTCAATAACATAGAACTTTCATACAAACTTTCAACCCCCGCTTTACCCCCTTAGGGGTGGAGTTTCGTAAAATCCGTTCTTAGCGGATGTCTACACCCTATAAGGAACCTACCTGCAAAATTTCAAGTTTGTAGGTGTTATAGTTTCTGAGATTTCGTGATTAATAAGTGAGTGGTATTTCGGTTATATATATATAGATATTGTAACAAGAAATGGATTACAAATCACTGTGTAGCCCTGACTCCCAAAGTAGCATCAGCTGTGTGTTGGGAGTCAGTTCCTAATCACAGGCAAAAATTACAACCAATAGTTACAATAGTGTTCAATACACAATGTATTCAAACATAGAATTTAGTAAACGATGTATCCGAACATAAATGGAAAGGCTAGTTGACCCCTCCACATGAACGTCACTTTTGGTTTCAACCTTTTGTCCAACGGAGTGAGCTATTGTCACTACAATTAATTAATTAATTTCAATTAAAAGGCAGCTATTGTGCCGATTATTAAACATTAATTGTATTTACTGAGCTATCGTACATTATAAAGTGTTTGTAGTAGAGAAAATAAACACGCCTAAGTTTCTTTTGTGCGACGTTTTATTCACCCGAACCAGCACCGCACAAATAGTTTGTACAGATATATAATTCAATATTTTTGTGTGTGGGTGTGACCTTAAAGTGTGGGGATGTGAATGTGTGAATATTTGTTTATGAGTTTGGTTGTTTCATATATATAAACAAGCTGACCGTACCGCCATATTTAAATATCTGTCTCAGCTTCCCACAGGCAGTGAAAAAAAAAAATTCCGTTATCTTTATTTTTTTTTCTTTCTAGCAAAAAAAGAATTAAAGAAATCGGACTATGTGTTATTGAATTACAACTAAGTACATATTTTGACTTTCATCCCCTCTCTCCGAGAGACGGTTCTTCTCGCCGGAGCACCTGTGTCTTCTTTATAAGACCCAGGTTCGCTCGTGCGTGGAGTACTGTTCTCACCTTTGCGATGGTGCCGCGCAGTATCTGTTCGACGCTCTCGACCGGTTGCAGCGGCGAGCAATCCGAATTGTCGGCAGTCCTGAAGCCACCGAGTCCCTTGAGCCTCTGCAGATGCGTAGAGATATCGCCTCCATGGCAGTCCTCTATCGTCTTTATCATGGGGAGTGTTCTGAAGAGCTCTTCCAACTAGTCCCGCCTTCTCCCTTCCTCTACAGGACAACACGTGCGAGCCTCAGAAGTCACCGCCTCAGAGTGGAAGACATACGCTCTCGCACTCATCGATTCGGTTCTTCTTTCCTGTGCCGATCGGTTAAAACCTGGAACTAACTACCAGCGCACGTGTTTCCGTCCAACTATGATCCCGGGTCCTTTAAGCGGGGCGTGAAAAAGCATCTCACTAGGCCGCCATAGTGCTGGTCGCCATGCTGCACTGTCCTTGTTCACATTGAGGATGGTGACCACCACTCTTGGATTCTGCTTGTGCTTTCCATCAGGAAGGGCAGAGTCATTTTGGCAGCTAAAATAAAAAAAAAAAAAAAAAAACCGTGTTGAATTTCGGGATAAAAGTATCCCATGTCCTACCTCGTAGTAGAAATAAATAAATAAATATATTGGACATCTAACACACAGTGCCATCTAGTCCCAAGCTAAGCAGAGCTTGTGTTATGGGTACTAGACAACTGATACTAATACATTTATGCTTATTTTTTTGTAAATACGTACATAATGTTACGTGTTATTGTATTATTATTAAACATTATTATTCCTTGCCTCAGGAGATCGATAAGAAGTGTGTGTGTATTTGTGTGCGCAGATAAGGCTTGAAGATTATTATTATTCGTAACAATATTATACATAGAAAACACCCTAACTCCGAAACAAATATTTGTAGATCATGGAAACACTTGGTTCGATACGGGAATAGAACCCGAGACCTCAAGCACAGCAGCATACGCTACCACTGCGCTACCGAGGCAGTTATTGATTGACCATATCTAAGTAAAACAGAAGAATTTGTTTGTTTGTTTGGTTGAACGCACTAATCTCATATACTACTGATTCTAATTGAAAATTACATTTATTATTGGGTTGCCCATTTATTGAGGAGCTATATAGGCTATATATAACACGCTACAATCACACACTACAATAGCAACCGAGATGCAAGGAAAAATATAAAAAAAATAACATAAATAAAACCGACTTCAAGGTTCGAATCGAGTTCTCTTGGGTACCATCATCAGATCTTAGTGTCCTTATCATGGTACCACCGTTGGGATATCTCCTTTCCATTAAAAAAAGAATCATCAAAATTGGTTCATAAACGACGAAGTTATCCGCGAACACACATAAAAAGCGGCCAAGTGCGAGTCGGACTCGCCCATGAAGGGTTCCGAAGCAGCAAACATAATATAAAAGTTCTTGTAGTTCGTTGTAACTTTGATAGATGTATTAATAGCCTGGTACAATGACAACGACATAGCGGCAAAATGTTACTTACAAGTTACAATATTTAATTTATGTAATAAACTATTTATTTAAACACTATTAGGAACTTTATATAAAACACTATTAAGTGCTTGTGCTGTCACTTAATCTCAGATATATATCTACCTACAAGTTTCAATTTATCAATGCCCAATAACTCAAAATAATTGAATTTAACAATAACAATAATAGAATAATATAACAATATTATTCTAGTAATATTGTCTTTGGGCTAGCAAAATCTAATTGCATTACACTAATATATTGGACCACTTGTCCCTAACAATTAATATTTAATATTGAGTTTTACAATTCAACCAATAATTAAATGTGTGATTGGGTGAATATATTGGACCAACTGTCCCAACAATCAATATCAAGTATACAATATAGTTCAAACTAGCAACAATTAGTAACATAAGTTTTACAATTTAACCAATATTTAAATGTGTGACCTACCTACATTTAATCATTCTGCTAATAAATTGTTTTAAATACTATTCTAAACAACTATATCAGTGGAATCAAAGATATGTGGACAGTGGAACAGTATAGTTACCTACCTAATCAATGAGGTATCACCTTCTGAGGCCCTACGGAGTGCCACAGAGGTTAACCACGCTTTCTGCTACCAAAATGTTCATTCCTCTCGCCAATGCAGCGATCACCTTGTGACGTTTGAAATACCTATAGGCCCATGTTATAAGCATACAATCACTAAACAAGTTCACTAGCAAGAGCAATGAACCTTTACGGCGATTCACCGTGTTCTTAATCTAAACTAAAATCATCAAGCACTTACAGGAGTTGTGTGGCTTCCTTGTTCTCGGCGTTCCAAGAGATCTCTTGGGTAGTTTCCTCTCTGCTTTGTCTTGGTACGTTCACACAAACATGCTCCAAAGTGCTGTATATCTTTTAAGGTATTCGAATTACAATAAACTCGTATTAGCTATCACGGATCACGCCCTTTTGAACGCGCCTACAAAAACTTGCGAGTCCTAACCAGACCAATCATACCGGTGACCGACGAAAACCGAGTCTTGGGAAATTAGCTTAATATCAATTCAATTAACTTATAACCGGCAGTCAATTACGAAGCTCTTGCTCGACCGATTTTCAAGAAGCGTCTCAAAGTACTACTTTAACCTCAAACGTCAAAACGTCAAACAAGAAAAAAGTGACAATCAAAAAATGTTGCCATTATAATGACGTTCGAAATCTAACAGACGCATTAAAAAAAAACTACTTACTAGATCTCGTTCAAACCAATTTTCGGTGGAAGTTTGCATGGTAATGTACATCATAATTTTTTTTTACTTTTATCATTCTCTTATTTTAGAAGTTACAGGGGGGAGGGGGACACACACACATTTCACCACTTTGAAAGTGTCTCTCGCGCAAAATATTCAGTTTAGAAAAAAATTATATTAGAAACCTCAATATTATTTTCGAAGACCTATCCACGGACAGACAGACCGACATGACGCATCTATAAGGGTTCCGTTTTTTGCCTTTGGCACGGAACCTTAAAAAAAGGTCGAATTGAGAACCTCCTCCTTTTTTAAAGTCGGTTAAAAACGGGGTAAAACTTATTCCTTTTGAGAACCGCAGACCAAGTAGCATGGGTCAGCTAGTTAGCAATAAAATATCTGAAAGAACAGGTTCTGTAAATACCTGTTTACTTACTCCAGTTCGTTCTGAGATTTCCTGCTTTGAACTTGTTTGTATATTGCAAAACTTAAATTATTAAACTGTAATCACGGTTAAGGATAAAATTCATTCAAGTTCATGTAAATCTGACAAAAACAATTACTTCATTATCTTTTGAAACTTACACCATTGTCCACATTTGGTGTATTGGCAGACTTATTAACTAATCATTCTCTACCAGTCAACCACTGAAAACAGGAAGTAGATGTATTTTGTTTACAGTTAATGATGAAAAAACTAAATTCACAACAACATACATATAAGTATACAACAAATACTACAACTTTTCTTTTTGGCGCAACACCAGAAGCGACACAAGTGCGTTGCCGGCCATAAAGGAGAATGCTCTTTTCTTGAACGTTTGAAGGTCGTATTGGTCCGGGTATAACGCAGGTGACAGTTCATTACACAGTTTTGTTGTGCGAGGCAGAAAGTTTCTAGAAAAGCGCATAGTTTTGGCCTGCCAACCGTCTAAATGATGGGGATGAAACTGCTATCGCGTAGGTAGAATACAAAATATTACATAGCTACTGCACAAAGGTATAGAACTACAATCATATACAGTCATACGCATGTAAATACTAACGAATGTTTACAATTATTAATTAAACAACAATCGTTTCACCCTTGTTCTTCCATAAATCAATATACAAAGGTGCACAATTATGTTTACTTTGGTTGAATGTCCATATAAAAAATAATGGCAATAGACCTTATAAAACTGTGACAATCAAAATTTTACCTTGAGCTAGATAAACGCCATATGATTTATGAAGTGAAACTTTTAATGCGACTTCTAACAAGGTGGCGTTAAACGTTTAACGTCACCATGGAGGGATATGAAAGCACTGTTGCACATTACGAAGTTTTCAAACGTTTAACGCTACTATGGAGGGGGTATGAAAGCACTGTTGCACATTACGAAGTTTCACTTCTTCTGCGGGGAGGGACTCCACGCATTTTTTATTTTTAACCCGACTACAGAGAAGCTAAAAAAGCGGCCAAGTGCGAGTCGGACTCGCCCATGAAGGGTTCCGAAGCAGCAAGTAAGGTAATATAAAAGTTCTTGTAGTTCATTCTAACTTTGATCGATAAATTGCGGTTTACGATTTATGACGTATTAAAAAAAAAACTACTTACTAGATCTCGTTCAAACCAATTTGCGATGGAAGTTTGCATGGTAATGTACATCTTTTTTTTTTTTAATTTATCATTCTCTTATTTTAGAATTTACAGGGACACACATTTTAACCACTTTGGAAGTGTCTCTTGCGCAAACTATTCAGTTTAGAAAAAAATGATTTTAGGAACCTCAATCTCATTTTTGAAGACCTATCCATAGGGTATCCATACCCCACACGTATGGGTTTGATGAAAAAAATGTTTGTCTGTCTGTCTGTGGCACCGTAGCTCGCGAACGTATGAAGCGATTTCAATTTAGTTTTTTTTTGTAATAAAATTGAGTTACGTGCGAGTGTTCTTAGACATGTTTCATGAAAATCGGTTGTGCCATTTAAAAGTTATGGGGGTGAAAGTAGGGAAGAATAACCGAATGTCTACAAAAATATCACCGAGTGGGGTCTCAAATGAAAGCGCATAACGTGTTTTTTACTTTTTAAAGGGAACTTAGGTTATTATGTCGGGGGTTTTTTTAAGTTTTGAGAATTTATAGTTATATCTTCCTGTCCTTTAAAGTGTTCGGTAAAATGGAACCTTATCGTTTCGCCATGTCCGTCCACGGCCTGTCTACTGTCCACCCACCAGACTATTAGCACTTGAAAACTGTAATTTCGCATAGGTACATGTGAATCACGCGGACAAAGTTCAAAATATAAAATTTTAAGAAAGCCCTTATTACAGAACCCTAAATCGGGCGTGACTCGACACGCACTTGGTTTGTTTTTTTCATAGTATAAGGGAGCGAACAGACGGGGACCTACAGTTCCGGAGATAGGAGTTTCTGTAAGTACACGAAATGTGAGTATTTAGCACAAAGAAGCGGAACTATGTACATGGATATGTACGTAAACAAACATACTATATTATAGGATACGGCTGCACTCGTTATGCAGTTCTAAATGTCAACCAGCTATAAATACAAATGTGTACTACAGATGGTGAGCTTGAAGGTCATTAATTAAATACTGTATTTAATAAATGTACAAATATTTAATAGATATACCTATAACTGTAATATTATTTATGTATAGTTGTCAAAATGGCATGAATTGAATGCAATCATCATACTAATATTATAAATGCGAAAGTTTGTAAGGATGGATGTTTGTTACTCTTTCAAGCAAAAACTGCTGAACGGATTTGGATGAAACTTTACTGTAATATAGCTTATACATCAGAATAACACATAGGCTACTATTTGCCGCGATAATCGACATATCGCGGGCGGAGCCGCGGGCAATAGCTAGAATTATAATAATAGTGAAACGAAAAAAATTAAAGTTTATGAATATAAAAACACTAATTGTCTTACACGGTTTAAGCAGTCGCCACGCCGCTCTCTCTTACGCCGGGTGTTGTGGGTATTTAACCCACATAGGAAAACACTGTGGGTGATCCACAAATTGTTGTTCTGAGTCTAGGTGTTGTATGTTTGTAAAATCCCCCGCGACATAGGATTTAACACTGTTTGTAACTTGTTTTTTTATGGAGCCGGGGGCAAACGAGCAGCCGTATCGCCTGATGGTAAGCGATTACCATCGCCCATGCACACCCGAGGCGTCACAAGTGCGTTGTCGGCCTTCGGGGCATGGGATGGGGGGAGGGGTATGGGCCTCCGGTATCCTCACTTACTCGGTGAAACATAGCGCAAGCGCCAGTTTTCTGTGAGGCTGTGGTATCACTCCGGTTGAACCGCATCGAGGTCACAGCGTGCTCTCCGAAGCAAGGAGGGCTCTCATTCTGTTAAGAATTGGCCTCCCTTCCATGGACTGACCTAGCTAGGATTGCTGAACTTTGTAATGTTTTGTGGTTACCACCACGAGGTATTATCGACCGATAGTAAAGCACCCCAGTAGGTGCTTTATTGTCGGTTGTTTTGTATATTGGTGATTTATTGTAGTTATTCGTTTCGTTGTTTCGTTACTTCAGAAACTAAATATTCCCATAACATATTACTTCAGAAACTAGATATTTGCAAACAAAAAAGGCGTTCATTTTGCCTTGGTGACTGTAGCGAAACCGCGAAGCCATACATTTTTACTGAGATGTAGAATTTGTGAAGTAAGGGTTGGTAGAGCTAGGGCGTGTAGATTCAGAACCTTGGCTCTACATGAGATCTGATATCTTTTTCACAGGGTAAGCCATATGCAGTCGTCTTGGCAACATTTTACCTGAAAATGTTTTTTTGGTGGGATTAAGTTTTTCTAAAGGGTACATTTTTTATTACAGATGTACCTACATTCATAATCTTTATTTGTTATTTTTGTTCTGTGGTTTGTGATTAGACTGATTTGTGTTGCCATTGCTTGAATGTAATCTGCACGATTGTGATTAAACTTCTCGAAATATTTAATCGGTTTACGCAATGACAGAGTTGAACTCGAGGTCTCTCGACATATACGAGTTACAAAATGTATAAACTAAAACACGCACTCGATGGTTGTAAAATAGTTTCGCATTTGATTTGAAATAACAAGTGATTACGATTGAATGGCAGAAATAGGCCCTATTTTATTTAAACTAACGATGGGAAACATAAAAAGAGAATTATGATGATTTTATCAGTAACTCCTTATAGCCAGCTGCTTTGAAATAGGCGGGCAAACGAGCACGCGTATTGCCTGATGGTAAGCGATTACCGCCACCCATGGACACTCGCAACACCAGAGGCGTCACAAGTGCGTTGCCGGCCTTTGGGGGATAGGGAGGAGGATAGGAGGAGAGGCGTTGGGGTATGGGCCTCCGGTATCCTCACTCACTCGGTGAAGCACAGCGCATGCACTATTTCACACCGGTTTTCTGTGAGGCCGTGGTATCACTCCGGTCGAGCCGGCCCATTCATGCAGAGGCGTGGCTCTCCCACGATTACATTCGAAGCAATGCGTTTTAGTTCAACCACAGTTTCGAACTAGGTAGTAGAGCCACGCTGATTTCAGCACAAAAGGGCCGGCTCGACCGGGGCGGTACTACCCTCGCACAGAAGACCAACCTAAAATGACAGCATCGTGCTGTCGTGTTTCGTTGGTGTACGGATGTATAAGCTAATATGCCGCCATAATGAGAGTCACCATGCTTCATTGCCTGCATTCGCAACAAGTATGGTGATGCCTACTCTTGGTTTCTTCTAATACTTGCCGAGCACATCAGGCGGAGTAGAGTTACTTAGGCAGGCTCATATAAAAAGAAATCGGCCAAGTGCGAGTCGAACTTGCGCAGGAAGGGTTCCGTACCATTATCTATACATTTCAAGCGTCTGCCTGTTGCCGTTATCAATATCGAGTAAAAACGACCAAAAAATCACGTTTGTTATATGGGAGCCCCTTACATATTTATTTTATTATGTTTTTTAGTATTTGTTGTTATAGCGGCAACAGAAATACACCATCTCTGAAAATTGCAACTCTCTAACTAGCTATCACGCTTCCTGAAATACAGCCTGGTGACAGATGGACGGACAGACGGACAGCGGAGTCTTAGTAATAGAGTCCCGTTTTACCCTTTGGGTATTTAACCCTAAAAATATGCGCGTACAGTTAAGCATTGATCTAAAACTGTTTGCCCTGACTGATTCATCAATGCAGAGCTTTAAACGCGGGAGCTACAAACCTGAAAATTTCAGTTACAAGCATATATGTTAATTTTAGTCTTCAGATGTAAAAGAAGGGATGAACAATACAATTGTATGTGTTTGTCATTTTTAAAGTGGGCAATAGGTAGTCTTCATTAATAAAGTCTCGTAGGTATATTTTGTCCGACAACTGCTACTGTCAAAAGCGTTACTAGTAAATCATATCTTTTCTACTTTCAAGTTACAACGAAAAGGTTCCACGGAATGGGAACTTACAACTTCTTAATGACCACAATAACTCATTTAAAGCATCTTTCATCATCATGAATGAAAGTAAATTTTCGACAAGTCGTTACCAGTAATTGAGCTGAACTGCAAAACTGTATGAAACTAAGTTAGATAGATATCAAGATTGTAGAGCCACGCTGTTTTCAGCACGAACGGGCCGGCTCGACCGGGGCGGTACTACCCTCGCACAGAAAATCTACGTAAAATGACAGCGTTCGTGCTGTCGTGTTTCGTTGGTGAGTACGAGACCGGAGACCCAATGATGCAGAACCATCACTAGACCGCCTGACCGCCTTGATGTGGGTCACCATGCTGCATTGTTGCATTGTCTGAGCTCGCAATGAGAATGGTGACCACCACTCTTGGATTCTGCTTATGCTTTCCATCAGGCAGAGTAGAGTCATTTTAGCAGGGCCATGCATAGAAAAAAGATATATGGAAACGACTGGTAGAAATGTGTAGTATGAATCCTGACACGCTAATCTAACCTAACAATTATGTTCGTCTCTGCGACTAGTAGTTTTTTAATGGGCCGGTTGGTCTTATGGTTAGTGACACCTTCTGCTAAGCCAGAGCTAGGTTTAATTCCTACCTTGGATAAATAATGATGTGATGAGCACGATCATTTCTTGTGTGTCTGGGTGTTACTTCCCTATAACTTGTATATATCAGCTGCCTGGTTACCATAGTACAGCCTGTGATATAAAGTAATCCCACAAGTAGAAGTGATAGAGACAATTTTGTACTGAATGTCGAAAGTCACCCTTTCCCTTCGTTTGTGGTGACGTGGGCCGCGTTCTTGTCAGTCAACTTAAAACAATGTATAAATGAAAAATGACATTGAATCATACAATCAGATAGACAGTGTCGTGTAGACAGCTAGCTCTTGCGTTTATTTTAACAAGTTAGTGTAGGGTTACTTAGTGAAAGAACCGTCTCACTAAATATTTTTGATAAAAGTACTCGTGTCGCTAGTTTAGTCAGGATTATAAAGGAATCATCAAATCAAAGGAATCCAATGGCGTAAGATAGAAGACCTAAAACTAATGTCAAGTTCTTACAGATTCAGGTAGATGAGCAATAAGACCAATGACAGAATTTATTTCGTGAAGAAAAGTTTTCAAAATACTAATTTACTAGGCGACCTTTTGATTCTCAATCCACGTGCTAAAATAAACTACCTTTTGTCAAAACATCCCACACATTGTCAAAAAAGGAACAATAAATACAATAATTGAAACCCTGAAGGTTTTTAAAGAAGAATCGACACCATATTTGCAGTGAATGACGATTTAGGATTAAGTTTATGTGCATATATAACTGTGTTGGATTCTCGTAGAATGTTTAGTGAGGGGAAGGTAGGGCAGAGGCGGTTCCCTAGTGTCAGAAGTGATCGCGAGTGTATACAGTGCGGGTGAGACATCAGATAGTGTGTGAACATGTGGACTGTGGTGTGGCTAGCCGTGGCGGCTGCGGCGCGGGAGTTTACCGGTAAACAATACACTATGTTCTATTTTTGAATGTGTTTAGTTTTTTTTTCTTAAAGTTTGTTTTGTTTTTCTGTATAGAAGACAGTGTTTTAATATTTTTATATTTAAACTTTATATATAGCCTGACAGGACTAGATTTTTTTTTTGCGTATTAAACAAAGTGTCGGTGCTTTTGATAACATTTTAAAAGTTCTATCGTAATCTTTTCTAAATTGTGCATGTATTAGCTTTATATCAGAGTAAAGTTACGAGATAGATTATTTCAGTGTAATTCGATCAAAACTTTAGGGTAGCATAAAATAAATGATTGATTCTTATTAACGTTATGTATGACGAGTGTGATTATGAGTTTAGTGCGCATGAGGTAGATTTTAATCAGTTTATGAATTTATACTATCTTTGAGTAGGTAGGTAGGTAGTAGAGCCACGCTGATTTCAGCACGAATGGGCCGGCTCGACCGGGGCGGTACTACCCTCGCACAGAAAATCAACGTAAAATGACAGCAGCAGTGCTGTCGTGTTTCGTTGGTGAGTGCGAGACCGGAGGCCCAAATAGTCTAGTCAACAAGTTCCATACTTGTTGTCTAGACTAAAAGATGCAGCAGCATCACTAGGCCGCCATGGTGTGGGTCGCCATACTGCATTGTCTGCATTCGCAGTGAGTATGGTGACCACCACTCTTGGATTCTGCTTATGCTTTCCATCAGGCAGAGTAGAGTCATTATGGCGGGCTATAAATAAAAAAAAAAAAAAAAAGTGTAAGAGTCCGGGATCCCCAGAACAAATTTTACAAGTTATTACTATCAAGCTAATTTTTCGCGAGTGGCTTCATTTTGATGAGGGCCCACTACATCTTATTTTTTTTTTAAATTGTGGTAGATAACAGGGCTAGCAGAGAAAAAAACTTTTGAGCGTAGAGCCGGGATAACGTACCACGCAAGTTGTAGGACAATGTAGGATCCTCTGCTTAGATATCCTGGGGGATTCATTTGGAATTCTCAGTAAGGTAAACTTTTTCTTGTAACTTTGAGTATTCATTGAAAGTATTAAGTGGTCGGTGCAAAGTAATATTTATTTCTATGCTATTGATACGTAGTAGTTTCTGCTGTTGAAACTTACTAGAGCTTCGGCATGAATGGGCCGGCTGGACCGGAGTGATGAGAGAGTGAGTAAACATACCGAAGGCACATACCCCAACCCCTCCCCCCATCCCCCTCCCCTTCCAATAAAGGCCGGCAACGCACTTGTGACGCCTCTGGTGTTGCGGATATACATGGGTGTGTTGCGTATATACATCGCTTAACATCAGGTGATACGTCTGCTCGTTTAGCCGCCTATTCCATAAAGAAAAAGGTTGCTGTGTTCTATTTAAGACCGTTTTCAACTAGAAGAAAGAAAAATATTTATTTGACGAATTTCTAAAAGGCAGGTAGTAGAGCCACGCTGATTTCAGCACGAACGGGCCGTTTCGACCGGGGCGGTACTACCCTCGCACAGAAGATCAACGTAAAATGACAGCGTTCGTGCTGACGTGTTTCGTTGGTGAGTGCGAGACCGGAGGCCTAATAATGCAGAAGCATCACTAGGCCGCTATGGTGTGGGTCACCATGCTGCATTGTTGCATTGTCTGCATTCGCCATGAGTATGGTGACCACCACTCTTGGATTCTGCTT
Source organism: Diaphora mendica (assembly GCA_949125395.1). Lineage (NCBI taxonomy): Eukaryota > Metazoa > Arthropoda > Insecta > Lepidoptera > Erebidae > Diaphora > Diaphora mendica. The sequence goes on from OX421330.1 coordinate 562,534, forward strand.
ATGCTTTCTATCAGGCAGAGTAGAGTCATTTGGCATGCCCAAAAATAAAAAAAAATAACACATATGTACAAATATGTTTACAATTCTAAAACCTATCTATCTTTAGTTCTCACAACCTGAATATAATATTGCACACGCTGTGTAAACATTTTACTGTTACATACAATGTTTCACCTATGCGATGTCTGCATCTGTGCACCATATTTGCTATATAAAGAAAGATACAAAGAATTCTTATTATCATACTAGCTGTCCTTCGCAACCTCGTTTGCGTCTCCTATTACTTGTAGCATGATAATTTTCCCCCGATTTTGAAACATTATTCATTGGTGCTCCGGTCCTATTGGTCTTAGCGTGATGATATATAGCCTTCCTTGATAAATGTACTATCCAACACTGAAATAATTTTTCAAATCCGTCCAGCGATTCCTGAGATTAGCGCCTTCAGACAAACAAACAAACTCTTCAGCTTTATAACATAAGTATAGATTAATAGAGTGAGACTTCAACTACTATACTATATTAGTACACTTACTTTTGTTTAAAAGCTCAAAACATACAAATATTTCCCATAAATTACGACCAGACACATAACGAATGATCGTGGTCATCACATAATTATTTGTCCTAAATGAGAATCTAACGTACAACTTCCAGCTAGGCAGTCAGTGTCGCTAACCACTGGACCACCATGGCGGTGAATAGAAGGTTGTTAATAAGACACAAAAGACAGTTTTGTTTAATATCAGCTTGTCAGTCATATATTGTGAGATATTACTCGAAAATGTGACGCAGGAGAATGCTGTACTTACGACGAAGTTACGGAAAAATACCACTCAAGGTCGACCTACGCACTGCACAAAGATCTGTGACGTTAGCAGTAAATACCTTAAAGGTTCAATAATTTTTATTATTATAATACATAAGGTAAGTTTAATTAATAAGCACCTATAATTACTAAGGAAGAAATGGTCTCTAGAAAATAACAGTGAAAAGCAATCGCCACCAAATTACCTACGCTAATGGGAAAATAATAAAGGGTAAAAAGTGAAAGTATTTCCTTCACTTTTTTCAATCGGGTTTCGTTTTTTTAGGTAAAATTGCCAAAATGACTGACGTGACAATGGAGCATGGTGACCCACAGTATGGAGGCCTAGTGAGATGCTTTTTCACGCCAAGCTTAGAGCACCCGGATCATAGTGGGACGGAAACACGTGCACTGACAGTGTGTTTTCAGTTTTAAGCTGCTAGGCACAGGAAGCATGAATTTATGCTGTATTATGATAAACAATCTAGTGTGTTTACATAATAATCAACAAAAAAGCGTTCTCCTACTACATAATACATCAAAGAATCTCAGCTCGGTTGTGATTCCTAAGCTACAGGCATTTATGGGCGGTGGAAGTAAAAAAATACTGCTACAATTGTTCTCACATTCTTCCGAATAAATTTTAAAAACAAGCTTTTACTGGAATGCATCGAGACGAATCAAATGAGTCCAAACTCGATGATGTTGCCAGGTTTCTTTACAGAGTTCCTATGGCCACCTTCCAGCTCCAGCATCAGATCAGCTCCATGTCGTTATATTATTGTATTGTTACGCTGTATAAATCAATTGAAGATATCTGCTTCAAAATTGAGTTGCAAGATTCCACCCGAACATACAAGCATACATACATACATTGCAAGTTAATAAAAAGCTTGTAAAATAGATACATCTAAGCAAGTACACAAGTAAGAGAAACTTGTTAAGGTTTTACAATGGCTTCCTGCACTAAACATTACCTGCAGGTACAACACCAAATTATCGAGTACCATTTATAAAAAAGTATTTGATTTCTGTAACTGATAATTGTTCAGTTGCCATTTTTTAAACATATCCGCTTTTTTCTTTTCATCATGTAATTCGATTTCATCTTAACTAAACAACGAGAAATTAAAATGAATAATATGTATTATAAGCAAGACAATTTTTTAGCATCTTCTGAGTTTAGGCAACTCATAACAAAATTGGATTGAACTTTGATCCACCTACACTCATTCATTTTTACTTCACCCCAAAGTAGATAAGAAGAGAATCCTTTTAGCATTAAGTCCGCCTGTGTCCTATTTTTATACACATAAAGATAATAGCCCTGACTCATTGATTTAGGCCCGTATTTTAAAAGGCGTCTCAGTCGTGAATCTAGTTTTAAAACTAGTTTTAAGAAGAGATATTATTATTGAACGCCTCTTGAGATAAGATTCACTGATTAACGATCAGGTGAGTAAAGATCAACTAATCTCTGTAATGTCAAAATCTCCTCTCAGGAATAGATTTTGACAGATGTGATCTCTGTTTACCTGAGACAAGATCAATCTAGTCTCAAGTGGTAATTTCTGAGGCGTTTTAAGGGAAACTAACATTTTTTATAATGATGTTTCTGAATAACAACGAAAAATTTACTTTACCTTACTTTATTTACGAAAGAATTACTTATCATACACATTTCAATTAACTTTAATTAGCATTAATTGATATTCAATACACTTAAAACACATATTTAACCATTTGTTTCAATTAATATCACCCACAACCTTTTGGTTTATGAAAAAAAAAAATATATTGTAGATTTAAAAACCAAAACATAGTTTGACTCTTCAACATGACAAGTATTGATAACAATTTGAACGTTCCGTTATAGGTAAAATCTAGCCATTTTTATTTTAATATTTTAAAATTTAATTTAGGGCGAGTTGCTTGTTATTATTATGTTTACATTGATACACTAGCCAATAGTGTATTATATATAAACTAATAACCAATAATATATAAATTATGTTTGTTCAATATATTTTGTTTATTATAATTTGATGCGTGATACGGAACAATAATTTCGATAATGCAGAAACGTAACTGAGAACATACTGTGAGTTGAGATTAGATATTGAAACTAGTTTCAGCTGAGTAGAACTCAATTCTCATTCTATAATAAGAGAGACGCTTGAGATTTGATGAGAACTTGAAACTCGTTTCAGCTGATCAGAGTTCAACGGATACTTGAGACGCCTTTTAAAATACGGGCCTTAGGTAGGTAGTAGAGCCACGCTGATTTCAGCACGAATGGTTGGCTCGACCGGGCCGGTACTACCCTCGCGCAGAAAATCAACGTAAAATGACAGCGTTCGTGCTGTCGTGTTTCGTTGGCGCATGCGAGACCGCAGGCCCAAATAGTCTAGTCAACAAGTTCCATACTTGTTGACTAGACTAAAAGATGCAGAAGCATCACTAGGCCACCATGGTGTGGGTCGCCATGCTGCATTGTCTGCATTCGCAGTGAGTATGGTGACCACCACTCTTGGATTCTGCTTATGCTTTCCATCAGGCAGAGTAGAGTTATTTTGGCGCGCCATATAAAAAAAAAAAATAACACAGACCCAATACCACTAGGTCACAACTTGTTGAAACTGATGTTTTTCATACTATAAGTTCTTTGGTGGTATGGTTTGGCACGTAAGGTATTACATAATATTAAATTCAAAATTTAAAAAACCCCCTACTCAAGCACTTAATCGAGTAATCATACGATAATGATATTTTTGCAGACATTCTGTTATTCTTCCCCACTTTCACCCCCATAACTTTAAACGACTCAACCGATTTTCATGAAAGATGTCTAAGAACACTCGCACGTAACTCGCCTTTCACACAAAAAAAACTAAATTGAAATCGCTTCATCCGTTCGCGAGCTACGGTGCCATAGACAGACAAACAGACAGACAGAAAGACACGTCAAACTTATAACACCCCTCTTTTTGCGTCGGGGGTTAAAAAGAAATAATCGTGCGATCGAAGCCACAAGAACTAGTTAGGTATACATATTCAATAAGGCTTATTGACAGGAGTATCAGTATAAACAACATATACTCACCAAACAGCATTCACATTGCCTGAGGAATTTCACAAAACGCAAGGATAAAATATATATACGTACCTATACTACAAATACAAGACGAAATCGGTATCTTACTTGTTATTCTGTTGTCGTAGTTATTTAGTGATTGATATTAACAAAGTTCTTACTCAGTTCTATGAAATGTAATGTAATAATGGTCAATGCAACAGGTAGTTAGTGGACCAGACCACTGAGCTGCTGTCTCTACAAGTCGGAGGTTTGATTCACAACTAAGAAAATAAATAAATATTTCGGACATCTAATACACAACGCCATCTAGTCCCAAGACTGACAGACATACAAACATTTGGTCTGACCCGGGAATCGAACCCGAGACATCATAATCAGCAGTCGCGCACGCCAACCGCGAGACCAACGAGGCAGTCAAAATAATTTAATGAGCACAATCTTTTGCTTCGCTTATTTATAAATATACGTTAATTAACAGACTGGATAAATTACAAGAAAAACAGCATGTTTTGGAGCCAAATATCTGGGGAATAGAAATGAGTATCTGCCATAATTTAAGGATCTTAAAAGTATAATAAAATTAACTGTCCGTATAATAAGGCCATGTTCAGATAACGAGCGCTCAACGCGCGTTTTACTAACGCGCGTTAACAACTCCATGTAAAAACGCGCGTTAGCATGTGTACACCTAGAACAAATTACATGTAGTTGTAAACGCGCGCTGAGCGCTCGTCATCTGAACATGGGCTAATGTACTGAAAGTAATGAAAGGACGATCATGATGGTACGTAACAAATATTCAACCATAAACCAACTAAAATGTTATAATTATATGTTAATCATTTATATGCATAACACAAACGATTTACGTCAGCGAACTGATCCGGCAAATTGCAGGGCCAGCACGAGTTAGCCGCAAAGTTTGCCGAACGACGCTCGATAATTCACAATTACTCGATTGCACTCGATTGACTCGATGCAATTCGGTGCGGCCGAAAATTTCGGCCATTATTGGCCGAAACCGAAAATTAACTTTTTGGTCAAAACTGGCCGAAACCGAACCTCTCGGTCGGTCACTATCAATTTATGCATGTGCTAAATTTTCTCAGCACATGCTTACCCCGACAAGGTAGACCCCTGGTCAGTCACAAAAAATGCTTATTTCAAAAACTAGACGGGTCAGGTATCATCTTCTACTTACTTTTTTGCGCTGAATCGAATGAGACCTTAAAATACCAAGCCGGCCAGCGTGATATATACCTAAGGTCAAAACTTACTTGCGAGGGAGAGACCTATGTCCAGCAGTGGGCTGTTAAATCATCAACAACCCATAACATCCCACTGCTGGGCTCGGGTCTCCTCTCAGAAGAGGGTTAAGGCCATACGTCCCCACGCTGGCCGAGTGCGGATTGGGGACTGGCAAGACAACGTTGTGGCTACATAATCTTGCCGTTGGATGTTTTGAAGCCGCCCAAAGGCCTCCAACTAAACTTCACGACTGTTATCCTACGATAACAGCCGGGACCGACTGCTTAACGTGACCTCCGAATCACAGAGACGCTCTTGATTACATGCCACCAGCGGTCACTCATCCAGGTACTGACCGCGCCGTTGTTGCTTACCCTCGGTGATTATTTCTAATCATCGAGTGCAACTGGACTATGAGCGCTGTTAAATGCTAGACTGTTAAACTTAGTCATAAAGTTTACAAACATTTTTGTCTCATGATTGTCAAAATGTAACTTCTCCTTGTTTATATGGTAACTTTAAGGGACCGACTAACAGAAGGTTCTCATGATGATAATTTACCCATCATCATTATCATCATGAGCCTGTCAAGTTTGAGGATACATCCTCATCTTTATCATCATCAGCCTAACACCGTGGAAGAGCCACGCTTCGTTATGAATGGGCCGGCTCGACCAGAGTGATACCACGGCCTCACAGAAAACCTGTGTGAAATAGCGCTTGCCCTGTGTTTCACCGAGTGAGTGAGGATACCGGACGACTATACCCCAAACCTATCCCCCGAAGGCCGGCAACGCACTTGTGACGCCTCTGGTGTTGCAGGTGTCCATGGGCGGCGGTGATCGCTTACCGGTGATACGTCTGCTCGTTTGCCCCCTATACTATAAAACTTATGGACTGGACTTATTATGTATGTAATGCTTTGTAATGCATTTTTAGTTGTTTAAGTATGTACTTTATGTGCGCCTACCTCCCAAGATTTCTGCACCACCCAAAGGTTAACTGGTAGAGAATGCCCTGGGCAACAAGTCCACCAATGTACAAAAGTATCATCATAATCATCATCATAACATAGTATAAAACAAAGTCCCTTCCGCTCCCTGTCTGTCCCTATAAACGCATAGATCTTTTAAACTACGCAACGAATTATAATGCGGGTTTCTTTAATATATAGAGTGATTCAGGAGGAAAGTTTTTATGTATAATAAATGCATAATATAGTATGGAAACACTGTTAATTTTCGAGGTTTGTAATGTGATGTAGCAAATAAACACATTTTTTTGCGCTTACATTGCAAACGCTGGTTGCACCCTATGAGATAGATCAAAATAATGTATTGTACACCTTAAAAAGATCTACAAAAAAGTCCGCGACGGTATACCCACAACAACCATTTTTATTCCTTTCTTTTTACGAGAAATAATGGCTTATTTACGACGCGATTTTAAGCAGTACAGAATGAATCCTTATACAATTAAGTATTTCAGTAAGCAATTAAATACATTGTGCATTTAATATAGATGGAAGTGGCCCTTTACTGTACCCATCTAATTTAAATGAATATATTCGAAGATATTACAGATTTAAAATGCACGAATCGTGTCGTCGGCGGGGGCATCTGAAATCCACCCGTGCGAAGCCGGGACGGGTCGCTAGTAAAGTTATAAATAAATAAATTAAAAAAAAAACTCAGGCCACTGCTGGACATAGGCGTCTCCGTATGTAATTTATACTTTCGATTGTCGGCACTAGATGGAACTTGTTCAAATACATGCTATTGTTATTTTCTAGAATATATAGATCTATCCCATTGCATCTCTGATCGATTCTGATTTAAATTGATTTTATCAGAAGTGTCAATTCCTTTTTAGCAACATTCAGAAATGAACATTAATGTTGTTTAAGGCTTTAAGTGAGACGGTATGACCTTGGTTATATTTTTAAGAATCGTTCAATTAATCCTTTTTTTTTATGAAATAAACGAATTGTATCAAACCAGTTCTATATTAAATGCTACGTTTTTTAAATATGTTTAATGTCCTAGAAAACGTTTAAGTTCCAAAAAAACATTTAATGTAACTTGTTGTGAGAGTTAAAAATACAGTGGATTGTAAACATTCATTGCATCTGTTCTCTTACTGTAAGCTTGATAAATAAGCTCAGAATCGCTAACCTAAATTGAGAGATTTAACAGAAAATGGTGCCCGCGCCGGTGCGGGCAAGCGCTGGGAGGGGTCTGGATGTGTTAATATCAGCAGTTCCCGGATTCCTCCCTTCACAGGCGCAGAGTGGCTCACCGTGTGGTTTTAGTCGGTTCGATTCCGACACACCGCCCTGCCGCAAACCTGTGGGCCCGAGGGGATTCCCACGCGTAAAAAAAAGTTCTTAACCGCGCTCCTGCTTCTACTGCGCCAAGTGTTGTAGGTTCAAATCTCACATAGGACAACACTTTGTGTGATCCACAAATCGAAGATCTTAGTCTAGGTGTTCTTTGTGACCGTTTCATGTATGTTTGTATAGTCCCTCGCCGCACAGGAATGTATACACCTAATGTGTGTGTCTTTTTAAAAGAAAAAAAAGAAATGAAGAGACAAGTACACGAACGAAAATTAGTGACATATTCTAAAGAATCAGCTAGTTTAAGGTACCCAAGTACGGACTAAAGTCTGCACTTGGCCATCTTATGCTTCTGCCAGTTATATATTATATGAGATTGTAAATACCGTTAGATTATAATCTACCTAGCGAGATTGTAAACTGTCGAAAGATTGTAAACTGTGACGTACTGCTTACAAATTAACGTAAGCAGTATGTCACGTTCTAATCTGAGATTAGTACAATCTAACGGTTTTGACAATCTCACGATAACATATATAGTTGGCAAAACGGATGGACGAAGGCCCTAAAAATGAACGGATGACTTTATAAAGACTCTCGCTCGTCAAAGATGGATGTAGGGCGCAACCAACCAGACAACTTATGGTCTAAGAGATCGACTTACACCCGAATGACTACACGCTGATGACCACAGAACAAGTAGAATTGTTATGTAGGCGGGGTAGGCGCGCCGAAGTTAAGCGCCGATACCACTAATAGGTCTGCTGGCATCAACTGAACGCTTTAATAATAATAATAAATCGTTTATTGATTCTCTCTCACACAGAATAGTTAACAAAAATCAGTTCATAAGTTCAGTGTTGTATAAAAAAGAGTGGGTGAATCTGTGCGAGAGACTGGTATCTGCACTAGGAGAACCTGTATGACAGATTACCAGCCTCTCCCATGTCTAGATAATCCGGAGCTTGAAGTAAGTGTAACCACGTTGATTTATAATAAGAAGTGAAAAAAATTGAGTAAGAGACATAACAATATGTATGCTTGTGTTTGTGAGCGTGCTTGTAGTGAGTTAGTGTAGATATGTATGTCTTGTATAAATGTGTGTGTGTGTTTTGTTTTTTTTTTTTTTTCCAGAGGTGGAGAAAAACTACTCTTACGTATCATCAGGTCTAACCTGGGTATGTCGAACTCGATGTTTTGACTACACCCATACCGACTAAAACCTCCTCTGGCGTCAACCTACTCTTCCCCCACGGAATCGCCGCTAGGCATTACTTCGTGGAGGGAGACTCTAGCTACTGCTCTTCCGTCATAGTAAAAATCATGTTCCACTGACAGATGGTGATTCATTAAGTCTGTTTCCAGTGTCCAATTTTTTAGGAAGGAACAAGTATTAAACTTTCCGTTTCCTCATAGCTAAGAGATTTTAGCCAAACTGATGTGTTCTTTTTACAGAAGTGCTTGGTTTGTGAATAAATATGCAATTTTTTATTCACCTTATTGTACAAGTATCTGCCCAGGAATCCATAAAATCTGTGAGAAAACGTAGTTGACCATTGGTTATAAAACACTAGGCCAACTTTATGTTGCAACAGTTTTTTAGGGCGTAATAGGGTCATCATAGGATCAATACACGTATAACTTTCGTCGGGAACGTAGCTGCGTAAAAAATTATTGCTATGCCGAACTGTGCGATAATTACGTGCTGAAAACGAAGCAAGGACTACAATTTACTCAAAGGAAACATATCGTATCATCGGTAGTCTCAAAACTTTTGTTTTTAAGCAATATATACAAAAAACTAAAAAGTATTATGTAATACACATGAAAACCGTTATATTCTAATCTATTGAAATAATCATACATTACGTATTAAATTTAAGTATCATTTGCATAGTTGCCACGAGAGCACGCAATGAACTGCGTTTAGTGCGTTTCCTGCGGGAATATTTTAAAACATTTGGCACTAAAATATTTAATAAAAGTAATGTTTACAATTATTTGACATAGGCATGTAGACAAATTCAATCGATATCGTAATGTTAAACTTTTCGATGATATTGATTTTTACAGTGATTTTATGTTTAGTATCGTAGTACGATTTATATTGTAATATGGTTTTTAAAACAATATATGATTTTGTTTATTTGCAAAATTTTTATATAAAGTTATTTTGGAGAAATATTTGAAAATAAACGTTTTAATAAAAAGTTTATAAATATTTCATATATCATAATTTTACAGCTACCAGACAAATAAAACAGATTTGATTAAAAAAAAGATAGTATGTAAGTACTTTTGACTAAATAATAAACGTGACATATTTTTAGTAATATAAGTTAGTTAGCCATTAATCCAACGGCTTCCTGTACGATGTGGACGCAAAGAACCGGTGGTTGTAGAGAACTTGCGAAAATGCGCAGTCGTTTTTTATTTATTTAAAGTTTCTGAAATATGTATGCCTAAACACACAAAAATATAATTTATTTTAGGTAAATAAGGGAGTTGCAACAAAAAAAAAATATAAAGTAGAATGAAAGGATATCAGAGTATCAGCCAAATAAATATTTAATTGAAAAATGATTGTAACATAATTATAATCGATAAATGCCAAATTCACCACATCCCTAAGGTTTTCGGAGAAACTGTCCACGAACACAAATATGCAAGTGAAACCCTACCTTAGTTGAAAGGTATAAGGTTGTATTTAGAAACATTGTAAGTGGCTTTTTGAACTTATATACATTACATCCTTTGGACGAATCAGGAAAGACTTCGTTATGTGTGTATAATATTATTGATCGTTAATGTGTGCGTCTAGGCGACACAGTGTATCTTGCACTTGCTGCTCGACACCTCTTCTAGTATATTTATTTGTTCTGTGCTGATGACACTAAATAAAAAAAAAGTGTGCGTCTCGGTACGCCCGAATTTAGTGATAACTTAAACTAATCGTTGAATTATTTACGGCTAGCGCTGTGGGTTAGAGTGAGAAAAGAGCAGCCTGCATAACGCTGCCGTGTGGGTGACAGAGAGGGAAGCCAGACAGATTGGCGCTGTAACGCGTTACGTAACGAAGCGGTTTACCCTCCCATAAGAAGTTGTTACTCCAAAAAAAACCAGATGAGACATTTTTATTTTATTTATTAATGAACACATTTATGATAGTTTGCTTATCGCAAAACTGTTGTGATTTTTTACTTCATATTTATTCCTTTATATGCTACTAGCTGACCCGGCGAACTTCGTACCGCCATATTTACATACCTGTCTCAGCTTCCCACTGGCAGTGTACAGTCGCGGACAAAAAAAGACTTTTCCCTTTATTTTTTTTCTTTCTAGCAAAAAAAGAATGAATGAAATCGGACTATGTGTTATTGAATTATAACCAAGTACATATTTTGACTTTCATCCCCTCTCTCCAGGAAACCGTGCTGAATTTCGGGATAAAAAGTATCCTATGTCCTACCTCGTAGTATGAACTAAAATCATGCCAAGTTTCATTTGAATCCGTTCAGTAGTTTCGGCGTGATGCGCGGCCAAGATACAGACAGACAGACAGACAGACAGACGGACAGACAGACAGACAGACAGACAAAAATGAAAATAATTACAGTTTTGGCTTCAGTATCGATAATAGAGAGCCCTCCAATAAAAAATTTCAAAATATCTTTAATGTACAGAATTGGACCTGTTACATTCTTATTATAAGTATAGATACCACTAGATTTATTTTAATAACCCCCAAGCAAGGCATCATATATGTGTACATTATTTAAAACAATAAAAAATATATATTTCATTAGGGTGTCAGATACCACATGGGACAACACTTTGCGTGATCCATAAATTGTTGCTCTGAGTCTGGACCTTTTCTCTGGAGTCTGTCTTTTGTGTCCGATTCATGCATGTTTGTAAAGTCCCCCGCGACAAAGATAGTCGTAAATCGATCTTCACTGGCTCTTGTACTATTAAAAGTGATTAAGTAGAGAAATGTTCAACAATATTTGTCTAATAATTTAATTAAAAAGCTTTTTAAAAACAATCTTTTACTGGAATGCCTCGAGACGAATCAAACGAGTCCAAGCTCGAAGATGTTGTGATGTTTCTTTACAGAGTTCCTATGGCCACCTTCCAGCTCCCGCATCAGATCAGCTCCATGTCATTGTAATATTGTATTGTCACGCTGTATACATATGCTTGCAAAATTTCAGCAAAATCGGTCAAAGATATCTGCTTCAAAATTGAGTTGCAAGATTCCACCCGAACATACAAGCATACATACATTGCAATAAAAAGCTTGTAATATCTAAAAAGCATTGAACTTGATGACCAGTAAACGTACGTCAACGAATATCTTACTTCGAAGTTTTACAAAAACTTGCTAGTAAATTTATCATAGGCGTTAACGAGTAAAATTCTGTTTAAAGCCCATCGTGATAGAAGAATAATAAATATGAAGATGTCAACCGATTTTTAAATTAATGCTACCTGTTTTTTAACCGACGTCAAAAAAAGGAGGAGGTTCTCAATTCGACTGTATTTTTTTTATTTAATTTTTTATGTTCGTTACCTCATAACTTTTGACTGGGTGAACCGATTTTGATAATTCTTTTTTTATTTGAAAGCTGGTGCTTCCCGAATGGTCTCATTTAAATTTGGTCCAGATTGAAGTAGGTTTTTTTGATAAAATTTGTAGGTAATTATTTTAGTTACCTATATAGTCTTAATAAGCTGATCTGTCTTAATCTCTTAAAAGGTTTTTTTTGTGTAATAGGGGGCAAACGAGCAGACGTATTGCTTGATGGTAAGCGATTATCGCCGCCCATGTACACCCACTACACCAGAGGCATTGCCGGCCTTTGGGGGAAGGGGAGGGGTATGGGGGGAGGGGTTGAGGTGTGGGCCTCCGGTATCTAGATGAAACACAGCGCAAGCGCTGTTTCACACTGGTTTTCTGTGAGGCCGTGGTATCACTCTGGTCGAGCCGGCCCATGCATGCCGAAGCGTGGCTCTCCTACAGAAAGTTTTGGGGATTTATCTATATATATTAAAATTATCCATTTTCGACATACTTAACTACAATTTAGCAAAGAATTAGAGATTGGAAAGCTTTACTAAATACTCATCTCTTTGTAAATATATTTAACGTAAAGCCTGGACAAAACATGAGTTCTAATTCTAATAATAACAGTTGTTTCAATTTAAATGTTCCAGATGACGAATATGCAAAGTTTCCCCGCCTGTATCACCTGGACGATTACAATGGTTGTCTCTCACAAACAAACGGACTGTACTGTCTCGGTACCTTCCAGTTGTCACCCCTCAAGGAGCCCGACCCTACGTATAATTTGATAAAGGTAATTGTCCTCAAAAGGCAGTGACGCACTTGTTGTGACCATTGAGGTCTATAGTCACAAACACGATGTGATCACACACACGTTTACCCATAAGATAAAGGAAATTAAGCTTTCTGCTATTGACACGGTCATCTATACATATAACAATTGCAACAATGTTTTTACATTACCTAAAGATATTGAAGAACTGCACGTTTGGCCTAGTGGTTTAACGGTCACCACGCCGTTTCCTTCTTCGCCAAGTGTCATGGGTTCGAATCCCACGTAGGACAACACTTTGTGTGATCCACAAATTGTTGTTCTGAGTCTGGGTGTTCTTTGTGTCCGTTTCATGTATGTTTGTAAAGTCCCCCGGGACACAGAATTTATTCCTAGTGCAGGAGTTGTCTTTTTAAATAAAAAAAATATATAATAATAATAATATTTAAGTAACCAAACGCAAACAAGAGTTTTTAGAATTCTTGACTGTTTATTTGTGTATTTGTAAACTAATCTCAGAAGTACTTGCTAGAATTAAGCTCACTTGTTCTCATTCCACTATTTTATTTAACTTCAAACCTGACCAGGTCTAGAATGTATTAAAACAAGTTCTATCATGTGCCGACAATCGAGAGTATAAATAACATAGTCACAGAAGTGGCCTAACCGATGTGGATGCAGTTTTTTTTATGTTTTGTGGTAGACTTCCTCCATTTAGTGTTTTTTTTATGTAATAGGCTGGCAAACGAACAGATGTATCGCTTGATGGTAAGCGATTACCGCCGCCCATGGACACTTGCAACACCAGAGGCGTTACAAGTGCGTTGCCGGCCTTTGGGGGATGGGGGGGGATGGAGGCGTCGGATGGGGGAGATAGGGGTTGGGGTATGGGGATGTGGGCCTCCGGTATCCTCACTCACTAGGTGAAACATAGCGCATGCACTATTTTACACCGGTTTTCTGTGATTCCGTGGTATCACTCCGGTCGATCAGGCCCATTCATGCCGAAGCGTGGCTCTCCATGGTAATCTTTTTTATTTCAATCGGTTGACAAATAAAAACCTAACATTTGTTTAAAAAATCACCGCGAAAACTGACATATACGCAGGTGGAGTCGCCGGTGTAAGTATGTTATGATTTATGTTTAAATTTTTTGTTTTTGTTTAATTTTTAGTTTATTAATATGGGGAACAATTATTTATTTATTTATTTATTTATTTATTCATGGAAAACTTACAGCTAGATATGTTAGTACAACAAAACAGATTAGTCATCAGAGAGCCAATAACAAGTTATTTAGCAACTTTTAAGAAAGCTTCGCTATGAGACTTGAATTATTTTTTTGAGTATGTGGGCATAGGCGGGGATGTTGCCATGGTCTCCTGTGAGAACCAAGCTGAAAATAACCGAAGCAAATAACACAAAACTAGCTATCCGAGTAGTCTGATCATAAGCCCTGTCACCGCTAAGGTCAACGTGTACACATTAGCAGCCTAATTATATTTTATTATTTCCTCATAAATTATTTTATTATTCCACTGCTTTTTAACATACTCTATAGTCTATATAAAATGACTACTTGCTCTATTAAAGAGGAAATGCATATGACGTGACCATGCTTGCTCATTAATGATACAACTAGATTTATCGGTTGTCCTAGCAGAGATTATTAAGAAGGTGGTGCGACTTTTTTTAATTTATTTTTTATTGAATATGCGGGCAAACGAGCATACGCATCGCCTGATGGTAAGCGATTACCGCCACCCATGGACAACTGCAACACCAGAGGCGTCACAAGCGCGTTGCCGGCCTTTGGCGGGAAGGGGTGATAGGGGGAGAGCGATTGGGGTATGGGCCTCCGGTATCCTCACTCATGGTTTTCTGTGAGGCCGTGGTATCACTCAGGTCGAGCCGGCCTATGCATGTCGAAGCGTGGCAATCAACACAAAGCATATACTTTAGAAAGCATAATACAATAGTTAGAATCTAATAACCCCTCAATAAAATAGTAGAAAATTATTTACAATACATAACAACGATTATATATACAATTTCAGGAGTATTCCCAAGATCCTTACCACTTCAATCGCACAGAACTTCACCGTGGTTACTGCGTGAGTTCGCGATGCCCTGCCCTTGCCTCCGAACGGAACACATCCCTGCGTTTCGAGCTGTGTGCAGCGCATTGGGGGCGCAGACGTTCTTTGCGTACAGTGTTATCAAAGCTGAGTTACTGTCGGACGCACGCGCAGGAGTACGCGCGGGCGCATAATCCTGAACCTCTTGATGTACCACAGAGAGTGTTTCTATTCGTTTCGGCAGGATTGATATTACTGAACGTCATTGGGACAACATACGATGTGCTAATAATGGGAGTTGATGCTAAAAGTAAGTTGGAAATTGCGTGTCTGTTAACGAAATAAAGCTCAATTAGGTAAATTATTTTTTGTATACGAGTTCATTACTAACTAAAATAAATATATTGCATTATTTCTTCAAATAAATTACATTGAAGTTGGATTTCTTTAGTGATCTAATGAGTGGGGAACAATCTAAACCCGTAAAAACTAGATCGTTTGTTCGGTTGCGTATTATTACAACTTATTTGAAATAAATAACTCAATAAAATAAAGTCTTAATCACGGTAAATTGTAATAAACTGTATTCATCACCTCTTTTTTGCGCACTGTTAAATCAGAATATTTTCTTCAAATTTTAATAGTAAAAAATAATCATTTCAAATGTTTAATTTCAGAGAACCCTTTGTTAACATCATGGTCTGTTCTTAGCAACTGGCAGCGGTTGACTGCTACATACGAGGATGGGGACCCAAGGCTCTCCGCGCTCACGCCTGTCCAAGGAGTCCGGTATTATATTTGTTAACATTGTTTTTATTCTTCTCGTTGTTCGTGACACAAATGTAATACAAATATAGCGTGACGAGCAGGAGTTGCTAATTTATGCATCGTTGGTCCTCCGGTCTCGCACTCACCAACGAAACACGAAAGCACGAACGCTGTCATTTTACGTTGATTTTCTGTGCAAGGGTTATACCGCCCCGGTCGAGCCGGCCCGTTCGTGCTGAAATCAGCGTGGTTCTACTACCTGCGAAATGTTCTGAATTTTTAGTATTAAATTAGTCACTTTTCATATGTAAAATGTTTCTGTTTTATTCTAGAGTTCTCCTGATGGTATTGATCATAGCCACACACAGCGGCTGCATTCAAGACATGTTGTACCTCTATAACCCTAGATGGGTTGAGCAAGTGAGTATTTTACCTACTTTTTTTATTACAGATCTATTACAATTAATTAATATTAACCTGCTTGTGAACTTACATCTATACATAGTGTGTCCCTTGCCGACGAGGAGACGACTTATTATTTGCCACACACTCTTGACGGGAAAACAAATTGGAAAGTTCAGCTAACATTCAATAGTTGTGCTTAGTTACTTCTCCACATTTTCATTTACTACTGTAAATGAAAATGTGGAGAAGTCACCACAAAACCACATGTTGACCTCCTCATCATCTCCCTACCCTTTTTCCAACTTTATTTGGGGTCGGTGCAATGAGTTTTCCTCCTCCATTCTCTTCCATCACTCGTCAGTTCACTGCTTTGACCTCCTTTGCGTAAAAATATGTTGTTTGGACTCTAAATAATAAAGCTAACTAATTTCCAGATCTCCAGACACCCAGTGTTGATGATATTTCTGAACGGCACATCAGTAGTGCAAGTGTTTGTGATGCTGTCCAATTTCCTTCTCGCCTACAATATGCTGCTCTTCGCCAAAAGTAATAAACTCTCCTTCAAGATGTTGCCATTAATCAGTCTTAAAAGAATCACAAGGTAGGTAAGGATTTAAAATAAAAACAATATATTTAGAATTCTTAGTAAATTGTATGAACGGCCCGGTGTTTATCAATGATAAGATTTATTATAGCTTGCTCTAAGTTTGTAGAACATAATAAAGGAAAAATTTTACAGTAAAAACCGACTACAAGAACTGGACCGAATGGAAATGGGACCACACTGAAAGCACCAGCTTTCAAATAAAAAAAGAATCATCAAAACTGTTCACTCAGTCGAAATTTCTTAGGCAACAAACATAAAAAAATACACTAGAATTGAGAATCTCCTCATTTTTTGAAGTCGGTTAAAAATTCTTCGAGCTTCTAAATCTTTGAAGTGTTGTCTTTCCACCAAGTTTTAATTCTCTTCTCTAAAAGTATATTTGAAAGTTTATATTTAATCATCAGATACGATATTCGAGAACACGGTTACGAGCTACATGTTATCAATACTTAGCGCCATTGCATCAACAATCTTGTCTCGATCTTAAATTTGCTGAGTCCAGAAGCAATACCGTAAATGATTTTTATATGTGTGACTAGCTGACCTACGCAACCTCGTTTGCTTCCAAACTACCATCCCCCGTTTTAACCCCAAAAGGGGGTTGATTTCTAAAGATACATTGTTAGTACACCTCCACATCATCTATAGAGCATACATTTTAAATTTCAAGTATCTTACTTCAAAAACATAGGACTTTCACATAAACTTCCATCCCCCATTTTACTCCCCAAGGGATGGATTTTCGTAAAATCCTGATGTCTACACCCTATAAGGAACCTACCTGCCAAATTTCAGGTTTGTAGGTGTTATAGTTTCTGAGATTTCGTGATTAATAAGTGAGTGGTATTTCGCTTCTATATATATAGATGATAGTAGCACTATATATGTATATGTATCATACTTATTTCGTTCTATAGAATATCGCCAGTACACTTGTTGGTCGTGGGTTATGCGGCGACGTGGTGGCCTCGTGCCAACTCCGGCCCGATGTGGCCAGCGACTGTGAACGCTGAAAGCGAAGCCTGCCGGCAAAAGTTCTGGACGCATGTGTTCTACGTCAACAATCTCATAGATCCTGAGAATATTTGTCTGATTCAAACATGGTAAGTCCGAGAGATGTGTGGCAAAGTGCAATCATTAAAAATACTACTACGTTACTAAATCCGTACTTCCAATATACTACATAACAGATTTCTTATGGTTTGTAATACACAAGATAGTTTAATTTTATGTTCTGTTCACATTTGCAAGTACTCATATTTCCTTGCTAAGAATAGTAAGAATTTTATTGTCACTAGGTTTCTAGCAGTGGACATGCAACTTTACTTTGTAGCAGCTGTCCTGACACTCTTCCTCGCTCCCTTAAGACGACGAGCTCTACCAATCTTGGCCGCTCTGGTTCTAGCATCATCTGCTCTGAATGGAGTCCTAGCATATATGAATAACTGGCAGTCCCTTATGTTTTTCGCCTATCCAAGGTAAGTAATGAACTAAAGGAGTTGTCAATGTATTTTTGGGTTATACCTAGTTAGTTTTCATGTAATTTATCCAGTTAAGTTAAAAGCTTGCAGTGCTTGTTATAAGAAGAGATTAGTGCACCATACTGGTAAAGCGAAATGGGGTTCTTTAGTGTAACCATATCATCGCAAGTCTAATAAATTACCATTTTCACTGGTTCTACCTAAATAAAGAAATTACAACAAAGAACGATCTGAACGTTTACAATGCACAATATGTTTTTTTCATTTCTGTGCTACGAGTAAACCATCCATCACCACCATAACCTCAGCCAAAAGATGTCCACAACTGTACATAGGCCTTTTTTTACGTGTGGAAAACCCCACGGGCCGTCACCCCACCGGGGTTTGCGGCGGGGTGGTGTGTCGAAATCGGACCGACTAAAACCACACGGTGGGCCACTTTGCGCCTGAGACGCGAAGGGTTCCGGGAACTGCCGTTATTAACACATCCGGGCCCCTCCCAGAACTGGACATAGGCCTTACCCAAGCTTCACTACAATCACCTGTCTTGTGTTGTAGCTTTTATACCTAAACATTATTACTAACAATCCTATAGTCGGTCGATTTTAGCAATGACCTTTGACATATTCACTCACAGAACACTTAAAACAATGTACCGCGGTATACCTTCGTTCACCCGGCTGTATCAGTCTCCCTGGGGAAGTTTGCCTGGATGCTTCGTTGGATTATTCTGTGCATTTCTGCACTTCGAGATGCAAGAGGCTGGAGTAAAACTAGCCTCGTATAAAGTGAGTAAGAACTTTTTACATATACATAAGTGCCAGATTACTTAACCTTAATTTAAATGGCCTGTTAGTGCAGTAGTTAGTGGTCCTAACTGAAGAGCAAAATGACTTAGGTTTGATTCTTACTCAGGGCGGATATAATTCCGTAATAAACTTTGTTATGTCTGTGTGTAATTTACCAATTAAAAGTATATTTGTCAGCAATCTGTTTCCTATAGTACAGAGCCAGTTGAACTCCAAGGCCACATGTGTGTTATTCCTCAATACTGATTATAATAAAATCCTTAGTATTGCTTCTAATTTTGTGTATTATGTAAATTTTATTGAAAAAAATCAATATTTGAATTTTTTTTTTATGAAATGTCCTACATTTTTAAATTAAACTTTAAATTAAAATTATAAAAATGAAAATTAAGCGCTAAATGTGTTGTTAAGCGCAAGACTCGATATCCGCTCGACCAATTCGGTCATTTTTTAAAATATTTTTGTGAAGGCATAAGGAAGGTTCATATGGAGAGAAAAAAAAATAGTTTTAAAAAAAAATAGTTTATTAGTTATTTGTTTTTTTTTTCAAATTATTGTATTGCCATCCTCGTCTAAGTCTACTAAGTTTAAATGAAATCTGACCGTTTGAAGTGGGTCAAAATCAAGTCCAAAGGCGATTACAACCTAACATATAGGTGAAGCGAATATAAAGCGTGTTACAACTTAAAATTGAGAGGAAAATAGGAAAAACAAATACAGCGGATAGCATCGCAGGGCCGAAGCTAGTTAATAATAACATTTAAGTAATTTGAGGATTGTTGAAATAGGTTACATAAATTATAAGTTTCTTTTAGTTACTAGGATATCACGCAGTCTTTAAAACAATTAAAATGTTCCAGTGGCTAAAACTCCCGTACTACGTAGGTCCTGCAGCAATGGTCGGCTGGATGATTTCAGGGTACTACTTGAAGCAGTACACGGACCCCTTGTTTGTTGCCACGTACGTTGCTATTGAGCGACCTGCGCTCAGCATGATGGGGGGCTTCATTATCATCGGCATGGTCAATGGTCTTGAAGGTGAGAGTTTTAATTCTAATGAGTTAATTACTTTGAAATTTATTGTTATATTTGTTGAACAAGTTATTTCTTAATTCATCATCGTAATCACTTTTTTCTTTTATCATCCTTGCGTTTTAAAGTTTATTGACTGTTTTATTTTGTGACCAACCATATGTAACCTAATAGGTTATTGCCCGACTGCACAGGAGGAGGGCTTAATTTATCAATTTTTTGGCACGCCATGCAGCCTAAATGGGTTGATGGATTACGGCATTTGAGATTTTGTTAGATGTGTCTTAATTGTTCGAGCGTCACTATTCAACTAGTTCGCTAAGATGGTCGTGGTTTCAGGTTGGTTGAAGCATGTTTTCGCATGGCGAGGTTGGCACGCCATGGGCCGCATGTCTTTGTCTGTGCTCGCCGTACACTGGTGCATCAACATGAGCATCGCTGCTGCCAGAGAACAACCTATCAGTTCCTCATTTCTCACAGTGGTAAGTACTCGGTAGATATAAGTATTATACATGTAGACGAGGATACGGTGATTTTTCATGATCAGTAAATCTCATCGTACACAGGTTTTATATATTATACTAGCTGAGCCCCGCGGTGTTACCCGCGGTACAACAACAAACGCCGCGGGGCAAAGCTAGTCTATAAAAAGTAGCCAAGTTACTCCTCAGATCATCAGCTATCTGCCTGTGAAAGTCCCGTCAAAATCGGTACTGCTGTTCCAGAGATTAGCCGGAACAGACAGACAGACAGACAAAAATTGTAAATATGATATTTTGGTACATGTACCGTGTATATATACATATCATCTTCCTAGCCTTTATTATTCCCAAGATTTGGGGTCCGCTACTAAGTTCAACCGGTTTTACCTGAATATCAGTTTTTACACGGAGTGACTAGCTTTGACCGTGTATACATACATATGCATTTATTAAAAAGTGGTTATGTTAATATTACAAATAGACACTCCAATTTTATTTATTTGTATAGCTATAGATTCTCCTTTTAAATGTGGTTTTGGACTCTGAGTCTTAAATTCCTCTTAGCTTTAATAAAATTGTTTTCGAAAGAATATTTATAAATACGTTTTTTTCTTCAGGTACTTGACACGATAACAACAGGCTGGTTCTCATACGTGGTTGCGATACCTTTAACCATTATGGTGGAAATGCCAGTTCAAAGGTTCGTTGCTGCTCTGACCTTTTAAACAACTGCTGTTAACATACCTACAAAAAATGACATCATATTAATGTATAAGATGATCTTCTTGCGTCTGTTCTGATAAATATTCATGTAATGAAACATTTTTTTCGAAGTTCTTTTAATGCAAATTTTACGCAAAGCTGTATATTAGCTCAAGAATTTCAATTACTTGAAATTTATATATGTAAGAAGATTAGCAGGTGATGAATGAAATAATTATATAAATACAGCTGCTTCAAACAACACCTACTAAGTTTATGTATGTACATATGTGTGTGTGTATGTCTTATACTGTGCAATATCAATTTAAGCTATACTATAATTTAATAGCTTCATTTGTTTTATAAATATTTTAGAAATATGTAAAATGAAAATAAATTAAGATCAAAACTTGATTACAAGAAGATTCGGAGCTCTTCTATTAATTACTAATAATAAGTTTAGTAAGCAACGCCCGATCCATGATAGAATTTTGCTACCCAGACCTTCTGGAGCTTAGGAATCATATACTCATCATGGGAGAGCCACGCTTCGGCATGAATGGGCCGGCTCGACCGGCCTCACAGAAAACCGATGTGAACCGGAACCGGCTTGCGCTGTGTTTCACCGAGTGACTGAGGATACCGGAGGCCCATACCCCAACCCTCTCCCCCCATCCCACTCCAAATCTCCCAAAGGCCAGCAACGCACTCGTGACGCCTCTGGTGTTTCGGGTGTCCATGGGCGGTGGTAATCGCTTACGCCGGTGATACGCCTGTTCGTTTGCCCCATATTCCATTAAAAAAATCATATACGAGTATAATCAATATTATTTCCTTGTATTGATTTTCCTTTTCATCCACCTTTCAGTTATATATATATGAACGGGACCAAATAATTGTTCACAAAAATTGTCTGTTAATACATCTCTGCCTATCCCTACAGGGATACAGGTGTGAGTGTATGTATGTTTTTATTATAAATATTATGTTAAGCCTAACGTTATTTGGTGGAGTTTCTCAGATTTTTCTTTAAATTTGAAAGTAACAAGCAAACCACCGACTGTTTTATTAATTTAGTACACTGTCATTAATTGCTTTCCCTGTTTATTTATCAGCTGTTTAGTAATTATCTGTAAATAGTGTTACTAAGTATTACTTAGATTAGTAAACTAAGAGTATATGTAAGGTTTTATTTATAAGATATTGAAGTATAAGTGAAATGTAAATAACGAATGAGCCAAATAACATTTATAATTGTGTAAGGAATATTTTGAGTTGATTAGACCTATGTGAAATTTGCTCAAATACATTCAGATGATATTACAAAGCCTTTTGAGTTTTTCTATCAAACCAAACCCGTCCTTATCTATATCTATACTCAATATAAAAATGTAACAAGTCCAATTCTGTACATTAAAGATATTTGGAAAATAATGTTTGGAGGGCTCTCTCTATATTCGATACTGAAACCAAAACTGTAATTTTTAAAGATTTTGTCTGTCTGTCTGTCTGTCTGTCTGTATCTTGGCCGCGCATCACTCTGAAACTACTGAATGGATTCAAATGAAACTTGGCATGATTTGAATTCATACTAAGAGGTAGGGATGGGATACTTTTTATCCCGAAATTCAGCACGGTTTCTTGGAGAGAGGGGATGAAAGTCAAAATATGTCCTTAGTTGTAATTCAATAACACATAGTCCGATTTCGTTCCTTCTTTTTTTGCTAGAAAGAAAAAATAAAAGATAACGGAAAAGTTTTTTTTTCTCCACGACTGTACACTGCCTGTGGGAAGCTGAGACAAATCTAAATATATAAAAGAGGAAGGTGAGTGACTGACTGACTGACTGACTGATATACCCAGAGGTCAACGCACAGCCCAAACCGCTGAAGCTAGAATCCTGAAATTTTACATGTAGGTTCTTTATATAACGTAAGTGAGCACTAAGAAAGGAATTTTCGAAATTCCACCCCTAAGTGGGTAAATCAGGGGATGAAAGTCTGCGTGAGCGAAGCTGCGTGTAAAAGCTAGTATGTAAATATGGCGGTACGAAGTTCGCCGGGTCAGCACGTAAGAGCACAAACGTGTATTATTAGTCCAGTCAATCTAGTTTTTTTAGATAATTTTATGATCTACAATTTGTTCTAAGGTACTTTTATGATAAAACTTACCGTTTTGCTGAAAATCGCAATAAAATCATTTCTTTGACCTTTGACCTTGAATAAAAAAAAATCCATACACGGGAATAATAGGGAACTTTCAAATATTATTTATAATTATGTTTTGAACAATTTTACTGATTTTCAGCTTGTTGGCATTTTATACACCTCCGAATGTCTAAATTGACCGGACTATATAGGTAATTAACTTTTTAAACTTTACCGAGATTTTTTTATGGGATAGGGAGCAAACTAGCAATCGGGAGACCCAATGATGCAGAAGCATCACTAGGCTGCCATGGTGTGGGTCACCTTGTTGCATTGTCTGCATTCACAATGAGTATGTCGACCACCGCTCTTGGATTCTGTTTTTGATTTCCACCAGGCAAAGTAGAGTCACTTTGACAGTTACAGACAGAATACATTCCCACGTGGACCTCAGCATCTCAAGAGACACATAGAAGTTGCCATGTCTACCAAAGGTAGCCAATAATAAAAATAAATAATACTAAGATGAGACAGGCAACTGCTTCATCATATACATAAGTGCAAAGTCAAACCGGGAAACGTCAACCAAAAAATTGGCATAGTTTCGAACGTTTAGCTTTTGATATCGTTCTTAAAAGTGTAGAATACCTTGTGATTAAATGGACGTGACCCTGTCTTCAATATAACTGCCCAACCTCCGTCGGCTTAAATCATATTTATTTTTGTTTTTGAAAATCAACTTTAGCACTATTGTATTACATATAATATATACGGACACAATGAGCACTCAGACTCTGAACAACTATTTGTGGATCTCAGAAAGTGTTTTTCCGTGTGAGGACCGAACGCACAATACTCGGGTAAGATGCCCTCTTAAAACAATATGCAATCCTCGCATCCATGTCACTGTAGCTACACTAGAAACATTAACCACCCCTACTTAGTATTTATATACAGTGTGTTTGACAAGAGCGTGACCGGCATATTTTTCAATTTTGGAATGCAATTTATTAAAATAAATATTAGACTAAATAGAACAACCTTTTGCCTATAATGCATTGTAAAAACGTAAGATTTCCCGTCAGTTTTTCTTGTTAAAAATCTTATTTTTTACAATGAGTGCCGCGTACGCTTCCCACTTTGAAGCTGTGTTTCTCTCTACTCATCCGAAAGAACCTAAAATGTCCAGCGAAAAAGTTCAAGGCCTTCGTGAGCAAGTGGGAGACGAGATATTCACAAACAAAAACCGTCGATGACTTACCAGATCTTGGCAAATCGAAAAAGACGTCTGTCGCAGACGGTAAACGGATTGTGCAGTTTTTTGCCAAGAATTGGCAAGCAACTGAGCAAGAACAGTTGAACAAAAAGGGTTTAATTATATCACTAAACACCATCAAAATGCGTTTAGTTAAAAATGGCGTGAAATATCGAAGCACTGCGAAAAAACCTCTCCTTTCTGAAACGCACATTGAAAAAAGGCTGCATTGGGCGTGCGAAAACAAAGACCGTGATTGGACCAAGATGTTTTTTCTGATGAAGCTTCATTTTGGGCAGCTGGTTGCTCGACTCTAGATTAGACTACGGCTGACAATAGACTGATGGTACGAAACGTCAAATATCCTTTAAAGGTGCATGTTTGAAGATGCTTCTCAAAAAAGGGTTTCGGAAATTTGCACTTGCTTACCGATACTTTCGATACTGAGAAGATGCCGAAATTTACGAAAAAGCATTATTGCCATCGGCTAAGAAGATGTTACCACACCAAAATGATTTCTGTATTCTGCAAGAGGATAATGATCCTAAACACCAAAGTCAGCTTTGCACCACTTGGAAAGCAGAGCATGGTATTCACGAGTTAGATTCGCACCCACAGTCCTCTGATGCCAATTCAATTGAAAATATTTGGGCGTGGATGAAGCTTAAACTAAGGGCAAAAAATGTAGTGAGACCTTACTCGTGAACTGACGTCCACGTGGAGGTCTTTACCTCGCAGCTATGCTAAAAAATTAGTGAAAAGTATGCCGCGAAGATGCCAAGCGATTATGGACAATAATGAAGATTGGACGTCGTATTTATAAATCATCAAACAGCATAACAAGATTTAATTGATTACAATTTATCGTTTGATATTTCTAAGGCTTTCATTAAATTTTGCCGGTCACGCTCTTTTCGTACATAGTGTATAATTTACGCAGATGATAAACTTTCTCATAATTCTCTCTCTGATGATGATTAAATTCATATATAAAGAAAGAAAGTGAGAAAGAACATCAATTTATTTGTTGACGTAAGAACATTCATTCACATATTTAGTCCATGTTTAATCCTGTACACCAGTGCAGACCCTTGGAGGGATGGGATACCTTAGTGATTAGTCATCCGGGCCCATGAGAGATTAAGCTAAATGCACCCACAGATCAATCACTGCTACAGTTCAAACTGGGTCGATACACCCTTTAAATAATAATCTGAAAATTACCATGGAGATGTGTAGGCTTCATTGACTTCCAAAGCGATGTTGGGCCCCAGTACGCCGTCACGGAGCTCCTGGAAACAATCCTACGGGGTCGGGTTTTTACCGATTCCTAATACACCCGTTCGCGGCCGACCGCACGACAGTTAACTTTTACAAAGGCCATTCTGGCGGAATTCAAAACTCGTGAATATATTAATCAGTTTACCAGATACTAGGCGACACTAACAAACACCGAAACTAATTTCCAAATCACGGCCCGCCCAAAAATATATCGACTGTTCTCGACTGAATTTAATCCAACAGTGACATGACATTTCAAATGTTTAACCAAAAAATAACTTCTACCATGGAGCATAAAATTTTACAAGGTATTTATTGAAAAATAGAGAGGGTGTCAAAGAAATCGATCGCTATCCGATTCTCGACATTATTTTCTTATATTATTAAACTAGCGGACCCACGCAACCTCGTTTGCGTCTCTCGTGATAATTTTCCCCCGTTTTTGAAACATTTTTCATTGGTTCTCCGCCCCTACTGGTCGTAGCGTAATGATATATAGCCTATAGCGTTCCTCGATAAATGTACTATCCAACACTCAAAGAATTTTTCAAATCGGACCATCGGTTCCTAAGATTAGCGCGTTCAAACAAACAAACAAACTCTGCAGCTTTATAATATTAGTATAGATATGCCATGGTTTTACGGAAACGCCCATACAAAAATGTATCGTGTTGAAAAGTAGGAAACGTCACACGGTACTTCTTAGATGGACTATAATATCTATAATCATCGTCATTGCTATTTAGGTTTTGTTGCATTGCATGATTATGTGGTTTTTCCGCTAAAAGCCACCCTGACGGCCAGTCTCAGGCTCTGAAAAGCACCCGGACCATATTATTTCAGGTCCCGCCAGGGGGATGCCTTAAAAGCTTACCTTTGCCTTGCTTATCCTACTGCCGGCACTCCAGTGGCCCCGTCGACGGCTGGTATCGACGCTGACGTTCTCTACACTCGGGATGGGCTCTCTCCCGATTCCTAAACTTTCTTTCTAGAGAGGCATAGGCCTCTCTAAAAAGAAAGAAGCAAGGAAAGAAGAAAAAAATAAAAAAAGAACTACTGGTAATAGTACCAGTAGTTCTTTTTTTATGGTATAGGCCGGCAAACCAGCAGACGTATTTTTTTTATTTTTTTTATTTATTTATTATAATTAATCATTTAGTTTTACACTTTTCTCTTATTTCTATTTAAATACAGATTTAAGATGACCAGACAATTCGTTATAAATAAGAGGTTGTCGATGACGACCGCACTAATATAATATATTGTGTTGCAGTCGTCAGCGCCTTCCACCCTAGACGTTTAATTAACTGATTATAATTGTCCAGTAGCTAAATTTTACATTGATAAAATGAGATAAAAATCAAACAAGTAACAAAACAATACAATATCAATATTCTAGTGGCACAAGATTGACTAAAACATATCACAAGAAATTGATTAATTTATTTATTTACCACAAGTGTGAGTTTAAGTGTGAGTTTAAGCATGCATGTGAGTGTTAGTGTAAATTTGTGTAAGCATGTCAGTGTTAGTGTACATGTGTGTATGCAAATGCGTGAGATTTAACGTGTAGGTTTCACTTGCTAAATTATCGACGATTCACTTGACTTTCTAAGGCAGCGTAGTTGAAGCCTTTGAGCCAGCTTGTAATGACTGCTTTGACTTTGTGTGCCGTTAATGGGTAAATGTTATTATCTACGTTGGCAGTGTTATAGAGAACATTGCCAAGGATATAAAACTGGCGCCGTGCGAGAGATGTTTTATGGGCCGGCACCGGGTAAATTCTATATTTGTTGCGCTTCGAGATGGGCCTGAACGAGGTGGACTTATGCTTACGAAGTATTAGGGCCTTTACAAAAAGTTGTCTCACCGAGAGCGCCTGGCAGTCACTATACAGCTGGTCAGTACTGTATCTACTTGGTTTACCGAGTATAATCTTGAGTACACCTCTCTGAGCCCGCTCCAATGGAAGTAGAATGGTTTTGGCGGCTCCACCCCAGGTTATAATATAGTACTGGATTATACTCTGTGCCAGGGCGTAGTATACCATCAACATAGTATCGGTGTCTGCTGAACTCCTCAGTTTTCTAAATATCGGCATAAGCTTTCTCACTCTTCCCGTCAGTGCATCTACATGTTCTGACCAGCTTAAGTGCCTATCAATGATGATACCAAGATATTTCATTGTATTGGTTTGTGACAAATTGGGGCAAGCGCATGCACTTTGCTCATGACAAGTGTGGGTTTGTATTTTGAAGTCAGGTGGTGGTTGAGCATTTAAACGATGGCAGAATGTAATATATTTTGTTTTTTTTAGGTTGATCGTTAATAGGTTATTTTTAAGCCAGATCATTACCTCCCTGAGTGCATTTTCCGCGTATGTTTGTGTTTCCTCCCAGGAGCAGCCATGCACGATCAGTGCTGTGTCGTCAGCGTAAGATATGATGCTGCAGTTTGGCAGGAGTTTAGTGCACAGGCCATTGACGTACACCAGGAAAAGAGAAGGTGATAAAACACTGCCCTGAGGCAAACCGAAACTAAGGGATTGGAGATCGCTGACGTGGTTTCCTATTTTGACACACTGAGTGCGGTCAGTTAGGTATGAGCGGAACATATCTAGCACAATCCCCCGCACTCCAATATGTTCCAGTTAGAGTAGCAATAGAGGAATAGAGATGGTGTCGAATGCCTTAGACAAGTCCAAAAATACACCAAGGACTTCTGAGGAGTTGTCCAGATGTCTTACAACCGTTTCCGTTAATAGTAACGTTGCGTCTTCTGTAGACTTATCTTTGACAAAACCGAATTGATTTGGTGCAATTATTTTGTTTTTCTGAAGATAGTTAGTAAGTCTAGCGTTTAGCAGTTTCTCCAGAATTTTAGATAAAACTGTTAACACAGATATTGGTCGATAATTTTCGACATCGTCTCTACTACCACTCTTATGAATAGGGTGTACAAGAGCTGTTTTTAAAATGCTAGGAAAAGTACCAGTTGCCAAGCATAGATTAAAAGCAATTGTTAGTGGCGATAATAGGCTCATTTTTGAACTTTTAATTACTCGACTAGGTATATTGTCAATGCCTGTAGCAGTTTCATTTCTCAGATTCGAAATAATTGTGTCGATTTCTCCGCAGTCCGTGCACAATAGCCCCATGGAGCAACCAGGCGACTGAAATTCGTCCGGGTTCGGGGGTTTCCGCAGCTGTTCCTGAGTTCCGTGGCTATCCAAGATAGCGTTCGCTAGAGCGAAACCTACACCAGCAAAATAATCGTTAACAGCATTGGTTGATGTTTGTGGGTCTCGAGTCAGACACAGCAGAGGATCACATACAGGGGCTGATTGCTTTAAATTGCTGATTTCTTTTATCGTTTTCCATGTGCCCTTAGGATTTCGTTTATTTTTATTAAATTCATTTTTTTCGTATTCTACTTTTAGCTTTCGGAGTAAGTTATTGCAATGGTTACGATATCTGGTATAGGTCACGTGGAGTACTGCGTTCTCCGGATGGCTTTTGAAATTTTTATGCAGTTTATCCCTGTGTCTGATACATCTTAGCAACCCCGGAGTTATCCATGGCTTGATAGTTCGCTTGCGATTTGGGATAGACACTTTAGTGGAGTGAGTTGTAATTACTTTGACAATAATGTTCGATAAAGCAGTCACCGCGAAATCAGCGTCTGTGGCAGTATGAATTGCAGTGAAGTCAGTATGTGCCAGCTCTTCGACTATTGAGGGATAGTCGATTCTGAGACGAGTGGCACAAGAATCCGTTCTTGTTATATTTAAGTCTAAAGTGACCACCAATGGTGCGTGGTCCGTTATAAAGGTGTCAAGTACACTAGTTACGGCGTGTCTTTCTGATCTTAGCATGACATGATCAATGCAGTTTTCGTTTCTAGTCGGCATTTGGTGAGCAGGCAGAAAACCGTAGAACGCCATTAAGTCCAGATATTTAGTGGAGTTTGTATCCCTATTGTTCGTCGGAGAAATATTTATGTTGATATCACCAACCATAATTACAGACTTAATTGAATTTAGAGATGTAATGCACCGCTCAAGACTATCACAAAAACGTATCGCCTGATGGTAAGCCATTACCGCCGCCCGTGGACACCCGGAACACCAGAGGCGTCGCAAATGCGTTACCGGCCTTTGGGGGATGGGGGGGGGAGGGGGTAGATAGGGGGGGGGGGTAGAAAGGGGGAGGAGTTACGGTATGGGCCTCCGGTATCCTCACTCATTCGGTGAAACACAGCGCAAGCACTATTTGACACTGGTTTTCTCCCACGGTGAAAGTGTGGTAGTGGACGATTGATCATAATATTTGTATAAAGTTTTAAATAAACAAATAATTGTTATGAAGCGAAATCATTATGAATATGTAGCTATTTAAACTTGACCTACATTGCCGAATTGTATTGTATTTAAAAATATCAGGTTACTTTGGTTTAAATAATTTAGTGGTCAGTCGAGCTTATCGCGCGAACTTCAACACACGACACAGCAATGGGCTTATGTCCATTGTTTAATTAAATAATCATTTATAACTAGTACCTACTCGCTACGTACATAATACTTAGCTCGGCTTTTCTGCGTTGATATTTGTTGTTAAACAAAGTATAAACTCTACATACCGCAGTTGAGTGTATTAATTAACAAGCCCGCTATAGTTTGTTTTTAATAATTGTTATTGTGTTGTGATAAGGTCTACTGTTGCGTATAATACGTTCTCTGAATTCTTGGACAATGTTGGACGAAGATACCCTTCGGTGGCTGGTTACAGTGATCACAGGCTCCATACTTGTCAATGGCATGGAAATTACATGTAATGTCTAACAAAATAACACGTACTGTATAACTTATTACACGGACTGTATAACACAAATAATATAATGTTTTACATAATTACATGCACTATGTAACATAAATATATATAACAAACAACATTATGCAATTACTCATAATTTGTGTCATAATTGCAAGTACTGTATAACATTTTTGCAGCAAATGCATAAACTATGATCTATGGCGAAAAGTACTTATACGAGACGCCTGAAAGTATTGTGTGAACAAATTGGATGGTCTACGTATGGATTATAAAGTTCTTATTATCGTGTCTCTAACATTTTGTCATCAAAATTCTCAACAATGAAATAAATCAGTATTTGAGTTGTTGTGAATTAGTTTGTGTAAAGTATGAAATATTAAAAGAAACACAATTAATATTTCGTAAGATACTGAATTTTTTTATCTATAATATGTATGTTTTTACGAAAAAGAAGCATTTATGTATTTATATCAGTTGTCTAGTACCCGTAACACAAGCCCTGCTCATCTTGGGACTAGATGGCATTGTGTGTGTCAGATGTCCAAAATATTTATTGTTTTATAAAAAATATGTATGAAAAGTTTAAGATACCAAGTTATGAAGATTCTAACCAGATCCTGACATGAACTACCCAGACATGGGTAGAGGTGTATCAGCCATATTTCGTAGGTTACGTTGGTTTAATCAACAAACACATTGCAGCTGGATATGAATCATCATCATCTCAACCAATTTATTAATTTATTGGATGAAGGCAGCACAAGACTCTATGGTTTGGAGACCTTAGGGCTCTCCCGATTTTGAACGTTTTGTTCAATGTCTGTCAATCTCACCGAGAGGTACAGCCTCAAGGTAATGCAATTAGAAGCACTGACCTCGGCCCACTCGGACGATGAAGTGTTCGATAACATATCGAGGGCCTCCCACTTCGCTACTAAAACCTACTACAAAGATGTTATGAGTGACTTCAACGCCAAAGTGGGGGTACAAAATTGCAGCGAATCGGTAATAGGATCCCATTGATTTGGAAGCAGGAATCATAGTGGGCAAATGCTACTAAAAAACTGGCCGTAGTTTGTTGGACTATATCCGGAAGACGATTGGTTTTGCAGCAACGCTGCCCACCGAGAGATTTAGGTGATACCTTAATCATATTTTTACATAATATAAAGGTGCATAACCAACACGGCTATTCATAAAAATCATAATTTTCAAATATAAAATTTTGAGGACACGGAAGGTGATAGTGAATTACTCTTCTTTCTTTATATACCCACGTACCTTAACGACGAAAAACGTAGAATATATATGTACATAATATATGTTTCAGGGCGATTATGACGGTACTTGTAATATTTACACACGCTGGTTATATCCACAACAGCCTTTTTATTGAAAACCCTAAATTACTAGAAGACGTACGTATATTTATAGCATTTTTCTTGTGATGGATTTTGTATTTTCCCAATTAAAATGTTGCCTTACCTTTCTTCCAAACTAGATGTCCCATCATTGGATGATGATGCCTCTACAGAACGGTACATCAGCAGCTCAGCTGTTCCTAATGTTGTCCAGTTGTTTATTGAGGCAGTCACTCATCACTATGAATGATCTCAACTTTAGAATAGTGATTAAACTTCTAGGTAAACGTATTTTCAGGTAAGCTACATCTTATTTTCTTTTAGTAAAATTGAATAATGAATTACACTAAAATAACAATTATTTTTTATGGAATAGGGACAAACGAGCAGACGTATCGAAGCATTACCGCCGCCCATGGACACCTGTAACACCAGAGGCGTCATAAGTACGTTGCTGGCCTTTGGGGAATGGGGAGAGTATCCTCACTCACTCGGTGAAACACAGCGCAAGTACTATTTCAACAGCAGATTTCTGTGAGGCCGTGGTATCACTTCGGTCGAGCCGGCCCATTCATGCCGAAGCGTGGCGTGGATTAAATGAATCGGATATAATAGGTCTTTACCTATGAAATTGCCGTTTTGTATGCAATAAGTGAAAGTACTTATTTTTCAAACTTTTTTATTTCTGTTATTCGAAGTAATCACCCATGCAATCGACGCATCTTTGCCAACGCATTGGCAGTTTATTGATGCCCTTCTTGTAAAAATCTGCTGGACGGGAGGCAACAAACTCTTCAAAGGCATTTTGTACTGCCTCTCGGGAATTGAATTTTTTACCCACTAAAAAGTTGTCTAAATTTTGGAAAAAGTAATAGTCGGTAGGTGCAAGGTCTGGTGAGTATGGCGGATGAGGGAGAGCTTCCAACTCCAGCTCTTGCAGCTGCTTCACGATAACGCGCGACCCCATACTGCGCAACAGACAGTCTCCAAGCTGCAAGAGCTGGAGTTGGAAGCTCTCCCTCATCCGCCATACTCACCAGACCTTGCACCTACCGACTACTACTTTTTCCAAAATTTAGACAACTTTTTAGTGGGTAAAAAATTCAATTCCCGAGAGGCAGTACAAAATGCCTTTGAAGAGTTTATTGCCTCCCGTCCAGCTGATTTTTACAAGAACGGCATCAATAAACTGCCAATGCGTTAGCAAATATGCGTCGATTGCATGGGTCATTACTTCGAATAACAGAAATAAAAAAGTTTGAAAAAATAAGTACTTTCACTTATTGCATACAAAACGGCAATTTCATAGGTAAAGACCTATTATATGATTTCCCATTATATTTATCGTTTTCAGAATAGTACCGGTATACCTGTTAGTGATCGATTTCGCTGTGACATGGTTTCCTCTGTTGAACAATGGTCTTCTTTGGAACTCTACCGAGGGCATGGAATCCCAAGTGTGCCGCCAAAAGTCATGTATTCTTCCTCCATCATTTCTTTGTACCTAACAGGCACTGTCTTGCTCCAACGTGGTGAGTTAATTAGGTAGTTTGAAAGATTTTGGTACAAATATTGCAGATTTCCGGTATCTTGAGTCACCGTAATACACTAAATATACTTTAGTATCCAATCATCAGTAAAATACATTACATTAGTAGTTTTGATCAGTTGCTATTTTTTTCATTTTTATTTATTGATGGATCTTACGTTGCTAAACTTAGCGTATTAATTGCCAAAAGAACCGTGGGATATAATTAATAGTTAAACATTAATTATAAGAATATCTTAATACGGCTGTAACCTGTAATCATATACATATATATATTATACACATAAGTGAAGTAAATTTTTGTACCCCTTTTTACAAAAATAATGTAAGCAGAGGAGTTCACAATTTGACACAGTTTAAGTTTATATGGAGATAGAGTGCAGGAAGCTAAAAGCAACAAAAGAGAATTAAATATATTTCTGCGAAATTAATAAAGAGAAGATTTGACTGCGAGGCACAGTGCGTGGTTGGCGTTGGTAGCGCGGTCACGTGCTCACGAAATGTCATCGGATGCTGCGGCTGGCGATCGAGACTTTAGTCCAGATCGTTTATTGTTTTTTCAAAAAACGGTCCCATTTCATCTCACCCACATTTTTTATATTTTTAAGCTATTGCATAGCGTTGCATTTTATCGTGGGCTTTGAGGCCTTTGAGCGCGGCGACCGAATCAAGAAATTCCGTAACGTAACGAAAATAAAATCTGACACTCGAAGCTCGCACGGATTGAGACGAGCTGCTCCGAAATCTGTCTGCTCCGAAAGACGAATCAACGAATCTGTCTGTCACAGAGACAGACAGACAAAACAGTCTAGGTTTACGCAAGTATACTTGAACGTGTATGTCCTGCTTAAGCACCTGTTTGTGAGAAAGTATATAGGTGTATAGATAATATATCTATCATATCTTTATAATGCCACACTCACTGCATGTGCGCCCGTAAGTATACATGCTCAAAGAAAAAAAATACTGTGAATAAAACAACCCGTTCAATGACGAAGACATTTATTAGGATTAGTTTAAATCTTTTAAACTATGCTGTGTAACGAAACCATATCGCTACTTAAAAAAGTGATTAACGCCATCTAGTGACGATGTTGGTACTAATTTAATAATTTAGTATTTTTTCTTTCACAATTTTATACATACTGCATAAATAAAAAATAAATAAATAATTATAATTGCATAAGTTGATAAAAAATGCTATGCAATACCTTTACCGCGGCAGTCCCCGAGTGCCACACGTCTTTTTCGGAGCAGCTGGTTAACGAATCTGTCTATTGACAGACAGACAGATTCGTTGATTCGTCTTTCGGAGCAGCTCGTCTCGATCCGTGCGGGCTTCGGGTGTCAGGTTTTATTTTCGTTACGTTACTGAATTTCTTTATTCGGTCGCCGCGCTCAAAGCCCGCGATAAAAGCTACGCAATAGCTTAAAAAAAAATTCGCTTCACTTGCCTACCTAAATGTCTTATTTGACTGGATTATGGAACAATCCGTTGACAGACCGTCTGCCTCATAATTACAAATTAGTGTTTATAAATGTTATGTTATGTTTCCCCATTAAAAACGTGTACTTTTTTGTGACGTGGTCGTTTGAGATTATTACCCCCTAGCTCTGTACCAAATCAACCATATTCGAGTCCTAAGGAAATGTGAGTGTCCATAACCAGACAAATATTATGGTCCAATATCGATCACACGGAGACCACTAGTATGTTTAATTGTTTAATCAATCACTAATGATCGCCCAGTGGTTGAAAGTCGACCATAATTCTTTTATTTAGCTTTTTGCACTCCTTCTCCATATTTAAAACTTTAACTGTGCTAAATTGTAAACTCTCGCGTTTGTATAATTTTTGTAAAAAGGGGTACAAAGGTACATAGCGGCTAACTTGTTACAACAAAAATCTAAATTCTTTGTTTTGCCATACGATTTCATCAACTCTATGTATTTCTTTTCCAGATGGTAGACACCGTAGCTACTACGTTCTTCACCTGTCTACTTGCGTTACCTATTACTCTACTAGTTGAAATACCTTTCACGAAGATGTACTCAGTTCTAGCTTTGGGAAGAAAAGCAAAACTGAAGATGACAAAGATGTTTTCTGATAATGATTGCATACAATTAGATTGAACATACTCGTATGATGAAACTGTACCTTGTTGTAAAAGCAATTTACAATACCACGTTCAAAAAATCAAATTCCTTGAAATGATCACGAAGAGGAATCAATATGGCAAAATAAGAAAAAATATTTGTTTCGTTTATTGATTTTAATTGAATTAAGTGGTGACTCATAAGTAGAATATGTTTGTATAAAAATTAAGTATTTAGTATCACACCTTGGTTTAATTTTCATTCATCCTGCAGTTCAATAAACTGTAAATTGACTCGCAATAAAGGAAATATTTATTGAAAAGGCAAGAACTACGCACAGTATAATGTTGAAAAGGCAATGAGTGTCTGAAAACAAAGAGCTTATAAGTATATAAGAAAACACTGACAACATTCGTGCATAAATAATTCAGAACAAGACCGTATTCATATCTTACAGCTAACGTTAATAAGTTTTATTTTTATTTAGATGTCATAGAGATCTTTTTTTTAATCGACTACAAAATATGAGGAGGTTTTCATTTCGACTGTATTCTTTTATGTTTGTTACCTCAGAACTTTCGACTGGGTGAACCGATTTTGATAATTCTTTTTTGTTTGAAAGCTGGTGTTTTCCGTGTTGTCCCATTTCTATTAGGTCCGGTTCTTGAAATCGCTTTTTTTTTGTTAAAATCGATATCTATATCCTACTAATAATTATTATGAACGCGAAAGTTTGTAAGTATGGATGGATGGATGGATGTTTGTTACTCTTTCACGCAAAAACTACTACGGATTTGGATGAAACTTTACAGTAATATAGCTTATACATCAGAATAACAGATAGGCTACTATTTACCGCGATAACCGCGGGCATACCGAAAGCATATACGCGGGCGGAGCCGCGGGCAACCACTAGTTTAATTTATAGATCATGATCCTGTAAAAGTGACTCAAAGTGGCTTCAAAGTGTCTGATGGAAAGCATGAGTAGAATCCAAGAGTGGTGGTCACCATACTCGTTGCAGACAATGCAAAAATGCAGCGTGATGACCCACACTATGGCGACTTATTGAGATGTTTCTGCATCATTTGATAATATGAACAGATTTAGTAATGACGTAATCGACTGCACGTTTGGCCTAGTGGTTTGGCGGTCACCTCACCGTTTCCTACTTCACCAAGTGTCGTGGGTTCAAATCCCACATAGGACAACACTTTGTGATCCACCAATTGTTGTTCTGAGTCTGGGTGTTCTTTGTGTCCGTTTCATGTATGTTTGTAAAGTCCCCCGCGACACGGGATTTATTCCTAGTGCGGGAGTTGTATTTAAAAAAAAAGAGGATTGAGACTTTTTGTTAATCAGATGCTGTCCGGTTAACTGACCTGCTTCCTACACACCTGTGGTGGGGGCTTATTAGAAGAAGTGTCGTACTGGCCAGTGGCAATCTCCAACACAGTTGGCGGTGTGCTACAAAATGTGTGGAGCGGAGTTGGATCAAATTTAATGGATTTGGAGCAAGATCTTGCCAAATAATTTATTTCCCTTTTCACTTGTGTTTTATTTCTGTCAAAAACTTATACACGATAATCTATGTATATAAATAAAAATGAATGATGCTAAGCGCATAACTCGAGAATGGCTGGACCAATTTATGTTTTTGTATGATCCTTAAGATCCATGGGAGGTTCTAATAATAATAAAAAAAATACGTGTGGCACTCGGGGACTACCGCGGTAAAGCTATTGCATAGCATTTTTTATCAACTTATGCAATTATATATTTTTTATTTATGCAGTAAGTGTATGGCTACCATGAATAATTTTATACATTATATGACACATTATATGTTTGTAATTTAAATTAACAGCTTTTGACTAAATGCATATAAAAGTATATACAGTACTGTGGCGACTTAAGCCTTCATGGTACAGATATACGACCTGCACGTCACAATACTGGCAGGTGGAAAGTCCTGTTCGAAATGAATATTCTTTATTTTGAATATTATAATTTAAAATGTTGATTTTCAAAATGAAGATAGAAGAAATAGAAGATTGGTGTCAGGGGTCGCCGAGTCAAGACCTCCTGACAGTGAAATAAAATTGTATTACGATATTGTAAAATAGCGATCATAAAGTAAAAACCGTACTAAGCGCGTGGTCGTGTTATTATTTACCGAAATTCAGGTGCCTGATCCTCTGAAGCTACACTAAACCCCCCACAGTACTCACATTAAAAAAGTTAGTAGAGCCACGCTGATTTCAGCACGAACGGGGCCGGCTCGACCGGGGCGGTATTACCCTCGCACAGAAAATCAACGTAAAATGACAGCGTTCGTGCTGTCGTGTTTCGTTGGTGAGTGCGAGACCGGAGGCCCAATTAGTCTAGTCAACAAGTTCCATACTTGTTGACTAGACTAAAAGATGCAGCAGCATCACTAGGCCGCCATGGTGTGGGTCGCCATACTGCATTATCTGCATTCGCAATGAGTATGGTGACCACCACTCTTGGATTCTGCTCATGTTTTCCATCAGGCAGAGTAGAGTCATTTTGGCGAGTCAAACATAAAAAAAAAAATATACACTGACCCTTGTCGGCACTGCTGACAAATGAGGCACTCATAGCCCAGTTGCACTCGGTGACTAGAAACAATCACTGAGGGTAAGTAACGACGGTGCGGTCAGTACCTGGAATATTGACCGCTAGTGGCATAATACCATGAGCGTCTCCGTGACTCGGAGGTCACTTTAATTTTATCTGTCGGTATGTTTGTCCCAGCTAATGTCTGGGAAAGCTGGACCGATTTGGTGGAATTTTCATTGGCACATAGCTGATGTTATAAGAAGTCATTTACTCTACTTTTATTTCACGTTATTGTACCGATAAACACGCAGGGTACAGCTAGTGTATAAGAAATTTAAGGGTGTAAATGAAGTCTAATTTAAAAAGTATTATACTGTGATTTTAGCATAATTTATATACGTTTTAGCGCGTCACAACATGTAAAGGGTATACTAATAAAATAATACTGTTACGTGTTAGGGTTTGATGGCTAGAGATATAAACTTTATGTCGTGTAAAGAGACTTTATTAAAAACACTCTTAAAATCTCAGTATAACTTAGAATAAATGTCCCGCCGAGGTCACCGGGCTAATCTCTGATACCACTCAGATATTTATCGTACTGTACCTCAAACTGAACTAAACTGCAGCCCGCGAACCGCCCTTTTATACCACATGCCGTTATTAGTATTAGATTCCAGTACATGCATACAAGATCCATCATCGGCCCGTTGCAGTCCACTGCTGGACTTAGGCCTCTCCCAAAGAACACCACAGAGCCCGTTCTGTTGCTTTCTGCATCCAGTCGCTGCCAGCCCTCCTACGTAAGTCGTCCCGCCATCTGGCCAGAGGGCGTCCTACACTACGTTTGCGAAGACGCGGGCTCCACTCTGAAACACTATTTATACTTACACGGATAAAATTAATTTTTTTAAACTTACGATTTTTACACTCATTCAAATACTTCAGGTATGCCTTTCTCAGGTTATACCCGAGTCTCTGCAATATTCCTAGTATATAACGGAACACCGTGGTTTTAGCCAGATCGATTTAGTCATACCACCTTACCTTAAATATTGACCCTGTTTCCTGATCATTCGATACACTTTAGTAGGTAGTAGAGCCACGCTGATTTCAGCACGAACGGGCCGGCTCGACCGGGGCGGTACTACCCTCGCACAGAAAATCAACGTAAAATGACAGCGTTTGTGCTGTCGTGTTTCGTTGGTGAGTGCGAGACCGGAGGCCCAATTAGTCTAGTCAACAAGTTCCATACTTGTTGACTAGACTAAAAGATGCACAAGCATCACTAGGCCGCCATAGTGTGGGTCGCCATACTGCATTGTTGTATTCGCAATGAGTATGGTGGCCACCACTCGTGGATTCTACTTATGCTTTCCATCAGGCAGAGTAGAGTCATTTTGGCAGGCCAAACATAAAAAAAAAAAAAAAAAAAAAAAAACACTACATCATTAGCATTATTACAAAAATCAAAAGTATTGTAGGGATAGAAAATGAAGAAGAGAAAACCTTTGAGAGAGACTTTGGGAACGAAGCGAACTCATTAGACTGCCGTGATACAAGACGAAACAAAAATAAAACATTTTTCTAGGAATTTTTTAAATCTCAACAGTGTGTGTGCGCAAATTCTTGGGTGTATCTGTGTGTTTTTATGGCTAATAAAAGTTAATTTGGTAATTACATGAAATTAACTTTTATTACCCATAAAAAACTACATTTTGGTTTATTTTTTAAGTTTGTTAATTCGTTATTTACGCGGAGCAAGCTATTTAAAAGTTTTTTTTTGTAATTCCTATTTTTATAGCATTCTATCTGACCGCCTTGCCGTAACTTCGTCTGCATCATAATTTTGTTTTCTCGTAACCTTTTTAAAGGTAAGTTATCAGAGGTACGTATATTTTCCAGTGGCAAGTAGCTTGTGAAACACCAGCGTTAACCCGATGTGCTTAATGAATGAAATTTATCTAGACCTAGTATGTGTGCATTTAGAAATATTTAAGAATTTCTATCAGCAGTTCCTTTACTGCCTCGTTGGTCTCGCGGTTGGCGTGTACGACTGCTGATTATGAGGTCTCGGGTTCGAATCCCGGGCCGGACCAAGTGTTTGTATGATCTGCAAATATTTGTTTCGGAGTTTGGATGTTTTCTATATATACATGGATGTGGGATGGCGTAATTAGACACTTTTAACTTTTAAATCACTTCGTTTTATTATCTTTACTATTAATATTGAATTCCGCACGTTCACTCGTCTTTACGTCCGCCGCCATCTCCCTTCCTCCCGCTCACACACCTTACACCTCTCTTTCACACACCTTACGTTCCGTTTCCCACATATATATGTATTAAAAAAAAAGTATTTATGTATTTGTATCAGTTGTCTAGTACCCATAACACAAGCTCTGCTTAGCTTGGGACTAGATGGCGTGGTGTGTTAGATGTCCGAAATATTTATTTATTTATTATTTACCATAGCACATGCGCTGTATAGTTAAGATATATTAATATTTCATGCCAGTTGTCATTAACTTCACCTTTCTTGTTACTTTATTATGGTATAATCTATTTATAAGAACCATCTTTTCAAACA
Source organism: Diaphora mendica (assembly GCA_949125395.1). NCBI lineage: Eukaryota > Metazoa > Arthropoda > Insecta > Lepidoptera > Erebidae > Diaphora > Diaphora mendica. The sequence goes on from OX421330.1 coordinate 603,423, forward strand.
AATATTGCAAACAGTTAATAGCTTGAGTTTCTGAGTTCATATTGTATTACTGTTGAGAAACTATTTACGAAGTACTGTTTAGAAAGTTTTTCTATAAACTTCTTTTATAAAAGATTAGTTACTATGGTCAGTGTCTGTATATGTTTTGTTTCAAAGAAACTTTCTTCTAGTGAACTCTCTATTTACGACGTACCTTCGGCACACGCGGACGTCGCCTCCTCGCGACTAGGCACTAGGAGGGAGAGAAAACCCGTCCCGTCCATCCGCGGCTACACTCAGGGCGGCATGAGGCGCTGGTATGCGCTCCTCTGCCGGCAGGTTCTCCCGCGGCTAATTGGGTCCGAGCGGAGGCCGTCCTCCCCGGCCTTTTCCGCCGCCTCTTTCTGCGAAGACGTCATTTCGCACCAAATTTCTCACGGTAAAACGTCGTGGAGCGTATGAGCCAATAGCGAGAGTAACTGCAGTGATAGACGGACGCTGTGACGACTAGGCAGAGCAGATGACCAGTGTGTGCTAAGCCGAGTCCTCTCTGCAGTCGTAATAGTGACAGGCGGGACTCAACTCTCTCCTAGCGACCGAGTGCAGGTACTTCCCGAAAAGATCCTATGCTGCCGCAGAGCCTTTATGGCGGCAAAGCCAGCACGTGGAGCGTCCAGCCGGGATGACTAATGAGCCATCGTGGCTCGACGAGGGGCGCGGTATTCCAAAGGTGACAACTCAGTTTTGACTCTTGCGTTGTAGGTGACCAAGAGCGACAGTATTCAATAACCATCAGGTAATGGATCTGCTCTTTTGAAACTCCATATCACAAAAAAAAAACAGTAAAGATAACATTTGAACCTGTTATAAGATTAGGCTTAGGAATAGTTCCCCATGCTAGCCCATCGCTGACTTACTAATAGACAGTTTTTTTTATGTATGGCCCGCCAAAATGACTCTACTCTGCCTGATGGAAAGCATACGCAGAATCGAAGAGTGGTGTGACCAAGTATGAAACTTGTTGACTAGACTAATTGGGCCTCCGGTCTCTTACTCACCAACGAAACACGACAGCACGATCGCTGTCATTTTACATAGATTTTCTGTGCGAGGGTAGTACCGCCCCGGTCGAGCCGGCCCGTTCTTGCTGAAATCAGCGTGGCTCTACTACCTAGGGAACCCAGTTTAAGCCAACAAGCCTTTCTCTTAATAATAATTTGTTCGACTGTAATAATTAAGTTTTATTTTGTTATCATATTGTTCAGTCCTCTCACTAGTGGAGCGACATTTGAGATGTCTTAGGACCCATAGTAAAACATTCACACGCTACACTTGCCCACCGTGTACCGTTCTTACCGTGTTCTTAATCTAAAATAAATTATCAAGCACTTACTGGAGTGTGTGGCTTCAGTGTTCTCGGCGTTCCAAGAGATATCTCTTGGGTAGATTCTTCTCTGCGTCTTCACACAAACATAACTCCTAAAGTGCTGTACAACTTCCAAGGTATTCGAATTACAACAACTCGCTTCAGCTATCGCGGAACGCGCCTACAAACTCGCGAGTCCACGACCTAACACAATACGGTTTATCACTTAAGAGACCACGGGTCGATGGACAATACAATTAGCTTACTTTTTTTTATTTTATGGAATAGGCGGGCAAACGAGCAGACGTATCGCCTGATGGTAAGCGATTACCGCCGCCCATGGACACCTGCAACACCAGAAGCGTCACAAGTGCGTTGCCGGCCTTTTGGGGATGGGGGGGGGGGAGATAGGGGTAGGGGATTGGGGTATGGGCCTCCGGTATCCTCACTCACTCGGTGAAACACAGCGTCTTGGCGTACACTTTATTCCATGTTACTTATCTCTTCGCAAGCACTATTTCACACCGGTTTTCTGTGAGGCCGTGGTATCACTCCGGTCGAGCCGGCCCATTCATGCCGAAGCGTGGCTCTCCCACGGTGTACTATCAATAAATTTTAACAATAACAATAAATCGTCGGCCGTTTTCAACACGCGTCATTCAAGTCCTTTTTCTACATTAACCTCAAACGTCAAAACGTCAAACAAGAAAAAACTGACAATCAAAATGTTGCCAGTACAATGACGTTCGAAATCCAACAGTCACCCGCTCGAACAGGTCCGTACCTGTTCCCTAATCTACAGGCAGGCGAGGTAACGTTGCTACCGCTCGTTTGATAACTGAGTCCCCAACAAGAACCTCGCGGATCAGGGGGTCCCATCCTTACCCTGGAACAAGTTAACAATGCGCCCCCGGCGCCAACGCAGTGGCGGTAGGTTAGCATCCTTAACCAGCACAAGGTCACCAACATTAGGGGGACTAGTTTTGTCAGTCCACTTAAGGCGCTGTTGCAGAATGTGCAGATATTCTAGAGACCAACGTTTCCAAAAATTCTGGGAAAACTGCTGCAACATCTGATACCGAGACAACCGAAACAATTTCACATCTTCGAACGGGTGTTCCGGCAGCGCGTTAAGTGGCTGACCAATTAAGAAATGGCCTGGAGTCAACGCCTCCAGGTTATTTGGATCCGAGCTGAGCGGACACAATGGTCGCGAGTTGAGAACGGCTTCTATCATACAAAACAACGTCGCGAGTTCCTCAAATGTCAGCGCGGTCTGACCTACAATACACCCTAAATGCGTCTTTGCTGACTTTACTACGGCTTCAAAAATCCCGCCCCAGTGGGGGCAACCTGGTGGACTGAAGGTCCATTGTATACCCCGACGGGAGAGGGCTGTTCCAATATCCACTTTGGGGGTCCCTCCCTTGGGGAGCAGTAGGGGGTGACGAGACGAATACGGCAGATTCGCATTGCGCAATCTCCCTCCTACCCGAAGCAACCCGGCCGAATCTATAAACGGGTTGAGACGCGCGACGGCACCCTTCAATTTGGAACGCCCAGTTCCTAGACTCGCCAATTCTGCTCCAAAGTTCGAAGACTGTACCATCCGGATCAAATTCAGAAGCGACTCATTTCGCTCTGCCGGTGACAGAATTGGGCTTAGCGTTCGCTGTTCGCGCGGAGTGCGACAATTCCGAACGAATCTCCTTATCCAACAATTGACATTGATCAATTTATCAAAAGAGCTATACCGCTCAATCAGGAAACTCGCGTTAGTCTCCTGGACCTCCTGGGTCACATACACGGCTGCTATTAGACCACAGTCTATAGACAACTTCGAGTTGTTAAGGGGCCAATTCGATTCCTTCCTTGCAAGCCAAGGGGGCCCCACCATAACTGATGGTTAACTAATTCAGGAGCCCGGCATCCCCTGGATGCACAATCCGACGGGTTCAACTCTCCTGGCACATGTCTCCACAGCCATGAGTCGATCATGCTGCAAGACTCGCCGATCCGACAACAAAACTTACCCAGAACGTCTACTCCCAGTAGCACGTCAACTGTACCTGGGGTGTCGAAATCAAACCCCAAACACACACGGAGGCAGTGGGCAAGACTATAGCCTCCGGTTGGGGACCAAATTTGATTGGGCTGCAAGTTCCTAGCGGGGGCCCCCGGGGCCCCACGCATTATAACCCGAGTGTCCGGGCATATCAGTGCCGACGTAGGGATCCCATGGTCCCTCGTAAGTGCCCCTCCAGTCGCGGCGCTCTACTTGGTGCCGTCCACGGATAGGGGGGGTGCGGTGATCCAACCGAGGGCGTTCCATGATGGGCGGCGAAAATCGACGAAATGTCGTCATCTTCGGCGAGCACGATGACACCCGAGGCGGCGTTCTAGTGGTCGGCGGCGAGCGCGATGACACCCGAGGCGGCGTTCTAACGAACCGCTCCATACTCGAGGGTGCATCCGCACACCCGCCCGTGCCAGCTCCAACTGAGCCCCTGGCCTGCCAATAGGTCGAGGAACCGCGCGCGATGTTGGCCTGAACATCGCCCCCAACATCTTCCCTATGAGGGCCCTGGTCCTGTGGACCCAGGTTCCAAGTCCGGCCCTGTGTACTTGACCCCATCCGTCCCTGAGTCCGGCCCTGTCCATCTGCATGATGTTGGTCGGGCCTATTCATGCAGAGCAACTCAAGATGTCGGCCTCCACAAAACTTACACATTGCGGACCGAGCGCAATCCCTTGCTAAATGGGGACCCAGACACAAAAAACACCAGCCACGTTGCTTGGTGATCTGGCGTCGCCCTTGGACTCTCTGGTCCCTAAATCTAAGGCAGGCGGCCACACTATGGCCATCCTGTTTACAATATGGGCAGGCATCCCGTTCAGGTGTTGAGGCACCCACATGCCCATACAACTGCCTTGGTCCTCTCTGCGGTAGTCCCCTCCTCACAGGGCTCCGAGTAGTCTTCTGTGGCTCCGCAGCGGGCATCACGAACATACCCATGTTCTCTGCCCTCCGACACTCTTCCTCCAAAAACTCCATGAGTTGAGAAGAGGTGGGCAAGTTGTCTGCACCCTGACCATGATGCTGCTCAAATCTGGTCTGCACATCAACTGGAAGCCGGGACAGTACTATATATACTAACATGTAAGACCATTGTTCAACTGGCAAGCCTAAATTTTCTAATGCCCTAGTGACACTCAACAACGAGTTCAACACTTCTGCCTGTATGGCAGAGACCCGAGTCACTGAAGGGATGCTAAACAGCCTCTTGAGCTGTGCATCAACCAGCCTTCTTTTGTTCTGGTAGCGCCTTACCAACATTTGACGGGCAATCTCATTATTGCCCTCGGTCACGGTCAAATGGGCTACCAGTTCCCTAGGCTCTCCCTTCAGAGCTGACATCATTTGTGCCATCTTATAGGCCTTAGGTAAATCTTCCCTTAAGTGGACCAAACTATCAAATAAATTGATGAAGCTGACCCACTCACCGAGCTTTCCATCAAAGCTGGGTAATTGTATCTGAGGCAGTTTTGATACAACCCCGCGAGAGTGTGGGCCTTCCACAGCTTCTTCATCACAGCCAGTTCTGCGCTGGCGCTTGATTTCTGCTATGCGCTGCTGAATGTCATCAACAATTGAGAGGCACTGGTCAACATCAGCCTGCATCGCGGACCTTATCTGATCGCTGACCTTCTCCTCCTCAAGGGCCTCGACCTTGGTAAGCGTTTCCATCAATAACTCCAGCCTAGCCGGCGCATCCAAAGCTCGAGCCAACAGTGCATCCTGTCTATCTGGTCGGCCTAGGAGACCTTGAACCGATGTAAACCATCTCAATTACGTGCTAATTTTAGCCCGGTACAATGACAACGACATGATACAGAACGGTACTTACAAGTTACAATATTTTATGTATTATATAAACTATCAAGTGCTTTTGCACTCCTTACAAGGTACAATATTTTATGTATGTAATAAACTATTTATTTAAACACTATTAGGAACTTTATATAAAACCCTATTATGTGCTTGTGCAGTCACTTAATATCAGATATATATCTACCTACAAGTTTCAATTTATCAATGCCCTACAACTAAAGACAATTGAATTTAAGCTTCACTAAACAATATTAGAATGATATAACAATATTATTCTAGTAATATTGTCTTTGGGCTAGCAAAATCCAATTGTATTACACCAATATCTTTGACCAATTGTCCCACACAATTAATATTTAATATTAAGTTTTACAATTCAACCACTAATTAAATGTGTGATTGGGTTAATATATTGGGCCAAATGTACAATCAATATCAAGTATACAACACAGTTCAAACCACTAATCAATTAGTAAAATAAGTTTTATAATTAAATGTTTCACCCACCCACATTTAATAATTATGCTAATAAATTGTTTTAAATACTTATTTAAACAACTATATCAGTGGAATCAAAGATATGTGGACAGTGGAACAATATATTTACCTGCCTAACAACTAGGTTTCACCTTCTGAGTGCACTACGGAGTGCTCAGCCCGGAGGTAATCCGCGCTACTGCTACCAAATTTTTCATTCCTCCCACCAATGATAGCGATCACTTTGTGATACTTGAGATGTCTTAGGACCCATAGTAAGCCAGTCAATCACTAACCTAATTCATTGGCGAGAAGAATGAGCTTTTACGGCGATTCACCATGTTCTTAATCTAAACTAAATTATCAAGCACTTACTGGAGTGTGTGGCTTCAGTGTTCTCGGCGTTCCAAGAGATATCTCTTGGGTAGATTCTTCTCTGCGTCTTCACACAAACATAACTCCTAAAGTGCTGTACAACTTCCAAGGTATTCGAATTACAACAACTCGCTTCAGCTATCGCGGAACGCGCCTACAAACTCGCGAGTCCACGACCTAACACAATACGGTTTATCACTAAAGAGACCGCGGGTCGATGGACAATACAATTAGCTTACTATCAATTAATTTTAACAATAACAATAAATCGTCGGCCGTTTTCAACACGCGTCATTCAAGTCCTTTTTCTACATTAACCTCAAACGTCAAAACGTCAAACAAGAAAAAACTGACAATCAGAATGTTGCCAGTACAATGACGTTCGAAATCCAACACATATTATTATGTAGATTGTATTAAACGACTGATATTTTTGCATGCCGTGCGGTAGAATGTGGCTGCTCATTTGTAATTCGCTTAACATCTGAATTTGAATATATATAAAATAAATGATTTGATTTGATTTAGGTTACAAATAATCCTGAACATCCATAAGGTGTCTTTTCGCCGTTAAATAGAAGAATAAGTACTTAATAAATTTAAATGTCTGTTTTTTGTCATCTCTACTAATAGATTTCCCACGCTAACTTACATTATTGAAATTAACATGTAATTAAAGAATAACTTTAGTTAATTTAAAAAAAACATTTGAGTTCCAAGTCAGTAAATACGGAACCTTGCAGAAAATTAAAGAAATATCAGTCAGTCAGTTAGTCGATCGTGAACTGTGTATTGTATAAGACAGCTTGTTCACTACTATATCAGAACAAGTTTATAATAGTCACGTGTACTTGAAGCAGAAGGAATAAAGGAAAGATGCTAGGTGGAGAAATCTTCAAGTGGTTGGTTATAGTGGCTTCAGGCTTCATCGCTGTCCGTGGCTTGGAGATTACCAGTAATGTATAATTTCAGTTGTACTTTAAACTAGAGAGAGTATGTATGAAAGATATAAATATGAGGTTTTAAACCCAAAATGTTTCCATTTTTACAAGCTTCTTATTAACTTTCAATGTATGTATGTATGCTTGTATGTTCGGGTGGAATCTTGCAACTCAGTTTTAAAGCAGGTATCTTCAATCGATTTTGCGGAAATTTTGCAAGCATATGTATATAGCGTGACAATACAATATTATAATGACATGGAGCTGATCTGATGCTGTAGCTGGAAGGTGTCCATAGGAACTCTGTAAAGAAACGTCGCAACATTATAATAAGAGACTATTAAAAATATAAAAGACATTATGATCTAGGTACTTATTAATTGGGCATCGGCATTAGAAAGAAGGTTTTGGTTTACGATACCACGCTTAGCAGACGCGCTCGCACAGAGTCGGTCTATGAAACTTCATGCCAATATTAAGCCAAACAAGGAACCGTATACCTAGGTTGTTCCGAAAATTGATAGCCACAGAATAAATACATACAATCTCTTCTTTCATGAAACTATTTTGTATTGACGGTTAATTTCAACACAAACCTCCTTTGTGAAAATCACTGGCCACCTATATGTAGATTTTTTAAATGTTTAAAGATTATCTGTCAGTTTTCTTTTGTTTGCAACAATGAACGTCTCGCGCACATGACACTCGCGCATGGAGTATAGTAAGGAGTACAATCTCTGATGGGCTTTTATCTGCTATGAGTTAACTAGATGACGCGGGGACAAATAGTAACGTCCCATTGCATCTCCGTTTCATTCGTTCCACGATAGTGAAGCGAAACGATGTAATAAGCAATATTATTAAACTAAAACTAAACAAAACAAAAGGTAAACAAAAAACGTGATCGCGCATCACGTGATCGGCCACTTGGTGGCGTTGGACACCCAGGCCATTATTGACATCGGCCACTGGGTGGCGTTGGACATCTTAGAGGATGCGCTAGAGTGATAAGAGAGTGTAATATCGTTTTATTTCTTTCTAATTAATTGTGGTTTAAAAATTAAAAACTTTGCGCAGTAAGTGTCCGACAAACATAATCAAATAGTTAAATTGTGCTTTAAAAATTAAATACTTTACGTAGTATCCTGTCCGACAAACATAATCAAATAATAGTTCGAGAACCGACAACAGTGGCGCTAGTAGTATGATATCGTTGTAATTCTTTTTATTAAATTGTGGTTTAAAAATTAAAAAGTTTGCGTAGTAACATAATAATAATAATAATAATAAATATTTCGGACATCTAACAACAATGCCATCTAGTCCCAAGCTAAGCAGAGCTTGTGTTATGGGTACTAGACAACTGATAGAAATACATATATACTTTTTTTTTTGTAAATACATACATATTATACATAGAAAACACCCAAACTCCGAAACAAATATTTGTAGATCATACAAGCATTTGGTCCGACCCGGGAATCGAACCCGAGACCTCATGATCATCAGTCGCACACGCCAACCGCGAGACCAACGAGACAGTTCCCACAATCGATTTTTTTTAAGATGAACGGTAGGCCCTCATCACAATGAAACCACTCACGAAAAATTAGCTTGAAGTAATAACTTGTAAAATTTGTTCCGGGGATCCCGGACTAATAGAGATTGATCTCCTTATCTCTACACTCCATAGGCTCGCGGGAAGCTTTTCGTGCTATAATTTTCTATGATTATAAACGAGAGATGGTTAAACTTTAAGGAATCTTAAGAAAATTAACAAACTGCTTTTGCTTTGCAACAATTTACTTATTGGTTTTGTGAATTTAAACGTGGTCAAGAGAACTTAAACGATGACCCCAGACCCGGCCGTCGTGTTGATTGGTGCAAAATATTAGAAAAGTTCGAAGGACGAACTTCGCAAAACGTAACCTACGTTCTTACAACTGATGAATCATGGATATATAGCTACGATCCTCTCACGAGGCAGCAATTCACGCAATGGGTGTTTGAAGAGGACGGACCGTGGGAGAGGCACGCTTTGGCATAAATGGGAAAACCGGTGTGAAACAGCGCCTGCGCTGTGTTTTACCCAGTGAGTGAGGATAGCGGAGGCCTGTACTGCAACCCCAACCCCTCCCCCCATCCCTTTCCCCATTACCCCAAAGGCCAGCAACGCACTTGTGACGCCTCTGGTGTTGTGTCCATGGGCGGCGGTAATCGCTTACCATCAGGCGATTCGTCTGCTCGTTTGTCCCTTATTCCATAAAAAAGGGATCTTTTGTCCACAGATGTTGTTCGCGATCGGAGCGATAACGGTTTTTTTTGACGCAGTGGACCAGCAGCAGTAATTCCCCTAGAAGACCATAGAGCAGTTACTAGTGAATAGTATAGCGAAGTTTGTCTACCCGCATGCCCCGTACAGCCCAGATTTCGCTCCATACGATTTATTTTCCTATGGTAATAAAAATGCTTCGTGGGCGAAAATTTAGCACTAGCAGATGAGGTCGTCGAAGAATTTCGGCGGTTATTTTTCGACCTCCAAAGACAAGTTTTTTAAATGCTTTGAAACCTGGTTCACCCGAATGCATAAGTGCATTGGGATTGGAAGGGATATTTTGAAAAACTTTTTTTATATTCTAATATTTTTCATTTCACTAACTATTTTTGGCTAACAGCCCACGTAACTTTAATATAAATTGATACTTCAGTAGCACCTACGAGTACTGTAGGATCATCAGAGATAAATCCAGAGATGAGCACTGTAGACCACAAGCGGAATATGTTTTCTACGGTCTACCAGACATAACATTGGCGTTATTTATACAATGTTTGTGCCGGCTAATCTCTGTAACAGGTGGACCGAATTTGACGGGATTTTCACTGGCAGCAGATAGCTGATGTTAAAAGGTGCAACTTAGGCTTAAGCACTTTTATTTTAGAAAAACAAAATTTAAATAAAAATTGGTTTGTTCTACAGATGAATAAAATTAATATTAATGAAATCCTATCAATATTAGAAATGCGAAAGTTTGTGAGGATGAAGGTATATTTAAATGTTTGTAACTCTTTAACTAAAAAACTACTGAACAGATTTGGATGAAACTTTATAGTTAATATAACGATAAGTATCAAGTAAGTCGGGAAAAATCACGATGTCTGAAAACTATCTCGACGTACGCTGCACATAACGTTGGAGTTACATGACAATAAAATGTCAATGTTTAATGTTGTAACACCGTAATTTTAAAATAAGATTTTTTTTTGTGAGTAGCGACCTCTGTGGACTCGATGTGCAATCAGGCTTTGTCTAGAACTTTAATGTTTAGTTCACTGATTGCGCGAGAGATGGCGTTATTCACTATGTTAATTTGATTTATTACGGATTACGTTTAGAAATGATTTGTTAAGGTTGACTGGTCTGAGAACGAAATTGTAAGTGTTACTTTTAGCTGTGGTGGGAGGATTAAAGTAGGGAAAACTTCTCGAACAGTCCATGAAAAAGATATAAAAAGTAGATTCTTCCAGTTTGAGGTCCTTTTTCTTTCTTGTTCTGAACAGAACCAGTTCCGAGTCTGCCTGTTCGTTGATAATATTAATTTATAATGTGATTTCATCCCGTGTGAGGCGGTAAGTGAAAAAATGTTTCTTTTGATTTTACTGTCGTTTTCTGTTTTTCCAACAATGATTAGTTATTCCGTTTTCTCCTAGGGTTGAAGATTATGGTTGAAGATTAGAGTTGAAGATTATGGTTGAAGATTAGAGTTGAAGATTATGGTTGAAGATTAGGGTTGAAGGTTACGGCTGAAGAATAATCTTGAAGATTATGGTTGAAGGATGTAGTTGAGGTTCCCTGAGCGGGCGGAGCACACACCCCCGTCGATGGCCTATGCGGTCGGAGACGACGGGGGTAGAGAGGACGACGTGCCGCCCGTTAGGGAATCGGAGGTTGGGGCGGCTGTTCTTCGGATCCGTTCCAAGAACACCACCCCCGGGCCGGACGAGGTTCCAGCCCGAGTGATGGCCCGAGCCCTCGACCATATGTCGGACCGCCTCAGGGAAGTGTTGGATGCTAGCCTGGCGTCCGGACGCTTCCCTGAGTGCTGGAAATGCGGGAAGCTGGTCCTGTTGAGGAAGCCGGGACGGCCTGCCGATTCGGTCGCGGCCTATAGGCCCATCGTGTTGCTGGACGAGGCGGGTAAACTTTTTGAGAGGATACTCTCTGCCCGCATCGTCCGGCACCTCTGCGAGGTGGGGCCCGACCTGTCGGACGCCCACTTCGGATTCCGAGAGGGGCGTTCGACGGTCGATGCCGTGATGCGCCTTAGGGCCGTGACCGAAGAGGCAGTGAGCTGTGGCGGCGTGGTGTTGGCGGTGTCCTTGGACATCGCCAACGCCTTCAATAGTCTGCCATTTAGCTGCATCAGGGAAGCACTCCATTACCACGGGGTGCCAGAGTACCTGAGGCGGCTAGTGGCAGACTATTTAGAGGAGCGTACCGTCGTGTACGAGGACCGAGAGGGCGTCTGGAGACGGCGACCCATGTCGTGCGGCGTTCCGCAGGGGTCCGTCCTTGGACCACTCCTGTGGAACGTGGGATACGACTGGGTCCTACGAGGTCGTCTCCCCCCCGGGCTGGGCGTAATTTGTTACGCCGATGACACGCTTGTCACAGCCCGGGGGGCGAACTTCCAAGAGGCGGCGCGCCTGGCCACCTGGGGTGTTTCTCTGGTGGTCGGGCGCATCGAGGCGCTGGGCTTACGGGTGGCCCTGGACAAGACGGAGGCCCTACTATTTCATGGGCCCCGTCGTGGTCCGCCCCCCGGCGCCTCCATAGTGGTCAACTCGGTCCTCGTACCGGTTAGGGCCCAGATGAGGTATCTGGGCCTGATCCTCGACGGTAGGTGGCTCTTCGACGAGCACTTCCGACAGCTTGGTCCGAAGCTGGTCGGCGCTGCCTCCGCCCTTGGGCGACTTTTGCCCAATTTGGGTGGAGCCAGCGTCGCAACGCGACTCCTGTACACGGGGGTTGTCCGGTCAATGGCGCTGTATGGTGCACCGGTGTGGGTGGTGGCTCTGACTGCCCTAAATAAGGCCCGCCTCTGGCGGCCTCAGAGGGTATTGGCAGTCAGAGCCATACGCGGATACCGCACGGTGTCGACCGAGGCGGCGTGCGCCCTGGCTGGAACACCCCCGTGGGATTTGGAGGCGGATGTGCTCGCCGAAGTTTATCGACGGGTGGCTGAATATCGGGCGGAGTATGGCTATCGCCCTCCGCCCGAAGAGGTACGCGAATGGCGTGAAGCCGCTCGTCGAGCCACTATGGACAGATGGTCGTTCCGGCTGGAGACTCCACGCGCTGGCTTTGCCGCCGTGGAGGCTCTCCAGCCGGTCATCCTCGAGTGGGCAGGGCGGCAGCACGGGACCCTTTCCTTCCGACTGACGCAGGTCCTTTCCGGGCACGGTTGTTTCGGGAAGTACCTGCACTCGGTCGCTAGGAGGGAATTGAGTCCCGCCTGCCACCACTGCGACTGCAGTGAGGACTCGGCCCAGCATACGCTGGCGATTTGTCCCGCTTGGGCGTCGCAGCGCCGGGCCCTCACTGCAGTCATCGGAGGAGATCTCTCGCTACCGGCCGTCATACGCTCCATGGCCGGTAGCGACAGCAGTTTTACCGCGGTCGCAACCTTCTGCGAAGACGTAATCTCGCAGAAGGAGGTGGCGGAGAAGGCCCGGGAGGATGATATCCACTCGGACCCAATCCGCCGCCGGCGAACCGGGCGGCGGAGGCGCGCCTATCAGCGCCTAATGCCGCCCTGAGTGTGGCCGCGGATGGTCGGGACGGGCTTTCCCTTCCATCCGCTATAGTGGCCTCCCGCGAGGAGGCGACGTTACGCGTGTGCCGTACGTCGCCTAAATTGAGATTTTTAACAGCTGAAGGTGCCCGCTACTGTGCGGGCAAGCGCTGGGAGGGGTCCGGACGTGTTAATAACTGCAGTTCCCGGATTCCTCCCTTCACAGGCGCAGAGTGGCACACCGTGTGGTTTTAGTCGGTTCGAGTCCGACACACCGCCCCGCCGCAAGCCCCGGTGGGGTGACGGTCCGAGGGGATTTCCACACGTTAAAAAAAAAAAAAATGTAGTTGAGGGATTGTAGCTGTGACGTGGTTGGAGTAAGTCACCTCGAGGATGCCACGAATGTGGTGTCGCTCAGGTGCAGGGAGGCGTGGATGTGGCTCCCCGTACCATGGAGCCAGAGATGTGGCTGCTGGTAGGCGGAGGATGGCACGACCGCTGGTTAGGCCAGCTGACGGGATAGGAAGAGGTCATGTACAGTATTTTTAATCTTTTTGTACCGTTGTGGTAATACCCACTAAGGTAGTTTTAGTGTTTCAGATTTAAGAATTTTATTGTATGATGTTTATGTTATGTGAAATATATAATGTGTGTTAAGTGATGTCCTGGTGGTGTTAGACAATTAAAAGCGGACTGTAGTTTGCGCTAGTTTTTAATGTCTACAAAGATATGACACAGTACAGAGCAGTGATCCCGAACAATGTCTTGAGGCGAGTGTTCTTAATACGATGTATGTAGTGAGAGATGCTGCTCGCACCCCGCTTCTCCTTGCGTCCCCGTCACCTGCGTCGCGCGCCGTTCGACAGCGGTACAGCCGGTTGGAAGCACCGGCCCACCGCGATTCTCGAAGGTTCGATTCTCGACATATTCCCCCCAGGGTGAAGAATCAAGACTCTTGAGCTGGAAGAGGGCAAATATTATTATAGGCTCTTCGTACGATGCCTTTCCTTGTCTTTATCTCAGCGACACGACTGATCCCGTCGACACCAGAATAAGTCTTGATGATCCTTCCGAGAGGCCACAACAGTGGTGGTAGGCTCAAATCTTTAACGAGGACTAAGTCATTGGGTTTAAGTTCGTTATGAGACGATGTAAGCCACTTCGTCCGCTGTTGAAGAGTGGAGATGTATTCATTTCTAAAACGGACCCAGAAATGTTGTCGGATGTACTCAATCCTTTTGAAGCGGTCAATGATGGTAATATCTTTCTCCAAAACGTGTGGATGTGGATAAGCAGTGAGTGGTCGTCCTATTAGAAAGTGAGCGGGAGTGAGAGCTGTGAAGTCGAGGGGATCTGTGGAAATATGAGTGAGAGGACGAGAATTTAAAATAGCTTCGATCTGAGTCAAACAGGTAGCCATCTGTTCGTATGTAAAATGGATAGCTTGTAATTGACGCCTAAGATGATGCTTTGTTGAGCGGACAGCTGCCTCGGCCATGCCATTAAAATGTGGGCTATAAGTAGGAGTAAATTTAAATTCAATACCTTCCTGGGCTATTTCATTTTGAATATTAGATTCAAGAAGAAATCTTTCTAAATCATTTGATGCACCAACAAAGTTCGTTCCGTTATCGGATGAGATGCTTTGTGGCTTCCCCCGGCGAGCAATAAAGCGATTTAAGGCGGCTATAAATGATTCTTTCGTAAGTTCTGTAACAAGCTCCAAATGTACAGCCTTAACAGAAAAGCAAACGAAAATGCACAAGTAAGATTTCAAGAGCCTGCAGCCCCTACCCTTACGGTCAGCTATCAGCACTGGGCCAGCATAGTCTACGCCACAATGCAGGAAGGGAAATTCCAAATTTGTTCTATTAAGAGGAAGTTGGCCCATTAAGGGTTGTACTATTTGAGCCTTAAATCTAAAACATTTTAAACATTTATGTACTGTTGCTTTAGCTAAATTTCTACCGTTTAGCGGCCAATATGTTTGACGTATATTTGATAGTAAAGATTGAGGACCGGAATGCAATAATTTAATATGGTATGTTTGAAAAATTAATTTTGTAAAATGATGTTTGCTACAAATTAAAATTGGATGTTTAACATTATAACAATAAGGCGAGTTATCCAACCTACCACCTACACGAATGATCTGGTTTTCATCTACGAACGGTGATAAAGACAGTAATCTATTTTTTCTAGGCAGAGTCTTTCCTGTTTTCAGAATAAGAGACTCCGTGGGAAACATCTCAGACTGAGCACATAAAATAATAATATTTAATGATTGTTGCAATTCTAGATTGGTAAGACTATTAGTTAACTGTTTTGATTCCTTTTTATTTTTTAAATTGTATATAAATCTTTGTATGTAAGCCGTAAGAGAAGATATTAGATTGCAGTTTTGATCGTTGTTATTTAATATCTTATTTGCAGATAGGCATATTTTTTCCTCGTGTACTAATTTATTTGTTTTATTTGTGTTTGGCATCTGAGGCCACTGAGACTCGTCTAACAGAAGAAATTCAGGGCCTCGCCACCACAACAAGGAATGTTGCAATTGATCTGCTGATAAGCCTCGCGATACAAGGTCAGCAGGGTTTAATTTGGATGGCACGTATCTCCAGGTGTGACCTAAAGTTTTTTCCTGGATTTCATTTATACGATTACTAACAAACTGTTTATATTGGTAACACTGCGATGATAGCCACCCTAAAACCACAGTTGAGTCGCACCAAAAGTAGCTTAAATTAATATTTAATGTTAACGCGGATATAACCTTAAAATACAGTCTTGCACCCAATAGAGCACCGCATAACTCCAGTCGTGGAATAGTGATTGATTTTATAGGGGCAACCCTATTCTTTGACGCTAGTAACTGCACATTAATGTTACCCAAACCGTCCGAAGACCTTATGTATATACACGCGCCGTATGCATTTTCTGAGGCGTCTGTAAAAACATGAATTTCTATTCTTTGACAATCGTTACATACAACCCATCGAGGTATTTTTAAAGTATTAAGATGGTCTAATTTATTTGTATAAGAAAGCCACAAATTATTAATTTCATCAGACAATTTTTGATCCCATGAATAGTTTTTTATCCACAATTTTTGCATGATAATTTTGCCTTCTAAAACACATGGCCCTATCAATCCTAGTGGGTCGAAGATTTGACCAATTACGGAAAGAATATGTCTCTTAGTTATTTTTTCATTGTGGTTTACATTTATGGAAAATAACAAGGTATCTGCACTGGGCTCCCAATTTAAACCTAAAGTTTTTGTTTGTTCTTTACATTTCGGTTCTCTAAAATCCTTGACAGAAGAGGGGTCACAACATGAAATTGCCTTCAGTAGATCAGTACTATTTGACTGCCATTTCCGAAGGTTGAAATTTGCAGTTGCCAAAGCCGTAATTACACCTTTACAAAGTTTTACAGTCGCGTCGATCGTAGAACCCCCGTCCAAGTAATCATCCATATAAAAATTATGCTTAATCGCGTACTTAACGTTATCGTCATTTGCAGTAGATGCCAAACTCGTTAAACATTTGGTTGCCAAGTAAGGAGCTGAAGTCATGCCGTAGGTAAGTGTGTTTAATGTGTAAGTTTTTAGTGATTTAGAAGAATCGTATCGAAAAATAATTTGTTGTAAATAACGTTGATTTGGATTAATTTCTATTGCGCGATACATTTTTTCGATATCTCCCGACACAACGAATTTATGTTGTCGAAAACGTAAAATAATAGAAAACAGGTCGTCCTGTGTAGTAGGGCCTAACATTTGCAAGTCGTTCAATGAAACTCCTGTTGTTGTAGCTGCGGAGCCATCAAACACCGTACGTAGCTTCGTGGTGGTACTTGACTCACGAATAACGCCGTGATGAGGTAGAAAATATCTTTTATTTGAATCATTACTACTACTAATAAATTGTTTATTGTTTTCAGTCATGTGTCCTAAAGACTCGTATTCATGCATAAAAGCCATGTACTTTTCTTTGAAATTATAGTCACGACTAAATTTTCGTTCTAATGTTAATAAACGAGTTTTCGCCATATGAAATGAGTCACCCAAAATAAGAGGATCACATTTCAGAGGCATTGTAACGACAAAACGGCCGTCGTTGTTACGATATGTGTTATCAGCAAAACTTTGTTCACAAGCCTTTTCTTCTAATGACAAAGAATGTTCAGGTTGAATAGTATCTAACTCCCAAAAACGCGAAAGATCGGTGTTCGAATCACCTTGGGAATAAAGACATAAATTGGAGGAATGTTGCGTCGCCATAACATGTCTTGTGACCAACCATCCTAGCCTTGACTCTCGCAATATTGGCATATTTTTACCTAACTCAATAGATTCTCTGCCTAATACATCCCAGAATATGTCTGCACTCAGGAGAATGTCTATACTCGAGGGAATGTTGTAAGAAGGATCGGCTAAAGTAAGACCTACTGGTAGACGCATATTGCTGTTGTCTATGTATGACGATGGAATTGGAGGAGTTATTGTAGGGAAAAGAACACAGTTTATATCTGCACTATAGTTACTACAAAGGGACTTAATTGTAATGTT
Organism: Diaphora mendica; assembly: GCA_949125395.1. Taxonomy (NCBI): domain Eukaryota; kingdom Metazoa; phylum Arthropoda; class Insecta; order Lepidoptera; family Erebidae; genus Diaphora; species Diaphora mendica. The sequence continues at coordinate 620,821 of OX421330.1, forward strand.
ACAAGTTTTTGTACTAGAGGTTACATAATTATTAAAACCCGATACCGCCGTAGTAACGCTGCGTTGTGGCAGTTTCAACATATCAGCGCAGGATTGCGATATGAGATTAATCGCACTGCCGTTGTCCAATAATACTCTTGCGATGTGTTCTTGGTTGTTACTATCCATCACTCGTACGACCGCTGTAGATAGAAACGCACGAGAGGCAGTAGTGTCTGGCATAGTATCACTAGTTAGTATGACGCCCTCACTGTGAGACTTGGAAGAACTAGGCATAGGTTCGGTACGGTCGAGGTGTAACAAGGTACTATGTTTATACTTACAATATTTACAATGAGTTAAGTTACACTTGTTACTCGTATGACCATGACGTAGGCAATTAAAACACAGTTTGTACTGCTTAGCCTTGTCCATACGAGCCTCAACAGAAAGTGCCCTAAAAGATTCACAATTAAATAAATAATGTGACTGATTACACATGGGGCATTGTAAGAAACCGGTTTTATTATTTTTATTTTCGTTTAATTTCGATTTAAATTTGTTGTTTGTGTTGTAAATCTTTAAACGATTATCGTGGTCTTCCAAACTTTCTAATAAATCGGCCCTATTTCTCAAAAACGAAAGAAAGATGTCTAAGGTCGGACTATCACTCAACATATTTCTATGTTCCTCCCAATGACGGAGGGTAATACTATCTAATTTAGAAGACATCATAAAAACAATTAAAGTATCCCAGTACTGTGTAGGCTGATTTAATGTAGTAAGTGCTCTAATGTTCTTAGTAGTAGTGTCAATAATGTAACGGATAGACTTACACGATTCTTTATGTATAAGTTCAAGGTTAAATAACGCCTGTACATGGTTGTTAACGAGTAAACGATTGTTATCGTAACGTTCAAGTAATAAGTCCCATGCAATTTTATAGTTGTCACTCGAAGCATTAATATGTTTAATAATCAAGCCCGCGCTCCCGTGAAGAGAAGCACGGAGGTAATAAAATTTATTTACGTTATCTATGTTTTTATTTTTGTGAATAATTGATGTGAAAGTATCCCTAAACTCAAGCCAGTGCTGATAGTCACCGTTAAAATGAGGTAAATCTATTTTGGGTAATCTAACGCTGCAAATCTTGGAATCATCACCTGATATGGCATCATTGAAGCTTGCTACAGATTCACGACGCTTACTCGAAGAGAGAAGGCAGCGCGCACACGCCACCAATGCGAAAAATTCATTTTCAAAACGCTCACGCTCGGAGATGGACTCGTCATCCTCCCCGCTTGCGCTGGACTCATCACAAAGTGCCTCGATCTCATCCTGTAACGCATCGAATTCGCAATTTTAATTTTCAATTTTGCTTAGGCGGCATTCTAATTCAGCAATCTGCAGTTCACTGAGGCTTTTACAGCTTTTAAGGATATTAAGATGTTTATTGAAGGTAGTAAGTTTTGATTTTAAAGCAGATCTTTTCTTAATTAATGCTTTAATATGTTCAGGCATGATGAAAGGATATAAAATAGGCAATAAACTGTTCAATAACAGCTATATATCAAGCAAAGACGTTTATAATATTTGAAACTAAGATAAACTATTGAAATAAAAGTATTTAAGAAAGCTTGTAGGTAAAAAATAATACAATGAATAGCTGCCCGCTAAGAAAGCCACTCGCAAAGCCGGCGTAACAAACCGGTTTTGTACATACGACGATGAATAGATAGGCAAAATAACGTTGTTAAATTTAGTACTATTTATTTATTTTTTATAATAAGAAATGTATTTGATCACTAATTAAACTTTAACAATGTTTAATAAAATATGTGAGGTAAGCTTAAGATGGCTACGGTATTGGCTCCACTAGGCTATTTGAAGCTAGGCAGGAAAGAGATTTAAGAAATATGTGGAAAAAGAGATAAGCAGGAGTAAAAAGGAAAATGGAACGAACTCACAGAATGTCTTATCCAACCACTATATTCTTCTCTTTGTCTTCACTCTTCAAATTTCCTTCAATGTCGAGAAAGCCAACACGACTCGAAAAAGAGGGGTCGAAGTCCGCTCGTACACCGTGTTTTTAACTTGCAAACACTATAGCGAAGGACCAAAATGTTAAGTGATGAAGTGATGATGATGATGATACGATTCAGTTGTTTACAAGGACTATTGAAGAGCCGTAACAATTTTAAATTGTATATAGGCACGATGTACAGAGCAGTGATCCCGAACAATGTCTTGAGGCGAGTGTTCTTAATACGATGTATGTAGTGAGAGATGCTGCTCGCACCCCGCTTCTCCTTGCGTCCCCGTCACCTGCGTCGCGCGCCGTTCGACAGCGGTACAGCCGGTTGGAAGCACCGGCCCACCGCGATGTCGAGGATCCAGGTTCGATTCTCGACATGTGATTATGTTTTGTTTCGTTTCTCTGAAGTGATCCTATAGGAACATAATTACTAAACAAAATAAGTCTAACTCAAACTAAAATAAAATCAAATAAATAATTGTGTGTCACACAATTATTTATTTGATTTTATTTTAGTTTGAGTTAGACTTATTTTGTTTAGTAATTATGTTTTATTTGTTTAACGGCGCCCTGGGACTTATGCTCTTATGTACTGACTGGGTCTTGCCGGTGTATAGCACCCCCTGTTCAGGTTTAGGGGACTGCAAGGTCGAACCCGCCTCCTAGGTGGGCCATTGGTTGCGCCTTGCGAACCTCCTGACAGGTTTAGGTGTTATAATGTTGGTATGGATGAGAAAGTAATTTGGTTTGTCTGTTCCACAGTTACACTTTCACCGCTAAATTAAGAAAGGACATAGGCTTCTATTTGCCGCGATAACCGATATACGTGCGGGCGAAGCCGCTGGCAAAAGCTAGTATTGAAAGAAAACCGATTCAAAAGCAACAAAACCCGCGGATAGTGACGCGGTTGCAGCTAGTTTACTACCAAATACTTAGTAACTACGTAAATATAAAAAATCATCTTAAAACAAGAATGTAAGAAAAAATAACAAACATTTTCAGCTAAAATAATTAACTTCATTATTTTCAATGTTTTACATTATTTTGTTAAAAACATATAATAATTTAATTAGTGTCTAGCGCAGGTTTGATCTCGACTTATCATCATAAACAGGAATTATTCACGTTATAAGGATGCATACTTTATTTTTTTGTTTTCATAAGTTTTAATTTTTATAATTTTTTACATTTTGATCTTTAGTCTACTGGGTAATGTTTATAATTATTATGTTTTGTAAAATAATATTAATAATCTTATTGTGGAGGAACGAATGTCATGTCCAAGGAGGATCCTCCGACCAGTCGGGCCACGCCTCAACGGTTGATGTTGTATATATGCTAATCGGGTTACTGTTTTTCAAAGTTTTGTTGTTAATGTAATTTATTACATTCAACGATAGTCTCTTTTCTATTTATACTTTAAATAAAAGAACTACAAGTAGTACTTCGTGTAATAAATTAAAATGAACCTTTATGTTATCTACAGGTGAGGAATATGCGAAGTTCCCAAAGCTGTTTCACCTTGATGAATATGATAATTGTCTGAGACGAGTAGACGGGCTCTACTGTGTTGGCACTTTCCACCTGAAGCCTTTGCAGGAACCAGATCACATATATGAACTCATGGAGGTAAACGAATGCATACACACACACGCTTGTTTAGTTTTAAGGGTAGGCAGAGGTGTAAGTGCTCATATCTTGCCAATTAAAGTTTGATTCCAGTAACGCCATGGCTTCTACTGCCATCTATAGGGAGTTAGGAATTAATATTGGAGCGTATCTATTAAACTAACGGGCAAAACTATGGATCTATAAAAGTTATTAAATAGAAAAGACAATGAAAGTAATGGGATCTCAGATTACAAAAGAAAGCCAGATGGAACGTTCTTGTCAAATACCATGACGCCGATTGATTTATTTTAGTGTGCGTGACAGTCCGTGCGAAACTGTAGGAACACGTACATCTTTGTGCGTGTAATGATACCATACGCAGTAAAAAGTTACTTATTTTTTTGATAAATATTAAGATTGAAAAAAGGGTATTTTAATATTAAAGAACTTTAAATATTATGGCTTTTATTTTAGTTACTGTTAAATACTGTGCAAACTCTAAGCAACCTTTATTTTGCACCAACTTTTTATAATATTGTCGTTTTGCGTGTAAATTTCGTATAAAAATTCTAAAAAGCTAAAATCAATTACTTTACCGCAAGTACTTATAATGTATGATTAATATTTTTTTTTTAATATTCTGCGGATAAACGGTACCTGGGAATCAAGTTTTGTACTATCGATTATTCTCAATCATTCAATTATGATGTGAAGCACAAATTAAATACATAAAACACATATAGACACAGAACAGTAATTTGTAGAAATATTCACAAATTGTTTGTATGTAATAATTATTACAAATAATAGTATGTATCACCAAAGAATACTTTCAGATGAGGTTAGGAACCAAGTTCCTAAATATAGAAATGAGGTTCACTAATGTCTGGACTCACAAGTAATCTCCCTAATTGAAGGAAAAAAAATTGACAAAAACTGGTATCACAGTCGAACTACGGTTGAGGTTTTGTGTTCCGACACTACAATATAATTATCGGGTAAATAAATAATTATAGCAACTAAATAATCTGTATTTACCTGTGAAAAGATATTCCATCTTCTTTTTTTGTTTTTGGGAACTACTCTTAGGCTGAAATTTATAAAGCGTGCTTAGATTTTGCTCAGACTTTGCTTACGCTATACTTACTTAAGTTCCTGCTCAGTGTAATCTTAGCGTTCGAATTTATAGTCCTTTGGGCTAAGTATTTACTGAGTGTATGCTAAGCAAGAGCTCAGGAAAAAATGTTTAACGTTTCAATTTGCATAGCATATTTATTTAAATTATATAGGTATTTCAAACACATATTATTTTTAAAATAGCTGTATTAAACTTAAATATTAGTAATTTTATAATCTTTATCGTATAATTGTAGATAAATCAATTTAAACCGTTATTTTTTATTGATTTTAAGTGAAAAAGAGCCAAAATAACACATGTACAAGTAAAATAGAATGTATCTTTGACTTGTCATCAAAAAAAAAATCGGATTGACACCGTGGGAGAGCAACGGTTTGGCATAAATGGGCCGGCTCGACCGGAGTGATACCACGGCCTCACAGAAAACCGGCGTGAAATAGTGCTTGCGCTGTGTTTCACCGAGTGAGTGAGGATACCGGAGGCCCATCCCCCAACCCCCTCCCCTCCCACCCTAAAGGTCGGCAACGCACTTGTGACGCCTCTGGTGTTGCAGGTGTCCATGGGCGGCGGTAATCGCTTACCATCAGGCGATACGTCTGCTCGTATGCCCGCCTATTCCATAAAAAAAAATTGTCAACAATTATTTAGATTGTCTCGATTTCAATTACATATAATTAATTATCAATTTCTAGAAAGAACTTTTTACTTTGACCCTGGCATGCCCTTACGGACTTCTGTTATAAAGTTTTCAAACTAGATTACGGTTTTTTTACCTGCTCAATCGAACCATCTTTACGAGCGCGTAAGTATTCGCTAAGTCAAGGATTTCGGTGACTTAGACTATGCTAAGCATTTGCTCAGCTTGAGCTAAGCATAATGACTATAAATTTCAATGCACACTTAACTCGTGAGGTAAGTCTAAGCAAAGCCTAAGCACGCTTTATAAATTTCAGCCTTACTGTGTTTAATGATGCAAGGCGGCATTTAAAATAAAATTAAAAATCACTCGTGACGTGTACACAATATGGCGGTTTGTCAAACACTGCCGCGAGAATGTATTCGCTTTCTAATTCATATTTACTTTGTAGATTCATTGTCGTGTTCTTTACGGTCTATCTGGCTTTCTTTAGTAATCTGAGAATGGGATATTATTTATAAGAATGGATTGGAGATTGTAGATAAACTGGAGACTGTAATTCAAACTGTTTGTCGTCGAAAAATCCGAGTTGAAAAATACATGAACACTAGTCTGAAACTCGTAAATATTCACAAAAAATCGAACAAGTGCGAGATGAACTTGTGCAAAAAGGGTTCCGTACCATATCTATACATTTCAAGAGTCTACCGTTTGTTGTATAGCCACCTTAAATATTTATTAAATTCTGTTTTATAGCGGATATAGTAGAAATACATAAAATCATCAGTGAAAATTTCAACTGTCTTTCTATCGTGGTTCACGAAATGCGGCCTGGTGACTTGAATGGAGCCTGAGTTTTAGTAATAGAGTTAATTATTTACTTTTTCGGTACGAAACCCTAGAAACAGTTCAAAAATAAAGAGCTTTATTTACTCGTATATATAAATAGTAACTAATCGATTGTGCATCAAATTTCATTTTATTGTTTACTAGCTTTTACACGCGGCTTCGCTCACGCAGACTTTCATCCCCTGATTTACCCCCTTAGGGATGGAATTTCAAAAATTCCTTTCTTAGTACTCACTTACGTTATATAAAAAACCTACATGCAAAATTTTAGGATTCTAGCTTCAGCGGTTTGGGCTGTGCGTTGATCTCTGGGTACGTCAGTCAGTCAGTCGCCTTCCTCTTTTATATATATAGACTAGCTTTTACACGCGGCTTCGCTCACGCAGACTTTCATCCCCTGATTTACCCCCTTAGGGGTGGAATTTCAAAAAATCCTTTCTTAGTGCTCACTTACGTTATTTATAGAACCTACATGAAAAATTTCAGGATTCTAGCTTCAGCGGTTTGGGCTGTGCGTTGATCTCTGGGTATGTCAGTCAGTCAGTCACCTTACTCTTTTATATATATAGATAGATTTCAGACTAGGATAAGTTAAATTAAAAGATATATCCTAAACTATACATAACACTTACGGCTCACACGGCAACATAATTTTTTGACTAGTTTAGAGGTTTTCCGGTTCCTATTTAAGTTTTATTTTTAACTACAGTAAATAATAATGATGGAAGAAAAGGAACAACTTTAGTCTCGGTTTAATTTAAATTTGGTGTTTTAGCTAATCAATTTTTGAAACAATTAGCTTCACACACATTAAATTAAAATAAGCTGTGGATTTTATTATTAATGTCAACGTAATGTGCCTTTACGAACAATAGGCTATATTAAGTTAATTTTTTACCACACGTTTGTTCAGTCTTTTAAATCAAAGTTAAGATACCTAGCCTTGATGTTCTTATGAATAATGTCTTATACTTTATTTGACTGCGGTAATTTTTATTTTCGTAATGTACTGTAAAAAGTATATTAATGTTTACTCAATTACATATATTTTATACTGACAATTACAAATAATGGAATTATCCACAGGAATACTCGCGTGACGGTCACAACTTCAACCGAACGCTTATTCACCGCGGTGTGTGCGTGAGTTCCCGTTGCCCTTCACTATCACACATACGCAATGTGTCAGAGCGCTTCGAACGATGCGTGGCACAGGATCCGAACGAACGATCGTTCCAAAGGAAACTTACTCAGCTGAAATATTGCCGTTCACATGCAAAAGATGACGCTGTCAATAATACGAACAATTCCATAGAAATGCCTCATAGAGTTTTTCTATATGTAGTACTAGGTCTTCTAGCGTTGAATGTGATTGGAACTGTATATGATAAAAAGAAAGGAGATAGTGCAAGTGAGTATGTATTAGTAATTTATCAAACCGTGTTTAATAGCTATTAAAACTTATGACGGGCTACTACTTATTTATAATCTAGTAACGCGAATCAGTTATAGATTGATTCAACTTTAAATAAATAAACAAATATGTTCGATCATTTAACACACAACGCCATCTAGTGCCAAACTAAGCAGAGCTTGTACTACGGGTATACATAATTTAAACATCTTTTTTTGTAAATACATGCATATTATAAATCTAAACTCCGAAAGAAATATTTGCAGATCATATAAACATTTGGTCCGACTCGGGAATCGAACTCGAGACCTCAAGCACAGCAGTCGTCATTGCGCCGCCGAGGCAGTCAATCTTAAACTTCAACTTTACCATTAACATACCTTCGACTGCAACAATAAAATAAAAGTTTAAAAAAACTTGAAAAACACTTTTTTATAATGCTTTCTGAATATAATTTAATAATGTCTCCACACGTTTTTTTACATTAAAGTTATTTTCTACTTTTTAGTTGTTTATTATTTATTTAAATATTTTTATATATTTTATTTTCAAATTATTGTATTGTCATCGGCTTTTGACCCCTATGCAAATTTCCAAGTTAATCAGACTCCTAGAAGTAGGTGAAAATGAAGTTAAAAGATTCCGTTACATACATACAAGTCAAGCTAATAATAAGTTTAAAAAAAGTGTGTTAAAATGATTTTTCCATTGATACACTGTAGATCGACTTCTGCTATAGCATCATCAGCAAATGATGACGAATTATTTTCCCAAACTTTTTAAAGCCATATATTCTTTGTTTATCATAAATTAAATCTGTTGATTACATATTTCAGACAAATCAAAGGTATTGATGTCGTGGTCTATTTCATCTAATTGGCGGCAACTGGTCGGTCCCTATCCTGATGGAGACCCACGCTTAGCAGCATTGCTCCCCGTTGCTGGTTTTAGGTAATATCCACAACTTCATTTTTATTCAAACACATTTTTTGTTACAAAAGGTGATAATGTTTTAGTTACTTATAATTAAAAGTTATTAATACATTTAGTTCATGATTACTGTATCTAAGTTTTATTAAGAACGAAAGCAAATTACTAACAGGACGTCACGATCAAAGTTCTCTCACTCCTAACTACACTTAAGCTACACTTAAGCACTTAACACAGCACTTAACTTATTTGATAAGGCTTGTAAGAATACAAATAATGTGTGATTCACGATGCAGTATTATTTTCAGGGTGATCATGATGATACTGGTGATATTAACGCACGCTGTTATGATCCAGAATTACACGTACATGGCCAACCCGTTGCTTGCGGAATACGTAAGTATTTCGAAGCTCTATATAATTATATTTATTGGTTATTGGTGAAATGTTACCTTTATGATACGCCATCGTAACTAAAAAAAACTCTTGACGTGTTCTGTATTTCAGGCATCAAGTCAGTGGACAACGATGATGTTGAAAAATGGCACCTCCATGATGCAAATGCTGTTGATGATCTCTAGCTTCTTTTTGGCACACGAACTCCTGGATTTCAATAAAATTACCATTGGTTTAGTGCTAAGACAAATAGGGAAACGTATTTTCAGGTGAGCTGAATTTTTTAGTTGTCCATACAACACCTTAATATTTTTTGGTATTTGGTATTTTTCAGCATTTATTAAGATTAGTAGAAATAATTTTCGAGCTGAATTAATGTTAAATGCATCAAATATAGACCATTTATCTCCAGGGTTGCATTTAACTTTAAATACATGATCCACAGGGTGCGATTTGGTATTTGGGATTTGGCTTTTTGAGAATTATTTTACACAATTGGTACTTAACAAGAACTAGTAGCCGACCCCAAATCTTGGGAATAATAAAGGCTATGAAGAAGAAGAAGTACTTAACAAGAATTTTGAACATTACTCGATGAAAACGTCGTCAGGATACCAAGCTATAAATAAGTTATTCCTAAGTGATGTGGTTTCCTTGTCACCAGGATAATGCCTGTTTACGTTCTGGTGATTGGATTCGCTGCGACTTGGTGGCCGCTGATGAATGACGGTCCTCTCTGGCACTCTCTGGTTGGCGTCGAGTCCCAAATATGTCGCCGCAAATTCTGGAGTCATGTATTTTTCATTAACAATATATTTGATGCTGAACAAATTTGTTTAGTACAAACTTGGTAAGTGAATTAATCATCGTAACCCAAAATATTACTAATTTCAAAACGGAGAATCTATTTACTACCCTTTCAAATTTAGTTTTCTATTTATATAAACTGACCCTTGTCAGCACTGCTGACAAATGAGGCACTCATTTGCACTCGGAGACTAGAAACAATCACTGAGGGTAAGTAACGACGGCGCGGTCAGTACCTGGAATAGTGACCGCTAATGGCATAATACCATGAGCGTCTCCGTGACTTGGAGGTCACGTTAAGCAGTCGGTCCCGGTTGTTTTCATAAGATAACAGTCGTGAAGCTTAGTTGGAAGTCTTTGGGCGGCTTATGAACATACAAAACAGTCTGTCATTTTTTGCGCGGGAAATCTTTACATACATTATAGACTTACATACAAAAACAATCGTGTGTTACCACACATTACAATTAAAACATTTATATTCCTTAATCAAGTATTCATTTTTATACAGGTATCTGGCAGTAGACATGCAGCTATATATTCTGGGATGTTTCGTCATTCTGTGTCTGCATCGAGTGAGGAGATGGGCTCTTCGACTGCTGGGCATCGGCTTTGTATTGTTCGGTACTCTTAACGCCATCTTAGCTTACATCTATCAATGGAGACCTTTAATGTTTGTGTCTGGGGCAGAGTAAGTAAATTCATTAGTGACCGATTCATAAGGTTTGGTTAGTATTAGTCAGACATTATGTAATTTTTGAGATACGAGTATATTTAGTAATTCTGGAAGATACGATCATGTAGAAATCTATTTTATGACTACAAAATTTCGATGCTTTCAAATTTAATCTTATTTCCTGAGATAGAAGGAATGGAGACAGATTCTTGCAGAGATTTTAACCGCATGCCAATATTGAAATATATTTACATATGAGGCAGCTGATAAAAAAATGGGTTTATAAATATCCCTGATCATTCCATGTTCCAGGACCTTGCGAACCATGTTCATAAACGAGCCATCATTTTATGAATTCTATACGAGTCCTCTTGGGAGCTTGTCCGCTATGATGGCTGGAATCGTCCTCGCATTTCTATACTATCAGCTGGATAAGACAGGGTTCAGGCCTTATGATCATAAGGTAAATGTTCTCTTACTTAATGTTTTATTTATTCGGTATACCTATATATTATTATAAGATTAAGTCCGATATAATATATTATGACATCGTACCAGAGACTAATTTGCTTTGCAAGTAATTCTTGCGTTTGGGGATAGCGATGTAAGGGCAATGCAGAAAATGATGAGTCTGTATAGATTTTTAACGTTCTTTAGTATAATATTATATGATAATCAAGTCAGTGTCAAGTATGATACACTTTAAAGCGACAGCATTTAATATTCTACTGCTGAATATAAGCGTCTCCTACGAAAGGAAGTTTTGACCTGCTGTACCACGCTGCCCAGACGGGTTGGTTTTATTTATTCATTTTATTTTTATGGTATAGGGGGCAAACGAGAACTTTTAAATATTCCTTCTATGTTTGTGTCAGGAATGGTGGGTGTAGATAGATAGATAGAAAACTCTTTATTTGTACACCATAATATTACACAGTTACAAGAGTGTAGACACACTACAACTCAGACGGGAATCCACACATATAATAAATTATTGTTTGATTCTTACGGGTACAGTAGATAGCCCTAGTAGTAGTTTTCAATACGTTTTAGGCATCTTCTTAGATATATCTGGCGCCTTTGACAATGCGTGGTAGCCCATGCTATTGCTAAAATTAAAGTTAAGAGGTTGCTTTAAAAATATTTATTCCCTTATCTCCTCGTACTTCTTACAAGGTACTACTAAATTGAGACTTGGGCATCATTCTGTGTCGAAGGCGCTTACGATGGGGTGTCCTCAAGGGTCAGTGCTAGGACCATACTTGTGGAACATAGGCTTCGATGATTTTCTGGCAATGCCTGTGCCGTCCGGATGTACCCTGAATGCGTACGCGGACGACGGTTTGTTATTGATAGAGTCGGATACTAGAACGGGGCTTGAGAGGCTGGCCGGTGAATGTTTGGACCTAACATCTCGGTGGGGTGGGCGTAATCGGTTGACGTTTGCACCAAACAAAACCTTCCAGCTACTTCTGAAAGGTAACCTCAAAAATCACCGCCGTGTATTAAATTTGAAAATGTTACTATTAAAAATAAAACCTCGGTTTGTTATTTAGGATTGGTTTTAGAAAGAAATTTTTCATTTATTGAACATATTAGAACAGTTAATGAAAAGTCTAAAAAGAGTTTCTTTGCACTGACGAGGATATCAACTGCGACATGGGGTCTGTCATATAATACACTAAAGATCATATATGGAGCTACTTATTTGGGTTCTATTTGCTATGGTGCTCCTGTATGGGCAGATAGGGCGACTGTAGGTGCTGTCCGTCGCAAACTGTTACAAGGCCAACGACCTGCATTGATTTTCTTGTGCAAGGCATATAGGACGGTTAGCACTGAGGCTTTACCGGTGTTGGCAGGTGTTCTTCCGGTCGATCTCGAGGTGCAAAGACGTGCATCCATGTACTATTCCACGCTACAAAACATGGAATGCGATTTTTTGGGCATACGAGACCGCGGTAAAATCATAAGATTGTTTCAACAAAAAACCAATGTCTATAACGACCTCTTGGATGAATGGCAGAAACGATGGGACGAATCATCTAAGGGGCGCCACCTCTACCAGTTCTTTCCATCTGTTCGCGAAAGGTTGTCAAGGACATGGCTCGAGGTAGATCACTGTGTCGCTCAATTTCTTACAGGCCACGGTAACTTTAAGAGCAAACTATGCTCATTTAAATTAGTCGATTCACCATTGTGTCAATGCTCAACACCTGATTCTAGCTGTGAAAAGTCGGCTCATCATATCCTCTGGGAATGTAGTCTTTGGTACAATGAACGTAACATGATGCTAAATAGCTTACAAATGACGTATTATGGGGATCTTGTGTCAACTGCGGTGAATTTCCGTGCGTTTAAGCGATTCTGCCATACATACTATAGAAATCAAATATAGCTCACTGAGGACCCATAATATTTTTATCCGTGGTGCTTCCCGGTTTGAAAAAGGCGTCTGCCTATTTTGACTCCATTTTGTCTCCCTCTTTGCTAAGGAGGGAAGTGGACTTATTATATTTCCAACTCCTCCAGTTTTCTTCTGATTAATTTCGTTGCGGGTTCCAAGACAGTTAAATTTTTCCTGGGACTTCCCGAGTGTCATAACTCGGTGTTTTCGTGGGTCACCGCTGTTGATCCTGGTGTACAGGAGTTACAGTGGTGGGCGTGTGGGCGGGATTAGTCCCATTTAAAAAGTCCTAGTATACGGGAATCATTTTTTTTTTTTTTTTATGTTTGGCCCGCCAAAATGACTCTACTCTGCCTGATGGAAAGCATAAGCAGAATCCAAGAGTGGTGGTCACCATTCTCAGTGCAAATGCCGACAATGCAGCATGGCGACCCACACCATGGCGGCCTAGTGATGCTACTACATCTTTTAGTCTAGTCAACAAGTATGGAACTTGTTGACTAGACTAATTGGGCCTACGGTCACGCACTCACCAACGAAACACGACAGCATGAACGCTGTCATTTTACGTTGATTTTCTGTGCGAGGGTAGTACCGCCCCGGTCTAGCCGGCCCAATCGTGCTGAAATCAGCGTGGCTCTACTACCTATTATGCGATCGTGAACATTTTTATGTTCACGATCAATACATGCGTGGCGTTGGAAGACGACATCATAGACTCCTCTGCTATCCGCCAACCTGGCGCCAGAGCGCCAGGTTGGCGGATAGCAGAGGAGTCTATGATGTCGTCGGCTGACAACAGCCCCACTGCTAGAGCAATTGGGCGTATAAATCCTTCAGTGTAGTCCAGATGCAGACATATTTTTTTACTCCCATAGCGTAATTTAAGACATATTTCTGTAGGATGTGAGAGTAAATCGGAATATAAATATTGCGTAACCTACCCCGTTTCTACATTTATTTGGTTTTTAATATTCATTCAGGACTAATTTTAAATTTCCTACGAAGATTTAAGCTTGTTTTTTTGTTTACAAAATTTAATTTTATTGTTTTTTTTATTCTTAACTTTCCAAATCCTAATAGTATGTTTTGGGGTTTTATTTTTTGTTTTGAAATTAGTATAGATATAAGCGATTTGGTGTAAACTGTAATGCTTATGTTTTGGTCTCCCGAAGCGTACTATGTCTCCCTATTTTTTAACCGACTTCCAAAAAGGAGGAGGTTCTATGTTCCACTGTATGTATTTTTTTTTTGTTTTATTTATGTTCAGCGATTACTTCGTCTGTTGCGGACCGATTTTGAAATTTTTTTTTGTATTCGAAAGGGTATGCTTCCGAGGTGGTCCCATTGCCAGCATATCAGGATCTGGTGATGGGATCCCGGAGAAATCGAGGGAAACCCTCATTTTTTATAGGCACATGCTATGTTTTTCGTATATTTTCTGAAGTTACACTGGTATTTGCGTCTGGTAGTCATCATTTTATGATGATGAGCTGATGATGTAAGGTACAACTCCTTAACGGTTAAGAGTTGGAGGATAAATCTTTAAATATCATATGTATATGTGTTACCTTTACTCGTATTCTTTCAAATTATTTAGCTAAGCTGATGATGGAAGGTGGAAGATACAACTCCTCAACGGTTAGGAGTTGGAGGATAATTCTTTCAATTTCATACGTATCTAAAGACCTTCAGTCGTATACTTTCAAGTTATTTAGGTGAACTAGTGATAGAAGGTTAAACTCTTCAACAGTTAGGAATTAGAGGATGATTTTAATATTACACGTACGTATAGACCTTAATTTGTATTCTTGATGATGAAATTTGATGAAATAGTTCAATTTACTACTTACCTACTATTGTTTGCACTAAAAACTGAAAAATAAAAACTTTTTATAAAAAAAAAAAAACCGACTTCCAAAAAACATCCAACGAAAACTCTCTGCCAAAAAAACACTTAAAAGCGTACACCGACTTCAAACAGATTCTAGGTACCTAGCACACATTATAATACTACAATTTAAATGAATAAAGAATTAGGTATAGGCAATTTGTGAAGAACCAGTTTATTTTACGCTTTTAAGTGTTTTTTTGGCAGAGAGTTTTCGTTGAATGTTTTTTGGAAGTCGTTTTTTTTTTTATAATTGCATCTAAATGTTTTCCTGCTGTAGTTATTATTTCCTCTACCCATCCGTTTCTTTGATGCCTCTTTTTCCCATTGGTCCTTTCTATATTTTTGCATCTACCGTCCATCATCGTTCTTTAGTATACTCTCTTACTAATTACACTAATCTGTACTTTCCAGTGGTTCTTCTACACGTGTCGGATGAGTATTCCTATGCTTATATTATGGCCAAACTTTGGGCACTTGTTACAAATCTTCACGTCCAGGGAATTCTGTGCTTTTTACATGGCCTTTGAGAGGCTAGTGACCTTAATATTAGCGGGCATGCTTTCATTAAGCTACTTTAGTGGAATCCTTAAGAAAAAGATGAGTAAGTATCGTTCTATTTATAACAGCTATTGATTCAACAAAGTTTTCACAGAAAAAACTATTTGTGTTTTATTCATTAAGTAGTTTAGATACTTTTTACTGGGCTACAGTACACTTTGGGGTTAGCAAGAAAACTTTTTATTTGCATTAAATTTATAAAGTTCTGATTGCTTAAGTTAAGTTTATATACGAAAATTGAAGACATACGTTATGCCAATGAAGTACTTTTCAAAATTGTCGAATTATATGACTTACTGATCATGCCTGCATGCAGGCTAGTGGCATGTTACCATGAGCGTCTCCGTGATTCGGAGGTCACGTTAAGCAGTCGGTCCCGGATGTTATCATAAGATAACAGTCGTAAAGCTTAGTTGCAGGCCTTTGGGCGGCTTAAATACATCCAACGGCAAGATTACGTAGCCACAACGTTGTGTTGCCAGTCCCCAACCCGCACTCGGCCAGCGTGGGGACGTATGGCCTTAACCCTCTTCTGAGGAGACCCGAGCCCAGCAGTGGGACATTATGGGTTGATGATGATGACTTACTGATTGTTTTTATTTTTTCAGAATCACACAAGGCCGATATTCCAACAAACGGTACGACGATAATCTTGATTTCTCTTCCATCTAATACAAATTCCACCCAGATTCCTTACAAAACAAATTACTTTATATTTCGTTCAACTTTTTAACCGACTTCAAAAAAGGAGGAGGTTATCAATTCGACTGTCTTTATTTTTTTATGATTGTAAATTTCAATTGGGTGAACCGATTTTGATGATTCTTTTTTTCGGCTGGTCGGCTGCCTGATGTCAAATGCCTTTTAGATAGATTTTTCATATTATTACAAAGTAAAAGGAGCTCAAGTTAAATTACTACCCCTATTCCTACATCCCACAGGGGCTAAGAGTATGAAATTGGAACTTTTGTAGCTCGGAGAGGCCAGACTTGCATATATCTGTCCTATAATTGACAGGGTAATTATAAGACGTATATAAATATAAAATACCTTAGAATTCAGTTCACCCTGAGGGTTGCGGAGGTCCGATGTAAGGCGCTCCGTGTAAAAACTGATATTCATATAAAACCGGTTGAACTAGTAGCTGACCCTAAATCTTGGGAATAATAAAGACTAAGAAGATGATGATGATGAATTGACAGGGTAATTAACTGGCCATTTCGGTGAAGATTTATTTTAAAAGGACCTCACCCAGTGACTAGATGCTTTCGGCAAATGCTGTCACATCTATCTTCAAAGATACACTGAAGACACTAGAGTTAATAAGATGTATAGAAAATCTACGTCAATCAAATGTTTTATTTGCTAAAAAAATGACTATTTTTTTTGAACATCTGATACACAACGCCATCTAATTCCAAGCTAAGCTTGTGTATTGGTACTAGACAACTGATACAAATACATATAGTTTTTTTTAGTAAACACATACATATTATACATAGAAACCACCCAAACTCCGAAACAAATATTTGCAGATCATACAAACATTTGGTCCGACCCGGGAATCGAACCCGAGACCTCAAGCACGGCAGTCGCACACGCTACCATTACGCCACCGAGGCTGTTCTCCATTACTCACTATTAACCTCAGCTCGATCTTGAATCCAGGTTTTCTAAGCCGCATGTTCTCTTGGCGCATCTGGTACCCCATGGGGCGCTCATCACTCTCCGTCTTGATGTTACACTGGTGCGTCAACATGATATTCACCGCTTTCACACTACAACCAATCACTAGAAGTGGTTTAGGCATGGTAAGATACTTTTTACCACCGACCTGATACACAGTTACAGAGACCAGAAAATATTTCACCCCTAATTTGATTCTTTTTTATTTACAGACTGCAGATGCCATCACAACTACAGTTGTCACCTACCTGCTAGCTTTGCTGGTGACTCTGTTAGTTGAAATACCCTTCAGTACATTTTATTCAGCATTAACCTCACGACAAAAACAAGAATAGAGTACACAACTCAATAATCATTACTAGAAATATATATGTCGGAACTTTTATGTCACACAATAGAAAATGAGTAAGAAATAAGATGTGGGTGGAGAAGTTACGAGCAAACGCTCTTAAAATAAGGTTACAGAAACATGTGCCCACATCTTATACTCGCACATACATAGTTATAGTCCAGCCGCTCAAATAATGCGTTTCTGACAGATCGTGATCGACTGGGCGATGTAACTTTGAACTGGAGTACAATTTACGGCAAAATTTTAAATATCTTTTATTTACCTTATTAACGAGTGATAACATTAAAATTCGAATAATAACTTACAAACTTATTGAAAAATCAACTTACAATAAATGTATTAATTTTGGGCTAAAATTATTAAAATTACATAATTAACAAATATAAAAGAACCGACTTCAAAAACTAAAGGTACCTATTTAAAATATACTTTGCAAAGAAATTAATATTATAGAGGCAACAAAAGATTTTAAAGAAAAAAATGTCAAAACTGAAACCCAAGTACCACAAAAAACGACGCTGAAAAAGTAAGTTTATGAAACTTGTTTCAAAGTTTCAAAAGCCGTAGTCACGCGTTGTTAATGTGTTTATATGGTACATTTCTACATAACGTGTGACTACGGCTTTTGAAACTTGTTTCATACTTTTTCAGCGTCGTTTTTTGTGGTAGTTGGGTTTTAGTTGTAACTTTGTTTATACCACATGCCGTTAGTACTAGTAGACTCGAGTACATACATACACAGTCGTTGACCGGTTCCAAGAACGCGCAGGTGAATGCGCTCAAATCAGCCGCGCGTCAATCAATCTATATTCGGCGCTATTTATATCGGTGTTAGGTTCATTGTTCTGTGCCTCAAGAAATCAACGAGAACTTTCGCGATGTCGTGTGTTTTGGGTGCACGTAGTGTTCTGGAATAAACTTTCTTCGTAACAATATTGATGCTGATAAAAATGCACAGACGCCATTTTTAAAAAGGTTTCATTAAAATCGATTCGAAAATTTATTTTCCGTAATATCAATGAATTAATTTATTATAATTAATCATAAACTTCTTACATAAATAATATAACTCTGGTAGGGGGGCGTCCATAAATTACGTGAGATGTATAAGGGGGGGAGGGAGTCGGGTCAAATCTCATCTAATCTTACGTTGGAGAGAGGGGGGGTCTCGGCAAATATCACGCAATTTTTTTTCTAATTGAAACAAAAAAAATATTATACTATTTTGGTCCATTTAATCCAGATTGTACATACTTAAGATTTAATCTATTGGCCAAGTGTACGTGATGATTTAGAAAAAAAAATGCTGCAGTACATGCGGTGTTTACTTTGCATCTAGCACAAGAGCTGCAGAGCACAGGCGAGCAGCCCACATTGCACCAGCTAAGCAAGCGCGTATATTCCGCAAAGTGCGACCCTCACGGATTTTCACAAGACGAGCTAATGAGTTACTGTGCGCAAGCGCCAACGGTTTAGAGTTGCTAGATCAGAACGAAGTTGAAGTAGGAAATGATTTTATTGAAAATCATATGGACATGTTGGTTCCAATAGTCTCTCTTGAGACCGCGCATGATTCTCCATGGACTGAATTAGAGTACATATTCTTTTTTTAATCACATTAGTTTTTAGTTAAAGTATTCTATTGTAAATTTTTTATTACACTTATAATTAAACTCTCAGCAAAATTGATTACTAGTCTTAACTAGTCGTAAATAAAAGCACGAAGCATTTTTGTTTTATTTTTACAATAACAATCCAACGCGTTCACATAAGAAACCCACATTTTGAAAAATCTCACTTGAGATTGGGGTATGGGTGAGGGGGTTAAATAAAATCTCACGACATCTCACCAGGGGGGGAGGGAGGGACAGAAAATTTTAAAAAACACCTCACGTAATTTATGGACGCCCCCTAGGTTTACTTACAAAAAAATTAAGAGTTTTTTTAGAAACCTGAATAACCTGGAGACCTTGTACTTCGATACGACTATAGAATTAGTTTAGGTATGTAAGATGTTTGGAGTTGGATAGTTTAGTTTTTTAATCTAGTTTTATCGAGATGTTGGTTAAATTTTTTGTTTACTGCAGTTAACTCCCTAGATGTTATCTTGCTTGCTTTCCGAATTGCATTACACTTATAGTTCCGGGTAAATGCAATGAAAAATAAAAATAAAGTGCAAACTTGCGCGTGTTGGTAAGTTTTCTGTAATAGATACAAGTTTTCTTCGAAACTGTTAAGGGCCTACCTCCCTTCAGATGCGTAAAAATGGTTGCATTCTAAAGACTACTCCTCCTTAACAGCTGCATCAAAAGATTCGAAAAAAATATATGTTTACTGCAGATTCATGTGCAAGAATATGTAGATTTAATTTTTTACATACGATAAATAGTATTGCCATAAAAAAAAATTTAACAACACTCTATTTTGTTCGCTTTTTTGCCTAAAGCTTTTAAACGGCTTTGAAGCAAAAAAATATTTTTACACAGAAATATTGGTGGTTGAATTAGCTAAACTAGGCATACTCATATTTAAATCAATCAATATTTTGTAAAGAAAATGATCAATATTGCGATTCCCAAAATTAAAAGTACAGCGGGTCTCTGTGCGGGCGCAGGCGGCAGTCGTGCGTTGGCATTCAGACGGGAAGGCTGTGTCGCTCGCTGCTCTGCTCACGCTTACGACTAACTATGCTTAGACGTTTGTGTTTGTGTAAGTATTTAGGTACTTTCTGAGTTAGTGTGCATTAGAGACTAACTCGCTGCAAAGGACTCAAAGTGATCGTGCGCTTGGATGATTTTTGGTGTTTTGACTGCCTCGATGGCGCAGTGGTAGCGTATGCGACTGCAGGCTATGCTTGAGGTCTCGGGTTCGATTCCCGGGTCGGATTAAATATTTGTATGATTTGAAAATATTTATTTCGGTATTTGACTGTTTTCTATACATAATATGTATGTACTTACATATTTACAAAAAAGTAATATATTAGTAGAGAATACGATTAGGAACGCCCTTCACCCATCTGTTTATTAGATGAAAAGTATTTTAATATATCATATTTAATATTATATCGCGGGTGGGTTGGCTAAAAATCCCTGTCTGAACTATTATAATATGTTTATATATCTAATATTTATATAATTATCATTTATTTATTATCATATTTAAATATTAATACGTGTATCCGTGTATGAATTTTACATAGCATTAATATTATTATTGTTACTTATAAACCGATAAATTAAAGTTTTTCTTCCCTTATCTCTTTTTCTTATTACAATTGTATGATAGGATAGGCACCTGCCTTGTCCCTTACTGAACCAACTCAAGGTTGACTGAGAGATAATACCATGTGGCATAAAGTCTATAAGTCTTATAAAGGCGGACTTATCGGTTTATAAGTAACAATAATAATATTAATCACTACATAGTATAAAACAGAGTCGCTTTCTCTGTCCCTATAGGTTTCTAATGTGATGTAGCAAATAAACACATTTTTTTGCGCTTACATTGCAAACGCTGGTTGCACCCTACGAGATAGATCAAAATAATGTACTACAGTATTATACACCTTAAAAAGATCTACAAAAAAGTTCGCGACGGTATATGTCTATCTCTTAGGGATAATCCACAACAACTATTTTTTATTCCTTTCTTTTTACGAGAAATAATGGCTTATTTACGAAGCGATTTTAAGCAATACAGAATGAATCCTTATACAATTAAGTAAATTAAATACATTGTGCATTTAATATAGATCAAAATAGCCCTTTACAGTATCTAATTTAAATGAATATATTCGAAGATATTACAGATTTAAAATGCACGAATCGTGTCGTCGGCGGGGGCATCTGAAATCCACCCGAGCGAAGCCGGGGCGGGTCGCTAGTGCTATATAAAATGCATACACGGATATACATATTAATATTTAAACATGATAATTATATTAATATTTGATATATAAACATATTATAATAGTTCAGACAGGGATTTTTAGCCAACCCACCCGCGATATAATATTAAAGATGGTACAAGAGTATAGAGGTCTAACTTGTAAAATACACACACTCACATTCAAAGCTTTGAAAATAATAATCAATATATATTTCGGACATCTGACACACAACGTCTATTAGTTTCAAACTAAGTGGAGCTTGTACTATGAAAGCTAGATTGACTGATAGAACAATTATATGCTTTTATTTGTAAATACAAATATATCATACATAGAGAACACCCAAACGAACCTGAGACCTCATGGACAATAGTCGCGTAAGCTATCACTTGCACCAACGTACATGTAAAATCTCTACAAATAAAAAAAATGGAGTGTCTGTTTGTAATATTAAAAAAACCGCTTTTAATAAAAGCATATGTATGTATACACGATACATGTACCATTTTTTTTTTTTACAATTTTTGTCTGACTGTTTGTTACGGGTAATCTCTGCAACGGCTGGACCGATTTTGACTTTCAGTGATAGGTCGTTACCCGCGGCAAGACGATAGCCGCGGGTAACACCGCGGGGTTCAGCTAGTTAAAAATAAATTCATGATAATTATCTGTTCGACACGATTTTATTTCAATTTGTAGACATTGCAGGTGACTTCGGAACCTTATTCTATGGGTGACCTGACACGTAACGCATTTACCTGTTTTTAACCGACTTAAAAAAAGGAGGTTTCTCAATTCGACCGTATATATATTTTTTTTATGTGTGTTCGGGGATAACTACGATTTTGATGATTCCTTTTTTAATGGAAAGGAGATATCCCAACGGTGGTACCATGATAAGGACACTAAGATCTGATTATGGCATCCAAGATAAATCGAGTTGAACCTTGAAGTCGGTTTTATTTTGTTAAAATTTTACTTGTTAATTTATTTAAACATGCTAGAAGTTTTCAGAAATATGATAATTTTTACTTTTTTCTACAAAGGGTAAAATGAATTAATTTATTTTATCAGATTTCTTACCTAATTTAACATACTTTTTCGTATTTAGTACCTACCTATGATAAAATGTGTTAATTTTAAATCTTACTAAACTTTTAGAAATACCCCTTTCTTATGTTAACATTTTAACCATTTATAATTATGTTTTGAAGTTAATGCAAAAAGGCAAAGTCTTTGATCATCGTTTTGAAGTAACGCGTAAGGTACGGAGATATGAATGTGTGCGGTGCAGATATGATACTATGCGTTTAGCTCCGCCCAGACGCTCAAGGTCATTGAGGCTACTATACGCCTTAATCTTCGAATAAATGGTTACTGTTTTTTGTTCGCGTTTTGTTTATAAATTACTGTACCTGCATTCATCACGTTCTTCTATTAGAAGTAGTTTGAAGACGCACTTTTACTTTATGGAATAAAGGCAAACGAGCAGACGTATCACCTGATGGTAAGCGACACCCGCAACGCCAGAGGCATCACAAGTGCGTTGCTGGCCTTTGGAGGATAGAGAGGGGGATGAGGGTAGGGGTATGGCCTCCGGTATCCTCACTCACTCGGTGAAACACAGCACAAGCACTATTTCACATCGGTTTTCTGTGAGGCCGTGGTATCACTACAGTTAAGCCAGCCCATTCATGGGTAAGCGTGGCTTTCCCACGTGGCACTTAATCACATTTTATTATATACTTCATTATAATCAGCCCGTTGCAGTCCGTAGCTGTAGGTCTCTCCCAAAGAACACCACAAAGCCCGTTCTGTTGCTTTCTGCATCCAGTCACTGCCAGCCCTCCTACGTAAGTCATCCCACCATCTGGCCATAGGGCGTCCCACACTACGTATGCAAAGACGTGGTCTCCACTCTAAAACACTATTATACTCACACAGCTAAAATTCAATTCCTATGAATATCTAACTTACGATTTTGACACGCATTCAAACAATTCAGGAATTCCTTTCCTAAGTTACATCTGAGTTCCTGCAATATTCCTGGTATATAACGGAGCACCGTGGTTTTAGTCAGATCGATTTTGTCATACCACCTTACCTCAAATATTGAACCTGTTTCCTGAACATTCGTTACATCATCAGCATCATCACAAAAAGCAAATGTACTGTAGCGATAGAAAATTACTTTAAGAATAGGAAAGCCACTGACAAATTTTGGTAACGAAGCGAGTTTATTATGATTCCGTATTACAAGATGAAACAAAAAAAAGTATTTTCTAGGTATTTTGTTTTAAATCTCAACAGCGTGTTTATTAGAAACGCAAACTCCTGTATGTGTCTGTGTGTTTCTATGGCTAATAAAAGTTAATTTGGTAATTACACCAAATTAACTTTAATAGCCAAAAAACTACATTTTAGTTTATTTTTTAGGTTTTTTAATTAGCATGAGCAAGCAATAGAAAAAGAAAAATTTTACACTATCTCACCGTCGCAATTTCATCTGCGTCCTCATTTTGTTTTCTCGTAACCCTATTTTTTTTCTGTAATAAATGTAGCCTAAGTTAATTCTTATAACACCAGCTTTTTGTCACAAGAAAGTCCCGTCAAATACGTGGGAGAGCCACGCTTCTACATGAATGGGCCGGCTCGACTGGAGTGAGATGAGTGAGGATATCGGAGGCCCATACCGCAAACTTTTCCCCCATCCCCCAAAGGCCGGCAACGCACTTGTGACGCCTCTGGTGTTGCAGGTGTCCATGGGCGGCGGTAATCGCTTACCATCACGCGATACGTCGACTCGTTTGCCCCTTATTCTGTATATAAAAGATTTTAGATTTTAGAGATTTACAGATTTTAGAGATTTACAGATTTTAGAGATTTACAGATTAGCCGGAACAAACAGACAAACAAACAACTTGGCTATTGCCGAAAACTGTTTCATAGTAACAGTTTCATATAATAACTTTGACTGATAGCCACAGGGATCGTAAAAATATATACCAAATTTACCATACATGTAACTGATGTAATCATAATGATCATCATCTCATGGCTCCTAAAGGTCCACGTAATTATCAGAAGTACGTATATTTTCCAGGGGCAAGTATGAATCCTTGTGAAACGCCAGCGTTAACCCTTCGTTGTGCAGAACAATCAGCTTTGTTTTCACTCGAAAGCTTGTTACTGATCATCACCATCTCAGCCGAAAAACGTCCATTGCTGGACATAGGCTATCCATAACAACCGACCTTTTGCTGAACGCATTTAACGGTTTTCCGCGACCTTCACCAGGTCGTCGGACAATCTTTTAGGAGACCTACTCACGCCCTCGTCTTCCACTACGTTGTTTCGCACATCTAGATACAAATACATCGGAAGATAAGGCAATTTTTTCTAATGTTATTTGGTTCCGGTGCCACCTTTCCGTGATTAATCATCACAGAGGCGCATCATGTGAACTTGATTATTGATAATATTGTCAATCATTAGATAACTATCTACGGTACTTAAGATTTTGTCATTTTTAGGGTGCCGTGCCGTTGCCAAAACGGAACCCTTATAGATTCGTCATGTCTGTCTGTCTGTCTGTCCGTCCGTATGTCACAGCCACTTTTTTACGAAAATAAAAAAAATATACCGTTGAAACTTGGTAAGTATATGTATTCTGTTAACCGCATTAAGATTTTCACACAAAAATAAATAAAAAAACAAGAAATTTTGGGGGTCCCCCATACTTAGAACTGAAACTCAAAAAATGATTTTTCATCAAATCCATACGTGTGGGTGTCTATGGATAGGTCTTCAAAAATGAGATTGAGGTTTCTACTATAATTTTTTTCTTAACTGAATAGTTTGCGCGAGAGGCACTTCCAAAGTGGTAAAGTGTCCCCCCCTCCCTCCCGCCCTGTAACTTCTAAAATAAGAGAATGATAAAACTAAAAAAAATATAGGATGTACATTTCTAAGCAAACTTCCACCGAAAATTGGTTTGAACGAGATCTAGTAAGAAGTTTTTTTAATACGTCCTAAATCGTAAACCGCAATTTATTGATCCAAGTTACAACGAACTACAAGAACTTTTATATTATGTAACTTGCTGCTACGGAACCCTTCGAATCGAGTCCGAATTGCACTTGGCCGCTTTTTTTTCAATTCCCATCACGAAAAATGATTCTGTGATGAATTCAATAATTGTAATTTACCTGTGTTAAGTGTGTGTATGAAACATATGAGTATGTTTTCTAGCAGTCCGGTTACCATAGCTCACGCTCTGCCTGCTTTGGCTTCTACCAGACTATGTGTGACAAATGTTTATAGTTAAGATATTAGTATTTCATGGCAGACTTTCTCATTAAGTTATTAATATTTCATGGCAGACATTTTCATTAACTTCACCTTTAATCTACTATATTATATATAAATATATAAATTAATCGCCGAAATGTATGTACGCGCATAACTTCCGATCGGCTGCAACAAATAAAATAATTCTTATAAATGTGTTCGTTATTGTTAGGCCACACCTTTTGTGTACAAAAAAAAATAAAGATAACGGGAAAAGTATATTTTTAGGGTTCCGTGCCAAAGGCAAAAAACGCAACCCTTATAGATTCGTCATGTCTGTCTGTCTGTCCGTCCGTATGTCAAAGCCACTTTTTTCCTTCTTCTTCCACTTCTTTTATAGAACTATACTGTTGAAACTTGGTAAGTAGATGTATTCTGTGAACCGCATTAAGATTTTCACATAAAAATTAAAAAAAAACAATAAATTTTGGGGGACCCCATACTTAGAACTGAAACTCAAATTTTTTTTTTCATCAAACCCATAGGTGTGGTGTATCTATGGATAGGTCTTCAAAAATGATGTTGAGGTTTCTAATTTCATTTTTTTCTTAACTGAATAGTTTGCGCGAGAGACACTTCTAAAGTGGTAAAATGTGTGTCCCCGCCCTGTAACTTCTAAAATAATAGAATGATAAAATAAAAAAAATATATGATGTACATTACCATGCAAACTTCCACCGAAAATTGGTTTGAACGAAATCTAGTAAGTAGTTTTTTTTAATACGTCATAAATCGATAGATCATAAATCGAGTAATCAACTGCAATTTACCCTTCATTAAATCAACACAAATATAAAAAAAAAATGTATTATGTTACTTGCTGCTGCGGAACGATTCATGGGTGAGTCCGACTCGCATTTGGCCGCTTTTTTTCCCGCGGCTGTACACTATCGGTGGGAAGCTGAGACAGATATGTAAATATGGCGGCACGAAGTTCGCTGGGTCAGCAAGTCTATTTATAAGAACCACCTGTTCAAAAAATATTGCAAACAGTTTATAACTTGAGTTTATGAATTCATATTGTAAATTAAAGCTATTACTGTTGATAAACTATTTACTTATTTAATGTATCTATATCTATTTTGTTTCAAAGAAACTTTCACAATATATGTTTCTGAAGAACTCTCTATTTATGCGACAGGGTCGCCTTCTCGCAGCTGCCCGCTGTAGCGAATGGCGGGGAAAATACTTCCCGTCTTTCCCGTGGTAAAACTTCATACAGCGTATGACAGCTAGATCTCTTTTGCTGACTGCAGTCAAGATCCGAAGCTGAGTCGGCCAGGTGTAGCAGACCACCATCGAGTCGAGTCCTCTCTGCTGTCGCAATAGTGACAGGACATACGTGCCCAAAAAGAACCTGTGTCAGCCGGAAGAAAAGGGTCCTGTGCTGCCATCTTACCCACTCAATTTGTAGGCTTAGAAAAGTTTCCCATGCTAGCCCATCGCTGACTTATTAATAGGCAGTTTAAACCAACAAACCTTTAATACAGTTATGAAAAATCCTGAGCATCCTTAAGGTGTATTTTCGCCGTTAAACAAAAGAATACGTTATTAATTCAAAATGTCTGTTTTTGGCTATCTCTACAGATAGGTTTTCCACGGTAACTCACATTATTGAAATTAATATTGTTTTATTTTTTGTATTTAATTATAGGTAATTAAAGAATAATTTTAGTTAATTTAAAAAAACAAATGCGTTCCAAGTCAGTAAATACGGAACCTTGTAGAGAATTAAAGAAATATCAGTCAGTCAGTAAGTCGATCGTGAAGTGTATATTGTATAAGACAGTTCGTTCACTACTTTATCAGAACAAGTTTATAATAATCACGTGTACTTGACGTAGAAGGAATAAAGAAAAGATGCAAGGCGAGGACATCTTCAAGTGGTTGGTTATAGTGGCTTCAGGCTCCATCGCTGTCCGTGGTTTGGAGATTACCAGTAATGTATAATTTTATCAGTACTTTAATCTAGAGATGAGTATGTATGAGAGATATGAGGGTTTAAACCCCAAATGTTTTAATATTTTCTTTACTTCATTTGTTAAATGTCAAAGTAATCAAGGATACACTTGTCTTGTACATTAGTATAAGCCTATAAGGACAGTGTTGTTGAATGTGTGGAAGTGGAGTGATGGAAGCTCTCAAAATGAATAATTTGCCCTCGTATTTCCAACATTTATTACTGTTACTCCACTCCTTTTAATCGTAGTGTGATGTAATATAGCTTATATCCTGAACTGAATTATCTAGCACTTGCTAGAAGTAGGTATTCTTTATGTGATCCACAAATTGTTGTTCTGAGTCTGGGTGTTCTTCGTGTCCGTTTCATGTATGTTTGTAAAGTCCCCCGCAACACAGGATTTATTCCTAGTGCGGGAGTTGTCTTTTAAAAAAAACGTATATACATGAATACTTATTCA
The DNA here is from genome assembly GCA_949125395.1 of Diaphora mendica. Classification (NCBI taxonomy): domain Eukaryota; kingdom Metazoa; phylum Arthropoda; class Insecta; order Lepidoptera; family Erebidae; genus Diaphora; species Diaphora mendica. The sequence goes on from OX421330.1 coordinate 648,852, forward strand.
ATATTGTTGGCAGCACTGCGTCTGGAACGTCACTTTATTTTTTGACTATAAAAAAAAGAGTGATGTACAAGAAACAAGTCTAAACTCGTTGTTACCTATTACCGCTTACCTAAGGTTCACAATTCGTTCAAAGGTCTTGGTGTACGTTTTTATAATAAAATTCCTACAGATGTAATCGACCTTCCTGTAGATAAATTCAAGCTTACTGTAAAAAGTCACCTTATTAGGAAATACGATCAACGATTATCTAAACGACAAGACAGTCATATGCTTAAGGTGTTATTATATACACACAAACTATTTAGTCTTATAATTAAGTTAAATTATTAACAAACTATTGTTATTTGAAAGTAATACGTGACGATTATTATGGTCATTTGATTAGTAGTGATTTCTATCACTATCTCGACTATGGTTCATGACGAATAAAAATGTTATGAAAAGCTAGTAAATTCATATACCTCTACTACTATCTATTTTTTTTTTGTAAACGTACATTTGATCCGACCCGGGAATCTGCGCTGTTACTGCGCCCCCGAGGCGATTTTGATGTTATGAGGGGTAGATCCAGCTCCCTCTCGTCTTTCACGACAGGAAATAAACAATAACAATTAGATATCGGCAACCGGAAAACACAACAACATAGGAACATAGAATATAAAGCAACAAAAAAGCAACAACCACCCCCAAGCCGACTGGTCCTCGTGGGGGAAAATGACCACGAACCTCTAAAGATGAAAAATAAGATGGAAAATAGCCAAAATAAGAAATATAAAGATATTCATATAGCAACTATAAACTGTCGATCACTAGGAACTACAGAAAAATTAAAAGAATTAGAATTAGCCCTAGATGAGATAAAATGGGACATTATTGGTATAAGTGAAGTAAGAAGATTTGGGGAAAAAAATAGAACACCATGGCAAATTTATATTACACTATATGGGGGAGACGCCTGGACAGGGGGGTTTCACTTCTTAGTTAAGGTATGTTCCGCCGAGCGCCTTCCGAGAAGGACTACCAGGCAATGGTTGCCACCGGCGCTCGGTTCGCACGCTGCGCACGCTAGCCGCGTCGCGTCGTGCGTAAACAAGTTGAATATTACGTGTACTTACTGCAAAAAATGACTACGAAACGAACTAATTATTATGTTGGTAGGTAGTCGCTTGCAAGGTCACAGAGTTGAAATATTTTATGCCTAAACTTGACTTTTGTTCGACAGTGGAACTTCTGTACGTAAGTACTATTATTTATTCTGTGGCCTGGATTACGTGGAGTTGGATTTATAATAAGAAGAACCCTTGCTAAAAATATACTAGAAATAAGGGGCATCTCAGAACGGATTGCACTTCTTAACATAAAGCTACCCGTAGATGGAGAAGAAGAACAAAATTGGTCCATAATCCAAGCATATTCACCCACCGAATCAAATAAAAAAAGAAGACGTAACCAACATTTACGCGGTCCTTCGACCCACTATTAGAAATGCATCCAAAAACGTAATAGTAATGGGTGACTTTAATGGTCAAATTGGGAAACAAAAAAGAGGAGAGGAACATACTATGGGAAGGCATACGGCCGGTACAAAAACGAGATTGACTATATTATGTCAAGCAATAGAAAAGTTTTTAAAGATGTGTCGATATTAAACAATTTTAATTTCAATTCAGACCATAGGATGGTTAGACACATGCAAAAGGAGCAAGAAAATTTCAAAGTTGCCTGAAAACTATTGACTGTACGGGTAACACGAACTTACTGCTTAAAAACCTTCAAATTTCTTTACAAAGTACGGGAGCAAAACATTTATCGATTCAAGAAAAAGACAATAGACTACTTAAGCAAATAAAAACAGAAACTACAAAAGTGAATATGGCGAGTAAAACAGCAATGTCACTAAAAAGTAAGCAACTATTACAAGAAAGAAAATAACTTTTACGACAAGAAAAGAGTAATAATAAAAATGGTCGAAAGATAGCAGAAATAAGTAAAAAGATAAGCGAACAACTTAGAAGGGAAAGAAAAACAAAAAGACTAACAACACTAAAAAAACATATAGCAAGAACGGGAGGAATAAAAAAGGCGCTAAATGAGCTAAATTGTGAAAAGGACTGGATACCAAACATGAGAAATAAACATCTTGATAAGACCAGCAAACGTTCAGAAATTTTAGCAATTGCTACGGAATACTACCAAAATCTATACCAAAGTCGAAAAAAGGAAAAAATAATAGAAGAATCCTATTCAGAAAATACAGAAGAGATAATGCCGATTCTAAAGAAAGAAACGATAAAAGCTATTAACACACAAAAACTAGACAAAGCACCTGGATCTGATTTAATCACAAATGATAGCCCCTCCACTTACAGATTTGACAGAAATCTTAGAAACAGAAATCATCCCGGAAGACTGGACTAAATCAACAATAATACTGCTGCATAAAAAGGAGACAAGTGCGATATAGGAAATTATAGGCCCATCAGCTTTATGTCTAACATTTATAAAATATTTTCAAAAATCATACTAAGCAGAATAATTAATACACTAGAAGAGAATGAACCCAAGGAGCAAGCTGGATTTCGAAGCAAATTTTCAACTGTAGACCATATTCATGCTCTGAGGCAAATTCTACAAAAATATAGAGAATATAATAAAATATATCACCTAGGGTTCGTGGACTTTAACAAAGCATTCGAAACAATAGATCATGAGTACTTATGGGAGGCACTAAAAAGGCAAGGAGTGCTATCAATATACATTAGCCTAGTTAAAAAAGTATACACAGCCAGCACAGCACAGGTTAAACTTGAATCCACTGGTAATGCATTTTCCATCAAAAGAGGTGTACGGTAAGGAGATCCTATATCGCCTAAATTATTTTCATCGGTATTGGAAATGATCTTCCGGAATCTAGACTGGTCCAAAAATGGTCTATACATTAATGGTGAAAATCTTAGCCACCTGCACTTCGCGGATGATATAATTTTATTCGCAGAAGATGCTGGAACTTTAGTATTAATGTTACAACAACTATCAGTTGAAAGCGCTAAAGCCGGCCTGACAATGAATCTAATTAAAACCAAAATTATGACGAATTCCAAACAAAAAGAGACATTAATAATAAATAACGAAAAAGTAGAACACGTAAATGAATATATATATTTGGGCCAGCTTATATCTACAGAGGATTGCGTGAGTCAAGAAATAGAAAGAAGAATTACTAATACTTGGAAACGGTCTTGGTCTCTCAGCCAAATAATGAAAGATAGATTTAGGAAAGGAAAAAATAAATTATATGAAACATGCATTATGCCGTGCGTGTATACGGGTGCCAGACTTGGGCCCTAACAGAACAACTAGAAAACAAAGTAAAAGTATGCCAAAACGGAATAGAAAGAAACATCTTAGGTATAAGAAGAAGGGACAGAGTGAAACTACAAACAATTAAAAGTAAAACAAAATTTAAAAATGCATCCAAAACATACAAAAAACTAAAATGGAGATGGATTGGGCATATTCTAAGAGAAAGTAAAGAAAAATGGACAAAGGTAATAACAGAATGGTACCCAGGAGACAGCAAAAGGAATAGAGGTAGACAAATAAAAAGATGGGAATCTTCCCATCTTTTTATTTGCCGCCAACAGCCATTTTCTTGAAGTCATCTGACTTCAAGAAAATGGCTGGTCCAGTATGTACCCGTTTAGCTAGAGACAGGAAAACGTGGGCATCTTTAGAGGAGGCCTTTGTCGATAGTAACTGTTACAGACAAACATCCAGTTGCCAATAATAGAAATAATTAAGAATGGGAAAAAAATAAAAACTAGATAGTAGGCATTTATTGCAATATATTCTAAGAAAGTGAACAGCAATAAAGGCTATTTTATTTTATTTATTTATTTTTATATTAATTCCCCATCATTATAAGTGTGGCGTTGAAAGAAGACAACACAGACTCCTGTGCTATCTCTAATCTGCTCCCAGTCTCAAGAAGTCAGGGAAGCGCGCGTGATCTCGCCAGCTCTTGGAGTCGATACGTGTTTTGAGTCGCTCACTGTCATTGCAATGAAATGAAATGAAATTTATTTGCATAGAACATAGGTTAGTACCAGGTGTAACATTGGTGGTTTTTGATCATACTATATTCTGCCTTTTTTGGCATGCAAATATTTATGAATTAACATTATTACCTTAAAAAATAATTATATTAAGTAAAACTAAAAACATAATTATAATCTACTAGCTTTTGCTCGCAGCTTCGCCCACGCAGACCTTCATCCCCTGATTTACCCCCTTAGGGGTGGAGTTTAGTAAAATCCATTCTTAGCGGATGTCTACACCCTATAAGGACCTACCTGCTAAATTTCAAGTTTGTAGGTGTTATAGTTTCTGAGATATCGTGATTAATAAGTGAGTGGTATTTCGCTTTTATATATATAGATTACATTATCTAGAATCACATAAAATTTAAAAAAAAATGGTATTGAATTTCTTAACAATTATGTATATCGATTATATAACTATTATATTTTATTAATTATTATACTACATTACATTGCATAAATTCTGTTATTGTATAAAAACACTTTTCTACCAACCATTTGTGTAACTTAGTTCTAAAATATTTGAATGGTAATTCTCGTATATTTTTGGATAATCTATTATGAATTGAAATACACATTTGAAAATCATTTTTTTACATAATGTTGTCCTACAAAATGGGACCACTATTTTTGAAGGATCTCTGGGTTTGTATTTCGTACAACCATCGCCCTTAAATTTGAAGAAATGATTATATTTTCTTACAAAATTTGATATTTCAAAAACATATATGCAAGTCAAGGTCAACAAATTTAGTCTTTTAACTTTATTTAACTTTTAACTTTAATTCAGTATTTTACTTCATTACATCTAATACAGTAGTATTTTGAAGCATTATATGATGCATGATACTAAACAAGTCTCTTCACCGCCCCTACGTCCATCGGCACTGACCCTTAAGGCTGTTTTTTGTTTACAAATTTTATTTAATTCCTTCCTGATTGCCTGACTTTTATAATTTTATTAGTATCTAGTTTGTTTTTTAGTATTGTAATCTTACCAATATTATAAATGCGAAAATTTGTGAGAATGAAGGTATGTTTGTAACCCTTTACACAAGAACAGATTTAGATGAAATTTTAAAGTTAAAATAACGATAGGTATCAAGTAAGTCGGAAAAAATCCTGCTGTGTGAGAACTATCTCGACGTACGCTGCCCAAACCGTTGGAGTTACATGACAATAAAATGTCAATGTTTAATGCTTTCATCGCTAAATTAAGAAATGATATAGAGTTCTATTTATTGTGATAACCGACATACACGCGGGCGGAGCCGCTGGCAAAAGCTAGTATTGAATAATTTCCGATTCAAAAATAACAAACCCCGCGGATAATGACGCAGGGTGCAGCTAGTTTGCTACCAAATACTTAGTAACTACCTAAATGTAAAAAATCATCTTTATAACAAGAATGTAAGAAAAAATAAAAACATTTTCAGCTAAAATAATTAACTTCATTATTTTCAATGTTCTACATTTGTTAAAAACATATATAATTCATTCAGTGTCTAGCGCAGGTTGGATCTCGAGCTATCACCATAAACAGGAATTATTCACGTTATAACGATGCATACTTTTTTTTTTGTTTTCATAAGTTTTAATACTACTAGTTAATTATTATTATTTGTTGGGAAATAATATTAATAATATTATTATGTTTTGTTAATTTTCAACGTGGGAAGGTTAAGGTTATTAGGTACATTAATTTTATTTGATTGTTTGTTAACTTTCACGCCGTAACCACTCAACCGATAATCTACAAATTGCTAATAAAAACAAGAACAAGAAAAACGTAATGAAAAACTATAATCCCTAACTACGCAGAAGCTTTTGATAAAATATATATAGCCTTTGTTACCCGGGCTATTATTAAAATTTTATAGACCCATTCATTATAATTGTTTTAGTACTTGAGGCGCTATGGTGGCACATAAATACATACATCGACTGCCAAAATAAAAACTTTTGATTCAATTCATATAAAATAAATACAATTATTTTACGGACATTTAACACACAACGCCCAAGCTAAGCAGAGCTTGTATTATGGGTGTAGACAACTGATATAATATAAGACAAGATATAATATTATTTTTCTTTTGTAGAAACATACATATTATCCAAACCGAGACCTAAAGGGCAGCAGTCGCATACGCCACCACTGCGCCACAGAGGCAGCCTCCCCCGGGTAATTTTTACGTAGTCGGGTTATTGTTTTTCCAATTTTTTTTTGTTAATTTAATTTATTACATTCAACAATAGTCGTCTCTCTTCAATGTTTACTTTAAATAAAAGAACAACAAGTAGAACTCCAATTTTTTTTTATGGAATAGGCGGCAAACGAGCAGATGTATCGCCTGATAGTAAGCGATTACCACCGCCCATGGACTCCCGCAACACCAGAGGCGTCACAAGTGCGTTGCCGGGCTTTGGGGGATGAGGGAGGGGTTGGGGTATTGGCCTTCGGTATCCTCACTCACTCGGTGAAACACAGCAAAAACGCTGTTTCACACTGGTTTTCTTTGAGGCCGTGATATCACTCGATGCGTGGCTCTCCCACGAAAGATATTAATCATGTAATAAATTTAAATTAACCTTTTATGTCATCTACAGGTGAAGAATATGCGAAGTTCCCAAAGCTGTTTCACCTTGACGAATATGAGAATTGTCTGAAACAAGTAGACGGGCTCTACTGTGTTGGCACTTTCCACCTGAAGCCCTTGCAGGAACCAGATCACATATATGAACTCATGGAGGTAAACGAATGCATACACACACACACGTTAGTTTGTTAAAATGTTTAATTCCTTTCACCGGTGCTTCGTTCCTCTTGGAGTAAGGAAACCTTGATACCAGCCTGTAAGGGCCCATCGGTTAAAAGCTAGTCAATCGAAGAACTATCCTCCTGGTCAAAGAATTCAAACTAGGGCGTTATCGCTCTTTTTCTAATAATATAGTAACTCACAATTGTCCTGGTGTAGACATCCGAAGCGGTTAGGGGCACCCCTGTGACGCTGTCTCCTGCGCATATCTTTGTACACTTCACCAGATAGTTTATAATCTACACGCGATCGCTACACTAAGTTTATACGATGGCCGTTCCGAACGGCTTCAAACTCGTTTATTTAGCCCGTCAAACCTCGATGGCCATTCAAGTACTCATCGAGAGCTAAATACCATGAATTTCAACAATTAAACCGTCACCGACCGCCGTTCTCAACTTGTTCTAGCAATATTCTGTTTTATAGCGGATATAGAAATACATAAAATCATCAGTGAAATTTTCAACCGTCTAGCTATTAGTATTAGTTCATGAAATGCGGCCTGGTGACCTGAATGGAGCCAGAGTTTTAGTAATAGAGTTAAATTTTTACTTTTTCGGTACGAAACCCTAGAAACGGTTCAAAAATGAAGAGCTTTATTTACTCGTATATACATAGTAACTAATCGATTGTGCATCAAATTGCATTATATTGTTCATTTCAGATAAGGATAAGTTAAACTATCATCATGATATATCATATACCTACTATACATAACACATACGGCTCTACATAACCGCTTCAACATAATTTTATGACTAGTTTAGAGTTTTTGCGGTTCCAATTTAAGATAGTTTTATTTTTATTAACTATAGTAATGATGTAAGAAAAGAAAACTTTAGTCTCGTTTTAATTTAAATTTGGTGTTTTAGCTAATCAATTTTTGAAACAATTAGCTTCACACGAAGATCGAAGCTTCACGAAGCGGTTACCTTCGCCACTGCAATTCAATTCTCAATTCAATTCAATTCTTTTTCACATCTGAAATTGTTTCACATCTGCCAGGCGTCCCGTGACGGCTCACTTTTTCACCATACGTTTGTTCAGTCTTTTAAATAAAAATTAAGATACCTAGCCTAGATGTTCTTATGAATATTGCCTTATACTCTATTTAACTGCCGTAATATTTTTTTTCGTAATGTACTGTAAAAAGTATATTAATGTTTACTGAATTACATATATTTTGACAGTTAACTGTCCCTGTACTGATAATTTTAAATAAAATAATTCTCCACAGGAATACTCGCGTGACGGTCACAACTTCAACCGAACGCTTATTCACCGCGGTGTGTGCGTGAGTTTCCGTTGCCCTTCACTATCACACATACGCAATGTGTCAGAGCGCTTCGAACGATGCGTGGCACTGGATCCGAACGAACGATCGTTCCAAAGGAAACTTACTCAGCTGAAATATTGCCGCTCTCATGCAAAAGATGACGCTGTCAATAATACGAACAATTCCATAGAAATGCCTCATAGAGTTTTTCTATATGTAGTACTAGGTCTTCTAGCGTTGAATGTGATTGGAACTGTATATGATAAAAAGAAAGGAGATAGTGCAAGTAAGTATTAAGTAGTATTTTATCAAACGGTGTTTAATAGCGATTAAAACTTATAACGGTATACTATTTATAACTAGTAACGCGAATCAGTTATAGACTGATTAAACTTTAAATAAATAAATAAATATTTTCGGATATTTGACACACAACGCCATCTAGTCCAAAACTAAGCAGAGCTTGTACTACGGGTAATAGACAACTGATATTAATATTTACTTATTTATAAGGTATACCTACTTTTAAACGAGAACAAAACTAAATGTATTAGATTTTTACACCCATCGTTAAACAAGTAAAAACCAGTGTTCAAATAAATGGAAAGGAGTTGGGCCTTGTGGACACCACCAAGGTTTTGGATATAACTCTTGACTCAAAACTGCAGTGGGGCCCACACATTGATGGATTATCGAATAGACTCAGCTCTGCAGCATACGCGGTTTATAAAATTCGTCAATTAACCGATGTAGAAACAGCTAGATTAGTATATTTTAGTTATTTTCATAGTGTAATGTCATATGGTATTTTGTTGTGGGGGAATGCTACCGATATTCAAAGTATCTTTGTGTTGCAGAAGAGGGCTATTCGTGCAATTTATAATCTTAGTTATAGGCAGTCACTGAGGAATACATTTAAAGAAATTGGTATCATGACAGTTGCATCTCAATTCATCTATGAAAATTTAGTTTACGTTAAGAAAAATATTGCCAAATTTAAGTCCTTAATAAAACAGAAGCTATGTGAAATGGCTTATTACACAGTTTTGGATTATTTAGATGACAAATTTGCTTGGGATTGACGATGCTCACTCCAGTATTTACCTGCGTATCTTGTGTGAAAGTGATAGACATTTATATTTTATTGTATGTTGTTTTTATACCAAGTAAATTCCTTTTGTGTATGTAAATGTGAGTATAGTCTAGGCTTGTAATATAAGTTCATATTTAGTATCTTTCTGGTGGTTTTGAGTGTTTCCCCGGCCTACCCAAATGTCCTGCTAGCGGTAGTGTCGCGCTTCGGGTCGTAACACGATGGCTGGGGCTCGTATGCCGTCTGTATGGACAGGCTGACTCAAAACTATGGCCCTTTCATCAAAAGGCCAACCCAGATCCTATACTGTACTCGCATAGATATTTTTGTTTGTTTTGTAATCAATGTTCTCGGACTAAAAAAAAAGGACACCTCTGTGTCTTTCGGCATTTCTTCCCAGAGTGAGTCGTAGGAAATGCCGGTCTCTTCTAGCTATAAAGTCCGACGTGTAAAAATATCTGAAAAGATTTACTTACAAATAAATATCATTTCATTTCATACCAACAGCTCTATCTAGTATGCATGCCCATTATAGGTACACACAGAATTCACCATATGAGATTACACCTAACAACACAGTGTTAAATTATTGTTACAAAAAACAAAATACTAAAGGAACCTAATACTACTTAATTATAAATTACAATACTCGGCGGGCCAACTGCCCAACGGTTGAGGTTGGGGTATTGTATATATGATAATCGGCGAGAGAACTTCTATTGCGCGATTCAAGATTGGTAGTTACTCCATGTTGTGCGTTACTTAGTAGTTCAGTGTATTTTTTTTCAAAGACAACTCCCCCAGTAGGAATCCTGTGTCGCTCTACAACTTTACGGGACTTTACAAACATACATGTAACGGACACAAAGAACACCCAGACTCAGAACAACAATTTGTGGATCACACAAAGTGTTGTCCTACGTGGGATTTGAACCCACGACACTTGGCGAAGTAGGAAACGGCGTGGTGACCGTTATACCACTAGGCCAAACGTGCAGTCAATCCGGTAGATGGCGCTGTAATGTGTTTTCTTATTGCGTTGTATGTGGAAGTCGCCAGTGTCGCCACACTGGTATATTCTCTAAAAATTCACGTCAGGGGTGCATTCAGACCTAGATTAGATTTGCAGGCGGTTTTGTTGGGACAGAAGTATGCGTCCCGTTAGATTACAATGTTATTGAGTCGTTTACTATTTTGTAAAGAAATACGAGATCGTGTATACGGCGACGGTTGCGAAGAAAATCCATGTTGCAATATTTTGAGCGGTTTTTATAGGGACAGCGATGCGTGATGTTTTGTGAAATGTAAGCAAGATGTCTATGAAAGGCTCTTTGCATACCTTCCCCTCTTTGTGAATGGACAACATAAAAAAGGTTACAGACAACACTACCATATTCTAATTTGCTGTGTACCAGGGCGTTATATAACACTGCACGTTTGGCCTAGTAGTTTAACGGTCACCACGCCGCTTCCCGTTTCATGTATGTTTGTAAAGTCCCCGGCGATACAGGATTTATTCCTAGTGCGGGAGTAGTCTTTTAAAAAAAAAAAAAAAACACTTCGTGTTTTTGAAAGCCTAAAGCCGAGCGAGTATTTCGTCTGATGAATCCGCACATTTGAACCGATATGTTGACAATTTCATTTATATGAGGCTATAGCTGAGGGCACTTTCCATTATAACACCCAGATCTCGTATTTCATTCACTGTTGACAATGTCGTATCGCAAAGCTTTTACAAGGTCAGAATAGATTTTTTCTTTCTAGAAAACCGTACATGATTGCATTTTTGAGCGCTAAAGGTAATATTACATAATTTAATAAAAAAAAATTGTAAATACACACAATAATATAGAAAACACCCAAACTCCGAAACAAATATTTGGAGATCATACAGACATTTGGTCCGACTCGGGCAACGAACTCGAGACCTCAAGCACGTCATATACGCTACCACTGTGCCACCGAGGCAGTTAAACTTAAACTTTACCATCAACCCACCTTCGGCTGCAACAATAAAATGATTCTTCCATTAATACACTGTAGATCGGCTACTGCTATAGCATCATCAGCAAATGATGACGAATTATTTTCCCAAACTTTTAATAGCCTAATTCTTTGTTTATCATAAATTAAATCTGTTGATTACATATTTCAGACAAATCAAAGGTATTGATGTCGTGGTCTATTTCATCTAATTGGCGGCAACTGGTCGGTCCCTATCCTGATGGAGACCCACGCTTAGCAGCATTGCTCCCCGTTGCTGGTTTTAGGTAATATCCACAACTTCATTTTTTTTATTACGAAGTACGACAAGGTGTTTAGTTTAGTCTATTTTGAAAGGTATTAATAGATTTAATTTATGATTACTGTATCCAAGTTTTATTAAGAACAAAAGCAAATTACTAACAGGACGACACGATCAAAGTGCCCTAGTCCCCTAACTAAAGCGCTTAACTTATTTGATAAGGCTTGTAAGAATACAAATAATGTGTTTTTCACGATGCAATATATTTTCAGGGTGATCATGATGATACTGGTGATATTAACGCACACTGTTTTGATCCAGAATTACACATACATGGCCAACCCATTGCTTGCGGAATACGTATGTAGATCGAAGCTCTATACAATTATTTTTATTGGTGACTAGCTGAACCCCGCGGTGTTAACCGCGGTACTACAACAACCACGGGCAACGCCGCGGGGTGAAGGTAATCTAAAAGAAGTAGCCTAAGTTACTCCTTATATCATCAGCTACCTATCACTGAAAGTCCTGTCAAAATCGTTCCAGCCGTTCCAGAGATTAGCCGGAACAAACAGACAGACAAAAATTTAAAAAAAAAGTTATTTTGGTTTATGTACCGTGTATCTATACTACTAATATTATAAACACGAAAGTTTGTAAGTATGGATGTTTGTTATTCTTTCACGCAAAAACTACTGAATGGATTTGAATGAAACTTTACAGTAATATAGCTTATACATCAGAATAACACATAGGCTACTATTTGCCGCGATAACCGACACACACGCGGGCGAAGCCGCTGGCAACTAGTACATACATATGTGTATTTAGTAAAGCGGTTATTTTAATATTACAAACAGACACTTCAATTTTATTTATTTGTAAAGATTGGTAAAATGTTACCATATGATACGTCATCGTAACTAAAAAAGCTCTTGACATGTTCTGCATTTCAGGCATCAAGTAAGTGGACAACGATGATGTTGAAAAATGGCACCTCCATGATGCAAATGCTGTTGATGATCTCTAGCTTCTTTTTGGCACACGAACTTCTGGATTTCAAGAAAATTACCATTGGAGTAATGCTAAGACAAATAGGGAAACGTATTTTCAGGTCAGCTGAATTTTTTTGTTGTAACAACACCTTAAAATCAATCAGAGTTATACGATAGTTTTTTTCAGCACTTATTAGGATTAGTAAAAATAATTTTCGAGGTGAATTAATGTTAAATTCATCAAATATAGACCATTATCACCAGAGTCGCCTTTATCTTTAAATACATGTTCTAAAATTTGCAATTTGGTTTTTAAGTTGTCAGAAAAATAATAATAATATGACCTTAATGTTTTTTGAGAATTATTCATAATTAGTAGGTACTTAACTAGAATTTTGAAAAAAAATCAAAGATTGCTTCAGGTGTCTCGTTTAAAATACCATTAGGATACCAAGCTATAAATAAGTTAGTCCTAAGTGATGTGGTTTCCTTGTCACCAGAATAATGCCTGTTTACGTTCTGGTGATTGGATTCGCTGCGACTTGGTGGCCGCTGATGAATGACGGTCCTCTCTGGCACTCTCTGGTTGGCGTCGAGTCCCAAATATGTCGCCGCAAATTTTGGAGTCATGTATTTTTTACTAACAATATATTTGATGCTAAACAAATTTGTTTAATACAAACTTGGTAAGTGAATTAATCATCATAACCCTAAAAATTTATCCGTATTTATTATATGTATAATGGTTTTAGTTTTTACTTTTTTTTACTGTGTTGCTTCGTCATAAAATTTCCTACCGATTAATTTGTACATACTCCGAAGATTTTAAACACATATTTTTGGACACACAATTTGATGTGGGCTTCTTGATGCACAATTACTATCATTACAGAAACTGCTCATCATTACTTACTGTATATTCCTTAATCATACTTGATTTATTCATATAACATACAGGTTTCTGGCAGTAGACATGCAGCTATATATTCTGGGATGTTTCGTCATTCTGGGTCTTAATCAAGTGAGGAGATGGGCTCTTCGACTGCTGGGAATCGGCTTTGTATTGTTCGGTACTCTAAACGCCATCTTAGCTTACATCTATCAATGGAGACCCTTAATGTTTGTGTCTGGGTCAGAGTAAGTAAATTTATTGATTTTATATCGAAATGTAGAAATATTATTTTTCGGTCGTTGCTCAATAAATTAAATGCCTAGAGGTAAATTTGTATATAACCCAAGGATTTGAGCTTTAATATAATAATAATAATGATTTGTTGTTTCCTTAAACCAAAATTTACAATTGAATATACACTAGGTCCCACACTAGGATTCCCTATGTCGTGGGGATTAGTATCTTCCATATAATTGAGAAACAAAAGAAATTAAACCGGGTACATGTGTGTGTGTATGTTAGTGTGTATGTGTGTGTGTAGGCGAGTGATAGGGTAGGTGCAGGTGAGTCTGTGAGTGAATGGGTGCATGTGTGTATTGTCGTTTATTGCAAGACTTGTACTATACTCCGAGTATCGTTATAGTTTTTGCCCTGTAACTACTGATATATTACTTTTTTACAAGTACTGCTATTCATATCAACCACTTTATTATTGATTTTGTATAATTTTGTGTATAGGTAAGGGCTAAGGACCTATAAATCTGAAACCCCTACGCGCGAAGGCAGTACATTCGATCTGTCCCATTTAATAGTTCTATTTATTAATGACAGATTGATAAGGTTTGGTTAGTATTAGCACTGATGGATGTGTCTGTGGTATTAGTCGGACATTATGTAATCTTTAAGATACGATTATATTTAGTAATCCTGGAAGATACAATCATGTAGAAAGCTATTTATAACTATGAAATGTTGATGCCTTCATATTTAATCTTATTTTCTAAGATAGAAGGAATGGAGATAGATTCTTCCAGAGATATTAACCGCATGCCAATATTGAAATATATGAACATATGAGGCAGCTGATAAAAAATTGGGTTTATAAACATCCCTGGTCATTCCATGTTCTAGGACCTTGCGAACCTTGTACTTAAACGAGCCATCATTTTATGAATTCTATACGAGTCCTCTTGGGAGCTTGTCCGCTATGATGGCTGGAATCTTCCTCGCATATCTATACTATCAGATGGAAAAGATGGGAGTCAGGCCTTACGACCACAAGGTAAATATTTTTAATATGTTTTATTTATTCGGTATACCTACATATTATTAGAAGATTAGGTCCGCTATAATATATACCAGAGTCTAATTTGCGTTGTCTAATTCTTGCGTTTGGGGATAGCAATGTAAGGGCAATGAAGAAAATGATTCTAGTTGATGAGTCTGTTTAGACTTTTATCGTTCTTTAGAAAATATTAAATGATAATCTAGTCAGGAATGAGGTAATCCGGCAGAGAACCAAGGTCATCGACATAGCCCAAAGGATTAGCAAGCTGAAGTGGCAGTGGGCTGGCCATATTAGCCGCAGAACTGATTACCGTTGGAGTAAACGGATTCTTGAGTGGAGACCGCGTCTCAGCAAACGTAGTTTAGGACGTCCACAGGGCAGGTTGAGTGATGATCTGCGCAAGACGGCTGGCAGGAGCTGGATGCGAGAAGCCGAGGATCGAACCAACTGGCGCGCAATTGGAGAGGCCTATGTCCAGCAGTGGACTGCGATAGGCTGATGATGATGATGAACCAAGTCAGTGTCAAGTATGATACACATCACAGCAACAGCATAAATATAATAGTCTACTGCTTATAATAGGTATCTCCTACGAAAGGAAGTTTTAACCTACTGTACCACACTACCCAGACTGGTTGGTTTTATGTATTCATTTTATTATTTAATATGGTATAGGGGGCAAACGAGAAGATGGATCGCCTGATGGTAAGCGATTACCACCGCCAATGGACACACGCAACACCAGAGGCATCACAAGAACGTTGCCGGCCTTTTAAAGAGGAGTACGTTTCAACAACCCTACAAATCTTAAAAACCATATATTAATTTAATTACTATGTCTCCCTATTCTTTGCATCTGAATGTTTTCCTGCTGTAGTTATTATTTCCTCTACCCATCCGTTTCTTAGATGACTCTTTTTCCCATTGTTCCTTACTATAGATGGACGATGGATGGACGATGGATAGACGAACGATGGACGAACGATGGATGGACGATGGATAAATGATGGACAGTAGATGCAATAATGCACCTACTGTTCATCGTTATTTAGTATACTCTCTTACTAATTTGACTAATCTGTACTTTCCAGTGGTTCTTCTACACGTGTCGGATGAGTATTCCTATGCTAATATTATGGCCAAACTGTGGGCACTTGTTACAATTGTTCACGTCCAGGGAATTCTGTGCTTTTTACATGGCCTTTGAAAGGCTAGTGACCTTAATATTAGCGGGTATGCTTTTATTAAGCTACTTTAGTGGAATCCTTAAGAAAAAGATAAGTACGTTTATTTTATACACGAAAGTTTCAGGCATAAATTATGCCAATGAAGTCAAGTAATTTTGAAAATTGTCGAATTACATGACTTACTGATTGTTTTTATTTTTTCAGAATCACACAAGGCCGATATTCCAACAAAAGGTACGAAGATATCTTGATTTCTTTTCCATCTAATACAAATTCCACCCAGATTCCTCATAAAACAAATTATTTTATATTTAGTTCAACTTAATTTCATGTTCGTACCTATTGAATCGTTGTGCTGCATTTTCTCAATTTTATTTAGGATCAGTGCAATGTCTAAGAGTGTAAAATATTTTGACTGGATTCTTGTAAGGCTGGTCGGCTGCTTGATGTCAAATTTCTTTTAGCTAGAAACGTTTCATATTATCATAAAGTAAAGGGAGCTCAAGATAAATTATTACCCCTATTACCAAATCCCACAGGGGCTAAGAGTAAGAAATAGGACAAGTCTTACTTTTCGAAACGAAATCGGGACTTCAGTAGCTTGGAGAGGCCAGATTTGAAAATATTCATATACGTCCTATAATTGACAGGGTAATTCACTGGCCATTTCGGCATATGTTAGCATTGTGAACATTTATTTTTAAAGGACCTTACCCAGTGGTCATGCGTTCGATAAATACTGTCACATCTATCTTCCAAGATCCCCTGAACACACCATAGTTAATAAGATGTATAGACAATCTACGTCAATCAAATGTTTTATTTTCTAAAAAAATTGTCCATTACTCACTATTAACCTCAGCTCGATCTTGAATCCAGGTTTTCTAAACCGCGTGTTCTATTGGCGCATCTGGTACCCCATGGGGCGATCATCACTCTCCGTCTTGATGTTACACTGGTGCGTCAACATGATATTCACCGCTTTCACACTACAACCAATCACCAGAAGTGGTTTAGGCATGGTAAGATCCTATTTACCAACTACCCGATACATAATTACAGGGACCAAATAATATTTCACCGTTAATTTGATACCCTTTATTTCCAGACAGCAGATGCCATCACAACAACATTTGTCACCTACCTGCTAGCTTTGCTGGTGACTCTGTTAGTTGAAATACCCTTCAGTACATTTTATTCAGCATTAACCTCACGACAAAAACAAGAATAGAATACACAACTCAATAATCATTACTATAGATATATACGTCGGAACTTTTATGTCACACAATAGAAAATGAGTAAGAAATAAGATGTGGGTGGTGAAGTTACGAGCAAACGCTCTTAAAATAAGGTTACAAAAACATGTGCCCACAGCTTCATACTCGCACATACATAGTTAGTTTCTTCAGGATCGTAGCTAGATGAGAAAACAATAACTATGATGAATTGCGAGAAACTGACGTATCTTAAAAAAGTTAGGGCTACAGAGTGTCCAAGCTAAGGACATCGTTTCATCTGTAAGTCCTAAATCTTTTATTTTTAATTAATTTTGATAAAGAGTATGATCTAAGTTACAAAATTGCGTATCATATTTGAATAGTTATAGAAGGATTCGGAATAAAACAGTGAATTTTGAAGTAATGAGGGAACAAAAAACTATTAGAAATTATTTGGAAAGTTGCAATGCTAAATAGATCATATTGGTATACAAGAGACGTCAACGTTTTGTCTATATAAATATTGGTAATATAAAACATAATATTTTATATTCTATAAATAAAATGTATAGAATGTACAAGTATGAGAATTGAAAACATAGTTGCAAATATATTCAAAATAAGGAAAATAGGACGGTGGAGATGTGGTGCCCAAACTTGAGCAATATCTCAATCCCTGAGCATCAAATGACCGAACACCTGTTTTACTTAGGTTAACTATGGGTGATAGATTAAGGTTGTTAGTAACAATAAATATTAAGTATGTTATAATTGGAATAAAAGTTTACAGTACTTGTATTTATTTATTTTGCGTTCTTCCTTATTATCATCGACATTAACAGCCTTGATAGTCTACATATTCATTTTTTTATTTTTATTTTAATAGACAACTCCCGCACTAGGAATAAATCCTGTGTCGCGGTGGACTTTACAAACATGCATGAAACGGATACAAAGAACACCCAGACTCAGACCAACAATTTGTGGATCACACAAAGTGTTGTCCTACGTGGGATTTGAACCCACGACACTTGGCTAAGTAGGAAACAGCGTGGTGACCGTAAAACCACTAGGCCAAACGTACAGTCAAATATTTATAATATTATTGTGATCAGATCACGATATTATGCCATATTTATTTTTTATTATATGAAAGCACATTGTAATACTAATAAATTAAATTAAAAAGCTTTTTAAACACAAGCTTTTACTGGAATGCCTCGAGACAAATCAAACGAGTCCAAACTCGATGATGTTTCTTTACAGAGTTCCTATGGCCACCTTCCAGCTCCAGCCTCAGATTAGCTCAGAGGTAGTAGAGCCACGCTGATTTCAGCACGAACGGGCCGGCTCGACCGGGGCGGTACTACCCTCGCACAGAAAATCAACGTAAAATGACAGCGTTCGTGCTGTCGTGTTTCGTTGGTGAGTGCGAGACCGGGGGCCCAATTAGTCTAGTCAACAAGTTTCATACTTGTTGACTGGACTAAAAGATGCAGTAGCATCACTAGGCCGCCATAGTGTGGGTCGCCATACTGCACTGTCTGCATTCGCAATGATTATGGTGACCACCACTCTTGGATTCTGCTTATGTTTTCCATCAGGCAGAGCAGAGTCATTTTGGCGGGCCAAACATAAAAAAAAAGCTCCATTTCATTATAATATTGTATTGTCACGCTGTATACATATGCTTGCAAAATTTCAGCAAAATCGGTTGAAGATATCTGCTTCAAAAATGAGTTGCAAGATTCCCCCCGAATATACAAGCATACATAAATACATTGCTGGTAAATAAAAAGCTTGTAAAAACAACAATGCCTCAATAGAAAATACTAACAGACAAATATAAAGCTAGTCCGCACACTTGTTTTCTACATTTTCCTATGGTGCAGAGACATGGACGCCAAAGAAAACCGATTGACAGAAAATTTACACATTCGATAATACTGGCGCAGGTTATTGAGGATACCTTGGACAGCCCATCTCTGTGTTAAAGGAACTCAACATCCATAAACCTCAACGCCTGTTCTCAATCTGTTTGCAGCATATAGTGCGGTATTTTGGGCACATCGCAAGAAAGAAGGCCAATTAACTGGAACGGCTAATGGTAACGGGGAAGTTGGAAGGGAAAGACCTAGAGGTCAGAGTTCAAAGTGCTGGATAGATCAGATATTCGACCAACTGGATAAACCCATTACCACCACCACCACGACAGATGGAGACGCACAGTAGATCAGCTTTATCAGAGTCACGATCCTCAGCAATGAGGGAACGTTTAAGAAGAAGAGAATTTTACTTTGGAGGTAATATTCTAATAATTATAGAAGTGGTATCTAATTACTCTTTTTTTGAAGTGAAAACTTCTTTAGCCGCGTTGAGCACTTTTTGGTAGGGGGAAATCTTATGAGTTCGCGTCACCAACATGCTGACGTCACAAAACTTCTGTGGCCGCGTTGAGCACTTTTTGGTAGGGGAAAATCTTATGAGTTCGCGTCACCGCGTCACCAACATGCTGACGTCACAAAACTTCTGTGGCCGCGTTGAGCACTTTATGGTAGGGGAAAATCTTATGAGTTCGCGTCACTGCGTCACCAACATGCTGACCTCACAAAACTTCTGTGGCCGCGTTGAGCACTTTTTGGTAGGGGAAAATCTTATGAGTTCGCGTCACTGCGTCACTAACATGCTGACGTCACAAAACTTCTGTGGCCGCGTTGAACACTTTTTGGTAGGGGAAAATCTTATAAGTTCGCGTCACCGCGTCACCGACATGATGATTTAATTTAAACATTAGGAAATTTCTAATTTTACACATTAATTTTACAAAAAACATTCTAAGTTATAAGTTTTCACTTCTATGGGCAGTCCTTATGACTGCCAATTTTTTTTATTGGTAGGGCAAATAATCAGACTGCACCCATGATGGAAATTCTATTACCTATTGAAAGTACTGTATTGAATAGAAATTAAAGCTGGTTCTTAAACAATTTAACAGCTATGAACAAAAGCCAAATAATACACCTTAGAAACCTAAAAATAGACCATACCAATGCAAGTTAACAATAGTGTATCAGTGCAGTTACTATTCGCATTTAAATTGTCTTGTCTTTAAATAAATATAAAACCATACAATGTATAATAGTGAAAAGCATTACGGGCATACAAGTAATAGTATCAAAACACTTGAAATAAATGAAATATGTTTGTTCATCAAGGATAACAATTTGTATGGTATAACGTATAATGCAACTTGAAATAACATATTCCACGTATTTGTTGTCTGTTTGTTCATAAACATTCATATTTCGTGAATCCTGTCTCCGATTTAACCTGTGCATGTGAGAAAATAGCAGAAAGCTAATACTTAAAACAATATTTAAAGAATATATAAACTGCCTTTTACCTCCAACTCCTTTTAATCCACTCTCTACTGCTTAAGACTGCTTGCTATAATAGTAATAGTTTTAATAAATCGAGTGACGCATGCGCTGTATTCAAACGAATGAGCGTGACCTTTAATAGGATATAAACAGTGAGAGGAATAAAAGGCAAAAGATGTAAAAGTAATAGCTTAAGAGATATTATTACTCACGATTAATCTGTTTAATGGATGGTCGACAAGATTGAGAACAAATGGACCCACCTCAATAGCAAGCTCTAACTACATGAGAAAGTGAGAGTATGCAAAAACATAACCCTGTGTTTATGGTACAGTTATTACAAAAGTTTTTGAAGTGATAACTTCTTATGGGAGGGTAAACCGCTTCGTTACGCAACGCGTTACAGCGCCAGTCTGTCTGGCATCCCTTTCTCTCACGCATACGACAGCGGTAGGCAGACTCCAACTCTCTCACTCTAACCCACAGCTCTAGCCAAAAATAGTTCAACTTAGATTAGTTTATAACTTATAAGTTATTACTTCTGTCGGGCGTCGCAAGACGCACACGTTTACTATAAATATATAAAAAATGCATAATACCTAAAACTATTGTATTTCAAAAGTACTATGATCATTAACAAAACCTTGATTAACAGTGTCCTCATTATGAAAAGGCACAGACTTGCATTCAAGAAACTAAACGCTAAAATGAAATGCCTTCAATATTTATTATGGATTCTAGCAGACAAATCCACGGGTACATCAGATAGTTCTAAACAAAGAAATAAAGTATAAAAATCACGGACATTAAGAATAAGTATTCATAATTTGTTAGACCTGATAAATTCAAGATGGGAGCTCCAACAGCAATTTTCGTTTTGGTAAGTTAGTCAACGATATTCATTTTTGAGCGAAATTCTATGTTATTAAGGAAGGTAGTGCGTAAAACAGATTTAAGCACTCACTTGTAAGCTGTCCAACTGAGTCCTGGTGAAGGAGAGGGGTGGCAACCCTCGATTTTTGACCGAAATCAAATAACCAAATTGGCCCTGGCATCGCCGAAAAATAAAAAATAAACCAACTCTGTGGCGCAATATTTTTGTACGGCATCGGTTCCATACTATTTCAATACCTCTTCTAATCCATTATTAAGGAACTCCATACAAAAATCATGTGACAAGGGAGAAAAATCGAGGGTTGCTACCTCCTCCCCTTCACCTGTGCTCAGTTGGACAGCTTACAAGTGACGGCATAGTGCTGAATGTTATTGTTTTATGCCCCTGTATTATTATGTCACCGATACTACTCTCAACTCGTATATTGGCGGTATGTCCACCACAACCAAATGATATGGCCCTGGTGCTTTTGTTTGTATTCCCCTTTTTAAAATTGGGCTATACTCGATGTTGTCTTGCTATAAAGGACATTGTTTTTTCTGTATTATTAAGCCCCAAATACCTACCTAAAGGAAGTTGAATTGGCCAAATTTGTGGCACCCAAAAAGCAGGAAAAATTCCCATGTCTTTCTAATGAAATTTTTAATATTTTGCCGGTAAATATTTAATATTTTTTTTAAATACGTATATAATGTGAACTAAGGGATTATTTCGATGCTTCAGGTCTTTCCGTATGTAGGCACTAATAAATTGGATGGTAGAGGTAAAATAACAAAAATGTATTAAGTTTATTGGTCTGGCCTTGTATTTATTTGCTCGATCCTATGTTTTCCAATTCCATAAGCATATATTCATTATTACATTATAATAATGAACATGTATCTCTATGTCTAGATACTTCTAACACATAATATCACTGTGTTGCATGCTGTTGCATGCAATGAACAATGATATTTATATTAAACCATTCAATACAATACAATACATTTATTTGCATGAATATGGTAGGTACAAGTTCTTTAAACATACATTATCAATCACAGCATATTCGGCCACATGTGGCGTACAAATTTTAAAACAAAAAAATAAAAATCCATATTGACTAAACTTAGAGGCTATCATCTAAAAAGTCATTAATATCATAATACCATTTCTCAGAGAGTAGTTTCTTTAGGTTCTTCTTAAAATTACTTATATCAAGCTGTATTTAAGCCGGAACCATAAAATAGAGTTATCGAGTTGAATTTTAATTTGATTTTCTGATAATTCTGCAGTGACCCCATGACATTTCACTTCTCTTAACGCTACTCAGAAACGAATATAAGGAGTGTTTACAAAACTGGAAATTAGTCTTTGGTCACGCAATCACTAACGAAGCGACAGAATGAACGCTGTCATTTTAGATTGGTTCATGATAAAATCAGTTTAGCTCTACTATCTTGAATACTTGCTTCCCTTAGGATAGTCTTGTATATCTCAGTATTAGTATTGCATATTATTTTATTTGGTTTTGTAACCATTTGTATATTTTTTTAAGTATTATTACTATGACTGACATGAATGACGACAGACAAAAATCATTCTACTTTAATAATTTAACTATTCTTTTTATTTGGTTATTAGGTATCAGTGATGTTCCTATCGACTTCAATGAATGGCGTACAAGGTTCTGGTATCGTCCCTAAGCTTCTTGATGCCCTTTTAGGTAGCGGGGAATCTTCTACACAACCACCAAAAAATCCTTCACCCAACAAACCTGAGCCATGCCATAGATGCCACAGAACGCAGAACCCACCACGTGAGCCACCTCAATCTGCAGACCCGCCAAATCCACACAACAACGAGAAGACCACGGCCATTGCACAAGCGAATGCCGAAGTGAATACATGTTAAGGTGGTGATGATATAAAGAAACCTTGATCAGTTATGAACAGTAACATTTATTAATAATACAATCATTGTTCTAACAAAATAACTAAAAGTTGAATACTTAAACGGTAAACTGCTCAAAAGTTGCAGCTCCCTGGTCGATATACACACTGACTCGCTTTACGAATTCCGTAAAACCACACTAAAAGCCTTATATGAGGTACTTTATTTGAGTGTCATCTGTTTTTAATAATACTTGTATTGTATTTTAGCATAAAATTATGATAATATTGTTGTTTATTGTACACGTGGTGCTTACCTATGATTATGTAATGTAACACTATGCCACTTCATGCCACTATGCAACTTTTAAACAGTGTATACAATTGTTGGTGACCCTAGTAAATAAATAGTTGCAAACGTTATACAAATTATAAACTTCATGGTTCTATTCTCTAAAATTGACTTTTTATCCCATTGATAACATAAATAACATATTATAAAAGAATTCAATTCATTCTGAAAATCATTAATAACAAAGCTATATATCCATTTAAAAACTGCAAACAATAATAATTCATAGACACGCACACGCAAAATTATCAAAATTTATTATGTTAGTATGTTTCAAGGTTTATAAGTATGTTCCACTTGTAAATTTTGAAAAAATATTGTATCATTGTGGGGAAGGTGATTCCCGACATATAGCTTACGTTAGTTTGGTAATCAGGGCTTGAACTTGATTTGTATGCATCCTTTGTTACAATTAAGAATTATTGTTAAAATGAATAATTAAATTATACTTAAAATTTGTCTGTGGCGTTATTAGTAATATAGGAATCGTGACCTGTGCGACGTGATTTGATTTCTCCAGTAATGACATAAATTCAGAGCAATGATCGTAATTGACAGATATATCCCGAGAACATAATTATTAGTGCCAAAAGTATGTTACGTTTGTCACTAATGTTTTGAGCGTTGCACATTGGAATTGTGATATTTCTCAAAGAGACCTCTCTCGAAGTCAGGTAACCTGAATAATAGAATAGTAAAGTTGATTTGCCCAAATCACTTACCCTGACTAAATGATTCACCAATGCAGAGCCTACGTCGCTGAGGCTACAAACTTCATCTGATGTTACATTTTATATTGTTAGCACCAACTGATTTCTTTTTTCTAAATTTCCCCTATAAAAAATAAGGAATGAATGGTTGTATGAATGTTAATCATTTTCAAAGTCCGAAACATGAAATAAGAAATAATAATCAATTTTAATTGAAGAAAAAGTGTAGCAGAAGTCTCTCCGTTTAAAAACTGACATTCAGGTAAAACCTGAAGCTTGTAGGCAAGCAGGGAGAAGAAAAAAGTTAGGGATTGAAATAGGCATTTATCCTTAGACATCCTTCAATAAATAAATAAACGTACGGGGATTAATTCGGAATGAATAAAACATGGAACGTAAGACGAAAAGTGAGAAACCTATTATTGAGTCTACTTTAAAACATCCAAGATTACAAATGTCTGTAAAATAGATACAGGTAGCTCACGCCAAACTTTAACTAACAAAATATCAGATTTACGAGTTCTAAGTATGTAACAGGTATTATAAAAAGTTTTCGACCTTAAAGAGACTGTAAAAAATTAAGTAATATCTTGTATCTTCAACTGTAGGTCGGAAACTTTCCAATTAACCCACGTTGTAAGAGACCTATCATACTCTCACTAAAGTTATTCCTGTAGACATTAACACCCAGGTGGCTTTATTACTACAGGTGTGAGTGTATTGTGATTACAATGACGATGATTTATAAGTTTGTGAGCAAATAGAATCAAAAGAACAAATACAACAAATAGTTTAACAGATCTTTAGTTCGAATTCAATATGTATTTAATTCATTTGCAACGTGGCTGCAGTACTCAATGCAAGATTAAAACAGCTGATATCGAAATGACTATTAATTAACCGACTTCCAAAAAGAAGGAGGTTCTATGTTCCACTGTAAGTATTTTTTTTATGTATGTTCACCGATTACTCCGTCAGTTGTGGACCGATTTTGAAATTTTTTTTTGTATTCGAAAACCCTTTCGAATACAAAAAAAAATTTCAAAATGCTCCCGAGGTGGTCCCATTGCCACGATATCAGGATGTGATGAACGGATCCCAGGGAAATCGAGAGAAACCCTCAATTTTTATAGGCACATACTATGTTTTTCGTATATTTTCTGAAGTTACACCGGTATTTGCGTCTGGTAGTCATCATTTTATAATGATGAGCTGATGATGTAAGGCACAAATCCTTAACGGTTAGGAGTTGGAGGATAAGGTTACCTTTAGTCGTATTCTTTCAAATTATTGAGGTAAGCTGATGATGGAAGGTGGAAGGTACAACTCCTCAATGGTTAGGAGTTGGAGGATAATTCTTTCAATTTCATACGTATCTAAAGACTTTCAGTCGTATACTTTCAAGTTATTTAGGTGAGCTGATGATAGAAGGTTAAACTTCTTCAACAGTTAGGGATTAGAGGATGATTTTAATATGACACGTACGTATAGACCTTAATTTGTATTCTTGATGATGAAATTTGATGAAATAGTTCAACTTACTACTTACCTACGATTGTTTGCACTAAAAACTGAAAAATGAAAACTCTTTATAAAAAAAAAACCGACTTCTAAAAAACATCCAGCGAAAACTCTCTGCCAAAAAAACACTTAAAAGCGTAAAATAAACTGGTTCTTCATAAATTACCTATACCTAATTTTTTATTCATTTAAATAGCAGTATTATAATGTGAATAAAGAATTAGGCATAGGTAATTTATGAAGAACCAGTTCATTTTACGCTTTTAAGTGTTTTTTTGGCAGAGAGTTTTCGTTGGATGTTTTTTGGAAGTCGTTTTTTTTTTCGATAGTTGGTATTTGTTTGGTCAATGCGGTAAGTTAAATGTTTGCAAGCTTCCAGGATATTGAGATCTTGATCTTTCTTTCAAAGAGTGTCGATAGAGGTAGATAACAACAAGATTGATCTACTCTTTTTAAAATTTGGTTTCGAATCCTGTAAATGCAGATAGAATCAGGAAAAGGATTTCTTGCGATCCATCATCTCGACAGCCGTATTCTTGGACCATCCTAAAAATGTAACAGTAAGGTTATTTTTTACATTATTATTAAAAGTGTAGATGAAATTTTGATGTAAACTTTCAATACGCACAGGTATCTATGTGTGTTAGGCACGAATTTTTTAGATGTGTTGTTGTTTTGATTTCAATTTCTCCCAAGTTAATAAGTATGTAATTAACACGATCATTCGTTCTGTGTCTGAGTGAAGTTTATCTTAAACATGTGTGTATTTAGAAATATTTAGGTACGTTAATTTGCAATCTGGTAACCATAGTATAGGCTCTGGCTAATTTGGGATCAGAAGGCGAGAGCTGTTGCTGCTGCAGCTGTGCTAGACGTGTAAGGTTATTATGTGTTGACGTTTGTACAGAAAAACACAATTTTGAACTGGTGTTTGGATGACTCATTTTATATTAACTTGGCGATGATGTTTGCGATCAGACCTGCTTTTATCCTGTGCCGTTCTGTGGAAATATACTAAATATACTATTTTAACTTATCACTTACATTGTAACAAACAACTGTCATAGTGAAAAACACTTGGCTTTTATGTACAAAAACAATTGGTTATTAACTCATTGTACAAATAAATACAAGCTTTATTTGTATAGTTTGTGAAACGTACGTAAGTACTGTAGTGCAGTACATAACTATGTAATATATTTCTTGTCAGTGTGTCTGTGTCTAGCAAACTCGTTACCAAACTAAACGCTGGCTACACATTCGACTAACTGCTGTAGTATTGTTTGCAATACTACAGCAGTTAGTCGAATGTGTATGTGTACACTTGTATTCGGAACTTATGAATAACTAAACGAAAGTGAATCTTTGCGTGAATTTAAATCACATTAATCCTAATATAACAAATGCGAATGTAAGTTTGTTTCTTACGCTTTTAGGCCTGAATCACTAAATTAATCACTAAATTAAAATTAAAAAATTCTTCCACTTTTTTATATAAATAGCTGACAAAATGCTGGTATCCAAGAGTGGTGGTCGCCATACAATAATGGAAAGCTTCATTATTAGCGATTAGAACCTACACACACGCCGCTGCCACTGCCCAAAGTTACTATATTAAAAAGGTGAAAATTTGAGTGTGTTTATTATTTCTTGACGTTTAAATAGCTAGACAAGTTTTGACCAAATTTGGTTAGATCGTAGCTGATACTCCGAGTTAGCATTTAAGCTAATTTTTATCCTGTAAATATAGTGTTCCCGTGGAATGAGCAAGGAATTGAAACGCATTTGCTACTCTGGCGTGTAATACCGCGCTGCGAAACTAGTGTATTATAATATAGTTGTAGACAAAACGAATGGCGGAATAATAATTTTATATAAACATGTACGATATATAAAAGGAGAAAGTTTAATGAGTTTTTTCTTCTTCACCCGATATTGATTAAGCGAAGATGGGGACATCGGTGAAGATATTAATTTTGGTAAGTGTTAGTGTTTTACAATTTTTCTTATCTACACTAATATTATAAAGACGCTAATCTCAGGAAGGACTGATCCGATTTGGAAAAATATATCAGTGGTAGTAAAATATCAGTATAAATAGTAAATATATCAGTATAACCCAGTCATCGCGGAAGGTTATCCATACCAATATGTTAAATTCGATAGTAACTCTGTATGTTTGTTAAGCTTTCATGGCTGCACCGATTTTAATGATATTTGACATGGCGTTACTTTGATTCTTGTTGAAGGACATAGGCTTCTATTTACCGAAATAACCGTAAGCGGAGGCGCGGGCTAAGGCTAGTATGCTATATAGCACCATGATACGACCAAAGCTATTGCAAAAACGAGGTAAATTATTCATTTTGGGAGCTTCCATTCTGCGAGCTGTGTAAACGGTTTATTTTTCACAAAAACAATGTATGAAAGAATTCTTTTCCTTTAAAAGTTCTAAAATAGTCCGTAACAGAATTTCTCTCTTTTAGAGTTATCTCACTACAACCATTTGTAAAGGACGGTGCTCCATAGGTGAAGATTGTATGAAAGAAGACGCAGTGGCGGACTAAGGGGGGCGGAGGGGGCGGTCCACCCCGGGCCTCCGGTCCTGGGGGGCCTCCAAATGGCTGCAAGTTCCCTTAATCAAATCGTAAATAATCTTTTGAAAACATAAGAGGAAGTTTTGGGTTGGAGGCCCCGTATACAAATAATTAGGTACAGGCTGTACCGGTAGTTTACATTTTTTTCAAAATAAAATTACTTTTACTGCCTTATCTTTCTAATGTTCAGCTTCGTAGTTTTTTACTTTCATCAACTTTAAAATACTATGCCCATCTATATTGTATACGCGGTACTAATATTATTTTATAGTGAATCGGTCGGGGAGTTAGCCCGTCTTAGCGGAGAATCCCTGAACGAATGAACGAAGTGTATTTTTTACTCTGGTAGTTCTCGTACGCCTGAATATGTACGTCGAATAAGCACACACCCTTTTTTCAAATTAAAATAATTTTGTAAACGTTTAGTATTATATTGTAATAGTGTTCAGTTATTTCTCAGTGTGATTTTTTTGTGGTTTATGGAGAAAGAAAAATAGGAAGACGGATTTCTGGTCCCTCCCGTAGTGAAAATTTTCTACCAATTTTTAGGGTTCCGTAGTCAACAAGGAACCCTCACAGTTTCTCGATGTTCGTCTAGACAGACGAACATGGACATCTTAAATGGACAGATTAAAAAATATCGGTTCTAGAAAGTTGTAATTTGGCATGGGTTTAATACACATTAATTACGCCGCTGACAGTGTTGAAATAAAAAGTTGCAAAAAAACTAATTTTTAGAGTACCTCCTCTACACGTAAAGTAGAGATAGTGTTTTTTTTAGTTGCATCTCCCATAGAGTGGGATGTCGTTGGATAGGTCTATCAAAATATTAGGGGTTTGGAAATAATGTTTTTCAATTTGGTGAACCGTTCGTGACTTATTAAGCTTTATAGTGACACTTTGCGTTATTAGAGTCAAGTGAACAGGCCAAAGAACTTGCTGGATTTTTATCCAAATTCCTATTATATATAGGAAAGAAAGATGCCGTTTGCGAAGAAATTAATCAAACTGCTGAATCGGTCTCCAACATTCAAATAAATTATGTCGATATAACAAGTATAGGTGAAATGTCTTGTGATACTAACAAAAACCGGTGGTGAATTTACCACTAGGCTGAGTAGGCGCCTAGGGCGTCAAATTTTAGGGGTGGCAGAATTGGGCCAAAATTGATCGCCGCGAAGCGGCGAGTGTCGTCACAGCACTTCTAGGCGAGGTGTAAACCTTATTTTTGGCGTGGCGAGATTATTGGAGTGGCGAGATTTCTGGCGGGGCGACGCTCGCCGCGAAGCGCTGATCTTCGCCACTGCAATTCAATTCTTTTTTACATCTGCAATTGTTTCACATCTGCCAGGCGTCCCGTGATGGCTCACTTTTTGATGTGAAAGATCTATAGGCGAGGGGTAAACCTGATTTTTGGCGTGGAGATATTTTTGGAGTGGCAACGCTCTCGAACTCACGAGTCACTTTCTGGATTTTAAAATTATTGCAGTAGCTGTAGATTAAAAGTAATAATTTTTAATTTTAACTATCTTTTAATCACCTCTCAGGGCGGCATGAGGCCCTGAAATCAATGACTCTGCTTTCTGGTTCGTCAACGGCTGATTGTGTCTGAGTGGCAATCTTCTTTCCGAACCCTCTTCGCCACTTCCTTTCCCGAGATGACATCTTAGCAGAAGGTTCTAATGACTGCAAGGAGGACCCTACGCTGTTTTTTTTTTTTATGTTTGGCCCGCCAAAATGACTCTACTCTGCCTGATGGAAAGCATAAGCAGAATCCAAGAGTGTCACCATACTCATTGTGAATGCAGAGAATGCAGTATGGAGACCCACACTATGGCGGCCTAGTGATGCTGCTGCATCTTTTAGTCTAGTCAACAAGTATGGTACTTGTTGACTAGACTAATTGGGCCTCCTATGTCTATGTCTAAACTGGGCAAGTTACATAAGTCCTCCCTACAATCACAGTAAAAGTAAACTCGATTGTTCTGGGGCAACGCGCACGGCTCTCTGAGAATGCCATTATGCTCGACCTTTTTTATGCGGTTAGAGCCACAGTCAAGACCAGTGTTCCAGCGACCAGTTTTGGATCAAATCATCGGAAACACTCATCAAAGAACCATTTTTCGTTAAGGATTAGACACAGATACTTGGTTTAGGCCTGAACCAGTACGAGGATCGAGTTAATCAAGATTAAGTCACCAGGGAGTGAGCAACGACAGAGCCCATAAAATAAGAGGACCTCTGTGTTATACTTACGTTACGGGTGTCAAAGTTCAGCGCCTACCAGTGCGGTACCTCTGGCAGACAGGTGCGAACGCTTTTTGGAAGATCGACACTAACTAAAGTGTCAGCGCAGCCAGTTCAGCCCAAGCAGGAGTGCTTCTCGAGGTCTGCATTGCACGACATCATCATTCATTCATCAACAACCCATAACGTCCCTCTGCTGGGCTCGGGTCTCCTCTCAGGAGAGAGTTAAGGCCAGTAAATGCACGACATTATTCATTCATTTCCTCCTAGCGACGAGTGCAGTGCGAGAGAGGAAAAAGTACCGTACTGCCGTTCGGGAGGATGGGCCCGAGTAGAAGCACAGCACCCCCTCGTACCGACTGACGCAGATGATGTCCAGAAAACATACTTTGGAGATCACGTCCGGCACGATATAATATAAATTCTGTCACATGTTTTTTTTTAAAAACGTATTTCATTTTCCTAACTGTTCATGAAAGTCTAATTCAAACGTTAATTATAAAATATAAATCAATTAACATAAATACATACCACTGACGAATATATTGTGTCATTGTACATACTGAATGGAACACACGCAATGTGAAATTAATAAAAATCTTTCTCATCAACTCATTCAACTTTGCCGCCCCGGGCCTCTGACGGGGTTAGTCAGCCTCTGAAGACGACTTTTGTGTGTCAGAATAAATAATTTTCTTTCTTTCTTTCTTTTGAATGGACTGTATTTAATTTGCTGGTTTTACAGTAATAGATTTCTAGAAGACAACTTGCAAGGTTCACAAAACAATTTGTAGTTTCTTTAAAATAATTACGAAGTAGGTAGGTTTGAATCACACGGCGATGTTCGTGATTACTCGTGTCCGCCTCGGTCGCCCGCGCTATTGTATGTTCTGTCCACCATTTTTGTGGTAAACTTTGTTCGCGCTGATATAACGTCAATAAGAGATTCAGATGAAGTTGCGTTTGTCAGCTATTTTTTACAATATAACACAGTTCAACAGATTAAAATGGACGATTTAGTTTTAAGTTTATCTAAAATTGTATATGAAAGACTTGTCACTTATAATGTTCGTAGTTATTTGGCTGATAATTTTAAAATACTCTATCAGGCAATTTATCAACGGGTGGCAAAACTGATCCTGGGTATTTTTCACTCATAAACGGCAAATAACAATGGTTGACGTCAGTATTGTTATTTCATGCAAGTTTTGACTGAACATATTGATTATTTGATTTTACAAGAAGAACTAGAAATTGAAGACAGCTTAAAAATAATAATGTTAACTCTATTTAGGGTTCCATACCTCAAAAGGAAAAAACGGAATCCTTATAGGATCACCTTGTTGTCCGTCTGTCAATCAAGAACCTCTTTCTCAGAAACGCGTGTAGGTATCAAGCTGAAATTCATATCAAATGCTCAAGTCTACTGTTCCTTGGGATATAATATGGTTTATACAGAACCCTCGGTGCGCGAGTCCGACACACTGTGGACGGTTTTTTTTTTATAATTTTTTTTTCCAGGTAACATTATTCACCCTATCATGTGGGCCACAGGGTGTGTGCTCGGGTCTTTTTGAAGAGCTGATAAAGGACATGAATGAAATTCATGAAAAAAAACACAGAATAAAAAATACACTGCCTATCACAGGATGGTATCTTCATTATCTATTTAATCTTCCACCACAAAATCCAAATGTGAATAACACTGATGCAGCATCGCCAATACCATCAAATCCTGAAGCCAATAATCCTGATGATACACCGCTATCGCCACCAAGTCGAGACGTAAACGAGCCCGATCTATCTCCGAAGTCAGATACCAATAAAAATGATACACCACAAAATCCAGTTGTGAATAACACTGATGCAGCACCGCCAATACCATCAAATCCCAAAGTCAATAATCCTGATGATGCAGCGCTACCGCCACCAAGTCGAGACAATAATGACGCCGATCTATTACCGAAGTCAGATATCAATAATCCCGATTTACAACCAAATCCAGATTTCAATAACCCCGATCCACCATCAAATCCAGTAATCAACAACCCTGATGCAGCACCGACAGTACGATCAAATTCTAAAGATAAACCGCTACCGCCACGAACTCAAAACGTTAACGACCCCGATCTATCACCGAAGTCAGATAACAATAAAAATGATCGACCACAAAATCCAGATGTGAATAACACTGATGCAGCACCGCCAGTACCATCAAATCCTGCAGTCAACAATCCTAATGATGCAGCGCTACCGCCACCAAGTCGAGACGAAAACGACCCCGATCTATCACCGAAGTCCTATATCAATAACCCCGATTTACAACCAAATCCAGATTTCAATAACCCGGATCCACCAACAAATCCAGTAATCAATAACCTTGATGTAGCACCGACAGTACCATCAAATTCTAAAGATGCACAGCTACCCCCACCAAATCAAGACGTAAACAACCTCGATCTATCACCGAAGTCAGATATCAATGAAACCAATCCATATGTGAATAACACTGATGCAGCACCGCCAAAGCCATCAAATCTCGAAGTCAAAAATCCTGATGATGCAGCGCTACCGCCGCCAAGTCGAGACGAAAACGACGCCGATCTATTACCGAAGTCAGATATCAATAATCCCGATTTACAACCAAACCCAGATTTCAATAACCCCGATCCACCATCAAATCCAGTAATCAATAACCCTGATGCATCACCGACAGTACTATCAAATTCTAAAGATGCACAGCTACCACCACCAAGTCAAGACGTAAACAACCTCGATCTATCACCGAAGTCAGATATCAATGAAACCAATCCACCACAAAATCCGAATATGAATAACACTGATGCAGCACAGCCAGTACCATCAAATCTCGAAGTCAAAAATCCTGATGATGCAGCGCTACCGCCACCAAGTCGAGACAAAAACGACGCCGATCTATTACCGAAGTCAGATATCAATAATCCCGATTTACAACCAAATCCAGATTTCAATAACCCCGATCCACCATCAAATTCAGTAATCAATAACCCTGATGCAGCACCGACAGTACCATCAAATTCTAAAGATGCACAGCTACCGCCACCAAGTCAAGACGTAAACAACCTCGATCTATCACCGAAGTCAGATATCAATGAAACCAATCCACCACAAAATCCGAATATGAATAACACTGATGCAGCACAGCCAGTACCATCAAATCTCGAAGTCAAAAATCCTGATGATGCAGCGCTACCGCCACCAAGTCGAGACGAAAACGACGCCGATCTATTACCGAAGTCAGATATCAATAATCCCGATTTACAACCAAATCCAGATTTCAATAACCCCGATCCACCATCAAATCCAGTAATCAATAACCCTGATGCAGCACCGACAGTACCATCAAATTCTAAAGATGCACAGCTACCGCCACCAAGTCAAGACGTAATCAACCTCGATCTATCACCGAAGTCAGATATCAATGAAACCAATCCACCACAAAATCCGAATATGAATAACACTGATGCAGCACAGCCAGTACCATCAAATCTCGAAGTCAAAAATCCTGATGATGCAGCGCTACCGCCACCAAGTCGAGACAATAATGACGCCGATCTATTACCGAAGTCAGATATCAATAATCCCGATTTACAACCAAATCCAGATTTCAATAACCCCGATCCACCATCAAATCCAGTAATCAACAACCCTGATGCAGCACCGACAGTACGATCAAATTCTAAAGATAAACCGCTACCGCCACGAACTCAAAACGTTAACGACCCCGATCTATCACCGAAGTCAGATAACAATAAAAATGATCGACCACAAAATCCAGATGTGAATAACACTGATGCAGCACCGCCAGTACCATCAAATCCTGCAGTCAACAATCCTAATGATGCAGCGCTACCGCCACCAAGTCGAGACGAAAACGACCCCGATCTATCACCGAAGTCCTATATCAATAACCCCGATTTACAACCAAATCCAGATTTCAATAACCCGGATCCACCAACAAATCCAGTAATCAATAACCTTGATGTAGCACCGACAGTACCATCAAATTCTAAAGATGCACAGCTACCCCCACCAAATCAAGACGTAAACAACCTCGATCTATCACCGAAGTCAGATACCAATGAAACCAATCCATATGTGAATAACACTGATGCAGCACCGCCAAAGCCATCAAATCTCGAAGTCAAAAATCCTGATGATGCAGCGCTACCGCCGCCAAGTCGAGACGAAAACGACGCCTATCTATTACCGAAGTCAGATATCAATAATCCCGATTTACAACCAAACCCAGATTTCAATAACCCCGATCCACCATCAAATCCAGTAATCAATAACCCTGATGCATCACCGACAGTACTATCAAATTCTAAAGATGCACAGCTACCACCACCAAGTCAAGACGTAAACAACCTCGATCTATCACCGAAGTCAGATATCAATGAAACCAATCCACCACAAAATCCGAATATGAATAACACTGATGCAGCACAGCCAGTACCATCAAATCTCGAAGTCAAAAATCCTGATGATGCAGCGCTACCGCCACCAAGTCGAGACGAAAACGACCCCGATCTATCACCGAAGTCCTATATCAATAACCCCGATTTACAACCAAATCCAGATTTCAATAACCCGGATCCACCATCAAATCCAGTAATCAATAACCCTGATGTAGCACCGACAGTACCATCAAATTCTAAAGATGCACAGCTACCCCCACCAAATCAAGACGTAAACAACCTCGATCTATCACCGAAGTCAGATATCAATGAAACCAATCCACCACAAAATCCAGATGTGAATAACACTGATGCAGCACCGCCAAAGCCATCAAATCTCGAAGTCAAAAATCCTGATGATGCAGCGCTACCGCCGCCAAGTCGAGACGAAAACGACGCCGATCTATTACCGAAGTCAGATATCAATAATCCCGATTTACAACCAAATCCAGATTTCAATAACCCCGATCCACCATCAAATCCAGTAATCAATAACCCTGATGCAGCACCGACAGTACCATCAAATTCTAAAGATGCACCGCCACCGCCACGAACTCAGAACGTTAACGACCCCGATCTATCACCGAAGTCAGATACCAATAAAAATGATCCACCACGAAATCCAGATGCGAATAACACTGATGCAGCACCGCCAGTGCCATCAAATCCTGCAGTCAAAAATCCTGATGATGCAGCGCTACCGCCACCAAGTCGAGACGAAAACGACCCCGATCTATCACCGAAGTCCTATATCAATAACCCCGATTTAGAATCAAAACCAGATTTCAATAACCCCGATCCACCATCAAATCCAGTAATCAATAACCCTGATGCAGCACCGACAGTACGATCAAATTCTAAAGATGCACCACTACCGCCAACTCAAAACGTTAACGACCCCGATCTGTCACCGAAGTCAGATACCAATAAAAATGATCCACCACATAATCCAGATGTGAATAACACTGATGCAGCACCGCCAGTACCATCAAATACTGCAGTCAATAATCCTAATGATGCAGCGCTACCGCCACCAAGTCGAGACGAAAGCGACCTCGATCTATCACCGAAGTCCTATATGAATAACCCCGATTTACAACCGAATCCAGATTTCAATAACCCGGATCCACCATCAAATCTTGCAGTCAATAAAACTGATGAAGCACCGTTACCGCCGCCAAGTCGAGACATAAAAGACCCCGATCTATCTCCGAAGTCATATATCAATAAAACCGATCGACCATTAAATCCAGTTGTGAATAACACTCATGCAGCACCGCCAATACCATCAAATCCCGAAGTTAATAATCCTAATGATGCAGCGCTACCGCCACCAAGTCAAGACAAAAATGACGCCGATCTATTACCGAAGTCAGATATCAATAATCCCGATTTACAACCAAATCCAGATTTCAATAACCCCAATCCACCATCAAATACAGTAATCAATAAACTTGATGCAGCACCGACAGTACGATCAAATTCTAAAGATGCACCGCTACCGCCACGATCTCAAAACGTTAACGACCCCGATCTATCACCGAAGTTAGATACCAATAAAAATGATCCACCACAAAGTCCAGATGTGAATAACACTGATGCAGCACCGCCAGTACCAACAAATCCTGCAGTCAATAATCCTAATGATGCAGCGCTACCACCACCAAGTCAAGACGAAGAAGACCCCGATCTATCACCGAAGTCATATATCAATGACCCCGATTTACAACCAAATCCATATTTAAATAACCACGATCTACCATCAAATCCAGTAATCAATAAACTTGATGCAGCACCGACAGAACCATCAAATTCTAAAGATGCACTGCTAAGGCCACCAAGTCAAGACGTAAACAACCTCATTCTATCACCGAAGTCAGATATCAATAAAACCGATTCACCATCGAATCCAAAAGTGAATAACACTGATGCAGCACCGCCAGTACCATCAAATCCTTCAGTCAATAAAACTGATGATGCACCACTACCGCCGCCAAGTCGAGACATAGAAGACCCCGATTTATCTCCGAATTCAGATGTCAATAAAACCAATCCACCATTAAATCCAGTTGTGAATAACACTGATGCAGCACCGCCATTACCATCAAATCCCGAGGTCAATTATCCTAATGATGCAGCGCTACCGCCACCAAGTCGAGACATAAATGACGCCGATCTATTACGGAAGTCAAATATCAATAATCTCGATTTACAACCAAATCCAGATTTCAATAACCCCGATCCACCATCAAATACAGTAATCAATAAACTTGATGCAGCACCGACAGTACGATCAAATTCTAAAGATGCACCGCTACCACCACGATCTCAAAACGTTAACGACCCCGATCTATCACCGAAGTCAGATACCAATAAAAATGATCCACCACAAAATCCAGATGTGAATAACACTGATGCAGCACCGCCAGTACCATCAAATCCTGCATTCAATAATCCTAATGATGCAGCGCTACCGCCACCAAGTCGAGACGAAAACGACCCCGATCTATCACTGAAGTCATATATCAATGACCCCGATTTACAACCAAATCCATATTTAAATAACCACGATCTACCATCAAATCCAGTAATCAATAAAGTTGATGCAGCACCGACAGAACCATCAAATTCTAAAGATGCACTGCTAACGCCACCAAGTCAAGACGTAAACAACCTCGATCTATCACCGAAGTCAGATATCAATAAAACCGATTCACCATCGAATCCAAAAGTGAATAACACTGATGCAGCACCGCCAGTACCATCAAATCCTTCAGTCAATAAAACTGATGATGCACCACTACCGCCGCCAAGTCGAGACATAAAAGACCCCGATCTATCTCCGAAGTCAGATGTCAATAAAACCAATCCACCATTAAATCCAGTTGTGAATAACACTGATGCAGCACCGCCAATATCATCGTAGCCTGAAATCAATAATACTAATGATGCAGCGCTACCGCCACCAAGTCAAGAGGTAAACAACCTCGATCTATCTTCGAAGTCAGATATCAATAAAACCGATCCACCATCGAATCCAGATGTGAATAACACTGATGCAACACCGCCATTACAATTCAATCTTGATGTCAATAATCCTGATGATGCACCGCCAATACCATTGTATCCTTAAGTCAATAGTCCTAATAATGCAGCGTTACCGCCACTAAGGCGAGACGAAAACGGCCCCGATATATAACCGAAATCATGTATCAATTACCCCGATTTACAACCAAATCCAGATTTCAATAACCCCGATCCACCATCAAATCCAGTAATCGATAACCCTGATGCAGCACCGACAGTAACATCAAATTCTAAAGATGATCAACCCTTTCGCCAATGCAGCGTTCACCTTGGGAAGTTTGCAATGTCTATAGGGCCCATGGTATAGGCATTCAATCGCTAAGCTTGTTCACTGGCGAGAGTATTAAACTTCACGGCGTTTCACCGTGTTCTTATTCTAAACTAATGTAATATCAAGCACTTACTGGAGATGTGTGGATTCCTTAATATCGGCGTTCCAAGGGATCCCTTGGTATTCTCTCTTGGTATTCTCTCTGCGTCGTCACACATTCATAAACTCCTCAGTTGCTGTACAGGCTCCCACGCATTATAATTATAATACACCCGTTTTAACTGTCGGGGATCGCGCCTAATTGACGTGACTACTAAAACTCGCGAGTCCAAACCAGACCAATCATAACGGTAACCAACGAAACACCGAATTGGATGGACAATCAGCTAAATTTTACTTAAACGGCAATCCCAACGAACCTTGTTCAACCGTTTTCTAAAGGCTTCTCATTAATACACAGCTACCGCCACCAAGTCAAGACGTAAAAAACCTCGATGTATCACCGAAGTCAATATCAATGAAACCAATCCACCACAAAATCGAGATGTGAATAACACTAATGCAGCACCGCCAATACAATCAAATCCTGAAGTCAATAATCCTGATGATGTAGTGCTACCGCCACCAAGTCGAGACGAAAACGACGCCGATCTATTACCGAAGTCAGATATCAATAATCCCGATTTACAACCAAATCCAGATTTCAATAACCCCTATCCACCATCAAATCCAGTAATCTATAACCTTGATGCAGCTCCGACAGTACCATCAAGTTCCAAAGATGCACCGCTGCCGCCACCAAGTCAAGACGTAAACAACCTCGATCTATCACCGAAGTCAGATATCAATAAAACCGATCCACCATCGAATCCAGATGTGAATAACACTGATGCAGCTCAGCCAATACCGTCGTATCCTGAAGTCAATAATCGTGATGATGCACCACTACCGCTACCAAGTCGAGGCGTAAACGACCCCGATCTATCTCCGAAGTCAGATACCAATAAAAATGATACACCACAAAATCCAGATGTGAATAACACTGATGCAGCACCACCAGTACCATCAAATCCTGCAGTCAATAATCCTAATGATGCAGCGCTACCGCCACATAGTCGAGACGAAAACGACGCTGATCTATTACTGAAGTCAAATATTAATAACCCCGATTTACAACCAAATCCAGATTTCAATAACCCCTATCCCCCTTAAAATTCAGTAATCTATAACCCTGATGCAGCATTAACAGTACCATCAAGTTCCAAAGATACACCGCTGCCGCCACCAAGTCAAGACGTAAACAACCTCGATCTATCACCGAAGTCGGATATCAACAAAACCGATCCACCATAGAATCCAGATGTGAATAACACTGATGCAGCACAGCCAGTACCGTCGTATCCTAAAGTCAATAATCGTGATGATGCACCACTACCACCACCAAGTCGAGGCGTAAACGACTCCGATCTATCTCCGAAGTCAGATATGAATAAAACCGATCCATTATCAAATCCAGATGTGAATAACACTGATGCAGCACAGCCAGTACCGTCGTATCCTAAAGTCAATAATCGTGATGATGCACCACTACCACCACCAAGTCGAGGCGTAAACGACTCCGATCTATCTCCGAAGTCAGATATGAATAAAACCAATCCATTATCAAATCCAGATGTGAATAACACTGATGCAACAACGCCAGTACCATTCAATCTTGATGTCAATAATCCTGATGATGCACCGCCAATACCATTGTATCCTGAAGTCATCCTCCATCTGAAGTCCTAATAATGCAGCGCTACCGCCACCAAGCCGAGACGAAAGCAACCCCGATCTATCACCGAAATCATATATCAATAACCCCGATTTACAACCAAATTCAGATTTCAATAACCCCGATCCACCATCAAATCCAGTAATCAATAACCCTGATGCAGCACCGACAGTACCATCAAATTCTAAAGATGCACAGCTACCGCCACCAAGTCAAGACGTAAACAACCCCGATCTATCTCCGAAGTCAGATATCAATAAAACCGATCCACCATCGAATCCTGTTTTCAATAACACTGTTGCAGCACCGCCACTACCATCAAATCCTGAAGTCGATAATCTTGTTCCACCACCAGATGTCAGTCACCGCGATTCACCACCAAGTCCAGGTGTGTACAACCTTGATGCAGCCCCGCTAGCACGCCAGCAGCAAATTAGATAAGCTTACCGTACATTATGTATCAAACTGGAAACATATGTACATATAATGAAAGTAAAATCTCATTGTTAGGCATATTAAATATTCTAAATAATTACTTGAAGTTTGTACGATGTAAGTTAAGTTCTAAGTATGAATTGTATAGTTATCGTCTCCATTAATTTCAGGAATATATTTATGTAGGCAAAGTCGATTTATTATTTAAAATATGAATATATACCATATGTAACATTGTACCCTTTTCATAGAATGAATTATTTTTATTTTACTTGATGCGAGTCAACAACTTCAATATCCCGTGTTGATGATATTCCGTATGGTAATGGATTAAGAATATGGGATGCCACAATACCTAATCATTCCATGGGAACCGTAAGAGTCGACTACTCGCTTCCCCCTGCCGTTTTCAATAACCTATCTCCAGTTTTAATAAAATGTTGGTTATTGAATACATTTATTTACTTTATTTATTTACTACCATACCATACACTATCATTACAGATTACATCTAATGCAATAGTAGGTATGTAGGTACAGTCTGAATTTACCTTACAAAAAAATTATTCGTTTTTCTTCTCAAGTTTTAGTTGTCAAATAATCACAAATTTTAACAAAAAGAACCAACTTCAAGAACTGGACCAAATTGAAATGGGACCACACAAAGCACCAGCTTTCAAATAACAAAGAATCATCAAAATCGGTTCACTCAGTCGAAAGTTATGAATTAAAAAAGCGACCAAGGGTTCCGAAGCAGCAAGTAACATAATATAAAAGTTCTTGTAGTTCGTTGTAACTTTGATCGATATTTTAATAATAGTGTATTTTTTTTGCGGATTACGATTTATGACGTATTATAAAAAAACTACTCACTAGATCTCGTTCAAACTAATTTTCGGTGGAAGTTTGCATGGTAATGTACATCATATATTTTGTTTTAGTTTTATCATTCTCTTATTTTAGAAGTTACAGGGGGGGGGGACACATTTTACCACTTTGGAAGTGTCTCTCGCGCAAACTATTCAGTTTAGAAAAAAATGATATTAGAAACCTCAATATCATTTTTAAAGACCTATCTATAGATACCCGGTATAACCAGATACACGGTTGGGTTTGATGAAAAAAATTTTTTGAGTTTCAGATCTAAGTATGGGGACCCCCAAAATTTATTGTTTTTTTTCTATTTTTGTGTGAAAATATTAATGCGGTTCACAGAATACATCTACTTACCAAGTTTCAACATTATAGTCCTTATAGTTCCGGAGAAAAGTGGCTGTGACATACGGACGGACAGACAGACAGACAGACAGACAGACAGACGGACAGACAGACGGACAGACAGACGGACGGACAGACAGACATGACGAATCTATAAGGGTTCCGTTTTTTGCCTTTGGCACGGAACCCTAAAAACAAAAAAACAGTTGAATCGATAACTTCCACCTTTTCTGAAGTCGGTTAAGAAATGACAAATACTCTTTTTAGGATAAATTCAGACCATGAACTTACGTCATCGTCATTGTCCCAGCCTTTGTTATTCCCAAGATTAATTGGAGTCGGCTAGTTCAATCGGTTTTACCAATAACGATTGTTTTAGATAGGTGTTCTTGACCACCGGGACCGACGGCTTAACGTGCTTGCCGAGGCACCGGCGGGAAAAATCGCCATCTTCCATCCTCCGGGCTGCTATTAAGAATTTTTGTAAGAAAAATCCAACAGTAGTCCGACCCGGGAATCGAACCCGATACCTCTGTATCGACAGTTGCTTACACTAACCGCTAGAGCTACGAGGTAGCAACCGTGATCCTATATATGACAGCGCCATCTACCGAAAATACGTCGAACTATACGGAGTAACGAAGGAAACTAAGAAACTACTAATCCTGAATCGCGCAGTGGAAGTTCTCGCGCCAGTTAACATATATACAACATACCAACATCAACCATTGGGCAGTTGGCCCGCCAGGCATGACCACCTCGCCTGGTCGGAGGATCCTCCCTTTGTGTTGGAGGGACTTTACACCTGTCCCCCACAGTTTCAAAATGTCATTCCTATGGAGAAAACCCGTTAAGAATCTCCTTAGGATACTTTTTTTTAAATCAGATTTAAATTTTCGTGTGATTATAATATTATTCATTTATCATGTATGCAATAATAACGCAAAATAAAAATAAAAAACTATTTTAAATAAAATACCATCCTGGAACCATTCCAGTATGGAAATTTGTACATTTGAAACATGTACAAAGTATATGTAACGGTGAATTAGCCAGGACGGCGGCAAAGCAAACTAGCACCAAGTAGAACGTCTAGGATATGAATTATTTAAACACCATCAGCAACCCCCGCGAGGGGGTTGGAGCAACGCTCACTCCTCCGCGCTGCCATGTGGAATTCGCCACCAGACTAGTAATTCCCCCACT
The DNA here is from genome assembly GCA_949125395.1 of Diaphora mendica. Lineage (NCBI taxonomy): Eukaryota > Metazoa > Arthropoda > Insecta > Lepidoptera > Erebidae > Diaphora > Diaphora mendica. The sequence continues at coordinate 692,030 of OX421330.1, forward strand.
GGCAAATATCGCCTCACGCGGATCAAAGGGAGAGATTAAGGATAATTTAGCCGGTACTAGCACACAAGATATAAAACACAAATACAATAAATCATAAATCATATAATAGAAAACTATTATAACTCAGAAGTGACCCATGTCACAATCAAGAGATATGGACGTCACGAGATCTGAAGAGAAAAATGTCCCCTGCTTCCGATCGCGACGCTTTATATACCCGCCTCGCCCGACTCATGGACCCGCTCGATAGAGGCACATGTTTGTTATACTCTTATTATTCGAATACCCTCATTCCGACATATAACACATATAATATGTAGCACCAGCAAGTAAAAATAATCATATAAAAAGCAAATTGAAATCCAATAAAAAATAAAATCAATAAAGCTAAAAATATCACATACAATAAATATTTAGTTGTAATCATATCCCTAACAGTAACGTTGTAGCTTTTAATCAGCAGTGGACTATTATAGACGATGACACTGTAGTGTATGTGTCTATGGTCAGTCACTTCACTAGTAACGCATTCATTCATTGAATGAATGAGAAGGAAGCATTAGGTCATCTCTAGGCATGTGCGGGTCGCACACAGTTCAGTTGACGGTGAGCGGCGCAGGGGAGTGTGCACATGTATCTTGGAGCTGACAATATAGTATATGGATATACTACATTTTGGCGACGAGGAGAAAATACTACTGTGAATAATTCTTAAAAAAAAAAAAAAAAAAAAATAATATAAATATTATATATGTGAGGGTGTTTTGTACAAATTACTAAAACTAGAAAATACTACTGTGATTAATCATTATTGAATTCAATCTGGCTTCTATTGAATTTAAAACAATAAGATGTGAGAAATAAACATTCTATTCGTGTGACTATACATGATTTAATTGTAGGAGGGTGTCGTGCGATTTACGAATACATTTAATTTTTACATGTATATTGTGAACTAATAAGAGGCAATGGGTGAGTAAAGTACCATTAATTAAATCTTAAAGATGAAAAAGTGTCATTTCTGTATTCTAGTAGGTGGGCTCTTTTCTTATAATCACTGAAAAGAGAAAGCAACATTTGAAGGACATGAAATATGTCGTGGATTGAAGTTGATTAACAGATACTTAACTCTTAATGTAGAGATGTATGAGTGTAAATGTACAGATACTTTTGTGTAGAGGGCTTGAGTAATAATAAATGTATTCACCAGCCTACCTGCCAACTTTATAAAGACCTGTTAATGTTACAAAGCGGTAGCTTTAATATTTATATTACAACAAATTCGTCAGTTTGTACCTACCCACATAAAAAAAAACAAAAAAAAAAAGTGCTAGTGCTAATAGTACCTAGATACGATGATATGGATGTTCAAAAAAAATGTATAAATATCAAAGTAGAAATAACAATATATTGGGATAAATTGGTAAACTTCGACAGTATTAACGAGAATACCTAAACCCCAATAGATGACGTTAGTGGTGGAACACATTACAAACCACAACTTGTTTAATAGCTAATGTAAAATAATGTGGTAGACCGGCAAAGTCTTGTTGTAAGACACTGTCTCTTAAGATGCGGGTTTTCCTGCTTTGAGGCAGGGCTGTATAAAATTTGTTGTATAAGATGATGATGAGGCTGTATAAGATACGAGACAAAATAATGTCGTCCTGTGTCTGCCTCTATACCAAGTTTTGATGTAGGTATATTGATATTACCTACATTAAGAGCATTTGGGGTTCTGTAATTATTCGTGAATAAACTATATCTTCAGTATTAAAGAAAAAATATGGTTGTGTTGTTATAATGATTACTTAGTGAAAATTGTGGTGTTACCTTGCTTCGTTTTCGAAGTATAGAATTTGTGTTTAGTGTTGAATACGTGTCGATGGGAAGAAAATTTACGTATCGACGGTAAAATATCATAATCCGTTACGTGTTTTCGAAGTACCTACCACCTTACACAAAATTATTATTTTCGTATATATGCCGTATAGAATGCCGTATAGAATATTATTTATTAATAATATGGCATGACGTTATAATTGTCATTGTAAAATTATATTCTAATTTCACAAAATTCCTACCTCAGGGCTATTCTATTGCTCTCAGATACCGCAAGATAAGAAAAGTAGAGGGTTGTGTCTGATGTATTAAATAGTGTAGAAGAAGAAATTAAAGCGGTATATATGATATATAAGGTGAAAGTTAGTCAAAAGTGGATTATTAAATAAAAACTTTTATGTGTGAGTGCAATCATATAAAATATTATTAACATAATTGAATGATTTATAGTGACCTAATGACTAAGCTATAGAAGTAGGTTATGGGACCTAGATGTCTGCCAGATTAAAATGTATACAAAATGCGTACAGACTGTTGAGTAGCTTAATTGACTTCATATCTAGAAGTAGACTAGACCTTACTATATTATTGTTTATGATTGTATTAACTCGACCAACTCGAAGTACAACATAAACAACAATGGTTCCGGTGAAGAGAAAGTCAGAAAACGCATAGGAATGGCTAAATAAGCGATATAAACTGCATGGAACATGACAGATTCATGTAATATTAGTGAAGACCTTGATATTCCGCATATTCAGCAACGGGGTCGAGACATAAAGAAAGCTGATCGTGACCGCATCGATGTTTTGAGATGTGGTGTTGGAGTCGAATGCTTCAGATTCCATGAACTGTCTTCTAATAAATGAAAATACCCGATTCTGTCCTACCTGCCTGCGAAGAGTGTTTTCTTTGGTTACATCGCCACAAAAGAGAACAACCTCGAGCGAGGTTTAGTCATCGGAAAGGTTGACAGCAAAGGTCCAAGAGGACGTACTCTAATAAGTGAACTGACCAGATCCAAACAGCCTTGGACGCCTCCAACATTGCTTTGCATTCGGCCAAGGAGAGGGATAAGTGACAAGTAAGTGTCCGACAGAAGATCGCCTCAACTAAGGAATGACAAAACTCGGTAATAATAATAACGAGGAGGATTATTGTGTCAAGTAATGATGCTCGTACAAAAGGTGTATTAAGGCCAAATAAAAGATGGCAACTTTTTATAGTGGACGGTATTTTATAATAACTACTTCAATAGTGCTTAGTGCAAAACAATATGAATTTGACGACGGGATTGCCTGTGAGGCGTGCCGCGTTCTCTGGAGCAGTGAATGACGCTTAGTTCTATACGAAGCGGATGGAAATATGGTGCCGGCGACGCGTCCTCCCGATTGGCTGGCGAAGGCGTGCTAGTGATGTGGTGATTGTGTCATAGACAGGTGACGCCTGTTACTTCTAATGGAATACCAGAAGATGCCTAGTAGTGCGGAAACAGGTGACGCCTGTAGCAATAAGTTATGATGTAGTACTAGATGATGCCTGATAATCCAGAAACAGGTGATGCCTGTGAGGACTTCGTTGACGCCTGTTACATAATCTATATATATAAAAGAGTAAGGTGACTGACTGACTGACTGACAGACTGACTGACATACCCAGAGATCAACGCCCAGCCCAAACCGCTGAAGCTACAATCCTGAAATTTTGCACGTAGGTTCTTTATATGACGTAAGTGAGCACTAAGAAAGGATTTTTTGAAATTCCACCCCTAAGGGGGTTAAATAGGGGTTAAAAGTTTGTATGGAAGTTCGTCATTTTTTAAGTAAGAAACATGAAACTTTACTTTTAGGCTACTGATTAAAAGGAGTAGATACGTATTTAAGCGTTTCTAGATATTCTACCCCTAAGGGGTTAAATAGGGGTTGTTATTTCGTATATAGGTCAGTCTGGAAGTCCGTCATTTTTGAAGTTAGAAACATGAAACTTTATTTTTAGGCTGCTGATTAAAAATGAATTGATACGTGTTTCAGCGTTTCTGAATATTCTACCCCTAAGTGGGTGAAATAGGGGTTGAAAGTTTGTATGGAAGTTCGTCATTTTTTAAGTAAGAAACATGAAACTTTACTTTTGGGCTACTGATTAAAAAAGAGTAGATACGTATTTAAGGGTTTCTGGATATTCTACCCCTAAGGGGTTAAATAGGGGTTGTTATTTCGTATATAGGTCAGTCTGGAAGTCCGTCATTTTTGAAGTTAGAAACATTAAACTTTACTTTTAGGCTGCTGATTAAAAATGAATTGATACGTGTTTCAGCGTTTCTGAATATTCTACCCCTAATGGGGTGAAATAGGGGTTGAAAGTTTGTATTGAAGTTCGTCATTTTTTAAGTAAGAAACATGAAACTTTTTTTTTGGTGTACTGATTTAAAATGAATAGATAGGTATTTAAACGTTTCTTAATATTCTACCCCTAAGGGGGTGAAATAGGGGATAAAAGTTTGTATGGAAATTCGTCATTTTTTAAGTAAGGAACATGAAACTGTACTTTTGGGCTACTGATTAAAAATAGTACATACATGTTTAAGCGTTTCTGGATATTCTACCCTTAAGGGGGTGAAATAGGGGTTGAAAGTTTGTATGGAAGTCCGTAATTTTTAAAATAAGAAATATGAAACTTTATTTTTGGGCTACTAAATAAAAATGATTAGATACGTATTTAGGAGTTTTTGGATATTATGCCCCTAAAGGGGTGAAATAGGGGTTGAAAGTTTGTAAGGAAGTCCGTCATTTTTTAAGTGAGAAACATGAAAATTTAGTTTTGGGCTACTGATTAAAAATGGGTAGATACGTATTGAAGCGTTTCTGGATATTCTACCCCTAAGGGGTGAAATAGGGGTTGTTATTCCGTATATAGGTCAGTCTGGAAGTCCGTCATTTTTGAAGTTAGAAACATGAAACTTTACTTTTTGGCTGCTGATTAAAAATGAATTGATACGTCTTTCAATGTTTCTGAATATTCTACCACTAAGGGGGTGAAATAGGGGTTGAAAGTTTGTATGGAAGTTCGTCATTTTTTAAGTAAGAAACATGAAACTTTACTTTTGGGCTACTGATTGAAAAAGAGTAGATACGTATTTAAGGGTTTCTGGATATTCTACCCCTAAGGGGTTAAATAGGGGTTGTTATTTCGTATATAGGTCAGTCTGGAAGTCCGTCAGTTTTGAAGTTAGAAACATGAAACTTTATTTTTAGGCTGCTGATTAAAAATGAATTGATACGTGTTTCAGCGTTTCTGAATATTCTACCCCTAAGGGGGTGAAATAGTGGTTGAAAGTTTGTATTGAAGTTCGTCATTTTTTTAAGTAAGAAACATGAAACTTTTTTTTTTGGTGTACTGATTTAAAATGAATAGATACGTATTTAAACGTTTCTTAATATTCTACCCCTAAGGGGGTGAAATAGGGGTTAAAAGTTTGTATGGAAATTTGTCATTTTTTAAGTAAGGAACATGAAACTTTACTTTTGGGCTACTGATTAAAAAAGAGTAGATACGTGTTAAAGCGTTTCAGGATATTCTACCCGTTAGGGGGTGAAATAGGGGTTGAAAGTTTGTATGGAAGTCCGTAAATTTTTAAATAAGAAACATGAAACTTTATTGTTGGGGTACTGATTTAAAATGAATAGATACGTATTTAAACGTTTCTTAATATTCTACCCCTGAGAAGGTGAAATAGGGGTTGAAAGTATGTATGGAAATTCGTCATTTTTTAAGTATGAAACATGAAACTTTACTTTTGGGCTACTGATTAAAAAAGAGTAGATACGTGTTAAAGCGTTTCAGGATATTCTACCCGTTAGGGGGTGAAATAGGGGTTGAAAGTTTGTATGGAAGTCCGTAAATTTTTAAATAAGAAACATGAAACTTTATTTTTGGGCTACTAAATAAAAATGATTAGATACGTATTTAGGAGTTTTTGGATATTATGCCCCTAAAGGGGTGAAATAGGGGTTGAAAGTTTGTAAGGAAGTCCGTCATTTTTTAAGTGAGAAAAATGAAAATTTAGTTTTGGGCTACTGATTAAAAATGGGTAGATACGTATTGAAGCATTTCTGGATATTCTACCCCTAAGGGGTGAAATAGGGGTTGTTATTCCGTATATAGGTCAGTCTGGAAGTCCGTCATTTTTGAAGTTAGAAACATGAAACTTTACTTTTTGGCTGATGATTAAAAATGAATTGATACGTCTTTCAATGTTTCTGAATATTCTACCCCTAAGGGGGTGAAATAGGGGTTGAAAGTTTGTATGGACGTTCGTCATTTTTTTAGTAAGAAACACGAACCTTTATTTTTGGGGTACTGATTTAAAATAAATAGATACGTATTTAAACGCTTCTTAATATTCTACCCCTATGGGGGTGAAATCGGGGTTGAAAGTTTGTAAGGAAGTTCGTCAATCTTTTCTTTTGGGCTACTGATTAAAAAAGAGTAGATACGTGTTTAAGCGTTTCTGGATAATCTACCCCTAAGAGGTTAAATAGGGGTTGTTATTTCGTATATAGGTCACTCTGGAAGTCTTTCATTTTCGAACTTGGATCATGAAACTTTAGTTTTAGGCTGCTGATTAAAAATGAATTGTCACGTGTTTCAGCGTTTCTGAATATTCTACCCCTAAGGTAGTGAAATAGGGGTTGAAAGTTTGTATGGAAGTCCGTCACTCTTGAAGTTAGAAACATGCAACTTTATTTATGGCTACTGATTAAAAATGAGTAGATACGTATGTACGAACATGTTCTACCGGAACCGGTTGTGGTTCACGGTGCCGTTCTTGAAGTTGTTCAAAAATATGTGTGGTACCTCGGGCAGACTTTGCAGTTAAGTAGAAACAACTTCGAGGACGAGGGGAACAGGAGAATTCAGCCGGGTTGGGCAGCGTTTGGGAAACTTTGTCGGGTCTTTTTATCGTCAATCCCACAGTGCCTAAATACGAAAGTCTTCAATCAATACGTCCTACCTGTCATGACATACTGTACCGAAACGTGGACACTTACGACACGGCTGGTCCACAAGTTCAAAGTCGCTCAGCGTGCTATGGAGAGGGTTATAATAATAATAATGATTTATTTTTCTCATCACAAAAGCTCAACTCTTCTCTAAGGGATCGCATCAAGAATGAGGAGATCCAATAGAGAACCAAGGTCATTGACATAGCCCACAGGATAAGCAAACTGAAGTGACAGTGGGCTGGCCATATTAGCCGTAGAACTGATAACCGCTGGGGTAAACGGGTTCGTGAGTGGTGACCGCGTCTCGGCAAACGTAGCGTAGAACGTCCACGGGCCAGGTGGAATAATGATAGGACGGCTGGCAGAAGCTGGATGATCTATACCTGGGCTAGACTGGAAGTCCGTCATTTTTTAATTTAGTAGCCTGAAACTTTGTCTTCAGGCTTTTGATTACAAATAAATGAATACTTATATCAGCATTTATGGGAATTCTATTCCTAAAGGGGTTAAAATAAGGGTCAAAAGTGTGTATGAAAGTCAATTTTAATGGACTATTGATTATAAATAAATACGTTTAAAAACATGAACACAGTATTCATAGATACTTATACAGTTTAAAATAAATACATATAATCAACTTCCACGCGAGCAAAGCCGCGGGCAATAGCTAGTTCTATATAAAGGTGAACAAAATCTAAACTGAGGTTATTAGATGATGTATTCTAGTCCGAAAACGGATGACGCCTGTAAGAAATTCGTAATATAGTTCAGTACAGGTGATGCCTCTAAGTACATGATGCGATACGAAGTAGTTATGTCAGTGTGATTAAATAGAAGTTTTACTCGGGTGGCGCCCGCAATAAGAAGTTTTGTATACGGAGTGTAAAGAGAATTATTATAACCAGCTGGTTCTTGTATGTTGGATTAATGCAGTTCGATGCTTGGTAGTTCTGGAGCGGTTCTGTAAGGACTACTGTTGGGATCGATATGTCGATATGTCAGTCCAGCAACATGTGATTGTATTGCCTGGCTCATAGATGAACCCGAGGGCATTGGTGAGTTTTCTTTAGAATCTGTATTAAGGCGTATTTTGGTTGATGAGTTGGGTGTATATTAGCATATGTCATGCCATGAATGAGTGTCCCAATAAGTGTTCGGCAATTGTTAATTGAACCATCTTTTGGACGTCTGACGTACGGTGTTGTGACCGTGCTCTGAAATATGATGAAAATGGGTGGAATGATTGGCTTTATAGGCGGTGCGGAACTCGTGACTATCCATTGTAATAAAATAATAAAATTTATTTGCGGAACAAATACTTTGGTTACATGTTGTCTATGGTGAAAATCTTCACATTATTAAATTGTCATATTTTATTGTATGTATAAACAAGGATTATAACTAAGGCTATACGACACCAGTATATGGTTATTCTAAAGGTGCAAGAGTCAATAGAGAAAAGTGAAATCATAATAATACACCATTCTTTTGAGATTGACCTGAGCTACGTGTAAATACCTGTTTCAGAAAGTCGCTGACTGTTATGTTAGATACAGGAATAAATAAATAAATAAATAATCGTCTAGTACCAAGCTAAGCAGAGCTTGTCTTATTAAATAGGAGATTAAATATTATGAGAATTTATTAAAAGGTTTAAATTTATTAAAATGATGTAACTTAATACTGGTTTATATACGCAAAATATTGGTGTAAGATCTGCCATTGCCCTTTGACGTGGAGATGCTTTGATCCTTGGGTAAGGATCATGAGCTGCTTTGCGCCGCGGTGATCAGCGTGCGTGCGGGTGGATTCATCTGGTTTTGATACTAGCTTCGAGGGCTGATTCTGGTTCGATCTTAAATTTCGGTGTTTCTGCTCACCTTTAATTCGTCATTGTCTGCCAAGGTTTTCAGACGGTCGTGTTTCAGTTTCAAGTTGAAGTTTGAGAAGTGGAGGCGTCAAACCAATACCGGGTGGTGCGTTCGTTTGTAGTGTTGACTCAGCAAACGTCACGTTGCGTGCCACTGGAGCTGCTGCTGCTGCTGCTGTACGTCGGCACTTGTATTGCATTTTTGTTCGAATTTTGACGGTTCCATGATGGCGGGGGACTACACGAAGGCAATGGGTATTATGGGTTGGGCCTTGGATAGATGACTGATTTTGAGGAAATAACTATGTACTTAGTTTTGATTAAATGCACTTTCTGGCCGTTGCACCGCATTTCAGCCATTTGGAAGTTCTCTGCCGTTCTCTGATGGAGCTATGCATATACTCTAGTATAGCCGTGCATTCCGAAATGACAACATTCGGGAATGCATGTTGTCCTCTTTGGGATAAGCGGTTGAACATCGGAACTCCTTTGCTACTTAGTGTGCAGTTGATGGAGGTCCCTGGTTTCCCATCGTAGTGATTCCACTAGACTGGAAGGTTGCTTCCACAACTGGAAGGTGTTTGTCATTAAGTTGGGAAAATGGGGGATGCTGCACTACGCTGCACAATTAAGAACAATTAGATTAGAAACAATTAAGAAAAGAAAAGCAGCGTATTTTGGGCATATATATAGAAGTAAAAAGTATGACTTCATGAGACTGATAATTTGAAGGGAAAATTGAAGGTAAGCGCAGTAGAGGTAGAAGGCGAACATGATGGACGAAAAATATAAAAGACTGGTTGGATGTGGAAAGTACAGATGCACTAATTCGCATGACTGAAGACAGGGAGACGTACAGAAATATGGTCGCCGGACGCCGACCTCCGTGGTGGAGATGGTACTTAAAGAAGAAGAAGCGCATCATTTCAACATTTGGTGTTTGAATTAACTGGTCAACATGGATTATATTCCGATGAGTCTTGTTGAATGATTCGGTTACACTATTGACCAAAGGTTTCATGCTGGGACGAATAAAAAAAAGCTAGACTAGAAAACGGAGCAGGGTTTGCGATAAGCATGTTTGGGGGACTGAACCGGGAAAGTGACGAAACAAGACTCACATTATGTCAGAGATTCCAAAAGAAAAAAAAGAAGACGTGTGGAAGGCTGTAAATGGTGGGATGCTATGGGAGGATAAGTGTCAATAGTTTTCTATAATCGATTTCTGTTTTGTTGATTGATGTAAAAAAAAATTCATTCCGGTCACCTGAGTTTACATTTTGTTGGTTTTACTGTTCATGGGTTTCATGTCCATAACGTAACGAGAGGATTCTCCGACCGGGCGAAGTGATCCTCAGCCAGACAGTTGATGTTAAGAAATTGCATATATGCCAATCGGCGCGAGGGCTTCTGTGTCGCGGTTCAGGATTAGTGGCTTCTTCGAGTGGTGCGTTATTCCGTGGTTGGATGGCGCTGTAGTGTGATTTCTTTGTTGCGTTGTATGTGGAAGTCACCACAAAGCATTGAAGAAAAAAAAAATAAGGAAGGGATGTAGTGTATGTGTCTATGGTCAGTCACTTCACTAGTAACGCATTCATTCATTGAATGAATGAGAAGGAAGCATTAGGTCATCTCTAGGCATGTGCGGGTCGCACACAGTTCAGTCGACGGTGAGCGGCGCAGGGCAGTGTGCACATGTATCTTGGAGCCGACAATATTGTATACGGATATACTACAGACACGAAGACATGATCTTAGACCAACGATAATAATAAGGAACTTCCTCTGCCAGGATGTTTTTTTTCTCATTTCGGTTAACTAATAATACACAGTACATAAGTATTGAATGAAGTTATGCTTGAAAACTACATTTACCCAACTACCTGTTAAGGCCCGTATTCACTTTGATTAGTGCGAGTGCAGGTGTGAAGTGAGGTGATCAATGATTGATAGAAAATAGGCGTGGATGGCGAATTCGCGGTCCACGCGTACTTTCCACCAATCACCTGCACTATACACCTGCACTCGCACTATACAAAGTGAATACGGGCCTTTAACGACAATGTCAACGAGCCGCATAAATGAAGAATAAGAACTTTGTAGGTATTAAGTACAAATTATTAAAAATAAAAAACCCGACTGCCTCAATATTTAACAATAAAAACATTTAAGTTTTATATATATTATATTCGTAATCACCGTAAAAAAATCTTTATTTCGATACTACACTCGATGTATTTTGAAAACATGTTTTTTTATATTACTTTTTGAAGCCAAAAATCCTTTTTTTATGTACCTAGTGTCACTCTTACGACTATTAGACGAATCTATTGACAACACTCACATTAAAAAAAAAATACATACAGTGGAACATAGAACCTCCCCCTTTTTGGAAGTCGGTTAAAAATACGACAAGCCGTTTAGGCTCTAGGACGTGCCAAAGAAATATACATACATACATACACCCGAAAAACATAACCCTCCTTTCGCAGTCGGGTGATAATAAATTATTAGAATTACTATTACTAATTATCGATAGGTAACAATAAACCTGATACGTAGCTCATATCATATCTCACAAACATATTTAATCAATACTAAAATAATATCCCACCAAAAACATTTTCATGTAAAATGTTGCCAAGACGACTGCATATGGCTTACCCTGTGAAAAATATATCAGATCTCATGTAGAGCCAAGGTTCCGAATCTACAAGCCCTAACTCTACCAACCCTAACTTCACAAACTCTACATCTCAGTAAAAATGTATTAATACGACAAATACATTGATGAAATGTTTGTCTTGTGGGGAACCCTGCCGGAAGTTTCGTTAGTAAAACACATGTTCACAATAGATGGGCAGTCTATTCATGTAGCACAGTTCCACACATTAACGTATTTAAGAAAACATATAGTTGGTACACATAGAACAGAACGTAGGGTAGTAAATTGACAGTACATATAAAATGATTCGCGCACGAGAATAGTGGCGGCGATCGTGGAGCGGACAAGCTTGGAGTCACGTCAGCAGCGTGTGGCTCACTGGCGAACAAACTATCGATCGGGATACGGGAGAATCGCTTGCGCCGTCCCGCGCCGCGAGAACAATAGGGACTAATAGGGAGCCGTGCTGTGAGCGCTAATATGTTGCATTACGGGCGGCCCATACTCTCATACAATGAACGTAACGGGACAATGCGCTTAACAGCACAATGAGTCATCCTTTTTCGTACATGCAGCCGGCGTTCATCAATATACGAATATTAGACGTTGTCACGGCAAAAATTAAAGCAGTGAAAGTGAATTGCTTGCTGGTGTGCCAAGCAATAGTAATAAATTAATAAATAATAGAGGATCTATAGGAACTGCTTATTACTTGCATAGGATATTGTGTTATGAAATAATTCTAACAAACATTAACAACTATACTTTAGATACAAATTCATATATACGTAAATAACAAACAATATTAACCGATTGACAAGTTTTCATTAAATTAAAGATAATAGTCCGGGTTCCCCAGAACAAATTTTATAAGTTATTACAATCAAGCTAATTTTTCGTGAGTGGCTTCATTTTGATGAGGGCCCACTTTTCACCTTAAAAAAAATTCGATTGTGGGAACTAACAGGGCTAGCAGGGACAAAAAAAAATTGAGCGTAGGACCGGGATAACGTGTAATTTAACAGCCACATTGTCCTACAAATTGCTTTTCAAATTCTACACGAGACAACACTTTATGTGATCCACAAATTGTTGTTCTGAGTCTGGATGTTCTTTGTGTCCGTTTCATGTATGTTTGTAAAGTCCCCCGCGACACAGGATGTATATTCCTAATGCGGGAGTAGTCTTCTAAAATAAAATAAAAACAGATTTCTCCATATATCTCCGTGACAAATACAAGTTGTGACTGGATTGAGAAACCTAATCTAATCAGATCTGAGGCATTTTCAAATTTCTGGAGGGACTCTGGTGTCTGTTATTAACTGAATACCGTCATAAAGTTGTGCATTGGTGTGATCCAATTTTTAATCTCATCTGTACTATGGCGGTTTCTCAGATAAGTGGGACAAATTATATTTTTCACAATAGGTGGAAAATATATATGGAGGTTTTCTTTCATTAAGATCTTTTGGCGTGGTGAAGTGCTTTTGAAAGTACAGTTAAGCTACTGCAAACTCTTTGATAGCGATTTGTATGATCGCAGTTGTAGATAGATAGATAGATAGATAACTCTTTATTGTACATAAACACAAAGATACATTTACAGTTTGTAAAATTACAATATAAAACAAAATAAAAAAGTTGTACAAATGGCGGCCTTATCGCGGACTGCGATCTCTTCCAGGCAACCGCTGGATGGAATAAGGGATAAAATATACAGGAAAGGAGGGAGTTGCGAATAATAGTAAGGGTCGTCCACAGTAATTTATGCGAATTACAAACTCGTAAGAGAAGGAAGACAAAAAAATAATAATAATAAGAAAACAAATAGAATTAAAATAAAAACAAAAACACAGTGAAACATACACTATCAGATACACACATAATATACACTACATGGCGGACATCACGGTTTTCATCACATCACTTTTCGGAAATGTTCCTTAATCAGTTTTTTAAAATTGCCAATTGTTTGTGCTCGTCTGATGGGCAGTGGCAATGCGTTCCATATACGTGCAGCCTGCACCATATAGGACTTGTCCATAGAAGTCGTACTATGCTTCGGAATTTTCAAAATCAAGTTCTCCGACGATCTTAGCAACCTTGAATGTGAATCACGTAGGAACTCAAAGCGTTCCTTTAGATAGAGAGGAGTGTGGGGATTAAATAGAATATTGTACAATAATGTTAGAATGTGAGTATTCCGGCGAAGGCGAATGGGTAACCAGTTGAGCTTATTCCGATATTCAGTGATATGATCAAATTTGCGCAATCCAAAAATGAACCTTATGCAGAAGTTTTGAAGGCGCTCAACTCTATTAAGTTGGTCCTCGGTGAGATCAAGGTAGGAGGCATCTGCATAGTCAAGAATTGGGAGCAGAAGGGATTCTGCTAGCGCAACTTTGGTCGCAATCGGTAAGAAGTTTCGCAACCTTCTCAGAGATCCCGCAGAGGCAAACAATTTCCTGCTGAGTTCTTGCAGTTGTGGACCCCAGGACAAGTGTTTATCAAAAATAATTCCTAGGTTTTTAACTGTGTCTGAAATTGGAATTAAGGCTCCATCGCAGAATACTCGAGGCTGTTGCGACCAATCCACTTTGGATAATAACCTTGTATCTTGCTATTTGCAAATCCTGACCTTCTGCAAATACGTAGTGGCGAGAACAAGCCTTTTCTGCTATCGTCACCTTAGCCGTCCTTTTGTGCCGATCTCAATAAATACAATAAGTTTACTTTTTAGTATATTTAAGTAGAAACGAATAATGATGTGAATCTTTGACACATAGACAACTTGTAATAACCAATCCCTTAGATGTGATGTTGTGCTAAAATGTAGGTACACAAAACGGTATTTACGCATTGTGGTGTATTTTATATTAACATAATTAAATAATCTGTATAAGTACAAAACACTTGGCTATTATCTATAAAACAATTTGTTATTAACTCATTATGTAAATAAAACAAGCTTTTATTTATCTAGTTTGTGAGACGGTACATATGTTGCAGTGCATTTAAATATTTATATATATAATAAATATTTCTTGTCTGTTTGTCCGTGTCAATTTGTTTCTGTATAGGTACACTTAACCTGCTGGCTTTAACAATTTTTTTTTTCAAAATTAACGATAATACCCTGATCAGGAATATAGTCAGTGTCGCAGGGGACTTTACAAATATTCCCGAAACAGACACAAAGAATACCCAGAGTCAGAACACCCAGAGTCAGAACAACCATTCGTTTATCACACCAAGTTCCGTCCCATGCGGGGATCAAACATAACACTTGGCGCACTGACCGCTCGAACCACTACACTATTCGTACAATCAACTTGACCACTATCTTCTTGAACGTGGAAACTGCGAAGAATTGGTTGATAGTTTCAGTTTTGAATGAATTTAATAAATATTATGTAGTTGTAAACAAAACGAGGGGCAGACTAATAGTTTTATACAAACACGTGCAATGTATAAAAGGAGAATTTTTTATGAGTTTTTCGTTACTCAATCGATATTGGCCAAACAACGATGGGGAATCCACTGAAGATATTAGTCGTGGTAAGAATTTCTGTTAACATTTTAAGGTTTCTATGTGTTTAAGGATTATAATAATCCTACATGAAAAATGAATCTCATTTAGATTTCACGACACAAAGAGCATGCTACTTTCAAGTAAGGAGTCACAACGTGTTTCATGTTAAACCGTCGGTCGCGGTTGTCATGAACATCTATGACAATCGTTATTGGGAAGTCAGTGCCCTCAAAAATACTAAAAACTAGTTCAACCTTTGAATTCAGTTCACTCAAGGTTACGGCGGTCTGATGCCAGTACCCTTGTTGCCCTGGAAAACAGTTTATGGCAGATAAATTAATTGGTCTAGTGGTTTGTGTAAGCGACTGCAGATTAACAGGTCTCGGGTTTCATTCACGAGTCGGACTGCTGTTGGGTTTTGGAACGAAGTTCCTTATGGGGCGTTGGGCGGAGGGGTACCCTAGCCAGCAAAAGTGTCCGTAACGTTAAATCTTACATTAGTAAGATTTACTGCATCGGTGTCGCAATGGTTGCTAAGCCAAAAAGAATACAAACGAACAATTACAAAAGTCTAAGCGATAGTCACTTGGCACCGACTTCAAACAGATTCTAGGTACCTAGCACACATTATAATACTACTATTTAAATGAATAAAGAATTATATATACTGTGTATAAAGAATTATATGTACTAGACAACTGACATAAATATATATTCATATATATATATATATATACAAGCTCTGCTTAGCTTGGGACTAGATGGCGTTGTGTGTTAGATGTCCGAAATATTCATTTATTATTATTATTTAACACACAACGCCGTCTAGTCCCAAACTAAGCAGAGCTTATGTTATGGGTACTAGACAACTGATATAAATACATATATATACGTTTTTGTAAATGTCCAAAAAAAAATTATTAATTTATATTAGCTGTGGGAAAACCAAGCATCGTCATATAAGAGCTGGCCCTTCAGTGTGATACTACTTACCACATCGCAAAAATTAGAGCAAGCACTTCTTTTGTTTATTTTGCCACTGAGATTACCTCCTATTCTGAAAACGGGGCTCAAAAAGAGGCAACACAATGTACCTCATGTGTTTCAAAATTTCACTCACCATCAGTCGACCTGACAATTTGCCCATCCCCCTTATTTAAACAAATTAATAGTCAAAACCGTAAACCCATGTATTGGTGATTCTAAGCTTCGCGTGAATCACTTTCACGGTTTCCCAGATCTTATATTTCAACGCTTTTCCGATTTGCCTAGTAATAATAATACTGTTACGTTGAAAAAAAGACCAGCCAATGCATACAATAAATAGTCTTCACTTAAAGACGCAGAGTTTTTTATTTTGGTAAAGGAAAACAGAGAGCTCATGGAATTCTATAGACCATTACCATTACACTAACACCTGTTGTTTCTAAAGTCTTTGAAAAATATATACATAATCAGATTTATTATTATTTAGAAAAACATAATATCTTGACCACTGAGCAAAAGGGATTTAGACGGAATAAAAGTATTAATAGAGCAATTTACGACTTTTTAAATATAATATTGGCCAAAGTAGGTAGTAAGATACCAGTGAGCGCTATTTTCTGTGATATGACTCAAGCTTTTGATTATGTGGATCATGAAATTCTACTTGCAAAGCTTGATCATTACGGAATACGAGGAAACGGTCTAGGTCTTATAAAATCCTATCTGACTGACCGGCAACAATATGTAGAAATTACTCGCGTAAATAATTCAACGAAAAATGAAGAAATATACACCTCTCATATGCGAACAGTAAAGTATGGCGTGGGTCAGAGTTCTGTCCTGGGTCCTTGGCTTTTTATATTATATATAAATAACCTACCTAAAGTAACTGATCATCAAATTACATTATTTGCGGATGATAGTACAGTTACTATAGAATGTACAAATGAAGGAAAATATGAAAGTGAAATAAATGCTGCATTATTGACTATAATAGAC
This sequence comes from Diaphora mendica, assembly GCA_949125395.1. Lineage (NCBI taxonomy): Eukaryota > Metazoa > Arthropoda > Insecta > Lepidoptera > Erebidae > Diaphora > Diaphora mendica. The sequence goes on from OX421330.1 coordinate 708,928, forward strand.
TGGCTTGACAATAACAACCTTAAAATAAATGTATCAAAAACTAAATTAATGCAATTCTCACAAAGAGTACCCACATTACGAAATTTGGACATAAACCACAAAAATACTAAAGATTGTGAAGTTACCACAACGAAGTTTCTAGGCTTGACTATTGATATTAGATTAAATTGGAAAACTTACATAGAAGATTTATGTAATAAAATCAGTAGCTCAGCATACGCTTTGTTTAAACTTACGCCAGTATATATATTGAATGTTGATGCACTGCTTACAGCATATCATGGAACTACAGAGTCATATCTAAGATATGGTATAATATTTTGGGGCAACTCCACTCATAAAGACGTAGTTTTTAAAGCTTAAAAAAAGATGCATTCGAGCCATGTTCAATTTAAATAGTAGAGATAGCTGTAAACCATATTTTATAAGGCACAAAATCTTGACTTTACCCTCTCTATACATTTATGAAATAGCAACTTTTGTAAAATTAAATCCAGAGTTATTTGAAACTCTTTCAGACACTGAAAATCACGAAACACACGAAATAGAAGGACTAATACACGTGATAGACTTCGCATACATAAAGCAAATACAGCTTTATTGCATAAAAGCATCTACTGCATGGCGCCAGTGATATTTAACAAGATACCTCAAGAATTAAAAAAAAATAACTACTAATTTATTTAAGAAGCGCCTACATGATTTTTTAGTAAAAAAATGCTACTATGCAGTGAGTGATTTTCTCTCAGAAAAATAGGAATATTCTGTCTGATTATTAGTTGCAATTACCTAATTTTATTATTACTTACTTGAATTGATTTGTTTGTAGCTTATATGCAAAGTATGGATTAACAATTTTGACATTTAATTTATATTATTTTTCTAATGTGACATTGATATTATCTATTGACATTTTAATTTTGTTTGTTTGAAATATGTAATGATAAATTTAGTTTTTACTGACATCTTGCTATTATTTAATAAAGTGACATTGATAATTTCCATTGACATTTTATTCTTGTTTGTCTGAAACGTGTAATGGTAAATGTAATAAATAATATATAGTATTTCCAATTAGGTGATTGTTATTATTTAAAAAAAAATTTTTTGCATGCCGTTAAGGTAGATCAAAGAGGACATGTTTAAAAAATGTAACACCATTGTACACCTTTCTTCAGCGAATAAATGAATTATTATTATTATTATTTGGGTGACTTATTTTTTCTCAGCTTTCGCTGGTAGTATGTAAGTGACATTTACGGACTAAGTATTATTATTATTGGTTATATCAATCCAAAAGTATGAAAGGTGTGAAAAGTGGGTTAAATTCCAGTGCAAAAGCCGTTTTTATCCGCTAGAGGATAAAGTAAATTAGAACATCGTGTACACTAAGTTTATGAATTCAAAATATCATTAAACCTATTTACCTCTACCTCCATGGTGCCGAATTTATCATACAACCGGAACCTTCTTGGTGTACTTTTTTTTAATTTGCTTTGCCCGCACCCTTATCTTTTTTGCATTTAGTGATTTCCTCGCTGATGTGGGATGAAAAGTTACGTGTTGCACTCGAGTGCAAAGAAATTTCACCTCGTGCAACTTGCACTCTTGTATAACAAATAACTATTTTGATTGAAGTTTATGGTTTAGCTTAAGAAAGATTAGTTTTTATTTAGCTTATAATAACTCTTTTTATCCTCTTTGTTTTAAATTTTCAATTTGCTAGGTATCACTGTTGTGCCTATCACGTGGGCCAGAAGTTGGTGCGACACCGGGTCTATGTGACAAAACCTTGGAAAAACTGGGAAGCGTCATTAAAAATCCCCTTCATCAACAACCACCCACACCCAATCAACCACTAACTACACCCAATCCATCATCATCATCCCCACCCGATCCATCACCATCACCCGATCCATCATCCACACCCGATTCATCAACCACACCTGATCCATCATCCACACCCGATCCATCATCCACACCCGATCCATCATCCACACCCGATCCATCACCATTACTCAATCCATCACCCCTACTCAATCCATCACCCCTACCCAATCCATCACCCCTACCCAATCCATCACCCCTACCCAATCCATCACCCCTACCCAATCAATCACCTATACAAAATTACACTGCCTTACTGAAAATCCTCCTCTCCTTCCTAGGGAAACCATGGTAAGTACTTGCATTTGACAAATACAAATTACATACATCAATTGTCATATTACAAATTATGTATATTGTTTCAGAGTTGACAGGCGCTTAAGGGGCCGGCGGTCACTGAGTTCTCCATACAAATTAAATACCAAAATAATTTGTAGTTTGAACATATTTCCACCAAATTATGTTGATATCCAGATTTAAACAGTATCCGTTATCCAGGCTCCTTTTCCCTTTTTATTTAAAAAAACTTACGTAAAGTAACGAAAACGTTGAATTAAATTTTGCACATTTTACAGCGTAATGGCATGTTTTAAGTTTGTGTTTTCTATATTATAAACAGCAATACGTACACTTTTTATTACAAAAAAGAATAGCTTGTATTATCATATTACTAATTATTGAAAAGAAAATGAAAAACATTGAGTTTTCATTGATGATTTTTGGTATTCTACAACACATCCATATTTACTATAAAAACCAAACGGTTAATAGTGCTATCGCAGCAAATAGATGTCAATATACTACGCCAGGTATGGCTTACCAAGATACAGTGACGAGATATTAGATATATATCTTATTTTATTATATATTAGATACAGCAATATTCCGTACAAATTTCAACTTGCAGTTGCGAGCGTCGGTCGCCGCGCTTTTAACATCAAGAGGTTAGACAATGTCTGACACACTGCTAATCGAGCAGTTCCTGAAATTTGAATTTAATCTAGCTTATATGTTATCCTGAAAATCTAAAATTTTCTAAGTATTTAGATAAACATTGATCAGAATGAATCAGAATATGTAATTATTTCTACTCCAGTTAGACGACCGCTAATTAAGTAGGTTTGTTAATACGAATTGTCTGAAGTTTTTGTGTGAATTTAATTTCATGAGAATATTTATTGAATTATTTACATTTTTAATTTAAAGTGTGAATATGTTCCATTCTTAACGATTATTTTTGTTGTACACTTTTTATGCAATAAATAGTTTGATTTGATTTGATTTTATTTGTCGTGGGTCAACAACGTGGCGGACTCATGTGTTTACTCGTTTGTGATGGTCACAAATAAATGGTTTCCTTCTTCACGACATTTAGAACGTGATTGTTTTTTTTTATACTAGTGTGCTTTTAGGGAAGAGCTATATTGTCTGGTAACCGAGTATCCCTGCTTCGGTAGCGAACGACCAGCTTGGCCGAAGTGACGGCCTGCCTGACAAAAACAAGTCCGTGAGAGCATATATCTAACTATCATGGTTTAGTTACAATAACCGCTTTTGTGTTCAAATAATTTATTAAATCGTCTGAAGAAAGAAACTACGTTAAATGTGCATCGTAATATTAATCCTTATCCAAATTAAGCATTTTGTTATCAAGGGTATTTATGTATAAGTAAAATACTTTTTGTTTCATCCCAATCGGACATTTCGTTTAGAAGTTATCACGAGTATAAGACGCTAAGAGTTGGTACCTAATAATGAGTTATTTGCCAAAGAGTTTTTATTAACATAATACCTAATATTAATCTTTATCCAAATAAAAGTGTTGTTGATTATGAGAGTTATCATTAGTGCTCCGCTCCTATTGGTCTTAGCGTGATGATATATAGCCTTCCTCAATAAATGGGCTATCTAACACTGAAATAATTTTTCAAATTGGACCAGTAGTTCCTGAGATTAGCGCGTTCAAAATAACATACAAACTCTTCAGCTTTATAATAATTATTACTAGCTTTTACACGCGGCTTCGCTCACGCAGACTTTTATCCCCTGATTTACCCCCTTAGGGGTGTAATTTCCAAAATTCCTTTCTTAGTGCTCACTTACGTTATATAAAGAACCTACATGCAAAATTTCAGGATTCTAGCTTCAGCGGTTTGGGCTGTGCCTTGATCTCTGGGTATGTATAGATATGTAGGTAGATGGTGTCAGACTGGTTGCTATAATATTTATTAAAGGCACTTTATTTTTAAATAGTAGTCAAAAACTTAATTAATGAACTTTGTCTGTCACCAACTTTAGTCCACAACTTCGTCTGTAAGATCCAAACTTCTTCATCATTCAATGATGAAGAAGCATTTCAACAGGCCGCCATAGTGTGAGTCATCGTGTTACATTTTCTGCATTCGCAATGGGTATGGTAATCACTACCCTTGGATTATGCTTTGCATTAGGCAGAGTAGAGTCACTTTGGCAGACTCTCATATAAAAAAATGAGTATTTTATCCTCTAGCAAAGATTATAGGTAATTTTCTAACGACTTGCTCCAAATGGAAAATAGTGAATTTGAAATGTCTTAATAATGTTTGTGTTTTGGTTCAAAATCTTCAATAAATTATTGAAAAGTAAATCATATCCTGATTAGCAACATATTATCCACGAGCCGATTTATTAACCGCACTTATTAACGTCATGTTTATCTTTTGTAAGGTTGTACTACCACCTTATATAGGTATACGTATTAGCATCTACGTAAATGTAGGTTGTTTATTACTTTGTAAATGACACACGTTTAAATAAGTAGTTCTTATAAGTATAACTGTGCGGTATAAAGTCACAGTTAATGTAGTTGGAAAATCTACTAACATAATAATATCATCTATCTGTAGCTTTTCGATGAGATAAACAAATTTAGAACATGCACGGAAGGTTTTAGTTTGTTTAAATGTGCTCATCTCATAAACCTATTCCTTTTTTAGAAAGGGTATCGTTGTATATGTGTAACATTAGGTGGCGTCCATGACAGGTAGCAGTGCTAGAAATTATTTGAAAACTCACAAGAAGCTTTTTTTAAGAAACTCAAGTACGTTGCCGCCATTTCACTCCCTTTTAAAGACACAAGGGCTCTCCTCCGGGAGAATTCTGGCTCCGGTAACCACAATCAACATTTTCCTTGTAAGTTGGCTACTAGTTTAACTGGTTTCACCTTGAAGATGAACTGAATTGGTTTATTAAAATTGATACCGACTTCCCACTAACGATTGCCACAGGTGTACATGACAACCGGGACCAACGGCTTAACGTGCTCTCCGAGGCATGTTCATGCAACACCGCTGGCTCGCACCAAATACCTAATAATGAATTTCGATATTTTAATGGACTGTAAAATGGTACATACAAATAAACAAAGGCAGTCTAGGATTAAGGATATACACACGTACCTAATCAGCTGTGCGGCGGCACTTCTTATCTTCTCCTCAGTAGCGGGCCCGCCACTGATCTAGTCCAGGGTATATACAGGCGGAATGGTACAGCTGTTCTGTTTGAAAAAAGAAATTGCAAATGAAATAAAACTTCTTATTTCTTCCTTATGGCGCTAGGCGCGCTGCTATCGCAGCCGCGAAGCGTGTGTATATAGGTTAGTGAAAAGGAACGTTCCATGTAAAAATAATTTATTCAATTAAATAATTTGGCGTAACCACCGCCAAACTTCCATACTACAGGTTATTAAAAACATCTTGTAAGAAACACCCAACTACACTTTTAGGCCCGACACGGTAAATAAACCCGACGCCTCTTAATAGGCAGTCGAATTCACTAACCGATAGACTCAACGTTTCAACGTGAAACGGCAACTCACCAACACTGGGAAAACAACAACGGGAATACCGCACAACAATAATGCTGATCGTGGTATCGTTAAAAGAACGCTTTACCTATACCATCACTCTGAAAATCTGGGCTTCTAAATACCTTAGCTTTGCCAGAGCATAAGTGAATTAAGCATTTTCGGCTTTCTCCTTGTGGAGGAACACTTCTCCGGCTTATCTAGTATCCGTGACAAATGTAAGTTGTGACTGAATTGAGAAACCTAAACTATTCAAATCTAAGGCATTTTCATAAAGTTTTGCATAAGTTTCCATCCAATTTGTAATCTCATCTGTATTATGGCGCTTTCTCAGATAAGTGGGATAAATTTATGTTCTTCACTATAGGTCAAAAAGGTTTTCGTTAAGACCTTTTGGCTTGGTGAAGTGCTTCCGAAAGTTCAGTTGGACTGCTGCGAAGGTGGTGCTTCAGTTGGACAGGTCCCAAATACGTGTAATAGCCAGAACAAACCTTTTCTACTATCGTCACCTCAATCTTGAAAAAACAATTAGTTTATGTTTTGGTACATTAAATTAGAATCGAATAATGATGGATCTTTGACATATAATTAATATATAAATAAATATATTCCGGACATCTAACACTCAACGCCATTTAGTCCCAAGCTAAGCAGAGTTTGTGTTATGGGTACTAGACAACTGATATAAATACAAATATACTTTTTTTTTGTAAATACATGCATATTATACATAGAAAACACTCAAACTCCGAAACACATATTTGTAGATCATACAAACATTAGGTACGCCCCGGGAATCGAACCTAAGACCTCGTGATCAGCAGTCGCACACGCCAACCGCGTGCCCAACGAGGCAGGCAGAACTTAAGCAACTTGTAATAACCAATCCCTTAGATGTGATGTTGTGCTAAAAATGTAGGTACAAAAACTTTACTCATTGTGGTGTATTTTAAATTATCATAAATAAATAAAATGTATTTTAAGGAGTACAAAACACTTGGCTATTACGTATAAAACAATTGGTTACTAACTCATTATGTAAATATAAACAAGCTTTTATTTATCTAGTTTCTGAACCAGTACATATGTTGCAGCGCATATAAATATATACCTACAGATATTTCTTGTCTGTCTGTTCGTGTCAATTCGTTACTATATAGACTTGACATGCTGGCTGTAACGATTTTATTTGAAAACTAGCTGACCCGGCGAACTTCATACCGCCATATTTACATATCTGTCTCAGCTTCCCACAGGCAGTGTACAGTCGCGGACAGAAAAAAATCTTTTCACGTTATTTTTTTTTCTTTCTAGCAAAAAAAAGAATGAATGAAATCGGACTATGTGTTATTGAATTACAACTAAGGACATATTTTGACTTTCATCCCCTCTCTCCAATTTCGGGAAAAAAGTATCCTATAATTCGTAGTATCAAATCATGCCAAGTTTCATTTGAATCCGTTCAGTAGTTTTGGCGTGATGCAGACAGACAGACAGACGTATAAACAGACAGACAGACAGACAAAAATTTAAAAAAATACAGATTTGGGTTCAATATCGACTATAGAGAGCCCTCCAAAAAAATATTTGCAAAATATCTTTAATGTACAGAATTGGAACTGTTACATGTTTATTATAAGTATAGATAGATTAAGGGTAATACCTACATTAGGAATATGGTCAGTGCCGCGGGGGACCTCACAAATATTCCCGAAACAGACACACATAACACCTAGACTTAGAACAACCATTCGTTTATCACACCAAGTTCCGTCCCATGCGGGGATCAAACATAACACTTGGCGCACTAACCGCTCGAACCACTACGCTATTCGTACATTCAACTTGACCACTATCTTCTTGAACGTTGAAACTGCGAAGAACTTGTTGCTAGTTTCAGTTTTGAATGAATTTATAAATATTATGTAGTTGTAAACAAAACGAGGGGCAGACTAATATTTTTATACAAACACGTGTAATGTATAAAAGGAGAGTTTTACGAGTTTTTCATTCTTCAATCGATATTGGCCAAGCAGCGATGGGGGATCCACTGAAGATATTAGTCGTGGTAAGTATCTCTTTTATCTCTCAGCTTATAGTTTTTCTATGTGTTTGTTATAATCCTACATGATAAATGGATTTTGTTTAGATTTCACGCCACAAAGAGCATGCTACTTTCAAGTCAAGTGTGTCAGGTATTTCTGACTCCTGACTTGTAGGCGTTCATGGGCGACAGAACGTATACCGGGTTCGATTCCCGGGACGGGACTGCTGTTAGGTTTTTTTTACAAGAACGTCTTAATAGCAGCTCGGAATATGGAATATGATAGTGATTGCTAGACTTCACGTGTATCACTTTCACGGCGTCCCAGATCTTACATTTCAACGCTTTTCAGATTTGCCTAATAATAATAATACTGTTGGGTTGAAAAGAAGACCAGCCAATGCATACAATAAGCCGTCTTCACTTAAAGACGCAGAATATTTTTATTTTGATTATATCAATTCAAAAGTATGAAATGTTATACCCTAAAAATGTGTATAGGTATGAAAAGTGGGCAAAATAACAATTAAATTTAGGGTAAAAGTGTATAAGTAAAATATGTCCACATGTATTTTTAGCCCCCGACCCAAAAAGAGGGGTGTTATAAGTTTGACGTGTCTGTCTGTCTGTTTGTCTGTCTGTCTGGCACCGTAGCTCGCGAACGGATGAAGCGATTTCAATTTAGTTTTTTTTTGTATGAAAGGTGAGTTGCGTGCGAGTGTTCTTAGACATGTTTCATGAAAATCGGTTGAGTCGTTTAAAAGTTATGGGGGTGAAAGTGGGGAAGAATAACAGAATGTCTGCAAAAATATAATTGGCGTATGATTACTCGATTAAGTGCAAGAGAAGGGGATTTTTTAAATTTTGAATTTAATATTATATTCTCTTAACTTTAATATTTACTCATTTTTAGATAGATTATATATTATTGTAAATAGATTTAGATGTAAAGCGTAACAAACGAACAAACAAAACATTTATTTTTCATTGAAGTTTAGAATTTAGCTTAAGAAATATTAGCTTTTATTTAGCTTATAAGAACTGTTTTATCTTTTTTGTTTTAAATTTTAAAATTTGGATGTTAGGTATCACTGTTGTGTCTATCATTTGGGCCACAGGCTGCGAGAGCGGCTCAAATTGACAAAGACTTGGAAGGACTAAAGAAAATTCTGGAAAGCGGCGGCAAGAAACCCCCTAATCCCACACCACCTACACTCAATCCACCACCGTCATCACTTGTACCAGAACGCAATCCACCACCGTCATCGCCTGAACCAAAATGCAATCCACCCAAAAAGCAAGAACCAAAATGCAATCCTCCTCCTCCACCACGTAAACCAGAATGCAAACCTCCACCGCCACAACCAAACAACGATAGCATACTGGATTTATTCCTTGCAGCTTACTGCACTGCACTGGGCTCATAGTAAGTATAGCGCTGTTGCATTTGACAAATACAAATTAGATACATACATAAATATGTCTTAATACAAATGTTTGTTTTTTCAGGATTGACAGGGGCTTTACATCAAGAGGTTAGACTATGTCTGATACACTGCTACAGACATAGTACTACAAACAACGTAGTTATTTCTTGGTTCGCCTTTTCATTATAGATATAGTCCGAACCAAACTTTATGACGGCTCGGAACATCGTGCGTGGCGCTGCGCAGAATACAGTTTTAGGTATCAGCAGGATGTAAAGGAGTGCGGGGGAGGTCGACACACGCCGAGTCTTTCTTGTGTGTGTAAATTGTGTCCGTACACAACAAACACACACTTGTCTACGTGTAACATCCGCGTGGAATGGCAAATACATCTCTCACTTGCGATTTGCGGACGACATCGTCATCATGGCAGACACACTGCAGGACCTACAACAGATGCTGAATGACCTGCCTGACTCGTGCGCATCGGTCTACGGATGAACTTGGACCCAAGTTTGGAAATTGTGTCAATGAACATGTACTACCGGAACCGGTCGTTGTACTCGGTGCCGTTCTCGAAGTTGTTTCCTAATGTGGTTTTGTTATTTTTACTTACTTGTTTGATTATTGACAGTTTTGTGTATTTTACATAAACATTTCGTTAGTAACTCTAGCTAGTAGTTAGTAACTAGCTACTAGTAGAACTCACGGTGCCGTGGGAAACGAACATCCCTAAAGACCACGCTTTAAAAAGAAACAAGTACTTTGACTTAACCAACGAAATAACTAAAAATGGTTATGTCGTTGCGCTGTATGCCGTGGAAGTGGGTGCGAGGGGTATACCAGCTAAATCCCTCTATAACCTGCTTAAAGACCTTGGATTGCCAAGAGCTTCAGTAAGCTCTTTTCTTGAACGAATATCCAAAGCGGCATTGCTAGGCTCACTTCAAATATGGTTAGGTAGAGGGGGTAACACGGCGGACAGTGGAGGTGAGCGTTGACGCGTCGTAAGGAGTGCTCCTTAAACCTAAACCTGGGTCGCAATTCCCAGGCACTGTCGAAGTCGCATGTGTTGCCCCCATCTATCACGCGATGGACCCGGCACCCGCACGGTGAATCCATGGAACGCTAAGAAATAGGTCTCCTCGCGGACTGTATATTCTTCCGAGTTAAAGTAATTTATTTCTGTAAATAGGTTTTCACAAACACTTTTAAAACACAAATTCTACGAAAAATGTATTAATATAATTTAATAAAATTATACATAACATCTTTTTTTTTTGTTATTATTTAAATCCGCAATCAGTCATCTAGGACTATAATCGGATTGGTTGGATTTTACATGAGGATGCTGACAGTAACCACTGACAGATCCATTAAAATATAGTTTTCCTCTTCAGTCTTGAGGTACTTTCCTTAAGAAGTTCTGGAACAAGAGGGTTTGGGTGAACTGAGAACCTTAACGCATATTTAGTTTTAACCGTTGCGATTTCTTCAAAGATTGTTGGCATTGAGAGATGTTCGTGGATTTCCTCGTTTCTAGTAAACCACGGTGCATTGACCATGTCCCGAAAAATGCCGTTCTGGGCCCTTTGCATGCGCATGATACTGCTTTTACTGGCTGTACTCCAAATTTGTAGCCCATAGGACCAGATTGGCTTCAAGATGCTGCAGTATATGAGGAGCTTGTTGTCAACTGAGAGGACGGAGTTTCTTCCCATCAGCCATGTTAACTTTCTATATTTCAGGTTGAGAGCATTTCTTTTGTGTTTAATGTGTTCACTCCAGGTAAGTCTTCTGTCAATATGGAATCCCAAGTATTCAACACATTCAGAATGCGGGAGAGTACGGTCACCAAGTTTTACAGCAGGACAGTCACCTTTCCTGAGCGTGAATGTAATATGGTGAGATTTCTGGGCACTTGCTGTAATACGCCATTTGTTGAGCCATGTCTGTGTTTCAATCAGTGACACCTGAAGCGCGCGGCTCGCCGATTCGGGTTTCTCGTTGCTTAACAGGAAAGCTATATCATCGGTATAAGTAGCCACTGTGACATCAGAAGATGTAGGCATGTCAGATGTGAATATGTTGTATAGAACTGGGCCCAACACAGAACCTTGCGGAACACCTGCCTTAATATTGTGAAATGAAGATCTGGGAATTGTGAAAACAGGGTAATTCTGTTTGACACGAAAAATTCTATTGGACAGGTAGGATTCCAGAATCAAAAAGAAAGAATGAGGTACAAGTAGCTTGATTTTGCAAAGCAGACCTTTGTGCCACACGCGATCTAAGGCTTGTTGAATGTCTAGAAATGCAGCAGAACAGTATTCTTTTCCCTCAAAGGTTTCTCTTATGTGTTGGTAGACACGATAGACCTGTTCAATCGTGGAATGCGACTGGCGAAAAACCAATTTGGTGAGATGGGATGACAGAGTGGTTGTCGATTGTATTCCTGAGCCTAATGAGAAATAACCTTTCCCATAGCTTGGAGAGGATTGGGGTGAGGCTTATCGGCCGAGGCGATTATACGACGAGACCAGGTGTTCTGGTTTTCCAGCCTTGTGGATCATAATAATTTCAGAAATCTTCCAAAAAGTGGGGAAGTGAGAAGTATTAAGTATGGCGTTAAACAGATTCGCCAGAAAAACAATGACCTTGTTTGGTAGTTCCTTTAGAATGAGTGGAGTGATTAGGTCGAAGCCGGTTGCCTTGTTTGAGTCTAGAGATTTAATTTCACGCGATATTTCTCTAGGTGAGGTTGATCTTAATGGAACGCACATTTGAAAATCACGATTCAGGACTTCGTCAATATCACTATCGTCACTCACGCCCTTGTTTGGCCTAAAGACAGAAGCAAGGTGTTCCGCAAAAGCTTCCGCTTTTTCACGATCAGTGCGAAGCCAGGAATCTCCATTCCTCAATGGTGGAAATGATTGCTGAGGTCTGGTAAGATTTCTGGGTCCTTCCAGAGAGAGTGGTCATCGTTACCTTGAGGTGACATCAGTTCTAGATTTCTTTTTGTGGTTAGGTTAACTGAGTCATGAATTAGTTGCTTTAGTTCTTTGGTGGCGTAATTCAGATGTTTTTTGTCTACGGAACTATGAGTCATATGCCAGATTCTTCGTAGACGACGTTTCTCTTCGAGTTTTAGCCGAATCTCCATTGGAATTGTTGGAGCAAGTTCAGATGCCTTCAGTTCAGGTGTGTTGGTCCATGCAGCCACCTGGATAAGGTTCTTGATGTAAAGACAGGCTTCATCAACATCATCAGCGGATTACAAGGGAACTGAAAGAACAATCTTGGATTCCAAGTATTTTTTAAAACCTTGCCAGTCTGTTTTACGGTTGAAAAATGACTCGGGAGGATCTCTTACAATTACCCTCAAACTAAGAGTCAAGATCACCAGAGTATGGTCTTATGACCCGTCAAGGCTATAACATGACATAGACACGTATGACATGTATGTCGCTAATGTTTTTTGAGATGAAGAAGTCTATGAGATCTGGGAGTTTTTTAGGGTCAGCTGACCAATGGGTTGGCTCACCAGTTGAAAAGACGCGAAGACGATATATGTCAATACACTTCTTCAAATTACGGCCTCTGGTTGAAGTGATTCTAGAGCCGAAGCAATCGTGTTTGGCATTCCAATCGCCTCCCACCAAGAATCGAGGACGAAGAGATTCGAAAAATGAAGAAAACATGGCATCTGAAACTTTATGTTTGGGTGGACAGTAAATAGCCGATAGGTTTAGCGGTCCTGAGCGGTCTTCAATTCTAGCTGAAGTTGCTTGGAGATAGTCCGTAGAGAGCCTTCTAAAAGTGAGTGTTTTGTGCTGCTTTTTTTTTATGTTTGGCCCGCCAAAATGACTCTACTCTGCCTGATGGAAAGCATAAGCAGAATCCAAGAGTGGTGGTCACCATACTCATTGCGAATGCAGACAAGCAGTATGGCGACCCACACTATGGCGGCCTAGTGATGCTGCTGCATCTTTTAGTCTAGTCAACACGTATGGAACTTGTTGACTAGACTAATTGGGCCTCCGGTCTCGCACTCACCAACGAAACACGACAGCACTGCTGCTGTCATTTTACGTCGATTTTCTGTGCGAGGGTAGTACCGCCCCGGTCGAGCCGGCCCGTTCGTACGCTTTTCATGCTTTTCATTACGATTGCTGAACATGCATGAGAAGTGCCATCTGGATGTGGAGTGTGATAAATATTAAAGCCTCTTATGGAGAATGTATTATTTGAGGTAGAATGAGACTCTGAGATTAATACAATATCGAGTTTGTTGACGGTTATAATGGCTTTCAATTCAGATATGTTAGGGGAAAGGCCTTTAATGTTCCAAGTTGCAATTTTTAGGGAAGTCATCATGAAGTAAGTTTAGTGATGATGGTTGTCATAAGACTTAATAAAGTGCTTATCTGTTGTAAGAGACATTCCATTTTTTCATTTTGTTTGATCAGGAGGAATTCAAGTGCATTGAAGTGAGGTCGTTTAGTCGCTGAGGTGTTTTTTAAGACATTACTATACAGGCTAGAGTTCTTTGGTGCATCTGCCCTTATAATTGGATCATTTCTACTTTTCCCTGTGGATGTTGCTGATGGAGTGACATGCTGCGGTATAGGCGTCTTTGGCGGAGGAAATTCTTCGGGGATTGAATCATACCGTTTTTGTTCAGTAGCACGATATCGAGGACGGGCTTGTGCTTTATTGGTTTTCCTTGTCAATATCTCTTTATAGACCTGACAGCCCTTGTAGTTGGCTGGGTGATCGCAGGAGCAGAGTGTACATTTAGCTGGGGTGTTCCTGTCTTTTCTCGAGTAGTCAGATGTCTTACACCACATTTTAACATCTAAATGGACGCATACAGTTATTCTTAGAATGTCCGTACTGCTGGCAGCGCTGACATTGAACAATACTAGAGGACTTTCGGGGATCTTCGATAAGCACCTGTTGATGATATATGTACTTTATGCTTTTAACCGCTTTGTTATTGATGTTTGGCTCTAAATTAACAAAGAAAGTGGATTTTGGTTTCTATCAGGGCCGTAGCGAGCGTTAATAATTTCACCTCTGACTTTATTGCCTGTTTTTTCAATTTCTTGTATTATTGCTTCATAAGGTGTGGTGAAATGAAGGTTGCGAATTACGATCCTAAAACATTTGGTTTCTTTTCTAGAGAAGGTGTGTCCAATTAAACCTTTCTGTCTGATAGTTTCTAGAACACTCTTGTAGGCTTCAGAGTTATCAACAAGAATCCTTAGTAAATTCTTGTTTACGATCTTGTACCTGAATTGGGCTGGGTCAACAACAGATTCGAGGAGGCCAGTTAGTTTGCTTACACCCTCAATACCATACAATATGATTGGAGGAGGTCTATTTATTTTCGATTGGGTGATTTCTTGATCAACTGAGGGATTGGCGAAACTGTTTGCTAGTGGAATTTCATCAGATTTCGAATTCGGGGACGTATCAGCAAGCTTTTTTTTTTGTTGGTACGCGCTGCCATTCTGGACGATCCACAGGATCAGTGGACACCGACTTTTTAGGTAGATCACTACTAGGGATGATAGATGGAATAGTACTTATGGAGTTGCTGCGAGGTCTTGTGTCAAACATGCTGCAACTTGGTGCTGGTGTTGATGAGTTTGAGGGGGTGACGGAGACATTTAGTTTTATTGCTAAGAGCTGATTTGAATTGCTCCCGTATATTTTTTTAATTTAAATAGTATATTTTGTGTAAAATATTCTTTCAATACCAATTTCTCACTAAGCAAATAAATAATACTTACATAAATTAAAATAGGGATAGTTTATAAGTGTAACTTTAGTAAAATAAACATAATTTGCAAGTGACGGTAAGGTTACCGGTAAGTCACGAAAAACTATAAGTGTTTTAAAATTGTGTTTGGGATTTATTGTCATCGCTTTACAGGTATCGTTACTTGATTTATTTATTATTTTATTCAATACAATATAGGTAAAGAGTAGCTTATTCATAATAAGCCCATACTGACACTACTCAACTTACCCTCCACTGTGTGATGTCAACTCTCCTTGGTGATAATCTAGTCAAGGTTTGCCTTTTCGCAAATCCACCATGGTTCAGACACGCAATGCCTTAGCTCGTCAATTGGAGTCCAAGCTTCAACTGACTTTGAGCGAATTGAAGGCAACTAAGGAGAGGTGTGATCAACTCATTGGAGAAAGGGATGACAATGAAAGGGAACTCCTTGAGATATTAAACGAGAATGAGAAACTCAGAAAAGAAATGTCTCTGTTACACGGTCAATATACAGCGTCTGTTGATGCCCGGAACAAGCTCCAGCTCCTTGTTGACAGCTTTGATTCATGTAGGGATGAGTATGAGCAAGCCCTGAATAGGATTAAGAAGCTAGAACTCCAACTACACCATGCAGAAGAAGAACTATCAAGAGTTGATGCTCATAACCACAACAAGTTAGTGGTGTCCAACCAAAGCTTGTTCGAGGAGTTGGTTGCCCCCGGGCTGGATCAGGCTGTAGTTGATAGTCTCCATCCTTCCATAGTAATAGATCTCACAGGTGAGGATGACACTAGTACTAGCAAATCTAGCAGAATTGTTCAATGTAGCTTGAAAAAATTAAAAAAATACCTTAAATTTAAAAAAATCATAACAAAAACAAGGAAATTAATTCACAAGCATAATTTTTTTATTAATAGCATGTCACTTAACAGACAGAGACTTCATTTGATTGATCAGGTGTCTATGTACTCAATTGAACTAGACAACATGTCGAGTCAATATATAAAAGATACAAGAGAATTACAAAGTGAGATAGACCGTCTTGAAGATCAACTTACTAACATTACATATAAGTATGAAATATCTCAAAAGCAGAGCAGGGAGCAGGTGCTGGCTATTGGCAGGTTGGTTAACTCCTGTAATTGTAGTGATTCAGTGCATTCTATAGACAGCCCCAGGACAGCACATGCACCTTCCTCGCTGCCACCACAATCTAACACAACTTTTGTACCTGAGATCAAGGATTCCCCTATACAAAACAACAAACTGTACAATAATTATAAAATAGCAATGTTTAGTTATGAAATTGGAAAGGGCATGGGTCCCTTAATGTTAAATACACATTTGGGACATTCAGTCAGCAACTATTGCATGCCTCAATCATCTTTAAATCATATTATGGAAAGAGTGTTAAATTCCAAATCAGAATTTAATGCAAATACTTCATTAGTCATTTTTGTTGGGAACAGAGGAAATGTAAACAAAAGGAAATTCTTAGGGTATTTTGAATCAATGTTAAAGTTAGAAGTAAATAAAATTGTATTGTTTACACTTCCTCTTAGTAAAGGGTTGTCGCAGGAAGAAAAAAATATTAGACATAATTTAAATATAATGATGCACAATTTAACTTGCCAAATAAATGGACCTTATTATAACAAACTACATCTAATCGACACTAACAAGCTTGTTAGTAATAATATTTCATTGACAAAAGGTAGATATTACCTTTCTAATTATTATAAGAGACAGATAGCAATTTCGCTATCATATTATTTTTCGATTACAGCCAAGAACTTGGCTAAAACTATTGCTTCTATTGAGCAAATTGAGACTACCTATAGTGACTTTGCCAATTCGTTGGCAGATATTTCTTTAGACATTTATAATAATTTAAATGACATACCTAATAAGTTATCTAATGAGATTGACATTTCAAATAATTTAAATTTACTGATAAGACAATAGAGACTACCTCTTGCACTATTAAATTGAACACCAATAAAAAGATCAATCATAGTAAATTTATCAAAAATAATAAGATAAATAATGTCAATTTGGTGCATCAAAACATTAGAGGAATGATGGGCAAAGACTTAGAGGTGGAACTGTTCATGAACTGCAATGCGATTGATATTTTTTGTATCACTGAACACTGGCTTAAACGGGATCAGTTCATGTTCAATTTTGATTACCACCAGGTAGGCAGCTCGTTCAGCAGAAGTACAGCAATACATGGTGGCACTATGATACTCATTAATAAGCAACTTAAGTTTAAAGAGCGCCATGACATTGTTAGTTTATCAGTTGAGCGAACTACAGAAATAGCCTGTATAGAACTAAAAGGTTTCATAGTATTATGTGTATACAGACCTCCTTCAGCCGTGTATGATTGTTTTGAACGTGTTATGGACGAAGTATTAGTTAAAGTAACAAGATAAAAAAAGAAGGTCATCATCTGTGGTGACTTTAATATTAACCTATTGGAAAATTCAAATATAGTTACCAAGTTCAAGGCACTTTTTCAATCATACAATCTGAAGAACTTGTTTTTGGAGCCTACACGAATCACTGCAACCACTGCCACATGTTTGGACAATATATTCACAGACATTGTAATTAAGGACAAGAAAATAATCAATGAATTAGATTCTGACCACTGTGGTCAATTAGTATCTTTCTGTGATAGGTATGAAAAGGTGGCAGAAAAAAGAATTGTGGTGATACCTAAAACCGCTAAGCGTTGTGGAAACTTTAAGGATAAACTTAAAGCTGTTTTTAATAGTTCAGTACTTTGTGTAGAGAGTAACCCTAACACTTATTATAATAGTTTTTTTGAAACTTTTTCTTCAACATTTAACACCATTTTTACACCTAAAACGATAGTGGTTAAAGGTAACGCCACATTTAGTGAATGGGCTACCCCTGGCTTACTCAAAAGTAGGAAAAGGTTATACGAGCTATACGATGAGAGAAATTATAATAAAAGTGAACAGTTTCATAATTATGTTAAAGAATACTCGAAGCTGTTTAGGAAACTTTGTAAATTGGCTAAGTCCCGTTTTATAAGTTCAAAGATTAAAAGTAGCGATGATAAGATAAAAACCACATGGAAAATTATTAATAGTGAAACTGGTAAAAATCAATACCGTGACAATGAATTTAATTTAAATATAAACAATAAATTTATCACATCAAATGCTGAGGTTGCTGCTGCATTTGAGAATTTTTTTACTAACATTCCTGTATAAACTACTAAATCTTTGAACTCCTCACCATGCCTTGCAGAATCAATTTTAAAAGAGAATGTTAGTAGGGTTGATAGTGAATTTAAGTTCCAATATGTTTCCCTCTTTGAAATTATTAAAGCCTTTAACACTATGAACGTTAAAAAAACAACCGATCTATGGGGAAACTCTGTATTAATTACTAAGACAATTATATCTGTAGTGGCTAATCAATTGTCTTTTACATTTAATCAATGTGTTGATAGTGGTGTATTTCCTGATCTTATGAAGTCTAGTAAAATTATTCCGTTATTCAAATCTGGTAGTACATCTGACCCAACTAACTTTAGACCTATCTCAGTACTACCAGTATTTAGCAAAATTTTTGAAAAAATATGTATGATCAATTGCAAAGCTTCTTTAATAATAATAATTTATTACACAATAGACAATTTGGTTTTACAAGGGGTCGCTCCACAACTGATGCCAGTGTTGAGCTAGTAAAACATATATTTGATGCCTGGGAGGATGCCCACGATTCTCTAGGCATCTTTTGCGATTTATCTAAAGCATTTGATTGTGTTGTGCATGAAACGCTGATCAGGAAATTACAGCACTATGGTATCAGAAATAAAGCACTGGAACTTCTGGCTTCATATCTGTATAATAGAATTCAGCGAGTTGATATTAATGGTGAGCGTTCTCCAGGCTCTGTGGTAGAAATGGGCGTTCCGCAGGGTTCTATTCTCGGCCCTTTCTTATTTTTAGTATATATTAACGACTTACCTCACGTTGTCAAGGACAGTCTCGAAATTGTGTTGTTTGCAGATGATACATCACTATTATTTAGACTAAAACGGACACTTACTAATTTCACAGACGTAAACAGCGCCATTTCGAGAGTGGTTCATTGGTTTGACATCAACAATCTGCTTTTAAATGAACAAAAAACTAAGTGCATACGTTTCACAATGCCAAACGTCAAGCCAGTGAAAACTACAGTGGTAATTAACGATGTCGGGTTAGATCTTGTGGACACTACGACATTTTTGGGTATAACACTAGACTCTAAGCTACAGTGGGGCCCACATATTGATAAATTATCGAGTAGACTCAGCTCAGCAGCATACGCAGTAAGAAAAATTCGAGAGTTGACTGATGTTGATACAGCACGACTTGTTTACTTCAGTTATTTTCATAGCATAATGTCGTACGGTATTCTACTGTGGGGGAATGCTGCCGACATTCAAACTATTTTTGTACTGCAAAAGAGAGCGATTCGAGCACTCTATAATTTAGGCAATCGTTGTTCATTAAGGCAGAAATTTAAATAAATAAACATAATGACAGTGGCAAGTCAATATATCTATGAAAATGTAATGTATGTTCAGAAAAACAAAGATAGCTTTTTGAAAAGAAGTGATGTACATTCTTTAAATACCAGGAATAAAAATAAACTTGTAGTACGCCACTAGGCTCCAAAAGATAAACAAGTCTTTTCGAGGTCAATGTGTCCGATTTTATAATAAAATCCCAAATAATATTCAAGATTTAAGTATTAACAAATTTAAATCCGCAATAAAACGTGGATTGTGTAAGAAGGCCTACTATTCAATTTTGGATTATATAGAAGATCAAAATGCTTGGGATTAATTAACGCAGGCTATTTCTTAAGGAAAAATGTGGTGTTGGCTAGTGTGTTTTTTATTATTATTATTTTTTTTCTATTTTTTATGCTACATTTCATTTTCTCTTTTATTCGATTTTTTTTTCTTAATCTTGTTTTCTCTTCATTGTCCTTTTACCTTTTAGTACTTAATAACGGACATACTGGCACACATCAAAACAATGTTGTGGTACATGTAATAATGCCATCTATCTGTAATTTGCAAAAGAGTGGCCATGAGTTTGTTTGCCCTTTCTTCTCATAAGGCTCAACTCCTTGGAAATGGGCGGTTGTAGATCGGCACAGGCAAATACTCGTAATAGATTTTGTATGAGTTTAATTTTTATTAAGCTTATTTGCTTGCTATTTGACAAAACAGAGATTGTTGCTATTGTGTGTGTTGATCTATGACTTTAGAGTCTACATAAAAGACGATTTCAAACAATTTAAAAAAATTTATGAAATAAAGAGAGTTTGAGTTTGAGTTTGAGTTTATAGTTTTATCATTTTCCATATTGTTCCCACGAGAAGGGACGATATATCAAGGTCGCAGGTGATAATAATTAATATTTGGAATCTTTTTTATTTGCCTCGATCAACATCTTAGAAATAACCCTTTTATATAATGTCGGTTAAGAATGGTAGGCACCCAAGCACCCATTCATATTTCTATAAATTATTAGGTATAACTATAAATTATGTACATATAATAACAGATTAATATTTTATTTATATCAACTCATCCAATTATTTTCGACTTAACTGTACCTGCGCACACCTGCTTGCGCAACTAACTTCAGAACCGCCATATAGTTTGGTTCAGGCTATACCTTATACACCTTTACAACGTCGGCTCTTCTTCTCTTTTTATTCTTCTGATAGCCTTCTAGATCGATGCTTTTGGAGATGCGGTGCACACATGCGCAACAGTGTTAAGGGCGCCGCGGCACTTTTAATAATAATGATTTATTGATCAAAAATAATTACAACAGTAAAACATAATAAACCCAATGAATGTTTACAATATTTTTTTTATTTTACATACTTTTATTTTATTTTACATCTTTTGAAATACCAACAGTATATAAACACACTTTCTAGATCCTAAAATGTATAACTACGCAGCTATTGACAGGCATTCGCAAGTAGGTTTCAAACATGAAGAAATACATAAAAGAGAAAATATAAACAGGATATTTATCCTGTTTATATTTGTTTCATTTTTGTTTCATTTGAAACAAAAATGTATAACTACGCAGCTATTGACAGGCATTCGCAAGTAGGTTTCAAACATGAAGAAATACATAAAAGAGAAAATATAAACAGGATATTTATCCTGTGTATATTTGTTTCATTTTTAGTTGCATTTGAAACAAAAGAAAAGAAAATTAAAAGAAACATAAATTAATAAACCTATTCTATTGGTTTGACATATCCGTATCGGAGCCAAAAAAATCTAAGATGTGCCCATATATTTTTTTTACCTGTGATGGCTTCGATCCGAATACCTCAAACTCGTAATTCTTTTTACATAACCAATCCACTTGCGCGATAAATGAATGAGTTTTGTCGATAGTTAGTGTTGGGTCTAGGTAATGCCATAGGTTGATAATGTCGAACTGGTATACTTCGTGGTTCAGATAATTTAATTTTATCAAAAAGGTCCGAACTATCGACATTACCATTAAACATTATCAGCTGCGTTACCACATCAGCCCACCACCACCACCCACTTCCATGACGCCGGCACAGGCAAAATCAAGTCGGCGCTCACACAGGCTGCACGCAACACAACTCGGTTGCGTTCTCTCCACATGTTTATGTAATGCGGCCCTAAAGTTTGTTTATCCTGGAAATCGGCAGATATAAGCGACAAGCGATCTAGCGATACGTGTTTCTTCAACTGTGTCTTTATGCAGAATCAAATATTGTATGATATAGTTGTAATGGTTTTACGAAATTGCAATTCCAAAAATTTAAGCATTGTCTCTTAAACTAAGCAATGCCTGTATCATAAGGGACAGTTTCCAGCTTTAAGGTTTCCCAAAAGTGATTTTCATTGGGATCGAGACAATAAAGGCACTGAATTAATTAAAAGATTACCGTATGTACAAAATATGCAAATAACAGTTAAAATTGTATGTGTGTGTGAATGTGACTATGTATGTTTATGATGCTGTCACTTTAAGAATTGTAGAAGTGTTTCAAAATGCATTGAATGCTTACTAGAGAGTGCTACGCTTACTAAAAGGCTCAGATCAAATTTAAAAAATGTAAGCCGTCACGGGACGCCTGGCAGATGTGAAACAATTGCATATCTGAAAAAGAATTGAATTGAGAATTGAATTGCAGTGGCGAAGATCGCGTCGCCACGCCTAAAATCAGGTTTATACCTCGCCTAGAAGTGCCGAGACGACGCTTGCCGCCTCCCGGCTAGCGTCTCCACTGCAATAATTTCGCCACTCCACAAATCTCGCCACGCCAAAAATCAGGTTTACCCCTCGCTTATAGATGTTTCACATCAAAAAGGTAGATAACGCACGGCCTTGTTCTTGTTGAAGCACCTTTTTTTATTTGATCTGAGCTAAAAGGCGCCAAAGTAATTATTGTACGCAAGCGCGTTTTTATTTTCCTATTTATCAAAACAAAAGACACCTCTGTGGATTGTGTCAGCATTCCTTCCTAAAGTGAGTCTTAGGAAATGCCGGCGCCTTCTAGAAGTAAAGTACGACATGTCAAAATATCTGTAAAAGATTTACTTACAAAAATAGATATTATTTAGCGGCGTAGTGAATAAGTATGGTTTATGAGACTAACAGTCTGTGAAATATATTGTGGATAGATGGATAGACGGACGGACGGAAGGATTGACATGACGAATGGACGAAACTAAACGGATACCGGTTTTGTCATTTTTACCGGAACCCTAAAAACGTAAATTCATCTCAAAGACTTTATAATATTAATGAGATTCAGATATTTTAATCGTAAACACGTTTAAACACTACATATTTTGATCTTGAAATAGCTACTATTTATAGCTAACGATCAATATTATTTCATATTTAGATATTTTCCAAAAATAAACAAATACAAGGTTATCAAGTTATTGTAAACTACTGACTAGAATATATTATACACATTCACATGCAATTTAGTGTGACTGAGGTCTTGTTAACTGCTTTTAAACTTTTTGACGTGACAGCGTCTAATAAATTGATGAACGCCGGCTGCATGCACGAAAAAGGATGACTCATTGTCCCGGTACGCTTATTGTACATCGTTGTATGAGAGTCCGTTAACCGACTTTACAACAACTTTTTTTTTAACACGACTACCAATTTTTTTGTTTAAATTTAGATTACTTGTCTACAATTAAATGCGATTTTACTGCCTCAGTGGCGCAGTGGTAGCGTATGCGACGAATGGAACTAAATGTTTGTTTGATCGAAAAATATTTAAGTATTCTATCAGTCAATCTAGCTATCATAATACAAGTCTGCTTAGTTTGAAGCTAGATGGCGATTTCTTTATTTACTTCTTTTATAATGATTAATCTAAGATTATAGCGTGTACGTGTCGTCGTATCGCGGTAAATAGTATCCTATGTACTTCCTCAAGAATCAAAAGATCTCCATTGTAAGTTCCGTCCAAAACGGTTCAAAGGTTTAGCCATGAAAGCGTAAAAAACGTGATTATAGTACGTAAGTATTAATATGGATTCATTAAAAGTTTATTAAGACTTTCTGACCCACACAAAGTCGTTTACGTCTCCTATTGCCCGTAGCGTAAAAAAATCCCCCGTTTTTGTAACATTCTTCATTAGTGCTCCGCTCTTATTGGTCTTTGCGTGATGATATATAGCCTTCAGGCAGATATCAGGATAGGTCCGGATGTCTAATATAAACTGTTATCGAATCCCTTCAATTTAAAACACGGTATCGCACACAGTGTGGTTTTATTCCGTTCGATTCTGACACACTGACCCACTTAGAATCATGTGGTGGGAAAAACTAGAATAGAGTGAGGAATCTACAAGAAAATATAGAGAATAGAATAGTCCGCATATAGAAAAAGGTAGTTCATCAATAAATTATTGAATTAGTTAAGTTAATTTAATTAACTTAAGTAATTCAAGTACGATCATTTGGGTTTTAGTGAAATTTACCTATAACAAGTATTTAGAGACCTTAAAATGTGTTTATCAGCTGTCTATTCGCCAGGGAACAAGCTCCATCTATTTTTAACCGACTTCAAAAAAAGGAGGAGGTTCTCAATTCGACTATTTTTTTAAATGTTTGTTACCTCATAACTTTCGACTGGGTGAACCGATTTTGATGATTCTTTTTTTTTTTAAAGCTGGTGCTTGGCGTGTGGTCCCATTTCAATTTGGTCCAGATTGAAGACGGTTTTTTTTGTTAAAATTTGTGATTATTCAATTAAACTGCCGGGTGTGATATGCGTAAAATTATATATGTATAGAAATTAATTCAAGGAAAGTCCTTAAAATAATATACAATTTTTAACAAAAAGAAACCGCCTTCAATCTGGACCAAATTTAATTGGGACCACACGGGAAGCACCAGCTTTCAAGTTAAAAAAGAATCATCAAAATCGGTTAACCCAGTCGAAAGTTATGAGGTAACAAACATAAAAAAAAACTGTCGAATTGAGAACTTACTCCTTTTTTTGAAGTCGGTTAACAATTGAAAGGCTTACCTATTCGTAGAACACCAATAGAATTTATATATATTCAAGAATTTTCTAGTCTGAATCTCTCTTCATTTTAATAGGTTTTTCGTGACGTTTCGCCTTCTGCCCATAACATTATTAACACCTTCGCTGCGTCAAGCAAAATCACAAACCTTCATCTGGTGCGGCATTGGGTCGAAATGTACCGATATTTTCGCCAGTGCGTGTAGGGTCTTTTTCAACCCACAAGCACTAGGGTAGGTTAAAATGCTATAACTTTGCGAAAACATGATGTATATATTTTTTTTATTTACTGTTAGAATAACCTTGAACCCAATTTCTTTACTTTTGATTCACCCCGGGATCTACCAAACAGGAAATGAGAAATAAGCCAGGAGAAAGGGTGGGCCGATATCGACCTGAACCGCACTAGAAAGTATTTTCAGTAATGATGGGACACAGAAAAATAAGGGGATATCGAAAGTAAAACTGAATTATCGTAGAATTTTTTAAAGGGTTTCTCTTTATTTCTGACTGTCTTTAAAACATTTCAGGTAAAGGTTCAGGTAAAATTTCTTACAAAATCTTTAATTTTTTTTACAAGCGTTTTATTAACTTGCCATGTATGTATGTGTGTTCGGGTGGAATCTTGCAACTCATTTTTGAAGCAAATATCTTCAAACAAAAGTGATAAAATTCTGCAAGCATATCTATATAGCGTAGCAATGCAATAATATGATGACATGGAACTGATTTGATGCTGGAGCTGAAAGGTGGCCATAGGACTCTGTAATGAAACGACGTAACACCATCGAATTTGGAATCATTTGATTCGTCTTGACGAGTACTATATGTTTTGATAGCATCCAGGTTCTAATGATGGAGCCGGAAGGTGGTCATAAGAACTCTATAATGATATGACGTTTACAACACACTCGAGTTTGGAATCGTTTGATTCGTCTTGACAAGTACTTTATGGCTTGGTAGTATACAGTGTTTAAAATTTTCAAACTAAGTAAATACTGGTACTGAAATCTCGCAACAAGCTTTTGTATTAAATAAATTTTATAATGACATTGTAAGTTAATAGTAAAAGTTTTCAAGGAATACTTTATTTTTTTTTGTTTAGAGCATTCCAATAAAAGTTTGTTTTAAAAAATGATTTTTTAATTTAATTAATTTTTACTTAATTTTTTGCTTCGGTATGATTAAATTTTTACTTGCTTTTCCATAGATTTTTGGATTTGTTAGGGTTTTTTTTTTTTTTTTTTTTTTTTTTTTTTTTTTTTTTTTTTTTATGTTTGGCCCGCCAAAATGACTCTACTCTGCCTGGTGGAAAGCATAAGCAGAATCCAAGAGTGGTGGTCAAAATGCTCACTGCGAATGCAGACAATGCAGCATGGCGACCCACACCATGGCGGCCTAGTGATGCTGCTGCATCTTTTAGTCTAGTCAACAAGTATGGAACTTGTTGACTAGACTAATTGGGCCTCCGGTCTCGCACTCACCAACGAAACACGACAGCATGCTGTCATTTTACGTTGATTTTCTGTGCGAGGGTAGTACCGCCCCGGTCGAGCCGGCCCGTTCGTGCTAAAATCAGCGTGGCTCTACTACCTTTTAAATTTTTTTATCCTTTTAGTCGTCGTTTATCGAGGGAATGCTACGTCATCAGCTAGAAAGCACAACACTAAATGGCGGGGCGCGCGCTCTGTGCGGCATAGGGTCGCCGGCTGCCCGTTGGGACCGTGGTGCCTAAATAGACCCGTTGCCGCAGTGAGCGGATGTATTTCACCGTCAGTGCGTGGTGGGCTGAAAAAGGGCCCACAGTGATATTTTTATACAAAATACCGAAATTTTTAACTACAAGTTGAAATATATATTTGTCTCCGTCGAACTCTTACAAACATGTGAGATAATCGTTCCGCACCAGCGAGAGGGACATAGTTTTCTTCGTCCGCACCAGCTGAACTACCGCGTAGGGTCGAAATTGGGCCCGATACGCAGTGAACGTGTTAATCGCCAATGGAATATTACATATTAATTTATTTGAAGTGATTTATAGTTGTTTGTGAGATCCAATGACGTCAGCTAAAGTTCTCGCGAATTAAAACAAGTTTTTTACATTAGACAGCGCTGGTAGGCCTTAAACGCACACTTGAATTACATAAATTAATATTAACTAAAAACCAAAGGTTATTTATAGTGAATGGTTTTATTGCTCGAATCTATACTTATAATAAAAATGTAACAGGTCCAATTCTGTACATTAAAGATATTTTGAAAAAAATTTTTTGGAGGGCTCTCTATAATCGATACTGAAGCCAAAACTGTATTTTTTTTTATTTTTGTCTATATGTCTGTATCTTGCCGCGCATCACGATGAAACTACTGAATGGATTCAATGGAAACTTGGCTTGATTTGAGTTCATACTACGAGGTAGGACATAGGATACTTTTTATCCCGAAATTCACCACGGTTTCCTGGAGAGACGGGATGAAAGTCAAAATAATATATGTACTACTTAGTTGTAATTCAATAACGCATAGTCCGATTCCTTTCATTCTTTTTTTGCTAGAAAAAAAAAGGAAAAGAACGAAAAAGTCTTTTTTTGTCCGCGACTGTACACTGCCTGTGGGAAGCTGAGACAGATATGTAAATATGGTGGTACGAAGTTCGCCGGGTCAGCTAGTATTTAATATAATTGCAGCGGTAATCGAGCCTACACACTTTGATAAATTACTGTTGGTCACCCAGGGGTTGAAATTAGACCATTTTTTTTTGACGTGACAAGGTCTATATATATATACGGCCTACATCAAAAAAGCAATTTAAAAAAAAACAAAATTCGGCCTAATCTCAGGGACGGCTGGACCAATTTTGGCGGGCCAAACATAAAAAAAAAAAAAAAAAAAAAAAACTTTCACTGGCAGAATGCTAATAAAGTAACCGCTTAATATAATGCAACTACTTTAACCATTCTGTGCAGCATTAAGTTCATATTTATTAAATTATGTTCCATATTATCACAGGCGGATAAAGTTTGGATGAGGGCAGCTCAAGACCAGTCGTTGTGGAGACCCTTGACGGAGGCCTATGTCCAGCAGTGGACATCGCATTCACTGATTCACATGAAGGACTCTGTAAGTACAGTCAAAAGTCAAGTGGCCCTACCAAAATAACTCTACTTTGCCTGATAGAAAGCATAAGCAGAATCCAAGAGTAGTGGTCACCATACTCATTGCGAATGCAGACAATGCAACAAAGCAGCATGGTCACCGACACCATGGCGGCTTAGTGATGCTTCTGCATCATTGGGCTTCCGGTCTCGCCCTCACCAACGAAATGCGACAGCACGGACTCTGTCATTACGTTGATTTTCTGTGCGAGGGTAGTACCGCCCCGGTCGGGCCGGCCCGTTGGTGCTGAAATACTACCTTTCAATGTCATTAGATGCATCATGGATCTGGCCAATAAATTCTCTGGGATTGTACGAATAAAAAAATATCAGTAGATCCACATCTTGAAGTCAGGATCTAATGAGAAAAAATATTCTCATACGATCCATCATAAATCTGGTCAATGGATCTACTAAGAATGAACCAAAAGTTTAATGAGTACGAAAAAGGCGCGAGTGGTATGCCAGGATTGTAGCCAATGACTTTCCATTATTGCTGGTTTTCCCTTAAGGATAAAAGTATCTTTACAAATGAAATACTTTACGAATGGCGCAGTGGTCCAAGCTGACACCTGGCAGCATTCTTCTCCACTGAGTGTTTCTTTTTCTTTTTTTTATGTAATAGGCGGGCACTCGAGCAGACGTATCGCCTGATGGTAAGTGATTACCGCCGCCCATTGACACCTGCAACACCAGAGGCGTTTCAAGTGCGTTGCCGGCCTTTGGGATGGTCTGCCGGGATGGAGGCGGGGTATGGGGGAGATAGGGGAAGGGGTTGGGGTATGGGCCTCCGGTATCCTCACTCACTCGGTGAAACACAGCGCAAGCACTATTTCACATCGGTTTTCTGTGTGTCCGTGGTATCACTCCGGTCGAGCCGGCTCATTCATGCCGAAGCGTGGCTCTCCCACGGTAATGTTGTGGGCTCATACGCCATATGAGATAAAACTTTGTATGTTCCACAAATTGTTACTCTGAGTTTGGGTGTTTTTAGGTCCGCTTAAATAAACACAGAAATAAATAAAAATAAATAAATATTTCGAACATTTTAACACACAACGCCATCTAGTCCCAAGCTAAGCAGAGCTTTTGCTATGGGTACTAGACAACTCATATAAATACATATACTACTTTTTTTTGTAAATACATACATATTATACATAGGAAACACCCAAACTCCGAAACAAATATTTGCAGATCATACAAACATTTGGTCCGACCCGGGAATCGAACCCGAGACCTCATGCACAGCAGTCGCATACACTACCACTGCGCCACAGAGGCAGTCAAATGCAAATAAAATCTTAGGAGTATTTTTAGTACGAGAGTTGTTATTTATAACAACAACAAAAAAAATTAACAAGAAAATCACATAGACAATGACAAATACGTTATTAAATTAAAAATCAGTTTTTAGGGTTCCGTACCCAAAGGTTAAAACGGGACCCTATTACTAAGACTTCGCTTCCTGTCTGTCACCAGGCTGTATCTCATGAACCGTGATAGTTAGACAGTTAAAATTTTCAGAGATGATGTATTTCTGTTGCCGCTATAACAACAAATACTAAAAAACAGAATAAAATAAATATTTAAGGGGGCTCCCATACAACAAAGTCAAACGTGAATTTTTTGCTCGTTTTTTCTAGATATTGATAACGGCAACAGGTAGACGCTTGAAATGTATAAATAATGGTAATGAACTCTATCTTTGCGAATCCGACTCGCACATGGCCGATTTTTTTTACTAGTTGTAAGTAAAAACCTAATAACATGTGTCTATGAACGTCACACATTATCTAATTCAGAAAAAAAACTTAGGGCCGTTGAGCTATAAGTATTATATTATACCTGTAGGTAAACAGCATTAGTCAAGTTTTTTAGGGTTCCGTTTCTCAATAATAGAAAGGAACCTTTACTGACGTAATCTCTTCTTCATGTTTCTGGCTGGTAAATGATTTTACTCTCGGCGATCACGTACAGGTATCTATCTATGTGGTCATGTCAAGCTGTCAAAAAGTGGAGCAAAATTTGAAGAGCAAATGTTTAGGCTATTTTTTAACCGACTTCCAAAAAGGAGGAGGTTCTATGTTCCACGATATGTATTTTTTTTTAATGTATGTTCATCGATCACTCCGTCAATTGTGGACCGATTTTGAAAATTCTTTTTATATTCAAAAGGGTATGGTTCCGAGGTGGTCCCATTGCCACCATATCAGGATCTGATGATGGGATCCCAGGGTAATCGAGGGAAACCCTCATTTTTTTTAGGCACATATTTTTTGAAGTTACACCGGTATTTGCATCTGGTAGTCATCATTTTATGATGATGAGCTGATGATGTAAGGTACAACTCCTTAACGGTTAGGATTTGAAGGACAAATCTTTAAATATCATATGTATGTATGTTACCTTTAGTCTAATTTTTTCAAATTATTTAGGTAAGCTGATGATGGAAGGTGGAAGGTACAACTCCTCAACGGTTAGGAGTTTAGTGCAAACAATCGTAGGTAATTAGTAAGTTGAACTATTTCATCAAATTTCATCATCAAGAATGCTAATTAAGGTCTATACGTATGTGTAATATTAAATTCATGCTCTAATCCCTAACTGTTGAAGAGTTTAAGCTTCTATCATCAGCTCACCTAAATAACTTGAAAGTATACGACTGAAGGTCTTTAGATACGTATGAAATTGAAAGAATTATCCTCCAACTCCTAACCGTTGAGGAGTTGTACCTTCCACCTTCCATCATCAGCTTACCTAAATAATTTGAAAGAATACGACTAAAGTTAACATACGTACATATGATATATATATATATATATTTTTTTTATTTATCTAACACACAACGCCACCTAGTCCCAAGATAAGCAGAGCTTGTATTATGGGTACTAGACAACTGATACAAATACAAATATACTTTTTTTTTTGTAAATACATACATATTATACATAGAAAACACCCAAACTCCGAAACAAATATTTGTAGATCATACAAACATTTGGTCCGACCCGGGAATCGAACCCGAGACCTCATGATCAGCAGTCGCACACGCCTACCGCGAGACCAACGAGGCAGTCGTAATATATATATATATAAATATTTAAAGATTTATCCTCCAACTCCTAACCGTTACCTTACCGTGGTATCACTCCGGTCGAGCCGGCCCATTCATGGCAAAGCGTAGCTCTTCCACAAATATTCTTAAATGCTGTTAGTGTTTGGGCACGTCTAATGGATATCGGCAAGGAGTTGAGTGATGAGTCACCCGTTTAACCAAACAATTACATTTTTCATTTGCCAGCTTTAATAAAATACTAATCTGTCATCTTCCTAGCCTTTATTCTTCTCAAGATTAACGTCAGTTACTAGTTGTTCTACAGATAAATCGTTTACTAAAAACCATAATTAATTGACGATATTGAGTTTTAATCTGCTTGATTAATATCGATAATCACTAAAAATTTCTACAGCTACAGTCAGTAATTAAATAGGTATATTAGAAGCGTGTAGTGTAATGTGACTGTTTTATGTCACGTCAAGGTAGTAGAGCCACGCTGATTTCAGCACGGTAGGGCCGGCTCGACCGGGATGGTATGCACAGAATTTACAATATGTATGGTGACCATCACTCTTGGATTCTGCTCCTGCTTTCCATCAAGCAGAGTAGAGTCACTCGAGCAATGCAATAGCACTCATATATAAAAAAGACGTGTGGCACTAAGGGACTGCCGCGGTAAAGCTATTGCATAGCATTTTTTATCAACTTATGCAATTATTATTATCAATTATATTTATTTTTTATTTATGCAGTATGTATAATATTGTGAATGAAAAATACTAAATTATTAAATTAGTACCAATATCGTATCTCGATAGCGTTGATCACTTTTTTTAAGTAGCGATATGGTTTCGCTTTCGTTACACAGAATACAACTGAAACAAATATTACGCAAAATATCTCATTTAAATTTACATACTATACAAATTAAAATTTACTAGCGGTCGCTCAGCGGAACAAGTCGAAATTCGACTTTAACTAATTATTAAACTTTTTGGTATTGTTTTATTTCAGTTTACTGCTCTCTCCTTCTCTCGCATAATTTTCGTAAAATGCAAATTTTTTGTTTTTTAATCATACTATTACTACTATTATCTCAATCTCATCTCAATCACACTAATATATAACGGCGAAAGTTTGTGAGTGTGTATGTTTGTTACTTCTTCACGCCAAAAACTACTGAATGGATTTGGATGAAATTTTACAGTAATATAGCTTAAACATCAGAATAACACATAGGGTACCATTTGCCGCGATAATCTACATTAACGCGGGCGAAGCTGCGGGCAACAGCTTGTACATAATAATGTCATACACAGCCGTCTGATATCAAATTAGGTGAAGCCTGTACTACTATCACCAGGATGCAGATAAATTACACCCAGGCCGCACAACAGATGATCGTACTCATCACACTATTTTGGCCCTGGTAGGGAGCCGAACCCGCGACCTCCGACTTACCATTGTCAGTTTAATCAGGGTAACTAACCACTTTCAAATTAAAAATCACGTAAAGCTTCTACTTTCTGTACTATGGAAAGGAAATTGCCAATGCACATCCTAGGTCTCAATACATAAGTATAATGAAAATATATATTTTAATTTTCAATTTGGTTACAAGAACACTTTTGCATGTAAATTTTTTTGAGCAGATGAGTTCGATATAGATAAACTACACTTAAACACAATAACCAAACTAACTTATGACAAATAACACAGGATTATTTGTCGTGAGTTAGATTCGAACCCCCACCTCTACCTTGGCAGTCAAGATCAACAACCAACTAAACCAACATATTAGGCTCTATACCTAAACCTGCAATACTTACACTTGCTTATGTCAAGTTTAAACAGCGCTGTGTACCTACATCATACTAATATTATAAAGCTGAAGAGTTTGTTTGTTTGTTTGAAGGCGCTAATCTCAGGAACCGCTGGTCCAATTTGAAAAATTGTTTCAGTGTTAGATAGCCCATTTATTGAGGAAGGCTATCATCACGCTAAGACTAATAGGAGCGGAGCACCAATAAAGAATGTTTCAAAAACGGGGGGAAATTATCACGCTACGGGTATAGGAGATGCAAACGAGGTTACGTGGGTCCGCTAGTCACTATATATAATTTAATATGAGTGTTAAACCTCTCTAAATATTTGTATCAATATTATTGTAAATACTAAACACAATTTATGAACGGTGCGTGCGAAACACACACATTCTTCAATGATAACAAAACAAGGGTGAACATTCGTAATCCATGACCCTCGTTTGTTCGTCAGTCGGTTTATAAATACGAGTGTGAGCTGCTCGAGGTCAGTGTTTATCAGTCAGTGGTTGGTGTATTACGGAGATGGTCAAGTTTGTGGCAGTGTTGGTAGCTGTGGCCGCCGCCGTACGTGGCTTGGAGCTCACCGGTATGAACTATCCTACTAATATTATAAACGCGAAAGTTTGTAAGTATGGATGAATGGATAGATGGATGTTTGTTACTCTTTCACGCAAAAACTACTGAACGGATTTGAATGAAACTTTACAGTAATATAACTTATACATCAGAATAACACATAGGCTACTAATTGCCGCGATAACCGACATAGACGCGGGCGGAGCCGCTAGCAAAAACTAGTATTCTATGATTTAAAAAAATCTTAGCTTGAATTTGATGAGTGGTGAAGACTACTTCTTAATTAAATAGTGTGATGCCGTTTTATTAATCCGACGTTTCATTCAAATCCAACTAATCTATCCAAATTTGGCATAGTGATATTTTGATTATTGAGGAAGGACATAGACTACTCTTTACCGCGATAACTGACAATTACAGACTGCGTCATTCGTCTGGCAGTAAGCGTATTCGACTGCCAATCAAGAGGTCCCGTATTCGATTCCCGAGTCGGGCCAAACTAATATATTGGGTTTTTCGTATATGAAATTCTTATTACCACCATCCCGGAGTATGGAAGTTTGGCGGTGAATCACACTATGCCCGTGCCCCAGAGCAGTCCAGTCCAGTATACTGACACTAGTTTCAACCTTCGAATTCAGGTTCTACCCTCAGGGTTGCGAGAGGTTCGATGCCAGTCGTTCCGTGTAATAACTGATATTCTTCAGGTAAAACCAAGTGGAACAGGTAGCCGACCCCAAATAATCTTGGGATAAGGCTAGGAAGAAAAGATAACCGACATATAGGTTGGCGGAGAAGTATATTCCAATTTTGACTTGACCCCACAATCTTCTCTATTACTCACTGGCTAGAAATGTTTTTCCGTTACAATTACATTACATATTTATAACCGCTGTAATAAGTGTTAATTCTTGTATAATATGTATGTATTTACAAAAAAAAAAGTATATATGTATTTGTATTAGTTGTCTAGTACCCATAACACAAGCTCTGCTTGACTTGGGACTAGATGGCGTTGTGTGTTAGATGTCCAAAATATTAAAAAAAAAAAAAAATTTAAAAAAAGTGTTAATTATATGTAATTAAGTGCCAATTATTCATGTCATTTAACGTTTACTCTTCGTGAAAAATTACATTTAATTTTACTTTTAGTAGTTTTTTTTGTATAAATATTTTATTTAACTAACTAAACCTACCTAATCACTTTTATATTACAACTAGTTTTTGCTCGCGGCTCCGCCCGCGTATATGTCGGTTATCGCGGCAAATAGTAGGCTATGTGTTATTCTGATGTATAAGCTTTATTACTGTTAAGTTTCATCCAAATGCGTCCAGTAGTTTTTGCGTGAAGAAGTAACAAACATACACACAAACTTTCGCCTTTATTATTAGTGTGAAGTGTGATAGTATAGTATAGTATAGATGCTAACTTTTTGATCTAGTTCTAACTCCCCAGTTGACAGTAAAAGACTTGTTCTAATACAGAATACTGTTTGCTTTGTCTGTTCTATTTGCCCTTTATTACGTAATTCGAGAAATGAGAGAGGAAAAATGAGTTTATTTACTACGGGCATTACCTATCGTGTAAAAAGGCGGGAGTGTGTTTATATGTATATTGAGGTGCCTTCTTATACAACCTGTTTTATATAAATCGCCGAAACAACATCATATTTAAGTAAAATAGAAGAATATTCATATTATAATGTATGTTCTGACCAAGTCAAAAATACATGTCGCAAATATGGGCATCCCTCATATAGAAAATTTAATTTCAGACCGATTAAAGTAAGCAAAAAACTTTCATTTGAAAAAGCACCGTTTTGAGGTGATTTACTCAATAAAAACTATTTCCATATGAATCTATCACTCGGCAAAAAGCTATCATATTATTAACTAATATCATCTTATTTGTAACTGAGGTCACAACCTTTTAATTTGAATTTATGGCTCAAAACTAAATTAATCTATTTAATATATAATTAATGATATTCAAAACACCAACGATAATTCATATATTATTCCACCTTGACAGGGTCTTAAAACATTTATTCAATTTTTTTAGGGTTTCGTCATGTCTGTCTGTCTGTCTGTCCGTCTGTCCGTCCGTATGTCACAGCCACTTTATTCCGAAACTATAAGACCTATAATGTTGAAACTTGGTAGGTAGATGTATTCTATGAACCGCATTAAGATTTTCACAAAAAAAAACAATAAATTTTGGGGGTCCCCATACTTAGAACTGAAACTCAAAAATAATTTTTTCATCCAACCCATACGCGTGGGGTATCTATAGATAGGTCTTCAAAAATGATATTGAGGTTTCCAACATAATGTTTTTCTAAACTGAATATTTTGCGCGAGAGACACTTCCAAAGTGGTAAAATGTGTCCCCCCCCCCCCTGTAACTTCTAAAATAAGAGAATGATAAAACTAAAAAAAAATATGATGTACATTATCATGTAAACTTCCACCGAAAATTGGTTTGAACGAAATCTAGTAAGTAGTTTTATTTTAATACGTCATAAATCGTAAACTGCAATTTACCTTTGATTCAATCAACACACATAAAAATAAAATAAAAATTATGTCATGTTACTTGCTGCTGCGGAACCCTTCATGGGCGAGTCCGACTCGCACTTGGCCGCTTTTTTTATTTTTATGTAGTTATGTGCCAAAATGGCTATCAATATCTTAGATTGATTAATTCAACTTCGAAGGTTCTAATTATCCGCCATATCCGGGTTCCAAGGGTCGTCGGAACCTATAAGACGCTATCGGTTCATCTCTATTATTATGTAGTGTGGTTATTAAAGACAATTAAATATCTTACGTTCGTTAGTTTGTACTATGTAAGACTTATTTCTATCTTTCTTTAAAAAAGACAACACCCGCACTAGGAATAAATCCTGTGTCGCGGGGGACTTTACAAACATACATGAAAGGGACACAAAGAACACCCAGACTCAGAACAACAATTTCTGGATCACACAAAGTGTTGTCCTAGGTGGGATTTGAACCCACGACACTTGGCGAAGTAG
Organism: Diaphora mendica; assembly: GCA_949125395.1. Lineage (NCBI taxonomy): Eukaryota > Metazoa > Arthropoda > Insecta > Lepidoptera > Erebidae > Diaphora > Diaphora mendica. The sequence goes on from OX421330.1 coordinate 745,186, forward strand.
GAAACGGCGTGGTGACCGTTAAACCGCTAGGCCAAACGTACAGTCTGAAAGACTGATTAGCTAAAGGGCTCTGAAAATACATGTACTTCAAACAGATTTTAGGTACCTAGCACACATTATAATACTACTATTTAAATGAATAAAGAATTAGGTATAGGCAATTTATGAAGAACCAGTTTATTTTACGCTTTTAAGTGTTTTTTGGCAGAGAGTTTTCGTTGGATGTTTTTTGGAAGTCGGTTTTTCTTTTTTTATAAAAAGTTTTTATTTTTCAGTTTTTAGTGCAAACAATCGTAGGTAAGTAGTAAGTTGAACTATTTCATCAAATTTCATCATCAAGAATACAAATTAAGGTCTATACGTACGTGTAATATTAAAATAATCCTCTAATCCCTAACTGTTGAAGAGTATAACCTTTTATCATCAGCTCACCTAAATAACTTGAAAGTATACGACTGAAGGTCTTTAGATACGTATGAAATTGAAAGAATTATCTTCCAACTCCTAACCGTTGAGGAGTTGTACCTTCCACCTTCCATCATCAGCTTACCTAAATAATTTGAAAGAATACGACTAAAGGTAACATACATACATATTATATTTAAAGATTTATCCTCCAACTCTTAACCGTTAAGGAGTTGTACCTTACATCATCAGCTCATCATCATAAAATGATGACTACCAGACGCAAATACCGGTGTAACTTCAGAAAATATACGAAAAACATAGTATGTGCCTATAAAAAATGAGGGTTTCTCTCGATTTCCCTGGGATCCCATCATCAGATCCTGATATGGTGGCAATGGGACCACCTCGGGAGCATACCCTTTCGAATACAAAAAAAAATTCAAAATCGGTCCACAATTGACGGAGTAATCGGTAAACATACATTTAAAAAAAAATACATCCAGTGGAACATAGAACCTCCTCCTTTTTGGAAGTCGGTTAAAAACAAAGTCGCTTTCTCTGTCCCTATGTCCCTATGTTTGCTTAAATCTTTAAAACTACGTAACGGATTTTGATGCGGGTTTCTTTAATAGATAGAGTGATTCAAGAGGAAGGTTTTTATGTATAATAAATACATAATATAGTATGGAAACACTGTTAATTTTCGAGGTTTTTAATGTGATGTAGCAAATAAACACATTTTTTGCGCTTACATTGCAAACGCTGGTTGCACCCTACGAGATAGATCAAAATAATGTACTACAGTATTGTACACCTTTAAAAGGTCTACGAAAAAGTCCGCGACGGTATATGTCTATCTCTTAGGGATAACCCACAATAAACATTTTTTATTGGTTTCTTTTTACGAGAAATAATGGCTTATTTACGAAGCGATATTAAGCAATACAGAATGAACCCTTATACAATTAAGTAAATTAAATACATTGTGCATTTAATATAGATGAAAATGGCTCTTTACTGGATCTAATTTAAATGAATATATTCGAAGATATTACAGATTTAAAACGCACGAATCGTGTCGTCGACGCGGCGGGGGCATCTAAACTCCACCCGTGCGAAGCCGGGACGGGTCGCTAGTAAATTATATTACACAGTTATTTGTCCTCGGTGAAAATCCCAGACTAGTTTAGCAGTGAGGGACACTAACAAGCACAATGTACAAGTAATAATGCACCTATACTGTCCTTTAAAAGAACTTCACGACATTAACACAAACCCAAAGAACGCTAGCTGTATTAGGCACAATAACATTCATTTAACTCTTGTCTATTAGGAGCAATGGGTCTGATTGAATGCGGACGTGGACATCGATTAGCGGAAGCAGGTATGCATACCTATTCTTTGACACCGGGTATTAATATATACAGTTATTACTTAGAACATCGTGGTGGAAATACCGAAATATAATACGTAAATGGTGACGTAAATTATTATATCGATATTATAAAGCAGGAAAAAATCTGGTTACCATAAAATAGGTTATAGTATACATATATAAAGTATATATATTATGTATAGTTATAGATAGATATATGCCGTCACGGACTTTTTTTTAAACTTTAACGTTAACGTAGCGCACGCAATGGAAGCTCTCAAATATTTTTTCCTCCGTTCTTGCAACATATTTCATTAAAATCCGCTCCTTTAGTCGTAGCGTAATAATATAAAGCCTTCCTTGATAACTGGGCTATCTAGCAGAGAAAGAATTCAAATCGGACCAGCCCTAGCCAAGTTGCAAGCGTTTGTCTTTCTGCAATCGTTAACGCCTAAATTCTTGTGTTTCATTGGCTAATCTTAGACAAAGTAATCTTTGACAAAGTATTAGCCAATGACACACGAGAATTTAGAAGTTCAACCAAACAAACAAACTCTTCAATTTTATAATATTTGTTTGTTTATAAATTGTTTTATGACAATAAATAAAACTTCTGAACTAAAGCTTAATAAAAGAATATTTATATAGGCGCGTACAAAGCAATTGTGCTCAAAAAGGCTTTTCGAGGGGAACTTTTCTGATGAAGACACTTTTATTACCGACACTGGAAACTAATGTTATAATCAAATTTTGAGGGAATTTTTAGTTACTTAATTGTTCTATCATCTATTTCGATATGGACGTTGTGTGTATATTTAATCTATATCTATACTTATAATAAAAATGTAGCAGGTCCAATTCTGTACATTAAAGATATTTTGAAATTTTTTTTGGAGGGCTCTCTATTATCGACACTGAAGCCAAAACTGTAATTTTTTTCATTTTTGTCTGTCTGTCCGTCTGTCTGTCTGTCTGTCTGTCTGTATCTTGGCCGCGCATCACGCCGAAACTACTGAACGGATTCAAATGAAACTTGGCATGATTTGAGTTCATACTACGAGGTAGGACATAGGATACTTTTTATCCCGAAATTTAGCACGGTTTCCTGGAGAGAGGGGATGAAAGTCAAAATATGTACTTAGTTGTAATTCAACAACACATACTCCAATTTGATTCATTCTTTTTTTGCTAGAAAGAAAAAAAATTAAGATAACGGGAGAAGTGTTTTTTTATCCGCGACTGTACACTGCCTGTGGGAAGCTGAGACAGATATGTAAATATGGGGGTACGAAGTTCGCCGGGTCAGCTAGTATGTATAATATAATTTATTAGTTACACTTATAACTGATTTGCGCAATTTCGTGACTTCTGACTTTAGCAACATTTTTCAATATTACTTTTAAAATATTTTTAACTAACAAAAATGGTTTAAATTGATTCGTGGTTTCTTTTAAATCATTATTATCATTAAAAATTGTTTTCAGTGAATATTTAAATTGATAAGTTATATAAAATGACTAGCTGACCCACGCAACGTCGTTTGCGTCTCCTATTGCCCGTAGCGTAATAATTTCCCTCCGTTTTTGAAACATTCTTCATTGCTACTCCTCTCCTATTGGTCATAGCGTGATGATATAGATAAACTCGATAAACTTCCTTGATAAACGGGCTATCTAACACTTAAAGAACTTTTTGAAATTGGACCAGTAGTTCCTGAGATTAGCGCGTTCAAACAAACAAACTCTTCAGCTTTATATATTAGTATAGATGACCCACGCAACGTCGTTTGCGTCTCCTATTGCCGTAGCTTAATAATTTTCCCCCGTTTTTTGAAACATTCTTCATTGGTACTCCGCTCCTATTGGTCATAGCGTGATGATATAGATAAACACGATAAACTTCCTCGATAAACGGGTTATCTAACACTGAAATAACTTTTTGAAATTGGACCAGTAGTTCCTGAGATTAGCGCGTTCAAACAAACAAAAACTCTTCAGCTTTATATATTAGTATAGATGACCCACGCAACGTCGTTTGCGTCTCCTATTGCCCGTAGCGTAATAATTTCCCCCCGGTTTTGAAACATTCTTCATTGGTACTCCGCTCCTATTGGTCATAGCGTGATGATAAAGATAAACTCGATAAACTTCCTCGATAAACGGGCTATCTAACACTGAAAGAACTTTTTCAAATTGGACCAGTAGTTCCTGAGATTAGCGCGTTCAAACAAACAAAAACTCTTCAGCTTTATATATTAGTATAGATGTATTTATTATACTCTTCTAAGATCTAATACTCATAATCAACAACACATTTATTTGGATAAAGACTAATATTAGGTATTATGTTGATAAAAACTCTTTGGCAAATAACTCAATAATAGGTACCAACTCTTAGCGTCTTATACTCGTGATAACTTCTAAACGAAATGTCCGAATGGGATGAAACAAAAAGTATTTTACTTCTACATAAATACCCTTGATAACATAATGCTTTATTTAGATAAGGATTAATATTACGATACACATATAAAGTAGTTTCTTTCTTCAGACGATTTAATAATTTTTTTGAACACAAAAGCGGTTATTGTGACTAAACCATGATAGTTAGATATATATGCTCTCGCGGACTTTTTTGTAGATCTTAATGGGACCTACAAACCCGTAATACATTATTTCGTTCTATTGTCAATACTTTTTGCAGCGCACGCAAAAATAGGTTTTCGATTTCACACCTTGGGTTACAAAATCGCAATTTCCTTACGGATCTCTATTTTTTATGAAAATAAAATATAGCCTATAGCCTTCCTCGATAGATGGACTATCCAACACTGAAAGAATTTTTCAAATCGCAACAAACAAACTCTGCAGCTTTATAATATTAGTATAGATGTATTTTTAAAACAATGAATTTAGTCCCAATAAAGGTACTAAAAATAAATATTATTAGGTATTTAAAAATAAATTAAATTAAAAAGCTTTTTAAAAACATGCTTTTACTGGAATGCCTCGAGACGAATCAAACGAGTCCAAACTCGATGATGTTGCGACGTTTCTTTACAGAGTTCCTATGGCCACCTTCCATTTCCAGAATCAGATCAGCTCCATGGCATTATAATTTTGTATTGTCACGCTATATACATATGCTTGCTAAATTTCAGCAAAATCGGTTGAAGATATCTGCTTCAAAATTGAGTTGCAAGATTCCACCCGAACATACAAGCATACATACATACATTGCAAGTTAATAAAAAGCTTGTAATAACTCTATACACCGGTATCGGTTAAGAAATGGCGGGAAGTACCCTATGAGTTTTGATTCCCTTGGGAGTGTCAAAGTATATATTATACTGAATAAACTAAAGAAATATATTTTCTTCACGTACCTAAACTAAGAGATTTGATTTATTCAAATTCACTTCATTGGACCGTAGACTTGAGTATACTATTTAAATTACAACTCGATACCATCGCGCGTTCCCTAAATAAAGGGTCTTTTGACACACAGACAGACAGGAGGACTACAAGTGTAGTTCTAGTTTCATTTCATATAAGGGTTCCGTTTTTTCCTTTTGAGGTACGGAACCCTAAAAATACCTTATTATAGAACTTCCTCTTTGTTGAAAACAGTTTAAAATACAACTAAATGATGCTATAACTGGTGTCTCAAAATAGTTTTTATGGAAATAATCAAACAACCAACCTAACATTTCCGGTAGTGGGTTTAAAATTAGCTAAATACATTCATTAACTATGTCAAACAGTTACTACCGTACTTTGATCGATATAATTACAAATTTTAACAAAAAAAAACCGACTTCAAACAGGACCAAATTTAAATGGGACCATTCGAGAAGCACCAGCTTTCAAATAAAAAAAAACATCAAAATCATTTGACCCAGTCAAAAGTTATGAGGTAACAAACATAAAAAAAATACAGTCGACCTCCTCGTATTTGAAGTCGGTTAAAAATTTATTATACTAGCTGACGCACGCAACGTCGTTTACGTCTCCCATTGCCCGTAGCGTAAAAAAAATCCCCCTTTTTGTAACATTCTTCATTGGTGCTCCGCTCCTATTGGTCTTAGGGTGATGATATATAGCCTATAGCTTTCCTCGATAAATGAACTATCTAACGCTGAAAGAATTTTTCAAATCGGACCAACGGTTCCTGAAATTAGCGCGTTCAAACAAACAAACAAACTCTTCAGCTTTATAATATTATATAGTATAGATTAATGGTTCCGGCACTAATTACGGCTCCGTCCACTAGGATCCCCTGGGGGACAGAAAAATCTAAATAAATAACTCGTGGTTTAAGCAGAGGCTCCAAATGGACGTAGTATTTATAAAAACTTCCAAATAAATCCTACGGGGGATCAAAATGAAAATGAAATCCAAAAAGATCCCCTAGGGGAATAGTGTGGACGAAAATTCCAAATGAATCCCCCAAGGCATCTAAGCAGGGGCTCCTAGTGGATGAAAATGGTAGTAGAGCCACGCTGATTTCAGCACGAACGGGCCGGTTCGACCGGGGCGGTACTACCCTCGCACAGAAGATCAACGTAAAATGACAGCATTCGTGCTGTCGTGTTTCGTTGGTGAGTACGAGACCGGAGGCCCAAATAGTCTAGTCAACAATTTCCATACTTGTTGACTGGACTAAAAGATGCAGAAGCATCACCAGGCCGCCATGGTGTGGGTCGCCATGCTGCATTGTCTGCATTCGCAATGAGTGTGGTGGCCGCCACTCTTAGATTCTGCTTATGCTTTCCATCAGGCAGAGTAGAGTCATCTTGGCGGGCCATACATAAAAAAAAGCCGTACTTCCTGAGATTTGCCCGTTCAACGAAACAAACAAACTCAGCTTCATATTATGAACTAGCTGACCCGGCGAACTTCGTACCTCCATATTTACATATCTGTCTCAGCCTCCCACAGGCAGTGTACAATCGCGAACAAAAAAAATGCCATGCCCGTTATCTTTTTTTTTTCTTTCTAGCAAAAAAAGAATGAAAGAAATCTGACTATGTGTTATTGAATTACAACTAAGTACATATTTTGAATTTCATCCCCTCTCTCTAGGAAACCTTGCTGAATTTCGGGAAAAAAAGTATCCTATGTCCTACCTCTAGTATGAACTCAAATGATGCCAGGTTTCATTTGAATCCATTCAGTAGTTTCGGCGTGATGCGCGGTCAAGATACAGACAGACAGACAGACAAAAATGAAAAAAAAAAACAGTTTTGGCTTCAGTATCGACTATAAAAGACCTCCAAAAAAAATCAAAATATCTTTTATGTACAGAATTATACCTGTTACATTTTTATTATAAGTATAGATGAAGTATTTATAAAAAATATAATAAAATATTAACTACACTATACATCAATAACACAGAAATATACACATTATTTTTCTGTATACACATATTCGCATTAATTCATACGTGATTCATACCGATGAGCCTATACGGCACTGAATTGTCCTACTGGCAATGAAATGTTCTACTAACTAATTAGTAGGTCAAACACATCCTAAATCGGTCAAGAGCAAAATGTACTAAATTAACAATATACTAAATAATAATAAGAACCGCATTAAATTACCGCTTTATATGCACGCAAACAAAAGGTTAGCGTATTTAAATAATAATTTTAATGCTGTTTAGGTAAAACCTCATTCGTTTGTTGGTAAACCATTTATAAATAAGGTAAATGAGTATTACATCCTTGGCCACAAAACATTTACTAAACTAAGCGGTTATCTAGTCGTAGATCTGCAACATATAGCATAACCTCATATATCTCACCCACGTCCGCTTCATCATACACTAGGCAGAGATTGTACATTAGTAATCAACTCCCGATTAACATACAACGATGTTTTTAAATAAGTATATGACACATCTATATTTATATACAAAAGAGGAAGGTGACTGACATACCCAGAGATCAACGCACAGCCCAAACCGCTGAACCTAGAATCCTGAAATTTTTCATGTAGGTTCTTTATATAACGTAAGTGAGCACTAAGAAAGGATTTTTTAAATTCCACTCTTAAGGGGGTAAATCAGGGGATGAAAGTCTGCGTAAGCGAAGCCGCGTGCAAAGCTAGTAATAGATAAATTAGAACCGACACAGAAAAAAAAATGTCATTATCTTTTTTCATTTAAAAAAGACAACACCCGCATTAGGAATATAACGAAAAGAAGTATACATTCTATGTAGCTGGGGACTTTACAAACATATATAAAACGGAAACAAAAAACACTCGGACTTCAGGCGTGTCTCCTGCGGCTAAAAATAACAAAACAAACTAACAAAACTTGTTAACTAAGAATGTTAACGAAAAGTCGCAGGAGACGGACTTTTAAACGAATATCAAACACGATTACACGAAAAGCAAAAATATTTTATCTACTCGACAAAATGACTTATAGTACACTTACTTACTTACTTACTAAATATGAATAATATAAGTATTAATGTTAGTTCAGTTCAGTTTCATTATACGAGAAGTATACGCTGGGATGTTTTCAATCCGCTTTGGATAACATGTTTGCTTGTTAAAATTAACAAAACAGTTAAACCGCGCCCATATTTTGATAAATATGTGATGTTTTGTGTTTAAAAACATAAAACAGTGTCGCAGGAGACCCGGCTTTAGAACAATAATTTCTGAAACATAGAAATTGTTGTTGCTATCCCATGTGGGATTTGAACCCACAACATTTGGCGCAGTAGAAAGTGGCGTGACGACCGCTTCAACCACAAGGCCAATCGTGCAGTTATGATCTTATTCATCACGCAATTATTTTTCTTGGGTGGGAAATGAACCAACGACCTCACTAGCAAGAGTAATGCTTGATAAAGATGGTATAGGACCATAGAATATGATATATCGCATATTTCCACTCCTTGCTTATTTTTAATCGGTTCGCTCTTGCCTCACTCGATCAAAGTTTGCGCGAGTTGGGCAATAACTTTAACGCGAACTAAGGCATGGTTTAAAACTAGTATTCAGTTATTTAATGCCTGATACACATGTAACGATAAATCGTAATTTATCGATCACTGATTATCTGCAACGATGTCTCATACACACGTTCGATAAATCTGCGTAAATCGGTTTATCGTTATGTGTCATCGGTCATTCACATAATGACATAAACATTTCAGATGAGCAGTATCACTCCCTGCCGCGGTTGTTTCATCTGGATGACTATGAGAAATGCTTGTCAAGTCGCCGAGGCGTGTACTGCCTCGGGACCTTCAACCTCCTGCCGTACAGGAACGACGGGCTCTACGATGTTTTGCAGGTAAACAATCTTCTAGTGGTCGTATTTTCTTTTTTAAATAGAATACCTATAACCAAAAATGTGTTTACTAAATGTACTGTGTATAGAAGACTGTTTACAAGTTACTGATTCAAGACTATTTATAATATTTTATATCTGTATATGAAAACGTAGTTTATATCGTATTATTTGTAGCTTAATCCTTGAACCTATTTTTTTCATTTCATATTAAACGAATAAGCGTTAAATCGCAACGCGATCAGCTCTGTCCAAGTGTAAGAGCCCCCGCAAACTGCAGACTTTCATCGGCCGATAGTTTGGTTGGATTCTTCATCAGTATGAAGATGTATGGGAGGATTGATTATAACGATTCGGTATCGGCCGACAACTGCCTTCAAACTAAACTATCGGCAAACTATCGGCAGATTAACAAGTTTGTAGTCTGCGGGGCTCTAAGCTCGCACTCTTAATGACACAGGATGAGTTTAAGTATGAGTTCGTAGTGTCAGGCGGTTGTTCTGAGTCTGGGTGTTCTTTGTGACCGTTTCATGTACGTTTGTAAAGTCCCCCCCGACACATTATTTATTCCTAATGCGGGAGTTGTCTTTTTAATTACAAAAAAAAACAATATCCAGGAAACATTCACAAAAAGTCAACGACGCCCAGTTGAGATTTGAACTTGAGGCACCTTCGTGATAAATCATTCACCTACACCTTCGAGCCAATAACTCATTACTACTAAATGTTAAAATTGTTGTTCTTTTGCTACTTGATAAATTCTAACGGTCCGGTAATTCCAAACATACATTTGTTTGTTGTCAGTATGGTACCAATTACATAGATGGCGGTGTACTTCGAATGCGATGGAGCATTTGAAAAATAGTTTAGTATTTTTCATTCACAATATAATACATACCTACTGCATAAATAAAAAATCAATAAATAATTATAATTGCATAAGTTGATAAAAAATGCAATAGCTTTACCGCGGCAGTCCCCGAGTGCCACACGTCTTTTTTTTTTGTATGTGAGTCTAAATTGTGTATGTGTGAAGATTTACCCACGCAAGAAATTCGTTGATTCGTCGCTCGGAGCAGCTCGTCTCGAACCGTGCGAGCTTCGGGTGTTAGGTTTATTTCGTTACGTTATGGAATATCTTGATTTGGTCACCGCGCTCAAAGTCCTCAAAGCCTGCAATAAAAGCTATGCAATAGCTTAAAAAGTATATAAAAATAAAATGTAATGTTATGGTCAACATTACATAATGTGATGGTGCCTCTTTGAGCCCTAGCCTGAGCAATGTAAGTAATCGGCTATCTAACGAGGTGTTTCGTTAACATTTTCAGTAACCCTCACGAGATGGTTGAGGTTAGCGCTCCTACTCCGCGCTAACCCTGTGGGATTCGGCACCAGACTCGTCATTCCCCCACTGGCATTAAACGCCTGACACGGATCAAAGGAAAAGATTATGAACAATTAAACACATTGCAGTTGGTTTGTTCTGATCATGCTTTCTCCATTCCATACATTCCATTGTGCACTCAAGATTTAGGTGGATTAATGCTCTTTTACTCTTGGCGCTCTGTACTGCAGATTAAACGCCATAACGAATCGTGATTTGATAGTAAGTGCATTACCATATGCTATCCGGTACCCGATATAGAAATATCTTAAGCGGCATTTATAATGCCTACCCGGTTTCGAGATCGAATCCAAATTCTCCTTTCGACGCCAAAACGAGATAACGCCTAATCCACCTACAGGAGCCCTGTGTATCCAAATATTAAAAATCCTAGCACTCAGGTGCACTGCCTACATACAACCACGACAACCGCAACACATATGTACATCACGACCGAAAACGTACACATTCATCACAATCAAAGGTACCGATAAACCAATTGCAATGTTCAGCAAGAATAGTGTTAGATTAACTCTAATTATATTATCTAACACTTAGTACGATACTCAGACCGGTATACAAATGCATATTAAACTTATTATCCCACGAGGTACGTTAGAAGACAGAAACTCACCTGGCTTCCCCCAATGTTATATACTTTAACTTACTCAAAATAACGACGACGATTCACATGGCTGGATACGCGCCTACTATCTGAGTTCCTACCTCTCTTCTCCACGGTTCTCAACCGACTCTCCACCCCGCTCCGTACTTTCCACAAACAAACCATCGTTGGAAAACAGGTAGTTGACATAACTCAAGGTGTTTATTACGGTTGTCCATCCTCATTTTTATTAGAACCCCTTTCGTCATCTGCACGTGTAGTCATTGCATGTAAACTATTGTTACAATTAAACAAAGCAAACAATATTTTTATTTCACAATAATAATACGAGCCTTATACACGAAGCAATTAAATTACTACCAGGTTAATAATAACTTTCAAAAATATTAATTTCTTGAAAGTTCTTCCTGTAGATTTCAAAATAAATTACTTTTTTTAATTTTGATACTAGTTTAACATAAATTGGTTTGAAGTTTATTAACCTAAAATCAAGAACAATACTTACAGTTATTTATTTACGAAGAGTTGGTTCTTAGTTCTTCTACACTATTAAATATTTATAAATTGTATTCTTTTTTTGTTTTAAATTGATTTGTTATAAATTGTAAAGATTCTCTTTGAATTGTAAAAACTGAAAAGTTTTTACCACTAGCACTCAAGCTAAGATTTAAATAATTTTCGTTATCAGTTTCTATTTCATCATATTTTTTTTTAAAGACAACTCCCGCACTAGGAATAAATCCTGTGTCACGGGGGACTTTACAAACATACATGAAACGGACACAAAGAACACCCAGACTCAAAACAACAATTATAAATACTACTCTTGGATTCTGCTTATGCTTTCCATCAGGCAGAGTAGAGTCATTTCGACAGGGTCAAACATACATTTTTTTTACATAATAGTGTTTTTACTAAAGTCCGTGTGGTGATGGATTAAAAACACAGAATGTCACCACCCTTTGGGTGTCGTAAAAGGCGACGGAGGGAAAACTACGCAAGACTACATCACCACAAAGGAAAGGAAAACTTAAATCAAACTTAATACTAACACAAGTAACACATCTAGCCAGCGTGGTATAGTAGGTTCAAACCTCCATTCTAAAGATAAGCATACGTCCACCAGTGAATTGCGATAGATGATGAATATACCAGATGCACCCTGCCATGCTTCGCTATGGCATTTTTTTAAGCTATTGCATAGCTTTTATCGCGGGCTTTGGGGCCTTTGTGCAGAAATTCCGTAACGTAACAAAAAACCTGACACCCGAAGCTCGCACGGATCGAGAAGAGCTGCTCCGAACGACGAATCAACGAATCTGTGTCACTGTCACGCACGAACATACTGCTTAAAAAAAAATTGCATAAGTTGATAAAAAATGCTATGCAATAGCTTTACCGCGGCAGTCCCCGAGTGCCGCGGTGGAATAGGAGGGCAAACGAGCAGAGGTATCGCCTGATGGTAAGCGATTACCGCCGCCCATGAACACCTGCAACAGCAGAAGTGTCACAAGTGCGTTGCCGGCCTTTTCGGGGATGGGGCGGGAGGTAGGGGTAAGGGATTGGGGTATGGGCCTCCGTTGTCCTTACTCAGTCGGTGAAACACAGCGCAAGCACTATTTTTTTTTTTTTTTTTTTAAAGACAACTCCCGCACTAGGAGTAAATCCTGTGTCACGGGGGACTTTACTATAATAATAATAATTAGTTATATTATTATATATATTATTATATATATATATTATATTATTATAGCAAATAGTTGCATTGCTGGGAAATGAGTCACAAATCTGAAGCAGAAATTAAATAAAAACCACCTCGGAACCGTAACGTGTGTAGTTTCAAAGTTTAAGTTCAATCGGGGCAAGACTTTTTAACCGACTTCAAAATAGGAGGTGGTTATCAATACGACTGTATTTTTTTTAAATGTTTGTTCCCACATATTTTTTTTTTATATTTGAGCCTGCCAAAATGACTACTCTGCCTGATGGAAAGCAGAAGCAGAATCCAAGAGTGGTGGTCACCACATTCATTGTGAATGCAGACAATGCAACAATGCAGCATGGTGATCCACACTATGGCGGTCTAGTGATGTTTCTGCATCATTGGGCCTCCGGTCTTGCACTCACCAACGAAACACGACAGCACGAATGCTGTCATTTTACGTTGATCTTCTGTGCGAGGGTAGTACCGCCCCGGTCGAGCCGGCCCGTTCGTGCCGGCCCGTTCGTACTGAAATCAGTGTGGTTCTACTACCTGTTAATCTTTGGACTGAGTGAACCGATTTTGATTATTCTTTTTTTGTTTGAAAGCTGGTGCTTCCCGTGTGGTCCTATTTCAATTTGGTCTAGATTAAAGTCAGTTTTTTTTTGTTTTCAAGTTCGTTATTAATAAAGACTCAATGCTCAAAAGATACGTAGGTTATAAACTTTTGTTTCATCGTTTTCACGTATCATCAATTTACAGGAATATTCCTTGGGTGCGTATCACTTTAACCACACCAAAATTCACCGAGGCTACTGTCTCCCTACCACCTGCGCCCACATTGAAGCTTCTTCTCCGACCAAGCGCTTCCAGAAGTGCGCGAACAACCTGACAAGAGCTGAATTTGGTCTGGAGACCAACCTCACAGAGTTCCAATACTGCAGAACAGCGAAGAAACAAAGACAGGTGGATACATGGGATCTGACGTTTGCGTATATCGTTGGTGTCATGTTGCTTCTGAACATCGTAGGAACTGCTTACGACCTTTTAAGAAATCAGGACAAAAAACGTAAGTAAAAACAAATCGACATATATTTAAGCTAATATCCTATATCCTCGAACTTTAACAAACCTTCTTTTTAAGGAGGGGTCTATGGAACTATCGACCTCGGACTTAACAGTTAAGAAGACTGGCCACTAGGTCGATAGGCCAGTCACCTCCTCAAATTATTTATTACTCTATAGCTCTCATAACAAAAAATTTATATTTAATGATTTCGTAACTTAATAACAAAAAAAATGCGCATCTTATGGTGGGGATGCGATTGCAAAACAATTTATTAGACAAGGTAATCTGTATTAGAGCAAGGATACCTTCTCATCAAGGTACGGCTATATTTTAACGATAGTCAAGGTCGCCAGTAGGTCCCATATTGAATAAATCGTTTCAAAATCACTTCGTAGAAGCCGGTGTCTCTCACAATCAAGGCCCTTTCATAGATGGATATGCACTAAAAGCATTTCAATGTGGTGTCAAATTTACCGAAAGTCATATTTGCCAAAAATAAGTTTCATTAGAAAAATATTTAAACTGTCCACTCACAAAGTATACACATATATCTGTCCCTTTTTGATTTCTATCGCAAAGAAAAGCCCATCCAGATACTTTGAAATTCGCTTATATTTATATCTAGATTTTATTATGCTCATTGCGTCTATTAAAAAAAACTTATTTTCTAAAAAATATGCTCTTCGTTTAAGAAACAATCGGCTTTGGAAAGAATGATGAAGTTAGCATGTGAACGAGTTGTACGTAATTAACCACAATTATGGCGGATGCAATTATAATTGCAGTCTAGTTTATGACACATGGATAATTCCAACACATTTTTCCATGAAATCTTAGAAAACGTCATAGTTGTTGGTGACTGGCGACCCTGAACCGAGCAAATGTCATAACTATAATTTATCTGTGCTAATGTCATTTGCGTAATAAATCGAAAAGGCGGGAATGACCGTGGCTCTCAAGTTCAATCGAAAAACTTAATCTGTTACATATATAGCCATACCTACTAATCGGTACCTAGTAATCAGCTGATATTTGTAACGGATTATTTGTTTATAAGTTTTTAAAGATAATCAATCATCCTCATTATATGTAAGGTTGATATTTTCTTTAAATATGACGGGGTATCTGTTTCCGTAACTGAATGTTAGTAACTCAATGTTTTTATTTTTTATTTTTAGCCATCAAGCAACTGGAAGCGTGGTCGCTGGTGGCGAATTGGCAACGTCTCGTTGCTAATCACGATGACAAAGACAGCAGATTAACGGCGCTCAAACCCGTCCAAGCGATGAAGTAAATATCCAGTATTAAATCTAAGTAATAGAATTAGTTATGCAGAGACCGGGTGGAAGTTCGATCCGATACACTGTCCAACGGAAAACCCCAGTTGTGGTTGCTGTGGAAGTTTCCCATGCAGTAAAAAACATAGTCGGTGGAAAGACTTATTTTCTTTTCATATATGTTTGCTTTTTACTGTTAGTTTACAATAAATTTAAAAACACGAAAAAAACGAACGAAAAAAAAAACGAATTCGGATTACATGAACAAAAAAAAAGATTCCATCTAATTGATAACCTAATCCTTTTTGAAGTCGGTTAATTATTTTTTTTGTTATGATAGTTTAATAACTTAAGGTTACAGGAGTGACGCCTACAGATATTAGTTTATTAATTTATTAACATATGTTCCGATACACGCTACTTTATGCATATGTTTGAAAAAAATACTTGAAAACATTTTTGCGAGAAAAATTAGCCATTTTCATTATTTTGGTATACGTGAACACAATGATTTATTAAATACCGAAGTACTTACGATATAATACCTTATGATGAGATAGCTTTAAATATGATCATTTGTTATCAGATGGGTGTAAGTCGATCTTCACCGGCTCTTGTACTATACATACTCACTCATTATCATCTCCCTACCCTTTTCCCAACTTTATTTGTGGTCGTTGCATTGAGTTTTCTTCCCCCATTTTCCACTATCACTCGTCAGTACACTGCTTACTCCCTTCCTGGCCATATCCTCTTTTACGCAGTCCATCCATTTTTTCTTTGGTCGTCCTCTGCTCTTATATCCGTCGACTTCCATACTTAACACTTTCTTAACTACATTTTGCTCATCTGTACGCATCACACGTCCATACCAAGCTAACCTGTTGCTTCTCAACTTTTCATTCACTGGTGCTACTTTCAGGCTCCCTCTTATGTAGTCATTCCTCACCTTATCCATTCTAGTCACCCCACACCTCTATCTCAACATGCACATTTCAGCAACATGCAGGCGTCTCTCATCCGTTTTCTTTATTGACCAACACTCAGATCCATGCAGGATGGCAGGTCTGATGATCGTTTTATTTACTACTCTGTACTCTATGACTAACTTTTTACCTGACGAAGCCAAAAATAAGAATAGCTTTGGTTGCCTATGTATGACTGTAGTTTCCACCGTAAGCTTAACCCAAACTACTAAACTGAGTTTAATGAATGAGGTGTTAATAGATTCGTAATAATGGTCCGTATGACATAGCCTACATAAATATTCTCAAAAGTTGTTTTATAGCCGGCAATATAAGTTTGGCTAAGAGGCACTATGAGGGATGCTCGTCTCAATGGTCTGGTCCTGATGAGTTTATAGAAAAAAACTAAAAGAAAACATCTCGTCATCTCTCGTTTTTTTTGGTTGGCCCTGCCAAAATGACTCTACTCTGCCTGATGGAAAGCATAAGGCGTAACCCAAGAGTGGTGGTCACCATACTGCGAAAGTAGACAATGCAACTATGCAGCATGGTGACCCACACCATGGTGGGCTAGTGATGCTTCTGCATCATTGGGCCTCCGGTCACGCACTCACCAACGAAACACGACAGCACGATCGCTGTCATTTTTAGGGTTCCGTGCCAAAGGCAAAAAACGGAACCCTTATAGATTCGTCATGTCTGTCAGTCCGTCTGTCTGTCTGTCCGTCCGTATGGCACAGTCATTTTTTTCCGAAACTATAAGAACTATACTGTTGAAACTTAGTAAGTAGATGTATTCTGTGAATCGCACTAACATTTTCATACAAAAATTAAAAAAACAATCAATTTTGGGGGTCCCCATACTTAGAACTGAAACTCAAGAATTTTTTTTTCATCACACCCATGGATAGGTCTTCAAAAATGATATTGAGGTTTCTACATTTTTTTCTAAACTGTATAGTTTGCGCGAGAGACTTCCAAAGTGGTAAAATGTGTGTGTCTTCCCCCCCTGTAACTTCTAAAATAAAAGAACGATAAAACTAAAAAAAATATATGATGTAAACTTCCACGGGAAATCGGTTTGGACGGGATCTAGTGAGTAGTTTTTTTATTACGTCCTAAAACTGCAATTTATCGATCAAAGTTACAACGAACTACAAGAACTTTATATTATGTTAGTTGCTGCTACGGAACCCTTCAGTCGCGAGTCCGACTCGCACTTGGCCGCTTTTTCTATTTAGTTTCTACATAGTCGGATTATACTTTCAAACTTTTTCTTGTTATTTTACAGGTCATTGACATTGATTCTGGTCATGCTGGCACACTCAGTTCTGTCGTTCCATTACACGTATATACACAACCCCCAGTTCTTTGAAAAGGTAAGTTATCTATTTATTTAAATAATTAATATTTCTAATATTTGAAGATAGTTTCAACTGGCCAGTTGAAACTATCTGCAAATATTGTGCAGTGGTAGTGTATGCGGCTGCTGTTCTCGAGGTCTCGGGTTCTGTAACGAAGCAATATTTCAGAAGTGCAACATGAATAGGGCCCGGGGTAACGGGGGAAAGGAGTTCAAGTCTTGACAACAGGACTTCGATATCCCTTAACTGCCTCGGTGGCGCAGTGGTAGTGTATGCGGCTGCTGTTCTCGAGGTCTCGGGTTCGATGCCCGGGTCCGACCAAATGTTTGTATGATCTGCAAATATATGTATGATATGTAGGTATATATATTTACAAAAAAAAGTAATTATGTATTTATATCAGTTGTCTAGTACCCATATAATAAGCTCTGCTTAGTTTGGGACTAGATGGCGTTGTGTTCGATGTCCGAAATATATAAAAAAAAAAAATTGGCAGTGCCATACCTAAATAAAGAAAAAAAAAGTCCTACATCAGCTTCAACTATTTTTCTTCTCCAGGCCAACGACAAATTATTAACAGTGTACCTTCAAAACGGCTCCTCCATAGTCCAGTCGTTCATCATGATCTCCTGCTTCCTCCTGGCTTACAATCTCTTGGTACATGCTGCTGATAACCCTAAAAAGCGACTGGGAATGAGCATGTTTTCTAAGTGTCTCCTTCACAGGATCTGCAGGTAAGCTCTAAAATGTTGTTCTGTACTGAAAACTATTTTTGTTATTAAAATTTGATCAATAACAAAAATACAAAAAGCCAATCCTCTAGGTCTATTTGATATAATTCAATATTCTGTCCGACACTCAAAGTGACTTGTTAATCCTTAATTTTGCTGCATCACTAATCTTGCTGCAGTAAAAATATAATTTATAGTTGATAATAATTCTAAAGTATTGTGATATTTCACTGTAACACTTATTTAAGAAAAAAATACGTGTGGCACTCGGGGACTGCCGCGGTAAAGCTATTGCATAGCATTTTTTATCAACTTATGCAAATGTAATTTTATTTTATTTTGCCAGTTTCTCATTTAATATTGTTCAAAAAGTATTAAAATAATAGAAGGCGTTAGTGTACCTCGTAGTTGCGAAACAGCTTTAACAGATGGCGCTGACCGGTTTTTATTTATGCAGTTTTTTTTTTCATTGAACATGTATCCTTACGAGTCGCACATGCGGTGAGTGTGGCATTATAACGATAGATACCTATACATCTATATACTTTCTCAAACCCAGACTGTTTTGTCCGTCTTTCTCGTCTCGATCCGTGCGAGCTTCGGGTGTTAGATTTTTCGTTACGTTACGGAATTTCTGCACAAAGGCCTCAAAGCCCGCGATAAAAGCTATGCAATAGCTTAAAAAATAATTTCCTTTATTAGCTTACTTTATATTTAAAGATTTTTATTAGTTAGCAACGGATGCAGATCTCTTTCTGTTTTTACAGTATCTGAATTTATAACTTTGCCTAACCCAAGTCTGTGTGTTGACTGATTTAGAATATAGAGTGTCCTACCTCTGTTTATCCCGTAAGTGTCGTAAGCGCCGACTTGAAACAAAGCTCGTCTGACCTCCTGGTCAGACGAGCTTTGTTTAGAGGCTGATATAGAAGCCCAAAACCTCATTCAAAACCGTTAAGAATGATGATGATATTGAATAACTTCCAGGATATCCCCTCTGTATCTGTTCATCATCGGTCTCACAACGAGCTGGTACGCGCACGCCAGCGACGGCCCGCTCTGGGCGCCGCTCATAGAGGCCGAAGCCACCAAGTGCAGGAATAAATGGTGGGCCCAAGCGTTGTACGTCAGCAACTTTGTGAACGTTGATGAGAAGTGTCTTATACATACATGGTGAGTTATTATTTACATGCCTTATTCCTAAATTATACAGCTGTTGCAACATGAAAAGTGAGATCATATTGCATACTACCTGATAGCTGACCTCGTCTTCTAGTGATCGAAGCCTGATGTTATACCGCAGAAACTTTGTTTATCATAAAAAACGTTAAAGGCAGCCAACTCTTAAAGATTTTTAGAACTTTTCATACGTTATTTTCGCAAATCTTTAACTATTTATGCAGCGCACGCAATGGAAGCTCTAAAAATAAATAATTTATCCGCGTTTTTGAAACATTATTCAGTGATTCTACGCTCCTTTTAGTCGTAGCGTGATGATTATGGCCTATATCGATAATTGGACTTTCTAAAGCTGCGCGCCCACTGGGTCGTCACGGACGGTCAGTACGGTCGGTACGGGATTTTTCAAAAGTTAAATGTATTGAATTCTATGAGCATGCGCCCACTGCGTCGGCACGGCCGTCAACGGCGTTCCGCACCTTCGGCATGTCCGATAGAAAGTCTGTAGCTACGAACTGTAGGACATTTCCGTGACGGCGGATCCGCCCGACCGATCCAGTGCGCGCGCACTTCAGGCGTTCGGGATGGTCGGTACGGCACTTTCCGCGTACTACGTAGTCTGCTCTCTGTCGTGCTCGTGTTCAGTTGAAATCCTATACTCTGTCCAAGCTTTGGTGGGAAATACACCAACCAATCAGAAACTTGCGTGAGAGAGACAGACTCTGACTAAACTCAGTCTCTATGTCTCTCTACTCCGATCACGCTTTCCACGCGCTCACTCCATGTATGTATGCTCTAAGGTTTATTCGTTTATTTTCTTTTTAATAGCTCACGCCTATAAATTACCTACCGTTTTTTTTTTTATATTAATTCTGTAGTACGTTAGTACTACAGTAATGTCGTACTTTATTGACGGGTAGTTAAGTGCCCTGTGCGTAACAAATAACCACAGACTACATAAAATTTTAACAAAATAAAAACCGACTTCAAGGTTCGATTTATCTTCGATGCCATCAGATCTTAGTGTCCTTATCATGGTACTACCGTTGGGATATCTTCTTTCTATTAAAAAAAGAATCATCAAAATCGGTTCATAAACGACGAAGTTATCCCCGAACACACATAAAAAAAACATATACGGTCAAATTGAGAAACCTCCTCCTTTTTTTGAAGTCGGTTAAAAACAGTTCTTGAAATACGATAAATCGATGAGATGATAAAAATAATTTGACTTCATGTAGTAGTAAGTATTGGTTCTGGAAATTTAATAAAAAAAGGAAATAAAAATAGTATCTATGGCTCCAAGATTGATTATTTGAAAGGAATGAAGTCGAAATCTTGAAATTTAAGTTCAAACCAAGAGTAAAAAACAATAACTCTGTTCATTCATTTATTTATTTTTTGACGGCTGCCTTAAAATGTAACTATGCACACGTTAGTGAAATTTATCTTTCAAACGCGTGGTTAATAACGTCTACATCAAGTTTAAATCAAGAGTTATGAGCAAATATATGTACTTGGAAAATTACATACCTTACTACTTGTTTACTTATTATTAATGAAACTATTAAAATAATTAAATATTAGTTATTACAATGATCCATCAGACTCTTCTTCAGCTGTTTACTCAGGAATGATACCACCAGGACCGGAACAGTTAAGAACGGTACATCAAGGACCTTTTACATTGCACCCTAACGAAGTAAACCAATCTCAATAGGGAACGTCATCACCACATCCTGTACCCTCAGGAGCTGTTCACTCAGGAATAATACCACCAGGACCGGAACAGTTAAGAACTGCACATCAAGGACCTTTTACATTGCACCCTAACGAAGCAAATCAATCTCAATAGGGAACGTCATCCCAGAATGCATCCCAGCAAGCTGAAAGTTTTCAATCTAGTCAGAAGAACGGAGTTCCAGCATTGAAGACCTATTTTATTTGGGATTAAAACTACCACAAATAATATTTGTTAAGGGCTAATAGATTTTTTTATAAAGCTATTATTCCCCTTTTCATAACAGATTTTTCTAATTTGTTATTATTACCTCATATATCATAACTAAAAAAAGTTGAGAACTATTTTTATTTATAACTTCTATCAATTTTTATTATTGACTAACGGAGTCCCGCGGTGTAACCCGCGGTTATTGTCGTACCGCGGGTGACGCCGCGGGGCGAAGCTAGTTCGAAAAAAGCAAGTAGCATAAATTACTCCTTATATCTTCAGCTACCTATCAGTGAAAGTCCTGTCAAAATCGGTTCGGCCGTTCCAGAGATTACTCGGAATAAACAGACAGACAGACAAAAAATTTAAATACATTTTTTTATACTTGTACCGTATATATACATATGTATTTAGTAAAAAGCGGTTATTTTAATACATATTACAAACAGACACTCCAATTTTATTTATTTATAATATATTATATTATAACTATAGATAAGTTTATTTCATATAAAAACGTTACTACTAAAACTTTCTAGCTTCCATAAGGTTATACAATGTTACGATAAATTTATTATTCCTATTTTACTATTACGAGCCATGTATTATCTAGATAAAAGTAGTCGGTTGATTACCAAAAAAACACATTATTTATTGACAACACTTTTATGACAATAATTCACTAAATCACTCATTAGTCGCACTAGAGAATCGCTTCGATGTTAATCCGCTGTATCGTGAAACAATACTCGCCCGTACGGTTTTTTTTTTTTTTATTAAAATTTATTGTTCACAATAATAAAACCTTATTCTAAAACATAAGGTCCACAAAACTGTTTTAAACAGTTTGTCTGTAAACTCAGTTGAGTCTCTATATACAATATGCTTGTACGCAACACTGCACACATCACATCTATGCATTAGATATCTCAGATACATGATACGTGCTCATGCACAGTCCTACGCACAGTCACAAATGCATATTTACATAGGTACATGCGATACACATAACACTATATAATAAACATAAAACTTATAATAATATGTGGGTAAAATATATTTAACTACATCCATTTATACATATATTTATATATATGAATATGGATACTAACACGCTCCGCTTATATATAGGGCTTTGAACTCTTTGGAGTATCTGGAATGATCTATAATATTCGATATCGTCATAGAATTACTTGCCTTGCGCCATCTAGCGTTGAGAATATCAGAATTATTATCATTGTGAGATTATTTCTTAATTTTCACTGTTTCTAATCAATACATACAAATAAATAAATTGGAGTGTCTGTTTGCAATATTAAAATAACCGCTTTTTAATAAATGCATACCCATGTATTTATACACGGTACATGTACCAAAATAACATTTTTTTTAAATTTTGTCCGTCTATCTGTTTGTTTGTTCCGGGTAATCTCTGGAACGGCTGGGCCGATTTTGACGGGACTTTCATTGGCAGATGATCTAAGGAGTAACTTAGGTTACTTTTTAGACTAAATTTGTCCCGCGGCGTTACCCGCGGTACTACAAAAAGCGGCCAAGTGCGAGTCGGACTCGCGCATGAAGGGTTTCGTAGCAGCAAGTAACATAATATAAAAGTTCTTGTAGTTCGTTGTAACTTTGATCGATAAATTGCGGTTTACGATTTATGACGTATTAAAAAAAAACTACGTACTAGATCTCGTTCAAACCAATTTTCGGTGGAATTTGCATGGTAATGTACATCATATTTTTTTTTAGTTTTATCATTTTCTTATTTTAGAAGTTACAGTGGGGGGGGGGGGAGACACATTTTTTGTTTATTTATTTTTGTATGTTGTATGTGTATTTTGTATGTTTGTTTTGTATTGTTTATTTATTGTTTTTTTTTATTTTTGTTTGAAAATCTTAATGCGGTTCACAGAATACATCTACTTACCAAGTTTCAACAGTATAGGTCTTATAGTTTCGGAAATAAATGGCTGTGACATACGGACGGACGGACAGACATGACGAATCTATAAGGGTTCCGTTTTTTGCCTTTGGCACGGAACCCTTATAAACGCGGGTAACACAGCGGGGTTCATTTAGTATACTATATTTCGGATATAAAAACTATATCTATTCAGTATTTTGTTTAATAATATCAAGATTCGTGCTTTTTTACTTGTTTTCAGAGTTCTAAGGTAAACATATACACATGAGGTACCTATTAAAACTCACATTGATGTTTAATTAGTTCATTAAAAAGTTCGGACAGTGCGGAACGTCTGAACGGCGGAACGCCCGATCCAGTGCGCGCACCCCCTCTAAAAAAATCCTTGACGCCCGTACCGACCGTATCGACCCAGTGGGCGCGTAGCTTAAGGCTGAATTTTTTTGAAATTGGACCATTAGTTCCTGAGATTAGCGCGTTCAACCAAACAAAACTCTTCAGCTTTATAATGTTAAGATATATTATATATGTCGGAGACACAAGAATAAACTAGAACATGAATGACAGATACAGCCAATCTGGACCAAAGCCAAACACTAATCACTACTAAACGGATACGAATCAACCTAAACACCTTCAGCAACCCCCCATGAGGGGATTGGGGCAACGCTCACCCCTCCGCGATGCCCTGTGGAATTCGCCACCTAGGCTAGTAATTCCCCCACTGATAAATATCGCCTCATACACACAATATAAAACACAGAGATACAATAAATCGCAAATCAAATAATAGATATGGTCGTCGCGAGATCTGAAGAGAACTGTGTCCTGTTGCCGATCGCGCCGCTTTATATAGAGTGTTCCGTAGTGTTCGATAGTGACAAATGTTTGTATCACTTTTATTATTTGGATACCCTCACTCCGACATATAGATTAAATTAGGGTAAAACTGATATTGTCAATGAAGTAAATATCTAATAAATTTAGGAAAATACTTACATAACTATATAATTGGTTGTATTTTTATGTGTACTTCACAATTCGGTCACCCACAAACTAGCTTTTGCCCTCGGCTCTGCCTGCGTGTATGTTGTTTAACGCGGTAAAGACTAGTCTGTCCTTCCTAGCCGTGAAAGAGTTACTTTCAAATTTATAATATTAATAGTAGGAAATTATTCATATTTTTTACTTTTTACCTTCTGCATAGACCTCATTCCAATTTTGGGGAAAACACAAGCCTGAGGAAAACAATTATTAAGGGCAATGAAGTAATTATGTAGTCTAACGCATCAGTAGCACTCAAGTGTCTCTTGATATCTATCTATGAAACTATGAACATTATAACACCATTTTCTTGTACGAATTTTATCATCAGGCAACACGTACTGGAAATGTTTCACAACCCGCTTCGATAATTTAAAACCTTTGTTTCTTATTCAAAATACTCTGATTACTCCGATGTTATCGCTATCGTTATTAACACTGCATTATCGAGATTTACGTGATTTGAGGGTAGTTTTGTATAGGTACTTATGTCACTTTTGGAGCAGTATTTTTTTAGAATATTTATTTATTTGAATGTTTATTTGTCTATGACTTTAGTAATAACTAGCTGACCCGGCGAACTTCGTACCGCCATATTTACATATCTGTCTCAGCTTCCCACAGGCAGTGTACAGTCGCGGACAAAAAAAAACACTTTGCCCGTTATCTTCTATTTTTTTTCTTTCTAGCAAAAAAAGAATGAATAAAATCGGATTATGTGTTATTGAATTACAACTAAGTACATATTTTGACTTTCATCCCCTCTCTCCAGGCAACCGTGCTGAATTTCGGGATAGAAAGTATCCTATGTCCTACCTCGTAGTATGAACTCAAATCATGCCAAGTTTCATTTGAATCCGTTCAGTAGTTTCGGCGTGATGCGCGGCCAAAATACAGACAGACAGACAGACAGACAAAAATGAAAAAAATTACAGTTTTGGCTTCAGTATCGATAATAGAGAGCCCTCCAATAAAAAATTTCAAAATATCTTTAATGTACAGAATTTGACCTGTTACATTTTTATTATAAGTATAGATAGATAGATAGTACTTATTATATTTTGACCTGAAAAGAAAATGGCGCGGGCAAAGCAAATTTAAAAAAAAGTACACCAAGAAGGTTCCAAGTCTGAGTTTTTAACCAATTAAAAAAATTGACAATGACGATTAACTGATTGACGCTTCTCGCGACCAGAAGGCCGGGCCTTTCTCTAGCACAGAGAATCAGCATTGCCATTCGACGTGGTAATGCTGCCAGTCTTTTGGGAACGCTACCAGTAGGCGAAGATGTGGAGTTTTTTGACGCTTGTATGTAAATATTGTTATTGTTTTTTTTAATAATGGTTATGTACCTACGTAGGTTTCTATATTATGTAATAAATAAATGTATTATTTTTTTAATTGAAAAAGGTTGTATGATAATTTCGGCATTTTTTTTTTTTTTTTTTATGTTTGGCCCGCCAAAATGACTCTGCTCTGCCTGATGGAAAACATAAGCAGAATCCAAGAGTGGTGGTCACCATACTCACTGCGAATGCAGACAGTGCAGTATGGCGACCCACACTATGGCGGCCTAGTGATGCTACTGCATCTTTTAGTCCAGTCAACAAGTATGAAACTTGTTGACTAGACTAATTGGGCCCCCGGTCTCGCACTCACCAACGAAACACGACAGCACGAACGCTGTCATTTTACGTTGATTTTCTGTGCGAGGGTAGTACCGCCCCGGTCGAGCCGGCCCGTTCGTGCTGAAATCAGCGTGGCTCTACTACCTCTAAATGTAATGAAGGTAAATAGGTTTAATGATATTTTGAATTCACAAACTTAGTGCACACGATGTTCTAAATTCAATTTACTTTATCCTCTAGCGGATAAAAACGGCTTTTGCAATCAGATATCGAAGGGCAAAAAATATGCAGGTGTCCATGGGCGGCGTTAATCGCTATAATTCAATAAGAAAAAAAACTCCGAGATGGGGGGGATGAAAAATATGTTATCTGGTTACACACACAGCACAGGCTTCGCCTGGTATGAAATCAGACTGCCGTGTATGCTACTATTATTATAAAATTAGAATTATGGTGATCTCTGTTCAGGTTCCTAGCAGTAGATATGCAACTGTACATGATCTCGGCCATCCTGACTCTGACCCTGGCGAGCAGGCCGCGTATTGCAGTCAAAGTTCTCCTTGCCATACTACTGGGATCCACGGCGATTAACTTCGCAGCTATCTGCCACTTTGATCTCATGCCGATGGTCAAAATAAAGCTACCAGAGTAAGTTTTATATTTCCTCACCTACACCAAGAGATCCCTGTTATATTGACTACCAAGTACCTAATGTAAACTAACCTTACTAGTAATCTTTTATCGCGCAACGATAGTCATCCAAAATAAAAATAATTTACTTTCTAAAAATATATAGGTAGGCATATCTTTCCTTTAAACTAACAACTAGCCTGCCTCGTTGGTCTAGCGGCTAGCGTAAGCGACTGCCGATCAAGATATCTCGGGTTCGATGCCCAGGTCGGACTGCTGTTGGGTTTTTCTTCCAAGGAAATCTTAACAGCAGCCCGGAGTATGGAAGATGGCGGTGTTTCCCGCCCGTGCCTCGGAGAGCACGTTAAGCCGTCGGTCCCGGTTGTCATGAACATCTATGGCAATCGTTATTGGAGAGTCAGTGCCCTCAAATATACTGACAATTATTTCAACCTTCAAATTCAGTTCACCCTCAGGGTTGCGGAGGTCCGATGTCAGTCGCTCCGTGGAAAAACTGATATTCAGTTAAACTGGTTGAACTAGTAGCCGATCCCAATTAATCTTGGGAATAATAAAGGCTAGGAAGATGATCTTTTTTCAAACATTAAATAGGACAGTTAAACTGTGATTTATTTAAAGAAACTGGTTGAAAAAAAAATAGTAGCCCTGTCAGTGGTCAACATTTACATAAACTAATTCAAACATTAACTATTGCAACACCGCCGGCTGTTAACAATAAAATACATCACAAATATGATTCATACGTCCATTTTCGGACCTATAATGTCCTACTATCATCGTCGCATAATAACTTTATATCTCTAAGTATAGAACTGGTGTGTGGTCTTGGAAGCCGCGAATCACGCAATTAGGATTGGTAAGGACTACGTGTTCTATTTAAAGAAATCTGCATCATTCTTTTGGAACTAAGATTAACTGCTTATAGATATTACAATGAAAGTGTTGCTGCCTTTTTTGTCGAAGGAAGTTCAGCAATTAGCAATTGAATGAATGAATATTTCGACGTTTCTCTGGTGGTCTTAAAAATTCGTTCAGATATTCAAAAACCAAACTTATTTTTAACCGATATCAAAAAAGGAGGAGGTTCTCAATTCTAGTTAGACTTCCTCCCTAGACCTATATGGCACAGACACAAAAAATGGGAAAGTCATTAAGGAAATTATGGAAGAACTGTAACCAATAGATCGAACAGGGCCGCATAATGAAAGTTGGGAAATTGGAAAATTCTAGTCTAGTCCTTCCACGTTTAAATTGAAAACATCTCTAGTTTCTAAGGAAAACTAACGAAATAAATATCATTTTTTCAAAGAAATTTAATTTAAATCAATACACTAAATGTTCTATTGTTATTTAAATCAAGTAGGACTAATGTATCACCTGTAATTATTTTCAGACTCATGAGGACACAGTTTGTCGGTAACCGTTCATTCGCGTGGTTATATTCTGCTCCTTGGGACAGTCTGCCTTCTGCGTTGGTGGGGCTGATCGTCGCATTCATTCACTTTAACCAACAGACTGATGGTGTTAGACCAGGGGAAAGTATGGTAAGAAACAGCATAGCAAATGTAATACATTTCTACAATATAAATAAATGACCCTTGATTTAGACTTTCTCGACTAGAAGCCAGAAAAATAAAACTATCATTTTGAATGTTTAGCTGCTTACTTTTTTTTATGTTTGGCCCTGCCAAAATGACCCTACCCTGCCTGATGGAAAGCATAAGGAGAATCTGGGTGTGGTGGTCACCATATTCACTGCTCGTGCAAACAATGCTACAATGCAGCATGGTGAGCCACACCATGGCGGGCTAGTGATGCTTCTGCATCGTTAGGGCTCCGGTCTCGCACTCAGCAACTCCACACGGCAGCACGCTGCTGTCACGTTACGTAGATGTTCTGTGCGAGGCTGGTACCGCCCCGCGAGAGCCGGCCCGGCAGTGCTGACATCAACGTGTCTCTACTACCTTGATTTTTTTTTCCAAAATATTGATTAATATTTGATGTATGTTGCAGCTTATGCGCGTTTTGTACCGTATGTCGGTCCCCGCAATGTTCCTGTGGGTCGCGGGAGGTTATTTAATGAAGCCTGTGACGGAACCGCTCTGGTTGCACCTGTACGCTGCCACAGACCGACTGATGTTCTGCTCACTGACGGCTGTAGCTATGTACGGATTCTTCAATAAGATCGATCGTGAGTATTTAATTAATGACAAGTTACACTTTAAACATGTTTTTTTTTATGGAATGGGGGGCAAATGAGCACACGTATCACCTGATGGTAAGTGATTACCGCCGCCCATGGACACCCGCAACACGAGAGGCGTCACAAGTGCGTTGCCGGCCTTCTAAGAAGGAGTACGCTCGTTTCTTGAAGGTCGTATTGGTCCGGGAATACCGCACGCGACAGTTCATTCCACAGTTTTGGTGTGCGAGACAGAAAGTTTCTAGAAAAGCGCACAGTTGTGGACTGCCAATCATCTAAATGATGGGATGAAACTTCTGTCACGTAGGACGATGGCGGAAAGAGGCGTCAGGGATCAGTCCGAACAATTCCTCGGAGCACTTCCCATGGTAAATGCGGTAGAAGATGCATAACGAAGCCACATGATGATGTTGAATATGGTAATACAGGGTAGTGATAAGTAATGTATTTTCCCCAGTCGTATGGTGGAAGCTGATGTCCTGGCGCGGCTTCGAGATCCTGGGCCGCATGTCCCTGTCCGCGTACTTGGTGCACTGGCTCTTGTCGTTGCTGCTCGTAGCGACCAGGACCACGGAGACTTCAGCCTCCGTGTTTGAAGTAGTAAGTACTCAAGCTATTTAGCAATAATTACAAATTTTAACAAAAGAAACCCGACTTCAATGTGGACCAAATCTAAATGGGATCATCCATGAAGCACCAGCTTTCAAATAATCATTAAAATCGGTTCACCCAGTCGAAAGTTATGAGGTAACAAACAAAAAAAAATAGTCTCATTGAGAACCTCCTCTTTTTTTTAAGTCGGTTAAAAAGTATTTAAATTGTTGTGTCATACAGATGGAGCAAGAATACCGAAAATACTTTTAATCCATACTTATAAATGCGAAAGGAACTCGGTCTGACTGTCTGTCTGTCCTGCTTTCACGGTCAAACCGCTACACCGATTTCAATGAAATTTGATTGTTGAGGAAGGACATAGGCTACTTTTAGTTGCGATAACCGACAAACCCGCGTGCAAAAGCTAGTTTTTAATCAAGCTTAAATGTGTATTGTATGTATTTGTACAATTTGGATATAGATAAAATTTTAACAAAATAAAAAACCGACTTCAAGAACGACCAAATCGATCGATTTCCCTTGGATGCCTTCATCAGATCAGTGTCCTTCACAGATCATGGTACCACCGTTGGGATATCTCCTTTCCAAAAAAAGAATCATCAAAATCGGTTCATAAACGACGAAGTCATCCGCGAACACACATAAAAGAAAGTGTAACGGTGTCGATTGAATTGAGAACCTCCTACTTTTTTGAAGTCGGTTAGTAAAAAAGTAGTTATTTGCATACATTTGAAAAGGCTCCTCCAATTGTTATTCATTTAATAATATTTTCTAAAATAAAGTAAAGTCACTTTTATAATTATTATTCTTAAATAGTACAAGCTTTTGACCGCTGCGCTGCCCGCGTGTATGATGGAGAGAGTACCTAACCTATGTCCTTCCTAAAGAGTCAAAGTATCTTCTTAGCAAATTTCATTAAAATCAGTGCAGCAGTTTAGCCGTGAAAGCCTAACAGACAAAGTCACTATCGAATTTATAACATTTAGTATTAATTTTAAAATGCAAAAAATGAAGTATATTTCTGCAGAAGAACACTGAGAGAATACTTTTCAAATTTGGAAAATAACTAGTTTTGGTGATATTATTTCTTAGTTTATATTAACTTTGATAGAAGATATCCATTCTACCGTGGGAGAGCCACGCTTCGGCACGCATGGGCCGGCTCGACCGGAGTGATACCACGGCCTCACAGAAAACCGGTGTGAAACAGCGCTTGCACTGTATTTCATCGAGTGAGGATACCGGAGGCCCATACCCCAACCCCAACCCCTCATACCCTTCCCTATCCCCTAAAGACCGGCAACGCACTTGTGACGCCTCTGGTGTTGCGGGTGTCCATGGGCGGCGGTAATCGCTTACCATCACACGATACATTGGCTCGTTTGCCCCCTATTCTAAAAAAAACCACATTTTAATTGTTACCTGTATTGCTTCAGGGCGGACATTGGCTGGCGACAGTATTCCTAACCTACTGGGCTGCGGTACCTCTCCACTTGCTAGTAGAGCTACCTGCCTCCAAGTTCCTAGAGTCACTGACATCGTGAAACTGTTTCATTTGTTAATTCATTTTATATACAATTGTAAAATTATATTTAAAACTTGTGATCCAGACAGCCGAATAATCGTAAAAGTAATTTAGTTTGTTTGTTAAACTTTGTGTCTTAATTACTTGACTGAAGATATGGTACAAGTTTATTTCATATCAACTCTCTCTATCGATGATGAGAGAGTTCGTCGTTCATCGAAAAACATCGTGAGATTTTGTGTTCACGTTTTTAAGGACCCGTGCGAGGTCACGAGGTGAATTAAAAATAATAAGATATGTGTACGTATGTAAGGTTATTATATAAATCGTTATTGTAATTTACAATAAATTGCCTTCGTGAATACCTTTTAGTATAAGACCTAATGATCTGTGATATTTTTATTGTTTTTAATAAATTGAGGTAAATGGTTACGCTGGTGTTTTATTCTATTGCTATTATAAAATATAAAACTTTAAACAAATATAGAATACCTAGGTAGTAGAGCCACGATGATCTCAGCACGGTTAGGCCGGCTCTCGCGGGGCGGTACTAGCCTCGCACAGAACATCTACGTAACGTGACAGCAGCGTGCTGCCGTGTGGAGTTGCTGAGTGCGAGACCGGAGGCCTAACGATGCAGAAGCATCACTAGCCCGCCATAGTGTGGGTCACCGTGCTGCATTGTCTGCATTCGCAGTGAATATGGTGACCACCTCTCTTGGATTATTCATATGCTTTCCATCAGGCAGAGTAGTCATTTTGGCAGGTTCATAATAAAAATATTTATATATTCTTTTCTTGCCATTTATATTTTTTTAATTATTTATAAACACAAAAAGTTAAAAAAGTCGTGTGGTGTCTTGGGACACCAGATAGGAACGAAGATTATTATCATAAAATATAATAATACATACAACTTACAGATGGCGCTATACTAAATTTTTCTTTCACGCTCTTTAAAAACCACAAAATTGTCATAACACCTTTATTTTATTTAAAATGATTCATAAATATTTATAAAAGTTCTATGCGAGGTATAAAGAAAATAACTATTCAGGTGTATACATTTTTTATTATGATTTTTATCGATAAAAATAAAAAATAAAACTAAACTGGTCACTTGTGCTGCCACCTAGTAATCTCTACTGAAACAAATTCTGTCCAGAGTTACTCAATACTTGTTACTATATTATTGGTGACGAGCAGATTCCCTAGCGGCAAGTCGCAGAACTAACGTATGACAGATAAAAATACGTATACACGTTAACATTCCACTTTAAAAATACTGATCACCCTCACGAAGTGGTCTTAAAGTATTTTTTACTACTCCGTAGACGTCTATCAATGAAATCATTGTAGAAAGAATTTAAAATAACAATGCACTCACTCTGTATATTAAACTGTCAGGTAGAAGTATCTGTCTTACGTTCGTTCCGCAAACGGCCACTAGGGAAATCTGCTCGTCACCAATATTGTTGTCATTATACTAAATTTTTACGAAATAAATAAATAAATATTTCGGACATGTAACACACAACGCCATCCAGTCTCAAGCTAAGCAGAGCTTGTGTTATGGGTACTAAACAACTGATATAAATACATACCTATATACTTTTTTTGTAACCCTCTGAAAAAACAAATAAATATTTGCAGATCATACAAACATTTGATCCGACCCGGGATTCGAACCCGAGACCTCAAGCACAGCATTCACATACGCTACCATTGCGACACCGAGGCTGACTGCCTCTTACGTTATGGATGCTTTTTGACGGCTAGGCTACCTCTCCGCTACGCCCCATAGAACTTCGTTACAAAAAGGAAAACATGCATATTTGAAGACATAAAATAGTAATTACTATTACTTTTAAATATTTGTTCGTTATATTTTATTAATGATTCTGTACTAATTCCTGCACTCAATAATTCATCATCTGATTCCATTTCATAATAATTTATGCTACATCTGCTTTATAACTTAAACTCACTAAAAATAAAAAATTCCACTCGTGCGTAAATCCAAACACACATTCTCATGACATTGACAACTGACGTCAGCTGGCTGTCACGCGTGTGACGTCTCTTCACAAGTGGTCATCACAAATTTGTTGTTATACAGCCTCCGCTCTAGTAGCTTAATTACGTAATTAAGGCTTTGTGGTGGTGTTGTGAGAAGTAGTAAAGTGATGGGCAATCATCACAGCCATGATTCGAAGGGTGGAGGCGAACAGGGAAGTAGTGGAACAAGCACGCCGCGAGGATCACAACGCGGCTCTGGCTCTCGCTCAGGGTCTGGTGGAGACCTGCAGGGGCTAGCTGAGAAGAACGACAAGCCGCCGCCATCAATGGTTCCTGTAGAAAAACTTGGCAAGGTGAGAGATTCCGTTACAATGACGAGGTCGGTCCTGTCAGGGTTGAATTGACGTTTCCTGTTCACTTTTGTTTGTTTTGATTCGTTCTGATAGCTTTCCTATTAGTTAATCTCAGTATTTATGGTTAACGAGTCAGATGATTATCAAATTATCATCTGAAAGCGCAAAATCAAAAAGTAGAAATGATAGATAGAAAAGTACACATATGTTAATAATAATAGAAGATTATAAGTATTTATATCCATAAATATTTTAATTAATAACCTCATAATCAAATAGGAAATAAATACTAATAATTGTTATTTTTGTTTTTATGCCACATTGATAGCAATCAATCCTTCAAAAACAACTTCTTATCTTGACAATGCTTGAATTTATGCCTAGTTATAAACACACACATAGAAGAAGAAGTCGAAATGAACATTTATTTGGTTTATGAATCATGAACTTGACACAAAACATAGCCTTTATACTAAACTAGCTGACCCACTCAACATTGTTTATGTCTCCTATTGCCAGTAGTGTAAAAAAAGTCCCCCGTTTTTGTAACATTCTTCATTGGTGCTCTGATCCTATTGGTCTTATCGTGATGATATATAGCCTATAACCTTCCTCGATAACTATATTGATAACTGTGTTTTGTATTTTTTAAGTCTGTTATCTGTATCTGTACCTATTAAATAAAATAAATAAATGCACTATCCAACACTGAACAAATTTTTCAAATCGGATCAGCGGTTCCTGAGATTAGCCCGTTCAAACAAATAAACTCTTCAGCAAATTTATTAGTATAGATATGACGATATATTATTATGTTAAATAACAGTTTATATTGGTAGTTTTATTAGATTAAAAATTTAATCTTACATTTAATTTGTCTACTACTAAAAATTTATTTCTACCCTACATGTTAAATTTCACAAAACATTTCTACCAAAGAAGACATAAATAACTAAGTACATCAAAATTGTTGGATTAATTTGTGTATTAAGCAGTTGCAAATCAATCATTTACCCAAATTCTTAGGATATACTAAATAATTAACTGTGTTTTTTCCATTGGGAACTCAAAAATATAGTTCTGTCCACATGCACATATGTCACTTATTGCGGTAAAGTAGTTAGTAGCCTATGATCTTCAGGAATCAAACTATCTCCATGCCGATTTTCATTGAGATCAGTGCAGCAGTTCCATGAAAGCATAATAATAGACAGAAACACGGACAGAGTTACTTTCCAATTAAAATATTAATATGCATATGTAACCACCATGATGGCACTAGACACTATCGTTAAAGTAACTATTTAATTAATTTACCTAAACCATACAATTTAACCAAAACTAAATTCTAAATAATTTTAAGTGTTAAACATATAATACATGTATAAGATGCCACATTAGTGTACATAGTATATCCTAATCTCTGTCTGCAACAGATAGGATCTGTTCTTAGAACTGATAATGTTTTTTCAAGTGGACTTTAATAAGGCATTGTTTACACACTTTTTACAAGCCTAAAATCATACCTTAGCAAACTATTATTAAAATGCATTAATGTCCACTCCTCGAAGCACTCATAGCCCAGTTGCACTCGGTGATTCGAAACAAGCACCGAGGGTAATCAACGACGGTGCGATCAGTACCTGCACGGGTGACCGCTGGTGGCATGATGCCATGAGCGTGTCCATGATTCGGAGGTTACGATAAGCAGTCGGTCCCGGTCATTATCACATGATAACAGTCGTGAAGCTTAGTTGGGGGCCTTTGGGTGGCTTAAAAACATCCAACGGCAAGATTACGTAGCCACAATGTTGTCTTGCCAGTCCCCAACTGGCACTTGGCCAGCGTGGGGATGTGTGGCCTTAACCCTCTCCTGAGAGAAGACCCGAGCCCAGCAGTGGGACATTATGGGTTGATGATGTATGTATGATGATGATGTCCACTCCTGATCATGATATGTCTCTCCTAAGAAAATAAATGTTGGCCTAATACGCCGAACTTCCAGAAGAGTTGGTATTCTAGGTAGTAGAGCCACGCTGATTTCAGCATGGTTGGGCCGGCTCGATCGGGGCGGTACTACCCTCGCACAGAAAATCAACGTAAAATGACAGCGTTCGTGCTGTCGTATTTCGTTGTTGGGTGCGAGACCGGAGGTTTAGGTTTTAGATTTAACTCTGCATTTTAATTACTTAGCTGTTTGATTCATTTTGTAAAGATCATTGACTTATCTATTTTGCCCAGATAAAAATATATTGAATTGACAACACTATCAACTGTTGGGTTTATAATTTCCCACAAAACTTTCCTAATAAGAATGACAATATATATAATAATATGATTTCAGACCAACACTAACCAATTCCCAAACTAACCAGAGCTTGTACTATGGACATTACATATAGGTACAGAGAACTGATCTAAATACTTAAGTATATACTTATTTTGTGAATCAAACTTCAGATACTAATGGAAATCACATGCCAGTATGGTTTGAAGAATGACATCATGTCAAACATATAAGATATTCCACTGTTTCCATTGGCACAGCTTCCTAATAACAAGATATTTTTAGATCATGTAAATTTATCAGCGCATTTATCACAAGACTAGTTCAATTGGAATTATTATTTCACATTGACAGTGTTACCTAGTTTTAAATAGTATTAACAGTTTCTAAACCTTTTTAATAAGGAAAAAAAAATAAGGAAATAAACATAATATTAATGGTAACTAGGTTGTTTTTCACATGTAGGAAGCTCATTTATAACAAACTTCAAAAAGAAAATTATAAAAAAAAAAACGTCTGCTGTCATGGGACACCAGATAGGAACGAACTTCCTTATCATAAAATATAATAATACGTACAACTTACAGATGGCGCTATACTAAATTTTTCGCTCTTAAAAAACCACAAAATTGTCTTAACACCTTTATTTTATTTAAAATGATTTATAAAATATGTAATAAGAGCAAACTGCAGTAATAATAATTATTAAAAATAAATTGATCACTTGTGCAACCACCTAGTAATCTCTACCGAAACAAGTTCTGTCTAGAGTTACTCCGTACTTGTTACATACACGGATGGCTATACTAAATTTTTCGATATCTTACGTTACGGACGCTTTTTGGCGGCTAGGGTACCCTCCGCGACGGGCATAAGGAACTTCGTTCCAATAATAATAAATATTTTCAGGCATCTAACACAAAACGCCATCTAGTCCCAAGCTAAGCTGTGTTATGGGTTCCAGGATTCGAACCCGAGACCTCAAGCACAGCAATCGCATACGCTACCACTGCGCCATGCGCCACCGAGGCATATAATTTTGTAGTTAACTTGGGCTCGAGCTATCCTTCGACACTAGGAAAGCCATGCTCAGGCACAAATCGGCCCGCTTGAGCTGTTTGATAGTAAGGCCTCATAAAAACCTTAATATTAAATGCAGGTATTTTTGAATAACATGTAGTACCCTTTTCTTTCTGTGCGGAAATCGGCCTCGGATTGTCATCCGGTGTCCCTAGTTGGTTTTGTCGAACTCTAAACTACTAAAAAAGGCACTCGCGTCTCGGATACCATTACCGGGGCACCAAATGTACCTTAGAAAATAAATCCCTGTACCCTGACGGAACCCCCCCGAATGTGGAAACCATTCCATTCCAACTGCGATACTTGTTCCCTAAGCCAAGATATAAGTGTTTAGCTTCAATTCTCTTTCTACCATCTCGCTAACGTCTCTATTCTCTTATTATGACTGCCTCGTTGGTCTCGCGGTTGGCGTGTACGACTGCTGATCATGAGGTTTTGGGTTTGATTCCCGGGTCGGACCATATGTTTGTATGATCTACAAATATTTGTTTCGGAGTTTGGGTGTTTTCTATGTATAATATGTATGTATTTACAAAAAGAAAAGTATAAATGTACTAGTTGACCTACGCAACCTCGTTTGCGTCCAAACTACCATCCCCCGTTTTAACCCCAAAAGGGGGTTGATTTCTAAAGATACGTTATTAGTACACCTCCACACCATCTATAGAGCATACATTTTAAATTTCAAAAACATAGGACTTTCATACAATCTTCCAACCCCCGGTTTGCCCCCTTAGAGGTGGAGTTTCGTAAAATGCGCTCTTAGGGGATGTCTACACCCTATAAGGAACCTACCTGCCAAATTTCAAGTCTGTAGGTATTATAGTTTCTGAGATTTCGTGATTAATAAGTGAGTGGTATTTCGCTTTTATAATAGATAGATTGTATCAGTTGTCTAGTACCCATAACACAAGCTCTGCTTAGCTTGGGACTAGATGGCGTTGTGTGTTAGATGTCTGAAATATTTATTTATTATTGGCTAATATTTTGTTTTGACCACGTGACTTAGCTTTGAGACGTCATTCCCATACACTTGTTAGTTTTCTATTACCGTTTACGTTTGTAGAAAGTCAACTTGGCTAGAGGGGCTGGCCCGTTCCCAGGCCTGTCCCGATCCGTCGTCTCCTTTGCCTCCTTCGCAAGCGTAACTTGCTGGCAGGAGGAGACGGCGAACGTGTTACGAACTAAGTCCGTTTAATATTACGAGTATTACAGTAGGTGTAAAACAAAGGCCTCGCCTGTGTGAATGTACTTCAATTTACGTTAATAAATTAATATGATTGGCGCTCCAATTACTGTGTTTACATCATACAATAAGTATTCTTTCATTTAGAACGTGACTGAAAAGGTGTTTATTTGCTTAGCAACACCACACAAATATACGAAAAGGCTGGCAACTGGCAACGTCACTTTAATTACAACTCTTGCTCTCAATTTTTACCCTTTTGCAACATAAACCACAATACTTCATGCGCGCGTAATACCTACACATTTAACCTCATCTACCACATATCTGCAAACATCTCCGAGGTTTGTCATTTATCTGACAGCTGTCAATTGATGTCATAAAACTGTCAGTTGGTTTATGATGACGTGGTTAATTATTCAATTCAGTTCAATTAAATGAAATAAGTAGTATTCTTTGGTTTTGGTTATGGTCTAAGGCATAAAAGCAAAGGGTAAATGCACAGCATGTTGTTCAATTTCCTTATATTTGACCGTGTTTGTGACGCAGCAAAAGCGGATTTGTCTTCAACTAAATAGCCCGAACAAAGCCTAAACATTTGGTTGTGATAGGTGAACCCGTTCTTGAGTCATAAAATTACAACGAAAAGTGGCATTGATTTTAATATGTATCGATGATGTAGACATCGGATTATATGCACTATCAAAATGCCGAAATATGCATGCAAATATGCACTAAAAAAAGGCGAAATATGCACAATCAAAAAAACATTAATATTGGTTCCCACCGTGTTTATGTTGGTTCGAGGGGTAGTGCTACGTTTGGTAGTTGCTCTTTATATACTTGTACTCGCAAGGGTGCTTTTAAAACACTTTTTTGTAGAAGAAATCAATTTATGCGCTGTGCATGTTCTACCGCATTTCTCACGGGGAGTGCTCTGAGGAATTGTTTGGACTGATTCCTGTCGCCTCTTTCCGCCATCGTCCTACGCTACAGAAGTTTCATCCCCATCATCTAGAAGGTTGGCAGTCCACAACTGTGCGCTTTTCTTGTGGAACTTTCTGCCTCGCACAACAAAACTGTGGAATGAACTGTCGCCTGCGGTATTCCCGAACCAAAATGACCTTTAAACCTTCAAGAAAAGAGCGTACTCCTTCTTAAAAGGCCGGCAACGCACTTGTGACGCCTCTGGTGTTGCGGGTGACGTGATACGTCAGACGTGATACGTCTGCTCCTTTGTCCATATTTCACAAAAAAAAATTGACTATCCCGAAATCGTTTCTGATCTCTTCCGCAACTCGATGTAATCCGTGGGCGACACAGGTGATGTGAAGCAATTTTGCGTAGAATACTTTCAGAGCTTGACCAGCTTTCACCATATAAGGCGCACCGTCAGAAACAAAACCACATATTTTCTCGTCTATAAACAAATCGTGAAATCATTCATGAACCGGGCGATAGTTGTATGGTTTGTTTTTTCTAGGACCTTGCAAGCAAACAAATGGGGAGTAGAGGGCTCTTTAGATAATTTTCCAACAATTATAAATATAAATACAACACGCCTAGCACGTATAACTACTAAAATAAGCACTGTCAATGAAAAAGTACCAAAATATGCAAAAACGCTAAAAAAATAGAATTATATGCATTTGCATATGCAAACATGCAAATGCATATAATCCGATGTCTAATGATGATTGATATATATACTCGTATAGAACATGATTATTAAGCATACTCGTAGTAGAGAAAATGCAAAAATTTCAAAGATTTCTCGTACGAATCCGAGGTTGCCAGTGTTTTATAAAACACATAAATATGCATATAATAAGCATATTGCCCATCCCAAAAATACCAAATTCAATACATTTATGAAGTCATCTGGTTATATAAACGTTACTAATTATTGTCGGCTCTCAAGTGGCCGCTACTGAGTGTACCGATCGAATGGTGCAAATAAATCAGGGTCACGCGAATCAATTGATTCAATCAATCAATTGAAAGATTATCGTTTAGTCTCATGAACGGAAATAATAATTATAAGTGCTGGCTGTTAAATGTTCCGACAGTAAATATGTAAAATAGTTCCTTAAGTAGAATGTCTATGTTTTGGAACTCAGTACACATATCATCTATGGTCGATTGAAACCACGAAACACATCGCATGATTGTTTATTATATATATTTTCGGGGATTACCGAAGAAACCTTATATTTTCGAGCCGAACTCCTGTTGATACAAGAATACGGCTCGACATTATTAGGCATAACAGTGTTCAATCATTATGAAATCCACTCACCAAATTTTAAGTAAAATTCTCTAAACCAATTAACATTTCTTACTATAGAGCATTTTTCCTAAAGGTTAATTGTTATATTCTATTATTTGTCCTTGTCCAAGGCCAGCCGATAAAGATATACAATGGAGGTAAAACGGCCGAACAAATCTGGAAGAAATTTGAAATTGAGATGATTACCTTATTTGCCTGACACACACACTTATTCACTGACTGATCGATCAACACAAACCCGAAACCACGGGGTCTAGAAGCATGAAAATTTGCCTTTTCATAAATCCTTAGGTGGGCACTAAGAAACGATTTTCAAAAATTGCATCCCTAAGAATGCGACATATGGGTTGGAAATTTATATGAGATTGACTTCAATATTTTAGGTAATAGCGTTTTCAAACCAAACTCACAGTAAATATTACAATTACTAGCTGTTCAAGAATAGTAGGCGGGTTACGAAGGTGAGGGGCACAGAAATACCAGCCTTACCAAAATGTATTGCACATTTTAAAAGTTTTGCAAATAAATATTGCACTCGTGCGAAGCCAGGGCGGGTGGCTAGTTAATACCTAATACAAAACAAAGAGTTACAAAACGTTGTTAAATCTAGTGTAACATTTGCCATTCCTTTCACTGACTTGTGTCCGGAATCATAAAATTCAGTAGCATTTGAATATTCGCTTACCGATTACATTTCCATTCATGAGCAAGTCCTTGCGACTTTTCATTATCATATTATTTAGTACTGAAACCGTCTAGTTCATTCTACAAAGTCACCTCAACTGTTGGTTGAATGAACAAAAAACCTGACCTTCTAATATGTAATAAAAACCTGTTGCTGTCTTATAAAATATAAACATAGTCACACTTCTCACCTGTGTAAACACTAACTCTTGGTTATCTTTCAGTAATGACACGGATCGTAATATTTTCGGTCATGTGACCAAATTTGATCACATGATGTCGAAGCCAAAATTATAACACTAATGAAGTGATTCTAGACGAAGCTTAATTGGAATAACTAGAGATGGGAAGTGTTATATTTTTACAGCGTATTTGGTAATTAATTCGATTAATAATCGATCAATAGCTAAGTGTTTTTTTTTTAAGACAACTCCTGCACTAGAATTAAATCCTGTGTCGCGGGGGACTTTACAAACATACATGAAACGGACACAAAGAACACCCAGACTCAGAACAATAATTTGTGGATCACACAAAGTGTTGTCCTACGTGGGATTTGAACCCACGACACTTGGCGAAGTAGGAAACGGCGTGGTGACCGTTAAACCACTAGGCCAAACGTGCAATCAAAAAAGTGTTTGTACCTTAGTTTAGCGGTGGTCAAACATGTTTACTGTTCAATAGTTCTGCAAATCGTTTTAATCTAATCAGTTACCTAAAAACAAAATATGTATTTTGTTTTTAACCGACTTCCAAAAAGGAGGAGGTTCTATGTTCCACTGTATGTAATTTTTTTTTTTTTTTAATATGTGGCGAACATGATTCGATTGTTAATCAGGTAGATTTTAAATTTTGCCAAAGAATAGTCTGGAAAGCAGAAAGAAACGCTGCTGTGACCTATTTGTTTATTCTCAATTGCCTTGCTAATTATAAAAAAACCGACTTCCAAAAAACATCCAACGAAAACTCTCTGCCTAAAAACACTAAAAAGCGTAAAATAAACCAGCTCTACATAAACTGCTATGTGCCAATTCTTGTATACACCTATTTTTTTTCATTTAAATAGTAGTATTATAATGTGTGCTAGGTACCTAGAATCTGTTTGAAGTCGGTGTAAAGCGACTATCGCTTAGATTTTTGTAATTGTTCGTCCATATTCTTTTTGGCTTGGCACCGACTTCAAAAAAAATACCTACAGTGGAACATAGAACCTCCTCCTTATTGGAAGTCGGTTAAAAAACAAGCGTTTTTTTTCAATCGTGCTTGATCACTTAGATATTTACCTCATTACGAAAATTTTATTCATGATACTACTATAGTCACTATACCAAGGTCCCTTACATACTGAACCCTGTAGACTTTAGCTACACTTACGAGATCAATCAGTCAATACACTCATGGCTTTTTCTCGTCCATGGTAGGCTGAAACGATAGAATTGCCACGATTACTACATACAGCTTTGTGCCTCTTCCAAGTTCATCAGTCGTTTCTCTCGTACTTAAACCATTTAGTAGGTAATAACTGCACGGTTTCACTTTTTTTTTTTTTCAGTTGGGTATGTATATAATATACATACCCAGTACAGTATATTATATCGTATCGTATATCCACGTTTTTTGCCTGGAAACAATGCGGAACCTTATTCATAGACTCCGAGAGTTGCTATTTGTTCAACTTTACTATTCTTCAATCATTTCACTTTAAATTTTAAGACCTCCCGTAGCTAAATTAGTTCTTAATTAACGCTTTGCTTGTTCATAGTTTATGTAACTTTTACTAAAGTTATATAAATTAATGACTTACAACGCTGTAAATCATAATGTGATTGAAAAAGAGTGGTTAAATGTTTTACAATATTCTGTTTTCGATATTCTTACCTATAAACAAAAATAAAGTTCAAAAAAACTAAAACCGGACTGCGTAAAAACTTTGATAAAATTTATATAACCT
Source organism: Diaphora mendica (assembly GCA_949125395.1). NCBI lineage: Eukaryota > Metazoa > Arthropoda > Insecta > Lepidoptera > Erebidae > Diaphora > Diaphora mendica. The sequence goes on from OX421330.1 coordinate 787,979, forward strand.
ATTCGTAATAGTAGCCCGGATAACGAATCTATTGACACCTCATTTATTTGTAGCTTAGGTGGAAAATACAAACATACGAAGGCGAAGGCGGTAGTCTATACCGCCTTCGCCGTAGTCGGGTAAAAAAGAACACTGCTACAAATTTTACTTAGTAACCATAGCTACATACAATAGTAGTCTTTTGTACAATGAACGTAACCTAATGCTAAATAGCTTACAAATGACATCTGGAGCGGTATACTAAGGGGATCTTGTGTCAACTGCGATAAATTTCCGTGCGTTTAGGCATTCTGCATTACATACTATAGTAATCAAATATAGCTCACTTAGGACCCATATTTCATCCGTGGTGCTTCCCGGTTTGTAAAAGGTGTCTGCCTATTTTGACTTCATTTTGTCTCCCGCTTTGCTAAGGAAGGAAGTGGACTTGTTATATTTCCAACTCCTCTAGTTTTTCTTCTGACTAATTTCGTTGCGGGTTCCAAGACAGTTTATTTTTTCCTGGGACTTCCCGAGTGTCATACCTCGGTGTGTTCGTGGGTCACTGCTGTTGATCCTGGTGTACAGAAGTTAGTGGTGGACGTGTAGGCGGGACTAGTCCCATTACAGTTACATACCAAATACTGAAAAGACACAATTTGCTGAAAAACGCAATAGCGTAGTAACTAGCGTTACAAAGTTTGTTGCAATTCAATTTCTTATAGTAATCTCTATTACGAAAAATTTACAATCGAATATGAATTTTATTACTAAATCCCCATGATACTCGATTGTCATTCGATTGCGACGAATCGCTGAAAACACTGCTGCCCACCAATTAGGCACTTTAATACTTTTATTATCAAATAAATGGTGTCCGTCAAATCTTATCGTACATTCGATAGCACTGATTCTGTAAATAATCCGTACAGTTTGTTTCAATCGATTTAACGATATACCTTCTGTTGAGATAACTCGCGAACAATACAATTAAATGAACTTAGTGCGTAAATCATACGACGGTAATATCATAAACATTGAATTTTAAACTCTTAAGTTACAAAATGAGAATTTATATTACAGTGTACCAAGGATATGAGTAAAAAAAGACGGATTTTTAAGTAATTTACTATGGAGGTGGTTAAAAGGATGGGTTTTATAGAACGCTATGTGGAATTGGCGAGAAGCTTGCGGTTCTCCATGGTAGGAATACAAGTGAGCAAGATCAAAAAGAAGAACACGGCTGCTCCCACTTGTAAGGTGTGTTATAGTGTTTCTTTTGTGTCGAAGCCGAAATTTCAGCTACGTATGACAAGCAAAATTTCTCTTAAAATTTGTATGAATGACTAGGTAATCCTAATTTTACAATTTGATACTGCTGCCAGTTCACAGTCGAGGGGTTAAGAAATCGAATACTTGCTAATAGCTGTATTCTGAATCGATACTTTCTCAATTGGAGTAGAAAAATCATTATTTGTAAAGGTCATATCTCTAATTGGATATTACTGTTTACCAGTTACAGTAAACAGTTAACGAATATTTTAAGATAGATATAGGTAGATAATTGATAGCAGTAAAAAACTCTGATGGCCCTGCAAAAAGTTAAATAGAATACTACTTTCTAGTAATCTTTTATTTATCACTGACCGTATTCTAAAGGCCTTTAGGTAGAAATTAAATAATTACCAAATTTCACATATATCTAAAGTCACAGTTTCACATATATCGTTTTCAATCAAGCGAACATTTTTAGGGTTCCGTGCCAAAGGCAAAGAACGGAACCCTTATAGATTCGTCATGTCTGTTTGTCCGTCTGTCTGTCCGTCCGTATGTCACAGCCACTTTTTTCCGAAACTATAAGAACTATAATGTTGAAACTTGTTAAGTAGATGTATTCTGTGAACCGCATTAAGATTTTCACACAAAAATAGAAAAAAAACAATAAATTTTGGGGGTCCCCATACATAGAACTGAAACTCAATTTTTTTTTCATCAAACCCATACGTGTGGGGTATCTATGGATATGTCTTTAAAAATGATATTGAGGTTTCTAATTTTTTTTTTTCTAAACTGCGCGTAGTTTGCGCGAGAGACACTTTCAAAGTGGTAAAATGTGTAACTTCTAAAATAAGAGAATTATAAAACTAAAAAATATAAATGATGTACATTACCATGCAAACTTCCACCGAAAATTGGTTTGAACGAGATCTAGTAAGTAGTTTTTTTTTAATACGTCATATATCGTAAACAGCAAAAAAAAAAATACTATTATTAAAACATCGATCAAAGTTACAACGAACTACAATAACTTTTATATTATGTTACTTGCTGCTACGGAACCCTTCATGGGCGAGTCCGACTCGCACTTGGCCGCTTTTTCCACTTGCATTAAACTGTTTTTCCACTGTACAGGTATATTTATAAATACAAATCTTTACATCCTTAATGTGTGCTTGATATGCGTAACTTGTCGCTTTAACAATGCTGAACTTGCTGTTGGACCATACGACTGTCAACAGTCGTCCAGTGCCATTGCATTCCGTTCAAATGGTTCATAGTTTTTACAAACATTATAACGTCAAGTGAAATCACTAAACATTCCAAGTATCGATAAAATCTTTGAATTAGATGTTTTTGTATGTCATCATAAATACTAATAAACCTAATTGTAAAACTCATATGTTACCTCTCAGCCCAAAATGTTTTCCCACTTGACAACCATATTTACGTACATCAAATGTTTTAGTCGGATTTCATTATATATATTTTCGTTGCAGCTCTTCAAAACTATTTCTTTTTAGCTGACCCACGCAACCTCGTTTGCGTCCGAACTACCATCCCCCGTTTTAAACCCAAAAGGGGGTTGATTTCTAAAGATACATTATTAGTACACCTCCACACCATCTATAGAGCATACATTTTAAATTTCAAATCTCTTACTTCAAAAACATAGGACTTTCATACAAACTTCCAACCCCCGTTTTACCCCCTTAGGGGTGGAGTTTCGTAAAATCCGTTCTTAGCGGATGTCTAAACCCTATAAGGAACCTACCTGCTAAATTTCAAGTTTGTAGGTGTTATAGTTTTTGAGATTTCGTGATTAATAAGTGAGTGGTATTTCGCTTTTATATATATAGATTAAGATTATAATTTTGCGCTGACCTTCCGATGACTTTGCTATCTAATTTTTTGACTTAGTAATTAGTAACATATTACCTTGCATATATTAATATTTCAAATATTGACGTTAAATAAATACTATTTGTATAAATAAATATTATAAAATTAATATTACGACAACAGAAACGGAACTAAACTAGCCGCATACTTAAAAATTGTCTTATTAAAGCATGCGATTGACTGGTACAACTACATACATTATAGGTTTTCGTCCTGAAACGGAAAAGACCAACTGTCATAGGACAATGGTCTATTGTTCATCTTTCTTAATATATATAAATCTCGTGTCACAATGTTTGTCCTCAATGGACTCCTAAACCACTTAACCGATTATAATAAAATTTGCACACCATGTGCAGTTCGATCCAAATTGAGAGATAGGATAGTTTAAATCTCAAATTATAGTCGCAATTTTAATTTATTGCTAATTATTGTATATAAATATGGCGGTACGAAGTTCGCCGGGTCAGCTAGTAGCTTATACAACAGAATAACACATAGGCTACTATTTGCCGCGATAACCGACATACACGCGGGCGGAGCCGCGGGCAACAACTAGTATCTCTATAAAGACTGTTCATTTAACCCCGAGAAGGTATCAAGATGAAATTAACACTAAATACTTTGAACTTAAAAGAAATCGACGTCCTAAAAGAATAAAAAATCAATAGTCATTTCAAATTTATATGAACCAATTTTAATAAATTAAAACTTATAGAATACTCCTTTAGCGTCCGTAGGATCTACCTTTCCATAGGTCAACACTTATTATGTTTAATATAACCTGGAGGGATCATTTTGCCATATTTTCATCAAAATACCCTTAGAAGCTATAATAATCCGATTTCATTAATCGTTTAATTTGATAGGAAGCAATTTGGTATCGAAGGATTTCGTGTTATCACCATAATGAATCATTAATGAGCAGCGAGTGATAGTGATTGCAATGATTGATGATGAGGTCTTATCACGTGCTAATTTAACTTCACCTCGCTCTTGTCTGATAATGACGTTTATTTGTGTATTTATTATTCGGAAACGTCAATAAAGCTGTAGGTCAATGTTTTAATGTAATAAATCTTTTAATAATCTAAATATTTTGCAAGTGGAAATATGTGTGTATTTTCTAAATGCCCGACTGCGATAGTTTCTAGCTTGGCACTGACAAGAAATGCTCCAGTTCTCGATAAAGATCCTTTATTGGATCCAAATTTGTCTTCCTAAGACAGCTTCTGAATAACACGTACCATTAAAAGTGTAACATGGTTTCAGCCAACAAGACATTTTTCTTTTGGTTCGTGTCATTTTAAAACTTTGAAGATCAAACATTAAAATATCATCATCTTTTTGAAGTGCAGCTCCAGAATTTCGTTTATTTTTAAACTGTTCTAATTGAGTTTGAAATGAAAAAATGCAATAAATACTCCTTTTTCCAAGCTGTCATACAAAAAAAACATTTTGATTTCGTTTCGTTTTCCTTTCATTTCTACTTAACTACGTTTTTCTTGTGTATTCTAATTGGCATTTCCTAAAACCCTTTCGGAATACTTATATTTAAAATCATTAACCTAATACGTAGAACTCGTTATATGATACGCATTTTATCAGCACATTGAATGAATCATTTGAAATTTAGCATTCGGTTGTCCAGAAAACTTTGAATATAATTCTTCAATGCACATGTGCCCTGATAAATAGTTTTCTAAGATCTTGTGAGACCTTATGAGACCGTTTTGTTTTATGGAGCAAGTCTTCCCAATGTCCTTTATTAATTTCTGATCGTTCTGGTGAATCACAATCAGTCACAATAGCACGAATGTGGTTAAAATAATCCCATTATTCATAAGACTTGCTAAATCACGAACTGAATCACACATAACTGAAGAGTAAAACGTCCATTCTGTAGTCCACACATAATTTCGCATGTAGCATTTAGAAAGATGAATTTTTCCACGCTAATGACGGTAAATGGACGTCAAAGAGATCCTTTTGTTTCCCATTACTGACGTCATCGCTGTTAGATTATGTTATCTCACATGAAATAAACTTGTAAAGCCGCCATCTAACATCAGATTATTTGATGTTTTAGTATCGTCGTAAACAAACAATAAATGCATTTAGAACGATGTCTTGATGTCTTGAATTTCGTTCAAGGCAGTTTCAAACAAATTTGTTTCGTAGTCATGGACTATTTAGGTAATAAAATTTATGTAGCTAGAGTGATTTCAATTATCTTGCCTAGCCATTGTAAAATAGTGGAATTTTACCAAATCACTGGACGTACAAAAAATCAGTGGGACTTTTCAACGTAGATGATCTTATTATGAATGTATCAAGCACGATCAACGACAGCTTTTAATAGTCCACTATTGGACGTAGACCTTGCCTTAGCCTTAGGGGGCAAACGAGCAGACGTATCGCCTGATGTTAAGCGATTACCGCCGCCCATAGACTCCAGCAACACCAGAGGTGACACAACTGCATTGCCGGCCTTTAGGGAATGGGGGGAGGGGTTGGGGTATAGGCCTCCGGTATCCTCACTCACTCGGTGAAACACAGCGCAAGCGCTGTTTCACACCGATTTTCTGTGAGGCCGTGGTATCATTCCGGTCGAGCCGCCCATTCATGCCGAAGCGTGGCTCTCCTATGGTAATGGGGTAGTTGTTACAAATTTTATTTCTCCTTGCAGTGATGTTGTCTGGCATAGTTTGTCCTTCAGCCCCTTTTTGCGACACCCATGGCGCGATGACCAAGTACGAGTCGGACGCGCGCACGATTGGTTTAATATCAATATCTATACATTTCAAGCATCTACCTGATGCCGTTATTTATATCGAGCAAACTGCAAAAAATAAAATACGTTTGATATGTGGGAGCCCCAGTTGAATATTTATTTTATTCTGATTTAAGTATTTGTTGTTCGCAATCACATACTTTTCCCAGAGTGCACGATGACAGTTTGTTTACTCAATTCTTATTTAAGCTGACGCGGCGATTTTCGCACCGCCATATTTACATATCTGTCTCAGCTTCCCACAGGCAGTGTACAGTCGCGGACAAAAAAAAACACTTTTCCCGTTATCTTTTATTTTTTTTCTTTCTAGCAAAAAAAGAATGAATGGGTTATTAAATTACAACTGAGTACATATTTTGACTTTCATCCCGTCTCTCCAGGAAACCGTGCTGAATTTCGGGATAAAAAGTATCCTATGTCCTACCTGGTAGTATGAACTCAAATCATGCCGAGTTTCATTTGAATCCATTCAGTAGTTGCGGCGTGATGCGCGGCCAAGATAGACAGACAGACAAAAATAAAAAAAATTACAGTTGTAGCTTCAGTATCGATTACAGAGAGCTCTCCAAAAAAAAATTTTCAAAATATCTTTAATGTACAGAATTGGACCTGTTACATTTTTATTATAAGAATAGATGAAATATATGATGAGCACACCGAGTACACAATAAGTATGAATAATTTATTAACACACACGTATTATGTACATTTATATACTGTTTAGGCACGTGTAGAAAGACCATAACTAAAGCCTAATTCGCTATACCCATAGTTCTTGCATCACTTATCACTTTAAGTGAAGAACTGCATCAGTTATCGAGTATGAAATTATTTGTATTAGGATACCGGTTACTTTACCGTTTACCGTGTGATGGAAATTTAAGAATACAGAGTGCCACCAGCCCTATTCATCCTGTGGGTGGTGACTTAGGGAACAAACTACGCACGAAAACATCACTTCAAATTGAGGGAACCTCGAAATAAACCCTATACCAAGCTGTCTAGCCCGCGTGGTAATAAGTAAACCAAAACCTTTCCAAGAAGAGACCTATGTCCAGTAGTCGACTGTTTAAGGTTGTTGATGTGATGTTAGGTCTCCTAGGTCACGGTAGCCCTGATGGAAAGTGACTCATGTTGACTAAGTTACAAATGTTCCTTAGAGTTAAAATTAGTTCAGACTATAGTCCTTTCGCGTTAAGAAAATAGAGACATATCGATCAAGCTCCACCCTTACCAATGTGGTTCCGAGATATTATCGTTTTATTCAAAAACTTGGAACGTCATTCTTTTTTTAACGCGAAATGACTATGGTCAAGTTCTCATTTATAGAAGGCCTAAATGTGTATATCTAACTTATTTATTCACTGATATACCGTACTATGAAGTTGGTGGTTAAAACTCCAAACATAAAAGCCTTTATATCCAATTTTAAAAAGTTCCTTTTGTTCCAGTTGTTGGCACAGCGATCACAAAAAGAAGATGGAGTCAATGGTGTCACTGAAAAATGTTTTACCGTGAGTACTTGAATACATATTACATTTGACTTGATTCATCTGCCTCATTTGCCCCGTTTGTCTAACCGTTAGTGATCGTGACTCCTAATCCAGAAATTAATAATTAATTCCAATCTTTGGCCAATAACTTTGTGACGAATACCATTATTAATTAGGTTTCTGGGTGTAATTTATCTATGTTTGTCCAAATAAGCTGTTCGATTTACCACATAGGGTTTGCCTAGTTTGGGACGGCCATGTGTCAGATGGGTAAGGTTATTGGTATTAATATTGGGACCATATTAAAGGGCACAGTTTAATAACCTTGTGAGCTCTTTTCTTTCTGTTAAAGGTCATAACTGTTTTATTAATAACACTTACTGTTCAATGCAGTATAGTGACCCACAATATGGTGGCCTAGTGAGAGGCTTTTTTACGACCTTCTTAAAGGACCTGTGATCATAGCGGAGGGAAACACAGTTACCTTTATCTGTAAGCTAAGTTCGTCACTGAAATACAGAATTCGATCGTCACCAGATTTTCTAAAACAATGTTTATATTAATATCCGAAAGAAATTCCTTGTAGGTACTGATTTCAAAGAAATGGCTTACTGAAGCATCCTCCTTGTGTCGTTATCCTCAATTCTGAAGGTCGTGACGTCTATTTGGAACTAATGTGTAATTACTGAAGCATATCATATTTAAAATACTAAGTTCATATGTAGGAGCAGTTCCTCAGTACATAAATATTATTTAAACTAACAAAAGACCTTTAAAAAAATACAGGGTCAACACCAAGCTCGAATAACATTTTCTGATAAATTATAAATTTCTAGAAATACCTGTTCGGTTTGTATCCAGAGCTGGCTCGTCAGTTCTACAAATACGTGCACAAAGCTGGCAAGTGCAAGAACCAACACATTCCCCTGTCTACCTTCAGACAACAGTGCGAGAAGATCCTCGCCATGCTCGATGATAGCGTCATTATCGAAACATACGTGAGGTCAGGACATTTTCACACCAACATTTGGTATTTAATCATGATGAATTTACTAGCAGGATGTTATTTATTCAAACTTAAGGTTTTTTTAGGATGTTCTGCTCAGACGATGATGATAACACTGTGACGCCAGATGGGCTACGAAGTTTATTATACACTAGTTACAAACTCTCCATGGACCACTATCCAGAAGGACCGCAAACATGCCTTATGGTAAGTATGCAATAACAAAAGTTGCAAATTTTTAAAACCTATATTCATCAGCAGTCTCTGATAGTACAACGTTGGACATACGTAAGTCCAAAGGCGAACGATTTATCGTAACGTGTGTAGCCGGCATTAATTGTGTCTTAAGACACACAGTAGATGCATATTTGTATTGATATTGCATATTATTAGTTTTCATTAATTCAGCACACGGAAATTTACATTAAGTTCAAACATTGACGACATTTTCTTTTTCCTTTTATAGATCAACAAGACGTTGTCGGCGGTAGTGAACGGTTGCTTTAACAATAAGGACTCACACAGCGTAGGTTTTGTGGTTCGTTGGCTCGAGGAACACTGTCACAGATTAATTTTCCCCGTTCACAGGTATGATTTACTAATTGTATTTGTAAGAATGCTTTCTATTGCAGCTTGAGAGCACTTGAAACTGCTGCGGCAATATGGACTTCAAACACTGTGTATACGGTTTAATTTCGTTTAAAGTTTTAAAGCGAGCCTTTCAGTGGACATCGTTCTTAACTTATGTTGATTACCATTGTCGGTTGTGCGAGCCTTTCGGTGGGAATCTTCTTTTACTCGAGTCGGTGGTTATTTCTTTTTTTTATGTATGGCTCTGCCAAAATGATTCTACTCTGCCTGATGGAAAGCCTTAGCAGAATCCAATAGTGGTGGTCACCATAGTCATTGGTCGTGCAGACAATGCAACAATGCAACAATGCAGCACGGTGGTGTGGGTGTGTGCGGCAGGTACTGCGTGCACATGCTGGCGACGCGGCACCGCGACATGGAGGCGCACGTGGAGTCGTGCGGGCTGGGCGCGGGGCTGGAGCTGGCCACGCCGGTGCTGGAGCGCGGCCCGTGGCAGGCGGCCAGCGCGCTCATGCCCGTGTCGCGCGCCTGGCTCCTCGCCGGGACCGCACCACCCCTCTACAGTCGACCCACGCAGCCGCCGCACCAACCTGCAGGTTGGTTGTACATCTATAATAAACAAGCAAACCGACTTCAACGACTAGAACGAATTCACCAGCTTTCAAATAAAAAAAGAATCATCCAAATCGGTTTACCAAATCTAAAATTCTGAGGTAACCAAAAAAATACAGTCAAATTGAGAACCTCCTCCTTTTTTGAAGTCGGTTAATAAATATAAACTTGATCATAATATTCAGATGTATCGATGACTGGTCACATTACGCCGTAAACGCAATTGTGGCCATATGTGTGATTCCCTTCATTGGAAGACAATGGTCCAATTTAAATGTCCAATTAAAGCAAGATTACGGTGAAACTTTTTAATCATAACTATTTATGCTCTTGTGTTGATGAGTTGATTTGATAGCATTCAGTGGAAATTGATACATATATTAAATTAAACCATTTGTACTGTTCTGCAATTATTACTTTTAAATCATCTCACAGCATTCTCAAAGAATATTATGCAATTTAAACGTTTTAATTAATAAATCTATTCACAGAATCTATAGCGTTTCGACCTACTATTATGAAATAGTTGGAATAATGATGTGTTTTTTATTTCTCGCTGAAACCCAACACTGACAAACGCAGAAGACGGTATGTTTAGCTGTAGTGATGGATCGATGTCACCAACATTTTAGTTTGCATCGGTGTCTATATTATTTAATACATTGCATCTTTTATCTCTAGGAGTTCAGTTTTAACAATTTCTGTTGTAGTGACTAACTGGCTTGTTCTTTTAAGTAACAAATCTATTGCTTTTTCCTTAATTTCATTATTAACGATTGTTATTCCTTGCGAGTCCATCGTTATAGCATCATTTTGTTCGTTATTATGATACCCACATAAGCAACTTGTTTAAAATGTGTTATTGTTGCACCTGAATAAATATCAATTATATTGGTAAGAATGATTTCAATATAATAATAAATAACAATATGCACGACTTTAAAGTGTCACATGATCAGATAACTATTTCGTCTATAAAATAATATTTGGTTATATTATTTTATTTGTTTAGGCAAAAAGATATTGCCACACAAGTGTTAGTATAAAGAAAAACTGGATTAGTTTGTTAAAGTGTTAAAAAAATAGGTCCCAGAGTAGTACCTTGTGGTATTCTTGATTATGTCAACGATTGATGGTTTTGATTTATATATTACTTATATTTTCATGTTCTATGTACTGTATTTTTAAAATGAATAAAAGGTTCGTAACGAAATAAATCATTACTTACGTTTAGTTTCTGCCTAATTTTTAGATATAAACAAACTACACGTTGTCGTACGCTTTAGAAATATCGATGTGTTAATTATAATTATTCTTTTATTTTCTATCTAATTCTAAACTCATTTATGTATATTCTTAAACCAAATTATAAATAAAGAACACATTATTTTAAGTAACCCCTTTCGTATTGTTAGCGTTTGATATAGAGATTAACAAAAAAAAGTGTCTACAGAAAGATTTTTTGAAAAACTTTTGCATAGCTCGACTGCCTCGTTGGCGCAGTGGTAGCGTACGCGACTGCTGTGCACGAGCTCTCGGGTTTGATTCCCGGATCGGATCAGATGTTTGTATGATCTGCAAATATTTGTTTCGGAGTTACGGTGTTTTCTATGTATAACATGTACCTATGTATTTTCAAAAAAAAGTATATATCTATTAATATCAGTTGTCTAGTGATAAAAAAACAAGCTCTGCTTAGTTTGGGACTAGATGTCGTTGTGTGTTAGATGTCCGAAAACATTTATTATTATCAAATTTTTAGATCAAATAGTATTTGGTATAGTCCATTCGGTTAGATACGGTCACATTGATTGTGTTGCCGTCGCACGTGCGGTAAGCCGCCACAAAAACATAAGGCCCGCCTGCGGTGTACACCCACAAGCTAGTATGATTTGTCAGTTTACGCCGTTGTATGAATTAACATATTCGTATTTTACAACAATAACTACACCGACTCTATCTAAACGAATTGACTATACAAAATATGTGCAGGTGGTGGGCTGGCGAGTGCAGCCTGGCTGGCGCGGCTGGTGTGCGCGGTGCCGTCGCACTGGGCGCCGCTGTACGCCGCGCGCGATCACGGGCTCGGCGCCAACCGCTTCCTGCACCACACGCTCGCCTACCGGTACGTACCCACACATACTACCGGTACGTACCCACACAACACTACCAGTACGTACCAACACATACTATCGGTACGTACCCACACAACACTACCAGTACGTACCAACACATACTATCGGTACGTACCCACACAACACTACCAGTACGTACCAACACATACTATCGGTACGTACCCACACAACACTACCAGTACGTACCAACACATACTATTGGTACGTACCCACACAACACTACCAGTACGTACCAACACATACTATCGGTACGTACCCACACAACTCTACCGGTACGTACCCCATATACTACCGGTTCGTACCCACACATACTACCAGTACGTACCCACATAGCACTACCGGTACGTATCCACACAACACTACCGGTACGTACCCATACAACACTACCGGTACGTACCCACACAACACTACCGGTACGTACCCACACAACACACTGCTCTCTCCACTGCTCCTGACCTACCCCTTGTTTGGTCTTCCTACTCCATCTTCCAGTACGTGCTCGCGTCTTTTTGGTCTCATCGTCCGTCTTGTCCAGGAGCAATGTGCTCCACCCACTGTCATTTTAGTTTGCAATTCTTCGAGCCATGTCAATGTCTTTGATTGTTCAGCTGCAGCAGCTGATATCCTCATTCCTAATTCAGTACACGCAGAAAAACTCCGAGCCTGCTTAAAAAATCTATCGTGGAAGACCACGTCTCTAAACATTATTCTAAATTATTCTCTTATTATCATCACCTTAAATAACTAATCCTTGAGTAACTATACATATAACATCTTTCCCGTCCCTCCCCAATTTGTAGAATTACCCACAAATTGCAAAAAAAATCAACTGCAAATTCCTATTAAAAAATCCCGGCACAGCGCTGTATTTGATTTGATCAAGGAACGAGTGCCAGCTTGTGATATTGTAACAGTAAAATATAGAATTTTGCATTCCAGAGGTCCAACCCTAGTGCTGATCCAGGCGGAGGAGATGGTGATAGTGGTGTGCAGCCCGCAGGAGTGGCGCGAGACGCACCAGTACTGGGGCGGGCCCGACTGCGCGCTCATACTAGTCAGCCCTACGTAAGTTTACTCTGCCTAAACTGACATTACATTCTTTATTTTACCCGACTGCGCTAGAAGAACATTATTATTGTTACGTGTTAGGGTTCGATGGATTTGAGAAATTTAAACCTTCTGACATGTAAAAGATTTTATTAATAACTCTCTTAGGATAACAATATCACTTAGAATAACAATCCTTAATTGTCGCTGAGGTCGCTAGATTAATCACTGATATCACTCCAATAGTTATCGCACTGTAGCTAAAACTGAACTGAACTGCGGCCCGCGAGACGTCGTGTTTATATTATATCCATATTATCATTATTAGTACATTTTAGTAACTACTCGTGCATTTCTAACAATAACTTCTCGTTCGCGGTATAAAGCGCTGGAAACTACCGCGCAATGATCAATCGATATTCGACGCTATGCTTATCGAAATAAGGTCCATTAATCCGTGCCTCAGGAGCTCAACGAGAACTTTTTGTGTGTGTTTTAAGCCGACCCATTCTGTGTGTGTTGTGTGCGTGTCGTCTCGCGAGCGTTGTTCGCGAAACTTCGTAACATTACTACATTACGCTTGACTTGGGGAGTAAGCTAATGAATGCGTGACTAGAGCGTTGAAGACGAAGCGAGGAAGTTGAGAGGGAGATATAACTTAGTGAAGATAGAAAGAGAGAGAGTTATGTTTCGTGTATTACTGTGGGAGCAAGAGAGAGAGGTGCGAGCACACTCTTTCTATCTCTAAAAGCCAGTTACGTTTCATGTATCGAAAGGCGCGTCTCCACCGAAATTGTTGGCAATTTCAGTGCTTCCAACTGTTTGCAACTCTTTAATAAAAACTTTTTATAAAAAAAAACCGACTTCCAAAAAACATCCAACGAAAACTCTCTGCCAAAAAAACACTTAAAGGGTAAGATAAACTGGTTCTTCATAAATTGCCTATACATAATTCTTTATTCATTTAAATAGTAGTATTATAATGTGTGCTAGGTACCTAGAATCTATACATAATTCTTTATTCATTTAAATAGTAGTATTATAATGTGTGCTAGGTACCTAGAATCTGCCTTCCAAAGACCAAACCACGGCGTCCAATGCAACGACCAGCAGTTGCACGCGGAAGGTGGTACACGCGATCGTATATTACTGGCGCGTCTAATGTGGTTCCTGGCACGGGGAGAGTGGCCCAACGGCCACGTTAGGGGCGACGGGACTGTCGTCGGTGTTTTCGCACTACCGACGGCGGCCAATGCTGAACGCCAGCAACCGGACGGCCCGACCCGCAGACGCTGACTTTCGGGAGCGGGGGCCATTAACCTACGTAGGAGACTGGCCAAGAGGAGAAAACCTCTATAAAAAACTACATGGGCAGGATGGCGCAGGTCATATGTCCAGGAATGTCCCTCTAAGTGTCCCTCTGTTACGCAGAGGCCACATGGGAGGGTTACGTCGGAGGACGACGTCTTACAGGGGCGACGGGATGACCGTCGGAAGCTCCGAACGGAGCAACCGGTAGTTGTCACTGCCGAACTCCGGCAACCGATCGGCCCAACCCGTAGACGCCGAGAAATCGGGAGCGGGGGCCTTCTCGAACGGGGGGAAGGGTAGAGAAGGTCACGAGGAAGAAAACCTCTATAAAAAATTACCCCTAACCCAAGCTGAGGAAGCCCGGTGACGAGGTTAACGGCTGGGGGGGTATCCCAGTCACTAGGGCAACAAAACAAAACGTAAGCTCACGTCAAAGAGCAAATAAATAAAATGGATGCAACCAAAAAACATATAGTACCCCAGGAGGGTACCAACCGCGCCGCGGTTGGAGAGTCCCTCGGCACTCCGACTTCACTCGGCACTTCGAGTGAAGTCGGAGTGTTCAGCCCACCGTACTCTGGGGGGGTAAAGTTGCGTGCAGAGCAGTGTCCGAGCCCGGGCACAACTATTGGGTCGCACACGCCCAGTTTTGTGCGTCCCAAAACGCCGAGTCTGGCGTCTTCCCGCGCCCAGTCAGGCGAACTGGTAGAAAGAAATATACGGGCACCAACAATAGGACGCCCAACCACAGAGCCTGTAGAAGGCCAAGGGACGGAAGGGCGACGGGCGGAATCTGGGGATAGCGATGCTTCGTCGTTCGTCTCTGTCTCCTCGCAGCCTTCCCAAGTCCGCAAGCGCAAGCCGAAGGGACCGGCGGAAGAGAGCAGGCCCACCAAAGTTGCGCGGTCTAGGAGAGGCATAACACGTAGTGAAGGAAGCGGAACGGGGACGGAAGCGGAGCTTGAAGTCCCAGGGGGTCCGTCCGCTCCACTGGATTCCCCAGAAGGAGAACCAGTAGTAGAAAAAAGAGCAGAGGCGGCGGAACTGAAAGGCAAACCTGCCGCCGACATAGACCTGAAAATCCAAGAGTCTCTGTCGGCGGTTGAGAAGGCCTTTGTAGGAATAAAGGGAGTTCGAGGCGGCAAAAGAGCTGCCGCTAAAGAAGCCATAACGACCGTCAGGGCTGGTGTATCAGAACTCCTTATGAGAACTGACACATCAGTCTTGACGGACGCAGTAGGGAGGTTAGAGCGAGAGAATGAGGCACTACGCTCCCAAATAGCCTCCTTACAAAAGGAGATGGAGGAACTTCGCCGTGGGGGCCCCAAACCCCTTCAAAAACATAAAGCCCGGGGTGGTGTGACTGGCAGAGCTTCGTCCCCTAAGAAAAGCAGGGCACCGGCAAGTTTGCCCGACCGAGACCAATACACGGTCATACTGGACCGCGTGTTGGCTGAGGTGCGGGCTAAGATGCTGGGAGAGCAGTATCCAGAGAGGGGCACGTTGACTACCTCCGCAAAGGGAGCGGGTGCGATAGAGGCCAATGCCCTACCATCATCTTCAAAAAGGAAGAGGCGGAGGAAAGGTCAGCTGGCTACATCACAGCCTCTATCATCTCATTCCCCCACAAGGCAGCAGCAACCTGCGGCCCCATCTACGGGTGAGACTTGGGCCTTGGTCGTTGGTCGGAAATCCAAAGCCAAGGCTGTGAAAAAGGCGGCTACTATTACCCAGTCGAAAGGCCGTACTACTGCTGCCTCATCACCCCAAAAAAGGTCTGTGCCACGGCCTCCCACAGCAGCGGCTGTCACTGTTTCCGTGCCTCCTGGCTCGGAAACGAGAATAGCTGCGCTGATGGAGGCTGCAAAGGCCAATATAAATCTGAGTGACCTCGGAATCGCAGGCGGGCTCCGCACCAAGCGAGCCATGACTGGGGCTTTGATTTTACAGATCCCTGGTGAAGGCAGCGCCGCTCAGGCGGACAAGCTGGCAGCACGTTTGCGGGAGGTACTGTCCGCAACGGACGCTATTATTGCGCGTCCGTGTAGGACAGGTGACTTACGTGTGCTGGACTTAGAGGAGTCCATCACCCAAGCCGAGGTTGCCAAGGCTATAGCAGCGGCGGGGGGATGTACCATCTCCGACGTCAAAGTCGGAGCCATCCGCGCTTCCCCATCGCGGATGAGCACAGCCTGGGTCCGCTGCCCGCTTGCGGCGGTTCGAAAAATTTCGAACGCCAAACGGGTGCAAGTGGGCTGGGTTTCAGCCAGGGTGGAGGCACTAGTAGCACGCCCGTTGCAGTGCTACCGGTGCCTCGAATTGGGACCGTGAGAGCAAAGTGTCCCAATGAGACAGACCGTGGAGCGCTGTGCTACGCGTGTGGTGAAACAGGCCACGTAGCGCGAACATGCACCGCAAAAGCGCCGAGATGCCCAGTCTGCTCAGACCTTGGCCGTCCCGCGGATCATCGGCTGGGGAGCAAGAAATGTTCCCCGCCGAAGAATAAAAGAAGGGGGCTACATACGGCTCCCACCCCAGCCCAGGCAAGTGCCAGCACTAGCCGGCACTTGCTGGCTGCAAGGGTGCCACAGCCGGAAACTCTTCCGGCAGAGGAGGCAATGGAGGCCTAAAGTTCGCGTCTCCACAGAAAGTTTTACAGGGCAACCTAAATCACTGCCGCGCAGCGCAAGATCTGCTGATGCAGATACTCGCCGAGCGGTCGGTTGCCCTAGCGGTGGTGGCGGAGCCGTATTGCGTCCCGATTCACCCTCGGTGGTTCGGGTTGAATGACGGTACTGCCGCCATATTCTGGGCCGGGGTAGAAAACGGCCTCCACTGTGCCCTCCTTCAGCGAGGGATGGGGTTTGTGGCAGTCGAATGGGGCCCCATGGTCATTGTAGGCTGCTACATATCTCCAAACTGCGGCCTCCCTGCATTCGAGGCGTACTTGGACGGCATCAGGAGCTGCATCTGCACTTACCTATCCCGTCCAGTACTTGTCCTAGGCGATTTCAATGCCCGCTCTACACAGTGGGGAGATCGCCTGGACAACGCGAGAGGAGATACACTCATTGAGTGGGCGGCGGGACTGAACCTCGGTATTGTGAACCGGGGTTCAGTAAGCACCTGCGTGCGATGGCAGGGGGAGTCAATCGTTGACCTGACGTGGGCGACTCCCCTAGGTATCGAGCAGGTGTCAGGATGGAGGGTGGCGGAGGAGGTGGTCACTCTGTCGGACCACCGCCACATCTTCTTAGATGTGACCATCCGCCGACCAGGCGCAGGCCTGGACCGCCGCAGTAGCTGCCCCCCGCGACGATGGTCCCTCAAGCGGATGAATACAGATATGCTCGTCGCCGCAGCCATCGTCGCGGACTGGCCAGGGGAAGAGGAAGAGCGGGTCTCGTCTGAGCCAGAAGCGCAGGCGGCCTGGTTTCGTGGTGTCATGACCGAGGTCTGTGACGCATCAATGCCACGGGTCAGGCCGGGAGGTAGTAGGGGTTCTGTGTACTGGTGGACACCGGAACTCGAGCAGCTTCGCATAGCGTGCTCGAGAGCCCGTCGCCGGTTTCAGAGAACCCGAAGAAGACGGCGAGCCACAGCTGAGGAGATCGCCGAAGTGAGGCAGGAGTATGGCGCCGCAGCAAAGGCTGTAAGCCTTGCTATCGCGGAAGCCAAGGCTCGGTCCTGGAAGGAGCTCATAGAGGGACTGGACAGGGACCCATGGGGGCGCCCGTACAAACTTGTATTGGGCAAGCTCAGACCATGGGTCCCACCACTAACGCAGACCCTGGACCCCGAGTTTGTGGGAAGAGTGGTAGATACCCTCTTCCCCAGGGATCAGGGTAGTCCCTCACTCCCTTCGTTATTGTCGGAACCAATTATGTGGTCCGACGACTACGACGTAACGGAGGATGAGCTGGACCGAGCCGTGAAGCGACTAGCCGCCCGCAACACCGCCCCGGGCCCTGATGGCATACCGGGCCGAGCATTGGTGCATGCTTTAGCGATCCTGGGGGATAGGCTGAGGCGGCTGTTTACCAGCTGCCTCCGTAACAGCGTATTCCCTTTCGGCTGGAAGGAAGCCAGGCTGGTCCTTATCCAGAAACCTGGCAGGAATGCAGATTCTCCCTCGTCGTTCCGACCAATATGTCTGCTGGACGAGGCGGCGAAACTCTTTGAAAGAGTTATCGCCGCCCGCATCAGCCGGCACCTGTCGCGAGTGGGCCCCGACCTATCAGATAGTCAATTTGGCTTCCGACAAGGACGCTCAACGCTGGACGCGATAGAACGCGTCCGTTCCTTGTCGGAGGAGGCTGTCTGTCGGGGGGGAGTGGCGCTGGCGGTCAGTCTCGATATAGTCAACGCTTTTAACTCCCTCCCGTGGTGGGTGATCAGAGAGGCACTGGTCTATCACCAGTTGCCCCTCTACCTGCAGGATATCATCGGGGCCTATCTTCGCGATAGATCCATATCCTATGTGGGTCGGGACGGCGAAGAACACCGAAGGGAAGTCACATGCGGGGTTCCCCAGGGATCGGTCCTAGGGCCCCTTCTGTGGAACCTCGCATATGATGCGGTCTTGAGGACCAGTTTACCCCCTGGATTGAGTGTCATCTGTTACGCGGATGACACTCTAGTACTGGCTAGGGGAGATGGCTTCCAGGAAGTTCTGGAGCTCGCCGAATTAGGGGTGGCCTGTGTCGTCCAAACGATCAGCGGTCTGGGTCTACGGGTTGCACCTCATAAGACGGAAGCCCTGTGGTTTCACAGGAAACGCGGAGGTGCCGTTCCTACTCGCTCACTTATTAGAGTGGGAGGAACGGAGGTCGAGGTTGGCCGACATATCAAGTACCTCGGCCTCACCCTGGACAGCCGCTGGAGCTTCGAGGAGCATTTCGAGCGGATGATCCCCCGAGTTCGAGGGGTGGCGGGCTCCCTACAGAGGTTATTGCCTAATCTAGGGGGCCCGCGGGAGGAAGTTCGCTGCCTCTACGGTGCGGTGATACGATCCATGGCCCTTTATGGAGCGCCGATATGGGCCAAACGCCTATCGGCCTCCTCCCGCTGCAGAGCCAAGCTCAACCAAGCGCAGCGGGTAGCGGCCATTCGGATCGTACGAGGATACCGCACCATCTCGTCGGAGGCAGCGACAGTCCTGGCTCGTTTCCCGCCCTTTGATATCCTAGCGGATATGGACGCGAAGGTCTATGACCAGTCTCGCGCCATCCGCCGGGGTGAGAGCGGGGAAGAGCAGGACGAGCTCGAAATGCGGCGGAACGCTCACCGACAGGCACTGGCACAGTGGCGTGCACGGCTGGAACAGCCGCAAAATGCGCGCCAACGCGCTGTTGGTGCCGTTCTGCCTAACCTCGAAGCTTGGGTAGGTAGGGAGGGAGGTCGCGTCACCTACCGACTTACGCAGATACTCACCGGGCATGGTTGCTTCGGTGAGTATCTGAATAAGATCGGACGCGAGGAGACGGCACAATGCCACCACTGCGCAGCCGACTTGGACTCCGCCCAGCATACGCTGGAGGACTGCCCCGCGTGGGCGTCTGATCGTGAAGTCCTGGTCGGCCAAATTGGACGAGACCTGTCCCCGTCAGCTATCATTGCTGCCATGCTGGAGGGTGAGGAGGGCTGGGACGCAGTGGTCTCTTTCTGTGAGACTGTAATGCTCCAGAAAGAGACCGCTGAACGGGATCGGGAGAGGGCCGATCCCGAGCGTAGGCGACGTCACCGGCGACACCAGCCGCCGACAGGACCGCAAGCTGCCAGAGAGTGGGGACCTCTGGTAGCTGATTAGTTGATGCGGTCAGCAATAGGGGGGCGGCCGGGTCGCAAAACTGCGGTCAGGCCGCAACATACAATATAACGGTTGGGCCGTCAGGCCGGGGGAAGCCTAGGCTTCCTCCAGGATAGAGTCTATGGACGCGGCGTCGTTCCTGGGGGGGACCTGAAATAATATGGTCCGGGTCCTCCTCAGAGCAGGGCGCCTGAGACCGGCCGCCGGGGTGGTTTTTAGTGGAATCACCACATACCTGGCTCCTCAGTCCCCGAGGAACCGGAGATCCGAAGGGATTTTCCAGCCCGTCAACAAAAAAAAAAAAAAAAAAAAAAAAAAAAAGGTACCTAGAATCTGTTTGAAGTCGGTGCCAAGTGACTATCGCTTAGACTTTTGTAATTGTTCGTTTGTATTCTTTTTGGCTTAGCACCGACTTCAAACAGATTCTAGGTACCTAGCACACATTATAATACTACTATTTAAATGAATAAAGAATGAGATATAGGCAATTTATGAAGAGAGTTTTCGTTGGATGTTTTTTGTAAGTCGGTTTTTTTTTATAAAACAGTTTTTATTTTTCAGTTTTTAGTGCAAACAATCGTAGGTACGTAGTAAGTTGAACTATTTCATAAAATTTCATCTTCCAGAATACAAATTAAGGTCTATACGTACGTGTAATATTAAAATCATCCTCTAATCCGTAACTGTTGAAGAGTTTAACCTTCTATCATCAGCTTACCTAAATAACTTGATAGTATACGACTGAAGGTCTTTAGATACGTATGAAATTGAAAGAATTATCCTCCAACTTCTAACTGTTGAGGAGTTGTACCTTCCACCTTCCATCATCAGCTTACCTAAATAATTTGAACGAATACGACTAAAGGTAACATATATAATTATGATATTTAAAGATTTATCCAACTCCTAACCGTTACGGAGTTGTACCTTACATCATCAGCTCATCATCATAAAATGATGATTACAGGACGCAAATACCGATGTAACTTCAGAAAATATACGAAAAACATAGTATGTGCCTATAAAAAATTAGGGTTTCTCTCGATTTCCCTGGAATCCCTGGATTCCCTGGGAATACAAAAACATTTCCAAAATCGGTCCACAATTGACGGAGTAATCGGTGAACATACATAAAAAAAACGCAGTGGAACATAGAACCTCCTCCTTTTTGGAAGTCGGTTAAAAAATCGTCAGTTTTTGTTTCCATTGTGTTTACACCGAGTTGCCAATAATTTGGAAAACATTCCAACTAAGCGTCTCCACAGAGCCAATAAATATGTGCAGCAAGCGTATTCTTTTGATCTTTACCACCTAAAACAGCAACCCGATTCCCAACATTTGTTTCCAACACAAGGAAATTTCAACAACTTTTGTCACCAACACGTGTTGACAACACAAAAGTTACCAACTTTTGTTCGGTGGAGACTCGGCTTAAGACACAGTGCAGGCCTTGTACTCTTTGAAGTTTTACCTCAGACGTAATAGGCTGGCAAACGAGCAGACGTATCGCCTGATGGTAAGCGATTACCGCCGCCCATGGACACCTGCAACACCAGAAGCATCACAAGTGCGTTGCCGGCCTTTTGGGGATGTAGGGGGAGGTAGAGGTAGGGGGAAGGGGGGTATGGTCCTCCAGTATCCTCACTCACTCGGTAAAACACAGCGCAAGCACTATTTCACACCGGTTTTCTGTGAGCCCGTGATATCACACCGTTCGAGCCGGCCCATTCATGCCGAAGCGTGGCTCTCTCACGGTCTAACTCGTTTTATGTATATACATTTCTATGACACGCTTAAACCCAAACGATATGATGGATTTCGATTTGTCAGGTGTCGTTTGACTCTTTCTAACTGAAAGAAAATACGTCAGAGTTATAAAAATAGAAATGACCTATTTTTTCTTCAGAAACTGTCTACTGAAATTAAACTGAATATTTTCTAAATTCAGCTAAATAGCTATTTCCTTCATTTAATAATTTCTCCTTTTAATCAATTGTTTCGATACAGTTTCAGCGTAGTAGAGCACGCTCCAAAGATGTTGTACCTGAACACGTCGATCCGGGGCTACCCCAAGGGTCTCCGCGCAGGCTCGGACCCCAGGAAACCGCTGCTCATCATCCCTGAAGACTTCGACTCCGTCACTTTCCAGGGAGTGCCGTACCCCTTGCAGAACATTGAGGTAAGTTTATTCAATGTACAAAAATCCTTAGCATTATAAAATCCTGTTTTCTTTTAAACATGCGGAACCCCAAAAGTAAGAAATAAAATCTCCAAAACAAAATAAATACCTAATTAATGTAACAGAAAAAGATTTATTATAATTTGGTTTTGCATTTGACGCTTGCAGATTTTTTTCATGGTAACCCCTCAATCGAAGTAAAATTAAACTTGCAACTCCATTGTTATCCAAAGCATCTTATAGCTTTTTGCAGAATTAATTGCGACATAATCTATACAAATAAATACAATTAGAGTGTCTGTTTGTAATATTAAAGTAACCGTTATTTTTACTAAATGTATAGGTATGTATGTATATATGGTACATAATATACCAAAATTGTTATAAATTTTGTCTGTCTGTTTGCTAGGCTAACAGACATACCAGCTAAACCGATTTTGACGGGACTTTCACTAATAGGTAGCTGATGATATAAGGAGTAACTTAGGCTACTTTTGAACCGACTTCAAAAAAAGGAGGAGGTTCTCAATTCGACTGTTTTTTTTATGTTTGTTACCCTCGTAACTTTCGACTGGGTGAACCGATTTTGATGATTCTTTTTTATTTGAAAGCTGGTGCTGCCCGAATGGGCCCAGATTGAAGTCGGTTTTTTTTTGTTAAAATTTGTAATTATTTAAGAGCAGCTTCGCCCCGCAGCGTTACCTGCGGTACGACAATTACCGCGGGTAAAACCGCGGGACTCAGCTAGTAGTATATTAAATAGAACACTCATAGCCCATGCTTATCGATAAGTTTAATTAAAGTGAATAATGTATGGCTTGTTCGTGTCAGGTGTGGGGTTGCGGTGACCAGGCGTCTCGAGAAACGCAGCTAGAAATCAAAAAGTGGCAAGTCAAGGAGGCCGAGAGACAAAGAAATGTACGTGTTATTTACTCACTCTAGCACTCCTTATTGCAGAGTCACTTTAATATATCAAAAAAAATCCTTAAAATTAGATAACAAAATTAAGTATTTAAAATATTATATCGGTGCATCACATCACAACATATTTATTTTGTATTAAACATATAAATAAACCTTCCTCTTAAATCCCTTTATCTGTTGCTGAAAACTACATTAAAACCCGTTAGGTAGTTTACAAAATGAAAGTGAACAGACAGCGAAAGCGATTTCATTTGATACTATGTAAAAAAAACTTATTGTTAATAGGAATAAATTATACATACTCGTATTTAGAATGAAAATGCATAAAAATTCACTTGTAGTTATCTTCGCTTTCCCATTATAAAGGTACTCCCACACATCAGTAATATAACGTTATTAAACATTGTGTTACACGATAACACTTTATAACATTTGCTACAACATGTTACTGATGTTGTATACTTTTGTTACAATTTGTTAAAAAAAGTTATTCAACATTTTCTAACATTGTATAACTGCTGTGTGGGAGCACCTTTACACAGGGCAATTCTACTGGTATTGCCACATCATATTTTTCCCTTTATAATGTATTGCCAATATTTCCAGGTGAAGTTGTCAGCCGCAGACTGGATCGAGCATCCAGACAGATACTTACTAGAGCTGGCCGGCCGGCCGCAGTACAACAACTCGGCCAGCTAGTAAACACCCCCTCCTATCACCACCTACCACTATCACCTTCACCGAGTACCGGGAACTGTCCGCACACATACTAAAGGTTACCGCAGAGCAGCTAACAGCAACCGTTTCTAAAGTGGAAATAGATCACTAATAAGTACAATTGCTTTTCACAGTCCACTACTGAACATAGGCCTCTCCGTAAAAAGGAGGCTTTGGCCTAACTATACCTAACTGGCAAGACTGGTTGGTATAACATTTGTTTTAACTTTTCCGTCTCTAAAATTACATAAATAAAGTACTAAGAATTTTAAGTTTAAAATTTACGCCAAAAAGCTCGGTGGTGTCATGGCGTCTGCTTGTGACGTCATCATTTTTAACCAGTGTCAATTATAGCATTTTAAAACAGTAAAATGATCGTCGATTATATCCAAACAAATGACGTGTTCAACTTAACATGGCGGATTGCGATATTTTGTAATCTCGCTCTAAATATGAAAATAAATACAATTTTTAAACTCTATTTCATCAGATAAATACATAATTTTAGTGGTACTTGGTTACTGTAATAAATCATCATGCCTGTTGTTCTGAAATATTATTTCTAAACAGTCTTAATGATATTGAATATTTTAAAACAATTTTCTAATGTATTTTGTTTGTCAAGCACTCAAATATTAGGAGATATGTTTATGTACCAATAGAGTTCAATTACTAGTCCAGCATTTTGCTTCTCTATATTACGCACATCCCAGACTAAACTAAGAAATTGCTTAAATAAATTGAAACATTATAATTGTGGACTTAATAAATGAAAATAAGTAATGTTATTTATGTAATATGGAGTATAGAGTTAAGTAGCACTATCATATAAAACCTGTGACTAATCTACAAAAACTACCAATCAAATTGAGAACCTCCTCCTTTTGGAAGTCGGTTAAAAATCGCAATAAAATAAACTAGTAGTTATTTACGCAGGAAATAAAAGATGCTGCGACGTAATAGCTACGACAAAAATCACTGTGATAACCGACTGCTAGTGATTTTTGTGAGAATCGTCTGAAAACAATTTTGGTGTCTGTAATTGATTAAAATTGATTTTTGCACCAGTTGAATCGCAGTGATTAAAATATTCATCAGTTGTACTTCTTATTTCTACACTCCATAAGGCAATAGGTGTAACGTTGCACGGATGCAAAATTATTAAGTGATAACTCAGGTCTGACAATGTAGTTGAACATTTTGAAAAGTGTTATTATACAATATTTTATACTTCAAGTAATTATATTTATATAAGATAGTCAAGTTTTCATTCACAAGTTTCATATTTAATCATTTTGTATATATACACTCACGCCTATGTTCAAAGACAGAGAAGTATCAGATACACATCACTAACGATTTCATAATCGTATTTTTTTTTTCAATACTATTTCCCTATGTATAGCCCATTCGTTTAGATAGTGTCGGTGCACCCGCACGCAGTTGTAGTTATTGTTGTGAAATACGAATATATTAATTCATACAACGGCGTAAACTGACAAATCATACTTGCTTGTGGGTGTACGCCGCAGGCGGGCCTTTTGATTTTGTGACAGCTTGCCGCACGTGCGACGGCGGCACGATCAAGGTGACCGTATCTAAGCGAATGAACTATACAGACTATTTAAAAACTGTATAACTTTTTCATATCTATTACCCTACTATTCTCTATCAAAAAAAAATTAACGCATAAAAACAGCACAGTTTTGCTCAATTTAACAATTCCAAATTTTAAATTAAAATTAATTAATAAATATGTTATCATTTCTTTTTGATGTACTGAGTTGATATTTTTATCACAATAATGATGTTCACTTAACATCGGATTTTGTAATTAAGTCTGACGCTATCGACAGGCCTAAATAATACCTACTTATAGTGAGTATTACAGAAAAGTACAATCAAAATATAAATTAAAAAAAAACATCAACAAGGCACCTTTCAGACCTTAGGGCGTACGACGCGCGTTTTATTGGGTATTTGTAAAGTGTTCACAAGACGAACAGTTCTTGGACGTTGTTTGCAATTTATTTCGAGTTTAGAGAGAGTTCTTTGAAACAGATTTTTGTTTCTCTGTCATTTCAGATTCCTTTATTATACTTTATACTTCATTTTGTTTCACCAAATTCCCGCTAAACATGACTTAATGGCCAAGTCGCTTTAATAAAATCACGAAATCTCGCTTTGAAAACGCTCATTCATGTGAACATCATCAGCCTATCTCAGTCCACTACTGGACATCGTCCTCTCCAATTGCAAGCCACTTGGTTCGATGCTCATGTGAACATATGTACAAAAATCATGCCCTTAAAATAAAGCGTGAAATCTAAATTGTTTACGTTGACGCTCGTCAGCAAAACGCGCGTTTAACCACAGAATAATTAATAGTACTGTCGTACAGAAGTTTCACTCTCGAACAAAAGTCAAGTTTAGGCATAAAAGTTTTCAACTTTGTCACCTTGCACACGAATTTGAATCTTGTCGTGTGACTCGAGCGTTCATATTCCGTTAGACACCGCTCGATTTACTACAAGAGCACGGGGGTGCCGCTTGCTGTACATTTAGGTAAATATTAAAATCAATTATAAACATATAACAACTTTAGTAATGAAGAAGAAACATTTTAACAAAATATAACCATGTCTACGTAACGTACTACTCGTTCTGAGTACCTTCGTGATAAGTTACAGATTTTACTAGAAATACACCTAAACTGAGAAGTGAAACCCCCCTGGTTTAACGCCTGTACGTCTGAATAAAACTTTACACAAAGTGTTTTCCTTTATGAATGATCGTTCCTACTGGTTTTTAAGTAGCCATATTTATGAGTCACGTAATAATTTAAGTTATCTATTGTTTGAGCTACATATTAACACGTGAGGATAACTCATTGTATGCATTTAGGGACGCGCAAAGACAGTCATGTGTTTTTTTTAATTTAAAGTTTAAACTGTAAAAGAAATGCAAGAAACTACTATTTTTTGACACATAGTAGTTTATGTAACAATCGCTAGACAAAGGTCTAGGTTAAATCCAATATATATTTTGATCGAAACATGTAAGCTAAGTCCATACATTAAGAGGTCAAGTTAAACTGGTAAATTAAACAAAATCTTAAAATGAAAAAAGTATAATTGAAATTGCATAGCGTAGCTTATTTTTTGTAAAAGGACCAAGTTATTAACAAGTATAATGCTCTAGAAAGATTATACGCATGTGAAAGAAAATAAATCAAAAAGTTAACTACACAGCTCTGAAATAAATAATAATAATAAATAATAAATATTTTGGACATCTTACACACAACGCCATCTAGTCCCAAGCTAAGCAGAGCTTGTGTTATGGGTACTAGACAACTGATATAAATACTTATATACTTGTTTTTTTGTAAATACATACATATTATACATAGTAAACACCCAAACTCCGAAACAAATATTTGCAGATCATACAAACATTTGGTCCGACCAAACACGAGACCTCAAGCACAACAGTCGCATACGCTATCATTGCGCCACAGAGGCAGTCAAAATAAATACATGTTTTATGTATTCACAGGACTTAGTACATAAGCTATATTATCAACAGTGTTTTATAAAGGCGATATAATGTGTTCAAAATAATAATTGTATTGCAGTTTTATAATATTTTTTTAATCATCACATTCAGACTTGACCTAACAGTGCACGGTCAGGTATGCGCTTCATAATGTATTCTATAGGTGCTATACGATCGCTTTGTAGATAAGGTTTCTATAATGTAAATTAAATTGTAGTTTTAATAATGAATACAATATTTTAATAAGCTTTCATTTTTTATTTTTCGTATTCCTCAACTTTACGCCTCGGAGAGTACGTAAAGCTCTTGGTCTGGGTTATCATGAACATCTATATCCATAGTATTGGTTTTAAGAAGTCAGTGCCCTCAAATATACTGACAACTAGTTTAACCTACAAATTCAGTTCGCCCTCAGGGTTGTGAAGGACCGATGCCAGGCACTCCGTGGAAAAACTGATATTTAGGTAGAGACAATTGAATTAAGAGCTGACCCTAAATATACTTGATGTTCTCCTCGACGAATCCGCCGACGGCGACCCAATGGTTTTTCCCTGGCGTGTGCACGGATGTGACTGGCAAAACCAAATTTTGTCCTAAAGTGCGGTTACAGGCAACACAGCAAAGCTGTCCGCTTTCATTGTAGAGGCTTCGGTCGGGTCTTTCGCAAGTGCCGTCTCGCGTCAAGATCTACTAGACGATTTGGCTCAAACTTGTTAGTTTCGACTTTGATCCGTCGTCTCCACTCGGGCCGATCCAGCGACAGCCTCTCCCAATCTTCCACAGGTATGCTGCAGTCAGACAAATGTCTCTTGATTACATCTTTGTACCGCACGCAAATAACATAAACAAGGTTTTTGCAACTTTCTTAAGCCACATGTGTGTATCTGAACCACTATCAAGACAAACTTGAAATAAATGTGATTTTAATATTGAATCTAAAATCTCTAGTAAATGTTACTTCACAGTAATCACAGTAGCAAAATTTTTATGTGTTATTGCTCACTAAGGACTCCGAAACTATCTAACATAAATTTTACGTTTCTTTTTAAATTTGTGTTTAGCTGGCGTGGCTAAGATAAGATTTAGAAGAGAAGTTAAGATCATACTTAAACCAATAGAATCTGAGCATCATTGAAAAAAAACGCAGCCAAAGTTGCGAGGGTCAGCTAGTAGCAGCTTTTAAATCGTTTTTTTGTTGTTTTAAAAGATACCTTCCAGTTAGACTGAGAGCCACCGTTCGGCAGACTTACGGTATAGTAGCAAAGTTCATATTCATTAATATGAACTTTGCTTATTTAAATAATATAAACAACATATATAATTTTCAGCTTTGCTAAAATAACGTAAATTTCATGAAATTTTCGCAGTTTCGATATGCTATTAATTATAGTAGGAACCGGAATAAGTGTCTGCCATTTAATCTTTACATATAAAAAAACATATATTTTAAGATATCAAAACGGCAGATATGCTAAAATAACGTAAATTTGCATAAATTTCATGGTTTTCGACTACTGTTCACGCCCAAAGGAACCCTGGATGGGAATAGTGAATCCCCATTTCACCTACAGCAGGTCAAATAGTATACCTAGCATTAATATGGACTTTGCTACTATACCGTAAGTCTGCCGAACGGTGGCTCTTAGTATAAGTAGGCACTATAAAGTATATGCTGGTACACAGTAGGTATTGACTGCACGGTTGGCCTAGGGTCGCCATGCCGCTTTCTACTGAGTGTGCTGTGGGTTCAAGTCCCACATAGGACAACACTTATTGTTCTGAGTGTTCTTTGTGTGCGTGTCATGTATCTACATGACAAATTTCATTGAAATCGGTTCAGCGGTTTGGTCGTGAAAGCAGGACAGAAAGAGTTACTTTCGCATCATCTTAATATATATAAATCTCGTGTCACAATGTTTGTCCTCAATGGACTCCTAAACCACTTAACCGATTATAATAAAATTTGCACACCATGTGCAGTTCGATCCAACTTGAGAGATAGGATAGTTTAAATCTGAAATTATATCACCATTTTTTTTTATTTCACTTTATACGTAGCGAAGCACGTACTGGGCAGCTAGTTTATAATATAAGTGTGGATAAAACGCTATCATACTTAAAAAAAAAATGTTTTTGAATAAGCCCTCAACGCGCGTTTTGCTAACGCGCGTTAACAACTCCAAGCAACTCTGTGACTCCAAGTAAAAACGCGTTAGCATGTGTACTCCTAGAACAAATTACATGTAGTTGTAAACTCGCGTTGAACGCTCGTCATCTGAACATTATCAACGTTATTGACTTAAGTTTGACAACGGTTTTGACACTATTTGATTTGTCACTGCTGAAAACTTTGACAGATTGTATAAAAAACTTGAGAATCTTCTTGAGAACAAATGAGGTCAGATTTGAACATAAAATAATTTAATTTTGACCGGTCTTCGCTATAAGACAAGTTTCCGTGTCATTTTTTGTACCCCAAGTCTGTCAGCTGTCAGTCAAAGTTCACTTTCATGACGTCAAAGATAAACAAACTTGCTAGCGGTGGACTTCAATAGCAACCTTAATTTTTAATTAAAATTAAGTAGAAATGGCGGTTTATGCGGCCCATTTAACTAGGACATTGCAAGGAACCCCGAGTATATTTCAAGTGACAGCTCAAGAAGCTCTTGGGGCAACAGTAAAGCCTGCACTACAGAAAGTTGTTGAGGTAACTTTGCCTACTTTAAGACACTCATTAAAACACTTTTACTGTTAATTAAGTTGTGTTTAAGTAATTTTCTAGTAAATTCTCATATATATAACGTATATTTAAACTGTCTAGGTGCAGTAATAATACAAAAAATATAGTTAAATCATTGTTTGGGATAGCATTTAAATTAGTTTATAAATCCAGTTCTATATTTATACAAATAATAAAATTGTAAGAGGTCGGTGTCTGTACATTAAACATATCGAAAAATAACTAGTCTTCACTAGTTATTTTCTTCTTTATTAAAATAACAGAACTCAAAATAACAGTTTTTTTGAATTTTTGTTCATTTGTGCTTGTGCACAATAATCTAAGTAGTGGCTTGACCGACTAAGATGCAGTTTTCCTTTATATATTGTAGTAAACTTTCCTTAAAATTAAATATTTATTTTATTTGAATCTGTTGATACATAAAAGAGCTATATCAGTTGAAAGAATAACTGCAATAATCAATATACTTGTATAAATGGGCAAACAAAAGCTAATCTATACTAATATATAAAGCTGAAGAGTTTCTTTGATTGTTTGAACGCGCTAATCTCAGGAACAGCCGTTCCAGATATTAGCTGGAACAAACAGACAGACAAAAATTGTAAAAAAATATATTTTGGTATATGCACTGTGTATGCATACATATTATGTGTTTAGTAAAAACCTGTTATTTTAGTATTACAAACAGACACTTCAATCTTATTTCTATGTAGATGAAGCTCTTAATCTAACTCATATCCAGTATGATATTTTCTTGCTTGCTTCATGATTAAGTAGCTCAACCATAATGGCAGTTAGTAGAAAGATCTAAGTATCAGTAGTAAACACTTTAAATTATCCTACTAATATTATAAACGCAAAAGTTTGTAAGTATGGCTGGATGGATGGATAGATAGATGTTTGATATTCTTTCATGCAAAAACGACTGAACTGATTTGGATGAAACTTTACAGTAATATAGCTTATACATCAGAATAACACATAGGCTACTATTTGCCACGATAACCGACATACACACGGGCGGAGTCGCGGGTAACAACTATTATCTTCATATGTGAATAAATTTGTGCCTATCAATTAGGCTGTTTGCTATTGATGTTAAACTTTATGTACTAAATATAAAAGTTGTTATTTGGTATTTAGTGTCCTCAATACGCCAACCGGTATACTATTCTGTAAACTTTAAATATACATAATTAAGTATTGTTTTAATCACTTTTCAGGTGAAGATAAGGTATTAATACTTGATAGAGTTTATAGTATAATTTTTTATTACAGCAATTTTTTTTTTTTCAGTTTCTTGCAGCCAATTATCCAAACAAATGCGGTTGGTTTGTTAATTGGTATGACGAACTGTACCTGTTATTTGATTGCTGCCTGCAGTACTACTATCTTAAACACTACGGTAATATACAACAACTAGCTTTTGCACTTCGCTTCACTCACGCAGACTTTCATCCCCTGATTTACCCCCTTAGGGGTGTTATTTCCAAAATTCCTTTCATGTCATTTTGTCTTTTGCAAAATTTCAAGATTCTAGCTTCAGCGGTTTGGGCTGTGTGTTGATCTCTGGGTATGTCAGTCAGTCACCTTCCTCTTTTATATATAAATATATATATAATAGACTAGCTTTTACACGCAGTTCGCTCACGCAGACTTTCATCCCCTGATTTACCTCCTTTGGGGTGCAATTTCAAAAATTCCTTTCTTAGTGCTCACTTACGTTATATAAAGAACCTAAATGCAAAATTTCAGGATTCAAGGTTCAGCGGTTTAGGCTGTGCGTTGATCTTTGGGTATGTCAGTCAGTCACCTTCCTCTTTTATATATATAGATAAGAATCGGTTTTACCAGGTCTTGATAAAGTTTCCGATAGTTATTTTATACAAATAATTGAAATTGAAGTGTCTCTTTGTAACTCAAATTAACAGCAAACCGCTAAATGCATAAATGTACAGACAGTACTTACATAAAAACATTTTTTTTTAATGTCTATCCTTCTGTTTATTCCGGCTAAACTCTGGAAGGGCTAAAACGATTTTGACGGAATTTGACGCAAGCGCTATTTCACACCGGTTTTCTGTGAGGGCGTGGTATCACTCCGGTCGAGCCGGCCCATTCATGCCGAAGCGTGGCTCTCCCACGGTAAATAGGACATATGTATATACATATGTATCTCTATCCACGACTTTTGAAACCCAAATCTGTAGTTATTTTATTTGACAGATAAGTCAACATTAATCTATCAGACACTTTATCAGCATTTGGTGAAAACGGCCATAAATAATTATAAATATGTTCAGTAAACAGTAGAGAGTATCAATAATGTTGTACCTATTGCATTCTAGCTGCGTCATTCTCTGAAAGCTTCTACGAACTTGTTCGTATACCTACTAAGATCAACAGCGAGTTCAACACGGGACAGCACTTGCCTATTTACTTGGAGAGAGCCTCATTAGCTGTGCTAGTCTTGTTACCATATATAAAGGATAAAATAGAGAAAATTATAGAAAAGTGGAGAGAGGACGAGGAAGATGGCAGGCTGAGCAAGGTAAGAGCTTAAGTTATCTTTTGTATTTTGCTTGTTATTTCTTCCTTGTTGTACCTATCCATAGGTACCCATATGTCTACAAACACACGCACGGGTATGATGAAAAAAAAATTTTCGAGTTTCAGTTCTAACCCCCAAAATTTATTGTTTTTTTTTTCTATTTTTGTGTGAAAATCTTAATGCGGTTTACAGAATACATCTACTTACCAAGTTTCAACATTATAGATCTTATAGTTTCGGAAAAAAGTGGCTGTGACATACGGACAGACAGACAGACATGACGAATCTATAAGGGTTCCGTTTTTTGCCTTTGGCACGGAACCCTAAAAACCGCATCTAAATCGGTCCACCCGTATGCCGAATGCCCGATGCCACAGACAGACACACACACACATCATCGTCATCAGACATCGACGTCAAACTTATAACACCCCTCTTTTTGCGTCGGGGGTTAAAAATACATTTTTGCTCTAGAACTTGTTAATTTAAGAACACTCAACTCATACTTTGTATTCTGTGTGAAAATCGCAGTTACAATAGTTAGTTATAGTCGCTTAGTAACGCGTCGATCTAGCCCCGCCCCTTGTCCAATCAGATTGCAAGAAAGTATCGTTTCGGGCAAAAGCTTTGGTCTTGATTGGTCAGAGGGTGAATCTGGTTGGTGCGTCATTATATTCCTAAAGCGGCTATTACATTACACGATTTCTCGGGCCCTGCCCGCAGAGACAGGGCAGTGTAATAAGAAACAGGGAGGCATGGTCCATAAACAGGGCGCTCGAGTGGTTCCGATCTCCCTAGCTCCCTGCCGCGCTGCCGATTGGGTAGTGTAATAATCACAAATTTTAACAAAAAGAAAAACCGACTTCAATCTGGACCAAATTTAAATGGGACCATACGGGAATATTGAGTTATTCGTTAATTTGTCACGTACATACATAATGCAAATTGAAGACTTATGTGGATTTCTCATGGATGACATGTCAGAACTGGACCAAATTTAAATGGGACCATTCGGTAAGCACCAGCTTTCAAATAAAAAAAGAATCATCAAAATCGGTTCACCCAGTCCAAAGTTATGAGGTAACAAACATAAAAATAAATAAAAAAAATACAGTCGAATTGAGAACCTCCTCCTTTTTGAAGTCGGTTGATAAGAAACAGGGAGACAGGGAGCTCAGTCGCTGCGGCGCGAGCGCAGAGTTCACACGTTCGTCTTTGGATAGAGGAGGTTGAGATATCTAGAAACTAAATTTTAAATCTTGATAGGAGTTTCCACTGGCTAAGAATCGTAAAATAACAACTGTACTATGTTTTGCACTCATGCTATCTCAAGATAGTTTTTTTTTCTACAAAAGGAGCTACTAAGCTTAATAGGTCGTCAAATTGGTCTGTAGTTTTGTAGGTCTGTCGAGTCCAAAACACTGAGTATTTGAATATTTGATACTTAGTTTCTAAGGAGCAAATATTCACCCACATCCTCCTCTTCTTCCTTTTTGAATACCTCATGGTAGTTAGTGCCAAAGTCACCGCTAAAGCAACTTTCAGACTGCCTCGTTGGTCTCGCGGTTGGCGTGTCCGACTGCTGATCATGAGGTCTCGGGTTCGATTCCCGGGTCAGACCAAATGTTTGTGTGATCTACAAATATTTGTTTCGGAGTTTGGGTGTTTTCTATGTAGGTATAATATGTATGTATTTACAAAAAAAAAGGATATATGAATTTGTATCAGTTGTCTAGTACCCATCACACAAGCTCTGCTTAGCTTGGGACTAGATGGCGTTGTGTGTTAGATGTCCGATTTTTTATTTTTTTTATTTATAACTTTATGCACTATTTTATTTTTATTTTATTTAAAAAAGACAACTCCCGCATTAGGAATAAACATCCTGTGTCGTGGGGGACTTTACAGACATACATGAAACGGACACAATTAACACCCAAACTCAGAACAACAATTTGTGGATCACACAAAGTGTTGTCCCGTGTAGGATTTGAACCCACAACACTTGGCGAATTGGCAAGCGGCGTGGCGACCGCCTAAACCACTCGGCCAACCGTGCAGTCAAATTGTCTATTGTACATCGGCGGACTTAATGCCCAAGGCATTCTCTACCAGTCAACCTTTGGGTGGTGTAGATATCTTGTGAGGTAGGCGCACATGAAGTACATATGTACTTAAACAGCTAAAAATGCATTACAAAGCATTACATACATAAGTCCATATATAAATACAACAAATACATAAACTCTATATACAAATACTTAAACACTATAACTATATATAATATTAAATTATATAAATAATAAATAAATAAAGTATTTACTATAGATATGTACACTAAGAATATTGGAGTACACTAAGAATATTGTGTAATGTAATAGCCGCTTAAAGCGGCTATTACATTACACGATTTCTCGGTTTAATTACTCGATAAAGCGGCTATTACATTACACGTTTTCTCGGGCCCTGTCATTCGGGTGCCCTGCCTACCAGTTAGGGTGCCGCTTATTACACTACGCTGGAAATCGCGCCCTGTGTGACCTTTACTCAGTTTTAAGGTGAACGTGAATGACTGTGCACGTCTGTCGCTATGGCGCGGACTTCATCGAAACATCAAATAAATAAATACCATCATTTTTTCCAATATTCTTAGTGTACATATCTATAGTAAATACTTTATTTATTTATTATTTATATAATTTAATATTATATATAGTTATAGTGTTTAAGTATTTGTTGTATTTATATATGGACTTATGTATGTAATGCTTTGTAATGCATTTTTAGCTGTTTAAGTACATATGTACTTCATGTGCGCCTACCTCACAAGATATCTACACCACCCAAAGGTTGACTGGTAGAGAATGCCTTGGGCATTAAGTCCGCCGATGTACAATAGACAATTTGACTGCACGGTTGGCCGAGTGGTTTAGGCGGTCGCCACGCCGCTTGCCAATTCGC
Source organism: Diaphora mendica (assembly GCA_949125395.1). NCBI lineage: Eukaryota > Metazoa > Arthropoda > Insecta > Lepidoptera > Erebidae > Diaphora > Diaphora mendica. The sequence continues at coordinate 823,566 of OX421330.1, forward strand.
CAAGTGTTGTGGGTTCAAATCCTACACGGGACAACACTTTGTGTGATCCACAAATTGTTGTTCTGAGTTTGGGTGTTAATTGTGTCCGTTTCATGTATGTCTGTAAAGTCCCCCACGACACAGGATGTTTATTCCTAATGCGGGAGTTGTCTTTTTTAAATAAAATAAAAATAAAATAGTGCATAAAGTTATAAATAAAAAAAATAAAAAATCGGACATCTAACACACAACGCCATCTAGTCCCAAGCTAAGCAGAGCTTGTGTGATGGGTACTAGACAACTGATACAAATTCATATATCCTTTTTTTTTGTAAATACATACATATTATACCTACATAGAAAACACCCAAACTCCGAAACAAATATTTGTAGATCACACAAACATTTGGTCTGACCCGGGAATCGAACCCGAGACCTCATGATCAGCAGTCGGACACGCCAACCGCGAGACCAACGAGGCAGTCTGAAAGTTGCTTTAGCGGTGACTTTGGCACTAACTACCATGAGGTATTCAAAAAGGAAGAAGAGGAGGATGTGGGTGAATATTTGCTCCTTAGAAACTAAGTATCAAATATTCAAATACTCAGTGTTTTGGACTCGACAGACCTACAAAACTACAGACCAATTTGACGACCTATTAAGCTTAGTAGCTCCTTTTATAGAAAAAAAAACTATCTTGAGATAGCATGAGTGCAAAACATAGTATACATAAATAAAATAAAATAAAATAAATAATTAAATATTTTGGACATCTAACACACAACGCCATCTAGTCCCATGCTAAGCAGAGCTTGTGTTATGGGTACTAGACAACTGATACAAATACATACATACTTTTTTTTTGTAAATACATACATATTATACATAGAAAACACCCAAACTCCGAAACAAATATTTGTGGATCATACAAACATTTGGTCCGACCCGGGAATCGAACCCGAGACCTCATGATCAGCAGTCGCACACGCCAACCGCGAGACCAACGAGGCAGTCAAAATATAGTAATAGTATATATAATACAGTCAGTATAGTTGTTACTTTACGATTCGTAGCCACTGGAAACTCCTATCAAGATTTAAAATTTAGTTTCTAGATATCTCAACCTCTTCTATCCAAAGACGAACGTGTGAACTCTGCGCTCGCGCCGCAGCGACTGAGCTCCCTGTCTCCCTGTTTCTTATTACACTACCCAATCTGCAGCGCGGCAGGGAGCTAGGGTGATCGGAACTACTCGAGCGCCCTGTTTAGGGACCCTGCCTCCCTGTTTCTTATTACATTGCCCTGTCTCTGCGGGCGGGGCCCGAGAAATCGTGTAATGAAATAGCCGCTTTACGGAGCTAGGGAGATCGGAACCACTCGAGCGCCCTGTTTAGGGACCCTGCCTCCCTGTTTCTTATTACACTGCCCTGTCTCTGCGGGCAGAGCCCGAGAAATAGTGTAATGTAATAGCCGCTTAACTCGAATGGACTGTAGTGATATAATTTATAGCAGCATGTACATATATTTACATGTCGTAATTGTTTGATTGCCTCCATGGTCGGGGTAGCGTATGCGACTGATGTATTGAGGTATCGAGTTTGATTCCGTTTGATTTTGATTAGGAGTTTGAGTGTGTGTATGTATTTCCCAAAAAAAAATAAATAAGTATTCTAAGTTTGTATTATGAAAACTCAGTCGATCTAGCTTTCATAGTACAAGGTCTGGTTATTTAGAAACTAAGTGGCGTTGTGTTATCCACTGCTGGGCATTTTTACATACTATAAATAAATTGAAGTTATTTCCGCTGTCTGTTCGTTTAGAACTTATAAACTAACTCAGATTTTAATACAGTTTTTAGAAATAGATTTATATGTTTAAATCTGGAAACCCAAGAATTTCTAAGACTTCCGTGAGAAGCTGGGCTGGATGCTAGTAATATTATATGTATTATTACGAGCTGGATATTATATAACTAAAATTAGTCGGTTGGTTACCATAAAATAACACAATATTTACTAACAACACTTTTTACAATAATAATTCACTAAATCACTCGTTAGTTGCACTAGAAGATCGCTTCGATGTTAACGGCTAACACGCTCCGTTTTTATATGGCTGTCGAAATCTCTAGAATAATCATTAATATTCGACAGAACATTCTGGACCAAATAGATTGTTCTAGATTTACTTGCAGCGCTATCTAGCGTTGAGAAAATCGGAATCACCAGTAATAATCTCCACAGTTGCGCGCTACCTGACACTAGATGGCGCCTTCCTCGGTTCTCGAATGTTCCCGTCCATACGAGACTCATCTCCTTCCTTAAAACGAATATTACAAAACATCTCGGAAAATATATACATAATATAATTATTACAGCTTTTCATTTCTATTTCAAATTTTAATCAAATAAACATTGAAATATATTGCTTCATTGAGTGGTCCAAAACGGTGACCTCAAAGTTTTTATTCAGTATATTTTTCATACAAAGTGATGGTTTTGACAGATGATAAAAAGTAAGTAATTTGACTAAGGTGTCGTCTAGACGTCTACCCTGATATTATAAGCTGTCGGAGCACTCTTTCTTTTATTTAAATATATTAGTGTAACAATAAAGCCGGGTCTCCTGCGGCGCAGTTTTATGTTTTTAAACACAAAACATCACATATTTATCAAAATATAGGCGTGGCCTAACTGTTTCGTTAATTTTAACAAGCAAACATGTTATCCAAAGCGGACTGAAAACATCTTAGCGTATACTTCTCGTATAATGAAACTGAACTGAACTAACATTAATACTTATATTATTCATATTTATACTATAAAAGTAAGTAAGTAAGTGTACTATAAGTCATTTTGTTGAGTAGATAAAATATTTTTGCTTTTCGTGTAATCGTGTTTGATCTTCGTTAAAAAGTCCGTCTCCTGCGACTTTTCGCTAACATGTTTAGTTAACAAGTTTTGTTAGTTTGTTTTGTTATTTTTAGCCGCAGGAGGCACGCCTTAATTCTATATTCTATCTATCTTAAGAACGGGCTCACCTATCCAAACCGAATGTTTAGGCTTTGTTCGGACTATTTAGTAGATGGTTTATGTGAAGTTTGCACAAAATCGGTCGAGCGGTTCTTCATTTATCACATTTTTTGTAATAATCGATATATAGATTATAGATTATAGATTTAGTTAAGAATGTTGGCACGGCGTTATGCCCTGATAAGCCAATAGTGGAAATAGAAATAAAGGAAATATACCGAACCAAATCTGACGCCCTGGTGGTTGACTGTTGTAGCACTGTAAGGAAGGAAGCCGTCTTATCGTCCTTTAAACAATTTAATAAATTGCAACGCTCAAATAAAGAGCCACAACTAAACACTTATCATCTTAAAGTACCAGGACCAACTCAACCGGTTTTTATCTCCGAAGTCCTAACTAGTAAGGCTGGACGTCTCTATTACATGGCGAGGCAAATGGTAAAGAACAAGAGGATCGCTCATGCCTGGACCTCGTTTGGGAAAGTATATGTAAAGAAGGAAGATGGACAGTCGCCGATACGTGTTGAGGATGAGGCCGAGTTACAAAGATTGGCCCCGTGACTAGATATCAGTATTGTATCTTGTAATAGTCAGTCAATGTTCTTTCTGTTATGCACATGTTTTGTTTCATATTATTCAGTAATTTGCATGTTGTTTGTCTGGTTAATTTTAAATTTTAATGGATATATATTAATACTCATCACACACTCATTCATTCTATCAAACATCAAATTTATCTCATATACACTAACTCTCACATCTAAACACAAAAAATACAAAATCACATTTCTTTTAAATACGCTAACTCTCACATCTAAACACAAAAAACACTACCAACCAACACTTACCTCTTCCATACGGTATCACGAGCCACATATATGTCTTCATCTCAAAATGTGCCTAAAGGTATTTCTAATAACAATTCGATAGTACAGGATTACAATCTATACATAGCGGTATAGATTCCGTGTCGATAGCTAAGTCAGTGAATTGTGATATTGAAAATATTACTTCCCTTATACCGTTAGGTGAAACCACTCTAAAAATCCTGACCCAAAACATAAGAAGTATAAAATGTAATTTAACAAATTTTATTACACTACTAGCAAGATCTCGTGTTGACTGGGACATAATTGTTCTTACCGAGTGTTGGCTTCTGACCTCTCAATGGGTGCCCGAGATACAGGGATATAGTTGTGCTTCCACAACCTCTCATAAGACGCAAAACGAAGGTGTGGTAATCTATCATAAGAATAACTATAAAGTAACAGTAGAGGAACCAATGTTAACTGATGCTAATTGTCTGTTACTAAAATTAAACTCAATTACCTGCATTATTGGAATTTATCGCCCTCCCGGTCAACGCGACACAAATAATTTCAATTCGTCGTTAGATGAACTTTTGAGAAAAATGTCTAATTACAAAAACATTATTATCTGTGGTGACATTAATATTGACATCACATCTAATGGTAACGATAATCGCTCATTCGAATATCTCAACATCTTGGCTGGTCACTGTATTCTACCTGCGCATACTATACCTACTCATGGCCACACGTGCCTGGATCATATCATGATCAAAACTAAATTAGAAGCAACTTGCTTTGTTGCAGAGTCATCGGTAACTGACCATGAAAGTGTTGGCATTATAATTAACCATCTATCAAAACCATCATATATTTCTAGAATACTGAAACGAATTAATTATGCGGCATTAGATATTGCAATTAGTAAAATAAACTTTCAAGTAATACTCGATTCTTGTGATGCCAACTCAGCTACTGATGAACTCATTTCTTTACTCACCAATGTTATAGAGGGGAACTCTAGCACAGTTAAAATATGTAACAAGAAGATAATCTATAAGCCGTGGATTACTACAGGTCTATTACGCTGCATGCGTAATAGGGATAATCTGCACAAAAAGTGGAAAAGAAATCCTAATGACGAAACTCTTAAACTGACTTACAAGAGATATAGGAACTTCTGCAATGCTTTACTACGGAAACAAAAGAAAGTGTATGACAGAGAGGAGTTTGCAAGGGCACATAATAACAGCAAAAAGTTGTGGGATGTGGTAAAAAAGATATGCAGCTTCGACAGAAAATCGGACATTTCCTCATCTCTTGTAAAATCTGACAATCCAAGAAACAGTGTCGACGAAGTTAACAAATATTTTACTAGCGTTGGCCAGAGATTGGCAGAGAACCTTGTCGGTAACACTTGTCAACTTCACAAGCACCAAAATCACATTTCTGGTGTTAATGCCTCGCTTGTCTTTCTCCCACCTGATGAAAAGGAAGTGGAACATCTCATAATGGGTCTCAGGGAGGATGCGGCGGCGGGTATAGACCAGATATCTGCTAAAATACTCAAACGTTATATTGGAGCCCTGTGTGGCCCGGTGACCCATATTTGCAATCTATCTTTTGCTACTGGTACCTTTCCTCAGGCATTTAAGATTGCACTAGTTAAACCAATCCACAAAGGTGGCGACAAGGACAACGTGACCAATTACAGGCCAATTTCAATTTTGCCAATGCTGTCTAAAATCTTAGAAAGGTTGATAAATGTCCGCCTTGTGGGCTTTCTTGAGGCTAAAGCACTTCTCTCGCCAGCTCAATTTGGTTTTCGCTCCGGTAAATCAACCGATGATGCAGTACATCAACTCACAAACTATGTAGTCTCAGAAATGGATAAAAAGAGGAAGTGCATTACTGTTTTTCTCGACTTGGCTAAGGCCTTTGATACGGTCTCCATTCCGTTGCTTTTAAATAAGTTGGAAGCGATTGGTGTCAGGGGTTTGCCGTTGAAGCTGCTCGGGGATTATTTGAGTGATAGGGGGCAATGCGTGAGGATTGGTGATTGGGTTAGTGGACTACTCTCTGTGCATTACGGCGTCCCGCAAGGCAGTGTGCTCGGTCCTAGCCTTTTCCTTGTATATATAAATGACCTGTGTCAACTGGAACTGAAACATGGAAAAGTACTATCATTCGCAGATGACACAGCACTCTTATTCAGTGGTGACACCTGGGAAGAAGCCTTTCATAGTGCCCAGATTGGTTTTGACCGGGTCTGCTTGTGGTTAAAATATAATGTATTAACACTCAATAGAGATAAAACCAAATATATTACTTTTGCGCCCAGGACCAATCTTCTACCACCAGTAACCCTAAACATCACAGCACACACCTGCGCACAGATTGCTGACACAACGTGTCAGTGCCCGCCTATAGACAGATCAGACACCATTAAGTACCTTGGCGTATACATTGACCAAACACTAACTTTTAGGGCCCACATTAATGTTCTCGTGACAAGAGTACGCAAAATGATATACATTTTTAAAATTCTTAGACATGTAGCGGAAACGAGAACTGTTAAAATGGTGTACTCTGCTCTATGCCAATCAATAGTTAACTATTGCATAAGTACCTGGGGTGGAGCGAGTAAAGTTCACCTTCTGGAAGTTGAAAGGGCTCAGAGAGCGGTACTTAAGGTGGCTGCGGGTCTTCCTTTTCGTTTTCCAACCACTGCCTTATACAAACGATGGGATGTCCTTACGGTAAGACAGACTTTCATTCTATCAGTAGTTCTGAAAAAACACACCGAACTGCAATACGACCCGAACCTCAATAAGAACAAACGTAGGAAGGGTAACGTCTGTCCGATTAAAACCTTTAACACCAGACTTGCACAAAAATATTATTGCTTTCTTGGGGGATATCTCTATAATAAAATAAACACATCGCTAGGATTATACCCAATGCTGAAATCAAACTGTAGACTGACTTTATGTGTCTAAAGGTCTTGACTATGACGCAATGGAGAGTTTATTGGTTCCGATGCGCTAATCGAACTAGCACACTTTTATAACACACACACACACACACATACACACACACATACACACACACACACACATACATGACTCAAATATATATCCTATGCTTACACTAGTATTTTATCTCATCATTCATTGATTGAGTCATTCGTAATGGATTTGATCTAATATTGAGCCTGTTCTATGAATGCACTGGGGGCCTAGTGACCCGTAACACAGGTATTCTAATACCTATCTCGGGCACTAGTCTCTCACAAATGTTTGTTGTAAATGTATTTTTTAGATTAAGCATCTACACTGTACTGCATACATCTGTGATGGGAAAAATAAAAATATTATTATTATTATTATTATTATTATATACGCGGGCGGAGCCGCGGGCAACAGCTAGTATCACATGTAAAAGGTTACACCTATTGCAGAGTTCGTCGGATAGTTTGAGACGCGCAGCTATCCGCACGTACAGCATCGTGTACACGACCTCGTCGCTCGCGCGGCTGGCGCAGCTGGCGCGCTACGGGGCCGGCCTCGCGCGGAGCCACGCGCCGCACCTCGCGCTGCTCGGCCTCGCGCTCAGCGACGCGCCCCCGAGGGAACCCCACCACAACACGTGGGGAGACCTCTTTACAAATATCCTCACTGGGCAGCTTGGGTAAGTTGTGACTGCTGGATATACAAAATAGGCTTCTGTTTCGGAATACCACACAAACACGCACACACACACACTCACTGTTATATGTAATTACACACAATACCTATGTAATTACATTTAAGAAAGTCGATAATCCCTAAGGGAGTTTCATCCTGTCTTCTCAGGAATAGCCCAGTTACGAGGCCGAACTCTTCTGCGCGCAAAAAACTTGATTTGCAAAAGTGTTCTTGTAACCTATTTGCAAAGTTTTTTTATTATTTTTCTTTCTTCAGTTACAATTCTGTTTCTTCATCTAAGACTTACTGTATACTTGACTAATATAGCTTTTTCATAAGCCCCTTTTGAAAATGATTATCTACACTTCCCAAAAAAACAGAATCTCTCTGTAGCATCACAACTCCTAAATGGATGGACCGATTTTGATAGACAGCATTTTACAGGAGTGCCATAGTGACGTTCCCCATGTTGGGCAGCTTGGTATTAAGTGCTATGGAGTATGGCGCCTTCGGTGTGCAGTTCCTACGCTGGTGGGACTCTAGCGCCGTTCACACCACCGCCCTACCTACTCCAGAACCGCCGCAGGTTTGTTCCAAACTAATTTATATATTTATGCCTTTACGGACGAATGGGTTAGGAATACTTTTAGGTAGGAAGACAATGAATCTACAAAGTAAATATGAATTAGAAAGCGAATACATTCTCACGACAGTGTTTGACAAGCCGCCATATTGTGTACACGTCACGAGTGATTTTTAATTTTATTTTCAAAATGCCGTCTTGCATCATTAAACACTGTAAGAGTAGTTCCCAAAAACAAAAAGAAGATGGAATATCTTTTCACAGGTAAATACAGAATATTTAGTTGCTATAATTATTTATTTACCCGATAATATTATATTGTTGTGTCGGAACACAAAACCTCAACCGTAGTTCGACTGTGATACCAGTTTTTGTCAATTTTTTTCCCCTTCAATTAGGGAAATTACTTGTTAGTCCAGACATTAGTGAACCTCATTTCTATATTTAGGGACTTGGTTCCAAACCTCATCTGAAAGTATTCTTTGGTGATACATACAATTATTTCTGTTAATTATTACATACGAACAATTTGTGAATGTTTCTACAAATTTCTGTTCTGTGTCTTGATGTGTTTTATGTCTTTAACTTGTGCTTCACATCATAATTGAATGGTTGAGTATGATCGATAGTACAAAACTTGATTCCCAGGTACTTACCGTATAAAGCAGAAGATTAAAAAAAAACATACATTACAAGTACTTTTGGTAAAGTAATTTATTTTAGCTTTTTATGATTTTTGTAGGTTGCCGACAGATGCAAATTTAAAGAATTTAGCACAATATTTAGATGTGCCAATATTTAATGATATGAAAAAGCAATTGTTGGATATATTGCTGGATGTATCATAAGGCATGTTAAAAAGTAATAAAATGCGAACCATGCTTGATACATTTAGAGTCCACTGAAAAACAAGATTTTCACAAACTGATTAACTTGAGAGACAAAGGAGGTTTAATTTTCCCTTCCACAGACACCTATGCGGTTTGTGCAACATCTGAAGTTATAATTAGGAAAATATTAAAAGTATACATAACAGAAAATGATTATAGGTATGTAACTTCACAAATTTTTAAAAGTTTTATTGGCAACCAAACGATTTTCATGAAATTAGAGAATGATCATCTAAATCACGGGATTGATCACAAAGTAAACTTAATAAAGTTATTGATTGAAAAATATTTAATGGGACTATTACACTACATAGCGAAAATGGAAACTTATTCTTGAAATTTAAACGCAAAACTACAATATTATAAAAAGTTAGTGCAAAATAAAGGTTGCTGAGAGTTTACATAGTATGTAAAAATAACTGAATTAAAAACCATAATACTTCAAGTTTTTTAATATTAAAATACCCTTTTTTCAATATTAATATTAATCAAAAAATAGGGACTCTTTTACTACTTATGGTATCATTACACGCACACAGATGTACGTGTTCCTACAGTGTCGCCGAGGGCTGCACGCACACTAAAATAATCAAGCAGCGTCATGTTATTTGACAAGAACGTTTTATCTGGCTTTAGTAATCTGAGGTGTTAGGATTTATATTCTTAAAGGCAACATTTTTGGAAACAAGTTCCTAATGGGGCGCTGCGGAGGGGTAGCCGACAAAAAACTTCCGTTACGTTAAAAAAAGCGTAAGATTTATATGTATAGTGATTAGTGTGTTTTTTTTTTTGTATGTAATTATTTTCTTTATAATTTATATTCTCTATTGTGGGCACTTGATGGAACTTGTTGTAATACATTATAGAATTAAAATCACTTCACACTACTTATTCCACTATTGCATCATCAAAGGTTAATTGTACTTGTGTCATCAAAGGTAAGTAACCTTTGATGATGCCATAAGGCGAAACCGGTCAGGTGTAAACAAAAATAAAACAGTGGAATAAGTACAAGTGATTTTAATTCCAGAATGTCTTTTCTTTATACCTCGAATATAACTTGAAATTGATATTTTTATAATAAGGCACTTAGTTCCTATCCGGTTTTCGATCAAGGTAGTTGTTGAATAAAAAGTAAGGTAAAAATGCTTGTACAATTTACACCAATGATCATCATTGATGAAGAAGCATCTCACTAGGCCGTCATCGTGTGGGGTGCCATGCTACATTATTTGTATGTATTCGCAATGAGTATGATGACTGCCTCGTTGGTCTAGTGGTTAGCGTAAGCGACTGCAGATCAAGAGGTCTCGGGTTCGATTCCCGGGTCGGACTGCTGTTGGGTTTTTTACAAGAAATTCTTAATAGCAGCCCGGAGTATGGAAGATGGCGGTGTTTCTTGCCCGTGCCTCGGAGAGCACGTTAAGCCGTTAGTCCCGGTTGTCATGAACATCTATGGCAATCGTTATTGGCAAGTCAGTGCCCTCAAATATACTGACAATTAGTTCAACCTTCGAATTCAGTTAACCCTCAGGGTTGCGGAGGTCCGATGCCAGTCGCTCCGTGGAAAAACTGAGATTCAGGTAAAACCGGTTCCGACTCCAAATCTTGGGAATAATAAAGGCTAGGAAGATGATGATTCGCAATGAGTATGGTGACCACTAAAGCAATTTATTTTTAGTGTTGAATGTAGTAAGATTTTAATTTATCCTATTTTTAACCGACTTCCAAAAGGAGGAGGTTCTCAATTTCATCGTTTTTTTTTTTTATGTATGTACATTGATTACTCCGTCAATTGTGGACCGATTTTGAAAATTATTTTTGTATTCGAAAGGGTATGCTCCCCATGTGGTCCCATGGCCACCATATCAGGATCTGATGATGGGATCCCAAGGAAATTGAAGGAAACCCTCAAATTTACGTGAGCGCCTGCAATAAAGTTAAGGCAATTGTCTGCATGCTTTCATATTCTGTAAACATCATGTCCGAAATATTTATTTATTATTCTATACAGTATGTTGTATGTTACCTTTAGTCGTATTCTTTCAAGTTATTTAGGTGAAATGATGATGAGAGACTTGAGAAAGACTAAAAAGCGAAAACTTCAAAAAAAACTTCGTTTAAAAAAACCGACTTCAAAAACTGAAAAGTATGAAATAACTTAATTTGTATGTGCTACCTATTCATAGGTTTGAAGTCGGTGCCGAGCCAAAATGTAATAGTAGGACTCGCCGCGCGTGACCTTGAGCGGGATAGCTGCTCTTCGCGTAGGACAAAACAACCGAAGCGTCGTCGGTGACGTCGTTGACGTTCGTCTCGAAATATAGCGAGTGTGGTACCTACTATTACATTTGGCTTGGCGCCGAATTCAAACCTATGAATACGTAGCACATACAAATTAAGTTATTTTATACTTTTCAGTTTTTTAAACGAAGTTTTTTTTTATATAATTTAGTTAGTTTTAGATTTGATTACCATTTGAATATGTTTGTGTTCGTGACAGCGGGACGAGCGTGCTGCCCGCTGGCGGAACAAATGTCCGCTGTGTTTGCAATCCTGGAAAATACCCACCGTGCTACCTGTCTCTGGGTATGTATACCTACACCTACTTTTAATACGTATGGCGTAGTGGTTAAGCTGTCATCTTGCTGCGTTAAGTGTTGTGGGTTCAAACCCCACATAGAACAACACTTGTGTAATCCACAAATTGTTGTTTTGAGTCTGGGTGTTCTTGTTTGTGTTCGTTGTATGTATGTAATATGTTCTTTGTAAAGTTTATTTTTAGCTTGCCTGTTTTCATCTTGGAAAATTGTTAACAAAATAAAAACCGACTTTAAGGTTCGACTCGATTTCTCTTGGATGCCATCATCAGATCTTGGTGTCTTTATCATGGTACCACCACCGTTGGGATGTCTCCTTTCCATTTAAAAAAGAATTATCAAAATCGGTTCATAAACGACGAAGTTATCCGCGAACACACATAAAATATATATATACGGTGGAATTGAGAACCTCTTCCTTTTTTGAAGTCGGTTAATAAAGAAGAATTATGTTTATTCAGTCTTGAGATTACTGAATTCTGGAATCCTATGTGTAATACAAAGTAAAAAGTATACAATTGGTGTTATTTATTAAATGCTGACCTGGTTTTCATAACACAAGCCTTACTTAGCTTGAGAACCAGCAATGTACTAATCTTCAAATTTTTCTGCATCCTTACTTTTACAATCTAAGTTTTAAGGAAAACTGAAAGTTTCGCGAAATAAATAATTTGATTATAATCCGCAGCTACATATTCTGCTACGCCTGCATCTCTCGGCACGTGCGAGCGTCAGGCGCGTGTCCCGTCACGCGCTTCCCCACGCGAGAAGACTCGCTCGTGAGACTCTACCTCGACTGAACACGCTGGGGACCGAGGGGCCCGTACCTACTACGGTCAAGGTCAACTGTTACGGTCAAGGTCAAGGTCGCGACAGTCAATTTCAACGGCAGCCTTTTATTGTTCACACCTGGCCATAGGCTTCTCCTTAGTAAGAAGGTTTCGGCCTAATATACCACGTTGCCTAGACGGGTTGGTATAGGATTTGTGTAAAGTTTTACTGTGATGTGATGACACTCCTGAAAATTTATCCCAATTTGTGCCTAATTGCATTGGTATTAGAGTAGCTATTTATATAAAGATAATCAAAAAGTTAAACTTTTGTACATAAGTAGGTATATTAAATTAAAACAAATTTGTGGCGGATATTACTATTGTAGTATGGGAAGGTGGTTACAAAACTCTAAATAGAGGTAATAATAACATGTTATGTAGATTATTGTTATTCATACATACATGACATATTTAGAGAGGATCTAAACCGGGTTTATCTATAGTAGATTAGTAGCCAAGGGCTGTAAGACATCGATTGCAGCCCGAGATATTTAGGCGCCCGCCTGTAGTTCGAGGGTGCAATTGGTGCTCACACCCGAGCTAACTAACTATTCTGCTTTACATCTCGATTGTGAGGTAATTACATATAAAAAAATCCCAAAAACAAACAATATTTAAAGTAAAAGTTTCCTATTCCCGCCTTTATTCATTAAAAAGAATCAAGTAAACAACTTTTAAATTATGTTTTTAAGAACGAAATTGAGCTTCGCCTTTCGATATTTAAAATTGATGACTATTATATATTCAGTCTTGTCTTCGTCTTTGGTCATTGGGCTGAATGCATGATTTCTATTGCCAGTATGATGGTTAGATGTACGCGAACTTTTTGAAAGAAAGAAGTGTTTTTTTTTTTAATTACTTACCGCCCTAGGGCTTTTCTAGCTACATTATTACCCTAGAGCGCTAATTAGTCACCTACAAGCCCCATTTGGAGGTAATAAGAACCTACTTACCAAACATGAGAGATGTAAAAGTAGATTGTTATACATATTAGCAAAATGACGATTGTAAATCCCTCTTTACATTGTGATTTTGGATAACTGTTAAGTATTAGGTAAATATGTATATCCCTTCAGCTGTGGGTATATCGACAACAATACATTAGCTATTTTCCAACATCAGAGGGGATATAGTATATTCATGTTTTAATTGCAAATGGGTTCTGGAATACTAATTATTCTAACCAGTTGAGGGTTTTTCTAAGTAATTTTTGTATGGTATAAGAAGCAAAGGGGCTGGTGGATCATCTCTTCCTGCAGTTAAAGATATAGTCCATTCGTTTAGATAGTGTCGGTGCCTCCGCACGTAATTGTGGTTATTGTTGGGAAATACGAATATAATAATTCATACAACGGTGTAAAATGACAAATACTTGCTTGTGGGTGTACGGGCCCTTTGATTTTGTGGCGGTTGCCGCACGAGCGACGGCCGCGCGATCAAGGTGACCGTATCTAAGCGAATGGACTATACACAAGTGTGTGAGTGAGAATCTGAACGGTTGAACTAGTAGCCGACCCCAAATAATATTGGGAGTAATTAAGGCTAGGGGAAGAATAAGAGAAGTGTATAAGTGGAGTTATTACGCCCTTTTCCCATTCTGGTCGGCGTGTTTTTTTTTTATGTTTGGCCCTGCTAAAATGACCCTACTCTGCCTGATGGAAAGCACAAGTAGAATCTAAGATACCATACTCCCTGCGAATTCAGACAATGCCACAATGCAGCATGGTGAGCCACAGCATGGCGGGCTAGTGATGCTTCTGCATCGTTGGGCCTCCGGTCTCGCACTCAGCAACTCCACACGGCAGCACGCTGCTGTCACGTTACGTAGATGTTCTGTGCGAGGCTGGTACCGCCCCGCGAGAGCCGGCCCGACAGAGCTGACATCAGCGTGTCTCTACTACCTTGAAAATCTTTCGTGTCGGGTCTGTTTGAGTTGCGAGTAGTCTTGACTACCAGGAATCACCAGATTAGGTGATCCGTCGACTCCTCTTTTTGGCCAGTAGACATTATTTCGAAAGAAAGTTTTATTTTAAATAAGCTTGATTTGTAAAACTGCCTCGTTGGTCTAGCGGTTAACGTAAGCGACTGCAGATCAAGAGGTCTCGGGTTCGATTCCCGGGTCGGACTGCTCTTGGGTTTTTCTTACAAGAAATTCTTAACAGCAGCCCGGAGTATGGAAGATGGCGGTGTTTCCCGCCCGTGCCTCGGAGAGCACGTTAAGCCGTCGGTCCCGGTTGTCATGAACATCTATGGCAATCGTTATTGGGGAGTCAGTGCCCTCAAATATACTGACAACTAGTTCAATCATCGAACTTAATTCGCCCTTAGGGTTGCGGAGGTCCGATGCCAGTCGCTCCGTGTAAAAACTGATATTCAGGTAAAACCGGTTGAACTAGTAGCCGACCCCTAATCTTTGGAATAATCAAGGCTAGGAAGAGGCAGAAGAAGCTTGATTTGTAGAACCCTATTAGAGCCTCTATATTATATTTCATGGGAGGTAGTACTGTTTTGGATATTTCATCGATCTACAAATTGTTATTCTAAGTCTGAAGACCCCTGCGTCACAGAATGTATTCCTAATGGGGATCTTTAAAAAAACGTTAGGAGTATGGTTTGGGTATTTTATCCAATTGTTTATTAAATTAAAATATTGTAATATATGTTTTTACTGATACATTTTAAGTGTTTTGTATAATAATGCTCAATGTACGACAACTCTTACTGTTAGGTATGTGTTTATCTATGAACGTGTATTGATATTAATATAAATTGTTATTGTTGCAATAAAAACGTTTTACTTATCACCTTTTCAGGGTCATAGTAAATTGTCCGAAATATTAATTTTAGAACTTACGAGGTAGGTACATTTAAGGTGTGAATTTTTATATTCTTGTATTGCACGTCATTTGTGATAACGATCACTGACACGTAAATAGGTGTAATGGTCCGTACTCACATACGGCATTACTCGATAGTTTTACTCAAAAACGAGTAAAAATTAACGTGTAGACCACAAAACTTACAACTCGAAGGCTCGCATCGAGCCGGCTCTATGGCTTGATCTCCTTTTACGTTTCTCCATTTCATTTTCTTTAATTCTTTTATAATTAAGAATTGCTAGACTTGCTCAATGTACCCACCGTCTCCTTTGTTGAACAGACATCATTTGTCTCGAACGGTTCGGTGGATACTGAACGGCGAGCCAAAAGATGCGTCACTCGATCGATCAATGCTGAATGTGTGGACGAAAGCCCGTGCCGTAGTTTTTACTCGACATGTTTGCTCGATCTAGTAAAACCGTATGTGAGTAGGTACTTAGAATTACACTGATACAACATGACACTTGTTCAAAGTTACTTCATCGGTTTTGTAGCCATCTATCACAGAGATCAAGATAGATTTTAAGGATTGTAGTACTAAATTATCACACATATTTTTATTAAGAAAGCATGCAATCCCTGTATCCTTTATGTAAGTATACCAGTCAGCCCTTCTGTGTTTGGTAAATTTAATGTACCAGGTCTTATTATTGCTTGGAATGTCCCCATTACCATCTGCGTCTCCCCGTCAGGAGTCAAAATACCGCCGATGGGTCCGTCATCCTTATTTTGATCTTCTCTTTTCATCTTCTTATATTCTCTATTTATTCTGTTGTCTTTATCAATACTGTGAATATTATTTCTATCCATTACCATTCTTCTGATAAACTTAGCTAATGCCGTGTCTATTTTATTAAGAGGATGATGTTCTTTTTTGAAAGAATTAAAGTCAGCTAATCGTTCTGCTTCTTCTCTCTCTTCATTATATTTTCTTTCTAAATTTGAAACTGAGTTGTAACTATCTGTGTTTACCATGAGATTAACAGTGTCTTCGAATTCATTAAAATTTTCATTATTGTAATTAACTTGTTTTGATTTCACTGGTACAGAATCCACTTCAATTATTAAAAATATAATGAAATGTATAATATGTTTTACAGACGTCATAGTTCTGTATGTTTGACAAAGAATTTTGTAAAAATGTAGAACATTTGTAACTGTTCCGCTACTGTTATCGTATCCTTGTAGATAGTTCTTGTTTTATGGTAATTTCCTATAATCTAGGGTCTAGATAATGTATTTCTATTGTACATGCGATGATAGGGCTGTAAGTCTGTAACAGTGTAACAGGATGCTTTTGAATTATTTATTGTAAGTAGGTACACTAGGTTTTGCTTGCGACTCCGCCCGCGTGTATGTAGATAATATTATCGCGGTAAATAGTAGTTGCGTGTTATTTTAATATTATCTAAATTATTTTAATGTTTGTATGATCTACAAATATTTGTTTCGGAGTTTGGGTGTTTTCTATGTATAATATGTATGTATTTACAAAAAAAAAAGTATATATGTATTTTTATCAGTTGTCTAGTACCCATAACACAAGCTCTGCTTAGCTTGGGACTAGATGGCGTTGTGTGTTAGATGTCCAAAATATTTATTTATTTATTTATCTGACTGAGAAGTCAGTATAACCTACATTAGTCAGTATCACCATTACAAGAATAGACCAGTGAAATATTCAAAAATATTTGACTGGACATTCCGGACAACCTATACTAATATTCTAAAGCTGAAGAGTTTGTTGTTTGTTTGAACGCGCTAATCTCAGGAACTGCTGGTCCGATTTGAAAAATTCTTTCAGTGTTGGATAGTAGGTACATTTATCGAGGAAGGCTATATATCATCACGCTAAGACCAATAGGAGCGGAGCACCAATGAAGAATGTTACAAAAACGGGGGATTTTTTTTACGCTACGGGCAATAGGAGACGTAAACGACGTTGCGTGTGTTACATACGTCATACAAAGGGCTATTGTTAGATCACGCACTCGTCCAATATGCCAACGCTGCAGTCTCCATGACACAAGGTGCCGACGTAGAATTACGATAACACACCACAAAGACCTGTTATGAGATCAACGGTGCCACGAAGGCGATGACAGCATTACGAACATGGACAACAAAGGCCTGTTATAAGATCAACACCGCGTCACTAGCACAAGGCGCCGACACAGCATTGTTATAGTATATATATTTAAGATTTGTCATTTCTACGCACACTTACTTTTAAGCCAACATCGCGTTAGCAACTTAGACTAATTAGTTATAGTTTTAATGTAATTTTTATAATCTTTTATTAAATTAACTTCAAGTTCTATTTCGTTTCTCTAAAACTCCTTCGGCTGTGGCAAATACGTAATTGGCGCAGTCGGTAGGATACTCGCGGGTCGTTTCGCGAGCTATAAAGATCTCTAATATCGAAATCCGCGTTCGCGAGCAACCCGAGCGGCCTTCAAGCCACTGTACGAGTATCCAGAATCTACGAGAGCTGCAGCCACGGGGAAGAGTATCCGAACATTGATACGCGGCGAAACGGAATGAAAGGGTGAGTGCACAGAATCGTTCTTGTGTTGCTATTCCTTTACCTTGAAGTTTTTATTTCCCAAAATTTTCCACCCATAGTAACTCCCGTATTAGAGAGTCTGCATCGAGCCAGATTCGTCGACGAGTATAACTAGATAGTGGTAGGAATTTGGATTTAAAAGATTATAATTATAGTTTAGAATTACTTAAATTAATATTTTTTTATTCTTCAAAATTTTCCACCCTAGTAACTCCCGTATTAGAGAGTCTGCATCGAGCCAGACTCGTCGGCGAGTACAACTAGATAGTGGTAGGAATTTGAATTTAGAAGACTATAGTTTAGAATTAAATCAATTACCTAGAATTAAGATAATGACGGAGCGCAACCCGGACATAATTTTTAAGGCTTTACGCCCTGTACCGGAGTTCGACGGGAACCCACATATACTTACCCGATTTATTAAGTTATGTGACCAAATAGTATATACCTACCTTAGTACGGAACCCTGTGATCAGTTATCGAACCTTTGCTTGATAAATGGAATTTTAAATAAAATCACAGGCCCCGCCGCTAGTATTATAAATTCAAATGGCATATCTGATAATTGGCTAGACGTTCGGAATGCATTAATCAATAATTTTGCAGACCAAAGGGATGAAACTGCCCTTTATAATGACCTCTCTTTAGCCAACCAGGGACAAAGATCACCACAGGAATTTTATGACCACTGTCAGACACTATTTAGTACAATTATGACATATATTAGCCTTCACGAGACAATATCCACTACTATTGAAGCCAAGCGCACTTTATACAGAAAACTAACCATGCAAGCGTTTGTAAGGGGTTTACAGGAACCTCTAGGTTCACGCATTAGGTGTATGAGACCTGACACGATTGAGAAAGCTTTAGAATATGTTCAGGAGGAAATGAATATATTGTATTTGCAGCAGCGCAATGACATAGCTAGTAAATTACAGCCGACCCCTAAGGTCACCCACTCTACTCCTGTACATACCCCGAAACTTTCAAATAACTATAGCCATAGCCCAACCGCATCATATTGGCCTTCACACGTAGCAAATAGGCCGCCACCTCAGCCGATGCAACCTTTTAGGTTTGCCCAAGGGTTCAGGATGAATCCTATGCAGCATCAGCCCTCACCACAGGTACGTGTGCCCACACACACACATCACATGTTTAGTGCTAGGCCTCCAAATTATAATCTTCGAAGTAATACGTTTAGGATGCCACCTAGAACTCAACCCAGTCAGCCACCTGGCCCCGGACCGATGAGTGGTATAGAACACTTTAATCCCAGGCCGATGCCACCTCCAGGAGGCGTACCCAGGGCAATCCACCACCTAATAATTACTTTAAATCTCGTGAGATAAACTTTAATGAGTGTTACGATGATAGCTATTATTACGATCACAACTATGACCCTGACTATGACTACTTTTCACAAACCAATGATGAGACCTATGACTATACCCCCTATGATGACTATGACACGGACGGATCAGAAATTAGAAAAGCTAAGATAGAAATAAACTTACAAGCACAGAGACAGTTACCATTTATTCAGATATCAAATCCTCCTTTAAAATTACTTATCGATACCGGTGCTAACCAATCATTCTTAAGCCCGGAAGCCGTTCAAAACTATTACCCTGATATTCCTTTAAATTACGATCCATTTGAAGTAACTAATGTACATGCTACTACGAGAAACAACTACTCTATAACACTACCGTGCTTTAACGAATTTAATGACCCGGATAATATACGTTTCTTTGTCTATAAGTTCCACGATTATTTCGATGGTCTTATAGGACTCGACTTAATGACCAAATGGGAAGCTAAAATAGACCTTAAAGACAAGACCTTGACTACACGATATACGGTAAACCCTATTAAAATGTACGACTCCCAAAATGTGAATTTATACGAGGATATTATCCCTGCAAAGAGTTATAAGGTAGTTACGTTACCGATAAGTGCACCGGATGGCGATGTAATTATTCCAGAACAATTAATTTGTAACTGCACCATAGTTGAATGTGTAACTACTGTAAAAGATAACCATGCTCTTTTAGAAATTATTAACCCTAGTGATAACGATGTCATATTTGCACTTCAACACTCAATTAAAGTAGACGTTTTTAACTTAGAATATTCACCCAAAGCTTCTACACGCGTTCAGGACATAATCTCGCGATTACGAACACACCATTTGAACGAAGAAGAGAAAGCTAATTTAACGTCCTTGTGCTCTCAATATTCAGATATTTTTTATATAGAAAACGAGACTCTAACCTTTACTAATAAAATAAAACACCGTATTAATACTACCGATGAAGTCCCGGTCTATACAAAGAGCTATAGATATCCTTTTATTCACCGTCAGGAAGTTAAGGATCAGATAGAGAAGATGCTTTCACAAGGCATTATAAGACCCTCAGAGTCTGCATGGAGCTCACCTATTTGGGTGGTACCCAAAAAGGCAGACGCGTCAGGTAAACAAAAATGGCGCCTTGTAGTAGACTTTCGGAAACTAAACGAAAAGACTGTAGATGACAAGTACCCTATACCAAATATATATGATGTACTAGACAAACTGGGGAAGTGTCAATACTTCACCACCCTTGATTTGGCCAGTGGATTTTACCAGGTAGAGATGGACCCCAGGGATATACAAAAGACAGCGTTCAATGTAGAACACGGGCACTTCGAATTCCTTCGAATGCCAATGGGTCTGAAGAATTCTCCCTCCACGTTCCAACGTGTGATGGATAACATGCTCCAAGGGCTTCAGAACCAGATCTGCCTAGTATACCTTGATGACATCATCGTTTATAGTACCAGCCTCCAAGAACACATACTGAACCTCCGGAAAGTATTTCAAAGACTTAGAGAGTCCAATTTTAAGGTCCAAATGGACAAATCAGAGTTCTTAAGATCAGAAACAGCATATTTAGGACACATTATAACGAGAGAAGGTGTCAAACCTAACCCTGAAAAAGTATCAGCCATCCAAAAGTACCCATTACCTAAAACCACTAAGGAAATAAAACAATTTCTAGGTCTGATAGGATACTATAGAAAATTTATTCCAGACTTCGCGAAAATCATTAAACCAATGACACAATGCCTGAAGAAGGGTAGAAAAATAACTATGGATAACGATTACCTAGACTGCTTCGAGAAATGCAAAAAACTATTGACTAATGACCCTATACTCCAATACCCCGACTTTAACAAAGACTTCATATTAACGACCGACGCCTCGAATTTTGCAATAGGAGCTATTTTATCGCAAGGACAGATAGGAGTTGATAAGCCAATATCTTATGCCTCTCGTACTCTTAACGACAGTGAGATCAACTACAGCACCATCGAGAAGGAGCTGCTAGCAATAGTATGGGCCACCAAATACTTCCGACCTTATCTATTTGGGCGTAAATTTAAAATTCTAACCGACCACAAGCCACTTCAGTGGATGATGAGTCTAAAGGAGCCCAATTCTCGTTTAACAAGATGGCGATTAAGACTCAGCGAGTATGATTTCACCGTTATATACAAAAAAGGGAAAACTAACACTAACGCAGACGCCTTATCTAGAATTGAAATTCATAACGAGGAAACCAGTTCGATCATTGCAAATCCCACCGAGAAGACTCCCACTATAGATAATTCAGCTACTAGTACAGCCCACACAAGCCAGGAAAATCCAATTTTAGAAGTACCTATTACAGACGAGCCCCTTAACAAATTTCACCGACAGTTAGTTATCACTATCGTAAAATACCTTACACGACGACCTGTAGTTACAAAACCATTTGAGACACACTAAAGTGACAGTACAAGTGACTGAGGACAATCTTGAATCCGACTTAATTAATGCCATAAAAGAATATGTAAAACCCAAAGTTAAGACCGCCATGTTAATCGTCCCGCCTTTAGCTATGTACACTATTGTACCGATAATTCAGAATAAATTCAGGAGTTCTTCATTAGATCTCGTATTAGCTAAAATAGAACTAGAAAATGTGAAAGACTATTTAAAACAGCAAGAAATAATTAGGCATTATCACGAGGGAAAAACTAACCACAGAGGGATAAATGAATGCTATCTCTCTTTATACAGAAAATATTACTGGCCTAATATGAGGGAACATATAGCTAAACATATAAATGAATGTAGCATTTGTAGCCAAGGAAAATATGACCGAAACCCGATTAAGCAGCAATTTAACATAGTTCCGCCAGCTACGAAACCCTTAGAAATTATCCACGCAGACTTATTCACCGTACAATCGGAAAAATACATTACCTTTATAGATGTTTTCTCTAAATATGGTCAAGCCTACCACCTAAAGGATGGCACCGCAATAAGCATATTACAAGCCCTCCTCCTATTCTGCACTCATCACGGCCTTCCTTTAACGATAGTTACAGATAACGGGACTGAATTCACTAACCAACTCTTTGCCGAGTTCTTAAGACTTCACAAAATAACTCACCATAAGACATTACCTCATACCCCCAATGACAACGGTAACATTGAACGTTTCCATTC
The DNA here is from genome assembly GCA_949125395.1 of Diaphora mendica. Taxonomy (NCBI): domain Eukaryota; kingdom Metazoa; phylum Arthropoda; class Insecta; order Lepidoptera; family Erebidae; genus Diaphora; species Diaphora mendica. The sequence continues at coordinate 845,965 of OX421330.1, forward strand.
GACGCTTTTAGAACACCTCCGTATTTTTAAATTGCAGAATAAAGACGAACCAATAACATATCTTGTACCCTACGCCATAATTGCTTACAACAGCTCTATTCATAGTTTTACAAAATGCAGACCCTATGACATATTAAAAGGCCATTTTGACCCCAGGGACCCTATTGACATTGACATAAACGAAAAATTACTCCAACAATATGTAGTGACTCATAGAGCACAGATGAAGACTGTCTATGACATAATAAACGAGACTTCGTTAGCCAATAGAACTGCTCTTATAGAATCCCGTAATAAGTCTAGAGAACCTGAAATTGACTACCAGCCTGAACAACAAGTTTTTATAAAAAAATCCTCTTGCTGAAAGACAAAAGCTTGCTCCCCGTTATACACAGGACAAAGTCTTAGCCAATCTCCCCACTCACATCTATACTTCGAAAAAACGTAGCCCCGTAGCAAAATCCCGTCTGAAACGAAAACCCAAGAGTAACCAATTGTTACAGGATACTACTACTGACCTTGATGCTGGAACCACTTCTAATACGACCTTAAGAGATAAGACTTGACAATTTAGATTTATTACCATTTAGGCTAGGATAAGCTAAAGTAACGACACATTATTATACATTTTTACAATACATCGTACGTACGTACGTAAGTACTATCTAATTCTACACTTAGATTCGAAGTACAGGACTATAAGAATAGACTCACTAACGAAACCTACTTATTATACGAAATACATTTAGAACACCTAGTAAAAAAAAAAACAATATCCTTAATCATCTATACACCTTAGAGCCTGGCAGGACAAAAAGAGGTCTACTTGATGGATTAGTCTATAATTAAAAGCATTACCGGCAATCTGGATTATCAGGATGCTTTTAAATACACTCAAGCTTTAGTTACCTTGAAAACAAAAAAAATACTGTAGAGTTTAATTATCGCGCTAATTTAAACAAACTTATAGCTAGTTTAACTTATCGAAAACGAAAGTAATATTAATTATATCCTTCAGTTAATCTTAAATGAAAATGCTTACAGAGCCAATAACATTATTAATTATGGAAAATATAACTTGTTAGAATCAAAAATATTCTAGCCTTTACTAAAACCTGGACAAAATAAACTTAGATCTTAGTTAGTACTTAGGAATACTATGATATTATAAGGTCAGGATCGTATTTTGTAGTTTAACATATAAATTATAGTTTTCAAACTCCCCGTAGTCTTTCCAAATATCTATGATTTCTGTAAACTATCCCTCGCACAAAATAAATTTCACCAATTCCTTATTCCTTCTCATCCTTATATAGCAACTGATAGAAATGAATTTGTGTACATAGAGGCAGAATGCCCGAAGTATAGTAAGCACATATGTCTGTGAGAAAAACGTAGCCCAGCAGATCCGGACAGATCCTGATTGCACTCAAGTACTGCAGAACTGACCATCATTAACGACAACAACGAAATAAAAAGTCAACCTTTGAAGTAAACCTTTAAGATCTTCACAGCATCCAGAATAAAGTATCCCAGGAAACACCGATAGAAAACGACAACGTCCAGTCAACAAACCTGTACCATACGACCATTCCATTCTATATATTGGTATCAGTTACAACTGCAATTATCACCTACGCAGTAGGCCGTAACTACAAGATCTAGCACCTAAAACTAAATAGTTCAAAAGAGAACCCAACACTCCAGATACACACTATGGAAGATCCAGCCAACCCTAAACCAGAAGAATTTTCAGCAACATTTTCCATTAACATGACAAAATAGTTGCTGAACTGAGGGTGGAGGTGTTACATACGTCATACAAAGGGCTATTGTTAGATCACGCACTCGTCCAATATGCCAACGCTGCAGTCTCCATGACACAAGGTGCCGACGTAGAATTACGATAACACACCACAAAGACCTGTTATGAGATCAACGGTGCCACGAAGGCGATGACAGCATTACGAACATGGACAACAAAGGCCTGTTATAAGATCAACACCGCGTCACTAGCACAAGGCGCCGACACAGCATTGTTATAGTATATATATTTAAGATTTGTCATTTCTACGCACACTTACTTTTAAGCCAACATCGCGTTAGCAACTTAGACTAATTAGTTATAGTTTTAATGTAATTTTTATAATCTTTTATTAAATTAACTTCAAGTTCTATTTCGTTTCTCTAAAACTCCTTCGGCTGTGGCAAATACGTAATTCGTGGGTCAGCTAGTTTATTATATTATTCATTGTTACTGTTCCACAGTGTAAACAAAAGAATAACACATTTAAAAAAGTTTTATTCTTATTTTAAAATATAATACAAAACAATCAAATATTCACAAAAAATATGCAAACAAGATATACCAAAATCAACACACAGCATAAAAAGACTGTCAAATTACTAGTTTAAAAAAACAAAAATGGCGCCATAATAATGCCATAGATAAATAATGATTTTAGCAATAGTTTTTTACCATAGACATAGGCGGAATAACAAAATACATTATCCTAAAAATGACCAACTTACTTGGGCAGTCGTGAAATAAACAATAAAATCAGTAATTATGTACTCCTCAGAAGTCGGTATGCACAATTTTTTCACTTACAGGCCTCAGATCAAATAAAAAAGGTAGTAGTAAGCACACGCTTTAACGCACACACATGCTAAGAAACTACGCTACTTTACGTCAGTATCGTACAAGTTCCGATATAAGAGATATACTTGGAAGTAGCTGAGTATTTTTGCTTCAACGAGAACAAGGCCGTGCGTTATCTAACTTTTTTTTTATTTGATCTGAGTTACAGTGAAAGTAATACTGCGCTTAAAAATCTATCCTAAAACTTAAGTACATACTCCAAATGCATTGTAATGATTAAATGACGTGAAGAAGTTGTGGAAATGAGGCGGGTGTGTGGTCACAGGATGATTTGGGGGCACGGACGGGTTCTCTGTGGGCAAGTGGACGCGCAGCTGGTCGGCGCCCTCGGGACAGTCCGCCGTCCTCGCCCTGCACACGCACATATCATTTAGTAATTAATTTATCGCAAAACTTCGTGAGCTACAAATCTATACACAGCCTACAAAAAAAGCTGTCTTTTTTTTTATCCGTCAATAAAATGTTGCTCTTTTACTTAATTCAATTACCTACTTATAGCAAACTTTTATGTATGAAGAATAACACAGTGATGTACATAGTATATTTATTAGGCAGGTACTTCGGACCCTGTGCACTCAATTGTTACATGGTGGCGTATGGTTGGTTATGCCAACTTACCACTGTATTTTATATATTAAATCCAATACCTATACTCGTGTCTTTATCTCGATGAGATAAAGACTGTCTGAATATAATATATACTTGTATAGAATATATGTGATTTATAATATATGCTGCTATCTGCTGGTCATGCTTATCTATGTTTAATTTCTATTAATCTAACAATATACTTATGACGCAGTCATACTACTATTAAAATAAATAAATAAATATTTGAAGAATTTTTTTCTGTTAAATATATTTCAAAATAATGTAAAATATTTGCTAACAATCTGACACGCAACGCCGTCTAGTTATATAATATAATATGTACATAGTATTTATATCAGTTGTCTAGTATATTTTCAGACTAGATGACGTCGTGTGTTAAATGTCCGATCTATGATGGCTCCTCTTATACTTATCTCACATACCTTAGAAGAGGGGAAGTCGTGGTGGATCATTGTTTATGCCTACACGATTTGTATGATTTCGTCGTTCCAGACGACGATATATGTGCCTGCCGTATACAAGGTGCAGGACTTGAAGGTGGAGGTGCAGCGGCACTGGACGAGCTTGCCCTCGCTGGCCACGAATCAGCGCCTTTTGCGGATGATAAGCCCCTGTCCAGGGATCATTACCAGATGTGAAAGTTGCAATTAGTATGTTTTATATATAGGGGTAGCCATACACAATTGAACCCCACTTACTACTGTCATGACACACATCTTTTGTGTAATAAACATTCATCAATTACAGCATGCCTGCTTTTCAGTTGCTAGTGCTTTCACATTCCTCTTTCTAAGAACATCACCAGTTTGATCGGTTTAAGTTATTATTTATATTTTATAGTTATAAGGTGTTTACATAACAATAGACTAATTATTATGTATTTCTTCGTATAGTAAGAAGGAAGACACACTAACTACGGACTAACTACTAATCTCGCATCAAGTTTTAGCGTTGATTACAATAATAATATAGATACATATTATTATTGTTTATTATATTATGTATATAATAACACTTAATTCTCCCTTTGTTTTGGAGCCATAGGATATAGCGGAGCAAAATTTATACAGTATAGCGGACTTGTTAATAAATAAAATAAGACTATTAGCTATCAGTATCCTTCTTACAGGATAGAACAAATCAAAGTTTCTCTGTAGCACAGACTTAATCTTGCACAGTGAATAACATTAATCATACTAAGTAATAAAATAAAAAATACCTGAAGGACAAAGATACGCCATCTAAAGATTATTTATTTGTCGCTCTTTTCCAAATAAACAAATTGAATTTTCTCGATATTGATCTATAGATAAGCACTGTCAAATCTGTCAATGCGGTCATTGATTGTACTCTGTGGGTCAGTGCTACCAATTCTCAAAAATATTTACCCCTAAAGGCTACAATTCACAGGCGTGCCCATCTCCCGGATTTGTCGCTGACGACAAGGCTCGGATCGGCGCTCGCCGTACCCTAGCCGAGCCGGCCAAGTACGTACATGTGTGTGCGAGCACGGATTTGTCGGTGAGCTTGTCAGTTGTCAGCAGTGTTTCCACAATGAGGGGGAATTCCCCTTTTGAGGGGAAATTAGGGTCCAGAGGGGAAGAAAAAGGGGAAAGAGATGAAAAGGGGAATCGAGGGAAATCATGGATAAAGCCTAGCTTAATATATTGCGGAAACTTTCTTAACTAATTTTTGTATGGATTATACTAATGGTACCGAAATAAACAGTAGCGAAATTGGCAGCAGGTTTTAATATTTCTGGTCAGGCTTTATGAATACGAATGTTGAAATTATACTTTATTCATGCTTAGTCTAATTTTTTTGGATTCGCTTGCAGTTGCATTGGCCTGTACAAACTTGAGGTGGGGTATTTCGAACTGATTTTTCATCAGTTGTACAACAATTTCAAGCCAGATTTGATCCAACTGTTTCATTATCAAGCCTATTGCTTTTATCCGTTTTAATGTTTTTTACACGACTACGGCAAAGCCAAAGGAGGGTTATGATTTTAAAAGGCTATGTATGTATGTGTGTTCATCTGTTCCCTCATAGCTCCTTAACTTCTTATTAGAACTGGACAAATAAGGTATCGTTAGAAGTGTCTTGATTGTCCGCTGGTTATAGGCTATATCACGTCTCTCTGAATCTAATGTGGCGCCCTCTAGCCGACATAAAGTACTGTATTCAAAAATAAATTTGAGATAAATATGTCGTGTTTGGTATCATTGGAAAGGGCGTAACTTGTAAATTTAAAAAATACATAAATTAGCATTTGCTCGTGACTTTTTCCGTATTTTTTCGATAAGTGTGATATTTCTACGGTATGCTTGTATGTTCCCACATTCTCATTCTTTCTAAACTACTAGTCAGAATAAGACATGAGGTATCGTTAGAAGCGTCTTGATCGTCCGCTTGTTAAAGGCTATATGACGTGTCACTGAATCTAATGTGGCGCCCTCTAGCCGACATAAAGTACCTACTGTATTAAAAACTAAAGAGCGTTACTTTTACATTTCAAAAATATATAAATATTATTAGCATATTCTCGTGACTTTTTCCGTATTTATTCGATAATATTGTGATATTTCTATGGTACCTATTTTAAATATACTTTGGAAAGAGGCACCAACATTTTAAATAAAAAAAACTAAAAACTAAAACTATTTATAACTATTTCTACGTAACGTGTGACTACGGTTTTTTAAACTTATTCCATACTTTTTAGCGTCGTTTTTTGTTGTAGATGGGTTATAGTTTTTAATCACTAGTAGCCGTTCTACGGCAACATTGAAAAAAGCGGCCAAGTGCGAGTCGGACTCGCCCATGAAGGGTTCCGCAGCAGCAAGTAACATAATATATTTTTTATTTTATTTTTAAATTTGTGTTGATTGAATGAAAGGTAAATTGCAGTTTACGATTTATGACGTATTAAAAAAAACTACTTTCGTTTAAACCAATTTTCGGTGGAAGTTTACATGGTAATGTGCTTCATATATATTTTTTGTGTGATAATCTTAATGCGATTCACAGAATACATCTACTTACCAAGTTTCAACATTATAGTTCTTATAGTTTCGGAAAAAAGTGCCTGTGACATACGGACGGATGGACAGACAGACGGACAGACAGACATGACGAATCTATAAGGGCTCCGTTTTCCGACATAAAATATAACTTAGGCAGAATAATTTTTGAGGGGAAAAAAGTCCTGAGAAGGGGAAATCTCATTTGAGGCGTGGGGAAAGGAAATCATCAAAGTGGAAACACTGGTTGTCAGTCATTCGCCATCGCATCGCGTTCTAAGTGCATATGTATGCAGTTGTGTTGTTTGTTGCTCAACTCCAGTTTAGGAATATGTCGTTCGACGACCATAAAGAGTTTTGGCAAGAATTTATCCAGCTGTTTAAAACAAAGTAAAAAGTAAAGGGTACCATCATAAGCAACTTAAACAAATTTCTTTTTTTTTTCTCCGTTAAAAGTATTACACGTAAAGCGACTATGACTGCCTCTGTGGCGCAGTAGGAGCGTATGCGACTGCTGTGCTTGAGATCTCGGGTTCAATTCCCGGGTCGGACCAAATGTTTGTATGATCTGCAAATATTTGTTTCGGAGTTTGGGTGTTTCCTATGTATAATATGTATGTATTTACAAAAAAAAGTAAATAAATATTTATATCAGTTGTCTAGTACCCAAAAAAAATACTCTGCTTAGCTTGGGACTAGATGGCGTTGTGTTAAAATGTCCGAAATATTTATTATTTTGAAAGCACTGGTATAACAACGACGATACGTACAAGGCTCACCAAAGTACACAAGCGACTGGACTGCAACTCGGCGCTTGTGTAGTGTGTGGACGATGACGGATTTGTCCACGAATGGGTACGGCTCGGGGCTCGGCTCGCGGTGCGTGCAGTGAATGGCTTAAAGCTACACAGTAACAAAAACCTAAAATATGTCCATCTAACAAAGAAATACCGTATGAAGTTTCAGAATGCTTTTCATTTCAACTCGAAACAATTTTGTATATGCGTAACTTATAGCATCTCAATAATCTTTTCCATATAACCATGGGATTTGGGATTATGAAGCTATTTTTTTTTGTAATATGTGCAATTTTCATAACATTTTTTTTTATAATGTAAATCTTTAAAGCAAACCCAATATAAACAAGTATAAAAATACTTTTTTTTTCTAACATCAATTTTAAGTTCAAATTTAAAACTTACTTTTAATACATATTAATAGTCGTTAAATTTTATGAATAATCGAACATATGATTAACTATCTTATTTTAATTTCAGCATTCTCTAGTATTTCATCGTCTGTCTGTTTAGATGTATAAAAGACAACCGTTACTGACTGACTGATCTATCAATGCACAGCTCAAACCATTGAACGGATTGCGCATCTATCAATGCACAGCTCAAACCACTGAACGGATTGCGCTGAATTTTGGCACACATATAGTTATTATGATGTAGGCGTACGCAAACAAAATATTTTTCAAAACTCACCCCCTAAAGGGTGACACGGGGGTTCATAGTTTGAATGGAACACTAAGATTGCGTAGGCTTTTTGTTTCGAAACTTTGTGAGGTTAATCCTTTAACTAAATAATCAAACATTTGTTTCAGGGTTTTTAAAAAATCAACTCTTTGAGGGGTAAAATAGTGTAACAAATTCTCATGAGTCATGACTAAGAAAGCAATATTGGTATCTTTTTATTATTTTTGGTCGCTGGTTATGAAAATGACATCGGTTTTAGATTTCACCAAGGCAGACACGAAATATCATGAACTATCATATCAATATTAAATTATTATGCCCGCGGTACTGGCCCACGTTTTTCAGGTACCTTCAGGTACAAAAGTACCCAAGATCCTAATTCTGACCTTAGGCAATCAAACTAAAAACGGTTCAGCCGTTTTCCAGTGATGCGCGTTCAAACAAAAAACATACAAACAACAACCTTCTTCAGTATACCATATGTTCGTGCACTTTAGTAAATTTGAAATCAATTTGGTTTGGAAATGTACGGACATGAGATAGAGAATCAAATATTATAGAGATGGATTTCTTTCACACCCTCCCTATTCTTTTTATCTGTCAGAACTGTCGGTGCTTTTCAGATTAGATGAAATGAACTATTACTTGAAAATCGCCCTGATACGATCCACGGCGACGATGATACACCTGATCGACAAGTGGCAATGTTAGTTTGTTCCTTTAGAAGAGAAAACAAATTATTGCAAGAGTTGCTAACGCTTAAAATATCGTACTGTAATGTCCCTAAATGATTATTATTTCATGACCCCTAAATTTAGAGAGAAACTCCTAAGTTTGCAACCCTGTGTCTATGTCAGGTAAAAAGAGAACATAACACCATCTATCGACGAAGCCACATAAAATACTAAATTATTAACTTAAAAAAAAAGGACTGTATTAGGAACATACATCCTGTGTCGCGGGGGACTTTACAAACATACATGAAACGTACACAAAGAACACCCAGACTCAGAACAACAATTTGTAGATCACACAAAGTGCTGTACCATGTGGGATTTGAACCCACAACACTTGGCGCAGTAGGAAACGGCGTGGCGACCGCTTAAACCACTAGGCCAACCGTGCAGTCAATTAGGGACTATTAATTTACCTCACAATCACTAACCACTAACCCCTTTATATCAGTAACTATAGCGCCAACATACAGGCCAGTCGACAAGGCCAAGTGCGTGCGGTGTAATTAAAAGCATACAATTATTAATAACATTTTATTTTTACGTAAAAATATAATACAAAACAATGAAATAATACAAACTATGTATTCAAAAATTGTAGTATATTCAACACACTACTTGACAAAGGTTACAAAAATATTCTACATTGGTTAATCAATAATAAAATGACTTACTCCTTTAGGAATGCAATAAAACCTAGATTTAGAGCAATAAAAGGGTGCCACATACATGGCGCCATATTGATGCAACAGATTATAAAACTAATTTTTCTTCGCAAACGTTCAAAGTAACACTCACTGGTCGTAACTAATCAACATTTGAACACCCACTATCCTACGACTCTACAAGTACTCCACATCCGTCGTGATGACTCCATGTAAGAATTGGTGGGAAATCTGGCGGCCGTTCTGAGCGAGAAGGATGATGCGGGGGCTGTTGCCGCGGTGCAGCACGGGCACGGCCGGGCTCGCGGCGGACACGGCGGGCGCGGCCACGCTCGACACGTGCTCGCGCAGCTGCTCGCGGGTAGCGAATATCTTGTCGCCGTAGATGTTGGCGCCGTCTGGAGAGTCCAGAATACGCCACGGCTCAGGCGTGTCAAAATAGCCGCCCTCGCCCTACGGAATGATATACAATGTCAATTTGAATAATTAACATTGCCTGTGGCATATACACAGTTTACATGTATAATTTTTTTAAGGATACAACTTAAGATACGTCCTCTTATACTTTTACTCCCACGTACCTCGAAAGTAGAGACGGCGTAGTGGTTTCCCTTCTTGGCGGTGACGACGGAGACGAGCTCACCGTCTTTGTTGACGATGGGCGCGCCCGCTATATACGAGTTGGGAGACTCGAAGGTGGGGGCGCAGCGCCACTGCGCCAGTTCACCGTCGCTGGACACCAATAAGATGCGCTTGTTGCGGTTGATGAACACCTGCCCAGGGAACATTACCAGATGTACTTACAGCTTAATGCCACTTCGTTTAAAAATTAATTTTAGATGTTGTTTTCTTAAAAAAATAGTAAATAGGATGTATGATGATGATGACATAACATGATTGAGTTCCTGTGCGTATAATTTTAGTGTCTCTTTTGCATCGTCAGGAACAACTAGATTTTCCACGAATGAGCAAATGAAAATATATCTATCTTCTTACCTCTCCGATAAATAAATGGCAACTCTTAGTTTATTAATTACAATAACTCAAAACAACATGGAGGGGTTCACGGCTAGATAACTAAGTAGGTTGATATCCTACAGAACTTCGATATCGCCTTTTACTTGATGCCAGCAGTTTCAAGTAAAATAATGCAGTTCAGTCATATCGTAGTAGACTAACAATCGACCCAAAAAGAATCCTTGGCAGTCCTAAGTATCCTTTTACAAATATACGCAAATGCTGATGGTAAAATACAGTGGATCTGACCTTTTCAGCAGTGTTCTCGTCAAGCCTCACGTAGACCAGCTCCCCGAGCGGCGCCAGCACCTGTTCTGTGAACACGTCGCAGTAGTGGTGCGTTTTGTTCGCGAACCTTTTGATCTGAAATTATTATACAGCTCAATTATTATCACTACATAGTATAAAACAAAGTCGCTTTTTCTGTCCCTATGTCCCTTTGTTTGCTTAAATCTTTAAAACTACGCAACGGATTTTGATGCGGGTTTCTTTAATAGATAGAGTGATTCAAGAGGAAGGTTTTTATGTATAATAAATGCATAATATAGTATGGGAACACTGTTAATTTTAAAGGTTTCTAACGTGATGTAGCAAATAAACACATTTTTTTGCGCTTACATTGCAAGCGCTGGTTGCACCCTACGAGATAGATCAAAATAATGTACTACAGTATTGTACACCTTAAAAAGTACTACAAAAAAGTCCGCGACGGTATATGTCTATCTCTTAGGGATAACCCACAACAACCATTTTTTATTTCTTTCTTTTTACGAGAAATAATGGCTTATTTACGAAGTGATTTTAAGCAATACAGAATGAATCCTTATACAACTAAGTAAATTAAATACATTGTGCATTTAATATAGATCAAAATGGCTTTTTACAGTATCTAATTTAAATGAATATATTCGAAGATATTACAGATTTAAAATGCACGAATCGTGTCGTCGGCGGAGGCATCTGAAATTCACCCGGGCGAAGCCGGGGCGGGTCGCTAGTAAAGTATAAACATATCCTAGGGATGTGTAGCGGAAAATAATCGAACTATTTTCTACCTACATACTTTGCACAGCACATTTATATTGTTCCCTCTCTCCAGGATTAAGGAGAAAGGGATATGGGACTCCAGTAACTTTACACACTGGGTGAAAGGCACCGAAAGAACTACTCAGCAGTGATCTTATTGAAGCGGCCCATTAGTCCATGATGAAGCATGACTCTTGACCTGACTACGGTTTCATCCATTACTTGATTTCTTAAAAACAGTATTGTATCCAATAGAATTCTTAACTTAGATAAGATTTTAAAGCCACTTCTCAAAATATTTTTCATATTTTGATAAATAAAAAAGACGTAGGTACACTTCGACTGCCGTTTTGTGATATCAAGTTTTCTTTAAGAATAAAATCTGTTTTATAAAGTTAAAAAATATTAAACAAAAATCTCTTGTATCCGATCGGACGGGCACTCGGGCTTGCGACTAGACTACAGCACTATTCTTAGTAGGTATACATCCTCATTGTACAGTTGCAGTTTAATCTGTACTAATGGTGTTGCCAGCATTCGTCTAAAATGACCCTTTAAATAGGTACGTAAAAATTTCCTCTAACCTCTTCTGCCGAGCAGCTGTGAATGGGAATGGTGGAGCCGAAGCTGGCGTACTTCTTGCCATCTCTCTCGTGCAGTTCCGCCGGGATGGAGAGCTCCTCCACCAAACCCTTATAGTTTTCGTTCAGTGCCGTTCGCTTAGACATTGTGACCTGAAACATGATATTATAAAAATGTAAATAATTATATGTAGGTACACTAACGTCAGACGACTGTCAAACCACGTCAGTTTATTTTTTTATTACACATACAAGAAATAACCTGAGACGTTATTCGTCGCTATCGTCAAATCTTAGAAAGTCCATTCGCTTAGATATGGTCACATTCCGCCGTGGCCGTCGCCACAAAATCAAAGGGCCCACCTGCGGCGTTCATCCACAAGCAAGTATGATTGATTTGTCAGCCGTGTATGAATTAATGTATGTACGTTTTCGTAAGTGTTTCACAACAATAACCACAATTGCGTACGGTTGCAGTGACACTATCTAAATGAATGGACTATATTTTAACCGACTTTAAAGTGGGTAGAAATTATATTATTTTACGGTGACCAGGTGAGACTATACAGTAGTAATCAGTAGTTTGCTCTTTTACTCAGTTTTTACGACACCTACGAAATAAATAGAGATGGCAACACTCTATATTTTAATTTTTCTCCTTGAAAATTCTTTATACCCTTGAGACAAGCCAGACATTTTTATTCAAATGTGACTGCGTTACCATTAATCAAATGCCATACAAGTATTTTCAGCTCTACCTACTAGACCTACATAAAAACTGACTATATTTAACCGACTTCCAAAAGGAGGAGGTTCTCAATTTCATCGGTATGTTTTTAATGTTTTAATGTTTAATGTATGTACATTGATTACTCCGTCAATTGTGGACCGATTTTGAAAATTATTTTTGTATCCGAAAGGGTATGCTCCCCGTGTGGTCCCATGGCCACCATATTAGGATCTGATGATGGGATCCCAAGGAAATCGAAATAAACCCTCAAATTTACGTGAGCGCCTGCAATGAAGTTAAGAGCAATTGTCTGCATGCCTTCATATTCTGTAGACATCATTTAATTTTAAATAAAATGATGATGAGAGACTTGAGAAAGACTAAAAAGCGAAAAATAAAAATAAATTCGTTTAAAAAAACCGACTTCAAAAACTAAAAAGTATAAAATAAATTAATTTGTATGTGCTACCTATTCATAGGTTTGAAGTCGGTGCCAAGCCAAATGTTATAGTATTGTTGTTAATTTGTGTTGATTGAATGAAAGGTAAATTGCAGTTTACGATTTATGACGTATTAAAAAAAACTACTTTCGTTTAAACCAATTTTCGGTGGAAGTTTACATGGTAATGTGCTTCATATATATTTTTTGTGTGATAATCTTAATGCGATTCACAGAATACATCTACTTACCAAGTTTCAACATTATAGTTCTTATAGTTTCGGAAAAAAGTGCCTGTGACATACGGACGGATGGACAGACAGACGGACAGACAGACATGACGAATCTATAAGGGCTCCGTTTTCCGACATAAAATATAACTTAGGCAGAATAATTTTTGAGGGGAAAAAAGTCCTGAGAAGGGGAAATCTCATTTGAGGCGTGGGGAAAGGAAATCATCAAAGTGGAAACACTGGTTGTCAGTCATTCGCCATCGCATCGCGTTCTAAGTGCATATGTATGCAGTTGTGTTGTTTGTTGCTCAACTCCAGTTTAGGAATATGTCGTTCGACGACCATAAAGAGTTTTGGCAAGAATTTATCCAGCTGTTTAAAACAAAGTAAAAAGTAAAGGGTACCATCATAAGCAACTTAAACAAATTTCTTTTTTTTTTCTCCGTTAAAAGTATTACACGTAAAGCGACTATGACTGCCTCTGTGGCGCAGTAGGAGCGTATGCGACTGCTGTGCTTGAGATCTCGGGTTCAATTCCCGGGTCGGACCAAATGTTTGTATGATCTGCAAATATTTGTTTCGGAGTTTGGGTGTTTCCTATGTATAATATGTATGTATTTACAAAAAAAAGTAAATAAATATTTATATCAGTTGTCTAGTACCCAAAAAAAATACTCTGCTTAGCTTGGGACTAGATGGCGTTGTGTTAAAATGTCCGAAATATTTATTATTTTGAAAGCACTGGTATAACAACGACGATACGTACAAGGCTCACCAAAGTACACAAGCGACTGGACTGCAACTCGGCGCTTGTGTAGTGTGTGGACGATGACGGATTTGTCCACGAATGGGTACGGCTCGGGGCTCGGCTCGCGGTGCGTGCAGTGAATGGCTTAAAGCTACACAGTAACAAAAACCTAAAATATGTCCATCTAACAAAGAAATACCGTATGAAGTTTCAGAATGCTTTTCATTTCAACTCGAAACAATTTTGTATATGCGTAACTTATAGCATCTCAATAATCTTTTCCATATAACCATGGGATTTGGGATTATGAAGCTATTTTTTTTTGTAATATGTGCAATTTTCATAACATTTTTTTTTATAATGTAAATCTTTAAAGCAAACCCAATATAAACAAGTATAAAAATACTTTTTTTTTCTAACATCAATTTTAAGTTCAAATTTAAAACTTACTTTTAATACATATTAATAGTCGTTAAATTTTATGAATAATCGAACATATGATTAACTATCTTATTTTAATTTCAGCATTCTCTAGTATTTCATCGTCTGTCTGTTTAGATGTATAAAAGACAACCGTTACTGACTGACTGATCTATCAATGCACAGCTCAAACCATTGAACGGATTGCGCATCTATCAATGCACAGCTCAAACCACTGAACGGATTGCGCTGAATTTTGGCACACATATAGTTATTATGATGTAGGCGTACGCAAACAAAATATTTTTCAAAACTCACCCCCTAAAGGGTGACACGGGGGTTCATAGTTTGAATGGAACACTAAGATTGCGTAGGCTTTTTGTTTCGAAACTTTGTGAGGTTAATCCTTTAACTAAATAATCAAACATTTGTTTCAGGGTTTTTAAAAAATCAACTCTTTGAGGGGTAAAATAGTGTAACAAATTCTCATGAGTCATGACTAAGAAAGCAATATTGGTATCTTTTTATTATTTTTGGTCGCTGGTTATGAAAATGACATCGGTTTTAGATTTCACCAAGGCAGACACGAAATATCATGAACTATCATATCAATATTAAATTATTATGCCCGCGGTACTGGCCCACGTTTTTCAGGTACCTTCAGGTACAAAAGTACCCAAGATCCTAATTCTGACCTTAGGCAATCAAACTAAAAACGGTTCAGCCGTTTTCCAGTGATGCGCGTTCAAACAAAAAACATACAAACAACAACCTTCTTCAGTATACCATATGTTCGTGCACTTTAGTAAATTTGAAATCAATTTGGTTTGGAAATGTACGGACATGAGATAGAGAATCAAATATTATAGAGATGGATTTCTTTCACACCCTCCCTATTCTTTTTATCTGTCAGAACTGTCGGTGCTTTTCAGATTAGATGAAATGAACTATTACTTGAAAATCGCCCTGATACGATCCACGGCGACGATGATACACCTGATCGACAAGTGGCAATGTTAGTTTGTTCCTTTAGAAGAGAAAACAAATTATTGCAAGAGTTGCTAACGCTTAAAATATCGTACTGTAATGTCCCTAAATGATTATTATTTCATGACCCCTAAATTTAGAGAGAAACTCCTAAGTTTGCAACCCTGTGTCTATGTCAGGTAAAAAGAGAACATAACACCATCTATCGACGAAGCCACATAAAATACTAAATTATTAACTTAAAAAAAAAGGACTGTATTAGGAACATACATCCTGTGTCGCGGGGGACTTTACAAACATACATGAAACGTACACAAAGAACACCCAGACTCAGAACAACAATTTGTAGATCACACAAAGTGCTGTACCATGTGGGATTTGAACCCACAACACTTGGCGCAGTAGGAAACGGCGTGGCGACCGCTTAAACCACTAGGCCAACCGTGCAGTCAATTAGGGACTATTAATTTACCTCACAATCACTAACCACTAACCCCTTTATATCAGTAACTATAGCGCCAACATACAGGCCAGTCGACAAGGCCAAGTGCGTGCGGTGTAATTAAAAGCATACAATTATTAATAACATTTTATTTTTACGTAAAAATATAATACAAAACAATGAAATAATACAAACTATGTATTCAAAAATTGTAGTATATTCAACACACTACTTGACAAAGGTTACAAAAATATTCTACATTGGTTAATCAATAATAAAATGACTTACTCCTTTAGGAATGCAATAAAACCTAGATTTACAGCAATAAAAGGGTGCCACATACATGGCGCCATATTGATGCAACAGATTATAAAACTAATTTTTCTTCGCAAACGTTCAAAGTAACACTCACTGGTCGTAACTAATCAACATTTGAACACCCACTATCCTACGACTCTACAAGTACTCCACATCCGTCGTGATGACTCCATGTAAGAATTGGTGGGAAATCTGGCGGCCGTTCTGAGCGAGAAGGATGATGCGGGGGCTGTTGCCGCGGTGCAGCACGGGCACGGCCGGGCTCGCGGCGGACACGGCGGGCGCGGCCACGCTCGACACGTGCTCGCGCAGCTGCTCGCGGGTAGCGAATATCTTGTCGCCGTAGATGTTGGCGCCGTCTGGAGAGTCCAGAATACGCCACGGCTCAGGCGTGTCAAAATAGCCGCCCTCGCCCTACGGAATGATATACAATGTCAATTTGAATAATTAACATTGCCTGTGGCATATACACAGTTTACATGTATAATTTTTTTAAGGATACAACTTAAGATACGTCCTCTTATACTTTTACTCCCACGTACCTCGAAAGTAGAGACGGCGTAGTGGTTTCCCTTCTTGGCGGTGACGACGGAGACGAGCTCACCGTCTTTGTTGACGATGGGCGCGCCCGCTATATACGAGTTGGGAGACTCGAAGGTGGGGGCGCAGCGCCACTGCGCCAGTTCACCGTCGCTGGACACCAATAAGATGCGCTTGTTGCGGTTGATGAACACCTGCCCAGGGAACATTACCAGATGTACTTACAGCTTAATGCCACTTCGTTTAAAAATTAATTTTAGATGTTGTTTTCTTAAAAAAATAGTAAATAGGATGTATGATGATGATGACATAACATGATTGAGTTCCTGTGCGTATAATTTTAGTGTCTCTTTTGCATCGTCAGGAACAACTAGATTTTCCACGAATGAGCAAATGAAAATATATCTATCTTCTTACCTCTCCGATAAATAAATGGCAACTCTTAGTTTATTAATTACAATAACTCAAAACAACATGGAGGGGTTCACGGCTAGATAACTAAGTAGGTTGATATCCTACAGAACTTCGATATCGCCTTTTACTTGATGCCAGCAGTTTCAAGTAAAATAATGCAGTTCAGTCATATCGTAGTAGACTAACAATCGACCCAAAAAGAATCCTTGGCAGTCCTAAGTATCCTTTTACAAATATACGCAAATGCTGATGGTAAAATACAGTGGATCTGACCTTTTCAGCAGTGTTCTCGTCAAGCCTCACGTAGACCAGCTCCCCGAGCGGCGCCAGCACCTGTTCTGTGAACACGTCGCAGTAGTGGTGCGTTTTGTTCGCGAACCTTTTGATCTGAAATTATTATACAGCTCAATTATTATCACTACATAGTATAAAACAAAGTCGCTTTTTCTGTCCCTATGTCCCTTTGTTTGCTTAAATCTTTAAAACTACGCAACGGATTTTGATGCGGGTTTCTTTAATAGATAGAGTGATTCAAGAGGAAGGTTTTTATGTATAATAAATGCATAATATAGTATGGGAACACTGTTAATTTTAAAGGTTTCTAACGTGATGTAGCAAATAAACACATTTTTTTGCGCTTACATTGCAAGCGCTGGTTGCACCCTACGAGATAGATCAAAATAATGTACTACAGTATTGTACACCTTAAAAAGTACTACAAAAAAGTCCGCGACGGTATATGTCTATCTCTTAGGGATAACCCACAACAACCATTTTTTATTTCTTTCTTTTTACGAGAAATAATGGCTTATTTACGAAGTGATTTTAAGCAATACAGAATGAATCCTTATACAACTAAGTAAATTAAATACATTGTGCATTTAATATAGATCAAAATGGCTTTTTACAGTATCTAATTTAAATGAATATATTCGAAGATATTACAGATTTAAAATGCACGAATCGTGTCGTCGGCGGAGGCATCTGAAATTCACCCGGGCGAAGCCGGGGCGGGTCGCTAGTAAAGTATAAACATATCCTAGGGATGTGTAGCGGAAAATAATCGAACTATTTTCTACCTACATACTTTGCACAGCACATTTATATTGTTCCCTCTCTCCAGGATTAAGGAGAAAGGGATATGGGACTCCAGTAACTTTACACACTGGGTGAAAGGCACCGAAAGAACTACTCAGCAGTGATCTTATTGAAGCGGCCCATTAGTCCATGATGAAGCATGACTCTTGACCTGACTACGGTTTCATCCATTACTTGATTTCTTAAAAACAGTATTGTATCCAATAGAATTCTTAACTTAGATAAGATTTTAAAGCCACTTCTCAAAATATTTTTCATATTTTGATAAATAAAAAAGACGTAGGTACACTTCGACTGCCGTTTTGTGATATCAAGTTTTCTTTAAGAATAAAATCTGTTTTATAAAGTTAAAAAATATTAAACAAAAATCTCTTGTATCCGATCGGACGGGCACTCGGGCTTGCGACTAGACTACAGCACTATTCTTAGTAGGTATACATCCTCATTGTACAGTTGCAGTTTAATCTGTACTAATGGTGTTGCCATTAAACTATACTCATTTAAATTAGTCGATTCACCATTGTGTCAATGCTCAACACCTGATTCTAGCTGTGAACAGTCGGCTCATCATATCCTCTGGGAATGTAGTCTTTGGCACAATGAACGTAACATGATGCTAAATAGCTTACAAATGACGTCTGGGGTAGTATATTATGGGGATCTTGTGTCAACTGCGGTGAATTTCCGTGCGTTTAAGCGATTCTGCCATACATACTATAGAAATCAAATATAGCTCACTTAGGACCCATAATATTTTTATCCGTGGTGCTTCCCGGTTTGAAAAAGGCGTCTGCCTATTTTGACTCCATTTTGTCTCCCGCTTTGCTAAGGAGGGAAGTGGACTTATTATATTTCCAACTCCTCCAGTTTTCTTCTGATTAATTTCGTTGCGGGTTCCAAGACAGTTAAATTTTTCCTGGGACTTCCCGAGTGTCATAACTCGGTGTTTTCGTGGGTCACCGCTGTTGATCCTGGTGTACAGGAGTTACAGTGGTGGGCGTGTGGGCGGGATTAGTCCCATTAATGGTGTTGCCAGCATTCGTCTAAAATGACCCTTTAAATAGGTACGTAAAAATTTCCTCTAACCTCTTCTGCCGAGCAGCTGTGAATGGGAATGGTGGAGCCGAAGCTGGCGTACTTCTTGCCATCTCTCTCGTGCAGTTCCGCCGGGATGGAGAGCTCCTCCACCAAACCCTTATAGTTTTCGTTCAGTGCCGTTCGCTTAGACATTGTGACCTGAAACATGATATTATAAAAATGTAAATAATTATATGTAGGTACACTAACGTCAGACGACTGTCAAACCACGTCAGTTTATTTTTTTATTACACATACAAGAAATAACCTGAGACGTTATTCGTCGCTATCGTCAAATCTTAGAAAGTCCATTCGCTTAGATATGGTCACATTCCGCCGTGGCCGTCGCCACAAAATCAAAGGGCCCACCTGCGGCGTTCATCCACAAGCAAGTATGATTGATTTGTCAGCCGTGTATGAATTAATGTATGTACGTTTTCGTAAGTGTTTCACAACAATAACCACAATTGCGTACGGTTGCAGTGACACTATCTAAATGAATGGACTATATTTTAACCGACTTTAAAGTGGGTAGAAATTATATTATTTTACGGTGACCAGGTGAGACTATACAGTAGTAATCAGTAGTTTGCTCTTTTACTCAGTTTTTACGACACCTACGAAATAAATAGAGATGGCAACACTCTATATTTTAATTTTTCTCCTTGAAAATTCTTTATACCCTTGAGACAAGCCAGACATTTTTATTCAAATGTGACTGCGTTACCATTAATCAAATGCCATACAAGTATTTTCAGCTCTACCTACTAGACCTACATAAAAACTGACTATATTTAACCGACTTCCAAAAGGAGGAGGTTCTCAATTTCATCGGTATGTTTTTAATGTTTTAATGTTTAATGTATGTA
The DNA here is from genome assembly GCA_949125395.1 of Diaphora mendica. Classification (NCBI taxonomy): domain Eukaryota; kingdom Metazoa; phylum Arthropoda; class Insecta; order Lepidoptera; family Erebidae; genus Diaphora; species Diaphora mendica. Next base: position 866,081 of record OX421330.1, read on the forward strand.
CATTGATTACTCCGTCAATTGTGGACCGATTTTGAAAATTATTTTTGTATTCGAAAGGGTATGCTCCCCGTGTGGTCCCATGGCCACCATATTAGGATCTGATGATGGGATCCCAAGGAAATCGAAATAAACCCTCAAATTTACGTGAGCGCCTGCAATGAAGTTAAGAGCAATTGTCTGCATGCCTTCATATTCTGTAGACATCATTTAATTTTAAATAAAATGATGATGAGAGACTTGAGAAAGACTAAAAAGCGAAAAATAAAAATAAATTCGTTTAAAAAAACCGACTTCAAAAACTAAAAAGTATAAAATAAATTAATTTGTATGTGCTACCTATTCATAGGTTTGAAGTCGGTGCCAAGCCAAAATGTAATAGTATGTACCGCACTCGCCGCGCGTGACCTTGAGCGGGATAGCTGCTCTTCGCGTTGAACAAAACAACCGAAGCGTCGGTGACGTCGTTGACGTTCGTCTCGAAATATAGCGAGTGTGGTACCTACTATTGGCTACTAATACTATAACATTTGGCTTGGCACTGACTTCCAACCTATGAATAGGTAGCACATACAAATTAAGTTATTTTATACTTTTTAGTTTTTAAAGTCGGTTTTTTTAAACGAAGTTTTTTTTATTACATTCTATATATCTTATGTAACTAGGTTTTCTTTACATCTTCGGTTCAGTGGCGTAGCTACCTAGGGGCTAGGCGGTGCAGTGCCCCGGGGCCCTCAAGCTCAGAGGGCCCTCGAATCCTTACCGGAAAATCTCGATCGAACTGAACTTTCAAAAATTTTCTTCCCATTTTCAAAATAAATATGACAGGTTGCAACCCGACTTAATCATGGCAACTCTGTTGAGAGAAATTCGTAAGTTATTAGGAATTCCCCTAAATTCTTTTTGTGGGTTGGCAGTGTTTTCAACGTGACGGATAGCGATATGTGTATTTTATTACTCATCGACATGCGTTTTATTGTGAACTCGAGTCAATTTTTTTTTCGAGAATGGTTAAAAAATTATTACGGAAATACCACATATTATATTAAATATACATCTAATAGTTGTTACCGATTTACCGGTCGGGCCATCGCAGTGGTGGATCAGACACAGGTGATCTCCGAAGCATTCTTTTACAGTGATTACCTGCGTCAGCCGGTATGAGAGGGTCCCATGACGCCTCTAGAGCCGAGCCTCCATAACGGGTTTTATCGTGTTGCAATAACGGCGTGCCCAGCGCTCGGTTGCCCAAGTCGTTCCTTCCATTCCTCCACGAGGACCTGGCGGAGTTAGAATTTTTAATCATGGATTTCTAGAATGTACGGACTCCGCGCCTCATTGCGCCACTGGTAAAGAGCCGCAAGAGCTCTCGCCTCCAGGTCCCATGGTGGAGTTCCTGTCAGGAGACTTGCCGCCTCAAAGGAGATCGTGCGTGCTTATGATCCTGATAGCCAGCACTCGTTGCGGTCGTCGCAATAGCGCGATGTTGCTGGCCTTCAGAACTCCGCCCATACCGGGGCCCCATAAAGGGCCATGGACAGCACAATCCCCTGATAGTCTCCTCCAGGAGTCATCGGGCCCCTTCATGTTTGGCAGCAACCGCGCCAATGCACGCGTTGTGCCAACCAGCTTGGGGACCAGACTTCGGAAGTGATGTCCGAAGTCTCATCGGCCGTAGAGTACGAGCCCCAAATACCTTATAGAGGCCACGATGCCGATGCGAGTGCCTCCTACTATGAGGCTGAGTCCTTCTCGGATTTGTGCAGGTAGATGACGGCTCTCTCCAACAGATATACTCCGACTATTCAGCGGAGGTAGTGAGGCACTCGGTGATGCACTAGTGCCTCCCTGATGCAATTCCAGGGTACCGCGTTGGCGATACCACTTCGCCCCGGGAAACTGCTTCCTTCGTCAGAGCCCTCACGCGCATGACCGCATCCACGGTGGAGCGCCCCCAATGGAAACCGTACTGGTTGTCCGCCAGATCCGGCCCTACCCTTTATTACCTGCCCCGCAGTGCACGAAAAAGAGCTGATGATAAAGTAGCTTTGCATTTTTAAGTACATATTTGTATATTTTATTATATTTTTACTTGATAATACATAACCAGTAGTAGATAGATAGTAATGGGGCCTCATTTTTTTATTTGCCCTAGGGCCCTTGGTTACCTAGCTACGCCACTGCTTCGGTTGCGGGAATATTACTTACAAAGTACCTATCTACAATTCGTAATTTCAATAAAAGCAGGTATCTTTTTTGAATAATGCTTTCTTTCTGGACATACTTATCATCTCAAAAAATCGGCCAAGTGCGAGTCGGACTCGCGCAGGAAGGGTTTCGTACCATTATCTATACATTTCAAACGTCTACCTGTTGCCGTTATCAATATTGAGCAAAAATGAGCAACAAAAATCACGTTTGTTGTATGGGAGCCCCCTTAAATATTTATTTTATTCTGTTTTTTAGTATTTGTTGTTATAGCGGCAACAGAAATACATCATCTCTGAAAATTTCAACCGTCTATCACGGTTCATGAGATACATCCTGGTGACAGACGGACGGACAGATGGACGGACAGACGGACCTTAGTAATAGGGTCCCTACTCTTTGGGTACCTAACCCGAACCCTAAAAACTATCAAAATACATATTACCCACAACCCACAAGTCACATGCATCACTACAAATTAACAACTTCTCTAATAGGTATTGTTTGTTTGTTTGTCACAATCAGCTGCCACGCCCGGTATGAACCGATAACATATTTTAATTGATGATCACGTAACCAGATTATTTTCCGCTAATTGACGTTATTGTATCTAGAAAACTCAATTTTGATAATTGGTTGATTATATAAGACACTCGTGATTGTAGGTGATCGTCGTTGCTATTCGTATTTGGCAAAAGAATGAAATCCCGAAGATAATAAATAAAATAAAAAATAAATACACGTAAAATTTTAACAAAATAAAAACCGACTTCAAGGTTCGACTCGATTTCTCTTGCATGCCATCATCAGATCGTAGTCCTTATCATGGTACCACCGTTGGGATATCTTCTTTCCATTAAAAAAAGAATCATTAAAATCGGTTCATAAAAGACGAAGTTATCCGCGAACATACATTAAAAAAAAACCGGTACAAATTGAGACCTCCTCGTTTTTTGAAGTCACTGAACATCACTGCAGATAGAGGCCAGCATCGTAACAGTAGGTCAAACCCTCCTTTCTAAGGCCTTTGTTCAGGAGTGAACTATTGCAGAGTATTGATGATGGCATCACACGTTACTTCGGTAAAGTAATCAAAATGTCGGTAACGCTCTTTCGAATACTCATAGTTTGAACCGTCTATAGGTGACGATTATTGCTTTACAGAGGCAATATAGAAAAGAAGCTCTTAACAATCATGAAGTAATGGCTACTTACTGGAATTAAAGGTGTCAATTTAATATCACTGGAAGTACTCATTACTTTAACAAAATTGTCCACGTTTAAACAGCCAACTCATTAAAACTATAAAACTCCTATAATTGTTAGAAGCGAACTAGTGATATTTGATAATACACACGTAAGCGAACCACGTGAAAGAGCTTAATTATGATAACTTGATTGTTATTATTTAATTGATTTTACGTTATCAATAACAGATAGACACCTTCTGATTCGGAACTAGAATCTCAACAATAAACGATTTGCATTGAAAAATTGTTTATTGTTGGATCTATGTATGTACCTAAATAGGAAGGTAACGGGAAGCGGAACACGCTATGTAGGAACGGAGCATCGAGATATTACGTACTACGTAGATACGTACGTAGTATACGTACGTAGTACGTACGTACATACATACGTACTACGTACATTATATCTCGATGGAACGGAGTCTCTTTAAAAACATTGCGAAAATGTCGCTTATTTACATCGTAGTAAAGTGTAAAAGAAAGGTTAGAAAAATAAAATAAAGCCTGATAACCTTTTATTGTGTTAAGTTATAGAATATTTGAGCATCTGTAACGCTAACTGTAATATTGTAATATTTCTTTCGAAAACCTTAACCTTGAAAAGGGACTGGGAAGAGAAATGACGAATTAGAAAGGTAATTTTCAGAGTCGTGAGCCCTTGAGATCCTTCACTGATGCAATAGGCAAGGTTTCGTGTCGGAATCAAATTCACTATTACCATTAGTGTGGTTTAAGTGCGCCCAAAATCATTACACTGTTGGTATAACGAGAATAAGACTGAAACAATCCATCTATAGTTGACGAGATTGTAAGGTGGCGTGAATCACTTGGTAAGCAGTGTTCAACTAGCTAACCTGGAAATCGCTTGCTGTCCTCAGGGTCCTCTAAACCGGTTGGAGTTATATGTTTAAAAGCAATAAAGTTACTGAATACTTCAAATACTTGTCTGTCTAGGTCTTTATATCGTATTTGTGGAGATGATAACTCAAAATACACACATCAAAAGTGTCTAGGGATCAACATATGTGTCTAGGGATCAACATATATTTTTGCAATAACTTTTCTCCTGATTGATATTAATTAAAATTTTCTTTAAGGATTCATCAAATAAAGTGTTTTCGTTTGTCACAGTAACGATAAACCAAGTCACCTTTGCATTAATAAAGAAATTTGCCATTTTCCTAATAAAAGGATTTTTGACATTTGAACCACTAACATTAAAGTTCGAAAAAAAGACTAAATTAACAGTTTTCTTTAAAATTATATTAAGTAACTTAAACAATTAATAATCCGTGTTTCTACCGCGAACACTAACACAAGAACATCGGTTTGGCATACTCAAAATGAGTTCATCCAAATCACGCTGTGGAATGGCCGCCCATGTTCGTTGCAACAACAAAAAAAGGTCTTCTTGCGACTGGATACCCTCCATATTCGGCAGAGCTCTTCTCTGTAGCATATCCCATGCATGCTCAATCGGGTTCAAGTCTGGCGACTGAGCAGGCCAGGGCCAAAGCCACGTCTCAATCTCAAGAAATCCGCATAAAAATGCTTGATCCCTAGACACTTTTGATGTGTGTATTTTACAAAAGAAGTGCAATCTTATCTCTGGCGAAATTGATTCAAAATCATCAATCATTTATGACAATAACATTGACAAAAATGGAAAACTCTGTGCCTGTCCGAACTGCATCTGATAATAAGACAGATAAGAATCTTGCATAACTAATAGTATTGTAAAATATGTTTTATCTTGTGATGACAAAGAGGAGAAATGGGCGTTTATTAATTAGGTAGGTACTGTTGCTGACGTCATATACCACCGAACCATAAACCACTTTTTTAAATAAATAAAAAATAGAAGAATACTCACTCCATACCTACATCAATGCGTTAGTAAATTAGTTGTTTTTAAACCAGAATATTATTGACGAAAACACAAATACACAAGAAGGTACCTTTAAAAATAAATGTCACACTGTTTTTGTCAATTCAAATACATTACGTAACACGCACCTACTGCAATGTAAATTAAAGTATAAAAAATAAGTTGTTGTTAACCATTTTAAAGAACACAAAACAAACTGCTGACCTTGTTATTGACATTTAATAAATATTCTCCACATACCTACTTAGTCGTTCTATCTCCAAGACACAACTGTAGTCTTACGTCTGTGATTCGTATCGTCAATATTTGTGTATTCTTGAATGACGAAAAACTTGTCACTATGAGATTAAGTAAACAGTAGTATAACTCAACCGTGTCTTTGGACAGGGCTGCCCACTAACACTGCCTTGTATTAGGTAAGTATTTGATAAGTGAATGCCTAGAAGTGTGCCATCCTATTCTTTCCATGGATGCCATAAAAGCTGTCGAAGAGAGCAAACTACGTAGTACAGCAGCACTGCTGAAGAGAAGGACAATTGAAATTAATCCATTTGGTCAGGGTCCGTATCTTTCCTAGTGCTTTGAAGATAAAAATATCGAATTTGTAGCCTAAGCGTTTAGGTTCTACCTTGATCAATCCGTCAGGCCGAGTTAATTTATGTGTGAGAAAGTAGATTATTCTAAAGTGTTAAAGAGTCTCTCTTCCTATTCTCTCAGTCACTCTTTCTTAGCAATTATTCGTCCCACATAGTGATAGGATCGGCCTCCAACTTCGCCCTGCCCCCCATACCTTGCACGTCTTCATGTCCCTCGCGAAGATAAGATTTCAAGGTGTCTACTATCACTTGTTAGCAGAGTAGTATTACTGTTAATTTAGTTGTATTTTGGTCAATGGTCCGTTGCACGATAACAATATTATATCTCGCTTCGATAACAGGTGAACCTCCTACATTTTATAGTTCGCATATTACACTGACGTGTAACGATTATTATTTATATCTACATATTTATAATAATAAGCAAAAAGTCAGTTCGTGACCGTTTGATAGACTGCAAAATTGGACGTCACGGGTTCGATTCCTACCTAGGACAATACGAAATGATAAATGAATGTACATATATAGTAATTCCTACGCTTTTCACATAAACATCGTGACACAAATTTCACAATAGTTGTAATTTTTTTTTTTAGGGACTACGTGGGCCAACCTGCAGACGTTTCGCCTGATGGTAAGCGATTTCCGCCGCCCAAGGACACTCGCAACACCGGAGGTGTCACAAGTGCGTTGCCGGCCTTTGGGGGATGGGATGGGGGAAGGGGTTGGGGTATGGACCTCCGGTATCCTCACTCACTCGGTGAAACACAGCGCAAGCGCTATTTCACACCGGTTTTCTGTGAGGCCGTGTGGTATCACTCCGGTCGAGCCGGCCCATTCGTGCCGAAGCGTGGCTCTCCCACGGTAAAGGAATTTGTTGTGTGTGACACTGTGACATACGCATCACTCAAATGTTTACTATCAGAAGAGAAACTGCATGACTCAGAAAAGGGAACTTTGGTTTAAGAATATTTGCTACGCATTTAATCTAAGAATTATAAATACCTACTAAATAATAAAGGCAGGTATACTATATCTTATACATATTGGGTTGTACATTTAGCAATTGAAATACGTTATAATAAGTTAAGTAAATATTACGTCAGGAGAATGTTAGAACTCGCAATAGAAGGAAGAGACTTTGTTGTTTGGCGTAGTGTTATAATATAAGCGTTTACCTTGCCGCTTCTTTTACACGAGACAACACTTTGTAATATCACACTGATGTTCTATTTTTTGTGTCTGTTGTCATCATGCATGTAAAAGTCTTTCGCGACACATGATATTATCTCTCTTTTTTTAAATGCATATATGTATTACCAGCAAATAAATGTAACCTATACCTACGTCAACGACATGGCGCCAAAATTGAAGTTTGTTTTTTTCGTTTACGTTCACTTTGATTAACCCTAAAGCGAAACCGGTCAGAATTAAAGTTAGGCAATTAAAATAGTAGAATAAGTACAAGTGAGTTTAATTATACAATGTATTTTAACAAGTTCTATTAAGTGCCGACAGTCGAGAGATTAAATTTGTTTTTTTCTTTGTTTAACAATATTCACACATAGATATTCGTTAATAAGTAATTCTATGGAAAACTGTTTAATATAAGGCATCCTACTTGTATTGTGGATAACCTGCCGAGACACCATGGTTGACTCACGGGGTTTCGTAGGCGACGAATACGCTATGCCACGGGGTGTCATGGTAAGCGACATGACGCGACGAACGCGATCAATAATAACCAAAAGGCAAAATCACGTAGGACACTTGTCGCGTATCATCGTTACGTGTCGCGTGCGTCGCTTCGCAAAATAGCGTAAAAAATACGGAGTAACACACTGTGGCTGTGGTTGTGAACTTTACTATTACGTAGGTAGGTAGGTATATATATGTTATGAATTACATAAATTAGTAGCTTAAACCATGGATATACATACAATTTTTAAATAAAAAGTAAATAAGATACCAAATGTATAAAACCTTTTTAATGCTACGACATCTACCGCGAACTTTCAAATTAAAATTAATCTGTACTCACATAATGTATTGTTGGGGATGAACACTGCGAACGCAATGTTTAAAATAGCTCCCGTTGTCGTATTTTATAAAGAAGTTTAAGATGGTGAAATAAATTTAAAATTAGATTGCGTGTGTAATATATTGTGAAATACGGTACATCCCCTGGTAGTCAGGAAATCGTACATTACATCGAGTATTTAACTAGTCGTTCGTTGATAAACTGGTACCTAATACGTAAATATTTTACGTTGATCGCGTGGGTAGGCCTTATGTGCTAAGCAAGTCGTGGATTCAAATCCCATCCAAGACAATGATAAGCACGATAATTGGTCTGTCTCTGGGTGTAGTTTGTGTTTATTATGTACGTATTTACAATTAAGTATGTTTATCACCAATCAGTCTGGTAACGACTCAGATCAAATAAAAAAGGTAGATAATGCACCGCTTTGTTCTTGTTGAAGCAGAAAAAATGCTCGTAGTTTCAAGTAAACACACGCGCTACGCACTAACTATGCTATATATAAAAAAAACTTCGTTTAAAAAACCGACTTCAAAAACTAAAAAGTATAAAATAACTTAATTTGTATGTGCTACCTATTCATAGGTTTGAAGTCAGTGCCAAGCCAATGGAATAGTAGGTACCACACTCGCTATATTTCGAGACGAACGTCAAGGACGCTTCGGTTGTTTTGTTCAACGCGAAGAGCAGCTATCCCGCTCAAGGTCACGCGCGGCGAGTGCGGTACCTACTATCACATTTTGGCTTGGCACCGACTTCAAACCTATGAATAGGTAGCACATACAAATTAAGTTATTTTATACTTTTTAGTATTTTGAATTTTTTTCGCTTTTTAGTCTTTCTCAAGTCTCTCATCATCATTTCATTTAAAATTTAGTGATGTCTACAGAATATGAAGGCATGCAGACAATTGCTCGTAGCTTCATTGCAGGCGCTCACGTAAATTTGAGGGTTTCCTTCGATTTCCTTAGGATCCCATCATCACATCCTGATATGGTGGCCATGGGACCACACGGGGAGCATGTGGCGCTTGCGCCGCATCTATCTCTCATCATTTCATCAATGTTTTGTTATGACGTTGTCACGTTAAACTATCGTCCTTAAACAGACTTTACAGACAACCATTTTTTAACCCCCGACGAAAAAGGCGGGTTTAAGTTTAATAAGTTTGACGTGTCTGTCTGTGGCACCGTAGCTCGCGAACGGATGAAGCGATTTCAATTTAGTTTTTTTTTGTATGAAAGGTGAGTTACGTTCGAGTGTTCTTAGACAAATCGATTGAGTCGTTAAAAAGTTATGGGGGTGAAAGTGGGGAAGAATAACAGAATGTCTGCAATAATATCATTGGCGTATGATTACTCAATTACCTAAGTGCTTGAGTAGGGGATTTTTTAAATTTTGAATTTTAGCTTGTTATCCCGTGGATGCAATGTATGCAGAAAATATAACTGCTAAGCTGATGAAAAACTCGAAACAAACCCTATAGCACCCAGACTGTCCAAGTTGGTATAAAACAAAGCCTCCTTTTTAATTGAGTTTGGCCTACAATACAATACCACGTCTTTTTAACACGCTTTTATTAGCTTGACTTGTATGTATGTAACAAAATATTTTGACTTCATTTTCACCTACTTCTAGGAGTCTGATTAACTTGAAAATTTGAAAGGGCCGATGACAATATATTAATGTGAAAAAAAATTGTTTTAAAAAACTAAACAAACACGATTTTGTAAATATACCAAACTAAAAAGTAGAAAATAAATTATAGGTTAAAAAACTAAAAAAAACACGCTTCAATCGAACTAAAAAGTAGAAAATAATTTTAGTGTAAAAGCGTGGGGTGCTTTCTAAAAACATTTTAATAATGTCGCCTCATGTTTTTTAAACTATATTTTTTTGTTTTTAAACAAACAACTCCCGCATGAGGAATCACATACTATGTCTTGGGGACTTTACAAGCATACATAAAACGGACACAAAGAACACCCAGACTCAGAACAACAATTTGTGGATCACACAAAGTGTTGTTTTCTAAAGGGTTAGGTTAACCTTACCTAACATTATCCAGTCAGCTTTGGGAAGACCTAGGTATGGGTAAATTCCGAATTAAAATTTATTTCAATTTAAGTATACCTAGGTATCTATTCAGATTGTACCCAAAAGTAAACACGGGATCTCAGGTTCGAATAATCTTCTAGCCTTTGCACGTGTTCAGCTACTATTACATGCGTACAAGATTGCAATTAAATGATTAAAGTTTTTAGAAGTACCAAGTCCAAGTCACGCTTAGTACAGATTCTTCTGTTCTTTTTACACAGAAGTAACATCTTAGAAACCTACCAGTTTCTTAATAATAAACCAAAATATACCATATTTCAGATCGACTCTGTTATTTCAAAAGCTTATTAACAGGTCTAAAGTTATGATGCCCGATTTAATCAATACAAAGCATAATACCCAATTCACTTGTATAGTTTCTATACAGTGAAACGTTTTGTTATAACCTCATTCTCTAACCTATTGACCTAGATTAAAGCATTACATAAGTAGGTAAATAGGAATTCATCGTAAATATGTGTTCAGACATGATAAGTTAATAATTATTTTACTCCTACAAATAAAATCGTGACTGCAAGTTTAGAATTCGAAATAAGAAAGCAAATCGCGTTTAGTTATCTCAATTCGAAAAGTAGTCAAATATTTTCGCAAAGAATAGAAGTAGATAGGTTAAGCATAAGAACGGAAAGGAAATAAAAAAGAACTTACATGATACGCTTCAGCAAAGGACTCTACGCAAAGCACAAATAAGACATAAAAAATTAAAAGAGTAGACATTTTGACAATAGTAAAAGTTCTAAAGCACGTCTCGGTTTCAGACTAATCGCAGAATATATGTACAATAGTTTATATACTCGCGCAGTTAAATCGTTTATCACTGATTTTGAATAACAACAATGTATAGAAACTTTACCCTAAATATTTATATAAATTAGGGAAGTCCCGTAAACTGAGACACATAGGTATTACCAGTGAGAACAAACACGGAAAACAGGACACCTTACATTTGCCTAACATTAGCGAAGCTAGTCTAAAAAAGTAGCTTACTCCTTATATCATCAGCTACTTATCATTGAAAGTCTCGTCAAAATCAGTCCAGCCTTTCCAGAGATTAGCCGGAACAAACAGACAGACAGACAGACGGACAGACAAGAATTGTAAAAAATGTATTTTTTTATATGTACATGTGCATTTAGTAAAACGCGGTTATTTTAATATTACAAACAGACACGCCAATTTTATTTATTTGTATAGATGTAGTAGTTAGTAGTAGTAGACTAGTTAACTCTCACAAGTTCGTCTGTCTCTCTCTCTCAAAAGGAATAATTTTTCCTGGTTTTTGCAACATTTTTCATTGATGCTGGACTCTTATTGGTTTCAATATGATGTTTCTTAACCTCTATAAATGTGCTATTCAATACTAAAAGAGTTAGCGAATTTGATCCCGCCGTTCACGCTTGATGCTTGGTCACAACCAAGGAAAATAAGGATTCAAATTAAGGAGCATATTCCCAAAACTTTATCTATGTTTTTTGGGATGTATGGATAAGTTTATCTATGCTTGTGTAAATTAGCTTATTTTCAAGAATGTAGACCCATGTAGTTTTCGTAAATGTAAGGAGAATATTTGCTTACTTAGCACGATGCATGGGAATATTAGACGTAGATAAGTAAGTTTGAGTTAAATATTTACACCTTCATTCGATATCAAAAAAACTCCAATTTAAAGACTGAATAAAAAATCATCTGCGAGTGTTCAAGTTCAACAAGTCATATCCGTTTGGTGACGGATTAAGAATAGGTACGAAGTGTCTCCACCTGAACTTCAAGTGGAGCAAGAACACCTGAACGTCAAGACACCAGCACTGTACGAGGCGGCGTCGATCTAGGCGAGATCTCCACCCTTCGACATTCTGGCCGACATGGACACAATGGTCTACGACCAAATTCGCTCTGCCGGTCTGAATGCCAGCGGATTGAATGACAGCGCCGGATCATGAGCCCGAAATGCTTCGGCGGAACGCGCATACGCAAGCCCTACGGGCTTGGCGGGCACGTACGAAATCCAGGGCTGAGCCAGCCAACGCGCTGTTGGAGCCGTTCTGCCGAGCTTTGAAGCGAGGGAGAACCGACTGTGTCACCTACCGATTCACTCAGATACTCACCGGGCACGGTTGCTTCGGTGAGTATCTGAACAGAATCAGACGTGAGGCTACGGCACAATGCCACCACTGCGGGTCCGACCGGGACTCAGCCCAGCAAACGCTGGAGGACTGCCCTGCGTGGGACTCCGAGCGTCGAGTCCTGGTGAGACAGATCAGACGTAACCTGTCATCACCAGCATTGATCGCGGCAATGCTGGCGAGTAGTGAGGGATGGGAAACCGCGGTATCCTTCTGTGAAGACGTCTAGGGGTGCGGGGTATAGTGGGTAGAACGACTTTTTAGGAGTCCCACCCTTTGTGTCACCCCCCCCCCCCCTCCCAAACCCTCACGAAGGGTACGGGGCAAAAAGCATTCCCCGCGTAAAAAAAATAAAAAAAGGACAACAGCACTGCGAAGAAAAGGAAAACCCCGTAGGTACCTACCGACCCATTTGGCTACCATGATATACTTAGGTCAAAATCTCTTTTCTACGGTGAAGCCTTTGTCCAGCAGTGTTCAGCAGCAGTGTTCCTACTATTATGGGTTATTATGTCGATGATGATGTTTGATGAGAGTTAGAAACCAAAATGAACCACGTAGCTAGAACTAGAACTTAAAATAAATAATACCTATAAAAATAAGACATCACAAAATCACGTTAGTTCAGCTCGAGAAGAATAAAATTAAGAGATTTCTAAGGTTTGATAAATTTGTCCATCAAGTAAAAATTAACGATTGAGTTTTATAGAACGATTGCATGGACTTGGAATGAATTTCATATTTCTTTTAAAGAATAGATTTTGACACAATATTTCATTGTTTATTTCTTTCAGTTTCTGCTTCAATGAATCACAATTGCCTAAGTTATAATATTGATTACTTAGGTATATCTCTTTTACAGTACGAAGACACAGTCATGTCAATGTCAGGTAGGTATTTCACGAATTTGTTGCGTACGTTTGTATGATGTGTAACTGAATATGTTCGATAGAGTTGTAAGTTTAAGCCCATTGAAATTTAAAAGTTAGAATACCTAGAGGGTAGGTTTCTTTTAAGAAATAATGTGCTGTGCTGTGAATATGTAGTGATCCTAAAATAGCACTTCCTTGGGGACGGGGTCTGTTTATAAAAATAGTTTACGATTGTTTGAAAAATCTTAGACCCTGAATATTAAAGTAGGTCCTGTACCTACAAACTCACCTAAACATAAAAAAGTTTAATTTATTCCTTCTACTAATTATTACAGCAATCTTGAAAATGTGACGCAATCACAAAATACAATCGACAGTATCTGATAAATAAATCATCTATTATCCTGACGCCCCATTTGCACTTTGAAATTACTTTGATTAAGAAGTAGGAATCAAAAATATCTTATCCTACTAACATTATAAATAAAAGTTTGTAAAGATGGATGTTTGGGTGTTAGTTAACTTACTTAGATGGAACTTTACAGTAAACTTTACGTTTTATTAAGTGGTACGGTAGTAGACGCTGATTTCTGCACGAACGGACCGGCCCGACCAGGGCGGTACTACCCTCTCACAGAGACAAACCTAAAATGAGACCATTCTGATTCGTACTGATTGAGTGCGAGACCGGAGACCGGAGGAATGATAATATCATCACAGCACGAATCAGAATGGTGTCATTTTAGGTTTGTCTCTGTGAGAGGGTAGTACCGCCCCGGTCGAGCCGCGCCGGTCCGTTCGTGCAGAAATCAGCGTCTACTACCGTGCCACCTATATATCATATATCATACCTATATATCATATATCATACCTATATATCATACTAAAATATAGAAACATTTCAATAGGCCACCATAGTGTCGGTCACCATGCTGAACTGAATTGTTGCATTGTCTGCAATCGCAAAAAGTAGGTATAACGACCACTAACTATTGGATTCTGCGATGAAAAGCATGAGCAATATATCAGGCAAAATAACGTCACTTTTTTGATGTGAAACATCTACAGGCGCGGGTAAAGCTGATTTTTGGCGTGGCGAGGATTGGCGTGGCGACGCTTTGCCACTATACTATTGTGTATTGTAATTTTTGATGTGAAACATCTATAGGCGTGTAAATATCGATAGTGGGTAGGTAAACCTGATTTTTGGCGTGGCGAGTATTGCCGTGACGCCGCTTTGCGGCGACGCTTCGCGATTTCAAATAAATTAAAAAAAAAGAATTTTCGTCTATCTATCTATACTTATAATAAAAATGTAACAGGTCAAATTCTGTACATTGAAGATATTTAGAAAATTTTTTTGGAGGGCACCCAGTTATCGATACTGAAACGAAAACTATTTTTTTATTCATTTTTGTCTGTCTGTCTGTCTGTATCTTGGCCGCGCATCACGCCGAAACTACTGAATGGATTCAAATGAAACTTGGCATGATTTGAGTTCATACTCCGAGGTAGGACATAGGATACTTTTTATTCCGAAATTCCGGACGGTTTCCTTGGGAGGGGAGATGAAAGTCAAAATGTGTAATTAATTGTAATTCAATAACGAGTAGTCCGATTGCAATAATTATTTTTTTGTTAGAAAGGAGATACTCTGAAGATTGTAGCATAAAGTATTTAATTTATCACAATCTCTCTATCTATTGGAAAAAAAAATTATAAAGAATTTATCATTACGCAAAACAACATGTAGTGACATCTATTGCCAGCCATGCGTAATTAATAACACTTTCATTAATATATCGTGGAATAATCGTAGAACGTATTACGTATAATTCGGTGTAGCATTAAGTATTTGATTTATCGCAACCTCTCTATCCATAGGAAAAAGAATATCTATATCTCTCTGTAGACGTCGAATCTGTGTGTTTGGTTGTGCCCGCATGACTTAAATATTCAAAATAATCGTGGGAACGTTTTATGCACAAGCATTGTGATTAATGTGGTATATAGTTATTATTTGATAGTTAGGTATTTGTTTTATGTTCTCTCTTTCCATAGAAAGGGTTGTTTTAAATTTTCTTGAAAAATTTCTTTGCTTAAAACAGCGACATCTTTTGGAATCAAGTAACTAACTTTACAATAGGTACGTAATATGATTACTCTTTTTAACGTATAATAAAAATGTAACAGTTCAGTTCTGTACATTAAAGAAATTTAGATGATTTTTTGGGAGGGCTCTCTAATCGATACTGAAGCAATTACATTTTCTTGAAAATTGTTTCTGTGCTCAAAACAGCGACATCTTTTGGAATCAAGTAACTAACTTTACAATAGGTACGTAATATGATTACTTTTAAACGCATAAGAAAAGTGTATATGATCAATTCTGTACATTAAAGAAATTCAGATTTTTTGGGAGGATGCTCTTATTGATACTGAACCAAAAACTAGAATGCCATAAACGTTAAATGGTCATTTATAATTATGATAACACGTCCAAATTGTTTAAAAGCACCCAAATCGACTTAAAAACTCAGTAGTAGTTCTTGAATGTAAATTCGGATAAAAAGTTATTTTTGGAACTATTTACTTGATTTTTGTTCTACCTACTATAAATATTACTTGGTATTATAATATTTCTTCTGTATTTTTAACCGACTTCCAAAAGGAGGAGGTTCTCAATTTCATCGGTATATTTTTTTTAACCGACTGCCAAAAGGATGAGGTTCTCAATTTCATCGGTATATTTTTTTTTGTGTATGTACACGGATTATTCCGTCAATTTGTGAACCGATTTTGGAAATTCTTTTTGTATTCGAAAGGGTATGCTCCCCATGTGGTCCCATGGCCACCATATCAGGATCTGATGATGGGATCCTAAGGAAATCGAAGGAAATCCTCAAATTTATGTAAGCGCCTGCAATGAAGTTAAAGCAATTGTCTGCATGCCTTCATATTCTGTAGACATCATTTAATTTCATAATATATAAAACGGGTCTTAACGACATCAGAGTTAACCTCAGATAGTCAGTTTACCTCAAATCACTTGAATTATAGTAACCTATAGAAGATAGTCCATTTGAGATTTTATTACAACAAAATACCTGAAGTCCTTTCGATTTTATACAGCATGTATGTTACCTTTAGTCGTATTCTTTCAAGTTATTTAGGTGAAATGATGACGAGAGACTTGAGAAAGACTAAAAAGTGAAAAATAAAAAAACTTCGTTTAAAAAAACCGAACCGAAAAAACTAAAAAGTATCAAATAACTTAATTTGTATTTGCTACCTATTCATAGGTTCGAAGTCGGTGCCAAGCCAAAATGTAATAGTAGGTACCGCACTCGCCGCGCGTGACCTTGAGCGGGATAGCTGCTCTTCGCGTAGAACAAAACAACTGAAGCGTCGGTGACGTCGTTGACGTTCGTCTCGAAATGTAGCGAGTGTGATACCTACTATTACATTTGGCTTGGCACTGACTTCAAACCTAGGTAGCACATGCAAATTAAGTTAACTGATACCTTTTAGTTTTTGCAGTCAGTTTTTTTAAACGAGGTTTTTTTTTAGGATTTTGTCAGGTTATAGCATAGGTATAAGCAGGCGATTTTTGTTGTACCTAAATAATTAGCAAATAGTCTTTTGTAGATACTAATTGGTTTTCTCGGTATTTTTAGATTTTTGTAAGGTTATAGCATAGGTACCTAGGTACCTATAATTTACTTTTTTATAGGATTTTGTTAGGTTATTGGTATAGGCATAGGTAAGCAGATGTTTTTCGTTGCAAATATTTAATTACTTAGCCTTATTTGTTGGTGTTTTAATTTCTTTTAGTAAGTTGTAGATACCTTCAATTTTTTTCGTTGAATTAGTTGTAGATACTTAATTAATTTAGTTTTATTTACGCTTTGAAAATAAGCTTCATTCGTTATGTCCAATTTTTCATTTAACTGTAGTGATAAATTTAACATTGTTTTTCGTATTCGATTTTATCACATCACACTAATTTATAAAAGCGAATGTTTGTGAGGGTGTATGTTTGTTACTTCATCACGCAAAAAGCACTGGACGGAATTGGATGAAACTTTACAGTAATATAGCTTACTAGCTGTTGCCCGCAGCTTTGCTCGCGTGGAAGTCGATTATTTACAATATATTTAATTAAAACTGTGTAAGTATGTATGAATAATTTATTCATGTTTTTAAACTTACCTATTTATTTATTTTTAATCAATAGCCCATTAAAAAGGATTTCATACTAACGTTCGTCCCTTATTTTTACCTCTTTAGAAATAGAATTCCCATAAATGGTGATATAGGTATTAATTTATTTGTACTTAAAAGCCTAAGGACAAAGTTTCAGGCTACTAAATTAAAAATGACTGACTTCCAAACTAATCTACTTACGACATTTCAACACCTAATTCACCCCTTAGGGGTAGAAATATCATTTATGGGATTTCCTTTTGAGGGCGCTCTGGTTCCCTGGTTTCTAGAACCCGAGACGGTGTGCGGTTTTTAGTCGGTTCGAGTCCGACATAACCACCAGTTGGTGATATCCGAGGGAATTTCCGCACAAAAAAAGGGGTAGGTATAATATCCAGAGACACTTAGTATCTATGCGTTTTTAACTATTAGCCCAAAGATAATTTTTCATGATTCTAACTTAAAAAAGACGGACTTCCATACAAACTTTCAACCCCTATTTCACCCTCTTACGGGTAGAATATTGGGAAACGCTGAAATACGTATCTCCTATTTTTTTATCAATAGCCCTAAAATAAATTTTCATGTTTCTAACTTCAAAACTGACGGACTTCTAGACTAACCCGCTTACGAAATGTCAACACCTATTTCATCCCTTCAGCGTAGGATATCGAGAAAGGCCTAAATACGTATCTATTCATTTTTAATCAGTAGCCCAAACCAAAAGAAAAGTTTCATGTTTCTAATTAAAAATGACGAAGTTCCAAACAAAGTTCAACCCCTATTTCACCCCCTTAAGGGTAGAATATTAGGAAACGTTGAAATACATATATACAAATTTTTATAAGTAATCCAAAAATAAAGTTTCATATTTCTTAAATAGCCCTAAAATAAACTTTCATGTTTTTAACTTCAAAAATGACGGACTTCCAGACTAACCTACATACAAAACGTCAACCTCTATTTCACCCTTAAGGAGTAGAATATCCGCTCTATCTATCAGAAACGCTTAAATACGTGTTTACTCATTTTTAATCAGTAGCCCAAAAATAAAGTTTCATGTTTTTAACTTAAAAAATGACGGACTTCCATACAAACTTTCAACCCCTATTTCACCCCCTTGGGGGTAGAAATTCCAAAATTCCTTCCTTAATGGGTATCTACTTAATGAAACGATCATACTCACCAAATTTTGTATTCCCAAGTTTAATAGTTTCCGCTCGGCGATGATGAATCAGTCAGTCAGTCAGTCAGGACATGTTATTTTATAAGTATAGAAGATACATCAGATTAACACATAGGTTACTGCTTGCCGCGATAACCGACATACACGTGGGCGGAGCCGCGGGCAACAGCTAGTACTTATAATAAAAATGTAACAGGTCAAATTCTGTACATTGAAGATATTTTGAAAATTTTTTTGGAGGGCACCCAGTTATCGATACTGAAACGAAAACTATTTTTTTTTTTCATTTTTGTCTGTCTGTCTGTCTGTCTATATCTTGGCCGCGCATCACGCCGAAACTACTGAATGGATTCAAATGAAACTTGCCATGATTTGAGTTCATACTACGAGGTAGGACATAGGATACTTTTTATCCCGAAATTCAGCACGGTTTCCTGGAGAGAGGGGATGAAAGTCAAAATATGTACTTGGTTGTAATTCAATAACACATAGTCCGATTTTATTCATTCTTTTTTTGCTAAAAAGAAAAAAATAAAAGGTAACGGGAAAAGTTTTTTTTTTGTCCGCGACTGTACACTGCCTGTGGGAAGCTGAGACAGATATGTGAATATGGCGGTACGAAGTTCGCCGGGACAGCTAGTATTTAATAAAAATGAATATTAATGTAATAAACAGTCATTTTATTTTATACAAAACAATTTCGATGTTTCACATCTGCCAGGCATCCTGTGACGGCTAGGCGGCAAACCAACAGGCGTTGCCGGCCATTGGGGGATGAGGAGAGGGGTTGGGGGTATGGGCCTCTGTCATTAATTCGGTGAAACACAGCGCAAGCGCTATTTCACACCGGTTTACTGTGAGGCCGTGGTATCACTCCGGTCCATTTATGCCGAAACTCTCCCACGGTAAAACTATGACAGGCTCAGTTAAATATGATCAGGAGGTAACTTTTGAGATCGCTTGGAAATAGTATAAACAAACTAAAGTATCTTGTTGTTTAAAACCCTGAATTAAGAAGATGAAAAATATAAAACTCCAAATATTTAACTTCTTAGCTCAACAAAAAACTCTAAAATAAACAATGTAATAAATTAGTTCTTGAACTTATTGCGCACATTTCTAGGTGATGTTAACTTCACACTAACTCTTCACCTACAAGCTATTATTTCAGGCTACACAACTTCAATTCTTTATCGATAAAAGCAAACAAACAAAACTTACCTAGCAGTAGGTACTAAAAATAAACATCAGAGTAAATGTTTTAAATGTAATAAAACCGGACATATGAAAAAAGATTGTAAGATGTGTGGTATATGTAAGAACTTTAACCATGAAGAAAAAGATTGCAAATATAAAGAGAAACAGTGTTCCATATAAGAAAACTAATCAGACTTCACTACACTGCAGCACTGTATGAAAAACACCCTTTTAATGAGCAATGATTTGAGGGGCCTAATCCTTTAAATACCTACCTACTGAATAGTCAACTATGCTATTAGACACACACAGATGAAAAGGACTGACAGTCAATCACATAAATGTTTAACTAGTCGAAGTGGTCGACAGTAGCCCACGCAAACGTTCTTTATTCTCGATATTAAATAGTGAATGTCTGTTTTACATTTCTAGTAAGTAATAAATGTCTTGTCTATGGCGTAACGGCGTAACATAAAAAAGTGAATTCGCCGGTAAAACTACCTACTGCATAAATTACAGTTATAATAAATTATGTGTTAAAAGTACCAACTTAAATATAAATAATATACAACATGACACGCCACACGCACGATTGATGTACCAACACAATGTACATAGGTACTTAAAACTATCCCACACTCTCAAAATAGGTACAATGTGTCTTCTTCCATTCCACGCACCTACAGTATGATAAATTGTAAAAAACTGTGTTTGTTAAATATTCCTTCTCTATGGAATGAAATCTGTTAAGCCTTATCAGAGTTAAGGTATAAAATTTGCTGTTATTGACAAGTTTGCAATATGTAGGTATGGCGACCACTACTCTTGAATTTTGCTCATGCTTTCTATCAGGCATAATGAAGTCACGGACTCAAATAAAAAGTAAATAACAACACAGAACAATAGGTACTGAAGAAGTAAGGCATTCCTTTGGCAGGGCATGTTCTGTGCCAATACGAAACAGTCTGCAAGCAAGAAATAACGTAAAGTAGAAAACATTTAGCCGAATTACCGCTGGTAGAATAAAGAGATGCTTTCCAAATTCAAGCCACTATTTAACAAGAAAAATAACGAAATTTCATGGATAAATTACTAGATTTCATGACCCACAATTTAAATATCTATCAAATCAAGATACGAGAAACTTGACCTTTTGACTGTAGGCATCAATAACAATAGCAACTAACCAATAGCTATTGGGATATCCCCCGCCAGAGATAAAGTGATATAAACTCGGCTGCTCTATAATAGTCTATAGTAGGTGAAGTCCTTTCATCAGAGGAATTCCGGGGTGAACTCAATGACGCAAGAATTGTAAATGCGTAGTACGTAAAATGTTTTGCAGATGCCTGTATAAAAAGACTTATTGTCTGTTACACAGAATTGATAAATAATCTTGTTTTGCTTAAAAAGTGTACTGTGTTCGATTTTGAGAATTCGGTTGTAGCCTAAAGAATGAAGATACGCATTCGCTACGCTTTTTTAACCGACTTCCAAAAAGGAGGAGGTTCTATGTTCCACTGTATGTATTTTTTTTATTTTTTTTTATGTATGTTCACCGATTACTCCGTCAATTGTGGACTGATTTTTATTTTTTTTTTTGTATTCGAAAGGGTATGGTCCCGAGGTGGTCCCATTGCCAGCATATTAGGATCTGATGATGGGATCCCAGGGAAATCGAGAGGAACCCTCATTTTTTATAGGCACATACTATGTTTTTCGTATATTTTCGGAAGTTACACCAATATTTACGTCTGATAGTCATCATTTTATGATGATGAGCTGATGATGTGAGGCACAGCTCCTTAACGGTTAGGAGTTGAAGGTCTTTACCTATGAAATTGCCGTTTTGTCTAAATTTTGGAAAAAGTAATAGTCGGTAGGTGCAAGGTCTGGTGAGTATGGCGGATGAGAGAGAGCTTCCAACCCCAGCTCTTGCGCCTTGGAGACTATCTGTTGCGCAGTATGAGGTCGCGCGTTATCGTGAAGCAGCTGCAAGAGCTCGGGTTGGAAGCTCTTCCTCATCCGCCATACTCACCAGACCTTGCACCTACCGACTATTACTTTTTCCAAAATTTAGTCAACTTTTTAGTGGGTAAAAAATTAAATTCCCGAGAGGCAGTACAAAATTCCTTTGAAGAGTTTGGTGCCTCCCGTCCAGCTGATTTTTACAAGAAGGGCATCAATAAACTGCCAATGCGTTGGCAAAGATGCGTCGATTGCATGGGTGATTACTTGGAATAACAGAAATAAAAAAGTTAGTAAGTAAAGTACTTTCACTTATTGCATAGAAAACGGCAATTTCATAGGTAAAGACCTATTATCATTGATTGGCCTGTACAACTTTGAATCTATGAATAGATTTAAATACAATGTCAGATCAACACATACCTACTGTAAGTCTATAAGCATTCATTACTTTAAGTGTTCTAATTATATCATACTAGCTTATCCGGCAAACGTTGTCTTGCCATAAAAAAATGGGTATAAAAAAAATAGATGTTGGTCGATTCTCAGACCTACCCGAACCCGATATGCACACAAAATTTCATAAAAATCGGTCCAGCCGTTTCAGAGGAGTATGGTAACTAACTTTGTGACACGAGAATTTTATATCTAAGATTACGAGACAATTTCTTAAAATTTCGTTTAAAGAGTTTCTTCATGTGATCATATGTAACTGAAGCTGTGTGAGTGAATAAAAACTCGAAGGACGGCAACGCACTTGCTACTCTTGAGTCACAGCTGTAAATAGACGGGGTGGTTACTTACCATGAGGTCACTTGCCAGAGTTGCCAGATCGTTTACCCCTATACCATAAGATATATCTCATCTTTGATTCTGGTGATGTGTGCTACTACGACCTGAATGCAGATCTTCTCAACAAATACGACCGGCTTCTTAACAATTGCATTCGATTCGTTTTTAATCTCCGTAAATACGATCATGTCTCCTTTTTTCGTCTTAAATTAAATCGGCTACCTATTCGTCAGCGTCGTCACCTGCGCGCCTTAACGACTCTCTACACCATTCTCAACTCTCCTTACTCGCCTACATACCTGACTTCTTCCTTCCAGTTCCTGGGATCCAATCATGACAGAACCCTCCGTTCCACAAATAGCCTCCTTCTTTCATGCCCCTCCCACACTTCTGCATGCGTTCATTCTTCCTTCCTCATACAATCTGTCCTTCTCTGGAATGCCCTTCCCAAAGAAATCAGAATGGCACCTAGTCGTAACTCATTCAGGGTCAGGGTGCGGGCTCTCCTTGCCGGAAGCATGGCGGAATCATCATAAACTTGATATTTATTATATTGGTATGTATATGTATTTGTATTCATGTGTTTTATGTATAACTGTATGTGTGTATGTTTATATTATGTATTTTTGTATGGTTGTTTAGATTTATCGTAATCCATTGTTTTTTTTTTTCTTCTCTTTTTTCATTTGTTTCTTAATTTTAAGTTTGTTATGTCTATTTTAGAATCCCTAACCAAAGTGTAGTGCACCTACTCATTCATTTCCACACCACCCGACGGTAGACTGGTAGAGAATGCCTGTGGCATTAAGTCCGCCATTGTACATTTGTGCTTAAAGTTTTTAAATAAATAATTAAATAAAATATATATAATATAGATATAATAGGTCTTTACCTATGAAATTGCCGTTTTGTATGCAATAAGTGAAAGTGCTTATTTTTTCAAACTTTTTATTTCTGTTATTCGAAGTAATCACCCATGCAATCGACGCATCTTTGCCAACGCATTGGCAGTTTATTGATGCCCTTCTTGTAAAAATCAGCTCGACGGGAGGCAACAAACTCTTCAAAGGCATTTTGTACTGCCTCACGGGAATTGAATTTTTTACCCACTTAAAAGTTGTCTAAATTTTGGAAAAAGTAATAGTCGGTAGTTGCAAGGTCTGGTGAGTATGGCGGACGAGGGAGAGCTTCCAACACCAGCTCTTGCAGCTTGGAGACTGTCTGTTGCGCAGTATGGGGTCGCGCGTTGTCGTGAAGGAGCAGTGGGGACGACCGATTGACCAAAGCTGGTTGCAGATGTGCAAGCTTCTCTTTTTTGGTTTAGGGCATTGCTTTGGTGCTGAACCAGGGTCTAACCAACTTGCTGAGTGCTTTCGATTGTCGAACAGAATCCATTTTTCGTCGCACGTAACAATTCGTTTCAAAATTCCTTCATTTCTTTGCCTGTTGAGCAGCGAAAGGCAGGTCTCGACGCGTACGTTGCGCTGGCGATCGTTTAGGTCGTGGGGCACCCATCTATCAAGCTTTTTTACCTTGCCAATTTGTCGCAATTGGATCAATATTGTTTTGATGCTTACATTAAAAGCTGCTGCTAGCTCAGCTGTAGATTGAGTTACGTCAGCTTCCACAATCGCCTTTAATTCATTATTGTTAACCAAAGTCTCCGGACGACCACGAGCTTCATTTTTCAAGTCAAAATTTCGAGAACGGAACCGGGAAAACCAATAACGGGTTGTGCGTTCGTTTGTACAGTTCTCTCCGTAAACGTTTTTGATGTTACGTGCCGTTTGTGTTGCGTTGGTGCCACGACGGAACTCATATTTCATAATTACACGAATTTTTAAAGTATCCATTATGACGAAAAATGTTCAAATGTAATGAAAATACAACGCTAATCCAAAAACAAAAGACTGAGTTTGTAAATAGAATGTCATGGTTTTAAAACAAAATTAATTTGAATTTAGAATACAGAGCCATCACAAACTTTTTTTTATTTGAAATGACCAGTACTGAAGAACGGCAATTTCATAGGTAAAGACCTAATATAAGAAATTGAAGTTAAATTAAAGGTAAAAACACAAATAGAATGTCAAAATAAAACAAAAGTTACACATAAAAGTATTTTATTTCCTGTAAGTACCCAACAATGGTCCCTCGAAAAGTTTATCTATAATCGTTATACACGAGTATAACATCGTGGTCGGTGCCCTTCGCGCGGTTGGCTCGAAAGACCCGCGCGGGCGGCGCGGCACAAAGGCGCGGCGACAGCGCGGGGTCGCGGTATAACAACTTGCCCCGACTGTACCCCACTACCACCACATAGTGGCCCGAATACGAGCCGCCGAAACACCGCCTGAAAACACCACTAAACTCAGTAGGATACACTTCAGATTAGTTCAGATAAACTAACTAGGCCCTAATAAATAAATATAAAAATAAATATTTCGAACATCTAACACACAACGCCATCTAGTCCCAAACTAAGCAGAGTTGTGTTATGGGTACCAGACAACTGATATAAATACATATTATATACCTTTTTTTTGTAAATACATACATACACAACACCCAAATTCCGATACGAGAAAGAAATAAATAATTAAATACATACACTGTTCAGAAGTTTTTTTCTAGTACATAAAACACTTAGGTATATTTGTGACCCATAGATAAGTAGGGTAATCCCCGTTTATAAATAAAGTTCAGTTTAGAAATAAAATAAACACGTTGAATTGAGAACCTCCTCCGTTTTTTTCGTCGGTTGAAAAATTGCCACATGTTAATAACAATTTTTTTAGTAATAATTTTATCTCAATTTAATGTACGTCTTCGACAGCAGAGAATTTATTATGTGTTTTAGCATCAAGAATAGTGGTAATGTGTATCACCAGTATCACACATTACTAGTATTCTGGGGAAGGAATAAACAGGAAGCAATACTTTGAGTTTGACTGCACGGAGCGTGTATTGGTCGTGGTAAGCGGTCGTCACGACGTTTTCTGCTGCGCTCGCTAAGTAGGTATTGTGGGTTCAAACTCCACATGGGACAAACTTCGTGTGATCAACAAATTGTTGTTCTGATTCTGGCTGTTCTTTGTCCGTTTCATGTCTGTTTGTAAAGTCACCTGTAAAGGCCCAGGATTTAATCCTTATGCGGGAGTTGTTTCAAAACCAAAAACAAGAAAAAAAAAAACCGACTTCAAGAACTGGACCAAATCGTAATGGGCAAGCACGGGAAGCACCAGCTTTCAAATAAAAAAAGAATCATCAAAATCGGCTTACCAACTAGAAAGTTGTGAGGTAACAAACGTAAAAAAATAAACAGTCAAATTGAGAACCTCCTCTTTTCTTGAAGTCGGCTAAAAATACAACCGACGTTACTCATGACTTCCAGAAGTCTATGAGCGGCGGTGGTTACTTAACATCAGGTAACACGTTTGTTGGTGTGTCCTTCAAAACAATACTAAAGTCTTCAAGCTCAGTCATTCAAATCAAATCAAAATCATTTATTCATCTAAGACACCAAGTGACACTCATAAACGTCAAATTGAAGCTATAGTTAAAAATCATAGATCGACACAAACAGAGGCCACAGCATGTGCTGTATTGTCGAGGTAAGTTAGGCGAAAACACCAAAATCTACTGCCTGCCTGTGTCGATCCATAACTTCCAGTTTCCAAAATGCGTAGAGCTCATGAGAAGAATACTGGCAAAGAAACTCATGGCTACTCTTTTTCAAAGTCTGATTTTCAGGTACAATAGTGTTAGCATTACATGTAAGGTAAACAGTATGCAAGCTGTTGCCACCTGAAATTCCTTTTATTAAAAAGCTCCAAAATCTAACGCACAAACAACAACATCGCCAAGATTCCTTACCTGAATTCAGCCTTAATCTTGTTATATTTGCAGAGATCACAGACGAGCAGCCCCGAGTCTACCAACACCACAACTGGACCGTGTCGGCTGAGGTGTGCCACCAGCTCCTCAAAAGTAAGAGAGTGTTGCCTCACTTCGATACCAGCGGAGACGGCAGAGTCAAACCGCCGTCGGACGCGGTCGCCATCCTGTACCACGAAGAGGCTGGCTCGATTAATTATATTATCATCTTTAACAGTTAAATAAAATATCTATACTATAATATTATAAAGCTGAAGAGTTTGTTTGAACGCGCTAAGCTCAGGAACCTCTGGTCCGATTTTAAAAATTCTTTCAGTGTTGGATAGTAAATTTATCGAGGAAGGCTATAGGCTATATATCATTACGCTAAGACCAATAGGAGCGGAGCACCAATGAAGAATGTTTCAAAAACGGGAGAAAATTGACACGCTACGGGTAATAGGTTGCGTGGGACAGCTAGTATTAAATAAATAAATATTTCAGACATCTTACACACAACGCCATCTAGTCCCAAGCTAAGCAGAGCTTCTGTTATACCCATAACACAAGCTAACTAGACAACTTATACTTTATTTCTGATACTGATACTTTTCTTTTTAAATACATACATATCTATCTTCTATATTTATAAAAGAAAGTAGTGTTAGTTACACTATTTATAACTCAAGAACGGCTGAACCAATTTGGCTGGAAATTGGTGGGGAGGTAGCTTAGAACCAGGAGACGGACATAGGAAACTTTTTACAATTTTTTTTTACTTTTCACCACGGCGTTAATCGCAGTTGTTGTTGTACCGCGGGTAACACCGCGGGGTTCAGCTAGTTATAGAAAACACCCAAACTTCGAAACAAATATTTGCAGATCATACAAACATTTGGTCCGACCCGGCAATCGAACCCGAGACCTCAAGCACAGCAGTCGCATACACTACCACTGCGTCACAGAGACAGTTCACAGCTGCACATAGCCCTCTGCTTAGAAAGGAGGCTTGCAATAACCACATTTATTTTTATTATTTTTTTTATGTTTGGCCTGCCAAAATGACTCTACTCTGCCTGATGGAAAGCATAAGCAGAATCCACGAGTGGTGGCCACCATACTCATTGCGAATACAACAATGCAGTATGGCGACCTACACCATGGCGGCCTAGTGATGCTTGTGCATCTTTTAGTCTAGTCAACAAGTATGGAACTTGTTGACTAGACTAATTGGGCCTCCGGTCTCGCACTCACCAACGAAACACGACAGCACAAACGCTGTCATTTTACGTTGATTTTCTGTGCGAGGGTAGTACCGCCCCGGTCGAGCCGGCCCGTTCGTGCTGAAATCAGTGTGGCTCTACTACCTACCAAATGTTGCTATAAGGGTTTTTTTTTATGGCATAGTGGACCAACGGGCAAACGTGTCGCCTGATGGTAAGCGATTACTGCCGCCCATGGACACTCGCAACACCAGAGGCGTCACAAGTGCGTTGCCAGCCTTTGGGGTATGGGGAGGGGGATGGGGAGTGGTTGGGGTATGGATTTCCGGAATCCTCACTCACTCGGTGAAACAGCGCAAGCGCTATTTCACACCGGTTTTCTGTGAGGCTGTGGTATCACTTCGGTCGAGCATGAATGGGCCCATTCATGCAGAAGCGTGGCTTTCCCACGGGTTCTGTCAAGTTTTTCATCTCTTTACAGTGCTGTTGACCTGTGCAGTTGCTACATTAGTTAGCTCTTACAATAATGATGACGAATTATTCGCACAGATGGCCAACCTGTCTGGTTGTTTGTCGCCTTTATCATAAGGAAAATATACTGAGAGTATAGCCTCCGTACCTAGACCTGGGTGGCTGGGTCACAACTCACCTTGTCAATAATCTTGCTGTAGTAACCCTGTTTCCTATAGTCCACATTCACGCCAAGCAATTCAGTGTACATAACGTGCTGTATGCCAAACCTGTTGAATATACAACCTGTATTATTTTTCCTTTCTATGCAATTAGGTAAATTAAGTCAAATCATCAGTTTATATTTATTGAAGTTACCCAGGGTACAGGTAACGCCGCAGACTGAACTTTGTCTAAAAAAAAGTAGCATCAGCTATCTGTCAGTGAAAGGCACGTCAAAATCGTTCCAGCCGTTTCAGAGATTAGACAGAATAAACAGACGGACAAACAGACAAAAAATTTAAAAATTTTCTTTCATTATGCGTTTAGTGAATAGCTGTTAATTTGAGATTACAAACAGACAATTCAATTTTACATTGTAAGTATACATATAAAATCAATAAAAACATTAAATTGATAATAGAGGACAATTCAGGCTGCTCTTTAAGATGGTACATTTAAATATCTGGTGGTTTAGTGACAATTAGATTAAGGGAAATTCAAATTTTCACATCTCCATAACATACCTCTTTAACAAATAGCATAGGTCAATTGTCCAGGTGGACTGGTTGAAGCCCTCCTCTTGGCATATCTGGTCAAAGTTTTCCAGCATCACCGTCCGCTGGTCTTCTGATAGCAGCATGATGACACATGAGACTCCGCAGTCCCAATTGTACCTTTGTTTATAGTGTTCTAGACGGTGTTCCATATACCCTTTGGTCACATAATTATGTATTACTTTTTAGATTGCCATGCTGATTAAGTCGTTAGTGAGAGAATATATGTTATGAATATTTTTTATGTATTTGGTAATATAAGGGTTCATCAATGGTCTACTTGGCTGTGGTAATTACAGACTAGAATGAGATCAGTCATTAATATGTTTGTTAAATCTAAGAAAAAGTTGATGCTAATTGGAATTTTCATTAAGTATACAAAATTTTATCCTTGGGTATATATTAACTATTGTATAGATTATATTTAGTTCTTTTTATGGTTTATGAAGGGAGCAGCCTACCAACTAATGGGTATAATAAACAGGTATGTACATTTTTAAATAGGTTATTAATCCTGTGAGCGTATCCAAGCCCATATTGTAATGCTGGGTAGCGATAAGCGATTTATGTTAGCGATGAACACAAAACAGCGTTTTGTAAACATTTAAAACTTAACATAAATTACCAGTATATTAACAAAATTTTGTAAAAGATAAAAAAAATTGTTTAAGTGTGCTTAATCATTAAATAATTACCAAAAATGTTTTATAATCGCATAAATTTAAATTAAATAGCATTAACATAGTCTAAGAACATGACTTACCATCGCTTTGAGCTGCCATGGTGTTATCTAAAGTAATTTTCTGCCTATAGCTAATCTAATCATGGTTCTGGTTTGTGGAGTGATTTAATTCATTTTTAATGTATGTTTTATCAACATTTTTTAACGATTTTTAGTCAAGACATTCATAAAAAAATGTTTGTTGTGAGATCAGTGAGATGACTATTGTATCTCTGCACCGTTCCGTTTTACAGGAGACTGACTGACAGTAGTAGTTTTGTAATTTCTGCCAATAAAACTGAAGATCTTTGCGTAAAATAGAATGCATTGCCAGTTGTGTTATTATTGTGTGTGAAAATTGTATCTGTTTGTTTGTTTTCATCGTTTCTTTCTCAGATGAAGAATACTTATCTGAGGTTTCTTTTAGTTTGACTTAGGATTTTACTGTTTTTTATGCTTTATTCAAGGCATTTTTTATTATTGCTTTGTAAAAAAGAGCTTATTATTAATTTTAAAATTTAGTTGTCGAAGTCGTTATTTTATTGTGAATAACGATTGTTTTATATAATAAAAGGTTGCCTCCATTAAATACATGAACTTAAACTACTACTACATAAAAGTATGATTATTTGAATATTTTTTTAATTCTAAAAGCCCCTGTTTCTTAAATAAGAAACATCTTTATTTTTATCTGTATCGTTCGAATAATATTTGACAATTTTGACATCAACTTTGACAATCAGCTGATGGCTTTCTCGAACGAATTACGAATTTCGGCATAAATTACAAAACGTAATTATGGCGCTAAGAACGGTATTCTATAAATTAAATAACATGAAGGGCGTAGTCCACCAAGGTTTTCGGCGGTGTACGTTAGCCACTCAAACGAGAACAACTGAGGACATGAAGCCTGGCCAGACCCACTTCGGGTACCAAGTTGTTGATGAAGAAGAGAAATCTAAAAAAGGTGGACTTTCTCTCCTTATTTAGATATTATTGTACCGTAATAATTTAATATATTGTTTACCACAGGTTGTAAGATATAAAAGTTTTAGGTTATGTACAATATTACAGTCATAATCACCAAAATAAACATAATAATATGACGAACTGTGTGTAGGGCGCCGGTACTTTATTCCACAACCTCGTGGGTTCGATTCCCGAATATATATACTTGGTCATAATGTTTCTATATCACAAAGAAAAACCTAGACTATTTAAGTAAGTACATATTTTCAAAACATCTGTGTAACTTCTTAGCTTCCGTCTGATAGCCAACTCTAGCATTGTCCACAAATTGCAGGAAATCTGGACAGGTACTATATTACAATCTCAAATATATGTTTATCTATCTGAAGATCTGTCTTCTAAATCTGCTTAGCTTGATTCTGGTAATAACTAATAGAAAAGTAACTCCACAGAAAGCTTTTTATGATTACTTATTTATTATAATTTTTTAACCCCCGAAGCAAAAAGAGGGGTGTTATAAGTTTGACATGTCTGTCTGTCTGTGGCACCATAGCTCACGAACGGATGAAGCAATTTCAATTTAGTTTATTTGTATGAAAGGTGAGTTACCTGCGAGTGGTCTTAGACATGTTTCATGAAAATCGGTTCAGTCGTTTTAAAGTTATGGGGGTGAAAGTGGGGAAGAATAACTGAATGTCTGCAAAAATATCATTGGTGTATGATAACTCGATTAAGTGCTTGAGTAGGGGGTTTTTTAAATTTTGAATTTTAGCTTGTTAATCTATACTAATATTATAAAGCTGAAGAATTTGTTTGTTTACACGCGCTAATCTTAGGAACTGCTGGTCCGATTTGCAAAATTCTTTCAGTGTTAGATAGCCCATTTATCGAGGCAGGCTATAGGCTATATATCATCACGCTAAGAAGCACCGAATGAAGAATGTTACAAAAACGGGGGAAAATTATTACGCTACGGGCAATAGGAGACGCAAACAAGGTTACATGGGTCTGCTAGTTTATGTATAAAACTGGAGTTTGTTATGTACGTATGTGTATGTATGTATATAGTGATTGTGAGTATAGTTTGGGCTTGTAATATAAGTTCATATTTAGTATCTTTCTGGAGGTATTGAGTGGCGGTAGTATCGCACTTCGGGTTCTTAAACTTGATTAATCCTAGTTAGGTAACATAATGGCTGGGATTCATATGACATATAGGGACAGGCTGACTTAAAACTATGGTCCTTTCTTCAAAAGGCTAACCAATTTTGCTCATAGAGGAGTGTGTAAATATAACAATTAAATAATTAAGTTTTCTATTGTTTTTAGTACATGAGGTGTTCGAGACAGTTGCCGAGAAGTATGATCTGATGAATGATGTTATGTCTGCTGGCGTTCACAGGCTTTGGAAGGATATCTTTATACAGAGACTGGCTCCCATGCCAGAGACAAAGCTACTAGATATGGCTGGAGGCACTGGTTAGTATTATAACCTTATTTAATAACTAATTTAATTTTTTACTGGACTATGGTAAAGTTAATCGCAAGGTATGGTAATATTTTTGTCAGTGTCTGTATGATCCACCATAGCTTCTAAACTAATAAATTGATTTTAAGGAATGAGGTGTCAATAGATTCATACACATTCATTCAACAGTAGAAACAAGTGGAATTAAACAAGAATACCACATGCTAAATATTTTATTCTACATATAATATTTTATTCAGAACAAGTTTAAACCATAACCCGACTAGGTAAAATCTTTTAATAAATTTATATACCCAGCCTATTTTTACGTTACGAATCTATTGACATCATTCATTAGAATCGGTTCAGTAGTTGAGGCTTTATGATTGAACATACATGCTGCCGAAGCTTTGTTTTTTTTTTTTGGAGTTACCTTAATAGTTGGGTAAAAAACACGATTTTTCTTTAATCTATGAAGCGAAAATGTTACGAAGTATGTTAAAGTAGGTATGGATGTAGTAACCACCACCAGAAATATTACCAATAATATCATCAACAACCCATAATGTCCCACTGCTGGGCTCTGGTCTCCTCTCAGGAGAGGGGGTAAGGCCATACCAATAATATAAAAATACCTAAATATTACATTTCTTTATATTCTAGGTGACATAGCATTCAGATATATTAAATACCTACAGAACCTAAACGCTGACGACGCGGGGCGAAGCAGCGTCACCATCTGTGATATCAACCAACACATGTTAGACGTCGGAAAAGTCAGGGCAAAGAGGTATACTATTTCAATCTCCGTTTTTCTACTGATAATGGTCTGTAAAGGTACCTGATCGTACGTTGTACTGATTGGTATGTTTCGGAGTTTGGGTGTTTTCTATGTATACTCGTACAAAAAAGTTTAAATGTAGGTATCTATATCAGTTGTGTAGTACTTATAACATAAGCTCTGCTTAGCTTGGGACTAGATAGCATTGTGTGTTAGATGTCGAAATATTTATTTATTTTGGGGAAGTTTGTGTTCACCGCTCGACACAGTCATTTTTCTTTTATTATTCTCTATTAAAATAACAGATTATCGAATATTGAATTCACGGTTGTCCTAGTGGTTTAAGCAGTCGTCCGGATGTGTTAATAACAGCAGTTCCCGGATCCCTCCCGTCTCAGGCGCAGAGTGGCACACCGTGTGGTTTTAGTTGGTTCGATTCCGAAACACCGTCCGCCGCAAACCCCTGGTGGGGTGATGGCCCGAGGGGGTTTCCACTCGTAAAAAAAAAAGACGTGTGGCACTCGGGGACTGCCGCGGTAAAGCTATTGCTTAGCATTTTTTATCAACTTATGCAATTATAATTAACTAGCTGACCCACGCAACGTCGTTTGCGTCTGCTATTGCCCGTAGCGTGATATTTTTCCCCCATTCTTCATTGGTGCTCCGCTCCTATTGGTCTAAGCGTAATGATATATAGCCTATAGCCTTCCTCGATAAATGGGCTATCTAAGACTAAAATAATTTTTCAAATTGGACCAGTAGTTCCTGAGATTAGCGCGTTCAAACACACAAATCTTCAGCTTTATATATTAGTATATATAGATGTATTTATATACTCTTCTAAGATCTAATACTCATAATCAAGAACACATTTATTTGGATAAAGATCAATATTAGGATTATGTTGATAAAAACTCTTTGGCAAATTAGGCATTATTAGGTATCACTCTTAGCGTCTTATACTCGTGATAACTTCTAAATGAAATGTCCGACTGGGATGAAACAAAAATTATTTTACTTCAACATAAATACCCTTGATAACATAATGCTTAATTTGGATAAGGATTAATATTACGATACACATTTAACGTAGTTTCTTTCTTCAGACGATTTAATATTTTTTTTGAACACAAAAGCGGTTATTGTAACTAAACCATGATAGTTAGATATATGACTTTTTTGTAGATCTTAATGAGACCTACAAACCCGTAATACATTATTTGTTCTATTGTCAATAGTTATTGCAGCGCATGCAAAAATAGGTTTTCGATTTGACACCTTGGGTTACGAAATAGCAATTTTCTTACGGATCCCTATTTTTTTGAAAATAAAATATAGCCTTCCTCGATAAATGGACTATCCAACACTGAAAGAATTTTTCAAATCGGACCAGAAGTTCCTGAAATCTCAGCGCGTTCAAACAAACAAACAAACTATGCAGCTTTATAATATTAGTATAGATTTTATTTTGCCAGTTTCTCATTTAATATTGTTCAAAAAGTATTTAAATAAGAGGGCGTTAGTGTACCTCGTAGTTGCGAAACAGCTTTAACAGATGGCGCTGACCGGTTTTTATTTAGGCAGTATTTTTTTCTTTGAACATGTATACTTACGGGGCGGCATTATATATATATGATAGATAGGTATTTATCTATCGTATAGGTATACACCTATATACTTTCTCATACCCAGACTGTTTTGTCTGTCTGTCTCTGACAGTGACAGAGACAGACCGATTTCGGAGCAGCTCGTCTCGGCGAGCTTCGGGTGTTAGGTTTTTTCGTTATGTTACGGAATTTCTGCACAAAGGCCTCAAAGCCCGCGATAGCAATAGCTTAAAAAAAGTGATTTAAACAGTCGATACGCCGCTTTCTACTGTGCCAAGAGTTGTGGGTCCACACCACTTTGTGTGATCCACAAATTGTTGTTTTGAGTCTGGGTGGTTCAGTTTAATGTATCTTTGTAAAGTACCCTGATAAATTTATACCTAAAGGAGTCTGCCCATTACACCGTTCCATACCATGACCGTGCTAGGACCGTATCAGACACAAAAGCAACAAGATACGCTCTACTATGCCCACTGAAACGGATCGACCGCGTTCTGTGCCCGTATGCAACCCGTATGTACCTATGTATCCACCAAAACCGGTAGAAATCGATTTCATTCTCGCATGCGTATCAGTGTTGCATGGATGTCTTAGAGCGCTATCAAGTTTTTAAATACTAAAATAGGTATGGCTATTAGAAAATTAACTGTTAGACAACTAGCAATGATTGCCATAATATTGGATGACGAAGAAGAAGAAGAAAACAAAAAACAAACTCAACGCTACTGGATTCACGATTCTATAAAAGAACGAAAAACAGAAGGAGAATATTGGACTTTATTATCATTTTACAACGCCCTTCGGTCATCATACGCGGTTACAATCCGTATACTCACCGGCTCGCCGGTTCGGCAACGTCGCTTGCCATGCACGGAGCGTATCGGCACCGGCAAAATATTCTCGCCGACAATTATTGACGCTCCGTGCATGGCACGTGACGGTGCTGGTCGGTTACGGAACGGTCTAGTGGGCATAGTCATATACTTTTTAATACAAAGAATATTTTTTGCCTGGCAGGTTCCTAGCACGGTCATGGTATGGAACGGTGTACCATTATTTCTTTTTCTTAATAAATAAAATGTAGTTTGAATTTAATTATTTAGTCTATTACAGGCTTGGTTACACAGACGGCTCATGCGGAGTGGATGTAGACTGGGTGTGTGCAGATGCGGAGAAACTATCCTTTCCCGATGAAAGCTTCAATGCGTATACCATCGCATTTGGCATTAGGAACTGTACACACGTAGATAAGGTAAGTCACTTAGATGTTTCTTATGATATAAGAATCAACTTATCAGACGAGTCGAGTCATCTATAGAGAGTTGACTGCCTCCTTTGGACGCCTGCAACCCAAGAAGTCATAATGTGCTGGCGTTCAAGGTTCATTACCCTGTTCCGTGCTAAGATTAGGGGAAACAGGGACCCGGTCCGGATGTGTTAGTAATAGCAGTTCCCGGATCCTTCCCTTCTCAGGCGTAGAGTGGCACACCGTGTGGTCTTAGTTGGTCCGATTTCGACACACCACTCGGTGGTGGTTTCCACACGTAAAAAAGGGGAAAGCGGGGACCCAAACTCCTCGTCAAGGTATCAATGGAGGGACGGGACGGTCGTCACTTATCGTCCTACCCCTACACCTTAAAAAGATATGGGTAATGCACACAAGCTACTTAGCTGTAACTCCCATGTGTGTAATTGAAGGTTTGTCTGTCCGCAGGTGTTAGAGGAAGCTTACCGCGTACTGTCGCCGGGTGGACGATTCATGTGTCTTGAGTTCAGTCAACTCCCGAACGACACTTTACAGTGGTATGTCTAACCTATTACTTACTCATCCATAATATGCCCACGTACTGATAATATAATTTTTTGTAAGTCCTTACTACAGCTAGACACGGTCTTTCTTTTTACATTCTCAGGGTCTACGATCAGTATTCTTTTCAAGTGATCCCCGTCCTTGGCCAGCTGTTCGCCGGTCAATGGAAACCCTACCAGTATTTAGTAGAGAGCATCAGGCAGTTCCCTAATCAGGTATTTAACACATTATATGTTATATGATAACACATTATATGGTTTAACGTCTTATATGATATTTAAAAAGTAAATAAAGTACCCCCTTCCGGCTCGGATTTATTCCTCGCTCTGCCAACTACAAATTTTACAGTTAGCATGTATCAAATGTGGAAAAAATTGGTCATTTTAAGAAGGCTTAATTTTATAATATTTTAAAATATCCATTGAGCCAGACAAATCTGACTGGCCAAACATCCTCCCCGACTCGTTTGAAATTTGTAGGAAAATCCGTTTCTCTGATATACACGGCAGATACGTTCATATTTCTCAACAATATAGACTAAAAACCTACAACACACTATAGTGGAGTCATTTTAATAGGTAACATTTGAAGTATGTCAGTTTTATCTTCATAGTGAAGTGACCTGCTTAAAAACATCGATTAAAGTGAATGAATCGATACGGATTTGAAACATTATGTGAATATAAAAGTCATCAGGCGAACCCCTGTCCCATTATTATTTTTTCTTTCGTAAATTTAAGGAGCAAAATAAGACAAGTACATAATTTAACCAAAAAATTGCATTAATTCAGTTGAATTATCAGAACTGTTATAGTATTGTCATCCTTATTACTGCTGTCAGCACTCAGAGATAATTATTAATTCATTCTCAATAATATTGTCTATTCTCACATCTCGTTCAAAATCTTGTAAAATTATTTTCTTTGTTTTCTCTATGACTTTTCTCCAGTCTTCTGTAGTGACTTCTGCACACGCAGTTTGTAACAGAGTCATCATTTTAGCAGTACTGAAGGGTGGTTCAGTATTGTTCCGCGCTGCATGACCCTTTATTTGTGCCCAAATAACCTCAATGGCGTAATACTGGCATTGGTAAACTTTTATTAAAGTTGGACTTGCATCAACACCATTTCTCACCAGCCACGAGACAATTTCTTGCTTTTTATTTGCTTGAGTTGGTGGTTTATCGACTTGTACGGAATGATACGGTGCATTGTCCATTATAATTTTCGATGGGTTTTCTAAGCTGACTAGCAGCTTCTCAAACCACTCTTTAAAAACCTCAATGTTCATTTCCTCATGGTAATCACTTGTAGTTTTAGAGGCAAATGCGAGGAGGCAGTCTGGAATAAACCTTGCGAAGCTGATCCCGCGTGACATAATAATAACTCGGGCTCCTTAGCGTAGTGCGGGAGTTGTCTTTAAAAAAAAAAAACGTTCAAAATAATTGTACAATTTCACCACTAGTTCGCGAGATTGACAGTTTAGCGTTTTCCCCCGTTTCGACATGGTAAGACTGTTATGTTGTTCTTGTTTACAAATCGTTAAGCAATCAGAGTCCAGTTTATAGCCAGGTAAACGTAGTCAGAAAGATCAGTACAATAAAAAAGCCGGGTCAGAAGAAAATTACAGAGAGCACACCAAAAACTCAGTCACTTCGGACAACGACCAAAAGACTGCCTCATGTAATGGCGACATGGCATGGCGTCATCGACAGGCACTGGTGTTGCCAGCAACATCCTACCTAAATTGTACCTAACATCAATGATTTTTCTATTTAGTTATTTTTTGTATATTTATAGTTAAAATGATAACAAATAAAATTATAAGTTATGGAATCAGGCGTTACTTTGCGGAAATCCATGACATTAAATCCTATGAAATATATTTAGCTTTAATTTTCTAAATAGCTAAAAAGCTTAAAAAAAATCTAAATATATTTCATAGCATTAAATAAAATTATATTTTATTATAATCACAACGTGGTTATTTATTTATGGTCATATTTTTATTCACAAGTAATCATTGCATTCGATTCTACTTATCAGCTTTCGATTTCTAGAGTAACATCCCTAGTGTTTAAAAAGAAAAAGGGTTAACTGACGCAACATTGTAACGACGTTCAGTTCTTTAGATCAGAAATTGTTGATTATGTTTAGAATGGTTTATTAGTGAAAGCAAATCGTAAAATTACTTGTATTGGTCTTTATTACAATAAATACGTAATCGTAATTGAAAAATGTTAAGCAATTGTGCAGTTCTAACAAAACGCAAAAATATTTTATGCCCGCCGTTACAAGGTTACGTTGTTGAATTTTGATGAATTGTCATATGTTACCTATTAAAATGACTCTACAGTAACTGATCTATCTAATGACGTAAGTTAGCATGTTTTTTTTTCACCTTTGATACCTGCTAACTCTAAAATGGCCCCGGTTTTAGCTTATCCTTGCCAAGTATAAGTTGGCCTACCGATCCTAAAAATTTCCTAAAATGATGTAAATCTGTGGTGACTGGGATCTTGGACTATATACTTACCCCTGTTTAAAATACCTACAAAGATTTGATGTTGCAATTTCCAGGAGAAATTCAAATCCATGATTGAAGATGCTGGCTTCAGACAAGTGACTTATGAGAATCTTCTGTTCGGCACGTGCGCTATACATTCAGGGTTCAAGATTTAAGCAGAATAATCGAGTGGAATTGTTTGTGGTACCTACATAATTAGGCTGTGTTCAATGCGTGTACTGGTTTGTAAATATATAGTAGATTGTACATACGGTTTTACTTTTAATCTCGTTTTTAAACAAGACTAAGTGTAGCGAGATAAGGAACGGATAGGACGATGGATCTGAGTACAGCAAATTGCTGAAGTAGATCAAAGGTCTACCTTTTTTATTCAAGATGCCACTGATACAGGCTTGTATTTTGTTTTATAAGACAAAAAAAACTATTTCGTAGAGTAATAAAAATTCAAAATTTCAAGAAAAAGAAACTAAATGGGATTTATTGTACTGGATTAGGGATCTTGTGTTATTTGGAATCAAGTCACTTATCCAGTTGCAATTAGCAGTAAATAGTTAAAATCACAGTGTGCGTGTGAACTGAGGGACCATAGTGATATTTTTGTTTGAAATTTTTATAAGAGAATTTGTAAAAAGATATGTTAAAAACTACAGCCCTTTAATAGTGGTCCCTCAATCCTCACATACCATCAGCCGGATCTCGGCAAGTATGTAAAACAATAAGGTATTGTGACTGCAGACATTTAGTAGAGAATTTGTAAAGATATATACTAAAATAACTGAGCACAAATCATCAACGATTAAAAAAATACAACGACTATACTGTGGTCCCTCAATCCACACACGAAAAATTTTGTTATACTGAATATTAACACATCAACGGAATAAAATCTTTATTTTCTTACATAATGTTTTAGAAAAAGTCTTATAGCAATTTGTAAAAAATAAATTTCAAAAAAATATCGACGCGCTTTGAAGATATTTATAATTAAAGCTGGTCCCTCAATCCTCACGTTTTCAAACATACTTGCATGTCTAGCTGCTAGACGACTAAAGTATCACAAAGTGTAGTGTATTAAACTTTTTGTAAAAAGTTTCTACAAAATAATAGGTATCTAAAATTGTGTGAATCTTACCTCTAAAATCAGATTATAGCATTTCAGTGATCTTATGAACAGATATACGAGTAGTGTGACCACACAATGAAACAAAATGTAGACTACCAATATAATTTTTATTTAATAGTCGAAACCCAAGGTTGTACGGTTGATTTAGTGTTATGTTACATTACGTATCTTAACAAAGCATGAAATAAAGTAGCTTTTAGACGCTTATCACCATTTAGGCTATGTTTCAAGGAAGCTTTATCTATATACTTATAATAAAAATGTAACAGGTCCAATTCTGTACATTAAAGATATTTAGAAATTTTTTTTTGGAGGGCTCTCTATAATCGATACTGAAGCCAAAACTGTAATTTTTTTCATTTTTGTCTGTCTGTCTGTCTGTCCGTCTGTCTGTCTGTCTGTCTGTCTGTATCTTGGCCGCGCATCACGCCGAAACTACTGAATGGATTCAAATGAAACTTAGCATGATTTGAGTTCATACTACGAGGTAGGACATAGGATACTTTTTATCCCGATATTCAGCACGGTTTCCTGGGGGGAGGGGTTGAAAGTCAAAATATGTACATAATTGTAATTCAATAACACATGGTCCGATTTCATTCATTCTTTTTTTGCTGGAAAGAAAAAAAATAAAAGATAAAAAAAAATAAAAGATAACGGGAAAAGTCTTTTTTTTTGTCCGCGACTGTACACTGCCTGTGGGAAGCTGAGACAGATATGTAAATATGGCGGTACGAAGTTCGCCGGGTCAGCTAGTGTACTTATAATACCCCAGTATTTTACAAACCATTATGGTAACATAGTGGTATTATTTATATGCTCAGTTTTATACGTTCTATTAACACATAAAATTTTACATTTAAAAACACAGGATTTTGTAAAATATTTACATTATTACATTATTACAATACATTTTTTATTACAATTACATTATTTATATTTGTAAATATTTTACAAAATCCTGTGTTTTTAAATGTTCAATTTTATGTGTTAATAGAACGTATAAAACTGAGCTGTATAAATAATACCACTATGTTACCACAATGGTTTGTAAAATACTGGGGTATTATAAGTACATAAAGCTTCCTTGAAACATAGCCTAAATGGTGATAAGCGTCTAAAAGCTACTTTATTTCATGCTTTGTAAAGATACGTAATGTAACTTAGCACGAAATCAACCGTACAACCTTGGGTTTCGTCTATTACAATAAAAAATATAATGGTAGTCTACATTTTGTTTCATTGTGTGGTCACACTACTCGTATATCTGTTCATAAGATCACTGAAATGCTATAATCTCATTTTAGAGGTAAGATACACACAATTTTAGATACCTATTATTTTGTAGAAACTTTTTACAAAAAGTTTAATACACTACACTTTGTGATACTTTAGTCGTCTAGCAGCTAGACATGCAAGTATGTTTGAAAACGTGAGGATTGAGGGACCAGCTTTAATTATAAATATCTTCAAAGTGCGTCGATATTTTTTTTTAATTTATTTTTTACAAATTGCTATTAGACTTTTTCTAAAACATTATGTAAGAAAACAAAGATTTTATTCCGTTGATGTGATAATATTCAGTATAACAAAATCTTTCGTGTGTGGATTGAGGGACCACAGTATAGTCGTTGTATTTTTTTAATCGTTGATGATTTGTGCTCAGTTATTTTAGTATATATCTTTACAAATTCTCTACTAAATGTCTGCAGTCACAATACCTTATTTTTTTACATACTTGCCGAGATCTGGCTGATGGTATGTGAGGATTGAGGGACCACACTTAAAGGGTTGTAGTTTTTAACATATCTTTTTACAAATTCTCATATTTGTTCTACAATTGTTTTGAGCCTACTACTAAATCTTATAAAAATTTCAAACAAAAATATCACTATGGTCCCTCAGTTCACACGCACACAAAATCACATTGTCCTTTGTCCATCCAACAGCACAGCACCCTGCCACTTACACCAAATATTGTGACACCAATATTTGCTGGACTACCCGCACAAATACAATAAAACAACAAACTCTTTTGTAAGGAATTTATTAAGTCCATCAAACTGTGTTGGTGTTTGGAATGCAGATCCAGTATCTAAATTACAATGTCCACACATTACATCTATGATATCGTCATACAGTCCGCGGGAGCCCGACAGTTACATCGCGCCAACTAACGACCCTGACTCATGCCTCTCGCTCACACTCACTCGCCCCGTCTCGCTCGCACAATGGTACGTCGTATGAAAGCTCGTAAAGCATGCTAATTATTTATATATATTTTGACACTGAGTTGTTAGGTCTAACACACTAATGAGCAAAGCTAATAGAAAATCTCGTCACAATATCGTCACTGACCGACGTCCTAAGTCTAGGAAATAAACGGCAGACATCGAGAAGCAAATAAAGTGTGAGTTAAGGATATCCAAACAAACATTAATACTCTGTATCGAGCGTGCACTCAACATAAGTTATTTTGCAATTAATTATAATAGTCATACCCAAGGGTCCGTGATCCGGTGATCCAGGGCGGAGCTCGTCCAGCGGAGCGATCATCCGATCCGATCCATGCCGATACGAACCTCCGTAAGGAACATTACATCCACAAGAGAAAAGTCAACCGTTCCGTCCGTCCGATCCTACCCGCGACTCTACGGCATCCTGACTCACACCTCCAGCCAAGCACATCCAACGAGCCCAATCCACAGTGGATGAAACAAAAGAAAATGCTTTTAATTATATACAGTCGTCGAGGCAGAGTTCATGACGCGCCCGACACACCCGGCCCGGACTCGATACAGCCAGCAAGAGATGCGCCATTACCCTACCACTCACTCTGCGATGCCTACACTTCTACATCTCACTTGGACAAACACATCGGTTACTCCTCGTGTCTAAAAGGGAAAATAAACAGGCACCTAATGTGTAATAAAATGTATTAAAATTAAAAAATATATGTCTTCAATATCCAAATAGTTCTATAAACAGTTTTTTATTATTATTTATAAGATATTATTATGATCG
Source organism: Diaphora mendica (assembly GCA_949125395.1). NCBI lineage: Eukaryota > Metazoa > Arthropoda > Insecta > Lepidoptera > Erebidae > Diaphora > Diaphora mendica. The sequence continues at coordinate 908,877 of OX421330.1, forward strand.
CCGACCTATCATTACAGTACATTAAAAATTAAATAGCCAATCACAAGACCTACAAACAATTTGGTACATTAAAATTAGATTTACGTATGTAAAATGACCCACACACCATTGTTTAAAATACTTTAATGTAATATGGATGTCTAAATTTGTCAGATAAGAGCATCAGAACTGTTTGATCATTGTCGCGTGGTCCTTTTTGCATAAGAACATCTAATTCCGTTTAATTTTATTGTATTTGTCAACACAATTTATTGGATATGTATTTTGAGCGTACATCATCGATTAAATAAAACTGCGAGTAATCGAGTACTCGGCGCATCTCTAGTGTATGTACGTGTGTTTGTGTGTGAGTGCGATGTGTCGAGCTCGCTTCGTGGGTGTGCCAGATAGTCTATTATTACATGATAACTTAAGCCTAGTGTTGTGTTTGTTGCCGGCGCATTGTCGATGTCTCGTCCTCGCCCTCGCCGTCCGCAGCTGTCGAACATAGACACACATCACCGTCGGTACATTGTTTTCAACATCGATACATCGATGGGTTCTATCGATATAAGTCACATCATTAGCTCTGCCAACATTATTATTTCCTCTCAATTATAATCTTTATTTATGTTGTCATAATTTATAATCCAAAACGTACATTCTGTTTAAAAATTTCATTCAATAATGTTGTATTATAATGGTCCGTTTTATAATTAATATGTTGGATCATGGCTCAATTAATAATATTGGTTAGTTGATCAAACATAAATCGGCTTGTAATTCTTTGCATTTACAATTTATTCTCTCTTTACGTTCAAATTTAGTGAAAGCATCCCGGGGGTACCGCAATCCCACAAACCTGAACGGGTCCTGTCCATAGATTTTGTCCGACAAGGGTCCTTACGTCCTTTTGAACATTCCAGATGAAGAATTTTTTCCAAAGTGTGTCCTTCCATTCCATTATGAATATATCAAAAAATTCAAAGTTATAACATAAATATGTACATTCTTTAATATTGAAACATCATTTCATCTGAATAAATATACTTAATTGAGCAACTAAAAAGTCTAAGATAACCCTAGCGATTATTGGAAGAATGTTTAATATGAATATCTTAAATATCAAGTGAGGTGACAGGCAAAAACAAAAATTGGGGAAATACATTACTTTTCTAAATGAGCAAAGGGTAAATACGATTTTAATATATCAAGTATCAATAAATAAAAGAAATGTCCCTCCGCACAGCTTTTCATGGTACAATAAAATTCTGCGCCGGTATCGAAATTAAAAAACAACGCTAATTCACTTGTGTTCACTTATAATCACGCCATTTTGAAAACTTTAAATAGGAGGGTAGTTGGAAAAATGTTTCAGCTAAGTATGACGAAGAGTGTGTTACACTGTCATTGCAACCGGGTTGAAACTCTACTTAATATCATTTACAATAATAATATAATGAGTATAACAAAATTCTATAATAGCTAGATGTATTGATATTATTTTTGGAAGTTATTGCCTAGGCTTAGATGTACTGAATTTTTTATTAATTTTTTTAAGAAAAAGCGAAGGTACTTTTAAGAAAACTATTCACATGTGTAGAGACTGCACGTTTGGCCTAGTGGTTTAACGGTCACCACGCCGTTTCCTACTTCGCCAAGTGTCGTGGGTTCAAATCCCACGTAGGACAACACTGTGTGATCCACAAATTGTTGTTCTGAGTCTGGGTGTTCTTTGTGTCCGTTTCATGTATGTTTGTAAAGTCCCCCCCGACACAGGACTTATTCCTAGTGCGGCAGATGTCTTTAACAAAAAAAAAGTAACTAATCATGTTCACAAGCGTCACTTAGTGTCTTAATTAAATAAATGATTTTGAATGTAATACACGTAAATATGAATATTACTTCTAGGCTTTGATGTACTGATTTTTTTATAATTTTTTTAAAGAAAAAGCGGAGGAACTTTTAAGAAAACTATTCTCATGTGTAAAGTAACTCATCTTATGTTCATAAGTGTCACTTAGTGTCTTAATTGAATAAATGATTTTGAATGTGAAAGACGTAAATATGAATATTACTTTTATAAGGTAAATATATTTTTAATGTTCGTAAAATATGTATAAACTGAACAATATTTACTTCATGGCAATGCCAGTGCACACAATCTTTTACGCGGTAAAAGTAAATCCAGTCAGTCTGTTTTTAACGAAGTCCCATTTTAATTTGGACCAGTTCTTGAAGTCGGTTTATTTGGTTAAAATTTACTTTTTTAAATACCAACGGTATCACTAGTAGGTCGTGGTCGCTGTGCGAAGGGGTTTAAGTATTGGGGGTGGGTCATGTTGGTGTTGTTACGTACCTGGCGCTCAGTAGTTGTGGTCGCGTTCACGTTCCCGCTCGCGCGAGTACGAGCGCCGAACTGGCGAGTAGGTTGGCGAACCGCGCCGACGAGGAGAGTACGAGCGGGACCTACACCACACAGATTATTAGCTCCTCGTCCATCCACTCTTGGTTTTTTTTTCTTTTTATATGTATGGGCCTACCAAAGTGATCCTACTCTGCCTGATAGAAAGCATAAGCAGAATCCTAGAGTGGTTGTCACCATACTCATTGCGAATGCAGACAATGCAGTATGGTAACCCACACAATGGCGGGCTAGTGATGCTTCTGCATCATTGGGCTTCTATTCATGTTTTCCATCAGACAGAGTAGACTCACTTGGGCAGGCTAATATACATATTTGCTATTTCCTACAGGCGCGTATCCACCGAAATTGTTGGCATATTCCGTGTTTCCAACTCTTCAGAAAATCGCATACTTTTGTTTTCATTGTGTCTACACCGAGTCGCCAACATTTTGAAAAACATTCTAAGCGTCTCCACAGAGTCAATCAATATTTGCAACAAGCGTATTCCTTTGAATTTTACCGCCAAAAACAGAAACACGGTTCCCAACATTTGTTGATAGTTTTTGTTAGAACACAAGGAAATTACAGAAATTTTTGTCAACACGTGTTGACAACACGAAAGTTGCCAACTTTTGTTTGGTGGAGACTCGACTTAATAAACTTTCATGCACTAATCACTCATGTTTTAATACTAGTGTTAATTATAAAATCTCAATCACTTGAAAGCGAAGGAAAACTTGAAAAAAACTATAAAAATCCACTTCATATAGCAGTCCAAAAGCTCAAAAGTCATGCAGTGGATTATTAAGTGCTGTTATTGATGATTATGATGAATCATTGTACAACTAACAGTATCTGACTTATATTGTTATTTAGAAAGTTGTTTAACAACAGCCTCGTTTTCATATCACCGACATATTCTAGTTTGGGATCAGACAATCGCATGTGTATACATACATATATCTAAAGTAGATTATGTATAAAGGAAATTTTACTGTACCACCGTTAATAAAGCACTTAAAATAGTCGTAATACGATGTGTAACATCTGCCATCTCACCTACCCCATCTAATGACAACACTAAGAACCACACTCGTTGATAAAATCAATTTCAACCTAACCAATGAGCGCATCAAGAAACCAATCTCTCCAAATGTTACATTATTTAAGTAACCGCTCCCATAGAAAGCAAGAGGAAAAATGTTACACACATTCAATCCCTATTTTCTGGTGTACAACATCAACCACTTTAAAAATACCTTTTATCTGATCCTTATCATATGATAATCATCCTCAAAGCGGTATGAGTTGTCACAATCCTACACAAAACGATCCACATTCAATTAAATCCCTCGTCCCATAAGAGAGAGCTGTGTCCAGACCTGTCGCGGTCGCCGCTGTACCTGTCGCCTCCCCCGCCGCCGCCGTAGTCCTCCTTCACGCGGATGTACGACACCTCGCCCTGGAACAACATCACTCATTGTATGTATAATATGTATGTATTTACAAAAAAAATGTATATATACCCATAACACAAGCTCTGCTTAGCTTGAGACTAGATGGCGTTGTGTGTTAGATGTCCGAAATACACACATCCAAAGTGTCTAGGGATCAACATATGTGTCTAGGGATCAACATATATTTTTGCAATAACTTTTCTCCTGATTGATATTAATTAAAATTTTCTTTAAGGATTCATCAAATAAAGTGTTTTCGTTTGTCACAGTAACGATAAACCAAGTCACCTTTGCATTAATAAAGAAATTTGCCATTTTCCTAATAAAAGGATTTTTGACATTTGAACCACTAACATTAAAGTTCGAAAAAAAGACTGAAATAACAGTTTTCTTTAAAATTTTATTAGGTAACTTAAACAATTAATAATCCGTGTTTCTACCGCGAACACTAACACAAGAACATCGGTTTGGCATACTCAAAATGAGTTCATCCAAATCACGCAGTGGAATGGCCACCCATGTTCGTTGCAACAACAAAAAAAGGTCTTCTTGCGACTGGATACCCTCCATATTCGGCAGAGCTCTTCTCTGTAGCATATCCCATGCATGCTCAATCGGGTTCAAGTCTAGCGACTGAGCAGGCCAGGGCCAAAGCCACATCTCAATCTCAAGAAATCCGCATAAAAATGCTTGATCCCTAGACACTTTTGATGTGTGTATTTATTTATTTATTGTACATCTATGCTAATACTAGCTCAACCGGCAAACGTTGTTTTGCTACAAAAATAAAATATTTAGGGGTACGTCATCCTTATAGGGGTATGAAAAATAGACGTTGGCCGATTCTCAGACCTACCTGATATGCACACAATATTTCATAAAGTCGTTTCGGAGGAGTTTGGTAACAAACACCGCGACACGACACCGTCACTACAGGTCCGATTTGAAAAATTATTTCAGTGTTAGATAGTCCATTTCTCAAGGAAGGCTATAGACTATATATCATCACGCTAAGACTAATAGGAGCGGAGCATCAATGAAGAATGTTTCAAAAACGGGGGAAAATTATCACGCTACGGGCAATTGGAGACGTAAACGAGATTGCGTGTATCAGTTAGTAATTATTAAATAAAATGAATAGCTGTTGGCCAAATACATCCAGTCTACCTTAATACTGAATAGCCAGAAACAAACCAAGAAATAACTTAGTTTGTGTTTTTTTTTTCAATTTATGAATAATTCTCTCCACCTTGAACCGTACTAAATAGCATATTGTATTCACTATGAACGTATTTCTAAATCACATGCATATTGCCTATTGGAAGGAGACCTCACTACATTTATAAAATTGTAATCATATTGGTGTGACTATTGGTGATTATACACTAAATAAATAAACCAGTCAAGAACACTATCGTAATAACTGGATCCAGCTATCCAGCGATTTTGATTGATTATGTTACTACTTCTATACTTATAATAAAAATGTGACAGGTCCTATTCTGTACATTAAAGATATTTTGAAATTTTTTTTTGGAGGGCTCTCTATAATCGATACTGAAGCCAAAACTGTATTTTTGTCTGTCTGTATCTTGGCCGCGCATCACGTCGAAACTACTGAACGGATTCAAATGAAACTTGGCATGATTTGAGTTCATACTACGAGGTAGGACATAGGATACTTTTTATCCCGATATTCAGCACGGTTTCCTGGGGTGAGGGGATGAAAGCCAAAATATGTACATAGTTGTAATTCAATAACACATGGTCCGATTTCATTCATGCTTTTTATGCTAGAAAGAAAAAAAATAAAAGATAACGGGAAAAGTCTTTTTTTTTGTCCGCGAACTGCCTGTGGGAAGCTGAGACAGATATGTAAATATGGCGGTACGAAGTTCGCCGGGTTCGCTAGTTAAAAAAATAAATAAGGTGGTGTGTTTTTCAGACACCTTTAGCTCAAGTCATGAGTAAATTTACTAGAAAACTGTTCAAATATATCAACATTTGAAGACAAACTACAAGGGTTTGTTTTCTAATGATTGTTCTCCAGCAATTAATTTTTAACAATAGTCCAAAAATCTAATACCTTATAACTCCAGAAATCTAAGTTATGAAATGTAAAACATTCATGTATCCATTACACGGCGCTTCCGCTCCGCATAGTTTACAATCGATTTAATGTTTCAAAGTTACCTTGACACCTCACTAGTGTATTTAACATCGCCTAGTCGATCAATACTAATATGTAGATACGTCTTTATAATACATGCTACAAATAAAATACATGCCCTGCCTGACTGAATCATCAATGCGCCTAAACCGATAGGGCTACATACACACTTGAAAATTTGGCAACGAATGCTTTTTATGTTGTAAAAAAATGTATTCCCTAGTGAGGGAATACTTTTATGAAACACCTCAAAGGGAGTAAAATAAATAATGAATGGTTGTATGGAAGGTCATCATTTTCAAAGTTAGAATTGGGAAAATAAGAAAGATACACGTAAATAATATGTATCATGTAATCACAAGCATGTAGAGTAAATTGTAAGGGCATCCAATGAATTTGTGGCATTGCATGTTTATAGAACATTTAGCTTTTTGTTAACCAAAGCTTTTGATAGCTTCGAGTTGATAGCTTATCATGACCGAATTTTTATAAGTATAATGTGGTGTGAGTAAATAATTAAATGAATATATTATTTGGTTACTATTTTGTAGTTTCAACTTGTTCGTTGTAACTAGTTAAAAACATAGAATGTTAAACCAATTTAGTTTAATTACTGATACCTAACTAAATAAGTAAAGAGAAAATTAAAATAAGCTAAGTTTACGTTTTGAAAGTTGATTACTGAAAGGTTTGTACCATGATTTAAGGCCTGTATTCACTTTGATTAGTGCGAGTGCAGGTGTGAAGTGAGGAGATCAATGGTTGGTAGAAAATACGCGTGGATGGCGAATTCGTGGTCCACACGTGCTTTCCACCAATCACCGATCACCCACACTATGCACCTGCACTCGCACTATACAAAGTGAATACGGGCCTTTAGGTACATGACATACAAAAAAAGTAAAATTGTACCCACCTCATGACTCCTGAACCTGGAATCGTCAAGTTTCTTGACAGCATACTTCATGTCCTCGTGGCGTAAGAACTCTACAACGCCAGTGCCGTCCTTAAACGTATCGGCGAAGCAGACATCGCCAGCCTCTCTCATGTGGTCCTTCAAGTCTTGCCACGAGCCCGAGGGCGGCAGGCCAGTGACAAGCACGCGGTACTCCGAGCGACGAGCGGGGGGTCCGCGCGTGGCGGTTCTGGCTCCGAAGCGCTCCGTAGCGCCCCGGCCTCCGCGACCGCCCCCACCACCTCCCCCTCTGGGGAACTCTACACGTAGCCGGTAGCCATCGTAATCGTATCCGTCGCGAGCTCGGACTGCATCGTCGGCATCTCTGTAAACAAATCAAATGATTGGTTAGAAATGAGGACTAGGTGACTCCAAGAATATGACAACCAACATAACATCAAGAGGATGTTACGGCTTACAGATTTCAGGTCCGGATATATGAAAAACTATAAAACTTTTGATAGTAGGATATCAGATTATTAAGGATTATCCAATATTTTCGGATAACTTCGGTGACGGATTTCATAAATTGTTTTAGAAAAATAAATATAAGCATATGGCATGGAGCATGGAGGCCCAATTAGTCTAGTCAACAAGTTCCATACTTGTTGACTAGACTAAAAGATGCAGCAGCATCACTAGGCCGCCATTGTGTGGGTCGCCATACTGAATTGTCTGCATTCGCAGTGAGTATGGCGACCAATACTCTTGGATTCTGCTTATGCTTTCCATCAGGCAGAGTAGAGTCATTTTGGCGGGCCATACTTAAAAAAAAAAAAAAAAAAATTATTATACTTCAGTATTGTTTGGTCTTATTATGCAGAAGTCTGTCTCTAATACCTGAATCATTGCAGCATCCATTTCTCCCTTATTTAATATACTAGCTGTTGGCCGCGACTCCGCCCGCGTGTATGTCGATTATCGCGCCAAATAGTGGCCTATGTGTTATTCTTATGTATAAGCTATATTACTGTAAAGTTTCATACAAATCCGTCCAGTAGTTTTAGTGTGAAGAAGTAACAAACATACACACAAACTTTCGGCTTTATATATTAGTGTGGTTATTTAATCTATGTATATTATCATACTCTTCTTTCTAAATTTCCCTATGTTCTAATGGCCTTAGTATAACACATTTCGCAAATAATTTCGTAGTTTATACACAAATGGTGTAGTTCTTAGGTACGAGTATAATACTGGCAGTAATTACTTTTAATGTCATGTCAAAAATACCTCTGTGGCAAATGTAAATGATGCAACGTATTCACGTAACATTAACAATCGCAAAATATGTACTTAAAACATACCTGTTTTTAGTAATTAACGTTTTTGACATCGTACGCTAATTGGCACAATTAAAACTGCGATTAATTAAAGTCAATTTGATTTAGCAATGGAATTTATTACATAGATGCTTAAAGTCTTGTAATATTTGTATAGAAATTTCTCATAGAAGTCACATTACAACAATAATTTTATCTATACTAATATTATAAAGCTGAAGAGTTTGTTTGAACGCGCTCATCTCAGGAACTGGCCCGATTTGAAAAATTCTTTCAGTGTTGGATAGTACATTTATCGAGGAAGGCTATATATCATCACGCTACGACCAATAGCAGCAGAGCACCAATGAAAAATGTTTCAAAACCGGGGGAAAATTATCACGCTACGGGCAATAGGAGACGCAAACGAGGTTGCGTGGGTCCGCTAGTTAGATATGTAGTTGGACAGATGTTTAATATTCTATCCATCCTTGTGTTTGTGAGGATGTATGAATGTGTTACTCTTTTACGCAAAAAGTAATAATAATGTTCATTCAACAGATAATTTTACAAGTTTCTCATAAACTGATACTACATAAAAATAGTGACACATTAGAAAAGAAGTTGCCGGTCACGACCGTACTATTAAGGCCCGTATTCACTTTGATTAGTGCAAGTGCAGGTGTAAGGCGCAGGCGATCAACGATTGGTAGAAAAAATTAGTGGACCGCGAATTCGCTGCCCACACGTACATTCCACTAATCACCGATCACCCGCACTAAGCACCTGCACTCGCACTAAGCAAAGTGAATACAGGCCTACATCTATAGAACATACATTTTAAATTTCAAGTTTCTTATTTCAAAAACATAGGACTTTCATACAAACTTCCAACCCCCGTTTTACCCCCTTGGGGTTGGAGTTTCGTAAAATCCGTTCTTAGCGGATGTCTAAACCCTATAAGGAACCTACCTGCTAAATTTCAAGTTTGTAGGTGTTATAGTTTCTGAGATTTCGTGATTAATAAGTGAGTGGTATTTCGCTTTTATATATATAGACACATCAGAATACTACATAGGCTACCATTTACCGCAACAACCGAAATACACGCGGGCTGAGCCGGGGACATAAATTACTTCACTAATGTAATGAACTTTTGATCATCAATTTTAATACCATGACTGTAATAGACTGTATTCTTTATTCCTTAATAATCCACCCTCAATACATTACAGATATTTCACGCTGCGTCATCATCCCGTCCCGGCCGTTGTCTGCCCATCCATTACAAGGGAATCAATTTTACACCATCATTGAAACTATTAATTTATGAATGTGCAGTATGGGTTAGTAGCATTGTATTATTGAGAGAGTGAACATGTGTATGACAAGATAACAAAGTACAACATGGCTATCAGCAGTTGTTTTCTTATCACAAATGTAAAACAGAATTTTGTTTAATTGTCATTTAGTATATTATACAGTCAAAGGTCGTAAAGGCATCATAATCTTCTTATTTGACTGGTTCTGTCATCAGCGACAGTGTATGATGTTTCAATGCTCATAATTTTATATTATTATCTGGTTGAAACATGTGTGCCTTTAAACATGACACACACACACACAAAGTCTATCATGGGCGCCTAATTATCTATAATAATATTATAAAGCTGAAGAGTTTGTTTGTTTGAACGCGCTAATCTCAGGAACTGCTGGTCTGATTTGAAAAAATCATTCAGTGTTGGATAGTACATTTATCGAGGAAGGCTATAGTCTATATATCAGCACACTAAAACCATTAGGAGCAGAGCACCAATGAAGAATGTTACAAAAACGGGGGATTATTTTTACGCTATGGGCAATAGGAGACGTAAACGACGTTGCGCGGGTCAGCTAGTGACTGTGATAAAAGAACATTATGGACAGTAATTTATTTACTTAATAAAAATACAATTTGATTCTATTTCTTTCATGTGATATAGAAATAGGTATCTAGATGTAAAATAGTTTTTTTTTGCATGAATGTACAAAGTATAGTCTGAATTATCATCCATTATCAACCTATTTAAATGTTTTTATTGCTTTGCCATCTTGAAATCAACATAACTACTACCTCACCCTGATATGAAGAATTATAACAGTAAGCCTTGTCTACTATCATTTAAGCTTAACAGACAACTAAACGAATTCTTCTGATAAAGAGATTTTCTAACTTCGGATGTTTTCTTATAAATTAATACACTATTTGTATTAGATAGTGATGAAATAAAATCTGTATGATTATTTTTTCCTACGTATGTTAGGGTTGCTATTCACTCATGCGTTTTGCAAGCTGTTTTCAGACAGTGAAAGATTAACCCTAGAATACTGTTTTTGAGCGATTTTTACTGACATTGCACATATTTCTTACGATTTCATTCATTCTTATTTTGCTAGAAAGAAAAAAATAAAAGATAACAGGAAAAGTCTTTTTTTTTGTCCGCGACTGTACACTGCCTGTGGGAAGCTGAGACAGATATGTAAATATGGCGGTACGAAGTTCGCCAGGTCAGCTAGTATACAAATTAAAATGTACCTAGTTAGTTCTAAAATGACACTAGTAAGTGACAACTAGCACAGAGATCAGGCTATGTTTTAAGGAATATAGTCAAGGTAGAGCCATGCCCATTTCAGCACAACCCTCTCACAGAAGACAAACCTAAAATTACAGCATTCATGCCGTCGTGTTTCATTGGTGAGTAGGAGAACATAGGTCCAATGCAGAAGCATCTTAATAGGTTGCCATAGTACGGCTTGCAATGAGTATGGTGGCAACCACTCTTAGGTTCTGCTAACGCTTTCCGACAGACTGAAAAATACGACTGGCCTGTTGGTCAAAGGTCCTTACTGCATATCAAACTATGTACTACTAAATTTTGCCATTCTTTTATAATAAAATTACAGATTACCATATGTTAAGTCACCTTAATGAAACATTACTTGTAATATGTATTTAGTTTCAGTATCAATGTTTATAAAAGGATATTCAGGCACCACCTGACTTACTTAACTAAACAATACTGTTTCAATAATGAAAAAACTCAAAACATCCTTCATTAATTCACTAAACACAATGAACATATACCTAAATTAAAATATTAATGAGGACATTTGCATTAAAATGGTTTGCATAATTTTCATACAAAGGTCACAGTTGTGGAAGAAAAGTATGCTTATTTTACAAACATGACATTTCTGTCTGTCTAGAAGTCATTGGTTCAATTCCCAGCCAGGAGAAATAAATATGTGGTAACTTGATCATTTATTGTGTTCGAGTGTAATTTATCTATTTACGTTTTTATGAATATATAACTACTAGCTTTTGCACGCAGCTCCGCCCGTTTTTTTTACGGTTATCGCAGTAAGAGTAGCCTATGTCCTTCCTCAAGAATCAAAGTATCTCTAAGCCAAATTTCATTGAAATCGGTGCAGTGGTTTGGCCGTGAAAGCAGGACAGACAGAGTTACTTTCGCATTTATAATATAAGTATGGATGATTATCAACAGTTAGGTAACCATAGTAAAGGTTCTGCCTAGTTTTGTATGAGCACAGCCATGTGTGGGATGTATGAGGTTATTCATACATGTGCTCACAGCTTCTTTATGTCTAAGGTATAGAGAGCCAATTGAATGTTCGTGGTGACAAAATGACATACAATATGCACTTTTTTCAAATGTGAAAACTAATGTGAGAAAACAATTAGATATTTACCTACTAATGGTGACTCTCTCCGCAAGTTTATGTCTATTTATTTTAATGATGTATTTGACCTACTGACTATTGTGACATGTTCATTGTTTCGTTACCATTTGCTGTACTCACAATTAATGAATTCAGACCTCTTATTTGCATATCTCTTGTAGCTTTCTATTTCAGTTCACTAATATATTTTCTAATTTGTATTATTTTAAAAAACTGACTATGGGATAAAATTTAACCTAGCCAGGCAACATCTAATCTATTGACATCTCATTCAATGGTTCAGTAGTTTAAGCGCTACTGCGGAACATCCTACTAATATTATAAACATGAAAGTTTGTAAGTATGGATGGATGGATATTTGTAACTCTCACACAAAAATTTCTGAACAGATTTGGATGAAACTTTACAGTAATATAGCTTATACATCAGAATAACACATATTCTACTATTTACCGGATACACACGGGCGGAGCGGCGGGCAACAGCTAGTAATATATACTACCAAAACGATTAACCTTCCTTGAGGCTTCGCCGTAGTTGCCTAAAGAATGACACACGCATACTTGTAAAGACAATGACTGCTTACTATCAATTAAACCAAGTTAGTTTTTTTCTCTGAATGCAATGTATGTAAGTCATCAAGCAATGGAAACGGGGGTACTATTCACTCATCCCAAATTATAGCTAAATCACATCATATCACACTAATTTATAATGGCAAAAGTTTGTGAGTGTGTATGTTTGTTACTTCTTTACACAAAAACTACTGAACGGATTTGGATGAAACTTTACAGTAATATAGCTTATACATGAGAATAACACATAGGCTACTATTTGCCGCGAAAACCGACATACACGCGGGCGGAGCCGCGGGCAATAGCTAGTGGAATATAAATATATAACAGTTACATTGACTACCATAGTACAATCTTCACCCAGTTTACAAATTAAGTGTTTCAATATGTGGTCAAGTGCATAATTGCTAAATTTATATATTTTCTGGTTGTGCTGCTTAACATTTCAATTTTTATTTCCAATGAAGGTCATACTGATTATCAAATACTTTCAGATACTCGTATGTCATAACTAAGCGAGTTTAACTGAGAGCATTACCTAGTTTCATTATCAACATTCACTAATTTAGACAATTGAGGACATTGCCGGGCTAGATAGCCATCTGGCCAACATTGTATGATAGGACAAAACCTATTTGTTAATGAGAGGTTGATGTCCAGCAGTGTACCATTAAAAGCAGTTAATGTACTATCATCTGTCATGTTCATATCCATACTAATTTATAAATGCGAAAGTAACTCTGTCTGCCTGTCTCGCTTACACAGCTAAACCACTGCACCAATTTCAATGAAATTTGACAAGGAGATACTTATAGTCCTGAGGAACAACATAGGTTACTTTTCTGTCACAACCAACAACTTTTAGATATAATATGTAGCAAAATACTTGACCATATTTCATATCAACACCAATATATTTCTAAAAACATGCATATTAAGTACGAATTCCAATTTGATATAACTCGTGAATTCATATAACACGTGATTGTGTTAACCACAGTCATCGCAATAAATTGTCGATTTCGAAGTAATTAGAATAATTAATTCTACGTAATAACAAATTCATAATGGCCGCATTTAAATATCGGTTTACCTGAATTACGTTAATGATATAGATAAGTACACTTTGGCTTTAATGGTGTTTTATTAATCAATGCAAATACGAAATTTAGGGCGTCCTGATTACAGTCAAACTAAATACAAAAGGATACAAACGCCTACGTTTCATGACCGAAATAAATGACCAACTTTGTAATAGCTACTATGAAAAACTCTTACCTGGGATCTTCAAATTCTACAAACGCGAATGGTGGTCCTTTTCTGTTTTTTAGATCAACGAAGGTAACTTTGCCGAATTTGTAAAACAGGTCTTGAATGTCCTTTGTCCTAATATCAGGAGGTAGGTTACCGACATATATTCTGCATTCATTTCTGTTACTACTACTGCCACCAGACATTTTGTCTTATTTATGTGTACACTATCAATATTTTCCTCTTATTTCCTTTAACATTCAAGTAACGCTTCGGCGTTACTACTATAGATTAATCAAATATGGCGACTCCGACTGACAGACCCAAGGGCCAGACCAACCAACAACGAAGGAAACGGAAATGGACTATGGACGGAAGATGGCCTGATGATGCTTCAGAAATTGTCTATTGGTTGAGAACTTAGAGCATATACCTATACATAGAGGGGCAGCTAAACGGGCGAAAAGCGTAATCTGAGTATAGAGAGAGAGAGAGAGACTGAGTATTGGTATGGTTATAGTCTGTCTCTCTCAAGCAAGCTTCTGATTGGTTGGTGTATTTCCCGCCAAATTAGTCATGCAAATTGGTATGTGTGTCCACCAATCAGAAGCTTGCGTGCTCTACACTGATCACGCTTTCCGCCCGTTCAGATGCCCTTCCAAGTATATATGCTCTAAGTTTGAAAATAGTTGTATGGATGCTGTATGGATTTCTCTATAATTTTTTATAGCAGCTCCAGACTACTCGCGAAGTTGGGAGAGAGGACTCGGCCCAGTACACGCTGGTGGTTTGCCCCGCACGGGTGTCGCAGCGTCGGGCCCTCACTGCAGTCATCGGAGGAGATCTCTCGCTACCAGCCGTCGTACGCTCCACGGCCGGTAGTTAGGGAGCCCGGGAGGACGATATCCACTCGGTCACAATTCGCTGCCAGCGAACCGGGCGACGGAGGCGCGCCTATCAGCGCCTCATGTCTCCCTGAGTGTGGCCGTGGATGGTCGGGACTGGTTTTCCCCTCCATCCATTTCAGTGGCTAGCTGCGAGGGGGCGACGTAGGAGGATCCCGCATCAGTGCGGGCCGGTGCCGGGAGCTGTCTGGATGTGTTATAACAGCAGTTCCCGGATCCCTCCCTTCTCAGGCGCAGAGTGGCACACCGTGTGATTTTAGTCGGTTCGACTCCGATACACTGCCTTACCGCAAACCACGGTGGGGTGACGAGCCTTTGGGGGTTTCCATCGTAAAAAAAAGGTACATATATCATTTCTATATCTCAACCTAATTGCCGCTCAACACTGCTCGCGAAGTTGCATGAGGTTAGGTTTTGTTGAAGTAAAGTTAGTTAGTTAAGTTAAGTTGAACCCAAACTCAAGAAGTGCCTACACGAAGCGCAGGCACACACTACTCGGGTACAGTGTGTGTGTTCAACTTCGAATCCTTTGACTCTGGTGCAAAAACCGACAGCAAATTTTAATGGAAGTTGCCCGACGCGAGCCGAGGTTGTACGAAGTAAGACGAAGTGCCTCTCCACACTATCGTATTCGACTAACCTCGTTCATCTTCGCGAGCAGTGTGGAGCGGCAATAAAGGCTTGGAGAAAACACGTTCGAAAATGTAAAACAATGTTTAGTTTTTTTTTATTTATTTTAGTATATCTATGATATTATATTATCATTTTCTAAATGATTTTCGAATTCATTTAATAAAACTAAACAGATAAACTTTTTCAAATTTTACTCAATTTAACACCTAATATATATATATATATATTTTAGATATATTAGCTATATATAATAGAATTTAAATAACTATCATCATCAAGTTAAAACATGTCATCAGATTATCATAAAAAAATATTAATCTTTACAGGAAAATATAAAAAAAAGAATGTTTACTGTATGATTGGCCGAAATGGAAATATTTTTCAAAATATTGTTTATTTTTCGAATGTGTTCAAATTTAGAACGCCCTCTGCTGTAATTTAAAGTAATCTGTATTGAAAGAAGCCTGTGAAAGAATCCTCTGGAAGTAGGCATTGAATCTCCGGTTATCAAAATCTTTACGTGAGAATTTGTTCTTATCCCGAAGCAAAAGTGAGTATTTCTGTATTTCCGTGCTTATTAATTTATTTTATAGTATATTAACTATTTGAGAGTGCCAGTTTTGAGTAATTTTATGTAATTATAAAAATGGTGTGCATTGGAAGCGAAGGCGGAACGTTATTATCCCGAAATTTTTGCAAATATGTGCCTTACCAAGTTATATTGATTTAACTAGACTGTTACTATAGTGATAATCTGCATTATGAGGGATTATTTCTATCAAAATCCGCCCTGAGCTGAATTACATGACGGCAGACGGCCTGCCTAAGTTTCTCTACTATTGATGACGGGTATTAGTGCTAGTGCTACCATTAGAATTACTACGAAAAAGCCTTCGCAAACCGTTGAAGAAGTCAGGTAAAGTTAGCCCGTGTACGTTAGAGAACCTATTAACACAATTGTTAATGTGATTTTTTTCACTTTTTTTAAAAGGGCGCGCACGGTTCTTTATTTCGCGCTTGACCTTTTCTGGAGGTTATTAATAGCATCTAATGGCTATAAACAATGCCTCATCCCTTAGTATGTGACATAGAAAGTCTTGCATTAGTATAATCTAATAGTCTTTTTTTCTTGACGCAATCACTCATCGATTGCAACAAGTGCTGTGATGAGTAATTACATCAATATTGGTTTCAAATGAAATTGCGCCATGAGCAACCCTATCTTTAATAAATACTTAAGCACTAAGTAACTTGTCGATAATAACTTTGTGTCGTTCGTATTCTTATTTGCTATAAGGTAGAACGTAGGTCGTTCTATTCTGTCGCAACTCGTAAATACGTATTTGGTAAGTGATAACAATTATGCTGTGAGAATTTTAAGTGGGTTCCACTGTTGTCACTTGATACACTTCTATGAACCTTTGTAAGGGTTTTATTGATGATGATGTCTGTATCTCAATGTATAAGGCTCTTATTCAAAACGGTAGAGTAGGCCAGCCCATACCAGGCCTGTTTTTACTCATGTTGACTGTATTGACTTTCATTGAAATACAATAAAAGATACATAAGTGCTGTTGGATTACCTCGAAACGATGTGAGATTTGGTATCTATCTATTTATTATATTTCAATGTCTGTATACTATAGAATTACACATGTGACTTGGCAGATGGCAGTTTAATGAAAAGTAATTGAAAATGTATAGTCAGTGTGGCGAAGTCCGCCTCCAGGGCAAGCCATTACCACTAGCTCTTTGGCCTCATGTGTAAGTCTATTCAGTCAACAATTTGGTATAGAGTTGTAATAAACATCGTCTTATTACAGTAAAGTCTTCCAGCCTTTCCACACTTATCAAAAGTAATAATCTATATAGCAAATGTTTACTCTTTAGCAGTGAAGTGTTATTGTATTAAATGAGTCTTATCTTACTTGCTTCATACAGACACAACTCTGACAAGATGTGCGACCGCAAGGCGGTAATTAAGAATGCTGACATGAGCGAGGAAATGCAGCAGGACGCTGTGGACTGCGCAACACAAGCCTTAGAAAAGTTTAATATCGAAAAGGTGAGATATTATCACTTCATTTTTGTAATCAGACCTAGACTTTATACAATCATAATTAAGTTAAAAGAATATGCTTGTACCATGGAAAATCCATTTAAGATAAGAAAATTAGTTCTGTAGTAGTTTAAAATGTCTGTTTTAGTTTGAGAATGGTATTATTGAGTGAATGGTGGTTTAGTTGTGCCTTTTGTCACTATAGATAAAGAGTTGAGGTTTTCCTGTTGTGGTTTTAAGTATTAGTAATAATTATATTGTATTTATTCCAAATAGAAAGCACAAATAAAATAGGAAACTATCAAAAATACATGCTGTTTAGAATAAAGTAGCAGTTAATGTTTTCATTTTTGTTGTAAATGTTGTGGGTTATGCAAATATTTGTGCACGTGAGTAATCTGTTAACCTATTACGTAGTTGCTTTATCATGATAAATAATGCTGTCATTTTTCATTGACAAGCTTCATTGTGACGACATCGCAAAAAGCGTAAAATTAGCGTGTGCTTAAAGCACTAGCGTTCATACTTCACCGCATTGTTGTCTTGGTTCTGTGTGGTTCTATTTGGAAAACATCGTGTATGGTGTGGCTTAGGTTCCTGTTTAGAAGATATCGCGTATTGCGGCTTAGGTTCCAGTTTGAAAGACATCGCGGATTGCAGGCTAGGGTCTGATTGGAAAACATCGCGTATGGTGGCTTAGGTTTCTGTTTGGAAGACATGGCGGATTGCAGCCTAGGGTTTGATTGAAAAACATTCACGGATTGTAGCCCAAGGTCTGATTAGAAAACATCGCGTATGGCGGTTTAGGTTTCTGTTTGGAAGACATCGCGGATTGCAGCTTAGGGTCTGATTGGAAAACATCGCGTATTGCGGATTAGGTTTCTGTTTGGAAGACATCGCGGATTGGAGCCTAGGGTCTGATTAGAAAACATCGCGTATGGCGGCTTAGGTTTCTGTCTGGAAGACATCGCGGATTGCAGCCTAAGGTCTGATTAGAAAACACCGCGTATGGCGGCTTAGGTTTCTGTTTGGAAGACATGGCGAATTGCAGGAATTGCAGCCTAGGGTCTGATTGGAAAACATCTCGTATTGCGGCTTAGGTTTCTGTTTGGAAGACATCGTGGATTGCAGCCTAGGGTCTGATTGGAAAACATCGCGTATGGTGGCTTAGGTTTCTGTTTGGAGGACATCATGTAAGTTGCCTTGGTTCCGTTTGGATGTCGGAGCGCCATATGCTGCTTTGGTTTCGTTTGAAAGACATCATCTATTGTAACGTTTATTTATTGCACTGATATATGTACATGAGTTTAGCGTCCTCCTTGACGATGATTAATGTCTATATTATGTTAATTGAAACATTCTGACGCAGAAAGTTTTGTTTCCAGGACATCGCAGCATTCATAAAGAAAGAGTTCGATAAGAAGTACAACCCCACGTGGCACTGCATCGTGGGACGCAACTTCGGCTCGTACGTGACGCACGAGACGCGCCACTTCATCTACTTCTACCTCGGCCAGGTGGCCATCCTGCTGTTCAAGAGCGGCTAGGCGGCGGCCCCAGGCCCCTTCCAAATTTTATGTTGTTAGCACAGACGCAGTAATGTTGTGTGGCGAGTGACGTGTGTGTGTGTGACTGAGCGACTGCGAGTGTGTGGCGCCACCCGGACTAGCTCACGGTTATTATTTAGCGATGCTGGACATGAACTGCGTCGACTCTCCTCACTTCTTAGACCCGGCGCACTCGATGTATGTTTGTACTGTGTTAGCTATACTTAAGAATCGATATTGACTCGGTAACATTCACTTCTAGTGTATTTATATTAAAAATTTTAGTTAATTATTCCTAGACTTATTACCTAGTATAGCGTAAAAGTCATATGTTAGTATATAACTAAATTTATTGTTTAATTTCTTTGTTAATACACCCTGTGAAATATTTTTCAATACTACTTTATTAAAAACTTTCTTACAAACCAATTTTATTTTTATTTATTTTAAATAACCATGTCTGGTAATGGGTTTCTTGGAGAGTATTCTTGGAACCATTTTGCTGGTTACTCGCAGAACGTAAATTACGTAGGTCAGACACGCTAAATGTCAGAAATAGGACTCGACTTGCAATTTTTTTTATTGAATAGTAGACAAACGAACATACGTATCGCCTGGTGGTAAGCGATTACCGCCGCCCAAGGACACCAGAGGCGTGTCTGACAATGCTACATTCTCATTTTACATTTTCGTCACTATGCTTATGACAGTTAAACTAATAACTGATCAGACTCATTTTATTTCATTGATATTGGTCAGTGCTCAGATGAAGAATTTGAGGGTCAGTGGACCAAAGCCGTGGGTAGAAAACAATTTTAACAGCACTAAACAAAAAAAAAACCGACTGCAAGAACTGGACTAAATTGAATTAAGATCACACGACAAGCACCAGCTTTCAAATAAAAAAAGAATCGTCAAAATCGGTTCACCCAGTCGAAAGTTCTGAGGTAACAAACAAAAAAATACCTAGTCGAATTGATAACCTCCTTTTTTTAAGTCGGTTAAAATAGAGCGCGAGCGGTAAATAGGTGATGAAAGTTAAAATTCGCAAGAAGGAATTCAAAATCTATACAATTACCAATTTTCAAAACTCCCGGTAAACTATCAAGATATACCTAAGAACCTACCTACCTAATCACAAATTTTAACAAAAAAAGAACCGACTTCAAGGACTGGACCAAATTAAAATGGGACTACACTGGAAGTAGTGTAGTCCCATTAGTAGTAGAAGAAGCGTTCAAATAAAAAAGAATCATCAAAATCGGTTCACCCAGTCGAAAGTTATGAGGTAACAAACACATAAAAACACAGCCGAATTGATAACCTCCTCCTTTTTTGAAGTCGGTAAGTAAAAACTACAACACAAACAAATTACTTCCGTTGTTCAAACAAACCAATTTATTCTACATTCTTTTTATGTATTTCATGACGTTTTGCGTGTGTAACGTTTTACATATCCTGTCCTTTTGCGTATCTGACACAATTTTAAAATCGGACATTGCGATCAGACGTTCTACGTAACTGACGTTCTGCGAATAACCCCATGTTGCCTGGGAATTCCTGGTAATGCCTGGCATGGCTATGTATGGCAGTGTAGGATAGTACATTTCATCCGCTCCGCCCCTATTAGTCTTAGCGTGATTATATATAGCCTTCCTCGATAAATGTAGGTACTATCCAACACTGAAAGAATTTTTCAAATCTGACCAGAGGTTCCTGAGATTAGCGCGTTCAAACAAACTCGTCAGCTTTATAATATTATATATATAGTATAGATTTGCGTTAGGTATTTATTTGATCACTAACGATCTCAGTTTGAACAAAAGCGCATTCTGTTTGAACCGTAATCTCGGTGACAAGGCGTAAAGTATAAATGTTTAAGTCTTAGAAACAGCGTAGCCAATATTAAAGAAGATCCATTAACCCATCATTAAAATATTTTAGAAGACCGCTATTTTGATGGACCTTTTGTCAGATAGAAATATTTTCGTCACTGATAATAATTATAATATTCTCGTTCACTGGACAAATACTTTTGTTTTACTTAGGCTGATTTCAAATATCTGATGAAATGCGAAACTGTCAAATTGCGTGTTTGCCAAAATTCGTGTCTGTCGGCTTTCTTTCGCGTCTGTAGAACAGCAGACGGATGTTAAATAATAATAATAACTATTACCATTCTTCTGATGCTTATCCAGATCACATACATTGCAACTCCAGAGGAATCGCAAGTGCCCTGTTATACTATGCAAACAAAATAAACAAATACGCTATTAAATTAAGATCTAAAACGAAAACCTCTATCTATAGATATATATATATAAGTACTTAGACAATAAAATATTTTGATGGTGCATCCATAGCACGACTTTTTGGGTCAAACTAGTTGGTTAACGGGTATTACGCGTTTAAATTTAATCCAAGCTAAGTGCACACTTCTGTTGCCGTAACGTCCAAGGTTTTAAAATCAGTTAGTCAGCATTTATATGTATGGACACAATATATTCAACTGAATGTTTTTCTATGACCTTGTCCGCCCCACACGATAGTTTTATGTGTCTTGTTGCACGCAATGTTCCCCGACGCAACGAAACAAGTCAAGTCGTTCCTTCGCGTTCGTGAGCGTTGACACATGCAATTAAGCTTATCATGCCAAAGGGGGCCCTTCTCGAGGTCTTACGAAAATTTATTTCACAACAACTAAAAAAAAATACCGCTGCGTTAATAAAAATAATATACATCTTGTGTCGCGGGGGACTTTACAAACATTAAACGTACACAATAAACACCCAGACTCAAAACAACAATTTGTGGATCACACAAAGTGTCCCATGTAGGATTTGAACCCACAACACTTGGTGAAGTGACAAGCGGCGTGGCGACCGTTAAAACCAATAGGCGAAGCGTGCAGTCTTGCTCTTGTGGATATTTCAGCACGTTCGGGCTAGGTCCTGAAAATAGATAGGTGTAGGTCTCAGATCAAATAAAAAAACCGGCCAAGTGCGAGTCGGACTCGCGCACCGAGGGTTCCATACAAACCTGTAGGTATATAAGTAAAAGTTTTCTGAATTTTTCTGTTACGGGTGCTGCGAGCTATTGCTTCTTACCAAATTTAAATTTTCTATGTCAACAGGAAGTAGCTTTTAGGTTTTGATTCCCTTGCGAGTAATCGCGAGTTTCAAAATATGCGGTATAAATGGTAGTATCTTTGCGTTTTTGCGTTGACTTAGTTTTTTTTTACAGCTTAAAAACAATTAGACCTTTAGTATTTCATATGAATTTTTACTTAATACCTCTACGCGTTCATGAGGAAAAGGGTAATACACAATTTCATGATTATTAAAAAAAAATGTGATGTCACTACAAATTTAGGATTTTGGAAACTTTTCCTTTATGTGTGCTATAAAAGGTTGTTTCATGCCAAATTTCAAGATTCTAGGTCGACTGGAAGTATCCTTTAGGTTTTGATTCCCTTGCGAGTAGTTGAGAGTTTCCAAATATGGGGCTTAAAATTGCTGTTTCTTTAGATTGTATTTACATAGAAGTTTGAGTTTGTTACAGTTTAAAGGTATTATAGACTTGAGTATTTGATATGAATTTCAATTTAATACCTCTACGCGTTTGTTAGATTTGGAAAGAGAGATGATTTTTAGAAAGGGTGACATCAGCTTCGCTGACGTCACTCCTTAACTAATTAATATAATTCATGATTTATGGGCAAAACATCATAGTTGGTACACTAGGATTCATTAAAACAACAACTCAGGTTCAAACTAGATTTCATCTATTTAATAAACGTTAAATTGAATCTATAGTTAAAATCATAGATCGGCACAACATTGTAAAGGTCGATCTATAACTTCCAGTTTCCAAAATGCGTAGGGCCCTATGAGAAGAATACTGGCAAAGAAACTCATAGCCACTCTTTTAAAAGTCACATCTTAACTTATTACATAGTTACAAATGTTTAATAGTTTATTCTCTTAAAAGTCACACACATCTTAACTTATTAGTAACAAATGTTTAATAGTTAATTACCACAATTAAGAAGCCTATATACTTAACTTATTTACAGCACGTCCTCTCGGGTACAATGCTCGTACTAAAGTGATCTCTTCATTTATTCTCGCCAATACGAAACCAACACATCAAATCATGATGACAGTAGTCGCTGTATAACGGATGTCGTTGGTTTCGTATTCACTTTCCAAAAACAATTAAATGCGTTACGTCTTATTCTAATTACATGATAAATCCTTAATTAAATAATTAGAATTTCTGTGATTAACCTCACGCTATTATAATTTAAATGTAATAGCGGATGTTAACAGGTTAGACTTGTTACTCACAATTATTTGAAATCAATTATTAAAACATTACTTTAGTCACAGACAATAGTTATTGAATCTCCTATTTTATTATAATTGTTAGTTAGTTACAGTCTCACAATTGAAATTAAAAGTTACAGTATTCCGTTTAGAATGTTATAATCAAATAACTTACTCAAGTCACACTTTTTACAGGACAACAGAAATAGTTGTAGTTATTAAATATTAAGATATTAATTGTTAGAAATAACATTTAGTTTCTGACTTTATAATTGATAGTTATGTTTTATTGAGACGCTCAAGTGATAACTAGGTATATATTTTCCTGACACGGCCATACTGACAAGCAGTGCGTTCTCTGCACTGCATTCTCCTTAAATCTGAAGCAATGAAAGGTTTTCTTTTGAGAAAGGCATCTGTCTATAATGCCTAACATTTATGAGAACATATGAACAGTGCCAATATGCCGTTTATTGCACTTTGGCACTTGTTTGTTGTGCACTAGCTGTTAATTATGATTACAGATATTCTGCACCAACTTTAGTCAAGCGAGGCAAGTACTTTTACAGATAAATGGCGTGTGTTATAAATGCTACATGTAAGACACTGTTCTTTAGTAGATTTCAGATTAGTGCGACTGTTTATATGTATTGATTGGGTGATATGATGCCGTGGCACATAATGTCGCATGATACATTTCAATGATGTTGACTCACACTAAAGCAACACCTTGATGTTTGTAGTGATGTTGACTTCTTACTAAGGCAACATGAATTAATATAAAAGGGTAAGTCTGACCTCTGGGCGTTCTCGTACGCCGTAGTACACAGAGGATAAAGGATTATTGGGAAGGTCGATGCTGTGTTCTGGGTCTTTGTAACCGTGGTACACAGAGGCTCTGAAAAATACATAAAATGTGGACAGTGGTCATATCATAGGACGATATGAGCATGTTACTACTGTAAATAAAATGGACACTGCTCACCCAGCAATATGGTGTATTCTGCCGCTACTCCTGCTCATGTTGGGACGCGGCAGGTACTCGTGAACCCCTTCTGCAATGGTATACAGTGACTAGGAATTGCTGCGACGAGGTTTCTCGAGATCCCGCCGACACGGCTAGTTGTTGCTCCCGTCTCTGGGCTGTTCGCAGCTGGTCATGAGCAACCTTGCGTCGTCGCCCTTAACAACTCTCTTCATAAAGCAGCGGTCATTATCTAGGACTCTTCCAAGTTGATTAAGTTGCACAAGTTAAGTGTTTACTGTAAACTGTCAAGAGATGTATGCCAATTTTTAAGTCTCATAGTTATTTATCATAACCAAAACATTTTTGAGCGTAACTACCATCCTCTCAACCTGACCATCAGTTCGGCTTACTCCTGACGAAATTAAGAGTTAATATATATAAGCCCATCTGGCCACAGTATTCTTTAAATTCCTCCAGGAACTCTCGACAATGATCAGAGTCGGTGCACCGTATAGGTGCATCGTTCGTTTTAACAATTCCATTATTATTATTTTTAATTTAATTTTAATTTAATTAAAAACAAAATTTAATTTTAAAAACGAAAATACATTTACGTTTTTTAGTACGTAATTTTAGTACGCCAATAACTGGCAGATCATAGAGTAACCACATTTATTATGTAACATCTTTAATTCCGAGATTTTTACAATATAGCATTAAAAGTTATTTCAGTTTTTAGTTTACAGCGAAAAACATGGATCCCAAATGAGTTGTAATTATTGTCAACAAGATGGCGTACTATTATATTTTGAAATCAAAATAATTCATCTACGATTTTCGTGATCCGTCATTAAAATGTTGCTCTTTTACTAAATTCACCGGTAAGCTCATTCATATTAATATAGATTTAAATATTTAATCTTTTTTTTTTGGCAATCTGACACCGCGCCATCTAGTTTTCAGACTAAGGAGACTTTAATCATGGCGTGTTTAGAATACATAGGAATGTGTTTTGTTAATGCAGATGTAAGAACTTTATGAGCATAATTAAAATCTTGCTCGCACAGTTCTAAAAATATAATAAATACATGAAAATAATTAGGATGATACACTTAATAAACGGTATAAATCTCGTAACCATTCATAACATATTGCCAGCGCCACAGGATCTGCCATTCTTTCAACCACACTTTCAAGTAGGATAGCCAAATAAGCTCACCGAGTCATCATCTCCATGGAGCAATAATTATAGTTCCATTACACACACCATATTAACAAATATCAGTTACTAGAATGAAATAATGTTTATGTGACAATGCAACTGCATCATGCCACTACATAATTATGATTTTATTTTAATACAGTTACTCCACGTAACACTATTATTTATGTTCTCGTAGTTAAGGGATGATGCTGTGGTCTGGGCAGTATCAGTGCCGTGGTCCACAGAGGCCCTAAAGGAAATGGGTCTAGGTCGATGGCGTTGTCTGGATCATTTAATATGATCGTTGTCAACACGGGATGCTAAGAAAATTAACGGATTGAACTCACCAAACCTATCAGGCATCCACAAGACAGTTTTCTGGAGTTGTACGCTGGGATGTTCCAGGTTGTTGTTCATCATCCTCTTCAGATTCCGTCTACCCAGTTGCCTGGTTGAGAAGCTACGTAATTGATCGTAAGCTACCTGACAAGTGCACATAAATAAACATTCGGCGCCACCATCAAAAGTTGCGGTGATTAAATATTCACAAATTTCACCCATAAAACAGCTTGACCCTTCAGCGAAGCTGCTCACTTTCGGACTTCTGAACCTTTCACTTATGGACTTCGTAGTTCTTGACAATCAGTACAACTTCCTTTAGCAATAGTCATTTAAAAATAATTTACATTTGACAAATGTAAATAACACAATATTAAAATAGATTTTTAAATTAACAATTGTTTACTACAAAATAAGTATATCCCGTCACGGCTATACCGACTTTTACTTGGGTCTCTACGAATAGGTAATGAGTTGTAGATAAGAAAGTCCCAAACATAAGAGGTATCCATCACGTCTAGTTTTCGAGGTACACGTCAACAAATATTTCAACTACCCTCACTTTACACGTTTGTAGTAGTTTACGTTATCGATGTGTTATTCATTTTTAACAGACTTCCAAAAAGGAGGTATTGTTTTTTTTTTTACAAATCATTTCTATTCGATAACCTCAATATAAATAAATAAATTTATTTGTAAACCCAATATGAGTAATGAATTAAGTGTCCGTCGCAACTGCAAAAATGCACCAAATAAGTTTACAGTATATTGAAAAATCACAATCACTACAGTATGGCTTCACTTCTATTGTATGTTTTATAAATTTATGATATTAAATGTGTCAAAATAAAAAAAAACTGGTCAATTTAATTATATTTCTTTAAAATATCTATGGTTCTTGCAATTTTGAGTATAATTTGACAAACCGTCAGGGAAGTAAAATGAGACGTAATGGAAAGAAAATATGTATGAACTTTTACTAAACGATAGGAATAAATTAATAAGATAGCGTGACAATTCAAAACGGGTACTCGAAATTTTTGTTTTTATTTGTAGCGCAGTGTTATTAATATAAAAATAACATTAATAATAATTTTTAAAAACTAATATATTTTATCATTGTTATAGTTTCTTTTCACATTAAGAAGACTATAAACAACGGTCAGTCGCTTTGACGACAATATTATCTAGCCCCACACCTGTTGCGCATGAGACAGGCTAGAACAAAGCAAAAGACTTCAGCAGTTCAACTCAATTCCTTAGGATTAACAGTTTGTCATTGTTACAGTTTCTTTTCACATTAAGAAGACTATAACAACGGTCAGTCGCTTTGACGATAATATTATCTAGCCCCACACCTGCTGCGCATGAGACAGGCTAGAACAAAGCAACAGACTTCAGCAGTTCCACCCAATCAATGAGTTTTTTAATATTTTTTTATCAATGCCAAAAACTAGTACAGTTTGTCATTCATCAATCGTCGTCAGCACATCATGTCGTCCTCATTACGACACAGAGCTGTTACTTTTACTACATCACACAGCTCTCATTTTTATCACAGCTCTCATTTTCACTACATCACACAGCTCTCATTTTTACTAAATCACACAGCTCTTATTTTTACTAAATCACACAGCTCTCATTTTTACTAAATCACACAGCTCTCATTTTTACTAAATCACACAGCTCTCATTTTTACTAAATCACACAGCTCTCATTTTTACTAAATCACACAGCTCTCATTTTTACTAAATCACACAGCGTACTTTATAATTGCTGACAGTGATAGGTAAATGGAAAACATAATAAACTTTTAAATTTAATTATAAACAAACTAGAATGTACTCACCAGATGTACAGATCGATATACTTTACTGCACCTTCACCAATCATGCGAATGAAAAAAAAAAAATCTTCGTAGGGTATCAAGAGAAAAAAAAAATCGTTAACTTTTGAATACTTTCGAAACAGGAGACGCGAGAGATATCAATCCCACTTCTGATGTTAGATTTGGAAAGAGAGATGATTTTTAGAAAGGGTGACATCAGCTTCGCTGACGTCACTCCTTAACTAATTAATATAATTCATGATTTATGGGCAAAACATCATAGTTGGTACACTAGGATTCATTAAAACAACAACTCAGGTTCAAACTAGATTTCATCTATTTAATAAACGTTAAATTGAATCTATAGTTAAAATCATAGATCGGCACAACATTGTAAAGGTCGATCTATAACTTCCAGTTTCCAAAATGCGTAGGGCCCTATGAGAAGAATACTGGCAAAGAAACTCATAGCCACTCTTTTAAAAGTCACATCTTAACTTATTACATAGTTACAAATGTTTAATAGTTTATTCTCTTAAAAGTCACACACATCTTAACTTATTAGTAACAAATGTTTAATAGTTAATTACCACAATTAAGAAGCCTATATACTTAACTTATTTACAGCACGTCCTCTCGGGTACAATGCTCGTACTAAAGTGATCTCTTCATTTATTCTCGCCAATACGAAACCAACACATCAAATCATGATGACAGTAGTCGCTGTATAACGGATGTCGTTGGTTTCGTATTCACTTTCCAAAAACAATTAAATGCGTTACGTCTTATTCTAATTACATGATAAATCCTTAATTAAATAATTAGAATTTCTGTGATTAACCTCACGCTATTATAATTTAAATGTAATAGCGGATGTTAACAGGTTAGACTTGTTACTCACAATTATTTGAAATCAATTATTAAAACATTACTTTAGTCACAGACAATAGTTATTGAATCTCCTATTTTATTATAATTGTTAGTTAGTTACAGTCTCACAATTGAAATTAAAAGTTACAGTATTCCGTTTAGAATGTTATAATCAAATAACTTACTCAAGTCACACTTTTTACAGGACAACAGAAATAGTTGTAGTTATTAAATATTAAGATATTAATTGTTAGAAATAACATTTAGTTTCTGACTTTATAATTGATAGTTATGTTTTATTGAGACGCTCAAGTGATAACTAGGTATATATTTTCCTGACACGTTCATGAGGAAAAGGGTAGTAAGTTTTTTAAAAATATTTGATTATATAATGTAGCTAAAAAATTATGCATTTCGCAGTTTTACCTTTATCTGTGCTATAAGACGTTACTTTGTACCAAATTTAAAGATCCTGACTTCACAGGAAGTACAACGTAGGTTTTGATTCTCTTTCGATTACTTGCGAGTTTCAAAAATGAGGCATAAATTGCTGTTTCTTTTGATTGCGTTAACATAGAAATTTGATTTTGTTACAGCTTAAAGATATTATAGACTTGAGTATTTGATATGAATTTCAATTTAATTCCTCTACGCGTTCATGAGGAAAAAAAATATTTTTATTATATGATGAAACTATAAATTTATGCTTTTTGCAATTTTTCCTTTATCTGTGCTATAAGATCTTGCTTCGTACCAAATTTCAAGATTATGAGTTCACGGGAAGTACCCTGTAGGTTTTGATTCCCTTGCGAGTCTCGCAAATTTGCAACATAAACGGCTGTATCTTTTAATTGCGTTGGCTTAGACGTTTTATTTTTTCACAGCTCCAAGGGGCAGTAGACCTGACTATTTCATATGAATTTCAGCTTGATACCTTCACACGTTCCTGAGAAAAGGTGTCTTGAGAGACAGACAGACGGACAACAAAGTGATCCTATAAAGGTTCCGTTTTTTCCTTTTGAGGTACGGAACCCTAAAAAGGTAGATAACGCAAGTATCGACAACTTATACGGTACGGACGAATAGTAGCGTGGTTTAAAGCATAGTTAGTGCGTATCGCGTGTGTTTACTTGGAACTACACGCCTTTTTTCTGATTCAACAAGAACAAGGCGGTGCGTTATCTACCTTTTTTATTTGATCTGAGGTGTAGGTAGATTGAAAGCAAACTTTCGTTTCGACATGGGTCGTCCGCATACCTACCGTCAAAACCTCACAAGGAATAGTGAAAAACTTTGCAAGCAAGAATTCAATCAGACAATATCCAAGTCAATAATTACTTCATTCATCACTTCATCCGAAAGACGTCCACTGCCCTCTGGATGACATAGGCCTCCCCAAGGTTCACCACAACAATCGTTTATGTGCTGCCCGCATCAAACGACTTCCTGCGACTTATACAAGATCGTCAGACTATCGTCCTGGAACTAATCTAGAAATAAATTTTCTTACACCTAATCCTCTCACCTACGAGCATTATTACCCTAGTAACAAAACATACAAGAAATGCTTATTCCACGTAAAATTTCAGTATGGAATAGTTAATTGATTAGTAACATTGTTAATTGGTTCCATTTGGCATTGTAGCCATGTTGAGAACGTTATGTTAATTACGTATGTTGTACGAATTTGTAACAAAGTACAAGAAAAATATTTAGGTGCTGTTTTCAAGGCTAAATAATAAAATTATTTGTGTTAATTTTGACTCATTTCATGAATATCCGATTAGGATAAGGATTCGTGGGACACGGTAACCCCATTGGTCAGCGGGCTAGGATTGCATATAACTTTCCAATATCAAAGTTATGCAATCCTAGTCAGCTGAGTCCCTGATGGCTGACTATTCTTGACTATATGGATCTGTGTCTCAGAGAGAACGTTGAGCCATCGATTCCGGTTGCTACAGGAACGTCTTAGGAAATCGTTACGGGAGCTTCAAAGAGTCCGACAACAGTCTTTATTTAATATTTCGGTATCGCCTATATAGGTTATCGAGGTTTGATCTAATTCTAAGATGGACTCGAAGATATATTTCGCCAGATAATGTTACTGTCTTAGCGGTGGGCTTCTTAGGGCTACTGGAGTGTCATACCCGTTTCCCCATCTGAGACTATACTCTAGTTCTTTCGCCTTATTAGTTTTCCTTTCCTCAAGTTACCTTCTTCATTAGTCGTGTCTAAACTTTCTTCTTCTTCTTACAATTCGTATTAAGGACGGTGATTACCACTCTTGAGTTCTGTTTACGCCTTCCACCAGGCAGAGCAGAGTCATTTTGACAGATAACACAAAAAAAGATCAAGAATTGTTGCCTGTTATAACCGAAACCAGCCAAAACCTTTTGCTGTGTAACACATTGAACTGATACCAAATAAAGTTGAAAACAAGACAAGGTAGAAGAGCCACGCTGATTTCAGCACGAACGGGCCGACTCGACCGGAGCGGTACTACCCTCGCACAGAAAATCAACGTAAAATGACAATGTTTGTGCTGTCGTGATCCGTTGGTGAGTGCGAGACCGGAGGCTCAATGATGCAGAAGCATCACTAGGCCGCCATAGTGTGGATCACCATGCTGCAT
Source organism: Diaphora mendica (assembly GCA_949125395.1). NCBI lineage: Eukaryota > Metazoa > Arthropoda > Insecta > Lepidoptera > Erebidae > Diaphora > Diaphora mendica. The sequence continues at coordinate 939,989 of OX421330.1, forward strand.
TGTTGCATTGTCTGCATTCGCAATTAGGATAGTGATCATCACTCTTGGATTCTGCTTATGCTTTCCATCAGGCAGAGTAGAGTCATTTTGGCAGAGCCAAACATAAAAAAAAACTTATTTATTTAGTAAAAACCTACAGCAAAACAGGTTTTCCTCGTTAGTTAAAACTATGGATACAACATGCAATGAAATGGTGATCTTATTCTCTTTACTGGGCAGACCACTACTACTACTCTTAGCAGTACGATCCATGCTGCCCTGCAAACTGCTCAAGACAGGAACAGGTGGCGAGCAGAATACTTCCCAATAGAGGTAACGACCCTCAGAATTGAGGATAGTGGCACGGGGATGATTCTCTTTCCTGCATTCTAGAAAGTACAAATCATCACATCACATCACACTAATAATAGGTCTTTACCTATGAAATTGCCGTTTTGTATGCAATAAGTGAAAGTACTTATTTTTTCAAACTTTTTTATTTCTGCTATTCGAAGTAATAATCACCCATGCAATCGACGCATCTTTGCCAACGCATTGGCAGTTTATTGATGCCCTTCTTGTAAAAATCAACTGGACGGGAGGCAACAAACGCTTCAAAGGCATTTTGTACTGCCTCTCGGGAATTGATTTTTTTACCCACTAAAAAGTTGTCTAAATTTTGGAAAAAGTACCTAATAGTCGGTAGGTGCAAGGTCTGGTGAGTATGGCGGATGAGGGAGAGCTTCCAACCCCAGCTCTTGCAGCTTGGAGACTGTCTGTTGCGCAGTATGGGGTCGCGCGTTGTCGTGGCGGAGCCGCGGGCAACAGCTAGTTATTCATAAAACAGTCCGTGAGTGGCAAGTGGCTTATTTATTTACACGTTATAGAAAAAATACACTACTAGTTGTATTAAGCGCTAGTTCAATCGATAAAAGACAAGGCTCCACGATATGTACAAGGCTGCTAAGTAGAAAGAGTTTGGAACATAAAGGTAGTACTTAAGGCTTTATAGCCCTAATTTTAAATAGGCATGTATCACGAAATGTTGTATGTAGGCATTGTTGCCACCTGAATTTAGCGGTGTTACCAGTAGGTAATCCCGCTAAATTACTAATTACAGTAGTAAGACGTCGGATTTGCATTATTTTGTTGATAGCTCCAATTACCTTATGTATTTTGAACCTCCAAATACATAAGGTAATTGATATCTTTTGATAGATAACCTTTTGATAGAATGCAATTGAAATGTGTGTATGAGTGTAGCTCAACACACCAAAACTTGATGTTTTAGGTTATTAATCGGATATCTTAGAATAAATAACTAAAATAAATATTTCAAACATGAGTTTGTCTAATATACAAAAATACCTACATACTTAAATGAATCAAAGAATGCTTATTAGTCATCATATGATGTATATGATCATGTATATGATAATCTGTTGCCAGGGATACAGAGGTAAATACAGAGTGTGTTATGAATGCAATAAAACGGAACACAACTAAAAAAAGTAATAATATTATGTCATTCGAGTTTGAGAGACCGCCCTTTTTCATCTATTAGCGAGAAGGGAAAAAGGCTTTTTCCCTTCTCGCTAATAGATGGTAATAATGCTCTTTCTAAGTTTTAATAAATAGCATTGTTAATTACAGTAGTTCTTGACAATATTATTTCAATATTCCCTTCCGGGAAACCCTCAAACGCTGACAGAGTAGGCAAATAAAGTTCATGGAAAATGGCATTCGAAACATAGTTTAAATATATTATTATATCAACAACCCATAATGTCCAACTGCTGGGCTCGGGTCTCCTCTCAGGAGAGGTTAAGACCATAGGTCCCCACGCTGGCCAAGTGCGAGTTGGGTTGGGGACTGGTAAGACAACGTTGTGGCTACGTAATCTTGCCGTTAGATGTTTTTAAGCCGCCCAAAGGCCTCCAACTAAGCTTTACGACTTTTATCGTATGATAACAACCGGGACCGACTGCTTAACGTGACTTCCGAATCACGGAGACGCTTATGGTATTGTGCCACCAGCGGTCACCCATCTGGGTGACCGCGGGTGACCTAGATAGGTAGGTACTGACCTCGCCGTCGTTACTTACCCTGGGCGATTGTTTCTAATCACCGAGTGCAACTGGGCTATAAGCGCTTTGAATATAATAATCAGGCAGATAATGGTAAATCTAGAAACAAGCAAGTCAAGCTTTGGTACCAATTTTGTCGCTTCAGTTGAGGAACAACTATGAAGTAGTTCGCGTTATCTTCGCTAGATGGCGAAACATGTAACATTCAAGCTCTGCTCAGAGATCAAACTATCACAACTGACTCAGCGGATTTCTGTTCAAAAATACAATATAACATATCTTTATTTTCAATACAAATTTAGGAAACACCGTCATTATCTGTACTCCGCTCTGCCAATACGAATTTCTTGTTAGAAAAACCCAACAGCAGTGCGATTCGGGAATCACACCCGAGACCTCTTGATTAACAGTCGCTAACGCTAACCGCTAGACCAACGAGGCAGTTCTATCTAAATGGCCTATAACACTGAAATAATGTTTCAAATCGGACCAGTAGTTCCTGAGATTAGCGCCGTTCCAGCAAACTAACAAACTGTTCAGCTTTATATATTAGTTAATCTATACTTATAATAAAAATGTAACAGGTCCAATTCTGTACATTAACTATATCATCTATAATTAATCGATACTGAAGCCAAAACTGTATTTTTTTTCATTTTTGTCTGTCTGTCTGCATCTTGGCCGCGCATCACGCCGAAACTACTGAATAGATTTAATTGAAACTTGGCATGATTTGAGTTCATACTACGAGGTAGGACATAGGATACTTTTTATCCCGAAATTCAGCACGGTTTCCTGGAGAGAGGGGATGAAAGTCAAAATATGTACTTAGTTGTAATTCAATAACACATAGTCCGATTTCATTCATTCATTTTTTTGCTAGAAAAAATAATAATAAAGGTAACGGGAAAAGTGTTTTTTTTTGTCCGCGACTATACACTGCCTGAGACAAGGGCGCCGCCAGCCCTTGGCTTCGGTAGGGGCAAGTTTCCGAGGGTACTGGCGGTCAGAGCCATACGTGGTTACCGCACGGTGTCGACCGAGGCGGCGTGCGCCTTGGCCGGGACACCCCCGTGGGATTTGGAGGCGGAAGTGCTCGCCGAAGTTTATCGACGGGTGGCTGAATATCGGGTAGAGAGAGGCTTTCGCCCTCCGCCCGAAGAGGTACGCGAGTGGCGTGAAGCCGCCCGTCGAGCCACGATGGCTCGTTGGTCTTTCCGACTGGAGTCTCCACACGCTGGCTTTGCCGCCGTGGAGGCTCTCCAGCCGGTCATCCTCGAGTGGGCAGGGCGGCAGCACGGGACCCTTTCCTTCCGACTGACGCAGGTACTTTCCGGGCACGGTTGTTTCGAGAAGTACCTGCACTCGGTCGCTAGGAAGGAATTAAGTCCCGCCTGCCACCACTGCGACTGCAGTGAGGACTCGGCCCAGCACACGCTGGCGATTTGCCCCGCTTGGGCGTCGCAGCGCCGGGCCCTCACTGCAGTCATCGGTGGAGACCTCTCGCTACCGGCCGTTATACGCTCCATGGCCGGTAGCGACAGCAGTTTTACCGCGGTCGCAACCTTCTGCGAAGATGTAATCTCGCAGAACGAACCGGGCAGCGGAGGCGCGCTCACCTGCGCCTCATGCCGCCCTGAGTGTGACCGCGGATGGTCGGGACGGGCTTTCCCTTCCATCCGCTCTAGAGGCCGCCCGCGAGGAGGCGACTTTACGTTTGTGCCGTACGTCGCCTAAAATGAGAGGATTTTGGTAGAGGGTGCCCGCTTCTGTGTGGGCAAGCGCTGGCAGGGGTCCGGATGTCTTAATAAAAGCAGTTCCCGGAACCCTCCCTCCTCAGGCGCAGAGTGGCACACCGTGTGGTTTTAGTCGGTTCGAGTCCGACACACCGCCCCGCCGCAAGCCCCGGCGCGGGTGACGGTCCGAGGGAATTTCCACATGTAAAAAAAAAAAAAAGGTAGGGGCAAGTTGTTGGAGGAGATCTCTCGCTACCGGCGGTTCTATGGGAGTCACAGGGGACATGAGCCCCCCCAAAATCGTACACATGTATTTTTTTCCTACTGCTACTAGAACTTGATTTTTTTCTCTCCTTGTTCTAATTGTTTAATCGAGACAAGAAATCAAAGTATAGGAATTGTTTAACACCTATAAATTAAAACTGTAATATAATTTAAATAGCAAAACTTTACCGTCCAAGGCTGTCGTGATTCAGGCCTGCTCTGCCATAAAGACTCAGATGACTATGACACTAGGTACTAGTCTGGACCGAAGTTTTTAGGAAGAGTGCTAGACAGACACGCTCTGTCCAAGGGTCCAGGACAGTCCCCCGATTCCTCCCACGCAATCGGACCGGCAATTCTGGTCCGACGAGTGTGAGGTATCGGAGGGAGAGCTGGATCGAGCCGTATGGCGGCTGGCTTACCGCAACACCGCTCCTGGACCTGATGGTGTTTTCCAGGTCAGGCGCTGGTGATCACTCTGTCGGTGCTGGGAGACAAACTAAGGCAGATTTTCACTGAGTATTTCGGCCTCGGTATCTTCCCCCTTGGCTAGAAAGAAGCAAGACTGGTGCTCCTCAAAAAGTAAGAAATAGCTGCAGATTTTATCTCTGCGTTACAACCTGCCTGAACGAGTCGGGGAAACTCTTTGAAAGAGTTATCTCTGACCGTAACAGCGGGCACCTGTCGCGAGTGGGCCCTGATCTATCGGTCTGCCGATTTGGATTCGGATAGGGGTGGTGGTGTTATCCTTGATATCGTTAACGCTTTCGGCATCCTTCCCTGGTGCGCGATTAGGGCGGCCCTTGAATGTCACGCGTGCCGCTTCATAGAGGCCTATCTGCGCGACAGGGCAGTGAAGTTTATCGATCGGACCAGAGTGGCAAATCGAAGGGAGCTGTGTTCTGGGGTTCCCCAGGATGGCGACGATCCTGGTGCGATCTCCACCCTTCGACATTCTGACCGACATGGTCACAATGGGCACGGCTCGACACCCAGGTTTGTGCCAGCCAACACGCTGTCGGAGCCGTTTTGACGAGCTTCAAAGCTTGGATAGAGAGAACTGACTGTGTCACCTACCGATTCAATCACCGAGCACGGTTGCTTCGATGAATATGTGAACAGAATCGGACGAGAAGTTACGGCACAGTGCCATTACTGCGGACAGATCGGATGAAACCTGTCACCAGCGTTGATCGCGGCAATGCTGGCGAGTAATTAGGGATGGGAGGCCGAGTGGAGTCTGTGGAGACGTTATGCTCCAGAAGGAATCCGCAGAGCGGGATCGGGAAAAGACCAATCCCGTTTAAAACGGGCGACGAAGGGGGTGCAGCAGAAGCCGCTCGCTCCCCAATTGTCGGTTAAGAGTCCTTGTGGCCACATCCAGGGGAGATGTGGTCACTGCAAACGACCCGAGACCGGTGACACCTCGGTGCGGCCGGGGGATGTCTTCTAACTGCATAGAGCTGTGAGAGGCTCAATAGCGACCTGCCCCGGGGGTGAATCTGGTTACCCCTGGATGTACCTTACTCGTGAGGTACGGCAGGGGGTACTCCAGATGCCACTGATGCGTTTCTTGAGCTCCTCTTGACTGCCGAGTTAGGCCGCCGCGGGGTTTAGTGGGTAGACTGATTTGTCGGGTGTCCCACACACGCCCTTCGTGTCTCTCCTCCTACCCCCACGGAGCTAGCTCCTCTAAGTGTTCATCCAGAGATTGTCCCAGACGTCTCAAATATTATCATCCCAATAGATTTACCAATAAAAAAAGATATCCACTTCTGTTTAATGTGTGCAATAAAATTGTGTATTGTGCAATAAAGTCTATTTACTCGACTTCAATTGATTATTAGTGACCCCCCCCCAAAATTTCAGGATGAAACCGCGCCTGCACCTTGTCCTACAAATTGCGTAGTACATAATCCAGCTCCTATGCTCAAAAGTTGAGAATACCAATTGTACCATACCAAACGATTGTGACAATAATTCTTGTCGGACTAGCGATATATACCTGTTTTCGTGTAGGACATTGTTTCATTTGGACAGAGAACACTTTAACCTATTTTTTAATATTTTTGTCCTACGGTTAGTAATAAAAAATATGGTCTTGTGGTATTAACAATTTCTGAGCGTATATCTGTTAGGATGATCTAATTGCGAATATCGATTGATTGATAGCTGGCATTATTTTTCCAAGCTCAATATGTTTCTTTAAATTCAAATATGCATCAAATCAAATCTCTAGGGGGGGCAGCTGCCCCTATCTGCCCCCGCTTGACGACGCCCTTGGCCTGAGACAGATATGTAAATATGGCGGTACGAAGTTCGCCGGGTCAGCCAGTATTAGTATAAGACTGTAAAGTGGTGGAGAGCTAGATATGGGCCAACTATAAACTACAACCCACTGACTATGAATACCAGTAGACCAACCATCTTCTCCAATTATGAAATTGTCTATATGCAAGAGTAGTCATTTGTCTGGTGACCTGTTTGGTTATTAGGCATTGCGCGCGATATTATTTCCTTCCAATGTGCGTCGTTCCCGCGTACTTCCTACATTGGTTTCTGATATTAAAGTGCCATCGATAGCCTAACCACGAACATCCTCCCTTATCAGACTATTTTCGGCCTAGACTTCACTGGAGTGCATTTTTTTGGCAACCAGTAAATTGTATAAATAGTGGAAAATATGGCATCTACAGTCATTCTCGAGCCGTGGTCCACACGGCTTGACAAACAAGTGTATCTTTTTTTTAATTTTGTGGCTGAAAGTCAGGTAGATCAGTAAGGGTAAGTACATGTTTTATAAAAAAAACAAATTACTAGATTTAAATTGCACTTTCCACACTCGGATTTATCTCCCTACCTGCTAATTTCTATTCGTTTGAGTAATTCTGTATATTTGATGTCTGCTTCTTTACAAAATGTAGCCGTTTTATGACATTTTTAACCGACTTAAAAAAGGAGGAGGTTGACAATTCGACTGTACTTTTTATTTTTTATTTTTGTCACCTCATTACTTTCTACTGGCGGAACCAATTTTGATTATTCTTTTTTTATTTGAAAGCTAGTGCTTCCCGTGTGGTCCCATTTCAATTTAGTCCAGTTCTTGAAGTAGGTTTTTTCTTTTTGTTGAAATTTGTGATTATTAAATTAATAGCACATTTTATTAAAAAAAAATTGCACTTTACATAACTAATTTTGGGTATCTCCAAAGTTTGGATTTTGGCTAATGCCAAAAATCTGATTTTATCATACATAGAAAAAAGAAAATTGTAAATGAGATCTGTGTCAAAATTTATCCAAGTCTGTTCTGTTCTCATTCAAACTTTCGAATAATATTAATCATATTTAGATACAAACTCTGCTGAGTGGGGCCTAGGTGACGTTGTGTGTTAGATGTTTGAAATATTTATTTATTATTTATAATATTTAGAGTGGCAAAATTTCCAGACGTAAAGATGAACGACAAGAAGAATTTGTTACTATTTTTCGACCGGCCCTCGGAGCCTTGCTTCATGCAGAAGGGAGAAGAGAAGGCTGTTTTCGAATTACCTGACAACTACTTCGTAAGTATACACAGATATTTTATACCGCCAGTTTATGAATTAAACGTGTATTATCTGACCCCTAAGGAGCAAATAATTCAATTTTTTTCCGAGCATTTTTCCATGACTGGGTGGACTTTTAAAACTTTTTATCTGACCTATATGGTATCCTAAGGATGTTAAGCAACAGACTTGACGCACCTTGGTTACGTCATGCTATGACAGTCCTAGTGAGGCCAAGTTAAATTCATAAATTTCTGTTACTAATATTAGACGTAAGTAAATTGTTACGAACACATTGGGCCTAGTTTTTTTTTATGTTTGGACCTGCCAAAGTGACTCTGCCTGGTGGAAAGCATAAGTAGAATCCAAGAGTGGTGGTCACCATACTAATTGCGAATGCAGACAATGCAGTATGGTAACCCACACAATGGCGGGCTAGTAATGCTTCTGCATCATTGGGCTTCTATTCGGATTCTGTTCATGTTTTCCATCAGACAGAGTAGACTCACTTGGGCAGGCTAATATACATATTTGCTATTTCCTACAGGCGCGTATCCACCGAAATTGTTGGCAATTTCCGTGTATCCAACTCTTGCCAACATTAGTGTTGCCATCTAATAAACAATTATTATTATTATATCCAGCAATGGACTATTAAAAACTTATAATGATGATGAGGAAACATAAAAATACAACCAAACTACTTCCTCCTTCTGTGGCATTTGGTTAAAAAGCTCAAATAGTGGTCAAAAGATTTTAAGACGGTTGTAGATATTTAATTAAAAGATTGATTTGCAATGAAATTTAACCTTTATTTTAAAGTAACAGCGGCTCGGCTGTGTATGTCAGTTATCGCGATAAATAGTAGGCTATGTCCTTCTCCAAGGTCCAGTCTATCTGTATGCAGAAATTCACCCAAAAACCACAGATGGACAGACAAAGTTACTTTCGAATTTCTGTTATTAGTATGGATTTATAAAAATAAAATCAACAATTCTATATTTTTGTCCTTTCGTATTAAATAAACATTGAGTGTCAACAATTTAATCTAGAATCAGATACAACGCGTTGGCGTGTCACAGGACTGTTAAAAAGTAATTAAAGTTTTCAGAAGGTTCTATTGTGTTATTATGAAGGTAATATGAATATTCAGAAGGTCAAAAAATTTAGTATACGAAAATAGACAGAAGCACGCAGTACGTTTGTGATGCGATGATAAGTACATGCACCTACTTAAAGTTTTGAAAAAGTACGGGAAAACGGTCGAAAGATCTAGAGCAAAATAGACATGATATAACTATTGTCCTCGTTAGGACTAATATAGAGGATATTTTATGGTACAGGGGGCAAACGAGCAGATTTCGCAACAGAGCGATTACCGCCACCCATGGACACCAGCAACACCAGAGGCGTCACAAGTGCGTTGCCGGCCTTTTTAGAGGGGGTACCCTCTTTTATTGAAGGTTTGAAGGTCGTATTGGTCCGGGAATACCGCAGACGACAGTTCATTCCACAGTTTTGTTGTGCGAGGCAGAAAGTTTCTGGAAAGGCGCACAGTTGTGGACTGTCAACCATTTAGAATTCTAGATGACGGGGATGAAATTCCTTTCGCTGGATTCATATTTTCCGGCAACAGTCAGTTCAACCTGCAAGTATACGACTCTAACTGGTTTTACTTTTACTCCCAAACCATACGTATGAGTAATATCGCTTCCCCGCTTTTGCCTTCTATTATTATACTGTGTGTGAGTGCTGATTTCAGCACGGTTGGGTCAACCGGAGCGGTACTACCCTCGCACAGAAGATCAACGTAAAATGACAGCATTCGTGCTGTCGTGTTTCGTTGGTGAGTGCGAGACCGGAGGCCTAATGATGCAGAAGCATCACTAGGCCGCCAAAGTGTGGGTCACCATGCTGCATTGTTGCATTGTGTGCACTCGCAATGAGTATGGTGACCACCTCTCTTGGATTTGGCTTAAGATTTCCATCAGGTAGAGTAGAGTAATTTTGGCAGGCTCATACATAAAAAAATATACATTATGTCATCGTCATTATCCGGAGTCTTTTTTTTTTTTAATTTTATGTATGGCCCGCCATAATGACTCTACTCTGCCTGATGGAAAGCATAAGCAGAATCCAAGAGTGGTGGTCACCATACTCACTGCGAATGCAGACAATGCAGTATGGCGACCCACACCATGGCGGCCTAGTGATGCTTCTGCATCTTTTAGTCTAGTCAACAAGTATGGAACTTGTTGACTAGACTATTTGGGCCTCCGGTCTCGCACTCACCAACGAAACACGACAGCACGAACGCTGTCATTTTACGTTGATTTTCTGTGCGAGGGTAGTACCGCCCCGGTCGAGCCGACCCATCCGTGCTGAAATCAGCGTGGCTCTACTACCTTATCTATCAGAATCCATATACTTATTCTTTTATTATACTATTTCGCATCTAATTCCTTTCAGGGACTTATTATATAAATAGAACTATAAATTATAATCACCAAAACAACGAAAATAATAGAGGATTAAAAGTGTTAAAACGCATAATATATACATATATTCAGTGTCGCGAGAACTCTACATTAGTACATAAAACAAACAACGAACACCCAGACTCTGAACAACAATTTATGGATCATCCAAAGTATTATACCATTTGGGTATCGTATCGAACACACAATACTGTGCAGTTCAATACGCGTGTTACGTACAAGCATTTTCTACATGAACATTAACTTAACAGAATTGTCTTCCTTTTCATTGTATTCACAAATTGTTTAATTTCCAGCCGGATAAATACAAAGTCTTATCGAATACGATCTCCAACCGTTTTGGCGACAACGCCAGCCGCACCATTCAGATCCGAAACATCGCTCTGCCCAACTTGACGTTTCCGTTGCAACTCCCGTACGATGCACAGTTTTCGTTTTTCGTGCCGAAGCACCGCGACATGGCTGGGAAGCTCATTGACATATTTATGGGTAAGAAGTATTCATGTTACGAATGTAAAACAATCGACATTAAATAAAATTATTTATTCCGCAATTAGGTTTTACGAACACTTTAGCATGTTAACCTTTTTTAAGCAGATGAGTTCAGCCTTCGTAAAATCGTTTGAGCCGATTCCGAGATTTAGATTATATATAATATATATAAATATATATGATATATATACAGGAATTGCTCGTTTAAAGGTATTAGATAACAGGACCAAAATAAAAAGAAAAAGAGGAGGTCATCTATACGAAGCCTAGCGTCATACAGTAAGTCAGAACCTCCATTCTAAGAGCAAGACTATTTGTTTTATTTGTTCTTGTTGTGTATAATATCGCCGTACGACTTAATTTGGTAGCGTAAGTCACACACAAATAAACTTGACACTACAGGTATGCGTGACATTCAAGACCTGACATCGGTCGCCGCATACTGTCAGCTGCGTATCAACCCGTACATGTTCAACTATTGCCTCTCAGTCGCCATGTTACACAGGTAATCAAACAATTCGTTTCAAATTTTGAGGATTTGTAAGGTTTGTTTTCTGCTGAAGATCATAGCTACTACCATTTACTAGTTTTAAGAATATTTTAGGTCACACGTATTACACGACTTTCCCTTTCTTTTTTTTTTTTTTAAAAGGCAACTCCCGCACTAGGAATAGATCCTGTGTCGCGGGGGACTTTACAAACATACATGAAACGGATACAAAGAACACCCAGACTTAGAACAACAATTTGTGGATCACACAAAGTTGTTGTCCTACGTGGGATTTGAACCCACGACACTTGGCGAAGTAGGAAACGACGTGGTGACCGTTAAACCACTAGGCCAAACGTGCAGTCTTTCTTCTTCAGTCTTTAACCGCGGTTCTCAATTCGACTGTTTTTTTTTTTATGTTCGTTACCTTTGTTCGTTACCTCATAACTTTCTACTGGGTGAACCGATTTTGATGAATCTTTTTTATTTGAAAACTGGTGCTTCACGTCTGGTCCCATTCAAATTTGGTCCAGATTGAAGTCGGTTTATTTTGTTAAAATTTGTAATTATTTTACTATTATTTTCGTCCAACTTGACATACTTGACTGGTCTGTAGGTCTGGTAGACAGAGATCCTGACTGCTAAGCCGAGGGTGGTTGGTTCGATTCCCTTAAAGGATATATTATCATGTGATGAGCACAAGTATTTGATCTGTGTCTCAGTGTAATTTCGTACAATATGTGTGTATTATATTAGTAATATTTAATATGTGTTTATGAGCAGTATTGTTACTTAGTTTAACAGGCTATGGCTTACCTATTTTGGGTCCAGATGGCACTGCGTGAGATGTATGAAGTTTAGTATTATTTTAATTAATGTTCGATGTCCCCTGGTTGGGTCAGAGAACATCCACATTCATCCTTTAACGGGTTTCGTCTTGAGCTTCTAATAACGCAACCAGCAAAAATACACAATACACATCTTGTATTAGAGTTGCGTTCACCTCAGTAGTATACTCAATCGGGTTAAAATTCATAACCATTAAATCACAAGCCTTTATTTCTTCTGCTCTTTCATGTTCCGTATCGGATTCATACTGACAACTAAATTTACGGCAGAATTTTCCCTCTGAGAATTCTGATGCCTTTTAGTTCGTCTTTAAACTGAACCCTAGATTACCTTAGAGTATGTTCAGCGATAAGACTATTCAAAAAGTATTAGCGCTCACGGTTATACTTTGCAACCCTTTTATATATTATCAGCATCAGTTAAGGAACGTTTTTTTTCAGACCTGACACCAAAGGTGTAGGAATCCCAACATTCGCAGAACTGTTCCCGGATAAATTCATGGACCCTAAAGTGTTCCGTAGAGCTAGAGAAGCGACCAGCGTTGCACCTACAGGAGCTAGGGTAAGCGAAACAGATGTTTATGTTTATCTATTACTTGAAGTTGCCCAGATTCTTCTAAATTATTGGCCATTGTTTCGTCACAAGGGTCGTAGCAGGATGTTAATAAAAAACCTGATACTAACCCGTTTAGCCACCTTTTTGTAGTTGGCTCAACTACCTTTAACCCAAATTTTGGCAGTCTACATATGTTTATAAGTTATACCGTAGCGCCTAAGCTGAACCGAACTGAACTGAACTGAACCAATCTTAATGTATAAGGTGTTAAAAGATTTGTAATAATGGCTCGGTTGACATAAGCTCGGTTGAACCAACACGACGAGAAGCACAAAACGCCACACCCTCTGAGCGACAGGAACTGAACAGGCAGGTAAGTAGGCTGGTCAGACAAGACGTTCGACAGTCGAAGACTCGAGTGATCGAGGATGCGATTGCTCGGAACAAGGGTTCAAAAGTCTTTGCCAAGCCTAAGGCCTCCTGTTACCACCTGTCCAAGCTCAGAACAGCACAAGGCACCACCATCACCTCTGAAACAGAGATTCTCGCTGAAGTCGAAAAGTTTTACGAGGATCTATATTCCTCACGAACCAGTCCACCCGATACCCACAGCGCGGATGATCCGCGTGCTAGACTGACACGCCACCTCACAGACGAGCTTTCCGACATCGATCTGGGTGAGATTAGAAAGGCACTCGGACAACTACACAATAACAAAGCTCTAGGTGAAGACGGAATTACAACAGAGCTCCTAAAGGCTGATGGAACTCCTATATTAGTAGAGCTCTCACAACTATTTAATTCCGTCATTCATACCGGCACTACACCGGAGGCATAGGGTAGGAGCGCGGTAGTGCCTTTCTTCAAGAAAGGAGACAAAAGCCTACTAAAGAACTACCGCAACAATTTCACTCCTTACCCATGTGTACAAGTTGTTTTCGAGGGTCATTACGAATCCTCTTGCCCAGAAACTCGATGACTTCTAGCCCGTGGAGCAGGCTGGGTTTCGAAAAGGCTTCAGTACTGTGGACCACATACACACTCTAAGACAAATTATTGAGAAGACAGAAGGAATATAATCAGCCTCTCTGTCTAGCGTATGTGGACTACGAGAAAGCCTTCGACTTACGAGAAAGATTCTCGCTGAAGTCGAAAAGTTTTACGAGGATCTATATTCCTCACGAACCAGTCCACCCGATACCCACAGCGCGGATGATCCGCGTGCTAGACTGACACGCCACCTCACAGACGAGCTTTCCGACATCGATCTGGGTGAGATTAGAAAGGCACTCGGACAACTACACAATAACAAAGCTCTAGGTGAAGACGGAATTACAACAGAGCTCCTAAAGGCTGATGGAACTCCTATATTAGTAGAGCTCTCACAACTATTTAATTCCGTCATTCATACCGGCACTACACCGGAGGCATAGCGCGGTAGTGCCTTTCTTCAAGAAAGGAGACAAAAGCCTACTAAAGAACTACCGCAACAATTTCACTCCTTACCCATGTGTACAAGTTGTTTTCGAGGGTCATTACGAATCCTCTTGCCCAGAAACTCGATGACTTCTAGCCCGTGGAGCAGGCTGGGTTTCGAAAAGGCTTCAGTACTGTGGACCACATACACACTCTAAGACAAATTATTGAGAAGACAGAAGGAATATAATCAGCCTCTCTGTCTAGCGTATGTGGACTACGAGAAAGCCTTCGACCTGAGACCTGAGCTGTTCTGGAATCGATGCAGACGTCTGGTCGACTGCCGATATATTGAGGTGTTGAGATGCCTCTATGAAGCTGCAACGATGACCGTCCAAGTACAAGAAAAGAGCACTAGACCAATCCAAGTGCATCGAGGAGTAAGACAGGGAGACGTTATATCTTCGAAACTGTTTACTATGCCTTGGAAGACGTCTTCAAGACGCTCGATTGGAACGGACGGGGAATCAATATCAATGACCGATTCCTCTCACACCTGTGGTTTGCAGACGACATAGTCATTCTGGCGGAGTCTCTGCAATACATGGAAGAAATGCTCAACAGTCTGGACGATTCTTCAAAACGAGTGGGACTTGGGATGAACATAGAAAAGACGAAATCATGCATAATCGCCATGTGTCCCCGAGTCCCGTGACCGTAAATGGCGTTACTATCGGGGTTGTGCAAGAATACATCTATCTTGGCCAAACTATCCAACTCGGCCGGCACAATTTCGATCGGGAGGCCGATAGAAGAATTCGTCTGGGCTGGGCAGCGTACGGGAAGCTACGTCATATCTTTGAGTCGCCGATACCACAGTAATTGAAGACCAAGGTTTTTAACCAGTGCGTCCTACCCGTGATGACATATGTAGCCGAGACGTGAATACTCATCATTGGACTGGTCCAGAAATTTAAAGTGGCTCAGCGTGCGATGGAGCGTGCGATGTTGGGTGTTTCTTTGTCTGATAGAATTTGGAACGAGGTTATTCGACAGAATAATAATAATACAGAGAACTGGAGTAACCGACATCGTACGGAGAATCAGTACGCTGAAATGGAAATGGGCCGGTCATGTCTCTAGACGTACCGATGGTCGGTGGAGCCGAAGTGTGTTTGAGTGGAGACCGCGATTAGGCAAACGTAGTGTAGAGCACCCTGCGGCACGGTGGACTGACGATTTAAGGAAAGTGGCTGGCGGCGGATGGATGAGGACTGCCCAGGACCGGGATAGTTGGCGCTCCTTAGGGGATACTACTACTACCTCAGCAGTGGACGGCGATTGGTTGAAATGAGATGACATAAGCTATATAAATTTTCTCAAAGTTTTTAGGCACTCGGGTTATAGCTTTTTAAACTTTTTCTTTAAAGAGAGGTTAATATTTAGCAGTAGACTATAACACGCTGTTGATGTTGATGAGGTCAGTAAAGAGCAAATATTTTAAATTAAAAAGCTTTTTAAAAACAAGCTTTTACTGGAAGGCCTCGAGACGAATCAAACGAGTCCAAACTCGACGATGTTGAGACGTTTCTTTACAGAGTTCCTATGGCCATCTTCCAGCTCCAGCATCATTTATTTATTTATTATTTATTAAAAACAAAACATAGTGAGTTACATATTTGTCCCCCAAAACCTGGTTGATGGTTTGACTGGGGGATCGAGTCCGTCACCATAGTTAATTGTGCGCTCTTGGAACGATGTATCTGCCGTCGGTCACCGAGCGAGTACAGTGTTCACCAGTAACCTTCCTCAAGTCATGCTCTCGACTGCCGTGATTATTCACCAAAAGTTGGTATCTGTGTTTTAATGTAACTGGTAGGATTCTACATATCAGATCAGCTCCATGTCATTATAATATTGTATTGTCACGCTGTATACCTACATATTCTTAAAAAATTTCAGCAAAATCGGTTGAAGATATCTGCTTTAAAATTGAGTTGCAAGATTCCACCCGAACATACATGCATTGCAAGTTAATAAAAAGCGTGTAAAAAAGAAGTTTAATATGTCAAAAAACGACTGCTTGTTACAGATGCCTGTTAATATCCCGGTGAACTTCACAGCAGGGCCTAACGAACCTGAACAGCGCGTAGCCTACTTCCGCGAAGACATCGGCGTCAATCTCCACCATTGGCACTGGCATCTGGTGTACCCTAGTTCGGCTACTGATAATAGTTTGATCAACAAAGATCGTAGGGGAGAACTGTTTTACTATATGCATCAGCAGATCATTGCCAGGTAAGAAAATTATTTAAATGTTATGATTGTTACGAAACAAATTGAAATCTGCATCTTTCTGGATCTCCACTAAACTTGTCGTAATAGGGAAGATGCAATATTTTTTATTTTTGCTTTCTTTTGAATAAATTTCATGTAGAATAGACCTCGAATATAATAAAAAATTAAAATTCTTTAATTGAAACTGAATTTAAATAATATTATTTATTAATTAAAATTAATAAATTATTAATAATTTAAATTTAAAGTTTAAACTTCGGGCGAAAACGGCGCACAATTTCGATGACGTCATCCATGTATGTCACTGGCCATGTTTGTTCGTCGACTGTTCGTGCTGGGTATAATACCTTTATAAATGATCGCGTTAATCCCCTTAAAAATTATTATTATAATATGTCCGTGCTGGCATTCGTAGTTGCTTAAAGTTAGGAGTCTCGTGATATTTTTTGAATAAAGAGATGCATCAAGCTACTTTAAATGTGGACAATACATCATCAGTTAAAGATGCCACTAATATTTAAAAAAAAGCCGTGACCATAGCAATAGTGCAGCAGCATTTTTACAGCCTCCTGGATACAGATTTTAGTTGTAACTAGCTTTGACCCGCGGCCCCGCCCGCGTCTATTTCGGTTACCGGTAGACAGACAGACAGTTACTTTCGAATTTATAATATTAGTAGGTATGGATGAACGGCTAGATGGATATTATGATCATGATGTTTTGACAGATTTTTTTTTAATTTTATGCTGATTCCCGCGGTATTACCCGCGGATATTTTTGTACCGTGAGAGAGCCACGCTTCGGCATGAATGGGCCGGCTCGACCGGAGTAATACCACGGCCTCACAGAAAACCGGTGTGAAACAGCGCCTGCACTGTTTTCACTGAATGAGTGAGGATACCGGAGGCCCATACCCCAACCCCTCCCCCTATTCCTCTCCCCATCTCTTAAAGGCCGGCAACGCACTTGTGACACCTCTGTGTTGCGGGTGTCCATGGGCGGTGGTAATCGCTTACCATCAGGCGATACGTCTGCTCGTTTGTCCACTATTCAATAAAAAAAACCTTCACAACCGCGGGTTACACCGCGGGGCCAAATTGTCTAAAACAAAGTTTTTTTTTTTAAAGACAACTCCCGCACCAGGAATAAATCCTGTGTCGCGGGGAACTTTACAAACATACATGAAACGGACACAAAGTACACGCAGACTCAGGACAACAATTTGTGGATCACACAAAGTGTTGTCCTACGTGGGATTTGAACCCACGACACTTGGCGAAGTAGGAAGCGGCGTGGTGACCGTTAAACCACTAGGCCAAACGTGCAGTCGTAGTAGCCTTATTACATCAGCTATCTACCAGTGAAACTCCCATCAAAATTGGTCTAGCCGTTCCAGAGATTAGCCGGAACAAACAGACAGACAAACAAACCGACAGACAGCAACATTTAATTAAAATGTTATTTTGGTATACGTACTATGTATGCATACAAATGCATTTAGTAAAAATCGGTTAAATTAATATTACACACAGACAATCCAATTTTATTTATTTGTATAGACTATAACCCCGCTGTTTTACCCGCGGTTATTATCGTGCTGCGGGTAACGCTGCGGGGCGAAACTAGTCTCAAAAAAGTAGCCTAAGTTGCTCCTTACAGACAGAAGGACAGACAGAAAGACAAATATTGCAAACAATGTTATTTTGGTATATGTACCGTGTATACATTTAGAGAAAAGCGGTTATTTCAGTATTACATCAGAAACTCCAATTTATTTATTTGTATTTATAATATGGATTAGTAATTAGTACCTATAAATATTACTTTCAATTCTTCAGAAGCTGCACAATCTTCGCATCATCATCATAATAATAATTAAGATGGTTGTCACACGATAACATTCTTTACGTAATTTACATAATTTTTCCTTTCTTTTGATGTGGACCAAACCGATAGCATTGTCATCATAAGATTCCCTTGTTGATCTGAAATAACTGGTATGTGTAGAATCTTCTGAATAAAATACTAATTCTCAGTATAATTTATACCTATATACCGTAATAGCTTAGTCCCTTTAATTTCTACACTCGAAAACTTTGCACTTTAAACAAAAAAGCTGATTATCATGACAACACTAACTTTCGGTAGATTTTTGGAGACTGCTTGTATAAATCCAACTTCCATTTTATTTAGAAAAACGCAATTTCTTTTCGCAATAAAACAATTTTTACGTTTTCGATTATGACCTTAAATTGTTGGCACAACATTGATGACGTCACTACACGCTGATTGGTGTATTAAAACACGTTCCGTTTTAAGTACTTTTAATTCGTAATTTTTGTAGTAAATCAATATTAATTGAAATAAAAACGTTGCACTGGCCTTTCTTTAATGTTTTTCTTACATTTTAGTCACAAACTATTGATAAATATTACATTGACATATTCCCTATTTATACCTATGAATAGTTCTGTTATTCTTACAAGTTTTTAATTTTTTAACTTTTTTATTGTTTCCTAACTTGAGAGATCAATCAGTACGATATCATCCCATTTTGGCTCTTACGACACCCACGAGATAAATAGAGGAGTATTCTTAATATAAATTAACCATAGGACTCCATAAGTAGGAGGAACATTTCTGCCATTTTAGTACTCTAACCTTAACACCCTGTTGCAGGTACACTACAGAGCGGTTCTGTAACGGCTTGGGGCGCATACGTCGGTACAACAATTTCCTTGAACCTATTGAAGAAGCGTACTTCCCCAAACTTGATTCGCAAGTCGCAAGCAGAGCCTGGCCCCCCAGGTATTAATTCTTTTGACCCTAACACAACATATAGACATAAATGGCTGTGCCAGTAGCCAGGACTAACTTACTTGAGAAAGCACCCCTTACGCGAATTATCCATCTAATTAACGAAGTTCACAAAGATTTAGACATTTTTTCGTGTCAATTGAGTGTACTCGCAAAATGTCTTGCAAATTTAATTTGTTACAAGACATAAAAGTTGCAATACTATGTTTTATATTTTTAATTTTTAGATAGATTGTTATTTTTTTTGAGTTTATATTTCGTTACTGTATATATGTTTCTTTATTCATTTGTAAAGAAATAGACATAATATTAGAAATGTAAGTTAGCCTCTCTATCGCATTAGGGCAACCTGTAATGATAGTGAAGGTGATATTGTAATAAATAAATATAAAATAAATAAATATATAAAAAAATAAATTTGAAGCTCGACGCTCGTCGTGTTCGAAGGATTTGATAAATAAACCTTCTGACGGGAAAAAAGACTTTATTAAAAACGCTCTTAAAATCACAATATTGCTTAGATATTATAAGAATTACTGAACTGAACTGCGGCCCGCGAGACATTCTATTTATATCCATTATTATTTTTACTAGCATATTCTAGAAACACGTCGTACATTCAGAGTCATTTACTGAACAATAGACACGCCCGCCGTCGAAATCGGTGGAAGCAACTGCGCGACAATTAATCGATATTCGATGCTATGCATATCGATGTAAGGTTCTGTGGCGACTTCCACATACAGCGCAACAGAAATATACTACAGCGCCATCTACCAAATTACACTGAACTACGGAGCAACGTACAATATGAGAATATAAGATACAATATAAGAAACTACCAATCCTGAATCACGCAGTGAAAGTTCTCGCGCCAGTTAACATGCATACAACATCCCAACATCAACCGTTGGGCAGTTGGCCCGCCAGGCATGATCACCTCGCCTGGTCGGAGGATCCTCCCTTTGTGTTGGAGGGACATGACACTCGTTCCTCCACAGTTCATTATGCCTCAGGAGATCGACGAGAACTTTCCGTGTGTGTGTAGATGTCTCGAGTGTTCGCGAATAATCTTTCCTCGTAATAATAATTTTGACTATGTTGCAAGAAACCTTACAGAAAACCGATTTAAAAAAAAGAGAGTAAGGGGCGTAAGAACAGTTGGACCGCCGGTAATACCACTTCTTGGTAATTCTAAGATAGGGAGTACCCTATCTGAGTACAGAGAACGGCGATCTGTTTGTGTCTCCTGCGTTGGTGCTCATTCAACATCTGGAGACCCGTTTGTTCGTTTGCCCTCTTTGTCTTAAAAAGTGTTAAGTAAACGTAAAAGTATAATGTTGTAAAGTAGCTATTTATCGAAACTAACACACTTTTTGTCCATTACGTTTCAGATTCTTAGGTACATATCCTCGCAACATTATTCGTCCCATAGACGAAATTAGACTTGAAGTTACGGAGATAGACCTCTGGAGAGAGAGAATCATAAAGGCTATTGAGAATCGATCTGCTCTTTTGGTAAGTGACTGGTGTTTTATTCAGTAGTCGATTGTGATATTTTTGGTAACAAAAAAAGAGTATGCTAAAACGCTACTTATTAATTTATAGTTTTTTTTTATGTATGACCCGCCAAAAGGACTCTACTCTGTCTGATGGAAAGCATAAGCAGAATCCAAGAGTATTGGTCGCCATACTCACTGCGAATGCAGACAATGCAGTATGGCGACCCACACCATGGCGGCCTAGTGATGCTGCTGCATCTTTTAGTCTAGTCAACAAGTATGGAACTTGTTGACTAGACTATTTGGGCCTCCGGTCTCGCACTCACCAACGAAACACGACAGCACGAACGCTGTCATTTTACGTTGGTCTTCTGTGCGAGGGTAGTACCGCCCCGGTCGAGCCGGCTCATTCGTGCTGAAATCAGCGAGGCTCTACTACCTCTAAACGAGATTCAGAAAGATTTCAATGAAGGTCAATTATTTCCGCTCTTTTATGTTTCCAACGGCTTTACTTTATGAACAGTGGAAGGTGCTCACAGTAAGACAGTTGTTTTTACTATTACTATTTACCACAGTTACTGATAACTAATGAGTTAATATATTGCGAATGTGGTACAGCTGAAATACTAAGTCATAATTTGTAAATCGCGGCAACTTTCATGAGTGAAACGAAATGTTACTGAAACTGTCAGATCAAATAAAAAAAGGTAGATAACGCACCGCCTTGTTCTTGTTGAACCAGAAAAAAGGTGCGTAGTTCCAAGTAAACACACGCGACACGCACTAACTATGCTATAAACTACGCTACTTTTTGTCAGTATCGTGTAAGTGTAATTTGATCTGAGCCCGCACCATGCTACAGCGCAAAGAGAGAACTACTAAATCCACTAATCGGAGAAGAAACAGGGTTTGTGAAACCAAAAAAAACTTCGTTTAAAAAAACCGACTTCAAAAACTAAAAAGTATAAAATAACTTAATTTGTATGTGCTACCTATTCATAGGTTTGAATTCGGTGCCAAGCCAAATGTAATAGTAGGTACCATCAAAATCGGTCCACAATTGGCGGAGTAATCAACATGTACATACATTTAAAAAAAACCGATGAAATTGAGAACCTCCTCCTTTTGGAAGTCGGTTAAAAAGAGACAACGTACTTCTTTTATCCAAAAGTTTTTTTGTACACTGGGTCCATTAGTTTATAAAAAGGTAAATAGTATAATCCTTATTTACCCTCTTAATAAAACAGAATGCAAGATTAAGGTAACTGATTGGCTTCAAAGTTTGGGATATAAGGAAACTGAGGAGGTTCTAGCTGTAGGTATTATCGTAGTACGTACGTAAGTAGTACACTTACACCCACATACAGACATAGAGATGTTCACTTCACACTTTTCATTTTGGTCTTCTTATTTTAAATTTATTCAACTTTCTTAAAGAATAAATATGCTAGTTAAGTTGAAATTCCTGTGGGGAATGGCACCTTTAGCCAAAATACAGGTTTCTACCTAGCTAGGCAACGGAGACTAACTTAGCCTAGGTAACGTAACCTAACTAGGCAGAAACCTGTTCGATTTATATTTAAAACTAGTTTTAAGTTGACCAGATTGTATTTTTTCATATTCGTGCATTAAATGTTATTATTATTATTAAAAACTCCGTATCTTAATAAAACTGTGTATGATATATTGATAGTGTAACTATCGATATGACAGATCGGTGTAATTCACAAGAATCAATCTAATGGAAGAAAAATCTGGCGAATTCCTGATTCTATAGATAATGTTTAATTAATAATACAAGTTGCCTGGTAGAATTTCAAACTGTTAAAGAACTGTTACCTTTCTTACAGCCCAACGGTCGTGAAGTTCCGCTGGATGAAGAGCGTGGAATAGACATTCTGGGCAATATGATAGAAGCATCCACCATCAGCCCAAACCGAGTATACTATGGAAACATACATAATGCGGGACATTTATTTATAGGGTATGCACATGATCCTGATAATAGGCATTTGGTATGTATTATTGATATCACTACATAGTATAAAAGTTAAAGTGTTATGGTGCGTTTCTATGTAACGTGTGACTACGGCTTTTCAAACTTGTTTTACACTTTTTCAGCGTCGTTTTTTGTCGTAGTTGGGTTTTAGTTTTTACTTTTTTTATTTAAAATGTTTTGGTGCCGTTATTAATATATAATATATATATATATATATATTTGAAATGTACAAGTAACGCCCTTTCTAATGTTACCAAACACGGCATATTTATCTCAAATTATTTTTTTAATGCAGTACTTTATGTCGGCTACAGGGCGCCACATTAGATTCAGTGACACGTCATATAGCCTATAACCAGCGGATGATCAAGACGCTTATGACGATACCTAATTTGTCCAGTTCTAATGAGTAGTTAAGGAGCTATGAGGGAACAAATGAACATACATACATACATAGCCTTTCAAAATCCTAACCCTCCTTTGGCTTTGCCGTAGTCGGGTAAAATCAAAGTCGCTTTCTCTGTCCCTATGTCCCTATATCCCTATGTTTGCTTAAATCTTTAAAACTACGCAACGGATTTTGATGCGGGTTTCTTTAATAGATAGAGTGATACAAGAGGAAGGTTTTATGTATAATAAATGCATAATATAGTATGGAAACACTGTTAATTTTCAAGGTTTCTAATGTGATGTAGCAAATAAACACATTTTTTTGCGCTTATATTGCAAACGCTGATTGCACCCTACGAGATAGATCAAAATAATGTACTAGAGTTTTGTACACCTTTAAAAGTACTACAAAAAAGTCCGCGACGGTATATGTCTATCTCTTATGGAAAACCCACAACAACCATTTTTTATTCCTTTCTTTTTACGAGAAATAATGGCTTATTTACGAAGTTATTTTAAGCAATACAGAATGAATTCTTAGACAATTAAGTAAATGACAGATATGTAAATATGGCGGTACGAAGTTCATCGGGTCAGCTAGTTATTTTAATTAAGATATAATAGAACTAATGTTGATGTCAAATTAGTTTTGACATTTTACAATGATGTTTTTGCAGGAACAATTTGGAGTAATGGGAGACTCTGCAACCGCTATGCGAGACCCTGTGTTTTACCGCTGGCATGCTTATATAGACGACTTATTCTTTAGTTTTAAGAACCAACTGCCTCCGTACGGGATTGACAAGGTAGATACGGATTCTCATTTTAGCTTAAAGTTGTATTTATACAAAATAAATTTGACCGCAGACCGAACGAAAGATTGCAGAAGCATCTCAATAGTCCTATGGATGACCATGTTGCTTTGTTTGTATTTTTATTTATTTTATTTGTGTCAATAAATAAATAAAAATAAAAAAAAATAAAAAATTTCGTCCGTGATTTTTAACGGTCGCTAGCAACACTCAATTTGACTGCATGATAGCTTAGTGCTTTAACCAGTTGTTTGTTTATTTTGTTTATTTATTTATGTTATGGAGGACAGGTAACAGGTAACAGTGAGCCAATTACAAGTCCTCACCTGTAGTAATATGCTAAACAGAAAGATGTAAGCGACAGCAAAAACAATTTTTATTATTATTAAGCCGGGTCTCCTGCGACACTGTTTAATGTTTTTAAACACCAAACGTCAAATATTTATCAAAATATAGGCGTGGCCTAACTGTTTTGTTAATTTTAACAAGCAAACATGTTATCCAAAGCGGACTGAAAACATCCCAGCGTATACTTCTCGTATAATGAAACTGAACTGAACTAACATTAATACTTATATTATTCATTTTTATACTATAAAAGTAAGTAAGTAAGTGTACTATAAGTTATTTTGTCGAGTAGATAAAATATTTTTGCTTTTCGTGTTCGTCGTGTTTGATGTTCGTTCAAAAGTCCGTCTCCTGTGACTTTTCGCTAACATGTTTAGTTAACAAGTTTTATTAATTTGTTTTGTTAATTTTAGCCGCAGGAGACACGCCTTTATTATTACTTTAATGTAACTTTTAATGTAAAACATCTATAGGCGCGGGTAAACCTGATTTTTGGCGTGGCGAGAATTGCCATGGTGACGCTCGCCGCTTCGCCTTACCGATGTCACTGATGAAAATATGTAATTGAGTTGTCGCGATTTCAAATAAATTTAAAAATGTAGAAATTTTGTATTTTGTATTTGATAAAATGAATAATGTAATAAACATTCATTTTATTTTATAGAAAAAAAGGTAAAAAATAAAAGTGAAATAGAAACGGCACATTTTATTATTTTTTTAAACAAAAAAAAAACAATCGATGTTTCACATCTGCCAGGCGTCCCGTGACGGCATACTTTTTTTAAAAACTTAAGGCTCAGACACTTTTGCACCTTTGAGACACTCATAGAGTGTTGTAGGTTTAATCCTCTTTTGAGACAACACTTTGTGTGATCCGGAAATTGTTGTTCTGAGGTGTTTTTGTCTTGAGTACCTACGTATTAATTTATTTTCCTCATATTTATTATCAGATTTTGCGTTTAGCGTAGTAATGTATGTAGTAAATAGTATGATATTTGTAAAAGTAAAATTTATGTATTTTTCTCCTGTTCCAAGTTAAACTTTCCCGGCATTCGTGTTAGCGGAATACACATTGAAGGTTCAGCTGGAAGGAACATGTTCGGTACTCGATGGGAGTTAAGTACAGTGGAATTGACCCGCGGAATGGACTTCATGCCGCGTGGCTCTGTGATGGCCAGATTCACTCACCTGCAGCATGAGCCGTTTAACTATGTGTGAGTTTATTTCAAGTATTAACAAAAATTTCAACAAATGTTTATACGGCCTTTGTTGAAGCTAAAAAAAAATAACACAAACAATGTCTTAATTGATAATAAATATTCATGACCAGTTTTTAATATTTCGTTGGACATAAGTGCCTCTCCTTCGAAAGGAGTTTTAATATTGGTGTGGTGTAAATAGATTACTATATGGCTGTGACGCCTTCCACATACAGCGCAACAGAAACATACTACAGTGCCATCTACCAAAGATACACTGAACTACGGAATAACGTACTGCACGGAGTAACTGATAATCTTGAATCGCGCTAGAGAAGTTCTCGCATCGATTAGCATAAAAAATCCCAACATCAACTGTTGGGCCGTGGCCCGCCAGGCATGATCACCTCGCCTGGTCGGAGGTTCCTCCCCACAATGTTGGAGGGACATGACACCCGTTCCTCCACAATGGCTGCCTGAGTTAATATACGAGTATACCCTTAGGTATGGCACCCGTTTTTAAATACTTGAGACTTATGTCAAGAAATTAGAGAAATAAACTCACAAGGACTCTTTTAAATCAACTAATAGGTCTTTTGGCCGGAATTAAAATTCATTAGCGGATACTTTTTTTTCCAGCATTGAGTGTAATAATATGACCAGGAAGACTGCGACGGGCACTGTCCGTATTTTCATGGCGCCCACGCAGGATGAGAAGGGCCAGCCCTTGCAGTTCAGCGAACAACGTCGGTTTATGATTGAGCTGGACAAATTTACTGCCAACTGTAAGTTTCATTTGATAATGATTTGAATATTACCTCATGGATTTTTACATGGTTCACTTGAGTTATTTTCTAATTTATTAAAGTTTTGCATTTTTAATGGCAAAAAACACGATCACAGGGTGTAATATAAAGGAAGGCAGTTCTTACGACTTTATTCAATTGTCTTGAATTTGAATGATTGTATAATTACTACCAGTTCCACTTGGACAAAAATTGACTTAATTCAAAGGTATCGTATCTGTAATCCATAGATTGCATTGGGTTCTGTATAAATATTACAGAATTTGTTCATCAATTTAGGTATCCCTTCGGGAGCAATACGTTTTTATTAAGGAAAAGAAATATTTTTTTGTAACCGTGATCACATTGTAAAACCGAGATGTTATATGTAGCCTATCTTTATAAGGTATTACTGTTCAGTATAGTGCCCTGTGTGTAAGATGACAAATTAAAGATGTCCGTACACTTTGATTTATTCACACACGACCTTTGTCCAAGAATGGTCCGAGAGCAACTGAATTGCGCCTATCGCGCTATGGCTCGGCTTCCATAAAACTGCAGACATGATTATAATTATATACATGTGTCCCTACAACATCTTGGCGTGTCGTAAAGATTTTGGAAGATACAAACACACTCGTATTTACAAATTAAGGTTTTTCTACATGTTTATTTCCTGGTTTTCAGTGAATCCTGGCAACAATGTGATTACTCAACCCAGCTCTGCTTCATCTGTCACTATTCCCTACGAGAGAACCTTTAGAGATCAGGTACGCGTTCCAAGTATCGCACTCATTTGTCCTTTTACTTTTCACAATCTTAATACTTACGTTTCCGATATCAGTTCCACTTAACAGACAAATATTGTCGCTGCTGTTCTCATGTATATAAGATAAGTTTGAAATTTTACAGTTGGCCTTAGACAAAATTATAAACATCTCTCAAATATGACATTGATGTTTAAACTGTGAACTGCCTAGTCTCAAACTGTAGGATAATAATGGTAAAGCACTTCCAGTTAAAAAGGACTGCCGAATGAAGTGAAAACTTTTAACTTAGAATGTTATAAGTCAAATTGATGTGTAAAATTAGAAATTTCAAAATGTTTAAATTAAAATTATCAACTTCAGACATTAGTATGTCGGTGACGCGAACCCATAAAATGTTCCCCTACCAAAAAGTGCTAAACGTGGCTAAAGAAGTTTTCACTTCAAAAATTGATAGGTAGTTCTTTAGTATTGCCATCTTTTGTAACCAGCCTATATAGAGAGTTTCGAAGTCAATCAATACTGGGGTTGTGGATATCTGATGAGAGTTGCTCTATATAACAAGCCAAATTTTAACAAAAAAACCGACTTCTAGACTTTGAAATTGCAAATAAAAAAGAATAATTAAAATCGTTTTACTCAGTCGAAATTTCTGAGGTAACAAATATAAAAAAAATCAGTCGAATTGCGAACCTCCTTCTTTTTTGAAGTCGGTATAAAATCAAGGATCAGCCTCATATAATCACTATCATGTTAGACTGAAAGCCGATCCCAACTTAGTTTGGGAAAAGGATGGATTTTTTTTATATACATAACAGCTGCGGATATTAAAGCGAAGCTAGTCTAAATTTCATCACTTATCAGCTAGTGAAAGTCCCGTTAAAATCGACCCAGCCGTTCCAAAGGTTAACCGGAACAAACAGACGGACGGACAGACAAAAAAATAATTAAAATAGTTTTTTTGAAGTAAGTACCGCATATGATTTCACTCGCATTTAGTGAAAAGCTGTTAATAGTTTTTTTATGTATGGACCTGTCAAAATGACTATACTCTGATTGATGGAAAGCATAAGCAGAATCCAAGAGTGGTGGTCACCATACTGCGAATGCAGACAATGCAACAATGCAGCATGGTGACCCACACCATAGCGGCCTAGTGATGCTTCTGCATCATTGGGCCTCCGGTCTCGCACTCACCAACGAAACACGAAATTACAAACAGACGCTTCAATTGTATGTATTTGTACAGATTGACAAGTTTTTGTAAGAATTTTCGCTTCATAATATTTGTCATTGTCTTAGTCATCACGCACGGGTAAAGAAGGTACAGCTGAAGCAGCGGCGTTCGACTTCTGCGGCTGCGGCTGGCCTCACCACATGCTCATACCCCGCGGTACCTCGAGCGGGTTCCCTGTGGTGCTGTTCGTTATGATCTCCAATTGGGCTGAAGATAAGGTGAGTAGACCCACAAACTAACAATTGTTTTAGTCGGGTTCTTCCATTTACGTAGCAAACACCTCTTAATCAGGGGTGTTTTCACAAGTTTGCTTGTAAGAGATGGCTTAGTACACACTATTTGATCATATAATTTAACTAGCTGATCTCCGTGGTGTTACCCGTTGTATAACATCAACCGCAGGTAACACCGTGGGTCGAAGCTAGTCTAAAAAAGTAAACGAAATTACTCCTTATATCACCAGCTATCTGCCAGTGAAAGTCCTGTTAAAATTGGAAAAGCCATTTTAGAGATTAGCCGGAACAGACAGACAGAAAGACAGACATACATTTGTAAAATATGCTATTTTGGTATATGAACCGTGTATACATACATATGCGTATATGAAAAAGCGTTTATTTTAATGTTACAAACAGATACTCCAGTTTTATTTATTTGTATAGATGTATAGAGTGTAGATTTGTTAAGTGTACCGTATAATAATCTGGTTAGTTTGGAAGTTGGGGTCTTGGCCCCGTGCCTCGGGGAGCACGAGCCGTCGGTCCTGCGCCTGAAATATCCCCTGCCGTGTTGGATTACCTTCACATCCGAATATGAGAGAGAAGGAACAGAGATTGCACCTGTGTTTGCGCACACATTTGTGCACTATAATAACTGCGTAGTTAGCTGATCTCCGTTGAGACTGGCCTTGGCCGAAATCGGCTAAAAGAACATTAACAACGGTTTTATTTTCTTTTTAACTTACTTATAAAGGGCGGTTATGTCATCGATCTGTATTTCTGTACCCGTACGCTACCGCCCCTTAAAATCCCTTTCCCTTTAGTTAGATAATTATGTAAAAGAAAGGCAGCTAATCCAGTAACCTTATACCCAGTAAAAGTCTTTGGAAAAATTGCTTTATAATGGTTGGTGAGGGCGTGGGATCCTCTGGCCGAGCGCGGCCCATGCACGCCGAAACATGACTCTTCAACATGGTAGTCATGTTATAAACTTTATTAATGCTTAGCATGTAAACTAGAGGCGCTCATAGCCCAGTTGCACTCGGTGAGCAACGACGGCGCGGTCAGTACCTGGATGGGTGACCGCTAGTGGCATGTTACCATGAGCATCTCCCCGTGATTCGGAGGTCACGTTAAGCACTCGGTTCCGGTTGTTATCATAGGATAACAGTCGTGAAGCTTAGTTGGAGACCTTTGGGCGGATTAAGAACATCCAACGGCAAGATTACGTAGCCACAACGTTGTGTTGCCAGTCCCCAACCCGCACTTGGCCAGCGTGGGGACGTATGGCCTTAACCCTCTCCTGAGAGGAGACCCGAGCCCAGCAGTGGGACGTTATGGGTTGTTAATGATGATGATGTAAACTATATTTATAAATGTTGCAAATATATTTCCAGATCGACCAAGACTTGGTAGGAACCTGCAACGACGCAGCTTCGTACTGCGGTATCCGAGACCGCAAGTACCCGGACCGTCGTGCTATGGGCTTCCCCTTCGACCGACCCATCAACGCCAACTCCCTGGCTAACTTCCTCCAACCCAACATGAGTACTGCTCGGTGTATTATACGGCATAATGACGTCACCATACCCAGGGGACAAAACGCCTAATGATTTATAAAGCTTGACAGGTGAACTTAGGGATTTCAGTTATAAATATATTTATTAGTCACACAGAACATAAATAGAAAAATAATGTTTATGCATCATAACTTTTTGTAAATTTAAGAAAACGAAAAAAAATCAACCCCTATTTTCAACCCTGTTCATCATTAGACAGTAGCAATGTATTTCATAATATCACATAATCCGTTTACAATTTCATTCTGAATATTAATTTTAAATAACTTGCCCTAGATTTAACGTCTCGTTCTGGTTTTAATGTAAAGATTACATTACATAATAAGCATTACATTACATATTATGCATTACATTACACATTATGCATTACATTACACATTATGCATTACATTACACATTATGCATTACATTACACATTACATTATAAATATTAATATGTGAAAAAAAAACGTTTTTAGGGATAAAGAGTGCAGAAGGCTAAAAGAAATGTTAGATAAATGAATTATAGTCGAATTTCAACCACTGGGCGACCATTAGTCTTAATAAATATGTTATACTACTAAATGCATTGTTACTACAAGAATCTTGGCTTCGTTCATCGGACACTGATCACGTGATAAATGATAATTGTATAGTTTTAGTTGTAAGTAAACGGGTCTGTAAATAACTAGTAAATATTATGTAAATATGTTTAACGTTTAACACTTAATACTAAATAAATTAGCCTTTCACCAAATATCTCTTTTATTTCAATATATACTCTATGTTTACTATACAATCAGTCTCTGCTAATATAGTAAGCAATTTAACTTCAAAGAGATTTTAGGTACCTAGCACACATTATAATACTACTATTTAAATGAATAAAGAATTAGGTATAGGTCATTTATGAAGAACCAGTTTATTTTACGCTTTTAAGTGTTTTTTTGGCAGAGAGTTTTCGTTGGATGTTTTTTGGAAGTCGGTTTTTTTTTTATATTTTTTTTTTTTTTTCAGTTTTTAGTGCAAACAATCGTAGGTAAGTAGTGAGTTGAACTATTTCATCAAATTTCATCATCAAGAATACAAATTAAGATCTATACGTACGTTTAATATTAAAATCATCCTCTAATCCGTAACTCTTGTAGAGTTTAACCTTCTATCATCAGTTCACCTAAATAACTTGAAAGTATACGACTGAAGGTCTTCAGATACGTATGAAATTGAAAGAATTATCCTCCAACTCCTAACCGTTGAGGAGTTGTACCTTCCACCTTCCATCATGAGCTTACCTAAATAATTTGAAAGAATACGACTAAAGATAACATACATACATATGATATTTAAAGATTTATCCTCCAACTCTTAACCGTTAAGAAGTTATACCTTACATCATCAGCTCATCATCATAAAATGATGACTACCAGACGCAAATACCGGTGTAACTTCAGAAAATATACGAAAAACATAGTATGTGCCTACAAAAAATGAGGGTTTCCCTCGATTACCCTAGGATCCCATCATCAGATCCTGATATGGTGGCAATGGGACCACCTCGGGAGCATACTCTATTAAATACAAAAAAAATAATCAAAATCGGTCCTCAATTGACGGAGTAATCGGTTAACATACATAAAAAAAAATACACACAGTGGAACATAGAACCTCCTCCTTTTTGGAAGTCGGTTAAAAAAGGTTTTCTCTCTCTGGTTTTCACCAACTGCTCCTTGGAGACGCTCGAATCAGGCGGTGGAGTTACTATGAGTAATATATAGTTATTTTTTATTTATTTATTCAAAATCATATACACATTCTACATGCTTAAGTCTGCCAAACTGTAAGACAAATTGTCGGTAGAATTAATGTAGTGAATTACGTATTTGCCACAGCCGAAGGAGTTTTAGAGAAACGAAATAGAACTTGAAGTTAATTTAATAAAAGATTATAAAAATTACATTTAAACTATAACTAATTAGTCTAAGTTGCTAACGCGATGTTGGCTTAAAAGTAAGTGTGCGTAGAATGACAAATCTTAAATATATATACTATAATAATGCTGCGTCGGCGCCTCGTGCCAGTGACGCGGTGTTGATCTTATAACAGGCCTTTGTTGTCCATGTTCGTAATGCTGTCATCGCCTTCGTGGCACCGTTGATCTCATAGCAGGTCTTTGTGGAGTGTTCTCGTAATTCTGCGTCGGCACCTTGTGTCATGGAGACTGCAGCGTTGGTATATTGGACGAGTGCGTGATCTAACAATAGCCCTTTGTGGTCTCGTATGTAACAAGTGCATTTAAATACAAAATTGGTTTTATTTTAAATCACTGTCTCTAGGATATTGGTTGGCCATGTTTACAAAGCAAATAAAGGTTTTTGTGAAAAAAAGGGGATGTTAGCCACTAGTTAGGGCCATAACGAAAGGTAATATTTTTAAGTTCATCTTTTGAATGTACTTGTTTTTTTTAGATCTGAAGGTAACTCATTTGACGAAAATGGTACTATATACGAGTATAATGAATTCTGTGTTATACTGTCGGTAACTGAGTGGTCTACTCAGTGGTTCCCCTATTAGTATGTGGCTATCGGATTTCTCTGGACTATTCGCTTCTGGACATATTCCTTTTCATAGAAAGGAGGTTTACCACTCAAGTACTACCACAGCTCGCTACCATGTCTAACTGTAAATCAATCTCTTATTTAGCTGTTTCATTACAGCAGGTTACCACCCTTTAGTCGACCCGCTGTACCCTATTCGCAATATATTAAATCATTAATAAAGCACATCCCGCAACATGCTACAGCGCAAAGAGTATAGTCGCCAAACAGAGCTAACTATCAACGTCGGGGAAAAATAAACTACTGATTTACTGTGTAGAAATGGACTTCCTAAGAATAGTACCTATAGAATTATTGGCGCTAATGTTACTAATATAGATAGTACCGCAATCTTGACAAGTATTTTAATTGTCTTTCACTCACCAGCTGAAATGAGATGATAGGTTACATTATGTTTGTGAAACTGATTTTTTTAGCAATTTTTATTTATTACAAACTCTACTATCTAGTTATTCTATCTAGTATAGTAGTAGTTCTATCTAGTATTCTATCTAGTTATAGTTCTATTAGTATATTATTCGGACTTAAGTTATCCAGGAGATAATCGAATTTCATATCCTGAACTTCCTTCTAAAGCGAGACACTAGTATAATTGAAGTGTGAAGAGTTAGAGAAGTAAAATAAAGGTAATGTCTGCTGGTCAAAGCACACATCCTAACCACTTTAACTGCACATATGGCCTGGTGGTTAAAGCGGTCGTCACGCCGCTTTCTACTGCTAAGTGTTGTGGGTTTCAATACTACGTCTGACAATACTTTGTGTGATCCACAAATTGCTTTCTTGAGTCTGTGTGTTTTTTGTGTCCGTTCCACGAATGTTTGTAAAGTCCCCCGCGACTTAGGATATATATATTCCTAGTGCAGGAGTAGTCTTTAAAAAATAAAAATGCGTGGCGTCCCTCCGCGCGGAAGAAGTAAAACTTCGTAATGTGCAACAGTGCTTTCATAACCCTTCCATGGTGGCGTTAAACGTTTAACGCAACCGTTAAACGTTTAACGCCACCTTGTTGGAAGTCGCATAAGAAGTTTCACTTCAATAATAATAAGGATCTCAAAATTATTTTTTTGTTAGCGTATTCCTGTGTGTAATGGTTTAGGTAAATTGGAAATTAAAACATATATTTGGTGAAAGGCTAATTTATTCAGTCTTAAGAATCAAGTGCTTATCCATATTTACATAATATTTACAGCTATATACAGACCCGTTTACTTATATCCTATGTAGAACTACTCTCTAAATTTATTATAGAATCGGTATCCGTTAAACGAAGCCAAGGAATTAAGTAACATTTCAATTTCTTTTGGGAACAATGTGATGTAAGTTACAAAATGTATACAATTGAATTACATATTTATGATATTAGTGAAAACGTTTTGAGAATAAAAACCAAAAAAGATGAAACACATAAGATATGATCATTAGAAAATGATAGAATTAATGAAAATCCAGAACCCACAATAATATTGCGAGTTAAACACAATACTGTTTGCCTTTTGCAAGCCCTGACAACTATTATGCATGTTTTTTTATTATTTATGTTTGTTAATAAATCGATGAAGCAGAACATAGCAAAAGACGAAATATTAGGGATTTTATGAGTAGTAACATTTAAAATATATGTTATTTGTGATTACATTTAATATAATAGTAAGGTTTTCGAATAAGGGCGTCAATATCGGCTGCTGAATAAGATTCGTTGCAAGGGCATGTTTGTCGCGGTCGTTGTGGTGGATCGTATTCAGGTACGATCGTAGGTTCAAACCTACACACCGAAGTTGTAGGTTATTTGCCATTACTTAAATAACTTAAGAATATACATAACAGAGGTAATAAGAATGTACTTTGCTAAAAGTGCTGCAACTCGACTCGAAAGACCAGTCCAATAGAATGGACAACTTTTGAACTGGTCCTTCGAGTCGACTAAATAATTGATTTTATTTTCTATTTTTGTTATGAGACTTAAGAATTGAGCATATGTTTATGCTTAATATATTGCAAAAGGTTGAATGTTACTTGTTGCCCATACATTTATTAGAAATTTACCACAATTTCTCAAAGACCTACCGCTGCCTGGGCAATGTAACATCTCTGAAACGAATCGTGCACTGGCTAACGTTCATGTTGGGTCGGAGGAAGTCGGAAAGTGAGTTGGCGCTGATGGGTCTGTCGAAGGGGAAGCCCATGGCGCGACGGTCCGGGTACTTGCGGTCGCGGATACCACAGTAAGATGCTGCGTCGTTGCAGGTTCCAACTAGTTCTTGTTCGACCTGTGAAGAATAAGGTTCAGAATCAGTCTGGAAAGGCGGTGCACTGATGGTTGAGAAGAAGTTTTTTTAAATAAATTAACGGTGTTGAAGGTGGATGAAGATTGTAATAATTTTCTCTTAAATAAGAACTTTTAATAGTCAAACATTTGAATAAAAAGTTTTAAGAAAGAATCTATCTATACTAATATTATAAACGCGAAAGTTTGTAAGTATGGATGGATGGATTTGTTACTCTTTCACGCAAAAACTACTGAACGGATTTGGATGAAACTTTACAGTAATATAGCTTATACATCAGAATAACACATAGGCTACTATTTGCTGCGATAACCGACGTATACGCGGGCGGAGCCGCGGGCAACAACTAGTACAAAATAATGGAGCAAACTAGAAAAACTACATGACGTTAAATAAAAATGGTTAAATCAAAAACGTTCTTAAACTCACCCTATCCTCTTCCCAGTTAGAGAGCATAACAAAGAGTGTTACAGGGAAACCTCCTGCGGTTCCCTTAGGTATGAGCATGTGATGCGGCCATCCACAACCACAGAAGTCGAACTGTGCAGCCTCGGATGTTCCTGGGTCTCCGGGGCGCGTTGTCTGCAAAATACAAATGTTATGTGAGCAATGTTTTAGTTTTTTTTTGTTAGCTGGATTCGAGAAGCCGAGGATCGAACCAAGTGGCGTGCAATTAGAGAGGCCTATGTCCAGCAGTGGACTGCGATAGACTGATGATGATTGACTGGTTTCTTGTCCTGCCGCCGTCCAATCGAACCGTAGACGGAATTAATTGCAGTAAGAAATATGAAGAAAAAGATAAAAGACATCGCAGTACTCTGATGGCGAGATGGTCTGATACCTAATGCCAAGAGGCCAGCGTACCGGCTGTCCATCCTACGATTGTTGAGGTAAGTCAGCGGTTTGAGACCAGATAGGTTGAAGTATTTTTGACGAAGGGGGACATTTCATGGTTTGAATATTCAAGATTTTAATTGGTGAAACATACCTGGTCTGCGAAGGTCCTTTCGTAAGGGATGGTGACTGAGGAATCTATGCTACGTTGACGAATAGTGTTGTTACCAGCGTTCACTGAAACATTAAAAGTGTTTAAGTTATAGCAGGTTAGGTAGGCCTATTAGTCTTGTGTAAGGAACCTGACTGCTGTATAGGCTGGTAAGGCCAATTGCCATAGTGCTTAAAGTTTAATAGTTATAGTTAACTTAAAATACGTTCATTTGTTTTTACATACGATCGTGAATAAATTACCTTGTGAATTTGAAAATGCGGTAATTATTACAAGTTTTTAGGGAATACGAACAATATTTTATAAATAAACTAGCTAATCCGGCAAACGTTGTACTGCCATAAAAAAAAATTGGTGTATAAAAAATAGATGTTGGTCGATTCTCAGACCTACCCGATATGCACACCAAATTTCATGAAAATCGGTCCAGCCGTTCCAGAGGAGTTTGGTAACTAACATTGTGACACGAGAATTTTATCTATAAGATTGAACTGAGAGCTAACAGTTTTCAAAGTTCAAAATTTTATTGATTTGATCTCCAAAACATATTCACTAATAATAAAATAGTTATATTAAAAACTACCTGACCCACACAATTTTATCTACATCTCTTGTCAATAAACCTCGGCTTCTATTTGTCTAAGATACACACTTACAAAAAAAAAAACGTGAAAATCGGTGAGATAGTTTCAGAATTCATAGCGACCAATAACGTGCCACAAGAATTATACATAAGAGATAAGTCTACAGCATTTAGAGTTAGTCTGTACTTACTGAATTAGAAATTAATCCTTAGAAATGCTTTGACTGTTATGTTATAAGTAAGTCTGGTAGTAAGCATCTTGTGCACATAGGGCAAAGCCCGCAAAGCAGCAGATTGTTCACTATGGCAAGTTTCAGTTAGCAGTTTTTAAGTAACCACCACTGTCCATGAAGTAT
The DNA here is from genome assembly GCA_949125395.1 of Diaphora mendica. NCBI lineage: Eukaryota > Metazoa > Arthropoda > Insecta > Lepidoptera > Erebidae > Diaphora > Diaphora mendica. The sequence goes on from OX421330.1 coordinate 976,676, forward strand.
TTTCTGGAAACTTTAATGGTCAGGTCGGTCCAGAAATATCGCAGGCGAAAACTTTGTTACTAAAATTGTTAATTGTCCAAGTATGGAATAAGGATGGAAATTTTGTTATGTTGAACGATTAACATACTGAATTATTAAATCTGGATTGTTATAACCACATGCTATAATAAATGACATAAAAATACTTACATGTTGTAGTAAACTTGTCCAATTCAATCATGGATTTCCTCTGCTCGTCAAACGGCAGAGGTTGTCCCTTTTCATTCTGAATTGGTACCATAAATATACGGACAGTTGCCATAACACCTCGACCCGACGTGTTCATGACTTCAATTCTGGAATAGAATATCGTAAGTGTAAAATTACATGAGAAAAGATAAATAAAAGTAATATTAGGACGATGAAATAATACGGTTACAAAACAAATAGCTATAAATTACATTACTGTTTCAATATTTCTGTCATATGATGTCCATTTAATGATAAAACCCTACTTCCATAACTTATAAGTAGACCAGTGATCTATTACATGTTCTTCGAAGTTGACTGCATCTATCACATCCATGGGGTTTATTGGCAATTTTAATGCCAAAAATTGCTTACACATAGTTAAATTCTTCATGCTGCAGATGAGTGAATTTGGCCAGCACAGAGCCTCGGGGTGTGAAGTCCAGACCTCTGCCCAATTCAACGGTACTCTCTTCCCAACGTGTTCCGAAGGTATTATTGCCAGCTGGGCCTTCGACGCTGATACTGCTCACGCGGATACCTGGGAAGTCGAGCTGAAATGTTTTGTTAAGTTTAATCTGTAAGTTGTCACAATTTATTTATTTAAACTATCTTTCACTCGCAAGATATATTGTTGTGGTACCTTATTGACTGAATAATTGAATTTAATTAAGAAAAATGAATACATGAACTATAACATGGAAACTGTAATGAAAAATAATTTTATATGTTTTTTATGTACTAGGCGGGCAAACGAGCAGACGTATCGCCTGATGGTAAGCGATTACCGCCGCCCATGGACACTTGCAACACCAGAGGCGTCACAAGTGCGTTGCCGTGTTTGGGGGATGAGGAGCGGGATGGGGAGGGGGATGAGGAAGGTGATGAGGACGAGTATGGGGAGTGGTTGGGGTATGGGCCTCCGATACCCTCACTCACTCGGTGAAACACAGCGCAAGCGCTATTTCACACCGGTTTTCTGTGAGGCCGTGGTATCACTCCGGCTGAGTCGGCCCATTCATGCCGAAGCGTGGCTCTCCCACGCAATATACTTAGTGTACCTTCGGTTTTGCCCTTTATAAATAGATGGCTGCCGAGAAGAGAAGAAACAAAAATCCCTACGTAATGTTATAGTTACGACTTAACCCAGCAGGAGCTCTATAGACCTCCTTCTGAAGGATGAAAAATCTGCTATAAGTTCTAAGACTTCCGATTCGTTTTGTAATGATTGACTTCAGCGTTTCAATAAATATCATACTTATTTTCCAAGATGCTATATTATTACCTTGTCATTACCGTAGGGAGTCAGTTTATACTTGTACAACTGGAACAGGTCATCGATGTAGGAATGCCAGCGGTAGAAGACGGGGTCACGCATGGCAGTCGCTGAATCACCCATTACTCCGAAAAGTTCCTGAATGAAGAAAATTATAATTATCAAGCAAAGTCTTTGCGCCTTGGACATCATGGAAAAATATATGCCAAAATATGATTCTCTCGTGGTTATTTTTTTTAACATCGCTTCTGTCAGCCTCTCTATTCTTCAATCTGTCAGAACTGTCATTAGGTACTGTTTAGACCAAGAAAGAAAGAAGGAAACAAGGTCTCTCATTCCGAGAGCTCCCCGAGGTGACGTCACTATCCAGTTACCACGTGATAGCAACATGACACGAAAGAAACCAACCAGAACCAGCGACAGCGATAATGACGTCATGTATATTGTTATACTATGACTAGATCTACTTGATTACGTACCAAATGTCTATGGTCGGGATCGTGAGCGAAGGAGACGAATACGTGACCCAGGTTGTGGAAATCACCGTAGTAATTACGGTTCGGGCTGAGAATTGTCGACTCCATCATGTTGCCCAGGGTATCGATACCAGTCTCCTCATCTAGCGTTACTTGACGACCATTGGGCTGAAAGATAAAGAAAAAATATTAGATGACAGAATAGAACATTAGTCTTATTCTTCCTCTCTATCTTTTGGATTGCTTCCAAAATACCTTCCAAGGATACAAATTGAATTTTATTCTATGCATTTTTAGATTTTTGCAGAATTTTAATGAAACTCTTTTGAATACCCACTGGATATTATTTTAACAAAAACAAATTTTAGAATTACTTACTTAAATGTATAAAGTATATTCTTCTAATATACGTCCGTTTTATCCATACTAATAATATAAATTCGAATGTTACTCTGTCTATCTGTCACGCTTTCTCGGCTAAACTGTTACACCGATTTTAATGAAATTTTTCATGGATATATTTTGATTCTTGAGGAACGACATAGGCTAATTTTTACAGCGATAACCGAGACAACGTGGGCGGAGGCGCAGGTAAAATCTAGTATGTATATAAATCGGACATTTAATATTTTAATATTTTTGGGAATATGTTGGGGCATCTAACATTCGACGCCATCTAGTCCCAAACTAAGCAGAGCTTGTATTATGGGTACTAGACAACTGATACATATATACTTTTTTTTTGTAAATCCATAAATATCATATATGCATGATATTTATGGAAAAGACCCAAACTCCGAAACAAATATTTGTAGATCATACAAACATTTGGATCCGACCCGGGAATCGAACCAGAAACCCCAAGCACAGCAGTCGCTTATGCTACCACTGCGCCACCGAGGCAGTCGATTTATGAGAAGAATGTAGCCAAAAACCATTTCTTTAAATCAAATTTCTTTAGTAGTATAAATAAATGTAGTTTGAAAATACTAACCAAAGTTACAGAAAGGGTTTCAATAGCTTGGACGAAGCGATTCCTCATGGTTTCCAATTGAGACACCTCAACCTTGATTAAATCTACTGGACGCTCCAGGTCTCGGATTATGGTGCCAGAAAACCTGTAACACCATAATATTTATTATATCCTCACACAGTTTGTTCTCACATTAAACATAAATTAAGCTCAGAGACAGAACGATGCTCCCCATCAGAACAATGCTCTGATGAGCATGGAGATTTGTTACTTATTCTGTAGTCAGAATGAGGTAGTAGAGCCATGCTGATTTCAGCATGAACGGGCTAGCTTAACCGGAGCGGTACTACCCTCGCACGGAAAACAACGTAAAATGACAGCGTTCGTGCTGTCGTGTTTCGTTGGTGAGTGCGAGACCGGAGGCCCAATGATGCAAAAGCATCACTAGGCCGCTATGGTGTGGGTCACCATGCTGTATTGTTGCATTGTCTGCATTCGCAATGAGTATGGTGACCACCACTCCCGAATTCTGCTTATGCTTTCCATCAGGCAGGGTTGAGTCATTTTGGCACGGGCATTCAAATAAAATTTGTTTTAGGCGTGAACCGAACCCGCGACCCGCGAGTTCAGCAGCAGCAGTCATGGTCACTAATAAATAGACCAACAGGCCAATTTATACCACTAATACTAACTCTTTGATGTAAAAAAAATATATTTGTATTTTACCTATATAGCTATAACCGAGTACATAAAACACATTGCGTACAAATATTGACGTATTGTATATCGTACGTATTTAGCAGATCAGTATGTTCAGAAGTCTGTATTTAGCAGAAATGAACATTACCTAGGAGGCCAAGCTCTGCTGGCCACCTGCGAATCGAGCTTGGGGAAGTAACCCTCTTCAATTGGCTGCCGGAAGTCGTTGTAGCGACGAACGCGGCTCAAGCCATTGCAGTAACGTTCAGCATTGAATCTGTGAAAAAGATATGGTTAAAGGGGTTAGGCACAGGGTAGAGGAGTAGACAGGTCCCCTGATAGCAAGTGATTACCACAGTGCATGGACACATGCAACTCAAAAGGCCTAAATGCCATACAGCCCATTGACAAACAGCCCCAAGAGTTAGAGGCTTTGGATAACCTTGCTCATTTGGTGAAAAGCAATAATAGAATTTCTGTGATGCCGTGATGTCACTACGGCCACATCAACAGCCTTTGTCAGTCCACTGCTGGACATACACTCTTCCTTACAAAGGAGGTGTTGGCCTAATATACCACGCTCGCCAGATGGGTCGGTATAGGGTTTACTGCGAGTTTTGCTTGTCTTTGCAGTGATGGATTTCCTGCTTAGTTTACTTCCCTAGTCGCCTCTTACGATAACTATGGTCTGAACAGGGTGTCACTCTGTATTTCTAATCAATCACCAAATTGACAGTAACTACGGTCAATCTTGTCTATGGTCAATTTGACTGCACGTTTGGCTTAGTGGCTTAAGCGGTCGCCACGCTGCTTTCTACAGCGCCAAGTGTTGTGGGTTCAAATCACACTTTGGACAACACTGTGTGATCCACAAATTGTTGTTCTTAGTCTGGGTGTTATTTGTGTCCGTTTCGTGTATGTTAGTAAAGTCTCCCACGACACAGGGTATATATTCCTAATGCGGGAGTTGTCTTTTTAATAAAAAAATACCTATCCATAGATACCCGTACACGTATGGGTTTGATGAAAAAAAAAATCAGTTCTAAGTATGGGAAACCCCAAAAATTTATTGTTTTTTTTCTATTTTTGTGTGAAAATCTTAATGCGGTTCACAGAAAGTTTTATAGTTCTTATACATAGTTTCAGAAAAAAGTGGCTGTGAAATACGGACGGACAGACATCCAGACATGACGAATCCATAAGGGTTCCGTTTTTTGCCATTTGGCTACGGATCCCTAAAAACCGACTCAAACGCTGAAACATGACTTCCACTGTCTACTCACGAGTCAAATTGTGATAAGAGTAACCAAGATCTCCTGACTGAAGTATTACCTGCAGATAATCTGTTGGTGCATGTAATAGAACAGTTCTCCTCTACGGTCCTTGTTGACGATCGCTGGGTCACCTTCGCCGGGGTATACCAGATGCCAGTGCCAGTGGTGGAGGTTTACACCGATGTCTTCGCGGAAGTAGGCTACGCGCTGTTCTGGCTCCAAGTCTGAGGCTGTGTAGTTTACGTTAATTGGTACCGGCATCTGTATATATATACAACATTTATAGGATTGCTTATGAAAACTGAACAAAAAAATGATATGTGTAAAAATCTTAAACAAAATTACCAATTAGGTTAACAACTAACATCTTAAATTTTATATAGTCATCTTAAACTTTATATAAGTAGTTATTATCTAGCTGACCTAGCGAACTTTCAAGAGTTAACAAAATGTTACCGAACCTTGCCACGCAACTGGAATAATTTTTTAATGTAGATGAGTCTAACGAGCAGACGAGTCACGTGTTGGAAAGTGACTTCCGCCAAACATGTCCCTTGAATGCCATCCCCGAGGATATCCATCACGGAGGAATAGAGTTGAGTCTTCAGTAACCTCAGTCATTCAGTCAAAGTAAATGAAATAATTATTTAATACTGGGTTAATGTTGGGTCTTAGTATTATTCCACACGCAGACACCTATATAATTCTGCCTAATAAGCCTTAAATTGTAAAAAAGACGACTACGAAGTTACTAATAAATATGCTTACCCTAGATCCAGTTGGTACCACGTTCGTGATTTCCCTAGCTTTACGAAAAGTTTTAGGGTCCACGAACTTATCAGGGAATACTTGAGCAAAGGTTGGGATATTGAGTCCTTTGGTGTCTGGTCTGTAAATCAAAAAAATAATGTTTATTATTATGGTTCGTTTAATTTTGTCTACATAATATATTTGTAATGATAATTGCGTTTTAAAATTACATAATTATCAAACATATGATCTCTGAGCTATGATCTATTTACACAGAGCAAGTGATTTTCCACACTTGATGTCACAAAAAAGTACAGTATATTTTATCGCACCTGTGCAAGATGGCGACGGAAAGACAGTAGTTGAACATGTAAGGGTTGATGCGGAGCTGGCAGTAAGAACAGATTGATGTCAGATCTTCAACATCACGCATACCTGAGGGCAAGAAAACAATGAATAAGTTAATGGATGAACAAACTTTGATTGAATCGTGGTAATAGATGCAATACATTTCTTTCACCTATGGTCATGATGATTTTGATTGCAAAGTCAGGTCAACTATACGGGGAAGTTCTGTAGCCATAAATTCTTTAAGTAGGAAACTAACGAGTAACATAGGAAAATGGATGAACAAAACTCATTGCACTTGACAAAAACGATAATCGAATGTAAAGATTGTGAGTACAGGCCTTTGCGGTAATCGAGGTTATTCAAAATAATCATTCTATTATTATCTGCTGCTTACCCATGAAAATGTCGATGAGCCGTCCCGCCATCTGTCTGTGTTTCGGTATAAACAACGAGAACTGATCGTTGTAAGGTAGTTGCATGGGTATAGACAAGTTCGGCAGCGCAATGTTACGAATAGGGATCGTTCTAGTAGCATCGCTTCCAAAACGGTTGGCAATCACACTCGTTGCGAACTTGTATTTGTCGGGCTGAAAAATGAATAAACTATTAATAAGTTCCTGTATAATATTGGACAACCTACATCAGGTTAGAAGATTAGGACTAACGATGATTTACAGTTCAAATTGCTGGCAAGCGAACCTAGTTCGACCAGATTCGTCTGCCTTTCGTATTCTACGCAATCCAGTCGCATATGCAATATCCTTTATTTATAAAATATCTTCCCTCTTTGCCGAATTTCCAATGTAATCCAAATTTTTAACATTCTGTCTGGCTGATGAATCATGGGCGCAAAAGCTTAAAAGTAAGTATGAATAATAACTCAATTCCAGAATCGGTGGAGATGGTCAAAAACGTCAGATTTGAGAGTTCTCTCTTTTAGGTGGTGACAACTCACGTAATAGTTATTAGGCAACTCGAACGCGGCTTGTTCTTCGCCCTTGAGCATAAAACACGGCTCTGTAGGCCGGTCGAAGAAAAGCAGTAGGTTTCCTTTTGCGGTGCTCATCTTGTAATACTGGAAAAAAGGAAAATGGTTAGTATATAAAATATTTAAATACGTTTCTGTAAGTTTCAAAAACACAAAAACTGTTGCACCGATTGATTTAAAAAATTGACAAAATCGAAAAAATCAAAAGGCTTTTATTTCACGTTATATTTATAGATCTACTTGTGCGAGCCCAAAATACCATTCTCATGGAGAAGAACTGGCAATAAACTCCAAAAAAAGACGCGACAATATTGATTTAATTGACCAGCTGCTAAGATTTATTAACAAGCTTTCATTATGTTTCCTGTGAACATGTTTGTTTGAAACCGATTTTTGGAAGTGTACTATTTAAACTAAATTTTTTATCTATTTTAAGCGACAGTTTTATTTTTTCTTTCTCATTCGATTAATATGTAATACTATGTGCCATGGTGAATTTCGTTAGTAACAAATTGTAACAAAAAACCTAACGTAGCTTCCTGACAGTAACTTGTAACATGCAGTTTTGAATTTAAGTAAAATATTTAAAGTCTAAAAATTTAAGGTCAATGCGAATAATTGGCAATTGGTCGCGGATTGCAATAATAACGCTTTATTTTCATTATAGAGCTGCTAGAATCTAAACAAAAATACCGAAATTAACCAAATATCATTCACATAAGCATATACTCACCACAAGATTTTTCCAACAACAAAAAACAAAATAAAAAAAAGAAATAAAAAATAAACTTTTTTTTTCTACCAAGCCGTGTTCATCACGGCTCGAGAGTGATCGCCATAGAATTGTTACCTATATTTATACTACAATATTATTGTTGAAATTGTGGTAAGAATTTCGTGTGCAGCTTGATTGCTTGTAGGCAGGCAGGAAGTCGCGGTCATTTTATCGGTGTGTACCGAAAACGTGTGAATGACTTTAAATCATTATCAGCAAAACTATTTCTAAATTTGGAGGTATCACTCCAGGAGTAATAACAAGTCTGTCAGGATAGTATAGTAAATAGTATATACGCAACGAACACTGGTGTTAAGCAACCATTTCGTTTCTTTTTATAAGTAACGAGTAAATAATTTGCCCCCCATATTATAACATGAAAATGTAAAAAAAACCGACTTCGAGGTTCGACTCGATTTCTCTTGGATACCATCATCAGATCCTAGTGTCCTTATCATAGTACCACCGTTCGGATATCTATTTTCCATTAAAAAATATTCATAAAAATCGGTTCATAAACGACGAAGTTATCCGCGAACACACACATAAAAAAATGCGATTCTTTGAAGTTGGTTAAAAAGGGAAAATGCGCAAAGTTTATTTATAAATTCACTACTTTCACCTAATTAGAGATCTTGCTGTCATCGTTTTTGAATAATTTGAGATAGGTACTTAGGATGAACCAATTTGTTTTTGACGTGACAACGTCTTATAATTCGATGGAGCCGGCTGCACGCACGAAAAAACATGACTCACGCGGCGTTACCTCGCTCTGAGGCGTTCCATTGAGGCTTAATGGAAGCGAGAAGCATTTCATCAATGTTTCGTTATGACGTTGTCACGTTAAACTATCGTCCGTAAACAGACTTTACAGACAACCATTTTTATATATTATAGGGATTAAAGAATGTAAGTAAAAGGACCAGGAAGTCTGGGTTGCATGCTTGCCACTCCAAATGACCGTTCCCGGAATGTACAAATAGTCTAATTATATTATTAGACTCGGGACATCACTGATAATTAAAATATTTCGATAAAATTCTTAAAAATAAACAGGCACATTTATTTTTAAAAGTTTACTCCACTTTTTCGGAATGGTGGAACTTATCCTAAAAGCAAAGGCAGTAGAGCCTAAAGGTTTATTACATACATCCATAATTCCATAGCCTGTTAAAATCACAACCCTCCTTTGGCTTTTTCGGCTAAAAAGATACCTAGTTGATTTCAGCACGGTTGGGCAGGCTCGATCGCAGCGGTACTTCTCTCTTACAGAAGACTTTACCTAAAACACAGCATTCTTGATGTCGTGCTTCGTTGGTGACTGAGAGATTGGAGGCCCAATGATGCAGATGCATCTCAATAGGCCTAGTGTTTGTCACTATGCTGCATTGTCTGCATTCGCAATGAGTATGGTGATCACCACTCTTAGATTCTGTTCATGCTTTCCATCAGGCAGAGTAGAGTCACTTTGGAAGGTTCAAATTTATAAAAAAAAATCAGTGTACAATAATATTAATTGATTTCGAGGGCGAAAGTTTCTAATTGCGTCCAATTATATTATTGGTGTCTGGCTTAGGCGGCTTGTACATTTCTTTCTTAGAGCATACTTAACATAATTATTTACAATATATTTTACTTGTCAGTTCGTGTATATATACATACATATCATTGATAAATTACACCCATATACAAACATTTATCGTGCTTATAAATAACACCACGGAGTTTAATGTTTTATATAGATAATAAATTATTAAATGTTCGTATGTTTCAGCGTAGCGTCTAAACTACTAAATCGATTTTGATTACTAATGTCTCGATAGATTCGTAATAATGGTGCTATAGGCTATATAATTTTATCAAAAGTTTTTACATAGTATAGTTGGGTTATAGTTTTTATTGTTCAAGTTGTACTGGCATAATTTCATAGGTACGAATACAAACATACCCTTCGTCTACAATAGTATAAAATTCCAACTGTTATCTAATGTTTCACATACTATTGTGGAGGAAATCATATCGGTTATGAAAGCAACCACAAATTTTACCATAGAGATGATAAGAGGATACACACCAGGCACCATTACATTTTATTTTTTATATAATTTTCAGTAAGTAATTGCGAGATTTTGAACCTAATTTTAACGCTATAGAGTACATGATTATGGGTATATACATAAAACTCATTTAGAAAACATATAATCTATATCATGTTCAAAGTCTCATGTATTACAGCTAACACTAATTAGGAAAAAATAGTCACTTAACTTTTTAATAAAAGTAATTCGTTTTTTTTTTATGTTTGGCCTTCCAAAATGACTCTACTCTGGCTGATGGAAAGCATAAGCAGAATCCAAGAGTGGTGGTCACCATACTGCGAATGCAGACAATGCAACTATGCAGCATGGTGACCCACACCATGGTGGCCTAGTGATGCTTCTGCATCCTTGGGCCTCCGGTCTCGCACTCACCAACGAAATACGACAGCACGATCGCTGTCATTTTTACGTTGATCTTCTGTGCGAGGGTAGTATCGCCCCGGTCGAGCACGCCCAACCGTGCTGAAATCAGCTTGGCTCTACTACCTACTAGTAATTTATCTAGCGTCTCATAGCCTTATTGGTCCAGCGGTTAGCGTATGCGACTGTCGATCGAGAGGTCTCGGGTTCGATTCCGAGCCGGGCCAATAGTGTTGCAGGGATTTCTTACAACAAATGCATAATGATAGCCCGGAGTATGAAAGTTTTTTTTTTTATGTATGGCCCGCCAAAATGACTCTACTCTGCCTGATGGAAAGCATAAGCAGAATCCAAGAGTGGCGGTCACCATACTCACAGCGAATGCAGACAATGCAGTATGGCGACCCACACCATGGCGGCCTAGTGATACTGCTACATCTTTTAGTCTAGTCAACAAGTATGGAGCTTGTTGACTAGACTATTTGGGCGTCCGGTCTCGCACTCACCAACGAAACACGACAGCACGAACGCTGTCATTTTACGTTGATTTTCTCTGCGAGGGTAGTACCGCCCCCGTACCGTTTAGCGATAGTAAATCGTTGTCGGTCCTGGTTGTCATGAACATCTAAGGCAATCGTTATTGGGAAGACAGCGCCCTCAAATATGCTGATAATTAGTTAAACCTTCGAATTAATTTCACCCTCAGGGTTGTGGAGGTCCGATGCCAGTCGCTCCGTTGAAAAACTAAAATTCAGGTATCATAATACTAGAAGCCGATCCCAAATAATCTTGGGAATAATAAGGCTAGAAAATTGTTTAAATTTCATTTGATACTTCCAAGCGTTCCTGAAAATGTTTTGTCAGAGAGACAGAAAGCCTTTTTAATAAGATTTTTTTCCACGTTTGAGTAGGTATCGAATCATTAAAACAACTATAAAAACATTTAAGCTAGTAATAAAGCTAATGGATTTGAACAAAACGTCAAACACACTTTCAAGTTTTTATTACTCATCATGAAGAATGTTAATTGGCGAAGGATTACAGATCAAAACAGTCATAAATTTTAACAAAAAAAAACCGATTTCAAGAACTGCAAGTTTCAAATAAAAAAAGGATCATCAAAATCGGTTCACCCAGTCATAAGTTATGACTTATGAGGTAACAAACTTAAAAAAAGAAATGCAGTCGAATTGATAACCTCCTCCTTTTTTGAAGTCGGTTAAAAATAGGTAAATAAGAGATAGAAGTTAGATCGAAAACTCTTTATTTGTACACCGTATTACAGATTTACAAGAGAGTACATAAAACGAAAAATATATAATGTACAAAGGGTGGCCTTATTGCCGAAAGCAACATCTTCCAGGTAACCTTAACATGGGATCTAAATCACCGTAATATATATATATATATATGCAATGAGGGGCAAACGAGCTGACGTATCACCTGATGGTACGCGATTACCGCCGCCCATGGACACCCGAAACACCAGAGGCGTCACAAGTGCGATGCCGGCCTTTAGGGGATGGGGATGAGGGAAGGGTTTGGGCCTCCGGTATCCTCACTCACTCGGTGAAACACAGCGCCAGCGCTGTTTCACACCGGTTTTATGTGAGGCCGTGGTATCCCTCCGGTCGAGCCGGCCCATTCATGCCGAAGCGTGGCTCTCCCACGGTAAAGATAATTATGTGATTTTTAAATAAATAAAATATTAAATTTTACAGTAAGTTTTTTTATTACATTTAAAATGTACGTATTACACGTTTGTCGCTGCAGTAGAAAGTTTCTAGTAGACCTAAAGAAAGGGAAAATAAATTCGTTCATGCAAATATAATTAATGTTTCATTTATTTAAATGAGAATTTAAAGCGTCTGCGAACCAAATGAAATAACTAAACAAATCCTTTATGTACAAAACATGTAAATCCGACTAAAGCACTATATTTAAATAAAAAAGCCTACAGATTTTGTCTCAGCGATAGCGAAAAGCGTAACGGTTATTGATTTACGTACTAGTATTTTCATTTAAATATAATAGTGGTACATAGCCTATCCTATACTATCATACCAACAAATTCCATTAACTTTATCTTGCTCAAGTTTTATAAATTAGATTTAAATGCTGCCTCCTATCAAGTTCTTCAATATCTTTGCAAAGTTTTTTTTTTTTTGGATTAGGCGAGCAAACCAGCAGACATATCGCCTGATGGTAAGCGATTACCGCCGCCCATGGACACTTGCAACACCAGAAGCGTCACAAGTGCGTTGACGGCCTTTTGGGGATGGGGGGAGGTAGGGGATTGGGGTATGGGCCTCCGGTATCCTCAGTCAGTCGGTAAACACAGCGCAAGCACTATTTCACACCGGTTTTCTATGAGGCCGTGGTATCACTCCGGTCGAGCCGGCCCATTCATGCCAAAGCGTGGCTCTCCCATGGTTATTTAGACTAGTCTAGCATTTCAGGCACCAGTCTTTCACAAAGGTGGAATCCTGAAGCCGAGTCACTATTGTACCTACTAACCATATTTTTGTGAAAGAGAATAAAGTTTATTATTATTATTTGCGCGCGACTCTAACCGCGTGTATGGCGATTATCGCGGCAACAAGTAGCCTATGTCATTCCTCTAGAATCCAAGTACCTCCATTTCAAATTTTATCTAAATCGGTTTAGCGGTATAGTGTAACAGACACATAGTTACTTTGGAATTAAATATTAGTATGGATTAAAGAGAAAAAAAGTTCAATCAGTCCAGCTTCTCTTATGGGATACGCTTATCAACGAATAAGTTGTCAATTTATTTTATTTACAGAAAGATTATATAAACGAACTGCCTCGAAGTTGTAGTGGTAGCGTATGCGACTGCTGTGGTTAAAGTCTCGGGTTCAATTCCCGTGTCGGACCAAAAGTTTGTATGATTTGAAAATATTGATTTTGAAGTTTGGGTGTTTTCTATGTGGGTATAACATGTATACCATGTGTCCCAAAATTCAACGATAAGCGGGCGCCAAAAGGTAGACCTGCTCATGAGTACATAAGGAAAAAAAATAAAAAAAATATACCTAGTTTTTTTTTTAGTTACAAGAAAAATTTAGAATTTCTTTGAAAATTTACACCCTTAATTTTTTATTTATTTATTTATTACGTAGTGGTGTCCATACATTTTTTTTACAAGACCATGAGTCAAAGTACACTAAGAGTAAAAATATTTCAAAATTGTAGGGAAAAAAATTATTTTGAACGTTTTTTGTGTAAAAACTGCGTGCAATTTGGTGTTTTTAAGAGTTGTGGTGAATAGTAGCAATATCATAAAAGGTATAAATTTTCAAAGAAATTCTAAATTTTTCTTGTAACAAAAAAAAACTAGGTATTTTTTTTTTTTTTTTTTCCTTATGTACTCATTAGCAGGTCTACCTTTAGGTGCCCGCTTATCGTTGAATTTTGGGACACTCTGTATATTACTATACTAATATACACACATCAAAAGTGTCTAGGGATCAAGCATTTTTATGCGGATTTCTTGAGATTGAGATGTGGCTTTGGCCCTGGCCTGCTCAGTCGCCAGACTTGAACCCGATTGAGCATGCATGGGATATGCTACAGAGAAGAGCTCTGCCGAATATGGAGGGTATCCAGTCGCAAGAAGACCTTTTTTTGTTGTTACAACGAACATGGGCGGCCATTCCACAGCGTGATTTGGATGAACTCATTTTGAGTATGCCAAACTGATGTTCTTGTGTTAGTGTTCGCGGTAGAAACACGGATTATTAATTGTTTAAGTTACCTAATAAAATTTTAAAGTAAACTGTTATTTCAGTCTTTTTTTCGAACTTTAATGTTAGTGGTTCAAATGTCAAAAATCCTTTTATTAGGAAAATGGCAAATTTCTTTATTAATGCAAAGGTGACTTGGTTTATCGTTACTGTGACAAACGAAAACACTTTATTTGATGAATCCTTAAAGAAAATTTTAATTAATATCAATCAGGAGAAAAGTTATTGCAAAAATATATGATGATCCCTAGACACATATGTTGATCCCTAGACACTTTTGATGTGTGTATATTAGCTTTATGGGTATAAACTCTGCTTAGTTTGGGGCTAGATGGCGTTTTATGTCAGATGTCCCCAAATGTTATTATTGTTATTACTATGGAAGCTGCATTGGTCTTATTTAATTAGTCATAGACTATTAGGGTATAAGTATTTAATGACTCATTCATTTAGTACTTATGTAATTATCTAATAGTTATACTTAATTTGCACTTATTGTTAATTATTATGTAAGTTGCTGCATAGTACTTTTTATTTAAACATATCATGATTGTTCGACGAAATAATACTGAACAGAAAATTGTAAGGATAGTTAAAATTGAATAATGAGAATTATGCGGTGAGACTTTATACTAGACTTCAGTTTCAATATTTTTTTAAGTCCCACATGATCCAGCTAAGAAAATGAACTAACTTCTAGTTTGACCTTCGAATAAAGAAACACAAACTAGCATGTAGTTCGTTCCCCTCACGAATCGAATTGCGAACATTTTTGACCGTATTCTCCTAACAAAAGGCAAAATTAACTTTGTCGTTCTGGAAAACATCGAAATACGCAATAATACACAATACACTCTTAAAGATCCTAAAAACGTAATACAAGAACATATTGAAATCAAAATTAGGTAATCTGAGACATATTTTCTTAAACATGGTTTTAAGAAACTTGATCTATATCATAACCCACGCAACCTCGTTTGCGTCTGATTTTGCCCGTAGCGTGATAATTTTCCCCCGTTTTTGAAACATTTTTCATTGGTGCTCCGCTCCTATTGGTCGATATGATATATAACCTATAGCCTTCCTCGATAAATGTACTATCAAACACTGAAAGAATTTTTCAAATCGGACCCGCGGTTCCTGAGATTAGCGCGTTCAAACAAACAAACAAACAAACTCTTCAGCTTTTTAAAATAGTATAGATTGGTTTGGTTTAACCTGTGAACAGTTAATGAAATAATACTCAAATGACCGTATCTCTCGATTGAGCGTGATTCTTTTACAACTGCAAGGCATTGCTGACATAAGTATTTGATTTTAATTTCATCTAGTAGCAATTTTGAGTGGTAGGTGTACGCTCTTGTACTCACCGCTTCGGTTCTTCCTTCTTGTGTCGAGCGGTCAAAACCTGGAACTCACTACCTGCGTGTTTCCCTCCCACTATGAACCCGGGTCCTTTAAGCGGAGCGTGAAAAAGCATCTCAATAAGCCTCCATAATGTGGGTCACCATGCTGCACTGTTCCTATTCGCATTGAGAATGGTGACCACTACTCCTGGACGCTGCTCCTGCATTCCATCAGGCTACAGAGCTACAACATAAATTTAATCTGACACTAATATACACATATACACATACATACATATAAGTCAACAGAATGATCCTAATAACCATACCCTTTTTACTTTCATAGAACGGAACTCTAAAACTCTTTACATATCATAAAATGAAGTCACTTCCGCTGTTTGTTCACTTAGACATTTTTTGATGCAGTTTAACAGTAGATATAGTGACTCAAAAGGAAGATTTATATGTGTAAAACTGCATATTACAGTGAAAGAATTCCGACAATTTCAAAGGCTTCCGTGTGAAGTCGGGCTGGGTCAGTAGTGTAGAGTTAAACTTACCGTATCAATTAGCTACTCGCTGTTTTTCTACCGTCGGACAACTGCTTTATACGGTAAAATCTGGGCTCAATTCTTAAATAAAATATATCGCTCGGTTTCGGACTCAGCGGCGGCGGCGCGGGCGGGTAAATTTGCAACTCACGCCGTCTACTTTACAGACTCTCCTGGGAAATCAGGCGGGAATGTGTGGACTGTCCCTGGAAGGCCATCGGCTGTCACATGATGCTGCTTTATAATTGGCGTGGTATGTCCTGTCGAATACGATTAGTCTCGCTATTTATAAATTCTATTAAAATTATTTTAACATGAGATAATATTTAAATTATATTACAGTAAAAGCTTCTTATTCGCGGGGGATACGTTCCGTAAATATGCCACAGATGCCATGAATATGTGATGGTAATTTATGTGGAGTTATAGGGGATACGTTCCAAGGTGACAAAAAAAAAACAAATTTATAAATACAAAAAAAAACAGTTAAATTTAAATTTTTAACCCTATTGATTAATTATATCGTCTAGGCAATGGTGTAAAGAATTATTCTAAGCAGCTTTTAAAAGCACCTTGAATTCAGACTGATATTCGGAAGTGCCCTTATGTTATCTTCGGATTTTTTGATTGAGTTAGGAATAGTGTTTAATATGTGGCAGCATTGAACGATATACTTTTCATCCCCCCATCCCATCTCGGAAAGAGTATTTTTGCCCTTCGATATCTGAGTGCAAAAGCCGTTTTTATCCGCTAGAGGATAAAGTAAATTGAATTTAGAACATCGTCGTATGCACTAAGTTTGTGAATTTAAAACATCATTAAACCTATTTGCTTCTACCTCCATGGTGCCGAATTTATCATACAGCCTTTTTTGATTTGTGAAAAACTCAGACTCCTTCTTGGTATACTTTTTTTTTAATTTGCTTTGCCCGCACCATTTTCTTTTTGCATTTAGTCATTTCCTCGCTGAGGTGAGATGAAAAGTTACATGTTGCACTCGAGTGCAAAGATATTTCACCTCGTGCTCTTTTGTTTTTTTATTCTAGACAGGCAAACGAGCAGACGTATCGCCTGATGGTGAGCGATTACCGACGCCCATGAGGAGGGGCATGACTCGACTTCGGACCTCGCTAACGCTCAGGATTCTATTTTTTTTCCGGCCGGCAGAAAATCAACGTAATATGACAGCGTTGCTGAAGCGACCGGAGACCGGAGGCCCAATGTTGCAGAAGCATCACTAGCCCGCCATGGTGTGGGTCACCATGCTGCATTGTCTGCATTCGCAATGAGTATGGTGACCACCACTCTTAGATTCTGCTTATGCTTTCCATGAGGCAGAGTAGAGTCATTTTGGCAGGGTCACACATAAAAAAAACCCACGACTCCCGGTAACACTCACAAACCACCAGACGATTAGGTTCACCTATGTATAACTTTGTGTTGTTTCTAGTCTGGGTGGTATGTCCGTCCCCCGCGATACACATGAATATTCTCGACTGCCTTGGTGGCGTAGTGCTAACGTGTGCGACGTGCGACTGCTGTGCTTGAGGTCTCGGGTTCGATTCCCGAGTCGGACCAAATGTGTATATGATCTGCAAATATTTTTTTCGGAGTTTGGGTGTTTTCTATGTATATTATGTATGTATTTACAAAAAAAAGTATATACAGTGTGTGTGAAAAGAACGTAACCGGCATATTTTTAAATTTTGGAATGCAATTTATAAAAATAAATATTAGGCTGAATAGAACAATCCTTTGCCTACAATGGATTGTAAAAAACATAAGTTTTCCCTCCAGTTTTCCTTGTTAAAAATATTATTTTTTACAATTAGTGCCGCGTACGCTGCCCGATTTGAAGCTGTGTTTTTCTGTACTCATCCAAAAGGCCCCAAAATGTCCCGCGACTAGGCCGCCCATTATATGAAAAAGTCCAAGGCCTTCGTGAGCAAGTGGGTGAAGTGATATTCACAAACAAAACCCGTCGATGACTTACCAGATCGTGGCAAACCGAAAAAGACGTCTGTTGCAGAGGATAAACGAATTGTGCAGCTGTTTGCTAGGAACCCTTTTTTATCACTTCGCTCGGGCAAGAAAAGTTTAAGAAAAAGGGTTTAATCATATTATTTGACACTATCAAAGGGCGTTTAGTTGTAAAGAGCGTGAAATATCGAAGCAATGTGAAGAGAACTCTCCTTTCTGAAACGCATATTGAAAAAACGCTGCATTGGGCGTGCGTAAACAAAGACCATGATTGGGACAAGAGATTTTTTTCTGATGTAGCTTCATTTTAGGCAACCGGTTACTCGACTCGAGCTTGCACTACGGCTGACAATAGACTGATGGTACGAACCGTTAAACACCCTTTAAAGGTGCATGTTTGGGGATGCTTCTCAAAAAAGGGTTTCGGAAATTTGCACTTGTTTACCGGTACTTTGGACGCTGAGAAGATGACGAAAATTTACGAAAAAGCATCATTGCCGTCGGCTAAGAAGATGTTTCTACACCAAAATGATTTCTGGATTCTGCAAGAGGATAATGATCCTAAACACCGAAGTCGGCTCTGCACCACTTGGAACGCGGAACATAGTATTAACGTATTGGATTGGCCCTCACAGTCCCCTGATGCCAATCCAATTGAAAATGTTTGCGCGTGGATGAAGCTAAGGGCAAAAAATGTAGTGACCGTCGCTGACCTCACTCGTGAACTGAAGTCCGCGTAGCGGTCTTTACCTCGCAGTTATGCTGAAAAATTGGCGGAAAGTAAGCCGCGAAGATGCCAAGTGATCATGGATAATAATGGAGATTGGACACCGTATTAATATAAAGCATCAAACAGCAACAAAAGACTTGATTGATTACAATTTATCGTTTAATATTTCAAAAATGTTCATTAAATTTTGCCGGTCACGCTCTTGTCGCACATAGTGTATGTATTTATATCAATTGTCTAGTACCCTTAACACAAGCTCTGCTTAGCTTGGGACTAGATGGCGTTGTGTGTTAGATGTCCAAGTATTTATTTATTATTTATTCCTGGTATTGTCTATAAAGAAATATAAACTACAGTTTTCTATACGAATATTATATTTTCTACGAATAAACTACCTATTAACAATGACCAAATTAAATATGAATTAGTCCACGTCGTTAGAGTTTTAATCATTATGAGGTGTATTTCCCCTTTTTAATTCATTTATATAAATCCAATTCAGTATTTTTAAATCATTTGGTTTCTCGTCATGGCGGCTTACGTACAGGTATTGTAGATTTCTTATAACTTTTTTTTTTTGTGAAATTGTGATGTGTTTTTTTGTGCAATAGTGAAAAGAAGATAAATAGTGAATACCTAGTATGTGTGTGTGTTTTTAATTTTATCAGTATTATGAAAACCACATTGTGGTTTGAATATCATATACGCCTATTTTAGATATAAAACTAAAACGCTTATTAGTAGGAATAGTTTATACATTTCTTTAATTGAAAATTTTTAATATGGTGCATATACTCGTATGACATGTACCTGGATACCTAACTAGTATTTTTTTTTTGGTAAATTTTCTTAAAATGAATCCCAGCTAGGTTGATTTATCGCCTCCGAAAACCCCTGCATACTAAGAGACTCAGATTATATTATATTTATTTGGATACAAGAATCGCTCGTTTTAAGATTAAAAGGATAGACATTAATAATACTAGCTAACCCACGCGACCTCGTCTGTTTATCCTGTTGCTCGTAGCATGATGCCATGCTATGTGAATGAGTTTGTCAACAAAAAAAAGGTTACAGTGAGCCAACTTTAAAAGATAGACATATGCTGTCGCCGACTTATTTTTAAAACTTCCAAAGGAGAACAATGCAATAAGTAAATATTTCTTTCAATGTTAATTTTTAATCAAACAAAATTTCAATACCTCTCGAACAATGTTCATCTAATACAATTTGAATTTTGATACATCTATTTCGGGAATAATGCAAGAAATTTAGTTAGGATTTAATTATATTGGAAACATAATTGGAAAACGGCCCGAAAATGACGGTTTACACATTTATCCGACTGAAGCTAAAGCAATATTAAATTTGAAACTACATTTACCACTGGTAGTAGCACTGTACAAGAATAGTTTATCCGAATAGTCTAAGAGCCGGTGAAGATCTGTTTACACCCATCTGATAACAGCAAAATAAAGGTTATTTAAAAAGTAATCAAAAAAAAAAGAAATAAAAAGATTCAATAAAAATTATAAAAAAATAGTCATGACAGTTTTTCGATAGGCAAGTCATCATAGATGTGTTCATTAATTAATACAATAATAAAAAAAGTTCTGTTTGATTATCAGATGGGCGTAAGTCGATCTTCATCGGCTCTTATACTAGAATACCTAATTCGTGTATTAGATAAAATAAGTCATTAATAATACATTAAATATTTCTCTTTCATCACCGTAACATTGGAGCTAAATTCTTATACAAATAAAAATGAAAATTGTTCAGTAGTGACATTCAAATTAAAAAAAAAAAATGTTTTAACAATACAAATAGTTGAGGCAATTATGAGGTAAACTAACTAGAATATTATCTTTTAATTACAGATACTTTTGACTCTTGTCTACGTGGTCATTACCCAAGGAAACTATTTGGATCCATTTGGGATAAATTTTGATCTACGACACTTTAATAAGCCAAAGAGAGATGACGACAATCGTTATACATCGAGTTCAGTAAGTGACTACCCTAAAGGTGGTGCTTACTCCTATGAATTTGAGAAAATGCACGACCACTACTTCCATGATGGCAATGGATTTAACAATGCATTTGATCCATATTTTGGTTATCCCGATTTATTTAAAAGGCCTAACTTCGATAATATGCCATTGCCTTTTGGATTACCAAAGACACAAAATAAATATCCAAGCAAATTTCCAACAACAAATAAAGTGAGTGATGATAAAGCTCCAGTTAAGAATTTTGATAATAATCATTCTACAAGTACTGAAAGCAGTGATACGAAAAAGAATAGTGACAAAGCACTTGATTCCGTAAATGATTCTATTAAAACTCCATCATTTGTTGACGTACAGAAATCTGAAGAGCCAAAAGATAAATCTAAAGAACTTGATGAAGTACCTCCAAAAACTAATGAAGTAAAAAACGACAATTCCGCAACAGGCGCAGCCAAGAAAAATGACACTTTAACTGCAAACAAAGACTACCTTCTGGTAGATAATAATGGGAACAATGCATATATTTTACACGAAAATATACCCAACAACGTCTTACCAAATAATAATCAAGTAAATTTAAATAACCCCATGTATGTTCCTGTGACGTCGAATAAAAATGTAGCGCAACAACCTAATAATCAATATTATCAGTATCCAAATGGACAATTAGTTAATAATCAACCAAATGGAAACAACGTTATGTATGTGCCATTAGTTACAAATACTAATAACCCACAGCAACCTACCAACCAAGTTTATCAAGTACTTAATGGACAACCAACATACACAAACCCGAACGGCTACAATAATGTGTTGACAAATACTCCACAAAATAGTCTATTACCAAATAATTATAATCCAAGTTTTATTTACATCTATGCCAATGGACAATTGACACAAATTCCGGCATTTGTCGTAAACCCACAGCAAAATGTGCCAGTACAGAATGGATATAATGGCCTCTTTACGTCCTCTGTCCCTAACTATGGTATTTCAAATGGAAATAATCCAGTATCAATTCAATTACCTACTTCTAACGCTCCTGTATCTACTAATCAACAAAGTGGTATAGCCCTTCAAAATCTTCAACCAAATAATAACTTAGGATTGTATAATGTACAGAATGGATATTTACAGTCTAATTTAGACCCAAATTACAATAGTGCAGGTGCTATTAACAATCCCGGTGTTCAGTCATATCCTACCTATAGTAACGGAAATAATAATCAACAACTTTTACCAACTCCCCAAAAAGAAACAAATGTAGCTGGTTCTCCTCAAAATGATGTTCACGCACAATATGATCCACCGAAAACTTCACAAGTGACGCCAGAAACGCCTACTGAAACTAAAAACTATAATGGAGTAATACCGGCTGTAATGTTTTCTGATTTCAAAGAAAAGGAAAACGATACAGACGATAGCAAAGAAATGGACGAGAAGAAAGCTTAGACTGAGGCTGAGGATTAAACTACGGGCTTATAATTAAGAAACGGCTTATGTTGTATCCCTTGTAATAAGTTTGTCTTCCAATAATATGTATGAGATCTATTAAAGACCTTTTTTCAGCATTCACTTATTTTATTTGAACCTCAAGATTTAATTTACATGTTTTGCTACGTATTCGTAGTGCATAATTCTAATTTAAGGTATTTCGTAGATCTAGTATTGTGTAATCCACTCTCTTATTTCATTTACAATATTTATAGAAACTAACCTTTGTAAGAGTGACAATTTTTTCGTTTCCATTTATAATTTATTCCAGTAGTATTACTATTGTCCTGAATAAACAGAGTAGGTATGTCGAGGTTTAATTCTTTGCCTGAGACGATACAAAAGTACTTTAAAGTACTGAGTACTGTGTCCCCAATAACAAACAATTCAAAGGTAGTAGAGCCACGCTGATTTCAGCACGCATGGGCCGGCTCGACCGGGGCGGTACTACCCTCGCACAGAAAATCAACGTAAAATGACCACGTTCGTGCTGTCGTGTTTCGTTGGTGAGTGCGAGACCGGAGGCCCAAATAGTCTAGTCAACTACTACTACTTGTTGACTAGACTAAACTACTAAACTAGGCCGCCATGGTGTGGGTCGCCATACTGCATTGTCTGCATTCGCAGTGAGTATGGCGACCAATACTCTTGGATTCTGCTTATGCTTTCCATCAGGCAGAGTAGAGTCATTTTGGCGGGCCAAACATAAAAAAAAAAAAAAAAAAAAAAAAAAAAAAAAAAAAAAAAAAAAAAAAAAAAACAACTGGTATCGGCTGATAAACTATGTATGTTATGTTCTAGGAAGGAAACAGACAATATAAGGTTCATACGAAAGTAGAAGGTAACGATTAGGTGGAGGACTAGCACTTATATCAATTCTTAAGTAATGATATTCCTTCTATCACATCTCTATAATTTATTTAATCTACCTTCAAACGAGCTATTCTTGTTTATGTATTTAAATATAAGCTAAATCTCGGAAACGAATCCAACGATTTGCATGAAATTTAGTATGCAGGGAGTTTCAGGGGCGATAAATCGATCTTGCCAGGATTAATTTTTAGAAAACTTACCAAAACCCGGTCCCGGTCATCCATGAGCTTATATCTTAACACTGTTCTCGTGATAGGCTTACTCTAATCTGACAGTGTGGTCCTAAATTACTTTGACATATATTAATATACATAGATTCTTAGCATATATTGGTTTTGATTCACTGCTGGCCTCTCCTTAGTAAGGAGGTTTTTTAGAAAGGGCCGTTTAAACAAAATACATATTAATTTCATGGACCTGTTATAGAGAACATGTTGGTAATTTTCATAGATATTATTTGTATTAGAAACTAATAAGTAATAAAATAATGAGGAAAAGGCAGTAGACGTTTCTTTTAGATCCGAATACTTCTTTAGGCGCGTTCGCACTTTTTAGGTGGACAAAAATTATGGAACTCGCGTCATTGTCACCGAACGCTTTTTATGAGTCATCCTATGTATACTGCGTATTATATATGTATATAGATATACCTTTATGCGTTAATGGTATACATTATAAATATACAAAGAGTATATCTCACTACATATATAGTTTTCACTTCTATCGACAGTCCCCAAAGACTGCTCTGCATTTATTTACTTGAGTTGGATCAGTTTAGGCGCGTATATAGGGCAAATGTCTTTTTCTGTAAGTCAATATACAATACGTTTAACACAGTAAGCAAAACAAAGTTGTGAGGCGTATTTTGCTAAGTGAAACTTCTGTACTAGCAAAAAAGTTTTTCACTGATTGTATGAGTTCGTTCCCCGGTCACGTATCTTTGACCTTTCAAAAGTTTGCTTACAATAATACCTATCAATTTATGTCGATATAATTAAATTTCTCCATATTATTGTCGAATCACACTGAGCTTGATGTAATTACTGACCTGGATAGCGCGGTACGAGAGTGTGCTATTGGAATGTCAGGTTTGCAATGCCGTTTCCGGGACAATGCAAATATTTGCATCGAGGAACATATCTAGTTGAGTGTTTTCATTTACTAAATAGATTTTTAGGGTTCCGTGCCAAGCAAAAAACGGAACCCTTATAGATTCGTCATGTCTGTCTGTCTGTCTGTCTGTCCGTCCGTATGTCACAGCCACTTTATTCCGAAACTATAAGACCTTCAATGTTGAAACTTGGTAGGTAGATGTATTCTGTGAACTGCATTAAGATTTTCACACAAAAATAGAAAAAAAACAATTAATTTTGGGGGTCCCCATACTTAGAACTGAAACTCAAAAAAATTTTTTTCATCCAACCCATACGTGTGGGGTATCTATAGATAGGTCTTCAAAAATGATATTGAGGTTTCTAACATTATTTTTTTCTAAACTGAATATTTTGAGCGAGAGACACTTCCAAAGTGGTAAAATGTGTGTCCCCCCCCCCTCTAACTTCTAAAATAAGAGAATGATAAATCTAAAAAAAATATATGACGTACATTACCATGCAAACTTCCAACGAAAATTGGTTTGAACGAAATCTAGTAAGTAGTTTTTTTTTTAAACGTCATAAATCGTGAACTGCAATTTACCTTTCATTCAATCAACACAAATGTAAAAATATAAAATAAAAATTTTATTATGTTACTTGCTGCTGCGGAACCCTTCAAGGGCGAGTCCGACTCGCACTTGGCCGCTTTTTTAAATCTATCTTTCCGAGAAATAAATATTTGTTTGTTAACCGATTTTTTAATAAATCTACTGCATATATATATACATACATATTTTATACGAACTAAAAACAAAAATGAAGGCCTACCTATTTTAAGATGAAATTAAAATACAAGGAAATAAAAAAAACAGTGAAAATATTTAGGTACATACAAGCGTCAAAAATTTCTCTGCATCATCGCCTACTGGTGGCTTTCCCAAAAGACTGGCAGCATTGCCACTTTAAAAACAAAATGTCAATTAATCGATTTTAAAAAAGAAGCTGTTCTTTTGTGATTTTATTTTAAATAAGTAGTGATTAATTATTATTTATCTCTTTTAAGCTTATATTGTAAATATTTGTTTCTCAGTAAGTGAATTGTGAATTCTTATGAGGAAATAAAGATCTTCACAAGATGTTCTTAGTCGGTCGTTTTTTACGGTATGTATGAATATATATGCTTGTATGTTCGGGCGGAATCTTGCAACTCAATTTTGAAGCAGATATCTTCAGTCGATTTTGCTGAAATTTTGCAAGCATATGTATACAGCGTGACAATTCAATATTATAATGACATGGAGCTGATCTGATGCTGGAGCTGGAAGGTGGCCATAGGAACTCTGTTAAGAAACGTCGCAACATCATCGAGTTTGGACTCGTTTGATTCGTCTCGCGGCATTCCAGTTAAAGCTTGTTTTTAAAAAGCTCTGAAACCCAGTTCTTATGAACCGATTCGCAACTAAATATACCTTCGTGCGTTTTCACTTTCACTAGTCCCCAAACACTGCCCCACTTTTTTTTTGCATATTGTACAAAAAATTCCATCCCTTAGAGTAAACAATCAAGGAATGAAGAATACAGTTTTAAAAGCAACTCCCGCACTAAGTTTTTTTTTGTGGGGGACTTTACAAACATACATGAAATGGACACAAAGAACACCTAGACTCAGAACAACAATTTATAGATCATGGTCTTATCTCATAGTCTTGTCCCATGATGGTTTTGAACCCACAACACTCGGCGTAGTCATGAGCTGCATGGTGAACACTTAAGAACCACTCTGCAAGGCATCCTTTCAGTTGTAACATTTGATCATGATGTTGACGTATTGAAACCGTTTTTTTTTTAAATGTTGGTGCCTTCTTGGATGTCATTCTTTATGAAACGATTTTAGTATAAATATTAGATTTCAGTATAAATTTACGAACACTAAAATCGAGCGTTAACTAAAAGTTAGGCGTTACGTTGCAGCGCTTTGTTATTAGTTATGCGGTCTATAAATAAAAATAAAAAAAAATAAAAAAAGCCTTTTATTTCTACTAGAAGAATAATAGTTTACAAAGTTAGTTAGTTTTGTTAGTATCAAAAATTTATAGTTTATTAGTTTTAGTGGTTGTTAGTAACAGTTTTATGAAAATAATTTTAGATATTCTAATAATAATAATAATAAAAATAATAAATAATAAATAAATAATAATAATAATAAAATAAGCTAGCAACACTGAAAGCACAACATGGAATTTTGCACACATATTTTTCAATAATTAATTTTCTCTATTTATAACATTTTGGAGTAATAGAAAGCAACCAAAACAAGTTTTTATATATATAAAAAATGGATTATTTGCATCGAAGCAGGATTAAATCATAAAACAGGCGTTTTACAAGAAAAATATTATTGTGTAAGACTTGACGTTTTGAACGTCATGTCACAACAATTTACAATATTAAGAAATTCCGAATATGCTAACAAGGGCTAGACGTAGAGCACAGTTATCACCCCCGGACTCGTCGCCCCGCTCCGCCATACCACCCACGGAAGCAATAGTTGAAGTTTCAGCTGTTGAAGTGGCGTCGAGCTCATCTTCCAGCGACGAGTTTTTCTCTCCGCCGACGTCGCCAACACCTGTACGTCGGCAGGGGAGAGGCCGGCCACCGACCAGCTTGGGATCCCGAGGACCACTGACCTCGAACAGGGCCCCCGCTGCCGGTGGTGATGTGCGCCGCATGAAGTGGACACATTCTATAAATGAGAATGTCATGCGGGCATATTTTCGGGCTACAGAGCTGGGAACCAACCTTACAGCGTACCGTGTTCGACTAGTCTCTCTGTTTCAGGAGCTTGAGCCAGCCGTTAACGTATCCGCACAACGATTGTCGGATCAAGTACGAGCTATACAGCGCCGTCACCTGCTGGATGATGCCGTACTTGAGAGGATACGCTCGGACGTACGGAATACTTTGACTGTCCCTTCTTCGTCACATGCTGTACATGTGGTAGCTAATACGCAACAATTACCATACAATGAAGATGTTGATGAACAAGTGGAGAGTGAATTTATATCCGTAAGTACCCAATGTAATCTATACTAATATTATAAAGCTGCAGAGTTTGTTTGTTTGTTTGTTTGTTTGTTTGTTTGTTTGAACGCGCTAATCTCAGGAACTACTGGTCCGATTTGAAAAATTCTTTCAGTGTTGGATAGTCCATTTATCGAGGAAGGCTATAGGCTATATTTTATTTTCAAAAAAATTAGGGATCCGTAAGAAAATTGCTATTTTCTAACCCAAGGTGTGAAATCGAAAACCTATTTTTGCGTGCGCTGCAAAGACTATTGACAATAGAACAAAATAATGTATTACGGGTTTGTAGGGCCCATTTAGATCTACAAAAAAGTCCGCAAGAGCATATATCTAACTATCATGGTTTAGACACAATAACCGCTTTTGTGTTCGAAAAAAATATTAAATCGTCTGAAGAAAGAAACTACGTTAAATGTGTATCGTAATATTAATCCTTATCCAAATTAAGTATTATGTTATCAAGGGTATTTATGTAGAAGTAAAATACTTTTTGTTTCATCCCAATCCGACATTTCGTTTAGAAGTTATCACGAGTAAAAGACGCTAAGAGTTGGTACCTAATAATGAGTTATTTGCCAAAGAGTTTTTATCAACATAATACCTAATATTAATCTTTATCTAAATAATTGTGTTGTTTATTATGAGTATTAGATCTAAGAAGAGTATAATAAATACATCTATACTAATATATAAAGCTGAAGAGTTTGTTTATTTGTTTGGACAAGCTAATCTCAGGAACTACTGGTACAATTTGAAAACTTATTTCAGTGTTAGATAGCCCATTTATCGAGAAAGGCTATCCATACTTCCATACTTTATATTATAAATGCGAAAGTAACTCTGTCTGTCTGTCTGTCTTGCTTTCACGGCCAAACCGCTGCACCGATTACAATGAAATTTGGTACACAGGTAGTCTAGAGCCTGAGAAAGGACATAGGCTACTTTTTATTGCGAAAAAAAGGTAATAAGGGGTTGAAAGGGGGGATGAAAGATTGTATAGAAGAGTGGTGGTTTAATCGCCACACGCCTGCGCATTACCTTGGTGACACCGCCCGGTACACCGGACACTCTTGGCAACGAGGTAACAAGGATGTCAAATTCATTAAAAATATTTCTCCTTTTCAACGAAGACTTAAATTAATATGATAATAATAATATAATAAATAACATACATTCATAAATATGATTTGTATGTTCATTATATTAATAGAAATAAATAAGACAAATTACAAAACAGTGTATACAGTATCGTCATTTTAAGCTAAAATCTTAAACTTTATTTTTTAGGTTGTTGAATACATATAAATAAAAATGTCATTTAAATTTCGTAAAAATTTTAAGATCAAGGAGGTAAAATAGCAATAGGGGATGAAAGTTTGTATGGAAATATGCAAGGTTTGTGAAGGCAAGGCAAGGCCTATGTCCAGCAGTGGATTGCGATAGGCTGATGATGATGATGCAAGGTTTGCAAAAATGTTTCATGAGTTTGGGACAGGAGACAAAATATTAGAGCTATTCAGATGTAACATTTACTGAGTTATCACAATATGCCTAAGTGTGCTTACCCGAACGGGCAGACATGTGAGGGCAGACGACTGTGCCGCATGCGGATGTTGAATTTTGCTACTACAAATTCGTTATTATTCACTAGGATTCGATTTGTTTACATGATTTTTTGTTTATTCAAATAATTTTCTTCGTGAAAAAATCCGAAGGAAAAGTATCCGGCGGGATTTAAACACAAAAAAAAGCAAAAGGGGTACGCCGCAAGATGAAATAAATGCCTGTATGAAACATATGTATTATGGGTACATGTTAAAAAGTTTTGTCTTACTACAATTATGCGAGTACAACTTCACAATGATTTATGAGCAGTGTCAATATGCAAATGCTCTTCTAAAAATAGGAGATGATTGTATGCCAAATGACAGTAACGACATGATTACACTGAGACGTGAGTTCTGGTATATGATAGCACACATGATCTAAAAATAATATATATTCTGATCCGCCGACTAATGAGACAGTTATCAAATAAACGAACGGATCATGTCAGACGTGGAGGAAGATGTTAACGAATACCTCTCAGGAAACAATGCAAGGGAAACTGAACCAGTCATATCATAGCTTATGCATAAAGTTTTTTAAATCTTTAGAATTATCAGGAGCGCCTTCCCATAAGTTAAAACTGAAAGTTAATGTTCCAGTCCTATTAATAAGAAATCTTGAGCGACAAAGATATGTAATGGTACACGGCTACAAAATACACATCTGGGGTACAACATTGTAAAAGAAAATTTTTCAATTCCCCGTATTCCAATAATTCAAACTTATTTGCAATTTCAATGTAAAAGAATGCAGTTTCCGCTGAAAACAACATTTGCACTACCAATTATCAAAGCCCAAAGACAAAGACAGTTAAAGTTGCAGTTCATTTAAAAAAAAA
This sequence comes from Diaphora mendica, assembly GCA_949125395.1. Classification (NCBI taxonomy): domain Eukaryota; kingdom Metazoa; phylum Arthropoda; class Insecta; order Lepidoptera; family Erebidae; genus Diaphora; species Diaphora mendica. Next base: position 1,006,305 of record OX421330.1, read on the forward strand.
CATGTTTTTCAAATGGGCAGCACAATCGCGTGTATCAAGTCAGCTAAATCACTATATTTTGACAAAGGATGGCAAATCAAAAACGTAGTATTTTAAAAATGTAAAAATTGAGAATTTGCTCAGACTGAGGGAAAACTCAAGCAGAATCCAACAGTGGAGGCAACCATACTCGCTGTGAAAGCAGACAATGCAGAACCAAACCGTTTGGTTCGAGAGCGTATTTCTAAGACTGAGGCGGTGACTTCCAAGACCAACACGTGTTGTTCTGTAGAGGAAGGGAGAAGGTGGGATCAGTTGGAAGAACGCTTCAGAACACTCTCCATGGTAAAGCGGTAGAGGACTGCCATAGAGGCGATATCTCTCCGCAACTGCAGAGGCTCAAAGGAATCGGTAGTATTGGGACTGTTGATAATGCGGACTGATTGCCGCTGCAAAAAATCGAGAAAATTAATGCCTAGATCCATCACAAAGATGAGAACAGTACGGACGAGCGTATCTGGGTCTTATAAAGGAGTCACAAATGCTCGGGCGCGAAAAACCGCCTCACCCTGTTCAGGCTGCCTTAGTGGTGCCCTCGATGTACTCCCGTGGGTTGAGGTCTCGGCAAATATCCATGCCCAGGACACCGAGCTTATCCCGTAGTGGCAGTTGAGTGCTCTGAAAAGTGGGGAGGGGAAGAAACGGAGACTTTTTGGTAGAGAACGGGCACACCTGTGTTTTCTTAACGTTGAACTCGACCAGATTCTCATCACCACATTGTTAAATGCGGTTCAAAACCCGGTCAAGCTCAGCGACAATCTCCTATCCATTTTCCTCAACGTCTACTATCTTGGCTGCAGGGTATCCATAATATCGCCCATGTACTGTGCTATCGTCTGCATAGCAATGTATATTGCCAAGGGCTAATATGTCATTGACATGCAGAAGAAACATCTTGGGCGACAGGACCGAATTCTGAGGTACGCTAGCGTTTACCTCCAGAAAAACAGAGGCCGCGCCGTCCGTCGCAAAGAACCCGAATGCGAAGGCGCTGATGAAGAAAAGAGTAAATCTAGAGACGACTCTAAGAGGCAGACCGAATGCTTAGAGATCGGAGAGAAGCGAACGGTGCAAGAACAGGTTGAAAGCCTTGGCCATGTCGAATGTCGAAATAATTTCATACAAAATACTTTTTATTTTATGTACTTATATAAATACTTAAATATGTTTTTAACAGTGAAAAGTGTGTCTTATTTTTAAAATATTATTAGCCTTAATAATTAAAACTGCTACCCAAAGTCACTGTTCCACGCGGACGAAGTCGCGGGCGCAGCTAGTGATAGGATAAGGAGTGCTTTGGAGGATGCGATTCAGGAGTACCGGTATGTTAACTTTAATAACAGACCCCGGTTGCCCCGTTTGCCCATACATAGACGCAATTTAGCATTGGTGGGTGCCCTGAATTCGTTATTACCGGATTATTTTGGTAATAGCGAGGATCTTAGTGATACACATTCTATTTTTTACTGTGCGGCTATGGCAGTTTGTCGAGTAGCTGGTGTTAAATTTGTTGAACAAAGCACTACTCGACCCAAAAATGCTGTGCCAGCTTGGCAGTACAGAATAGAACGTCGTATTGCTGAGACCAGGACACTCATCGGTAAATTAATTGCATTTAAATTAGGTAATACGCGGCCAAGAGTAATGCGCTTTGTGAAACAGGCATTCTTGGGGACTACCATCAGTCCTCAACAGTACATGTCGAGTGTCACGGAGCGCATTGACTTCTTGAAGCAGAAAGTTTATGCATGGGCAAATAGGATAAGACGGTACAAAAAACGAGGAGACCGTTTCAATCAGAATCGTATTTTCCAAAGAAATGAGAAGTGGGTGTATCGAAAATGGGAGGCACCGAGTCCATGTGAGCGTGATGGGCACTTGCCAGATGAAAATGCCACAAATACATTTTGGCGTAACATTTGGTAGGTGCCTGTCACTCACACAGATGGTGATTGGATGCGGGATGTCAGACGCTCATGTGAGTCTATAACATCTATGGAACCAGTTGTCATTGATGAAGATGATGTAAGTTGTGCAGTCCGTTCATTGCCGAATTGGAAATCACCTGGTCCAGACGGTTTGCACAACTTTTGGCTTAAATGGTTCCGAAGCTCGCATGCGTGTCTGGCATCTCAATTCCAGGCAGCATTGGACTCGGGGTCATTACCACAATTTTTAACCACTGGTATAACCCACTTACTCTATAAATCTGGTAGTGCCATGGATCCCAAAAATTTTAGACCCATTACATGTTTACCAACCATGTATAAACTTCTGACATCTATTCTGAGAGTAAAAATTTCTACACATATTAATAATAATTTGATAATTTCCGTTTCTCAGAATGGATGTAGAAGTGGATCCCGTGGCACTAAAGAGCTCCTTATCATAGACATGACCATTAGTCAACAAGTACGTCGTAATCGTAAGAGTCTGGCGACATGTTGGATAGATTACAAGAAGGCCTATGACTCGGTTCCACATACATGGCTTTTGAAGGTGCTGGAGTTGTATAAAATTGATACAACTCTGTGCACTTTCTTAAAGTCGTGTATGGGGCAGTGGAGAACAGTACTTCGCTATCCTGGATGTCGGCAGACTGCGGTAAACGACGTACTTATAAATATTGAGCGGGGCATCTTTCAAGGTGACAGTCTGAGTCCCTTGTGGTTTTGCCTGGCTTTGAATCCTCTAAGTACTCTATTGGAGGGTTCAGGGTTAGGCTATAGGTTGCAGAAAGATGATCGAGTTATATTTCACCTTTTTTATATGGATGATTTGAAACTATTTGCCCCCACTAAATTACAATTGACAGCGTTACTAAGGGTTACGGAAAACTTCAGTAATTCTATCAAAATGGAGTTTGGTGTGGATAAGTGTGCAGTCATGTATGTAAAGAAAGGTGTGATTGCGGAATCTGAAGGTATAGAGCTTTCAGATTCCACAAGACTCAGATCTCTGTCTGCAGCCGAAACCTACAAGTATCTAGGTTTTTCACAGTCCTTAGGAATACCAGAATCTGACATGAAACAGTCGTTGCGGGAACGCTTCTTTGGCCGCCTGAAAAAAGTACTTAAAAGTCTTTTATCAGGCGGTAACAAGGTGCGAGCCTACAATGGTTGGGTCATGCCGGTTCTGATGTATTCCTTTGGTATACTTAGATGGACTCAGACCGAATTAGATGCCCTAGACAGGAGAGTCCGTACATTGCTGACTGCATTCCGAATGCATCACCCACGTTCATCGGTTATGAGGTTGTATATCCCGCGAAAGTACGGGGGTCGTGGTCTATTAAATATCAAGACCCTACACAATCGCGAGGTATACAATCTTAGAGAATATTTTCTTCATACTGATGTGGGAATGCATCGCAGTGTAGTTGCAGTGGATACCGGACTCACTCCGCTCGCTTTGGCTAAAGAGAATTGGCGCAAACCTGTAGTACTTGGTACTGATGATCGCAGGGAGGTATGGAAGGGCAAAGAACTTCATGGTCGATTTTATCGGGCCTTAAATGGGCCTGATATAGATTTTAAAGCATCTACGTCCTGGCTACAGTATGGTGATCTGTTCGGAGAAACCGAAGGTTTTGTCTGTGCGATTATGGATGAAGTTATCATGACGAATAACTATCGGAGGTATATCCTGAAGGATGGTACGGTCGACATCTGTCGAGCATGTCACCGTCCTGGAGAATCTATCAGGCATATTATTTCTGGTTGTTCTCGTCTTGCTAACGGCGAGTATTTGCATAGGCACAACCAAGTTGCCAGGATCGTACATCAACAACTTGCCCTGAAATACAAACTTGTGAGTTCAGAGGTGCCATATTACAGGTATGTGCCCGACCCAGTTCTCGAGAATGGTCGTGCTACGTTATATTGGGATCGATCTATTATCACGGACAGGACTATTGTTGCCAATAAGCCTGATATTGTGGTGATAGATCGATTAGAGCGCCGCGCAATGATTGTCGATATTGCCGTTCCTCATGACGAGAATCTCGTGAAAGTCGAAAAAGAAAAACAAATAAAATATTTGGATTTATCTCACGAGATTGTCGATATGTGGAATGTGGATTCGGTGATCATTGTTCCGATAGTCGTATCTGCTCACGGATTGATAGCCAAGAGCCTCGACCAACATCTTAGGAGGCTCACGTTAGGGAGCTGGATCAAGGGTCTGATGCAGAAGGCAGTCCTCCTTGACACGGCTCGAATTGTGAGGAGGTTCCTGTCTCTGGAGCCCTAACCACCGGTTTCTTGGTCCCTGTACCCGAAGTCGGTGGTCTACTATTTTTTATATTTTTAAATGTATTTGTTTTTATATGTATATTTAAAAATGTAAATAATATGTATATATAAATGTAATAAAGAGAATAATAATAATAGTAGTAATAATAATACGTTATATTGGGATCGATCTATTATCACGGACAGGACTATTGTTGCCAATAAGCCTGATATTGTGGTGATAGATCGATTAGAACGCCGCGCAATGATTGTCGATATCGCCGTTCCTCATGACGAGAATCTCGTGAAAGTTGAAAAAGAAAAACAAATAAAATATTTGGATTTATCTCACGAGATTGTCGATATGTGGAATGTGGATTCGGTGATCATTGTTCCGATAGTCGTATCTGCTCACGGATTGATAGCCAAGAGCCTTGACCAACATCTTAAGAGGCTCACGTTGGAGGGCTGGATCAAGGGTCTGATGCAGAAGGCAGTCCTTCTTGACACGGCTCGTATTGTGAGGAGGTTCCTGTCTCTGGAGCCCTAACCACCGGTTTCTTGGTCCCTGTACCCGAAGTCGGTGGTCTACTATTTTTTATATTTTTAAATGTATTTGTTTTTATATGTATATTTAAAAATGTAAATAATATGTATATATAAATGTAATAAAGAGAATAATAATAATAATAATAAAGCCTTTTATTCGGACTTAAAATACATGCTTCATAAACTATTGTACTAATACATCATTACTTAATTAACATTATGCTCGTATTTGGTGTTTCTTAACGTGTTGTAAGTCCGTTTGCCAGTTGGCAAAGGCCTCCTCCAACCTTTTCCATTCTCGTCTCTCTCTTGCCACTCTACTCCATGTTGTACCTGCAACTTGCCTGATATCGTCATCCCATCTTTTTTGTTGTCTACCTCTTTTTCTTATACCTTCCCTTGGATACCATTGTGTAACTATTTTGCTCCATTTGTCCTTTCCTCTGATCATGTGGCCCGACCACTTCCATTTTAGCCTTTTTATTTTTAAGGTTACGTCTTGTATCTTGGTCTTTTTCCTAATGCTGATATTCCTGATTCTATCTCCCCTCTTTACTCCTAGCATGCTCCTCTCCATTGCTCGTTGACAAGTTGCAATTTTATTCGTTGTATTTTTTGTTAAGGGCCATGTTTGGCTACCATACGTTAAAATTGGTAAGATGCAGACATTGAATAATTTGCTCTTTGTGGTTAGTTGTAAGTTTTTATCTTTCATCACTTCTCTTAGGCTCCAGTACCTCTTCCAACCGTTTGCTATCCTTCTTTCGATTTCCCTGTTTGTGTTATCTTTAGGTGATATCAGCTGTCCGAGATATATATATTCTTCCACATAACTAATTTGTGATCCGCCTACATTTATACAGCTTTTATGTCCATTCGTCATTACTTTTGTTTTTTCCGGATTTAATTTTAGTCCTGCTTTTTCACTTTCCAATGCAAGTTCGTTTAACATTCTGTTTAAGTCCTCTGGCGTTTTTTATTCTAATATTATAGTGTAATTATTCTGTAGGAACCCCTTTGCGGGTAAAGGCCTCCTCCAAATGGTGCCAGTATTCTCTTGATTGTGCTGTTTGCATCCTGTTTGGACCCACTGTGTTTTTAATTTCATCCTCCCATCTTTTGCAAGGTCTCCCTTTCTTTCTTTTGCCTACTGGCCCCTTCCATTCTGTAACTCTTTTTGTCCACCTTTGATCTTGCAGGCGTGCTATGTGTCCAGCCCACTTCCATTTTAATGCAAGAGCTTGTGCTAATCCGTCTGTTACTTTTGTGATGTTGCGTATTTTTGTATGCCCTATTTTATTTATTCTTTTTATGTTTAGCATACTCCGCTCCATTCCGCGTTGGCACGTTTTAATTTTATTCATGACATTCTTGTTAAACCTCCATGTCTGACAACCATAGGTCAAGCATGGAATAAGACAAGAATTCATAACTTTAGTCTTGAGTGTGATTGGCATGTTGCTCTTAAATATTTCTTTAAGGCTCCAATACTTATTCCATGTTAACTGGGCCCTGCGCTCAATCTCCTGGTAGTTATTTGATCAGTCGAAGCTTATTTGCTGCTAGATAAATGTATTTGTCAGTATATTGGAGAGGATCGTTGTCAACGTATATTTGCACCTTGTTGCTGTTGGTCATTACCATAGTTTTAGAGAGGTTTATTTCTAGCCCAGCGAGCTTGCTGGCTTTATTTAGTGACTCTACCATGTGTTGTAGTTCTTTTCCATTTTCTGATATCAGCACCAAGTCGTCGGCAAAGCGCAAGTGGCTTAAATGTTTAGTTTTTACTTTTATACCGCATTCATTCCAGTCAAGCTTGCTTATTATCGACTCTAGTGTGGCTATAAATAGTAAAGGTGACAGTGGGTCCCCTTGTCTTACGCCTCTCCTTACAGGGAACCAAGGGCCGGTGGTTTCTAGTTTAACTCTGCTTTTGCTCTTTCTGTATATGTTTTTGATTACTCTTATGTATTCATTTTCCACGTTTTGAGTTGTCAGAGTTTCCCAGATATAGTTGTGTGACACCGAATCGAATGCTTTTTTGTAATCGATATATGCCAAGTACAGTGGTCTCCTTCTCTCTTGATATTTCTCGATGAGAAGTTCGAGTGTATGAATATGGTCGATGGTAGAGAAGCCTTTTCTAAATCCTGCCTGTTCGACGGGTTGGGTGGTTTCTAGTGTAGAGTTAATTTTTTTGGTCAGGATTGTAGAAAATAGCTTATATGTACTAGGCAGCAGACTTATAGGTCTATAGTTCCCAATGTCTTTTGGGTCGCCTTTTTTATATAACAGAATTATGTTGGATTCAGACCATTGAGTGGGTGTCTCTCCAGATTCGAGGATAGAGTTGAATAAGTTTGTAAGGGGTGTAGCTAGTGTTGCGGTAGCCATTTTTAAAGTATCGTTTGTTAGGTTATCCGACCCCGGACTTTTGTCTAGTTTCAGTTTGTTCAAAGCCTCTATGACGTCATTTTCTTCAATTTGGAAACTTTTTTGTATGTCCCCGTCGTTGCTGTTGTTTTGGTTCTCGTGATTGGTGTCATCTGTCTCTTTTGTGCTGTAGAGATCTCTGTAGAATTCTGTTGCTACGCTGATGATATCGTGGCGGTTGTTTTTGGTTATTTCGTCTCGTTTTAGCTCCTTGATCCAGGTTTTATTTGGTTTCAGCTCTTTGTATGCCTTTTTCGTGCTTCCAGTTTGGTGTAGGTGTTTTTCAATAGTTTTATATCTGTAATTGGCGTAGTCTTTTTTTATGCATTTATTGACAAGTTTGTAAAGGGCCGAGATTTCGTTTCTTGTTGCTCTAGTTTTATTTGAACTTTTTTGCAGGTCTTGTCTTCTTTTAAAAAGTTTCAACGTGTGTTCTGAAAAGATTTTGTGAACTTTCTTTGGGTTTTGTGCTGCTCGGGCGTTTTGCAAGCTCAATGTGATGATTCTGATTAGGTTATCGTAATTTATCTGGACTGGGATACTATACTCAGCGAGCGTTTGATCGTTCGATATGTAGAAGTTTAGGTATTCTTTGAACTTGATTATTTCTTCTTCGCTTGTTATGGTGCTATGTTGACAGTTAGTAAAGTTTGTTCTGCTTTTTTTTAAATTTGTATCATATGATATTGTAGCTCTTACTGGCCTGTGATCCGAAGGGTAGTTAATGTTCAGTACTTCTATGTTTTTGAATTGAAATCTTATGTTTATGCGGTCTAATAAGCCGTTATTGCAAACAATGCTACAAAACTTATTATTAAGAATTGTATTCTCGCGACCAAAACAAACGTATAAAAGCGAAGAATTTTCGGATTTGACACACATTTTTTGCCGCCAGACATATCGAAAAACTATCGTGAATCAACCTATGGGCCATCGAATGATTCACGATAGATATCACGATAATGATACTTGCATCATAACATAAGTATCACATCACAATTAAAAGTAAATTAAACCATTATCACCGGTTTTACCATTACTTAATTTCTAATTCATTTAAGAATTAGGTCGTTATTGTTTACCATTTAGTGCTCCACCATGGCGATAAACAGACAGGTACACGATTTTAATTTCTAATAACTTATTTTATAAACAACATGTGCACTGCAATGAAATTTGAACTTATTTGTTTACCATTTAAATCTCTGTGCGACGAATAAATTTGGGCAAAAAGTAGGTAGTCTAGGAAGTTAGTTCTAGTGTTAAGTGTTTTTTTGGATGACAAATGACTTCCTCGGTGGTGCAGTAGTATGCGACTGCTGTGTTGGTCTAGGATTTTGTTCCCGTGTCGGCAGGAATATTTGTATGATCTTCAAATATTTGTTTCGGTTGTGTAATACATACATATTATCAAAAAAAGCATATATGAGTATCAGTCAACCTAGCTTTCATAGTACTTTTTTTAGAAACTTTACTTTAGAACTAAATAGCGGTGGGTGTCAAAGTCCCAAACATTTTTTGTTAATATTTTATTTCTTTGGATAATTACTTCTTATGTTTATTAACCCCCGACGCAAAAATAGGGGTGTTATAAGTTTGAAGTGTCTGTCTGTCTGTTTGTCCGTCTGTCTGTGGCACCGTAGCTCGCGAACGGATGAAGCGATTTCAATTTAGTTTTTTTGTATGAAAGATGAGTTACGTGCGAGTGTTCTTAGACATGTTTCATGAAAATCGGTTGAGTCGTTTAAAAGTTATGGGGGTGAAAGTGGGGAAGAATAATAGAATGTCTGCAAAAATATCATTGGCGTATGATTACTCGATTAAGTGCTTGAGTAGGGGGTTTTTTAAATTTTATATTTTAGCTTGTTAGGTTACATCCTTTTAGTGTATTTAATTTTTAATTAAATTTATAGAATTCTTTTAATTATTTTTTCTTAAATTTCTTTTAATTTAAAATTTTAGGCAAAACCTACAGCTGAATAATAATGCAATATACCTAGATAATTAATAAAAAAAAAGAAGGCAAATGAAAAGTTTTGGAAATTCTTTCGATCGAGTAACAATTAAACTTAATGATATCACTTAATGTTTTTTCTAATGAACAGAAACGTTTTGTAGTAAAATTTCAAAATCAACTTCATATTCTTTAATGTTTTTTTTTAAATATCCGTGGAGTAATCCATGACATTAATTTAGGGTTGGTGCAGCAAAGTGACTCAACGGATCGTATCTTTAGCATTAACGATTATAATAATGTGGATTTGATTCCCAGACAGTACAAATAACAATTTAATTAGTATAATCATTATTCTTCATATATTTATAATATGTATATATTTAGTAATACATAGGTATATTTATCAAGAGTAAAGTAATTATAGTACAAGTTCTATAGCTCTACCTAGCTTGTGATTAAGCGTCAAGCGCGTGTGAGATTGAGAGTGAGATGTGCGCAATTTTTACTATGGGAATAGTGTCAGACGCGAACATCGTGTGTATTGAAGTAATTGCTTTAAAAAAGTAAATATAGCCCCAGTATATTACTCTTATATATACTCGTATCTTATATACTAAGACAGTTTCTATATGATTGCAAAAGTAATTGCAAACCGTGGAAGAGCCACGCTTCGGCATGAATGGGCCGGCTCGACCGGAGTGATACCACGACCTCACAGATAACCGATGTGAAACAGCGCTTGCGCTGTGTTTCACCGAGTGAGTGAGGGTACATGAGGCTCATATAATAATATATATATGAAAAACATAATTGTACATCTAACACGTATTCCATTTTCATTTCAGATATTACTATCGTTAATCTGCATGGTTTTAGCAGACGAACAGTACACAAATACGTTGCATTATGATGAAACTGGTCACAGAGAATCATTAATGCCGAAGGAACCACTGGATGTTAAAAATAATCACCCTTTATTTACTTTAAGTCAAGCCAAAGACAGAGAGCTTGTAGAAGAAGTACCAATACATGATGACGTCTATTCATTTAACACTAAACGAACCTACGATCGTGTTGAAACTTATCGAGAACATATGGATCTATTTAGAAAACGAAACCTTAAAAATCCACCCAGTGGAATACTTGATACATTACCCCCTGAAGATAAGCTTAAAAATCCTAGTAACATTTTAGCAAATCAATTAACCAATTGTAACGACAACTACAAGTATACCATTGCAAAATTTAATGAAAATAATAATGAAAAGAAGAAACCAGAACTAATGCCTCTTACTGAAAAACAGAACCTTGAAAACAAAAAAGATGAACTGGAATCACCGTCCAAAATTAATGAAAATGAAATTTTAACCTTCCAAGAAGCTGATATAGATGATAAATTGAGAATAAATGCTACAAAAGACTACCATCCAGACGATAGAAAAGAGGATGATGAATATATATCACGTCAAACCATTCCTACTAATGCTCCAAAAAGTAACAATGACTTGGTAAGATATACGGTAGTGCATATAGATATTATTACAAATACTTATGACCAGCAGAAACCTCCTGATCAGTTTAATCCAATGGCTAATAGCTCTCCAGGAAGTTCTGTACATATATCTATTGAAACAAGTGTTCCAAACAGTAATGTTCAAATCAATAATCGACCAAGAGGAAATCCAGAATTACTTAACCCTATTTTACATATGCCTAATAACCAAAATGCTCAAGAATTTGACAGACAACCAGTTTATGCAAACGTTCTAAACAGAGCAAATAAACCAATTTTAAGGACAAATGCCGCTCAGAATTATCCACAATTCAACAACTACAGTCCGAGTTCTGTCTTAATTTATGTCAATGGACAACTTATTTTGGTCCCAGGTATTGTATTAAACCCACAACCATTTCCAGTACCAATACAAAATGATGATAAAAGAGAAATTAATATTTCTGTTCAGAGTCCTAGTAATGCTGTATTTACCAATGGACTAAACCAAAATTCCATACAAAGGTTCAATCATTTTGCTTCGACATCAAATGCTGATCCAAAAAGCGGAGTTCATTCTAAAAACTTACACCCTGGCTCAGATCCTGGGACTAATGACGATTCGAGGTTCTATTATAAGCCTGATGGATATGAGAAACCTATACCATACAACCAATTGTAATTTATATCAATATAAAGTCGAGCAGGTACAACTGTCAAATCTACTGTAGAACCTCCTGCAGAATACGATATACTAGCCATGCAAACTGAACCACGAAAACAGACTAAATGTATTTACTCTCCTTGTAAATAATATCCCACAATATGATCAGATAGAATTTCATGGAATCCAGATGTATGCAACCTTGCTGCATGACATAATCACCCGACGATTTTGCCCTTAATATGTTTGTAAACCATGCCAGTTGTACCAATAACATATAAATCACAATGAATGATGGACTGGATGAATGAATTGGACTTTTATCTTGAAGTATCGTTACTTGGGCAATAGGCTCTACTTTCTTTTCCATTTCAAAACTTTTTAACATAAGTATTAGATATTTTATTATATTATATAATAATAATAAATATATCTATATCGGGCCCTAAAAGGGCCTGATATAGATTTTAAAGCATCTACGTCCTGGCTACGGTATGGTGATCTCTTCGGAGAAACCGAAGGTTTTGTCTGTGCGATTATGGATGAAGTTCTCATGACGAATAACTATCGGAAGTATATCCTGAAGGATGGTACGGTCGACATCTGTCGGGCATGTCACCGTCCTGGAGAATCTATTAGGCATATTATTTCTGGTTGTTCTCGGCTTGCTAACGGCGAATATTTACACAGGCACAACCAAGTAGCCAGGATCGTACATCAGCAACTTGCCCTGAAATACAAACTTGTGAGTTCAGAGGTGCCATATTACAGGTATGTGCCCGACCCAGTTCTCGAGAATGGTCGTGCTACATTATATTGGGATCGATCTGTTATCACAGACAGGACTATTGTTGCCAATAAGCCTGATATTGTGGTGATAGATCGATTAGAGCGCCGCGCAATGTTTGTCGATATTGCCGTTCCTCATGACGAGAATCTCGTGAAAGTCGAAAAAGAAAAACAAATGAAATATTTGGATTTATCTCACGAGATTGTCGATATGTGGAATGTGGATTCGGTGATCATTGTTCCGATAGTCGTATCTGCTCACGGATTGATAGCCAAGAGCCTCGACCAACATCTTAGGAGGCTCACGTTAGGGAGCTGGATCAAGGGTCTGATGCAGAAGGCAGTCCTCCTTGACACGGCTCGAATTGTGAGGAGGTTCCTGTCTCTGGAGCCCTAACCACCGGTTTCTTGGTCCCTGTACCCGAAGTAGGTGGTCTACTATTTTTTATATTTTTAAATGTATTTGTTTTTATATGTATATTTAAAAATGTAAATAATATGTTGTATAATAAGTTTAATAAAGAGAATAATAATATAATTTTATTTGCTTAAAGGTGGTACAAAAAGATGGTAAAAAATAAAAATAAAATATGCACGAAACACATTTCACCAGTAACAGGCATGCAAATTTAGTGTTGAAGTCTTTCGTTTGTACGAAATACTGCTTTAAGAACTATTTAAGCAATAGTTATTAAATTGCTAAAACTATATTAATTGCTAATTAGCAATAACGAATTAACAAAATCAGAATCAATTTAAAAAGATTACGTGTAACACTTTGAAAATACATACAAGAACTACTTAATTAATTCAATACACACCTACAATGCATTTGAATTTTTTTGTAGGAATTCCTTAACGGAGTAATAACTGTTTTCTACCAACCATTTTCTAAGAAAAACAGAAAATTTATTGAGTGGTAGATCAGTTATCCACTTGGGTATTGTGTTGTATATTAGGGGAGCCATATACACACAATTTCGTCTAAATAGTTCGATTCTGGGTATTGGCATATTTAATGGAATGTTGCTGCACGTTTGCTAAAATTAATTTTAGATTCAAAAAGCGAACGGTTATTTTTAACAAATTTTGCAATTTCATATATGTAAATACAAGGCACAGTTAAAAGATTGTGAGCTTTGAAGACAGGTCTACAAGATGAAGTCCATTCCATGTTAAAAATTGCGCGAATACATTTTTTCTGGGCTATAAAAACCCTTTCAATTTCAGTAGAATTACCCCAAATGACTATACCATACCGGATTATGGAACAAACATGAGCGTGGTAGACTGTCATTGCAGTTGACCTTGATACCTCATTACTTACTACTTTCAAAGCGAAAACAAATCTGCTAATTTTCATACATATTTCTTCAATATGGTTTTTCCACGTGAAATGTTCGTCAAGTATTACACCCAAAAATTTAATTTTATGAACTTGCTCTATCATTTGATTCGTGTGTGAAATTTTAATAGGGAGATGGCTGTTTTTCGGTGTTTTAAAATTTAATATTTTAGATTTTCCTAAATTAATCTTTAGTACATTACACTCTAACCATGCAATGATCTCATTTAAGGTGGTTTGTATATCTAATTCATATGTTTCCTCATTTTTACAATTTATGATGATTGTAGTATCGTCAGCGAATAGGATGCATTGTTTTTTCACTGCTTGTGGCAGATCATTCACAGAAATAAGGAAAAGAAGAGGACCCAGGATACTTCCCTGTGGGACTCCGAAGTGATTAAGTCGCGGATGGGAGTCATAATCTACAATACTATTGAGTTGGGCATCAAATTTAGTTATTCTAGTTATCTGAGTTCTATCTCCTAGGTAGGATTTAAACCATTCTAAAGCTGGGCCTCTTATGCCATTTTTATCTAGTTTATCAATTAGAATATTATGCTGAACGAAATCAAAGGCTTTACTTAAATCGAGAAATAGCGCCGTTGTTTTTATTTTTGCATTAATGTTATTTGAAACTGACTTAAGTAAATGAAATATTGCTAATGAAGTGGATTTATTTTTTCTAAACCCATATTGTTCTGTTGTAAAAACACTGAACTTTTCCAAAAAGGAAACCACTCTCTTATAAACAATTCTCTCAAAAACTTTTGATAAAATAGGGAGTAATGCTATGGGCCTGTAATTATTTTTATCTTTTTTATGCCCTTTTTTGTATAGAGGTTTGACGATAGATATTTTTAATTTGTCTGGAAAACAACCTTTTTCTAGTGATAAATTAACGATATACGAAAGAGGATTAGCAATAAACTGTGATATTTTTTTTAGAAGGTCTGTTGAGATTCCATCGTAACCTGACGATTTTGTATTTTTTAATGAGTTAATAATATTATATATTTCTATCGGATTAGTAGGTTCTAAAAATATGCTTTGATTGTTTGTTTTAATATTTAAATTTGTACTATTTTTCACCTTTACATCGCTTTCTACAACATCAATGAAAAAATTATTGAACAGATTAGCAATTTCTGAACCCTTTGTAATTGTGATATTATTATCAACAATACTATCAATGCATTCTTTGGGCTTATCAGTACCTATAGTACATTTGACTGTATCCCATGTAGCTCTTCCCTTGTTTTTTGAATATGCGATGTGCTTAATATTACATAAGGATTGCAGATTGTGAATACATTTCTTTAACATGTCGGAGTATGCCTTGAACTTTGTTTTATTTTCGTTTGTTTTATTTTTATAGTAATTAAATCTAAGTTTTCTTTTAGTGTTACAGCTGATTTTAAGGCCTTTTGTTATCCATTTTAAATTACTATGTGTGTACTTCTTTTTTACCTTTATAATAGGAAAGCATAGTTTATAAAATAAAGTGATTGTGTCATGGAAATAATCAAAAGCAGTGTTAGTATCCGTATTGTTATAAACTTCAGAAAAAGATAGTTTACTTATGTACTCGATAAATTTGTCGACATTGTCCCTACTCATGTCTTGCACGGTTATGAAGCAGTAACTTGGCATAAGTTTTGGGCCATATTCGAATGTAATAGTCTGTGCAGTATTATGATCAGACAAACATACATTATGTGTTCTACCTATTGCATTTGGGATATTACTGATTATGTTATCTCTACACGTTTTTATCCTGGTAGGCTCTCTAATGTGATAATCTAAACCATAACTTACAATGAGCTCCTTGAATTTTGTACAATTATTGTCATTGCTAAGGAAGTTAATATTAAAGTCCCCAGCTATTACTAGTTTACCTTTCTTATGTTTTAATTTTGATAAGGTCTTGTTAAACAGTTCAAAAAATATATTTGTATCTGATGATGGCGTTCTGTATATGCATAATATAATAACATGTATGGCTTTTATTTCAATTCCACAAATCTCAAAGTGTTTGTCTACACTAAATTCTCTAATGTCTTTTAATTCAAAACTTTGAATGTGATTCCTACACAGTATGCATGTTCCTCCTCTACGCTGGTTAGATCGCGAATATATAGCACTGAGGTAGAAGTTATTCAGTTTGAGATACTTTACTTCACTACTACTGACAAAATGTTCACTGAGACATACGAGATCAATGTTTAATTTAGATTCAACCATTTCATTAATGACCACTTCAATGTCATGTAATTTGTTAAGAGCCCCTGCTATATTTTGATGAAGAAGTGTAAATTGGTTTCCATTACTTTTCTTATTAGTTACGAAAAAACGGTTTTGTGTTGACTGAGGTATTTTCTGGAGTCAATTGAGGTAATTGTACTTTGTCAGCTTTTAAGAAATAATATGGAATAGTGCCTTTACGAGGTTGTTTCACTAGATCAGTTGTAATTACTGTTGCTGAAGGCAAATTTATTCCAATGTTTTTTTTTTGTAAATTATTAAGTTTTGTAGCACTGTCTCTTTTTTTGTTTTGTTATTGTAAGAAAGGAATTTATTATAATATTGAACCGTATTAATTTTATGTGTTAATTGAGTTAATATACTGTTAAAACTCTCTGCTTCAATGAAATTGCAATTTTTATAAGTGTCTGTTAATAATTTTAGATTGTAGTTAAGTTCGTCCTTAATTAGAAATGCATTGTTTTGAACATTCACAACGAAAATATTAGAATTTTTTAACGCTTTGATTGCTTCGGCCATTTCTGCCATAAACTTTATTGGGTTAGAATCATTTCTACCTGTCATAATAATCACATTGTCAGTCATGGTCATATTTTCTGACAGACTTTTACGTAATGCGTTAACACTTCATCCGCAGCCGCTCCCGGTTTTCTAAAGCCTGATATGGAGTATCTATTAATAATAAATTTACGTTCATCTTGTTTCTTTAACAATCCTTGTACTATATTTTTTCCATCTTCATCCGATAGCAGGATTATTCTTCCGTATCCGCCATTCTTGGTAGTTGCAGCTTGAGGTTCTGTATTTTTCTCAACGATGCTACTGGTCTCTGTCAAAATGTCGGCAGGTATAGTATTTATTTCTTTATATTTAATTTCACCTTTGAGTGTTTCATTAGTTGTGTTATTGTCAGGTGCATTAGGTGTTTGAGAATAAGAGTCGTCAAAGTTAATTCTTCGGGCTGAGGTAATCGCAGTTTGTTTTTTAAAGCGTCTTGTAGTAGATGATATAGTTGTTGTATTGGAATTTAAACTTGTAATGTATAATTTTCTAAATTGCTCGGTTTTCATTCTTTCATCATCCAAACTGTTTTTTAATGAACCATTTTCTAGACGAAGAGTTTCTATTTTAAGGTTCGCATTCAAAATCTCCGTCTTAAGCCTATCAATTGTATATTTGAGCTCCATAATTTCATCCTTTTTTACGGTGGTGGATAGATCCATCATGCTTTTAACGCTTAGGTCTGATGACAAACTGTCTATGGATTCACTTGAGACATGAAAAAACGAGCGTCGAATTGTTTGTTTCTTACTGTTATGTAGCTAGGTGATTCCATTATTATCCAAAAAAAATACTTGGTAGAATTAGCAATTTCCAAAAAAAAAGAAAAAAATGGGTCCGGAGTTCTTCAATAAAGTAACACCAAATTAGTTAGTGCAACATTGCAACCAAAGTTCTCTATGCAATTAACGGCTGGCTTAAAAGGGCTGCAATCCAGAGCCGTAAAATCTAGTTATAAAAAATAAAAAAAACTATGCACTTGTAATGCTAAAGAATGAGTTTTTGTATTGACAGTACTTGGAACGCAGCAATGACGCGACGCGGTAAAACGATTGTTTTTGAAATTTTTCATGTAACGGTTGTTATTTTGTTACCACTTTCTTCCTTTTTAAGATTCCATTTATATTGGTACTCAAGTTAGATTTATGGAATTTACTTTACAGTTTAATGTGTACAGTAAACATAGTCTATAGAGTATATGTTGTTTACTAATCTTACATAAACACAATTTATACACTTTTAATCACAAACTTTTTGCACGGAAGAAGTAACAGTACTTTATTTTGTCAATAATGAGATAGTTATTAAAGTTTTAACGGAGATAACATTATATAGTCACTATTGGCACTTAACTATTGTATTTGTGTTACAAAATAGTTTATTCACTCACTTTTAATATTTATTTGCATTTTTTATTTAAGGACACGATGTTTACTGTATAGATAATAAATATTTTAATGATATATATAATATAATAAAGTGGAATAGTTTTTATTTTGGTTTTTTCGTTTTAAAATACGTTTATCTTTGGAATTATCATTAGATTAGCTTAACTGTTTTGAAAAGAAAATTAAAAGCTAGATCATTGATACTAGCAAAACTCCGATGAACATAGTTAGGTTTAAATTAGATTTGAAAAATTCTGTGTCGAATGGTAACAACCTTAGAACACGAGCAGTGACTTTAATCGCAGGTGAAATTGCGGATAACGGCTAGACTGACACGAAGAAAGACAAACAGATGATATTTCTGAAGTAAGTAGGTACTAACAAAAACTGCTTTTCATTTATCACAATCTCCTTTCTGTGTTAGTCATTCTCTTTAACTACAATTATCAAAGAGGAAAAAAAAACATTCAATAAAGCGTTAGCCATTTGTATTTAATTGGTCTGTTGACAGTGAGTGATGGCCAGTAAAGCTCGCGAGAGCACAATGGGTCACCGGCAACACGAATCAGTAGGAAATGAAGATAAATGAACATTCATTTATCAAAACTGTAGAAAATTGAAGGAAATAAATAAGAGGAGAGATAGATGTGCTCTATTAGGCTATTAATAAAATATCATTGGCTGTTAATATTACTGTTAAAACGAAATATTTTTTTTTGCAAATATGTATTTAAATTTCTTTAGTATTTTTTATGTTTGTCAGATATTTTTTAAAGTTTATGACTTTTTGGTCTATTTTACAGTTCCATTTATCACGTTACAGCTTTAGGTTATTTATAGGGTAATGAGAAACCCTAAAGTTAGGTTAGAAATAGAAAAAAATAAGATTATTCTATGGACGGTCACCAGTGCTATCAAAATTATAGTGTTTTGAGTAGAAGCAGATTGAAACAATAACAATACGATTATTTAAGACACAAATTAAAAATGATCTAAGGAAATTGTCTCCGCTAAATTATAAAAGATTTCTTCGCATCTTGATTTCTTGATAATCTTTTCTGACGCATTCAATTCATTTCTGATTACTTTAAACTTAAGTCTAAAACCTGAAGGGTGTATCAAAACAAATCACAATTCCTGGTAAACTCAATTAGATCCATTGTAAAAGCTACACAGTCGAATGATCAAAACAATTAGGGAATCTATTACGTGCCGCTGGCTGTGTATCCTGCGTAATGGTGTTTGTGTTAACTCTCTGAGCATAGATAGACGTTGCTATGGTTGGCTGTTCAAAATACGCAATCATTGTTTTGATACAAACTAGCTAGTATATAGTATACAAACGAGAATGTGATAATACTTACACTTACAAGGTAGTAGCGCCGTGCAGGATTTCAGTACAAATTAGCCAGCAATATCCTTTGACAGAAGACCAATCTAAAATGACAGCATTCTTGCTGTCATGTTTCATTGGTGAATGCAAGACGGGAGGCCCAATGATACAGAAGCATCTCAATAGGCCGCTATAGTGTGGGTCACTATATTGCATTGTTGCATTTACATTGAGTATGGTGACCACTACCTTTTGTTATCTGCTCATGCATTCATCATTCTATTAGGCAGATTAGAGACACATATAATATATATATTATAAAAAACTTACTTCACACCCGATGTTATTAACGTTATGATAAAGTAGTTTCTATGAATGATAAAATTATTCGTGTTCAAAAATAGTCTACCAAAATGTTGCGTTTTCAAAAATGCCAGTAAAGTAAGCAGTGCTTGCTGGAGAACTATCTTGTTTGGCGTCTGAACGGGAGGTTCACGTCGCGTCGATCAAATCGGATGAGATCTGTAACCATTATCAATTATGAGCTGGGAGCTCACTGATTACTCACTGCTCTTTAAGAGAATTTAGTCATTTTTTCTTATGCTTTGCAGTCATGGTAGGAAAAAGAACTGCATATTATCTACAATCCTTTGACAACGTACTTAAATACAAAATGATTTTCAATGGACTAGTCATGATATATCAAGCTGAATTTAGTAGGAATTTCGAAATGATTTCACTTCCTTTGTTCAACAATTATAATAACTAATTCGCACCAAACAATTCGTCCGTATAACATCCCAATTATGGCAGCATATTGACGACCCACACACGTAATGATGAACTCGAAAAGTATTAATTTTAGTAAGGGTAAAACTGTCAGCAGAATCGATGAACTTTGTCCCACCCAGTATTCCAAAGGGCAAATACCGTTGAGAAAATGACAACTTTACATAGTATAAAAATACATACAGTGGAACATAGAATATTCTCCTTTTTTGAAGTCGGTTAAAATTAAGTCGCTTCTGCTGTCTGTTCGCTTCAAACTTTTAAACTTCTTAATAGATTTAAATGCAGTTTTCAGCCATAGATAGGGTGATTCAAGTGGAAGATTTATGTGTGTGATGCATGAATATTATAGTAGAGAAAAATCAAGAATTTCAAAGACATCCGCGCGTAGACAGCCCGGGTCGTTAATCTTATATCTTCTTTTATAAATATATAAAAATCAATTACTGTTCGTTTGTCTCGCTAAAACTCGAGAATGGCTAGGCCCATTTAGCTGATTTTGGTTTAGAAATGTTTGTCGTAGTCCAGGGATGGTTTAAACGGTGAAAAACTAAAAGTAAGGTTGTCTGTAAGAGATCGCCATGAGCGATAAGACCGCCAATTGTCACATTTGTAAATTGTATCTCTTTTTTTTTTCTATCTGTTATAATGTGTGTACAATAAAGATAAATAAATAAAAAATAAATAAAGTTACTAAGGTAACCCAAATATCACGTGTACGAAGTCGCGGGCACAGCTCGTAAGAAATAAAAGAAGGAATATTTTTCAAAGAATTTTATTAAATTTCAAATATCAGACCAGTAGCAGGTGGTAATATCTTTTAAAAAAAATAATTACAGAAGTGTTTGTGTTATTGATGTTGTGCGAGTATTGTTCACTATTTAAAGTTCCTTGTACACATTGTCTAAGTCAGATTAATAATATACAAATAATAAACTTAGAAACTTGGACATAAATACGTTGTACAAACCAGATCGCCCGCTTCTTCGTCGATAAACTGTAATAGGCTTTATTAATTTTCAGCTTTTGAGGGTAGAAAATGTTCATATTTATATATCAAATTAACATATAAATAGCTGTATCCTACTTGCAGTGGTACAATATGTTTGAATTGATAAGAAATGAGGAATAACACTGACGTCAATAGTAGATAAAAACAAATTTTCTAACGGTTTACATATGGTGTCAAAATTTAGAATCAATCGGTCTAGAACTTTCTAAGTTTATCAAGTATACACAAACTAATTTAAATTATATTTGTAAAGATTTTCACTTCGTATCAGAGTCATATAAACATTAACTCCTGTGTTGACAATATCTCTTTAGGGCTCCCATAGATAACTGCGATGCGATGCGATGCGGCGTGAAGTTTTTGCGGTGCATTCGTGCGAGCTCGCAGATATTTGCGATGCGTTGCAATTCGCAGTTATGTGTGGGAGCCCTTATGACAATTGTGTACAAGGCTTCTTAAACTGATCAGAGTTAAACGCTGTCTAAAAAAACATAAAATTATTTGAGGTTCACAATCAGCGTGTAAAACATGGGCTTTTTGAACTTTATACCTTAGTTCATTTAATTTCTATAAAAATCTGTAATGAAATAATATAGAATCACTTACTAAAATTTGGCCTTGAATCACGGTCTCAGGAAAATTTGTTTTTAAATGCATTGGGGTCACTTTGTAGAGTCGTTAGGTAAGACGTGATATTTCTTAATAGTAATTTTCAGATTTAGAGTTAGTTATTCTCATATTTAGAGAAAAAACTATTACTTTTTGACGTGACAACGTCTTATAATTCGATGGAGCCGGCTGCACGCACGAAAAAACATGACTCATGCGGCGTTATCACCCTCTGAGGCGCTCCATTTAAGGCTTAAAGTGCAAGCGAGAGCGCGGAACAAGCGACAGAGAGGTACATATTTTTTTATGACGTTGTCACGTTCAACTATCGTCAGTAAACCGACTTTACAGACAACCGATTTTTTATTGATGACCATCATTATTGGCGTTTTATAGACATTGCTGGATACAGGCGACTGCTTAGTTCTAAGTATTTTATCATTTTAGACAGCATTTAACGTTACATGTGTATTTCACGAAAAAATAAGTGCTATTGTGTAAAAAAATAATAAAATAAAACATTATTAAAATCTAATACTAATCTTAAGATAAATTTTAAAAATCTCTTTATCATATATTTTTTTTGTTAATTTTGAGAGATAATAATATTAAAATGGTTTAAAATCCCTATTTACATTAGATCTAGAGTTAGAAAGCAACCTTTCCTCCTAGACTATCACAACATTCAAAGGCATTATAAATTTGGACCATCGCTTGCAAAGGATTAAGGTAGTCCTTCGACTCCAAAGCTGGCTGTTAGAGGCCCTGCACACTGAGCGATTCGCTGCAACCGTTACGTCTTTTTAAATCAAATCTGTTTAAAACAACCACATGGAATTAATTCTGATTCTGATGTGTGACTTCTTGACATCTAGTTATAAACAAATAAATAAATATTTTGGACATCTAATACACAACGCCGTCTAGTCCCAAGCTAAGCAGAGCTTGTGTTGTGGGTATTAGACAAGTGATATAAATACATATATACTTTTTTTGTAAATACATACATATTATACATAGAAAACACACTTCGAAACAAAATATTATGTTTGCAGATCATACAAACATTTGGTCGACCCGGGAAGCGAACCCGAGACCTCAAGCACAGCAGTCGCATACGCTACCACTGCGCTACCGAGGCAGTCAAAAAGTTCATTTTTAGCATTGGTGACAATTTGATTACAATATTTATGGCGTGTAGGTGTGGCGTAAAAACTTTGTACTACGTTGTACTACCTTATGTTTTCTCTGCATTGCCCAATCGGTCGACGAGCAAAAATGCCTAAGGCATTAAGTCCGCCGATGCACGTATTTGTGCATAAATATATAAATACATAAATAAATTATAAGTTATTGTTGTATAGCGGGATTTAGTATCGAAAAATATGTTTTAAAAGGTTACGCTGCCTTCTATTTGCCATCGTTTTGAACAGGTTTTAAACAGTATAATTTAACTCTCAATTTTGATATTTTAATGTAAATTTAAATATTTTTGTCACTATCACATTGTGATAGTCATTTCTTCACTATTGAAACTCAAATCGCTAAGTGTGCAGAACCCTTACTTTAATAGTACATTGTTGTGGTTAAATTATAGAAATATTAAATACTTCTATTAACAAATAACAAAAAAGACACCCAGTGTCCTTAACATGTGAAAACAATTTTGTGGGTAAATTACATATTGACCTGGCAACATTAGTGGGTATTAAAAGTGTTACCAATTAATCAATAAAGGATAAATTATATTAAATTGTAGTTAAATGATATTTCAGTTTCATACAATATATATACAGTAGGTAATAAGA
The DNA here is from genome assembly GCA_949125395.1 of Diaphora mendica. NCBI lineage: Eukaryota > Metazoa > Arthropoda > Insecta > Lepidoptera > Erebidae > Diaphora > Diaphora mendica. Next base: position 1,029,570 of record OX421330.1, read on the forward strand.
AAATTAACCATTTATTATAATCATAAAACATAATTGTACATTTTATTCAGGTAAGTAGAACTTTAATATTAGACTGGTCGATGCACATAATAGCTCCTGGATGCTTTTTAGTTGTAGCTATAAATACTTTTTCTTAGAACTAGAATATTTTGTACAAATATTGATTGGAATCAACCTTAACCAATATGAAATTTGATGTAAATCTTCAGGAAAATTTCAGAGAAATACGAAATACTATATAACTAGACAAAAGTATTTTTAAACGACATTGGGCAGTAGTTTTTTTAAGTTGCTGTGTTAGATATCATCTGGGTAATATTATTATTGAATCACTTATGATAGGTTAGAAAAGATAACTATAACGTTTGAAGTTACTTGATATTTTGATGTCTTGTGACAAGTATTAGGTCTTTATGATACTAGATAAAAACATATATTGAATACTTAGGATAAAGCTTGAATCTTTTCAAAGCTCTTTACAACTTATCAGCAGAGAATTCCCATGTGCATCGCCATCTTCTAGATAAAAGCTCTAAGCACAGCGTCAGAGAACTTTGCAGCAAAACGTGGACAATAAAAGTGTTCCCACCTACAATCTAAGCTTGGACATATTTTTAATTTTAATAAAAATATTTTTTAATAATCCTTAATTTACGCAATTATCGTAAGTACTTCGGTGATCGGGACCCTGTACACTAACATGCATCTTACCTATAAAAATATTTATGTTACAGTTTGTGCATTGCTTGGTCATTTTTGCTGCCGAAGTAGGTTCAATAAAATATTACAAACAGTGTAAAAAATACACAAAACTGAAGAAAAACACCTTTACTGTAAGTATAGCGTCGTTTTAAATTTGTGTTTAATTTAAAATGTCACCTTTCATTTGTATTTAGTACTTCAAAACGGGATTCTGTATAAGAAACCAAACCATAATTAAATAAAGGGTCAGCAAATTTATTACTCCACTTTAGTCTGCGATCTGCATTTGTTAAGGATGGACGTAACGCACGCGATCTTTTACCATGGCGCCAGAGGTCGATGTAATGATCTTAATTCAAGAAATACAAAACAGACTAGCAATTTATGATACTTCGAAGGCAGAATATCATGATAGACATTTCAAAAGAAAAATTTAAAACAAAGAAAGGCATTAAATAATATCACCCCCTTTGTTCTGTCACCAAAACTAAGTGACATCTGTCAAAAATGACAATACAATACACAGACTAAAAAGTACAGTAGACATCACGAATCTTGAACACGAAAGTCATTTTATTTAGTTTCTTATTTTTTTGATTCAGCATTGGCAATACTTAATAAATAAAATAAAAATTGCATAAAGATAGTTTGAGATCAAATATTTTATTGATGAACTCAGAAATAAATAACATATATTACATTGTTTATGTCACTAAAGGCATACAAACGCTAAAAATGTGAGTATTTAGTGGAAGTTTCGTGACGTTTACTATATATAACACTCACCCAACATGTGTTCATTAATAGAAATAATTTGACTGTGAAAATTGGTCAATATATTTATGTAGCTGCTTGCTATGTACATACGCTTAAACCTGTAATAGGGCAAAAATATCTAGAGATCCTGTTCACTGGTGTCGATAATTATAATATAAACATATCAATGTACTTTAAAAATATCGAAAAATATAATTGGAATGAATCCGTAGAAAGAAATAAATTAAAACATGATCTCAAATTCATATAACACGAGAATATACGCATCGTTAAGAAAATTGAAGCCCATCAATATAACAGAAACAGAAATATAATATTTCGTTTTAATAGAACTCCAATGTGTTTCTCGATCCAGTTTTAATAAATAAATTACAAATGCCGAGTCACATTTGTAATTCAAATTAGACTTCGATAAAAAAAATATTGACTTCGAATAATAAATATTTTTTCATAAAAGTAATTTGTTTTTGAACGAAAGCTCCAATAGCTACCTAACGACCTCTAGATTTACAATATTTAAAAAGAATTTTATAAAGATACAAAATAAGTATTTCTGTAGGTTTACGATCACTGAGCGATGTCTTAATTTGTTTGTTGTATAAAAATAATACAAAAAAATTACTAAAATCAACTGAAGAATATAAAAATATCGGTTTAAGTAGATTGTTAATTCAAAGTATTACTTTGTATTTTTATAAAACCTACTTCGATTCCTAAAGCTAATATTTACAGTGATATAAAATAAGCATTGAGCAATTTTTGTTATAAATAATTAATAATATATACTAAAATATTTACAATATAAATGGCCTTTGTAAAAATCTCGATTGGGGCTGCCTTGCGAGGTTACACTATTAAAGCAAATTACAGTGTTTTAATATAAAAAATTGTGTAAAAAGATATGCGTATAAAAAATGCTCTGTAAAGATTTTTTTGAAATTATGAACAAACGTTATTAATGGCTGGACTGGTGGGCCTTAGGTTTGATTCAAAGCTAGGACAAATAAAACTGAAATGAGCAAGAACTTTGACCTAGTCCTAGGTATAATTACGCAAAGCCGGGTCTCCACCGAACAAAAGTTGTTAATTTTTGTGTTGTCAACACGTGTTGGTGACAAAAGTTTCTGTAATTTCCTTGTGTTGGCAAAGAAATTGACAACAAATGTTGAGAACAGTGTTTCCGTTTTTGGCGGTAAACGTCAAAGTATACGCTTGTTGCAAATATTTATTGGCTCTGTGGTGACGCTTCGTTCGAATGTTTTTCAAATTGTTGGCGACTTGGTGTAGACACAATAGAAACAAAAGTTGGCGATTTTTTAAAGTGTTGCAAACAGTTGGAAACACTGTAATTGCCAAAAATTTCGGTGCAGACGCGCCTTAACATACACACATTTATTTAGAAATATGGTTATCAGCAGTATGGTTACCATTACATCCACAGCCTTTAACAGCCCACTTCTGGACATAGGCTCCTCTTAGAAAGGAGGTTACCATAGTATTAAACATTTATGAGCATAATAAAATGATTTGTTCTCCCTTTAAAAGGTTTAAGATATTTTGCTCCATTGATTCAATGCGAGGCAGCCTTTTAAGGCCTAATTAATTATTCTAAGAATATTAAGTATTTATTATGTCGAAGAGGGCAAATGCTATTAATAAAATATTTACAAAATTGTAAGTGACGACTAAGTACGACTAGTGGATGAATGAATTAATAATGTTATGTGAAAAATTTCATCATTAATTAGATACTTAAATTGTCGTCAAAGTTTCTTTGATATTACTTCAGCAATATAATAAAATTCTACGTGATCACCTCTAAACTTTCGACGACAATATTATATTAAAATATTAAAAAAATAGCAATTCTTCACTACGATAAAATGCTGTACGCTGACAACACTATATTTTTTCTGGTGTAGCAACACTTGGTATTGTTAATTGGCTAGTCGAATTCGAACACGATTTGAATTCTGAGCAGCCATTGGGCGGTGGCAGCGTGTGACGCCGCGCGTGTGGAGTATCACCGCGTGAAACTCTCGTTGACACTTGGGGGAGTTTTCTCCTTTGTTGCATCCTGGTTCTGGTCTCTGCTCTCTTCAACCGATTCCAATCCGATGTCAAATGATGTTTGCCTGCTTGAAATATTACCGTATTACTATTATATGGTCACAGTTTCTTGGACTCTGACAGGTCAGATCCATGCATCTCTATTTCCTCTACACGAATGGATTACAGATACTTTATTAAATATTTACCGTTTGTCAGTCAATTTACTTTTAGTTAGTAAATCTGCTTACTTCAAAACTAAAGTTTATGGATTGAAAATATTTTGTGTCTTTTTCCATACCCCTTTAAACGTGTTCTCCAAATTCCATGACGATCAAATGATTAGGTAATAAATGAAAGCCTAAAAAACAATTTCACTTTAATAGTTCATAATATTAGTAAGGTTTGTAGTTAGTCATACCTGTCAGTGAGATAGTTCCCGGGGGCAGAGAGCGACCTGCCAGCTCGCGCCAGGCCAGCCCGTTTGGTGCTAGCGGTAGGTTTCTCACAAGGTTCGCCACGGGAACTAGTTGATTCTCTGCGGGAGGTGCTGCCTTCTCGGCTACGCAGGAACGGGTTCTGCAGACAAAACAATGCGACAGTTGCATTTTATCGAGACATGCTTTGGTATAAATGGGCCGGATTGATCGTCGCACCACGTACTCACAAAAGTTCGGTTTTTAGCAATATTCTTGTTGCTTTTAATCGAGTGAGTACCCACGACGAAACTTATAAACACCATCACCCCTGATTTGGGAAAGGGGAAGCTTCCTGTCCTTTTTGGCTTGTCTTCCCGAACCAGGGGACGGGACAGAGATTTAAGTTCCGTGAAAAGCAACAAATTGATTGCCTAACATCAATTTCTGTCATACCGTTACATCACTCACCAGTGATGTCACTACTACTACCTTGACCGGTTCAAATCAAACTAAAGAATACTCCTGTAATTCGATTTAGGTGTACATACTGTACATTATCCCCAAATTGTATTAAAATAAGTTAGTCCAAAAACGCAAGTCAGCATTCTACAAGGAGGATTTGGTTTCAGAATAAATCTATAATCCAAATCCGTTAATGAGATTAGTCGAATACAGACAAAGTGATTGGCGTCTGACCTCCGGAATAAATCTATATCATTGGACAAAGGTTAAACATTGGGCTGGTAATCTTAATTAAAAAGACTAACTAAATATTTTATTAAATAATTAAACTATAATCTTGTTTGAGGCACTAAAACTTTAATTATAGTAGGGGAGCCCACGATGCTAAATGGGGATTTAGTCGAGCGTCAAAGAGACCTATTGGGTTGCAAAGCTTAGATGATAAAAAGAAAAAAAAAAATTACTGTATACCTTTTCATCGATGGGGTGAGCAGCTATGGATGTGCAAAAAAAACTGATGCATGGACATACTCGAGCGCGTCAGATATTGATAGCATCCATGTCCTACGCATTTTTAATAATGTACGTATGTTAATCTGATCGTTTGCATGGTGGGGGTGGTCGTACGTAAGGTTTGAATATGACAAAAAAAAGGGGATGTTAAGTGAACCTAAAATAAAGCTCTCATTCAATAATCTGACGATTTGGATGTGACGCAAACTCACGGCCGTTATAAGAATGTGCAAAAAAAAATCGTCATATTGACATACTCAAGCGCGTCAGATTAAGATATATATGGTTCATCTTTATGTCCTAGACGTGCTGTCTCATAATCTGACGGTTACCTGGAGGGGTTCGCTTAATCTGACAATTTAAAAAAAAAAACCAACGAGGCAGTCAAAATGTCAGAATGTCGAGATGACGCTTTTTTTTACAACTTTATAGCCCTCCCCTTTCCTTACATCACTCTCAAATTGTCAGATTAGTGTAATATACACTTTTTAGCGTGTAATTAACTCACCCTGCCTTAATCTGACGAACTCGAGAATGTCTGATGATCAATATTTTTTTACTAATCTGATCCTTTATTCCTGACTGGCGGCCATATATACAGGGCTTATATTTGGTGGAGGTACTTAACCGGGTATAAGGTATCCCCCTGTATATTAATCTGCCGCGCTTGAGTAAATCCCGAAATTCCTTCTAGGGCTCCCCTACTATTAGCAATTGAATAGATTTCCGGTTACGATACATTACTTTTAACCGACTTCCAAAAAGGAGGAGGTTCTATGTTGCACTGTATGTATTTTTTTGCTTTCCAAAAAACATCCAACGAAAACTCTCTGCCAAAAAACACTAAAAAGCGTAAAATAAACTGGCTCTTCATAAATTGCTATGTGCCAATTCTTGTCTATATCTAATTTTTTATTCATTTAAATAGTAGTATTATAATGTGTGCTAGGTACCTAGAATCTGTTTGAAGTCGGTGCCAAACGACTATCTATATATTTAGATTTTTGTAATTGTTCGTTCGTATTCTTTTTGGCTTGGCACCGAGTTCAAACATATTTTAGGTACCATAAACTATCGTAAGTAAACACTTTTTTTGCGCTTACATTGCAAACTCAGGCTGAAACCTACGAGGTAGATGAAAATAATGTACTACAGTATTGTATACCTTAAAAAGGTCTACAAAAAATACCGCAATAGCATATGTCTCTTAGGGATAACCCACAAGAACTATTTTTATTCCTTTCTTTGTCCGAGAAATAATGGCTTATTATTTATGAATCGATTTTAAGCAATACAGCATTAATCCTTATTTAATTAAGTAGGTACCTTTAATACATTGTGCATTTAATATAGATCAATATGGCCTTTAACAGTATGTAATTTAAATGAATATATTAAGATAAATGAAGATATTACAGATTTAAAATGCACAAATCGTGTCGTCGCGTGCGTCGCCGCGTCGGTGGGTGCATCTGAAATCTACCTGTGCGAAGCAGGGGCGGGGCGGGTCGCTAGTTAACTATAAAACAATTCTCAACTACATAGAAAATAACATATTTTAGGTACATACAATTACTTAAAAAACTCGATGCATATAATCAAACTTACCTGGAAGCTGTGTTTCTTGAGCATAGTCTTGATAAGTATCAACGTTGACAGGTTCGGAATAGAGGTCACCACTTGCGCCATATCCTCATCTGTCACCTCCACCAGTCTGCAGTTCTCTTGCTCCGAAGGTAAGGGCTCCTTTCCACCTGCTGTCACCCATTCGTGGTCCTGGTGAAAAGATAATAACTTAGATTTTACCATGGTGTAACAATATACTACGCCAGGTATGGCATTCCGACGATCGACATGACGTCATCATCGCTATCGCTGATTCATTTCGTGTTATGTTGCTATTCGCTGGTTCTGGTTGGTTCATTTGGTGTTATGTTGCTATCACGTGGTAACTGGATAGTGACGTCACATCGAGCCGATCTCGGAATGCGAGACCTTGTTTTCTTAGACCATGGAGTTTACCTTTAAATGACAGTTTTGTGCAACTGACTATGACAACTAGTGATTTTTTTAGCACCAGAAATTAACCGGCGTTTATGAACAGTCAGAGAGAGACTATGATATTTTGTGAAATTATAGATATAAATGCCTGCTATTTCTATTTACCCCGATAAGATCAAGACAAGAGTTCATGTACACATATGCTTGCATGCATGCATTAATTTTAGATGTGGAACATCACTTCTTTCGCCCTCCTAAAATCTGTTAAATTGTGTGACAATGTGACTGACAACGCGTTTAGCCTAGTGGTTTAAGTGGTCGCCACGCCCTTTTTGAACTGCGCCAAGTGTTGTGGGTTCAAATCCCATATGGGACAACACTTTGTGTGATCCACGAATTGTTGTTCTGAGTCTGGGTGTTCTTTGTGTCCGTTTCATGTATGTTTGTAAAGTCCCCCGTGACGCAGGATGTATATTCCTAATGCGGGAGTTGTGGTTTTAAAGAGAAAAAATATTCGTTTAACGTCAAGTCACAGTTACATAAATCATAACTTGTCAGAAAGTAATGTTCCCCTATGGGCGTATTTTTTCACTTTCCCACACTTCGCACTAAATGTAGGGCGAATGTGATTCAATAGCGTTAAGGCTGCATACGGAGTGAGACACGTGCTACTGTAAACGGATATATTCGAGCGGAGACGTGGTCGCCTTTTCATCTTCTTTTCGTAAACCACATGTTTCTGGAGGAGTCTAAAAACCTTCCTTGATTTTTCTAGGCATATAAATAATATTTGCTTTTACTTTTTTAGGAAGCTAAATAATCAAAAATAAATTTGCCATTTAAGTTGTCGGTAGATATCGTATGGTAGAAAAAAAAACTATTGTAAAATTAGTAGCAGAATTTTGACATAAATTGAGTAGAATTTCAATAAAATATACCTTAATCTCTTGCATAGTAGCTCTATTGGCGGGATCCTTGTCAAGCATCCAGTTGAGTAGATGTCTTAGTTCTTTTGAAGGCTGCAATTTGGCAGGATACGTGAGTGGTTCGTTAAGGACCTTGCGTTGTAATTCCACCGCTGAGTTGCTCACCCAGGGCACTCTACCCGTCACCATTGCGTAGAGAGTCACTCCTAAGGACCAGATGTCTGCTGCCTGAACGGAGAGTATTACAAATCACATACTTACAACATTTAAAAAGGTTTAATATTTCCATTACATTTGGCAAGCTCATGTTCGTTTTTGAAATTGGTTAGATCTAAAAAGGGTAGTGAACTGGCAATGGACTTCTTCTCATTTCAGTTAGTAATTTAGAAAAAGGGGCAAATGAACAGACGGGTCACCTGATGGTAGGTGATTATCGTCACTTGTGGAGACCTGCAACTCAAGAGTTTTAAGAGCATTGCCGATGTTAAGTTCCCTACTTCCTAGATTGAAATGGCTTAACTTAAAAAAGCTTATGAATTTCTCATGGTTATTAATTATGCGAAAGTAACTCTGTCTGTCGGTCCTGTTTTCACGGCCAAACCGCTGCACCGATTTCAATGAAATTTGGCATGGAAACACTTTGGTTCTTGGAGAAGGACATAGGCTACTCCTTGCTGCGATAACTAACAAGCAAGCTGGCGGAGCCGCGCGCAAATCTAGTAAGTTATTAAGTACATAATTCGGTCCACTATTTAAAACTGTACCTACCTCGCCACTATACTTATCAGCTGGTGCAGCAGCCTCAGGAGCTCTAAACGCTGGGGTACCAACAGTTCCTGATACCCTGCCAGCAGCAGCCAGCTCGCCACATGCACCCAAATCTGCTACTTGAACCCTGTCTTCACCAAGAAGTAAGTTTGCAGGCTTGATATCCCGATGAGCAATCCGTTGGTAATGTACTGTTGGAAAGTAAGAGGATTGTCAGTGACGTCACGTTCGTAGACCTGTTACTACTACAGACCTCTAGACTCGTAGTAGGTCCTCTAACATGCTACGAGTGTAGAGGTCTGTAGCTACTCAACAGCGTGATAAAAAGTTAAAAATTCTTCGTTCCAATCGTAAGTATACAAATGTTAATCTTAATAGGCTTCAAATATGGAGAAGATTCGTAATTTGTTTTGTTCTTTTAGGGTCAGGTAGTGAGATAGGCTTCTAAATATATGGTGAGAATCTGATGAGTACAAATGCCATTTTGTATGATAAATAAACCCATTTAATAATATAAAACAAAACCATAAAATTTTGAACTTTTTAAAATTTTATTATTTATAAATAAATTGAACTGAGCGATAGTCGTAGCATCAAAATCGCAGACGCGTCATTTCAATTTGAACTCTTGAAAATAAAAACCGATGCAAAAGCATGATTTGCATCCGCAATCTTAAGATTCGCTTTCGTATTCCGGAATGTGAAAAGTTCGACACTCGTAACATCACCAGTGTATAGGTATTGATTTTTCTGACAAAAATAATATTCACTTGGGACCATCTCCCATAATTCTATTAAAGATTGGTTCACGTCATATACAAATATGAAATATTCGAAAGAAACATATGAAGAATTTCCCTTTACTAAGCGAAGGTTGCACGCACGTGTTTCTTTGTTATGTTAATCCGGGTATAGATTCTTTTTTTCCTCCACACTTTGGAAGAAAAATCTTGGCATTGTGAATAAACTGTGGGAAGGGTCTGTGAATAAAGATTGGAGGATAAATATAGCCAAGAATAGACTTTTATACAAATAAATAAAATTTAAGTTTCTGTGTTGTTGGTATTTCATTTTAACAGCTTACTAAATGCATATGAAAGTAATACGGTACTTGATGTGACGATAATTTATAGTTTGATACAAATTCATCTTAAACAGTAGTTGTTGTTTTTGACATGTTTTTTATTATTATTGTCACGCGTCATCGGCGCTCGCCTCCCACCGCTGAGCCGCTGTTCTACTACCGCTGGGAACACATAAAAGGACGAGCGCACGACAGCTCGGCCTCTTACGGCCGGCGTCTACCACGCCAGGCGCCTGCGCTGCCTCATCAGGGTCGGCCTCAAAGCCGGCCCAGCACTGCACCTCTTTCTGCTGGCGTCTCGCGGCCCGCGTCTCTGCAAGGCGCCTCTCCAGCGGCGGCCCTCGGTTGCTTTCGCCGGTGCCAGCCTGCCTTTTCCTCTGCCGGCTGCCTCCAGTTAAGTGCCTTTGACTTGGAGGACGACCGCTTGATGGAACCTCTCAGGGTCTACACCCCTATAAGTCACAACGTGACATTACCTTTACGGATTTATGATAGTTGTGACTCAATTTTCAAACCTCTTTATATTATATTAGTGCCTGCCAAAATGACTCTACTCTGCCTGATGGAAAGCATAGTCAGAATCCAAGAGTGATCGACGTGGTCGTCACCATACGCATTGCGAATCCATACAATGCAGCATGGTGAACCACACCATGGCGGCCTAGTGATGTTTCTGCATCATTGGGCCTCCTGCAATATCCTTTGCATTTGAGAAGATTCTCTGGACTTTAAAAGAGACGATGATTCCTGAGTTGGTTTCGTCCCTTGTTCTCAGGTCTAGTCCAGTTAGGAAAGGCCGAACTCCTCTGCTTGAAAAAGTTTTTATTGCAAAAGTGTTAAGTGAAGTAATTGCAGAATAAATGATTTCATTTTATTTTATTTTATTTCACGAACATCAATAAAACAATTTTTGAAAGTGTTGTTAGGTAGACAAAAATTTTAAAAATTTATTTAATAAATTTTTTGTCTGCCTGATGCCTGTCGAATATCACTACGGGTTTCAGCTTTTACAACATGAAGTGAACTTTTACAAATAATGTTTTATAATGGCATACCGTGAGAGAGCCACACTTCGGCATGAATGGGCCGGCTCGACCGGAGTGTTTTTTTTTTTTTTTTTTTTTTTTTTTATATTTTAGCTGCCAAAATGACTCTGCCCTGCCTGATGGAAAGCACAAGCAGAATCCAAGAGTGGTGGTCACCATCCTCAATGTGAACAAGGACAGTGCAGCATGGCGACCAGCACTATGGCGGCCTAGTGAGATGCTTTTTCACGCCCCGCTTAAAGGACCCGGGATCATAGTTGGACGGAAACACGTGCGCTGGTAGTGAGTTCCAGGTTTTAACCGATCGGCACAGGAAAGAAGAACCGAATCGATGAGTGCGAGAGCGTATGTCTTCCACTCTGAGGCGGTGACTTCTGAGGCTGGCACGTGTTGTCCTGTAGAGGAAGGGAGAAGGCGGGACTGGTTGGAAGAGCTCTTCAGAACACTCCCCATGATAAAGACGATAGAGGACTGCCATAGAGGCGATATCTCTACGCATCTGCAGAGGCTCAAGGGACTAGGTGGCTTCAGGACTGCCGACAATTCGGATTGCTCGCCGCTGCAACCGGTCGAGAGCGTCGAACAGATACTGCGCGGCACCATCGCAAAGGTGAGAACAGTATTCCACGCACGAGCGAACCTGGGTCTTATAAAGAAGACACAGGTGCTCCGGCGAGAAGAACCGTCTCACCTTGTTTAGAACACCTAACTTCCGCGAGGCCGCCTTAGTGACGCCCTCAACGTACTCGCGCGGGTTTAGGTCGCGGCAGATGCCCATGCCCAGGATATCGAGTCTGCCTTGTAGTGGCAGTTGAGTGTTCTGAAAAGTCGGAAGGGGAAGGAATGGCGATTTTTTGGCAGAAAACGCGCACACCTGTGTTTTCTTAGCGTTGAACTCGACCAGGTTCTCAGAGCCCCATTGAGAAATGCGGCACAGAATATGGTCGAGTTCAGCGACAAGCTCCTGTCGTTTTTCCTCAATATCTGCTGACTTTGCTGCAGGACGACCGAAGTATCTCCCATGGACTGTGCTGTCGTCTGCATAGCAATGAATGTTGCCAAGGGCTAACATGTCATTGATATGCAGAAGAAACAGCGTGGGGGACAGGACGGAACCCTGTGGCACTCCGGCGTTAATCGACTGAAAGTCGGAGGCCGCACCGTCGCAAAGGACTCTGATGCGGCGCTGGTGCAGGAATGCGGCAACCCAGTTGCAAAGTTTGGGGGGCAAGCCGAAGGCCGGCAGTTTGGAGAGAAGCGAACGGTGCCAAACCCTATCAAAGGCCTTGGCCATGTCGAGGCTGATGGCCAAAGATTCTCCGTGCCTGTCAATAGCCTCACTCCAAAGGTGTGTGACGTACGCTAGAAGATCACCCGTGGATCGTTTCGGTCTAAAACCATATTGCCGATCATTAAGTAGGGAGTGATCCTCCAGGTAGTGGATCAATTGTTTATTGATGATCCGCTCGAACACTTTGCAGATAATGGGGGTGACAGTTATCGGGCGGTAGTTGGCTGGGTTGGAGCGGTCGCCCTTTTTGGGGATGGGTTGAACATTCGCCTCTCTCCAGGCATCCGGAACAGTTCCCGAGGAATATGACAGGCGATACAGGCGCGTCAATACCGGAGACAACTCTGGTGCGCAGTTCTTAAGAACCACCGCTGGGATACCGTCGGGTCCACTAGCTTTCCGGACGTCGAGTGACCGAAGCTCCGCTCAGACATCACTTAGCCGGATGCGAATATCCCGCATTGTAGCGTCGCAGGTCGGAATGGTAGGCGGGTGCATGCCACGGTCATCGATTCGGGAGTTAGCCGCAAAGAGATCTACAAGCAGTTTCGCTTTCTCCTGCGGCTGGTGGGCAAGTGATCCGTCAGGATATTTCAGCGGTGGTAGCGAGGCCTGGCAGAAGTTGGACTGCACGGCTTTAGCCAATCGCCAGAACTTTCGGCTACCCGTAGGGTATGCGACGAGTTCTTGGCCAAGTCGTGCAATGCGCTGGGCATCCGCTGTTAGGTAAGCCTTCTTGCATTCCCTGGTGGCTTTGTTAAACGCTGCTTTTAGTCGATCCACGTCGGGGTGGCCGTGAGCGCGGGCCCTGGTCCATGCGCGGTACGCCGATTGCTTTTGGGCAACAGCTTGAGCGCATTCGCGATTGAACCAGGGCCGGGTAGTTGCGCTGGCGACCTCACTGTAGGGAATATAGTATTCCATTCCTAGAGTGATTTCGCCAGCCACGGCGGCCGCACTTTGCGTCAGATCTCCATATTTAAAGCAGCGTTGTGCCCACGGGATGGATGCGAAATAGTCCCGCATTCCATCCCAGTCTGCTGACGAGTAGTGCCATAACCGTCTCTTAGCTGCCACTGGTCGTGGGGGGGCAACTAGAGGCACCGTGGTGGATACCAGGCAGTGATCGGAGGATCCCAGAGGGGCGAGCACCGATACACTGTACTGCACTGGGTGACTCGTCAGCAGAAGGTCCAGCAAGGAAGGCGCTTGACTCACTATATCTGGTATCCTGGTGGGCTGGAGTACCAACTGGGTGAGGTCATGCGTGAGAGCGAATGCGTGGACAGTCCGACCCGCGTGGTCTGTTCTGGAAGATCCCAACCAGGACTCATGGTGGGCATTAAAGTCTCCCAGAAACACCAGTTCGGCGGTCGGAAACTGTTCCTGCGCTTTGTCCGCTGCCTGACTGAGATGATCAAAAAGTCGAGTTGTCTCGGAGTCTCCAGAATGGGATCGGTATAGGCATACGTAGATTCGGCTCATAGAGCCAATATCCACGTGTAGCCAGATAGTGGAGAAGGATGGGTCCTCAAGGCAGCGTAATCGGTGACAACAAACATCCGCCCTAACGAAAAGACATACCCCAGCCTTCGCGAGGAAGCACTCCTCAAGCACGTAGCCGGGGTAGTGAAGATATGTCGTGTCGGCAGGGCGGCGTATTTGTGTCTCCGTTAGGAAAAGCATGGCCGGCCGAGCCGTCTCAAGATGCTGGTGGACGGCGTTGAGGTTTGCATGGAGTCCACGGATGTTAGTGAACTCCACCTCAAATAGCGGGTTGGTGGGAGGATGGCGTGCCGCTGTTGAACGCTTATTCCTTTTTCTTACTGCCATGATTTAAAAGTGAGGGAGGGAAGTGGGGGCGTAAAAGGCGTGACAGTCATCGTGGCAGTGTAATACTGAGGCTCGGAATGCTGTGTCGCCATACAATAGTGAGGCATGACGGTGACCGAACCGTCGGACGGAAGGGCTCCCATACCCTCCCGGAAGTGGTCGCCTGGTCCCACCGTCCGGTCACCAACCGGCACGACGAGCCACTCCGTGGATTATGCGCGACCTGACGGGGCAGCCTCCCAGGGTGGTTAGCCGCGGGCCCCTCTCTATGCCGCGGGCGGCCAGCGGCACCACCGTTTCTACAGGTCTCCCTGGCCGACGGTTCGATCCACGTCATCCTCAACATGACTCTACGAGCATTCCACTGCTCACACACTTACCACGATAACTGTCACCCCTGCATCATTGGGCCTCTGACCCAATTGGGCCCTGATACCACGGCCTCACAGAAAACCAGTGTGAAATAGCGCTTGCGCTGTGTTTTACCGAGTGAGTGAGGATACCGGAGGCCCATACCCCAAATCCTCCCCCTACCCCCCTCCACCTATCCCTCTAATCTTAATATATATATTTCTTGTGTGCGTGTGTATGTGACTGAACTCCTCCTAAACGACTGGACCAATTTTGATGAAATTTTTTGTGTGTGTTCAAGGGGATCTGGGAATGGTTTAGATTCACAAAAACGACTGGACCGATTTTGATGAAATTTTTTGTGTGTGTTCAAGGGGATCTGGGAATGGTTTAGATTCACAAAAACGTAAACGATGTTACGTGGGTCATAAATATGGCGGTACGAAGTTCGCCGGATCAGCTAGTCTTAATATATATATTTCTTGTGTGCGTGTGTATGTGACTGAACTCCTCCTAAACGACTGGACCAATTTTGATGAAATTTTTTGTGTGTGTTCAAGGGGATCTGGGAATGGTTTAGATTCACAAAAACGTAAACGATGTTACGTGGGTCATAAATATGGCGGTACGAAGTTCGCCGGATCAGCTAGTCTATCTATATATATAATATCAAATCTATCCCCCTTATTATTCCTACATTTCTAGAACCTACGATAAAACACGAGAGTCGTCTCGTAAAGACGCTAATAAAAATAATCGAAGTTAATAGTAATCAAAGGCAACAACCAATCGATATCCGACACTATGCATATAGAGATAAGGTCCATTATTCCTTGCCTCAGGAGATCGATAAAAAATGTGTGTGTATTTGTATGCGCAGATAACGCTTGAAGATTATTATTATTCGTAACACTACCCCCATCTTAGAGATGTTCATCCCGAACATCGCTATTGCTGCCACGATATTTTGCCAGGCGGTCGATATGCACTACTTTGAACGCTCCTCTTGAATGCCGCTGAATCCTGTAGGTAACGTCGTTCATCCGTGTAATCACCTTATACGGCCCCTCCCATTTGGCTTGTAATTTAGGGGACTTTCCTTTCCTATGGGTTAGGTTATGTAACCATACCAATGCACTTTCTTCGAAACCGTTTAAATTTGAACGCGAATCGTATCTGGTCTTCATGTTCTTACCTGCTACGTCAACTTCAATTCGTTCCCATGGTGTGCGGACGTTGGACTGTTTCTGTGTACCTTTTACAGCAGTACAAGTAGTACATTTACGGCACCAGTCCTGTACATCTTGCCGACAATGGAGCCAGTAGAATCTCTCGCGTACTTTCAACAGTGTCCTCTTGACTCCAAGATGGTCTCCTGAAGCTCCCTTGTGAACTTTACGTAGAACGTCCGGCACTTTAGCTCTTGGCACAACTATCTGCAGGTGGAACTCTCTGCCGTTGGTCTTCTCCCATTTTCGGTACAGTACCCCGTTCTGCAGAACTAAACTATCCCATTGTGCCCAATAAGCTTTAGTGATAGCGCTCGCAGATGATATACTACTCCAATCAGGTCTAGCATTACCCTGTGCTTTCCATGTGATGAGTTGCTTTAGGTCATCGTCATCCCGCTGTGCTATCTTCATTGATTCATCTTCACAGGGTCCCAAAGGAGGAACTTGATGCGCTTCACCGTCAAGTCTGTGGATTTTGAGTTTGGTGTCGGAGTACACTTTCTCCACGAGACATATTCTTTGCATTGTCTGATGACATCACCTTTTGTCTTGCTGTCATGTTTTTCCCAAAACTTCTTTTCACAACGTTTCCTCATTAGCTCCTCCAGACGGTCCTCAATATTTTGTAACCTGGACATCTGCGTACTCTTAAGCGGGCAACTTAGCTGCAGATGACCTCACTCACCACATCTGTAGCACATGATCCCTTCTTCAAGGAAGACTTGACTTCTTTTATTTCTTCTGGGACTTCCCGTAACTTGTGGATCCGTGGGACATCCTGTCGAACCGCTTCGACCTCCAGGGCGTGTGCCAGTGCTTCCCTTAGTGAGGTGTGGTGATCAAGCCTCACTGCAGCTCTAACCTCAAAATCCTTGATGCCGTCCACGAATGCCTGCACGGTATTTACCCTTAACATGTCCGGGTCAGCCGACAGGTACGCTTTTCGTACGAGTTTTTCTATTTCCAACGCCCACTGCTGTAATCCCTCTCCCGGACGTTGGATTCTGTCGCATAGCTGGGCGCGGAAAACGTGCTCTAGATGGCGTTTCCCATATCTCGATTCGAGCGCTTCCAACAATTCCTTGTATCCGCTGCCCGAACTAGGTAGTGCCTCTAGGATTGTTAGTGCTTGCCCCCTAAGTGCGACAGTAAGAGCAGTCAGGCACTGTTCATCTGTCCACCCGTTAGCAGCTGCGACGGTCTGGAACTGCTGACGGTACGCCGTCCACGAAGTGCTGCCGTCGTACGAGGGGACCTTTACACTGGGTGCATGTACTACACCAGAACCAGCTACTGTTACACCTGACATTTGTAGGCGCAGTACCCTCTTCTGCAACTCCATCAGTGCAGTCTTCATGCTGTCCATATCAGTACTTAGGCAGGTGACTCGTTCCTCAACCACATCGACGTCCTTCCGTAGCTTATCTACGGCACCACCTACTTCGCTGACAGCGGATAAAAGCAGTTTTTGGTCATTCTTTATTTGTTTTTGTAGGGCGTCTTGCCCGTTTTGTATAGCTACAAATTTGTTGTCAAGCTGCTGTTGGCCATTTTGTAGCTGATCTTTCATGATCAACCATCATCTTTAACAGATCCGCTAGGTCAGGCGTGGGCATGGCCGTGGGTGTGTGGACAACTGAGAATTGTTCCGAAGGGAGCGTGGCCTGGTGGGCGGAACCAGAAGGCGAGGCGCTTTCCTCCATGCTCGTTGCTCCTGCAGCACGTTGAGCCCTGGTCTTCACTCCTTCGCTGGTACTGTCGTCTCTCGGGGTCAATGGCATTTCTCAAATTTCACTTCTGACACCAGTTGTTACGTGCTAGGGTTCGATTTATTTGAGAAAGAAGCCTTTTGACGTGTTAAAGAGACTTTATTAAAAACCACTATTAAAATCACAATACAACTCTGAATTACAATCCTTAAAGGTCGCCGAGGTCGCTAGGTTGATCGTTGATATCACTTCGGTGTTTATCTCACTATAGCTCAAACTGTCCTGAACTCTGCGGTCCGCGAGACGCTCTATTTGTACTCATATAATATTTATTCCTACATTTCTAGAACCTACGATAAAACACGAGAGTCGTCTCGTAAAGACGCTAATAAAAATAATCGAAGTTAATAATAATCAAAGGCAACAACCAATCGATAACTATGCATATAGAGATAAGGTCCATTATTCCTTGCCTCAGGAGATCGATAAAAAATTTTGTGTGTATTTGTGTGCGCAGATAAGGCTTGAAGATTATTATTATTCGTAACAATATTATACTGACAATACAATATTATAATGACATGGAGCTGATCTGATGCTGGAGCTGGAAGGTGGCCATAGGAACTCTGTAAAGAAATGTCGCAACATCATCGAATTTGAACTCGTATGATTGTCTCGAGGCGTTCCAGTAAAAGCTTGTTTTTAAAAAGCTTTTTAATTAAATTTATTTATCGATAGAATATAACAAGAATGAGGTAAAGTTTTGCGAAATTACGGAGTGAGGCCTGGATTTCCTGGAAGTTTGTTCCTACACTCATTCAGCTGCGTATATTATTTTGAACTTCAGAAGTCGTAAAAGCTATACGTTTCATAGTGCCTAAAAATGTATAAGTACTTAGGTACATTGTACAAAAAATGTTATTATTTTAAAAACTCCACAAATTTTCCAACATCGAAAAATAGTAATTACATAGAAAATCCCGCGTGTATCAAGTCAATTCTTATGCAAATTTGCCTTTTTTATATATATATATATATACACGTTTGCGTTGGGTTGTGTTCCACTGTAATGGCAATATTTAATAGAAAGTTAAATTAACCTTGTTATCAGCACCGCTAACGGTGTGACCAAATCTTACCCAAACAGGCTACATATCAAAATATTACGACTTTTTTATTAGCAAACAAAGGGTGTGAGACCCTCCTCAATTAGGGAGGTTACCTCCCTGCCTATTAGCTCCACACACGCCTATAATATCGAACTTCATCGTAAATTTTTATTACATATTTTTATTTAAATAGATACAGATTTTTCTTCGTCCTCATTATTGGATATGTATAGACATATAGTTACAACAACTGCTAACCTCACCCCATAAATATTGCTTTTTTTTTTGAAGCCATAACCTTTCTCAAAAAATTTTTGTTGCGTTATTGCCCTAAGAGTTAGAACAGTGTTTACAAATGAAAGGTCTAACTTCAGAAACTAGGTAGTTTTTGGAGTTCGACCTTCTTCTTTTCGTAAAATTCTTAGATGTGCAGGTTCTTTCAACATGTTCTTCAATAATCAAGTTTTTTTACGATATAGGCAATAAACTGGCAAAAGGACACCTAAAAATTTTAATGTAATTGTAATATGAGAGTACATTTCACATTTTAACTATTCGGCTATCAATTCACTATTTGTTACAACAGTGTTTTAAAGTAAAGTAATTACTTACAATATTCAATTCCCAGTAAGGCATCTCTGAAGTACTTTCTCGCAATGTGTTCACTGAGGGGGTTCTCCGTGGGAATATCGATCACTGGTCCACGTTCTAGCAGCTGGAACACCAGGTACAGGTGATCTTCTGCTGGGTCGTCGAGTACCTACGGCAGAAAAGACATTTGATTAATCTCAATGTTCAGAAACAAAATAAAACAGATTCAAAATGAAGTGGCGATGAAAAAAAATACAGTTGTTATTTTACCCTAGTGTTCAGTCCTATCTATCCTAGTGGCTATCAAATTACGGGTCGGTACGCATACACGACCCCGGCCTCTTCGAGCAGCTGGAGTCTCACTCAGTTCCGGTTCCTATCCAAGACACTTATCTTCGATTACTTACCCGACATTTGTAAGATTTTTTTTAACTCCCCTTGTCTCGCTTAAAAATAAATTACTTTTCTGACGAAGGCAGACGTCAATAAAAGAAATCAGCCAAAACTCTTGGCGGTAATATCAACTAAAATTGAGAAAACGTGAGAAAGATGACGATGCGAACAGTCTATCAACATTCAATGCCAACCTCTAGAAAGACAACAGCAGTGTTGGTGGGATCTGAAATTCTGAACCGCGACTGTGGTGAGCTCGTGTGCGACATTGAGGTCTAAGATTCGATTTGTCCTTAATAACGGTGTTTATCCATGACTACCTTTGACCCCGTCACAAAACGACTTTTAGTATCATTAAGACGTAACGTTTTTCATTTTATTTAATTAATAACTAACTGCTACTGACTTCCTAATGCCAAATTCTTAATTTGAAAGTTAAAATATTTTTTTCGTATATATATATGAACCTGCCAAAGTGGCTCAACTCTGCCTGATAGAAAGCACGAACAGAATTCAAGTGTAGTGGTCACCATAAACATTGCGAATGTAGAAAATGCAACAAAACAGCATGGTGACCCACACTATGGCGGCTTATTGAGGTGTTTTTGCTGTTCTTGTTCTCTCATTAACAAAACACGACAGCAAGAATAAATTTGAAATCCACAAGATAATAGCAATACAATTACATTTAATTTTTTTTATTTCTTTTTTATTTTTAAATTTTGATCTCCCTTCCATAATCATAATAGTACATGACTTCTCATACAATGCTTTCAACATCATTACAGTATTCTTATTCCCCAGTTTTAAAAATACAGCGTATTCCAATCTTTTCCATATTCAATAAAAACGTCACGCCTATACATGTTCTCATTGTCAATTTTGACAAGTCGTGTGACGTTTCAATAAGTCTATATTGGTGTTGCTGCCACAAGGGATTACGTGGATATATTTGATTGATTAATATTCCACGTTTTTTTACACTTTACTGATTAAAAATATATTTTTACCTTATATAGAGATTACTCCCACCTGCTAAGCTAGAGTTATTTTAAAAATAATTTACAAAACCGTCAAGTATAACTTATGAAAAGGAATATTGCTACATCTATATATATAAAAATCAAGGCCACTTTTCGTTGTTATTTTATAACTCAAGAACGGGCTCACCTATCCAAACAAAATTTTTAGGCTTTATTCGGACTATTTAGCATATGGTTTATGTGAAGTTTGCTCAAAATCTGCAAAGTGGTTCTTCATTTATCACATTTCCAACGAAGTGGGCACGGGTCAGCTAGTGAGATTTAAGTTTAAGGTGTTAGTTTGCATAATATAGCTGGAAACGAAGAGATTGAAAATAAAAAGGAATCTTAAGGAAAACAACGCATTTAAATATTTTTCCACAAATGATTCATGATGATTCGAATTCCCAGATGAGTACAATTAAAAAGTTTTGACACCATTATTGTGTTATGGATATTTATAGCTTAGCAATGAGACTGTAGAGTTGAAATTTCAATGAATTGTAAAAGAATACTTACTTCAACTAATTTGACTACGTTAGGATGATCCAACTTCTTAAGTACGGCTATTTCTCTATAAACTCTTTGTAGAGGGTCTGGAGGAGGTCCAGGTCCCGGCCTCCTAGGAGGAGCCCTCCCGAATAGACCGGCTCGTCGCATCAGCTTGCGTTTCGAGAGGATTTTCATTGCCTAGAATATGCGAACATATTAGAGTGATTTATGCATAAATGATTGTTACAGTAGTAGACTTTCATCGCATGCAACAGTATATGTAACGTGATACTACAAATTCTAATATTAACTACCTTTGTAATATTAACATAAGTTGAGCGTTTTTCATTGAAACTTAAAATTTAATTAGTTTTTCTCTAGTATTAGACTTATTTGACTGCCTCGGTGGCGCAGTGGTAGCGTATGTGACTCCTGTGCTTGAGGTCTCGGGTTCGATTTCCGAGTCGGACCAAATGTTTGTATAATCTGAAAATATTTGTTTCGGAGTTTGGGTGTTTGTTACGTTTAATATGTGAGTATTTACAAAAAATATATATATATCAGTTGTCTAATATCCATAATACAAGTTCTGCTTAGTTTGGGACTAGATGCCGTTGTGTGGTAGTCGTGGTAGATGTCCAAAATATTTATTTATTTATACATTACTTTAGGACTGCTTTCTAGGTATATATTATCTCTTGCATTGGAATCACATGTGACAAAACATAGTGTAGTTAAGTCAGTTCGATTCCTTTAGCAGTCTGTAATATTTTAACCAAACTGTTGATAGACATACCTATATATTTATGAATACATGCACATGTTGTTTTATCTATAATCATACGCTGAGTCTTTTTGTCGAAGCTAAGTTGGTTTCATCCTGCTTTTTATATTCTCTAGAAACAATGTGGCTGGAATTTTTAAGTCTCCAAGCAACCGGAAAGATAAATTACATTCAGATACAATACGAAACACAGTATTGGCAAAATTAGTTCATCATCATCAACAACCCATACTGTCCCACTGCTGGGCTCGGGTCTCCTCTCACGAGAGAGTTAAGGTCATACGTTGGGTAGCGAGTTACGAGTGCGGGTTGGGGACTGGGAAGACAATATTGTGGCTGTGTATTCTCGCTGTTGGATGTTTTAAGCCGTCCAAAGGGCTCCAACTAAGCTTCTCGACTGGTATCCTACCTAACCTAAATATTAACAACCGGGACCGACCACGCCGTTGTTGCTTACCCTCGGTGATCGTTTCTAATTACCGACTGCAACTGGGCTATAGTATAGCATTTATAATTAGTTATTCATTTTACAACGTAGCTATTATCACATTTTTTTTAAAGACAACTCCCGCATTAGGAATAAACATCCTGTGTCGCGGAGGACTTTACAGACATACATGAAACTGACACAATTATCACCCAAACTCAGAACAACAATTTGTGGATCACACAAAGTGTTGTCCCGTGTAGGATTTGAACCTACAACACTTGGCGAATTGGCAAGCGGCGTGGCGACCGCCTAAACCACTAGGCCAAACGTGCAGTACCTATGTAGCAATTTGAGCGATAAAAAGTTACAAACTCAACTTCTGAAAGTTTAACTTCCGTTTCGGTACTTTTTAATGACGACTTTTTAATGATCTAACGTTATATCAGGGACGAAGTTTCAACTCCTATTTTGAAACTCGGGTTTTTTAACGATCCCTCGTCACATGTCGTGTGATTGTGTTTTGCCCATGGTGTGTTACGGTATAAAGTAACTGTAATTCTTTGCTAAATGTTTTTCTTGAGGAGACAGCAAGTTTTATTGTGAATTTCTTGGAAACAAAACCAGTAATTTGCAATGAAACTTTTTCCAAAGACAAAGTTGCTTACTCTCGGTGATAGTTTCTAATCACCAAGTGCAACTGGGCTATGAGCGCTATGACAAAGTTACCTAATTTAAAAAACGAGGTAGTCCTGATTTTTTTGACCTTGTTACCTAGTTAGATAATTATAATATAGTCTGTATGAAATATTCCATGAGAGTTTTTTCTAAAAGCGTAACTTAATATTAATAACTAGTTGTTGCCCTCGGCTCCGCCCGCGCATATGTCGGTTATCGCGGCAAATAGTAGCATATGTGTTATTCTGATGTATAAGCTATATTAATGTAAAGTTTCACCCAATTCCGTTCAGTAGTTTTAGCGTGAAAGAGTAACAAACATCCATTCACCCATTCATCTATCCATACTTACAAACTTTCGCGTTTATAATACTAAGTAGGATAGGATGAAATGTGGCTTACGTAATGAGTTTCATCTTCTTCATTGTAGGCTAACTTGACGATTCCATAGGAACCCTGGAAACAATATATGTATTAGCCAACCTCTTTCAGTATGTAGGTGTTTTACTTTTAAAATAATTTAGTTCCCATTTAAATTTGTCTTAATTTACGAACTGTTTTGCATCAACCCATAGACCAAAACACATTTTATTTAGCGTCATCTAGTAAACAATAGCCGAACTACACAGTAACTACTGAATCTGCATTGCCCTATGAAATATTTAAGATATATCGTACGTAAAAAATATCTAAATATATTTACAGAAAGTTTTATACAACGTGTGAGCTTATTGATAACTATAAATTCTCAAAATTAAAAATAAAAACCCAACTTAAAAACCTGAGTTCCCTTTATAAAGTAAAAAACACGTTATGCGCTTTCATTTGAGACCCCACTCGATGATATTTTTGCAGACATTCGGTTACTCTTCCCCACTTTCACCCCCATAACTTTTAAACGGCTCAACCGATTTTCATGAAACATGTCTAAGATCACTCGCACGTAACTCACCTTTAATACAAAAAAAAACTAAATTGAAATCGCTTCATCCGTTCGGGCGCTACGGTGCCACAGACAGACAGACAGACACGTGAAACTTATAACACCCCTCTTTTTGGTCGGGGGTTAAAAAAATATACTACATGACGCATGATAACCCGGTCAAAACGTCACCCTCAGGCGTACCTAAGATATGTCAAGAACGCCACTTGAATATATTATTTTCTATATAATTGACTATAAGATTCTTTGATTAGGTTACAAAGCCATTTCTCCATACCTGTCCGATCGGCTCCAACAACCGGTACTGGTTAAGTTGGACGTAGCCTGGTGCCTGTGCAAGAGACACGCGTCTGGACTCCCGAAGCGCCCTCCTCGGACGCGGTGACACCTGACCGCTGCACTCTGCGGACTTAGCCGCATGAGAACGTAGCAGGGCCGAGCGGTCACCAGTTGCTGGGTATGTAGTGAGCCTGTGAAAGAATTTTCTATTTATGAAATAACTAAATAATAATAATTACAAATTTTAACAAAAAAAAAACGACTTCAATCTGGACCAAATTTAAATGGAACCATTCGGGAAGCACCAGCTTTCATATAAAAAAAGAATTATAAAAATCGGTTCACCCAGTCGAAGGTAGGTGAGGTAACAAACATAAAAAAAACAGGTCGAATTGAGAACCTCCTCCTTTTTCGAAGTCGGTTAAAAATATAAAGTTACTAGATTTCGCCCGCATCTTCACTCGCATTTAATAAAAAATATCCTATGTTACTTCTGTATACCTCCAAGAATATGTGTATAAAGTTTCATGATGACCGGGTAAGTAGTTTTCGCGTGAAAGCGTAACAAACAAACTTACTTTCACCTTTGTAATATTCGTGTGATACATATACTAGGAATGAAGAACTTTAATAGTGTGTATATGTGTGTCTGCTTCGTTAATCTAGTGGTAAGCATAAGCGACTACCAATCAAGATGTCTCGGGTTCCATTCCAGGGTCGGGCCAAAAGTGTTATTGAGTTTTAAGCTATTGCATAGCTTTTATCGCGGGCTTTGAGCCCGGCGACCGAATCAAGAAATTCCGTAACGAAAATAAAACCTGACACCCGAAGCTCGCACCGATCGAGACGATCTACCCCAGAGACAGACAGACAAAACAGTCCGGGTTTGCGCAAGTATACTTGAACGTGTATGTCCGGCTTAAGCAGCTGTTTGTGAGAAAGTATATAGGTGTATAGGTATCTATAATATCTTTATAATGCCACACTCATCGCATGTGTGCCCCGTAAATATACATGTTCAAAGAAAAAATTAATACTACAGAAATAAAAACCGGTCAGCGCCATCTGTTGAGCTGTTTCGCAACTACGAGGTACACTAACTCCCTCTATTATTTATTTTCTATTATTATTAAATGAGAAACTTGCAAAAAAAAATGCATAAGTTGATAAAAAATGCCATGCAATAGCTTTACCGCGGCAGTCCCCGAGTGCCTCACGTATTTTTTTTTTCTTACAAGAAATTCGTAATTATAACTGGAGTATGTCGTCCGTGCCTTAGAGAGCACGCCAAGCCGTCAGTATCGGCTGTCATGAACATCTATGGCAATCGTTATAGGAAAGTCAGTCCTCAAAAATACTGACAGCTAGTTCAATCTCTCCGAATTCAGTTCGTCCTCATGGTTGCTCAAATCAGATGCCAGTCGTTCCGTGGAAAAACTGATATTCAGGTAAATCCGATTGATCTAGTAGTCGACCTCAAATAATATTGGGAATAATATAGGCTAGGAAGATTATGTATGAGTGCACGTCTCTTGATGTACGTGTGCCGGTGTATATGAGTGACTAGCTTTTACACGCGGCTTCGCTCACGCAGACTTTCATCCAAAAAAAAGGTTCTTATGTAGTCATTCACTAGAGTAAAGTCACATAATCAAGTACCTGCTGCCTTATATTTAAAAATCGCTTGAAATTCAGAACATATTGGTCCCCTTAAATCCCCTGATTTATCCCCTTAGGGGTGGAATTTCAAAAATTCCTTTCTTAGTGCTCACTTACGTTATATAAATAACCTACATGCAAAATTTCAGGATTCTATGTAGCTTCAGCGGTTTGGGCTATGCGTTGTTCTCTGGGTATGTCAGTCAGTCAGACAGTCAGTCAGTCAGTCACCTTCCTCTTTTATATATATAGATAGATGTTAATTGTGTCTTGCTGTTTGTATGTGTATATATAATATATGCATATAATATTATTATATTAATTAAAAAAAAAGTAAAATCAAAACCCAACTACGACAAAAAACGACGCTGAAAAAGTATGAAACAAGTTTGAAAAGCCGTAGTCACACGTTGTGAAAGTTTTATGGTGCGTTTCTATGTAACGTGTGACTACGGCTTTTCACACTTGTTTCATACTTTTTCAGCGTCGTTTTTGTCGTAGTTGGGTTTTAGTTTTTTCTTTTTTTTAATTATTAATATATAATATATATATATTTCAAATGTACAAGTAACGCCCTTTCCAATGATACCAAACACGGTATATTTATCTCAAATAATCTTAAAATTCATTACTTTATGTCGGCTAGAGGGCGCCACATTAGATTCAGCGACACGTCATATAGGCTATAACCAGCAAACGATCAAGACGCTTCTAACGATACCTCATTTGTTAAGTTCTAATAAGTAGTTAAGGAGCTATGAGGGAACAAATGAACATACATACATAGATACATACATAGCCTGTCAAAATCATAACCCTCCTTTGGCTTTGCCGTAGTCGGGTAATAAGCTTACTACTTCACAGTACGTTTTTCATCCATCATGACTATCTATCTTAGAATTGAATCCAAAAAAGTGTTAATCGTTAATCAATAAGTCGCTAATTGCTATCACGGTTCGATAATCCATTTTGAGAGTTAATTAATCTTCGAAACGGTCTACTAGCAGAAGGCTGAGTGATTGCAGCAGTTTTCTACAAACCATGTTATATGGTAGACCAGTACCTTTAATTGAGTGATTTTGTTTATCATTTCAGGAAATAACAGTGAAAAAATATAAATATTTCGGAAATCTAACACACAAAGCTATTTAGTCCCAAACTAAGCAGAGCTTATATTATGGGTACTAGACAACTGATAGATATACATAAATACTTTTTGTAAATACATACCTATTATACATAGAAAACCCCCAAACTCAGAAACAAATATTTGCAGATCGGAACATTTGGTCCAACCCGGGAATCGAACCCGAGACCTCCAGCACAGCAGTCGCATATGCTACCACTGCGCCACGGAGGCAGTCAACAACAACAACAACAGTACATTTAATTTAGGACAGTTCGAATAAAGAGTTTACGAAGTGGTTTGTTATAAATGAATATTTTTTTATATACGGAGACTCTTCAATTATCAATACTAATATTATAAACGCGAAAGTTTGGAAATATGGATAGATGAATGGATGGATATTTGTTACTCTTTCACGCAAAAATACGCTACTATACTTAACACTAACTTCTTAGGTGTAATGAAATGAAAAATGTAAGGCTGAACACTGTCTCTTAAGATACAGGTAATTCACCTAGTTTAAGAGGCAGCGTTCCATATCTCAAGTGCAAACTAGTAATTAACATTAACTGTGTATTCGAATAATGTAAATCTGTCTGTGTCAATAAACATGTATTATTAAACATAAAAAAAACTACTCAACGGATTTGGACGAAACTTTACAGTAATATAGCTTATATATCAGACTAACACATAGGCTACTATTCGCTGCGATAACCGACATACACGCGGGCAGAGCCGCGGGCAACAACTATTTTCGTAATATTCCGAGAAAATCTTCAATTCGATGCCATCAATTCAAGCGTTTATGTGATTACACATATGATTTCAAGATTTCACTGGAGCTGAATGCGAGAAGACAAAGTTCGAACCAAGTGGCGTGCAATTGGAAAATACTATGTCTTATGTGTATGTATGTATGTGTTGGTGTCGACTACGGTAGGTGGATGAGCCATTTTACTGTCGTCATTCCATAATAATATGATTATTTTAGATAGTCCATTATCTTAGTTAAGGTTTCGTGCGCGCGCGCGTGTGTGTGTGTGTGTGTGTGTCTGTATGTGTGTGTGCGTGTGCACATGCCTGGACCAATAAGCAGGTAACTGACCTCTTGAATAAACATATGGGCTTTTTATTCTGAGAAACCACCTTATTTCCGCAGGATGAGCATATCTGATAAACTGCTTGGCGTAGCTACTCCTCTATTACGAGTATAAAAACAGGTTTTTAGTAATTAATCGTCAAACTAGTACTTGGCAGGCACCCATTTGCTAAAACAATCGTATTAACCTATAAACTACAAACAAAGAGCCTACTCGCGAATGTAATAATGAGTTAATTAATCCATTATAGAGCACCTGCACTGCAGCAGCGTCTGACCTGAATTGTGCACAAGATAGATACACTGGGAGTATTTACAGCTAGAAATCGCGAAGTTCCTATAAATTGTATATCAGCCGCGGACACTGTTTCTTAATCTCGTGGGTTGACCCCTTTATAATCGACCAGCATTGCCCACAGTCACCTAGTAAATGTCTCGTAAATCGTTATCGTGTATCTCGATAAAAATAAGCCTATGTCTTTCCTCAAGAATCAAAGTATTTCCATGACAATTTTATTAAAATTGGTGCAGCGGTTTAGCCGTGAAATCGCAGACAGAAAGGGTTATTTTCGAATTTATAATATGGATAGGTATATAATTTCTATCCACAAAGTACAGTTTTTGAAATGTGTTAAAATCTAAGTACCAAGCGCACTTTTAGTCAAGATAGATGCTTAGTTATATGTAAAAAATATTTCAGCAAGAATAATTTATTTGAGATATTCTCTATACACATAATGTGGTTTTACTATCAATTATATATATTCAATATTAAATACATGAGATAGAAAGAAGGAAAAAGAAGAATGGCACATAGACGCTTTACCAAAGACTTTCTTCGAGGGTAAAATTTAACAAAACTTTGAGTAGAAGTGGCCCACTACTTAACTTTGGCTGTTTAATCATTTACGCGATAGTAAATGTACCGTTCGTAAAATGTTTTCGATAGAACACAGTTAAACTTTTCCTAAAATATTAAAGTAGATACATTTAGTGTGGGGTTGTTTTTTTTTTTAAATCTACGAACTTGTCACATTGAGCCTAATGGTATAAACTACCAAAACAGTTTTGTATGATCTTCAAACACGAAAATGCTTTTATAATAATAATAATAATAATAATAAATCTCTTTATTGTACACCAGATTAGTTCCTAGTTTAACATAAAAATTAGAGAAGTACAATTGGCGGCCTTATCGCCGGAGGCAATCTCTTACAGGCAACCTTTGGATGGAAAGAAAAACATGATTATGAAAAAGTGTGGGGTAGTGTCTGGTGTAAAACTAGGTAAAGAGAAAAAAATAAAAAATAAAAATAGTATAGATTATCATATACCGTTATAGTTATACATAGTGTGGTTTAATGAAATAAATACAAACAAGGAATAAGTTAAATATACAGTTAATTACATACTTAAATGTGGTAGAGTGACCCAATTGACCGACTAAAAAGAAATAGCTGGTTAAGAGACATTGATGTCTTCCAGGTAGTGTTCCTTTACCAATCTCTTGAAAGCAGTTAGTGTTTGTGCACGTCTTATTGCTACTGGTAGGGCATTCCACAACCGAACTGCTTGGACACAAAAGGAGTGATCGCGAAATTTCGTAGAATGGCCAGGCATTATTGTAAGTCCTCATGCCACTATCTCACTACCTTTGAACTAAATTCAATAAAAGCAAAGTATGGGGTCTAATCGAAAACAATTTTTTTTCGTTCGTAAAGCTTTGAAGTTTCTGAGTTAGTTTCTATATTTGTCTAGCTAGTCCGCCCAACTTTAGCTACCTTTCTTAAAAAGTACTAAACATTTCCGTTTTTTCAACCTGTTCTTGGTGCTCGGCTCTAACTGAGCTTAGCGTGATGTTTTATAACATTCCTCGGTAAATGAGGTATAATCTAATACTAAAGAATTAGCGAATTTGACCAGTCGTGCACGCGCCATGTCTTATTTACACATTTGTATGTTCCTTGTAAATTTTGAACGCGCTAGTCATGGCTTTAGAGTATAATTTCAATGATAATTTTAAATGATGTTCTATTATAGAGTCTCTGCCTGCCCTAAGACGGGATGAAGACGTGAGTACGTATATGTAATTATAGTGAATTTTCCCCACAGTTTTCCCTACTCTATCAAATCCATAATAATAATATAGATTCAAAAGTAATTCTGTCTGCCTGTTATGCTTACGGCTAAACGGTTGCACCAATTTCAATGAAATTTTGCATGTAGATAGTTAATTTTTGAGGAAGGACATCGACTAGTATTTATTGTGATAACATACATACACGAGGGCGGAGCCGCGGGCAAAAGTTAGTATAACACAATTCTTTAAATAATCCGTCAGTTTTCAGAATTAAATTATTGCTACAAAACAAAATGAATCCTAATTTGTAGCTTAGTAAAATGTTAAGTACTTTTTTTATGTAAAATGCAAACGAGCAGACGTATCACCTGATGCTAAAGGAATTACCGCCGCCCATGGACACCCGCAACACCAGAGGCGTCACAAGTGCGTTGCCGGCCTTTGGGGGATGGGGAGAGGGATGTGGGGAGGGGTTGGGGTATGGGTCCCCAGGTATCCTCACTCACTCGGTAAAACACAGCGCAAGCGCTATTTCATACCGGTTTTCTGTGAGGTCATGATATCACTCCGGTCCAGCCGGCCCATTCATGCCGAAGCGTGGCTCTCCCACGATGCTACTTCGATAATCTTAAAACATTTTGTCCAATAATAAATAAAGATAAATTGATTGTGAATATAGCAAGATACGCTATTTGCATACCTTTTAGGATTAGTTTCAATATCCATGGCACGACAGTAATATTTTTACAAAATATAAAATGGAGTCGCTTCCGCTGTCTGTTCCCTTATTTCTTTTAAACTGCTCAACGGATTTTAATGTTGTTTTCAGCAATAGATAGAATAATTCAAGAAGAAGGTTTATATGTGTAATTCATGCATTTTACAGTAGAAGAAATCCGAGAATTTCAAAGTGCGAAGCTGGGTCGGGTCGCTAGTAAAATATATAGTTTGTGTAATGTACCGAGAGACTACTTGTACTGGCGGAATAAAAAGGGATATAATAGATTAATGTCTGGCTGTAAATGAGTTTGTAATATAGCATGTGATGGAGACTGTACTGTAATATTTTTTATCACGTAGAATAGAAAATATTCTTAGTGTATCACCAATTTCATTTACTTTCGATTCCTAGTTCCCAGCTCCGAAGTGCACTGACTGACTGATTCTACCGTTGCAGCTACAAACGTGATTTTTTTGTTGAAATTCTTTTTTTTTATGGAATGGGCGAGCAAACGAGCAGACGTATCGCCTGATTGTAAGCGATTACCGCTGCCCATGGACACCTGCAACACCAGAGGCGTCACAAGTGCGTTGCCGGCCTTTGGGGGGATGGGGTAGATAGAGGGAAGGGGTTAAGGTATGGGCCTCCGGTATCCTTATTCACTCGGTTAAACATAGCGGAAGCACTATTTCACACCAGTTTTCTGTGAGGCCGTGGTATCACTTCGGTCGAGCCGGCCCATTCATGCCGAAACGTGGCTCTCCCACGTATTCTTTTGGTTAATCTGATGATTTTAATGTTGTGACTACTTATTAAGGAAGTTTTCTCGGAAATATCACCCACTGGGCTACAGTAAGTTTTTTGCCGAAGTGACTCTACTGATGAAAAGTATAGTAGAATTCAAGCTTTCAATTAAGCAGAGTATTCAATTAGACTGCACGATTGGTCTCGTGGGCCAAGTGTGGGTTCAAATCCTACATTGGAAAACACTTTGTTGTTCTGAGTCTGGGCGTTCTTTGTGACCGTTTCTTGTATGTTTTTAAAGTCCCCCGCGATACAGGATGTGTATTCCAAATGCGGGGGCTGTCTTTTTTTTTTCTCATTCAGGGGAGTCATTTTGGCAGTTATAATAAAAAAGAGTGGTTCAATGGAAGTTCTTTAGTAGTATAAATAAATGTATATTTACCTGTCACCGTCTGTGGCCGGCCATCTATTAGCCCTCTCGTGGTCCCTCGCGCTGCCATTTGACACATCGACCGCTGAATGTCTGCAACAATATCACATATCATTAATTTGATATGATGTTTTGAAAGCCGATTACGGCCACGGCGCGTAGTCTCAAAGGAGACCAGCCAACTACGCAGGAGATATTATAGTGCACAAGTGTGTGAGCAAACACAGGTGCACTCTCTGTTCCCTCTCTCTCATAATCCGATGAGACAGTTTTCAGATATATATAGCTACTCTTGCAGTGGTATATAATGTATACATAGTAATCAGTACTATAGTTCCACAATATGTTTCTGCAAATATTGTCACAAAATATTGTCATGAATCCTTGTGGGTTCATTATATTCAGTTATGAGCTATCCTTTGGTACACAAGGTTAGGTAGGTACGTGACTCTGTTACAAACGGGGTGGACTTTGTACAAAGTGTGTGTATTACATGGACTGGTTTACAAAATATTAAGTTGATTAATGCAAGAACATGTAAGTCTAAGGTTTTGTATAAAAGCTATGTTTATTTGATGTATGTTCGTGAGCTAAAAGTACTAGGACACTGCATATAATAGGTCTTTACCTATGAAATTGCCGTTTTGTATGCAATAGGTGAAAGTACTTATTTTTTCAAACTTTTTTATTTCTGTTATTCGAAGTAATCACCCATACAATCGACGCATCTTTGCCAACGCATTGGCAGTTTATTGATACTTCGTGTAAAAATCAGCTGGACAGGAGGCAACAAACTCTTCAAAGGCATTTTGTACTGCCTCTCGGGAATTGAATTTTTTACCCACTAAAAAGTTGTCTAAATTTTGGAAAAAGTAATAGTCGGTAGGTGCAAGGTCTGGTGAGTATGGCGGATGAGGGAGAGCTTCCAACCCCAGCTCTTATTTTGAGCCCGACGGGTTGGTATAGGATTTGTTTCAAATTTTCCTTCGTTTTCCTGTGTAGTTTGATCTCTCAGTTGTCTCAGTTGTTGTTTCTTACGACATCCATGGGATGGATATTGGTGGTGACACTCCACATTGTTAATCCGTCACCAGTCGGACACTTGATCTTTTTTTATTTGCTTTTTTTTGCCCTGCCAAAATGACTCTACTCTGCCTGATGGAAAACATAAGCAGAATCCAAGAGTGGTGGTCACCATACAATGCAGCATGGTGACAAACACCATGGTGGGCTAGTGATGCTTCTGCATCATTGGGCCTCAGATTTTGCACTCACCAATGAAACACGACAGCACAATCGCTGTCATTTTACGTTGATTTTCTGTGTGAGGGTAGAAATCAGCGTGGCTTTACTACCTTTTTCTGCTTGTTTCACCCACCTATACTAATACTATATTTAAGAAATTTAGTATAGGATGGTTAAACGTATGTATACAATGTATGTCTATCTGAATGTATGTACACCTCAATCCATTACCGTATTTCAAATGCCAGACAAACTGACATCTCCAAAGATTGCCGATTGAACTTAATTTATATAGAAGCAGTTACGATAATGCTATCTGTTGTTCGTTGCTTCATAACTCACTTCTATTGCTCGTTTATATGCAAATCTAATGAAGATGTATGTAGTTCTGCAGCAATGTAAAGTGTAATTGTACAGCCATAAATAATATAGTATCTAAAGTTAAAATTAATGTTCGTAGTATTAGATGCAAGAATCATGAGGTAAGAATACGGCATCAGTAGAAAAAGATCAAAAGGATTTGTGGGTGTATTGATGTCATGTGCCTTCAACACAAAGGGAGGATTCGATCAGACGAGGTGATTATGGCTGGCGGGCAGCGTCTTAACGGTTGATGTTGGGTAATGGTGGGCAGTTGTTTATATGTTAATCGACTCGAGAACTTCTATATCGCTATACAGGATGAGTAGTTACCCCGTAGTTCGTAACATCGTTCGCTGTATCTTCAGTAGATGGCGATGTCGTATATTTTTTGTTGAGCTGTATGTGGAAGTCGCCACAGGATTGCATTAAATGAATGGCGTAGTAGTTAAAAGATCACCTCCTCGTTTGTTAATGCGATGTTGTGGGATCGATTCCCATATTAAGCAATACATTGTGTGATCATCTTCCAACATCCAACAGGATTTTGGAAGGTGATGAAGGTCTGATGACGTTAACGTTGAATGACGTTAGTGAAAGTAAAGTGATGAAGTGGAAATTTTATTTGTGTTTCACTGAAACTTACCCCTTTTAATTCAATTCAGATTAAGAGGTGTAAGCCTTACGAAATTCACAGACTAATCAGGTTTTTTTAAAAACTAGCTTCTGTCTGCAGTTGTGCCCGCATGTCGCATTATATCGGATATCATAGAATCATTTTAAGGGTTAATATTATATTAATTTATATATATATATATATTTCATTGTTAATATAAATAATGTGGCTTCAAAATCAGTGTAGTGGATCCAGATATTTCACCCTACATACTTTACCTCTTTTTATCATTAGTATAAATGGAATATTTAAACCACCAATTTGAATATTATATTTCGTGCCTAAATTCTTAAACTATTCATAGAACAATTAAGTAATTTATCTTTTAAGCTGTATTTATAGGGTAGAAACTAATTGAATTTCACATTAACCCTCAAAATTGACTGCAATATCTCATACTCTAGAGATAAGCCTTACTGTTAATAATCCCATCTGAGAGGTCTCGGGTTCAAATCTTAATCCGTTCAAATACTGAAGTTAGATCTATGTGTGTGTGGATTACTTGCCGAGTTTAACTCTAACTTTGTAAATGGAGGATAATCTCCACTTACATAAACGCTGAAAGATACTGGGTTGTTTATTTTGTAACTCAGTGCTAAGAGGGAAAGAAAGCAAATAGGGGCTATTAGTGTCATCATCAATAACCCATAACGTTCAGAGATACACGTATTTAACACGTGTTTGACAAGCCGTAGTCACACGTTACATAGAAACGTACCATAGCACTTTAACAACGCGTGTCTATCTACGGTTTTCCAAACTTAAAAGTCACGAGCAAATGCTAATAATACATCTATTTTTGAAATGTACAAGTAATGTCCTTTCCAATGATACCAAACAAGACATATTTATCTCAAATTTATTTTATAACACAGTACTTTATGACCGTTAGAGGGCGCCACATTAGATTCAATGACGTCATATAGCGGACGATCAAGATGCCTTATTTGTCCAGTTCTAATAAGTAGTCGAGGAGCTATGAGGGAACAGATGAACATACATACATACAAACATACATAGCCTGACAAAATCATAACCCTCCGTTGGCTTTACCGTAGTCAGTAGTCAGTTTAAAAGAAAAGTGCTTTCTGATAGAATTCACTTGACGGTAAGTGCTTCCTATGTATCACTTTTTAAAGCAAGAACTCATTTCGGAACATTGTTTGCCAGCCACATTGCCTCATCCGCTAAAAATTAATGAAAAAAACAACCATTTAGAAGACAAAATGGCGTCGTATATTAACCACCGAGGCGAGAACACACACGCTCGTAAAAAATGTACTAAACTCGTTCAATGGCTGTAGGTTAAGATTTAATTGTCTGATAAATTAAATGTATTGAAGCTTTGTTTAACGCGTTTCCTTGTAAAGACAATCTTTCTTCTTTTATAACCAGTTCTGTACTGTTCTGCAAAAGTTAAATTTCTTGTTTTTTTTAATGGCGGGACCAAGGAGCTGACAAATACTGAGAGTACATGGTCACCTGCAATTCAAAAGTCATGAGTATTTTGCTAATTATTGAGCCCCCTCAAATCAGTGGAAGCAAAGCATTTCTTTTACTGAAGCATTACTGTCCCATAATTATGACCCTAAAAACTGACGAATTCAAGTGTAATTAAACAGGTGAGTATTTAAATAAAACTAGTAATGATTACTAATATCTATCATTATCATCATCAGGGCTCGTCTCGGAAAGGAGGTTTTGACCTTTTTTGTAGTTAAAACATCTTTAGTCGCGTTGAGCACTTTTTGGTAGGGTAAGATCTTAGGTTCGCGTCACCGACATGCGACATGCTAATCTTTGATGTTGATAATTTTAATTTAAACATTATGAAATTTCTAGTTTTACACATTAATTTTAAATTATAAGTTTTCAATTCTATCGCCAGTCCTTATGACTGCCAATTTTAATGTTTTTTTTTTATGTGTCCACCACTGGTGGCAATGTCGGACTCGAATCGAATAAACGGCACGCCGTCTCGGGTACTAGAAGCCGAGGAACCACTCGGCTTCTAGTACCCGAGACGGCGTGCCGTCGGTCCAAGACGTTGGACCCTCGATACCACCCGGCCACCTACGGTTTGTAGATGGCCCCCTCCTGTGCAAGAACCCCGATGTTTCTTTCGTACTCAGAAATGAGCGCTTGCGCAGGATATTTTGACCTACCACGCTGATTGGTATAGGATTTGAGTTAAGTTTTCCATATCTTTGCAATTCTGTTGTCCTAATTAGTTTGATAGATAATATATTATGTTATTTTCTTAACATAGTAACTTAAAATTACTGTGTATTTGTAAATAGGTCCTTAGTAAACACTGTCTGATATGTAACATTGAACAGCTGGCGTACAAAACTCCTTTGTGTCGATATCACACGTGTTACGACAGAGAACTTCTGTTCTATTTCTGTAAATTGATGATATGACTGATAATGGTGCTTTCTGGTGTTCGATAATTCTCTAAACTACTTAAACTAAAAATCACCAAAAATGAGTTTTGTCTTGTCAAACAACGTTCTAAACGTCACAGTTTGACTAAAATTAGATATGTCATGTAAATATAAAAACAATAGACATTATCTAAATTTAAGAGATATCTTATATCTATCTAAAATTTTCTTCCATTCTCTTATATCTAGTGAAGTGCTTTCCAAAACTCGAATGCGCGCATTCGAGTTTTGGAAAGCACTTATATTAGGTCTTTACCTATGAAATTGCCGTTCTTCAGTACTGGTCATTTCAAATAAAAAAAAAGTTTGTAATGGCTCTGTATTCTAAATTCAAATTAATTTTGTTTTAAAACCATGACATTCTATTTACAAACTCAGTCTTTTGTTTTCTGATTAGCGTTGTATTTTCATTACATTTGAACATTTTTCGTCATAATGGATACTTAAAAAAATCGTGTAATTATGGAATATGAGTTCCGTCGTGGCACCAACGCGACACAAACGGCACGTGACATCAAAAACGTTTACGGAGAGAACTGTATAAACGAACGCACAACCCGTTATTGGTTTTCCTGACTGGTTTTTTACTGACTAATTACTTTTTCCAAAATTTAGACAACTTTTTAGTGGGTAAAAAATTCAATTCCCGAGAGGCAGTACAAAATGCCTTTGAAGAGTTTGTTGCCTCCCGTCCAGCTGATTTTTACAAGAAGGGCATCAATAAACTGCCAATGCGTTGGCAAGGATGCGTCGATTGCATGGGTGATTACTTCGAATAACAGAAATAAAAAAAATTGTAAAAATATGTACTTTCACTTATTGCATACAAAACGGCAATTTAATAGGTAAAAACCTATTAATATTGTATTGTCACGCTGTATACATATGCTTGCAAAACTTTAGCAAAATCGATTGAAGATCTGCTTCAAAATTGAGTTGCAAGATTCCACCCGAACATACAAGCATCAGACATACATTGCAAGCTAATAAAAAGCTTGTAAAATGGCCTAAATTCAACCACCAGACAATTTAGTTATTGCTATTTTACAAAGAAAGAAAAATACACTTTAATATACCACCTTTGTTTATTCAAAAGCCAGCAGGAAACATGGCAGAGTCGAGTAAATTATGAATTGAATTCATCTCGTCGAATGTTTGCCAATGAATTTATCAAGATAGGCCAGCTGTGAGAGGCGTGTGGGTTTAACAAACTCGTTGTCAGTCAGAGTTAAGTTTTCATTAGTTACATTTGTAATTTTACGTTGTTAAACAAAATGAAAAATTCCTTATTTAATTTTCTTTTTTTTAATTAAAAAGGAAAACCCCCGCACTAAGACGTCCTGTATCGCGGGGACTTTACAAACATATTTGAAACTGACACAGATAATATGCATATTCAGAACAACAATTTATGGATGATACAAACTGTATTTTTTATTTTATTTTATGTAATGGCTTGCCAAAATGACTCTATTCTGCCTGATGGAAAGCATAAGCAGAATCCAAGAGTGGTGGTCACCATAGTCACTGCGAATGCAGACAATGCAACAATGCAGCATGGGGACCCACACTATGGCGGGCTAGTGATGCTTCTGCATCATCGCACTCACCAACGACACACGACAGCACGAACGTTGTCATTTTACGTTGATATTCTGTGCGAGGATAGTACCACCCCGGTAGAGCCGACCCGTACGTGCTGAAATCAGCGTGGCTCTACTACACATATAAAAGTGTTGTCTCGTTTGGGTATCAAACCCATAACTCAGCTTAGTAGAAAGTGGTGAGTTGACCGGTTCAGTCAAATATTATAGGAGTCTTTCGGACATTAATCTAGTTCTTCTATTACATGGCTGTAACTTTTATAAACTGTAAGTATTTCTAAGTGCTACCGCCGCCCATACAATTTAAAAGTTAGTACCTAGGTGACATGGAATTAATATTACTACATATCCTCAATGATAAATATTCTAAAAGTGAATCCTAGCTAGATCGATTTATCGCCCCCAAAATTCAGATTATAAAGAATTGCTCATTTATAGAGATTAGATAAGTGCGTTCCTGGGTTCGAGTGCCTTCGCCAGAATAAGGGTGATCGTTGGCCCTCTTGTAATCTCATTAATTCGGTGAAATGCGTAGAAAGAAAGCTTAACACCGGCTTTCTGTGACGCTGCGATATTACTCCGATCGAACTAACCCAACTGCGGTGAATCATGGTTCTAAAACTTAGCGTAACTTTAACCCTATCTCTTCTTTTTAACTCAGTAACCTTCTCTGTCCCTTTTTACATACCCAAGGTCGCATCAGGCAGTCGGCAACTATAAAATAATTAGCCACATCTTTTCAACCCCGAAATACTAATATAATAACTTTACTTAAAAACAAAGGAATATTGTAGTATAAAAATTAAAAACATTGGTAATTTTATAATAATCTGTACATGGGTACAATCTTCTAAGTGAAGCTCTGTCACCCTTGGTTAGATAGTAACCTGTGGTAAGACATAACAGCAATAAAAATACTATCGGGAAAAGGGTCGATTAAAGTAAATAACTTTCAATTTAAAATGCTAGAGCTTCAAGGCAGACAAGTATATCAACAATGAACTATTATTTTTAGCCTCGGCTACAAAATATAATTATCTAAAACACGGCCACTTAACCCATAAGTTAACTAGGTCAAAGAATCACAATACGTATATACCTACATGATAAATAGCCATTAAGTTTTAGGGTTCCTTTACGGAAAAATAACTAAAAATCCTTCTAAGAACACTTTATTTTTAACCGACTTCAAAAAAGGAGGATGTTATCAATTCGAGTGTTTTTTTTTGTTTGTTACCTCATAACTTTCAACTGGGTGAACCGAATTTTATGATTCTTTTTTTATTTGAAAGCTGGTGCTTTCCGTGTGGTCCCATTTCAATTTGGTTCAGTTCTTGAAGTCGGTTTTTTTTGTTAAAGTTTTCATTTCTTTCTGCTAGGCCGATTTTTTTTAGAAACGTGTGATGATTTAAAAATCATATTACTACTACTATTTTTTTATTTAAATATGAACCTGCCAAAGGCTACTCTACTCTGCTTGGTGGTCACCATAATCACGGTGAATATAGTTTGTTTGCGACAATTCAGCGTGGTGACCCATACTATTGAAATGCTTCTGCATCTCAATATGCGGCCAAATTGATATTATTTATCAAACGCATTTATCTGCAATCTCTCATAGCTGTAAAAATGTGATGAAAGTAAATAATATGGCCACTCCGAGTACAGCCTAATATTTAATTAACTTATGAATATAAAATATATAAAAACACAAAGGTACATCTGTGAATAGTTAAACAACAGACAGCCCAAAAAACACAATTATTTTTTATTAAATTCAGAAATTGTTAGTACATATTCCTGAGATTGACGTACAAACTAAATACTAAGATCATTATTTAAACTTTCACACTCTAAAAACATATTTTGTGTTCTATATATATCTATTAAAGTATCTGATATATAACTTAATTTATACTTATTATATGATTGCGGCGTTTTCCATACGTACATATATAATTTTCTTTGTTTACTGAACCCTTAGAGCGTGTGTTCGACTCACACTTGTCATACTTTTTTCACGGGGTGGAAGTGCCTGTTATAAGCATAGTCTATTACACTGTACTTTCATTAAGACGCGTATTATATTTAATATTATATAATATATAAAATGGAACAGTAATTAATAATAAAGAAATATGTTCAGGATGTCATCAAAATTGTTCCTTGTGATGCTAATCGATCTGGATGTGAAGCGAAGCAAAAATTTAATATCTATCTCTCAGCTGGCTCTTTCTTAACGCTACATTTTTATTTATCCGATTTTCGAGTGTTGAAATAGTTCATTTGTAGGCAAACAAAAACACGAAATTCATTGTGTCAAAGGTTTATGTGGGTCACAGGAATTGATTGACTTTTATTTGTAAAGTTTTGCTGGCAAAAGACACAAGGTTTAATGAAGGTGAAATATTAAATATGCATGTAAATGATATCGATGTCTAGGTTTTATACCAAAATGGGAGGAAGATTCTCTGACCAGAAGAAGTGATCATGCCTGGCGTGCCCAAGATCAACGTTTAGTTATGGGAAGTTGTACATAGGCTTATTATAAGTATATTCTTATAAGCAATTAAGTTGTTTTATGTATTCTCGTTATCTGTATTATTAGTCTGTAAGCCATCTTTATAATAAAATAAATAAAAAACCGACTTCCAAAAACATCCAACGAAAACTCTCTGTCAAAAAACACTTAAAAGCGTAAAATAAACTGGTTCTTCATAAATTGCCTATACCTAATTCTTTATTCATTTAAATAGTAGTATTATAATGGGTGCTAGGTACCTAAAATCTGTTTGAAGTCGGTGCCAAGTGACTATCGCTTAGACTTTTGCAATTGTTCGTTTGTATTCTTTTTGGCTTAGCACCGACTTCAAACAGATTTTAGGTACCTAGCACCCATTATAATACTACTATTTAAATGAATAAAGAATTAGGTATAGGCAATTTATGAAGAACCAGTTTATTTTACGCTTTTAAGTGTTTTTTTGACAGAGAGTTTTCATCGGATGTTTTTGGAAGTCGGTTTTTTTTTTTTTTTTATAAAAAGTTTTTATTTTACAGTTTTTAGTGCAAACAATTGTAGGTAAGTAGTAAGTTGAACTATTTCATCAAATTTCATCATCAAGAATACAAATTAAGGTACGTGTAATATTAAAATCATCCTTTAATCCCTAACTGTTGAAGAGTTTAATCTTCTATCATCAGCTCACCTAAATAGCTTGAAAGTATACGACTGAAGGTCTTTAGATACGTATGAAATTGAAAGAATTATTCTCCAACTCCTAACCGTTGAGGAGTTGTACCTTCCACCTTCCATCATCAGCTTACCTAAATAATTTGTAAGAATACGACTAAAGGTAACTTAAATACATATGATATTTAAAGATTTATCCTCCAACTGCTAACCGTTAAGGAGTGGTACCTTACATCATCAGCTCATCATCATAAAATGTTGACTACCAGACGCAAATACCGGTGTAACTTCAGAAAATATACGAAAAACATAGTATGTGCCTATAAAAAATGAGGGTTTCCCTCGACTTCCCTGGGATCCCATCATCAGATCCTGATATGCTGGCAATGGGACCACCACGTAAGCATACCCTGTCGAATACAAAAAAAAAATTCAAAATCGGTCCACAACTGACGGAGTAATCGGGTAACATACATAAAAATAAAAAAAAATAAAAAAAATACATACAGTGGAACATAGAACCTCCTCCTTTTTGGAAGTCGGTTAAAAAGTAAATTAGTGTGAGAATTTTTATATCGCGATGCAGTATTGACAGTTACTCTGTACTTTTGTGTGTCTTTGTTAATAGTCATGTTTCATTATGTGACCTTTTTTTATCAGGTCAGCACATAACAGTATCTTGTACCCTACCCCTCATTTGCTAGTAAGTAATTTTGCATGAACATATTCTGTTATCATAACTATAGTTAAAGAGTCGACAGACGCTCATAACCATTTGCATACGTAGTGCCTGCATAGGGGCGAACCCACCAGATTGCAAGTAAGAATAAAATTACCGAGGGAAATTTTCATAGCATAGTATGTATACATATAACGTTACGTAAATTAATGTTTCCCGTTGTTGACCTCGCATTTTTCGACTGCTTCTGTGGCGCAGTGGTAGCGTATGCGACTGCTGTACTTGAGGTCTCGGGTTCGATTCCCGGGTTGGACCAAATGTTTGTATGATCTGCAAATATTTATTTCGGAGCTTACGTTTGCGTTTATAATAGTAGTTAGGATTTGCCACCTCTTTTTATTATTTAAATCCAAAACCTCCTTAAATATGTTGTTTTATATCCCCCAAAACTGTAATTGAAATTGTTTATGCAAAAGGTTTTATCAGCCGCTGTGGTAGGTTTATAAACGTTTCAACATACCTTCGGATTACCTCAGCTATTCATGAGGCGCTTATACAGTAATTATAAGCTTTTAAATTGGATGGAAGTTAGACCCGTGGGCCTATTATTTATATAAAATGTACTAGGGCCTTATTAGAAAAGAGAGACTTTGATTGGGTTTAAGTAGATTTTGTCCACGGGCTTTATTTATGGCCTAATGCAAGGCTGCCTGATCCCAAACTACGTAGAGTCTATAGAGTCTACACTATAGGAACCATTCTGCTGTTAAATATACTTATATATTTCTAAACGCTTAAAATATTTAACATATTATCGGTAAATTACACTTTTTTTCCCTAGGTGGAAAATCCCTTCGGGTCTCCGGCTCCTCGGGGACTAAGCCCAAGCGCGCACTGGTAACAAGTTGTACTTATATACAGACAGACAAAGATTGATTAGACAGGTAGTCCATCAGATGATTATATGCACTTATTATATTATTAACTTTTATTCGCAATTCCACTCGTGTGTATGTCAGCCGTGGCTAGTTAAAGTAGCCTATGTTACTCGTTGATAATGTAGCTTTGTATTGGTAAAAGTATTTTTAAAATCGGTTTAGTGGTTTAGGGGTTAACGCATCAAACAAACAAAATATATATTCAATACTGTATTGAACTATATAATTTAGAATAAGATGATTTATGATTTTAAATGCTTCTTAATTGAGTTTGAAACATTTCTAACAAACCCTCATCACTGCTAAGCTTATATTACAGAAGGATTTCGTTAAAAAATATATTGCCTTTGTAATTGACCAATGGCTGTCCCGGAATTCGAAGCACGCAGTGTCCCTGTTTCCGGACGAAATCAGGACGATGATAGAATAAGCCCGCGGAAAATGAATTGTCTAAAAATAGATGCAAATCTTGTCGTGGCGCTTCGGGGTAGTCTCTTGTTTTAACGTTTAATCATCTTTTTGCTTCTTTCATTTTCGTTTGTTACAAAATTCTTCGTAAAACTGGCCACGCTTCGTTATGCTTCAATTTTTGGATGACTTTTTTAATTTAAAAAATAAAGGCAGGATGGAACTCCGCCCGCGTGTATGTCGGCTATAAAATATTAAACAGTAGTCTATGTCCTTCCTCAAGAATGATATCATAACAGACAGACAGTTACTTTCGAATTTGTAATATTAGTATAGAAGTAAGGATAATACGAGGCCGTCAATTCGGTAATACAATTTATACAATTGTGTCAATGTAATCTATTTATTCAAAGTTACTTTATTGTGTTACGTGGTACGTCCAATCAGAAGAGAGGACAGCCTTCGAGCGGCGACGAGCTGCCATTTTGTCATTGTTTTCGGGAGCGATAGTCTCAAAATACAGCCTAGTTTGAGAATCTCTATTATCAACTATTGTGCTCCTTTTTAACCGACTTCAAAAAAGGAGGAGGTTCTCAATTCGACCGTATATTTGCTTCTTTTTTTTATGTGTGTTCGGGGAGAACTTCGTCGTTTATTAACTGATTTTGATAATTCCCTATTTAATAGAAAGGAGATATCCCAACGGTGGTACCATGATAAAGACACTAAGATCTGATGATGGCATCCAAGAGAAATCGAGTCGAACGTTGAAGTTTTTGTTTTTGTTAAAATTTTACTTGTATGGAATAGAATTAATTTTTCACACATAATTGATTTATTTTTTTACTTCTATAAATGTAGATAAGTATGACAAGAATTGACATGATCCACCTGGCTCTTATGATAAAGTTATCCATTATCTATACATCATTGGACACTATTAGTCTGGGATACCCGGAACAAATTTTACAAGT
Organism: Diaphora mendica; assembly: GCA_949125395.1. Lineage (NCBI taxonomy): Eukaryota > Metazoa > Arthropoda > Insecta > Lepidoptera > Erebidae > Diaphora > Diaphora mendica. The sequence goes on from OX421330.1 coordinate 1,073,840, forward strand.
TATTACTATCAAGCAAATTTTTCGTGAGTGGCTTCATTTTGTGAAGGGGCTCACCTTACACTTTACAAAAAAACTGCTACCCCTGTTAGCTACCTCGATTGAGGTAGCTAATAGGGGTAGCAGGGTCACGGTAACATGATGATGCGGCCATGTTGCGAAGTGAGAGCGCGTGGAACTCCGCCGTCTCTTTCTGCGAGCAAGTAATGCTTGCCAAAGAGACGGCGGAGCGGGACCGGGAGAGGTTTAGAACTCTCCCGGCCCGCCAGGCCCGGGAACGGGCCAGGTACCGCAGGCGACTCAGGCGCCGGAGATCAGAGAACGATCTCCGTCCTCCATAAGCGCAAGCCTGAGGGTGACAGATGAGGCCATCTGTCACCCTAGCAGAAGCAGGCTCGGGTGGCGGCGCGGACGCTGCGGAGCGTGCGCGCCCTGGGGGACAGTAACGGGAACATTGGGATTCCCACACAGGAGGGGGCCATCTATAAACCATAGGTGGCCCGAGGTACGTCGGGGTTCCAGGGTTTTCCTTTCTAGGGCGCACCTGGTTCCCCGGCATCTAGTACCCGAGACGGCGTGCGGTTTTAGTCGGTTCGAGTCCGACATACCACCAGGAGGTGGTGTCCGAGGGGATTTCCGCACGGAGAAAAAAAAAAAAAAAAGGGGTAGCAGGGTCAAAAAACTTTTGCGCGTAGGACCGGGATAACGTATCACGCAATTTGTAGGACAATGTGGCTGTTAAATTATATAGTAGGTAGGTACTAGATAACTATACGCTACGCATAATTTGCAAGATCTGAGATGTTATTTTATTTTGGTTCAAATACTGAAGAATATTAACAAAATATTTGTTCAACATTTTATATTTTTATTTTGAAACATTTACAAAAAAAAAATTCTTATTTATTTGTATAGATAAATCATAAAAAAAAAAATTTACTCTATTTTCATCATCCATTTCATACAAAAATCTCATTAGGATATATCTTTGTGGTAAAAGTATGGTCACATGAACCAACGCTTTGCCGCACCAATTCGTATCGTAGCAACTCGCATCGCAACTTCCTACGATGCGGCGTCGCATAGCATCGCATCGTAGTTATGTGTGGGAACCCAATGAGATATAGCCTGGTGACATACAGCCGAACAGCGTAGTCTTAGTAATAGGGTCCAATTTTTACCGTTTGTGTACGGATCCCTAAAAAAGAAGTACCTAATTCAAATTTGAAAAAAATAAATGAACTTATTTAAAAATCATTTTTAAACACTAAAATATGTAAGCAAAGCTTTGTCTTACACAAAATGCCACAACAGATGACATTAAAATCCAAGGTATCACATTTCATCTGACATGGGCCGTCACTCCTCTGTTGACCCTCCGGCCCTCCGTGCCAAAGCTACAGTTAATGTTTGCAGTTCTGTTGCAAACAGACGCTGTTACAAAAGTAAATAGCAGAGTTTTATACGAATTCTGTTCCCAAATGTAGTTGTGAATTTTAAATGGTCAACGTTGCAGAAAATACACACGTATTTTAGATTAATTTAAGTTTTAAGGGTGAAGTTTATAAATGAGATTTCTTTACTTTTTATAATTAAATTAACATATAGTAACAAATTGAGTCTTGTATGGAGTGTCACCATCCCTGTTTATGCGTATCGTAGGGGTAGTAAGACTAAGACCCCCAGCAGACTTTTAATCTGCCGATAGTTTAGTCTGAAGGCAGTTGTCGACTGATACCGAATCGTTATAATCGCACTTATCACATTGGAAACAGAGGTTTGAGTAATTGTGGTAAGGTTTATTTATGCATGTGCACTTCTTTTGTCATCAAGAATGCTTGAACGCACTTAGTGTGAAATAATAAGAGGAGCCGACCGGCTCCGATTGCGTGCTCTTTTTCGCTCGCGCAGCCGATCGGCTCTGATTCTCTTCCACAGCCGGTCTATGTGAAATAGTTGGCGGCTCCGCTCCGGCCAATTCCAAGCGAATACGATCCGGTCTGTGTGAAAAAAAAAATGCGAGCCGATGCCCTCCGAGCCGGTGTGTGTGAACGGACCCTTAAGGAACCAACCAAACTATTGGCCGATCGAAAGTCTGTACTGCAAAGAGAAGGAAAGAACAAAGCCTAAATCTACCTTTCTAAGGAGCATTTATGTCCAGCGATGGACTATAAAGCAGTGGCGGATTTACATATTTGCCGCCAGTAGGCTATGAAATTTTTGCCGCCCATTCGCCCCTTTTTTACATGTGGAAACCATTTTAAGCCGTCATTCTACAGGGATTGGCGAGTAGTGTGTCGAAATCGAACGGAGTTAAGCAATAAGGTGTTTGGAAGGAGAAGGGGGGGGGACTTTGTCTCCATTCTGGCTCAGTCATCGTTATGGCTCTAATTGCACGGATTTACAATTATCGTCATCACCGCTCATTTGGGAACCCGAAGCCTTTTTTTACGTGTGGAAAACCCCACGGGCCGTCACCCTATCGGGGTTTGTGGCGAGGTGGTGTTTCGGAATTGGACCGACTAAAACCACACGGTGTGCCACTCTGCGCCAGAGATGTGAGAGATCCGGGAGCTACTGTTATTACGACATCCGGACCCCTCCCAGCGCCTACCCGTACTGACGCAGGCACCGTCTGCAGATAGACTCTCTAATACGGTCACAACACTCAGGGCGGCATGAGGCGCTGGTAAGCGCACCTCCGCCGCCTGGTTCGCGGGCATCGAATTGGGTCTTCGTGAAGGTTGTCCTCCTGGGCCCTTTCCATTACCTCCTTCTGGGAGATTACGTCTTCGCAGAATGTTGCGACCGTGGTAAAGCAACTGTTGCTACCGGCCATGGAACGTATGACTCTGGCTGGTAGCGAGGGTTCTCCTCCGAGGACTGCAGTGAGGGCACGACCCAGACGTGTCAAACCGCCAGCATATGCTGGGCTGATTCATCACTGCAGTAGCGGTGGTGGCAGGCGGGACTCAGTTCCCTCCTATCGACCTAGTGCAGGTACTTCCCGAAGCAACCGTGCCCGGTTCCAACCTGTATCAGTCGGAAGGAAAGAGTCCCGTGCTGCCGCCCTGTCCACTTGAGGATTACCGGCTGGAAAGCCTCCACGGTGGCAAAGCCAGCACGTGGAGAGTCGAGCCGGGACGACCAGTGAGCCATCGTGTCTCGCCAAGCGGCTTCACGTCACCACGCCACCTGGAAGTCGGCCGCCCGCCGCTAAACTTCGGTGAGCATTTGCACCTCCAAATCCCACGGGGTAGTACCGACCGTGGCAACGTGCGTCTTGGTCGGTACCGACCAAGGCGCACGTTGCCACGGTCGACACAGTGCAGTAACCGCGTATGGCTCTGACCGCCAATATACTCTGGGGAGGCCAGAGGCGCGCCCTATTCTGGGCCTCGAACTGGAACTCTAAGCCTTAAATCAACCTTCAACCAGTTTCTGTAGGAGCAGAAAGTAGTTGAAGACGTTTCCGTATAATAGAGGTGGAGCACACGTCGCCGTTTATGGGCTCCTTGGCCAAAATCGATGAGAAGAACGTGGATGATGTTCCACCCGTCACGAGTGCGGCGGTAGGAGACCACACATAGACCAAACGGCCCGTGTGTGGTCCTAAGCTGCAGGCACCAGGCTTGCCAAAAGTTGCTTGAGCGTCAACGTGCAATGCCAACTGTTGTTGAATTGAAATACATTCAGATACTCCCTACCGGACCACCGGTGATATAGTTATGTCAAACTGAGACTGATCAAAGCCACGCTCTGTCTCAGGTACTAGTAGCCTAAGAACTAGATGTAACCTAGAAAAAAAAACTGGTACCCTGATCTCGAGCTATCTACATTTTACAAATGGCCCCTCATACATGGTGACCAAAATCTCTCATTCCTGGCTCTAAAGATTCTGCCCTAATAAAGCCCTGAGCTGCTTCATTGCGACTAATGGCATGACCTGTAACTCCCCAAACCGAGTCGCCTACCACCACTTACAGAGCCTGGCCTGTTTTTAGCATCCTCCTATGGAATATAGGGTACTGGTGCTCAGTAGGAGCCTTCACCTTATGGCGCCTCAATTGTGTTCAATTTGGTACTGGATGAAACCATGTATCTAGCCCTGTTCTTTAACGGTATGTGACTTTTTGACGAGCACTTCCGACAGCTTGCTCAAAAGCCTTGAGTTTACTTACCTCCTTGAGTTTCCGCCACCTCTTTTTGCGCGATGATGACATCGCGCAGAAAGAAGCGGCGGAAAGGACCAGGGATGAAAATTTCTACTTGAACCTAATTCGCCGCCACCCGGTGAAACGGGCAGCGCAGCGCACTCTAGTTTTAAAAAGCCATGTTTACAAAGATATATTTTACCAAGCCTTAACTAATTTTTCAAGTATCTAATATTTAAGTTGAGAGTATTTGGTACACTGCATAATATGTACAATGTACAGTGTTTTTTTCAATTGTCGAGAAAATATCGTCAAAATTTTGCCGCCCCCTAAAATTCGCCGCCCTAGGCTCCAGCCTACTCAGCCTAGTGGTAAATCCACCACTGCTATAAAGGCTGATAAGCCCTGTTTTGTACACCTGACAAACAAGTTTTTTTTTTTAAGACAACTCCGGCATTAGGAATATACATCATGTGTGGCTGTTAACTTTACAAATATACATAAAACGGAGACAAAGAACACCCAGACTCAGAACAACATTTTTGGGATCACACAAAGTGTTGTCCCACTTGTGGTTTGAACTCACAACAATAACAAGATAAAGTAGCGTGACGACCACTTAAACCTTACAGTTATTGAGTAGTTACGAGAGGTAGCTTAAGAAACAAACTCACATACACTTTTTAGGGTTCCGTAGTTCACGTTTCGGAATCCTTATAGTTTTGACCGTCCTCGGCTTACTTTACAAACGGTTAGTGCTAGAAAGATAAAACTTTGCAATGATTTGTGTATATACCGCATCACCAAAGTGCTAAAATAAAAAATATTCAGAAAATTTCGTCCAAAAATAATAAGTATCCATGTACATTAATAAAAAGGTAAATCGGTACAAATAGGTAACTACGGAACCGTATTCTAAATGTGGCCTGATTTATTAATATTAGTTGGTATTGGTGTCTGTTGTAATAAAAGCTAAGATGATAAGATGATGGTGTCAGTTCGTGAGTGTAGATCTACGTAATTTTGATCTGTTCTTGGATTATTGCTTTAGCTCATGTTACGATTGTTAGCTAAGGTTGTAATCAGATATATTATTGAATATATTTTGAAATACAGATGAGATGTGGGTATTAATTTACCTGTTTGTGTAAAGAGACATAGGCAAGGTTCGCTAAGGTAGTACGGCGACGCTGATTTTAGCTGAAACCGGCTCTACCGGGGCGGTACGTCCCCCTCACATACAGAAGACCTTAAGTGACAGAATTCATGCTGTCGTGTTTCGTTGGTGAGTGCGAGACCGGAGGCTCAAAGATGCTGAAATATCTCAAGAGGCCGCCATAGTGTGGGTCGCCATGCTACATTGTTGCATTGTCTGCATTTGCAATCAGTATCATGTCACGAGGCGCTCATAGATCAGTTACACTCGGTGATGAGAAATAATCACCGAGAGTAAGCAACAACGGCGCGGTCAGTACCTGGATGGGTGACCGCTGGTGGCATGATACCATGAGCGTCTTCGTGATTCGGAGGTCACATTAAGCAGTCGGTCCCGGTTGTTATCATGGGATAACAGTCGTGAAGCTTAGTTGGAGGCCTTTGGGCGGCTTAAAAACACCTAACGGCTAGATTTACGTAGCCACAACGTTGTGTTGCCATTCCCCAACCCGCACTCGGCCAGCGTGGGGACGTATGGCCTTAACCCTCTCCTGAGAGTAGACCCGAGCCTGAGTGGGACATTATGGGTTGTTGACGTAATGAGTATAGTGACCACCACTCTTGGATTCTGCATAGGCTTTTCATCAGGCAGAGTAGGGTCACTATAGCATGCTTATATAAAAGAAAGAGATTATAGAAAGATAGGTGTTCTGTCTTACCATAGTTTAGCCACCAATCAAATTGTTGGCCACTAAGTACATTGTCGTTTATGCTGTGTGTATCATCTGTATTGTGGCTGTCACTATAAACACTTGATTAGCAAGCACACAGGCAGATTTAAACCCCCCCCCCCCTCAGGGGAACTATGTAAAACAAAACATTAATTTCTAATCTGACAAAAAAAAAGTAATAATGGTTAGATTGAGAGTCGATGACCCCCATTTGAGTTTACCTCTTATAGTATGACCCCCTGGACCCCAGAAACACAAATCGCTCACTAATTCATACTCTCTAATTATAAATGATTAACACTATGATAATCAGAATACCCAATACAAAGATGTAAATGTTTTAGGAAAACAATAGAGTATTGTTTCAGTTTATTACGGAGTTTATTTCAGCGTGCTTCTAATTAGCTTTGTACATCTTCTAATTAATCATATTCGAAGAAATATTAGTATCTGAATATTTGCATTTAATATTTGAATTTTCGTAGCAAGTATTTTTTTTTGTATAATTTGTGCTATACTACATTATAAATAAAAAACCGCGTTACGTTTTAATTACGTAGAATTAATATAGAATATTAGTACCTGGTTGACCGAGCGTCGCTCGGTTTTTTTTTATAAATGGGTATTTTGGCAACATTGAGACTATCCAAACGCCACCTTTTTGTTATTTTTCTTCCAATAAAAAAATAAGTTAAGTGGCGCCCTCTCTTGGTACGCCCTGATACTGTTTATTCTGCACCTTATTCCAGTATAGTTTAATGTAGTTCGCTCGAGTTGCGATAGATGGCGCTAGGTGTACATTGATTTTATATATTTGATTGTTAAAAACACGAATAAAACGACATTTTCTAAAAATAAATCCTAGCTAGATCGATTTATCGCCCACAAAACCCCCTGCACACAAAATTTTATGAAAATCGTTGGAGCCGTTTCCGAGATTCAGATTATATAATATATATATACAAGAATTGCTCGTTTAAAGGTATTAGATTTATTAATTTCATATCATTTCGTATGTAATGTAAGTTTGTATGCTAATATAATAAAGAGGAGTTTGGCGAAAACAAGTAAAATTTATTCCTTTTGAGAGATACAGATGATGTTGCACGAGTCACTTAAGAAGCTAAAAAAGACCCTACGCAAGCACTTCATCGAGTAATCATTATACATCATTTTGGAAAAGAGCTGATACTTTTATAATATAAAGCATAAAATGATGCTGGACCGATATTAACCAAACATAGCTAAGAACCACCGCAAGGAAACTGGTTTTCAAATGAAAAAAACCTCATCGAAATTGGTCCATTCATTTGAGAGCTACGATGCCACAGACAGACACACACACACAGACAGACATCGACATCAAACTTATAACACCCCTCTTGTTGCGTTGGGGGTTAACAAAATGTCTGTTTACACCCATACATAGTATAAAACGATAGATTACCAAAGACATGTTTCTTAATATTGGCTAATTTGGAATAAAAGAATGGAATATACGAGTCCACACATTACAGTTATTGACAATACATTTTAAAATTTAAATTATTGAAATTATGAAATAAAAATAGTAGAAACAATTGAATTAATATCTTGATTGCATGAAGTATCTGAAGCACTTCATGTACGTAATAATACTCACTAGGGATTTCAGTACAAATTAATTCTCTTTAGAGTGTTCAAGAGCACTTAAAGCGTATACCTGTATCATGAACGTTAATCTCTCTCTCTCGCTACAACTCAAATGCAAACATCAACCGCAATGAAGCTAATTACCATATGAAACAGAACCACATCAATATAAGGTTTAACATCGGTGAACTTAGAATTTATTCCGAGAATTATTACAGAACTGCAGCCGTAATAAATTGTGGTTATTACATTATTACCGTGCGGTAATAATGTGTGTGCATTGTGGTAAAGGTTCTAAGGAGAAAATAATTATTTCAGGTCACTTGTTAACTGCAGCGATGTACTGTCGGTATGACAAAGTCTAGATTATATTAGATGATGTTTTTATTATAAAAGTTCTTACTTTTTTTTCATTTCATGTTTTATCAGGATAGATGGAGGATTTGACTCGAAGGGTTAAACAGAGGTGTATTAAGCCTCTCCGCGGAACGTGACTCCTTTAGTAACTTGAAAAAATTAAATACTCGGCATTGAGAATGTGGTGCTGACATCTCTGACAAGACACTACCTTAATACCTCCTCGTCCAGTTCAGTCCTAAATCTGGGTTACATTAACAGCTACACGTAAGAAATAAATAAATATTTATCCCACCAAAAACATTTTCATGTAAAATGTTGCCAAGACGACTACATGTGGCTTACCCTGTGAAAAAGATATCAGATCTCATGTAGAGCCAAGGTTCTGAATCTACACGCCCTAACTCTACCAACCCTAACTTTAGAAACTTTACATCTCAGTAAAAATGTATGGCTTCGCCGTTTCACTACCATACCATCACGAATGGGAAACGAACGCCTTTTGTGTTTGCAAATATCTAGTTTCTGAAGTAATGTGTTATATGAATATTTAGTTTCTGAAGTAACGAAACAGCCAAGGCATACATTTTTACTGAGATGTAGAGTTTATAAAGTTAGGGTTGGTAGAGTTAGGGCTTGTAGATTCGGAACCTTGGCTCTACATGAGATCTGATATCTTTTTCCCAGGGTAAGCCATATGCAGTCGTCTTGGCAACATTTTACATGAAAATGTTTTTGGTGGGATTTCATTTCTTTTTGTAAGTTGCCTGAGGCAGTTTTTTTTCTTTTTTTGGGCTGTATTTCTTGTAAATCTTCTTTCTTCTTTCGAAAAAGTCCGTGTACCAAAAATAAAACCTCTAGCATAAACATTTGTGAAAGTCTCATACAAACTTCCACCCCCCAAAATTGGGGGTTGGGGGGCAAAAGTAATAGGTTTATGAATTTTTCTGTTCTTTGTGTACTAAACTTAGTTTACACCAAATTTCAGCTTTCTAGCACTTCAGGAAGTACCCTAACAGTTTTGATGATCATCAGTGTGTCAGTGACGAAATCGGTGTTTTTTAGGTATCAATAAAATCTAAAGTATCAGAGCTATGCAATTGAAACTTTGTATGTTTCATAAATCTATTAGTAACATCATATCCTGAGAATTTGAACGATTTGGTATATCGGGAACCAAAGTTATAAGGGTTCAAAAAAACGACGAAACACTTCGAGAAAAGGTAGGTAGTGCCCTTCCGCTTCGCTTGGCTCGTCTTGGCGGGGGCACGACCGTGCCCCCAGATTTGGTAGTAGAATATATGTAATTGTTATAATACGTGCCTTATGTTCTATCCTTTCTGGTGAACAAATTTTAACGAAATAATCTTAGGCCTAGGCAATAGCATAATATGTCATTATATTTTTTATACTATCTAACAGCTAGCTCGTGTATATCGGTTATCGCTGCAAATAGTAGCCTATGTGTTATTTTGATGTATAAGCTATATTACTGTAAGGTTTCATCCAAATTCGTTTAGTAGTTTTTGCGTGAAAGAGTAACAAACATCCATACATACTTACAAACTTTCGCGTTTATAATATTAGTAGGAGATACTGACTAAATTAACAGTTCAAATACTGACTTATTATTAACCGAGCTAGAATCACTTTGCCATTCACCCACCCTTTACATCTTTTTAATGACAGTATTGTATCCACGTAAATTTCTTCTGTATTGTGCTTCGCCATTTTTATTTAAAACAACAACACTTTTGTTTCATAATATTCTGCGTCCATTTATCTCAATAAAGAATTTTACAACCATAAAGCATCATTATTTACATTTATCCAATCGCTGATCACACAAAAGCTTGATTGGCATAACAAATACCCACGTACCATATTTAAGCCGGGACTAGTAATTGCTTAGCCCACCCCGAGTTCCACCCCATTTAAGCCTGTATGAATGATATGAATTGTTGGTGGTCATACGTAATATTTATTTATGAGAGACATTGCTTCTCAAACTTTATACCAAGATTCCGTCAGGATTACATATCAGTTTTCTAATTTATCAAATTTAAATTATTTATTAAATTTAATATATATTATATATTATCAGTTAGTTGTTTAGTCTCTGTGAATTAATAGAAAAAGATAATTAATTGTTTGTTTTTAATTTGTCTTGCAACTTGAACTAATCACACTGTAATGGTGTATCATATATAGGTTTTTAACCGACTTCAAAAAAGGAGGAGGTTCTCAATTCGACTATTTTTTTTATTTACGTTTGTTACCTCATATCTTTCGGCTGGGTGAACCGATTTTGATGATTCTTTTTTTTATTTGAAAGCTGGTGCTTCCCGTGTGGTCCCATTTAAATCTGGTCCAGATTGAAGTCGTTTTTTTTTGTTAAAATTTGTGATTATGTAGTTACATTATTAAATAATTTTGTTTTCAGGACTGTATTTTTTTCCCATTGTGGACTACTTCTTGCTATAACTATTTACTCACTTAAAATCTCACTAATCTTAGTTTAGTTAGTGACAAGTGAGAGTAATAAGTAATTAATAACAATGGCCAGTGGTTGTAGGTTCGAAATCATTTATTTTAAACATAATTTTATTACGTTAGACAGAAAAGATTGTAAGATAAAACGAAATTCAAAAATATAGGCACTGTTTATAAATGTCAAAAAAATTTAACAAAAAAAAAACTGACTTCAAGAATGACCAAACTGAAATAGACCCATACAGGTAGCACCAGCTTTCAAATAAAAAGGAATCATCTAAATCGGTTGGCGTGATATTGAGTTATTCGTAAATTTCTCGCGCACATTCTTGATGCAAATTGAAGACTTATATGGTTTTCTCATGGATGACATGTCAGAACTGGACCAAAAATTTAAATAGGACCACATGGAAAGCACCAGCTTTCAAATAAAAAAAGAATCGTCAAAATCGGTTCACCCAGTCGAAAGTTATGAGATAACAAACATAAAAAATAAAATAAAACAGTCGAATTGAGAACCTCCTCCTTTTTTTGAAGTCGGTTAAAAAGTAGGTAATCTGTGACCTACTTAACTAGTATATCTATCTAAAAATGTAAGTGTAATACTAATAAGGGGGCCTGCTTCTAATGTTGAGAAATGTTGATGTATACAAATTGTTTTTAGAGCCTTATTTGTGATGCAAACATTTGGGGTTTGTTTACACCCTTTCTTTGAAATTTACAACAGCAATTTAAAAGGTGAAGAGTATGCTTTGTTACTTAGAAACGTCATAAATGTTTTAAACGTTTAATTTGTTTTAAGTGTTCCATCATACGATATGTAGCGATACGGTAAAGCGAAATATTGGGTAAAAGGTTGTTATAAGAGATAGAACAGAATTAAGAGTAATAAAGAAGAGTGGTGTGAGTATAAGTCTACAGGTTTTAGGATCAGTATACAAATATTGGTTACTGTGTACCAATTATTATTTTATACATTTAAATCAATCTATCTTTTGACAACTTTTGCGATTAGTGATCAAAATTTTCTCGGTTCTCGATATTTTCTACACCAATATTTTAAAAAGGATTTTACTTTATTTTTGTATGTAAGGAATAAACTCAAAAACTACTAGACCGATTTCAAAAGTTCTTCTACCATTAGAATCCTACATTATCCCTGAGTGACTTAAGTTATTTTATTCCCGTATTCCCACGGGAACGGGAACTACGCAAGCCAAACTGCGGCGATCGCTAGTGTTCTTATTCTAGTAGCTGAAATTACTGGCCTATAGTCAGGATCGGTCGCAGCCTGAAATTTGTGGGGGGGGTACTTAATATATAATCAATTCAAGTCGAGTGAATTAGACTTTATTGCACAATAAACATTTTATTGCACACAATAAAAACAAATAGATATCTTTTGGTTTTATTGGTAAATCTTTGGGATGATAATATTTGGTAATCAGGTTCCAGGATTAAGAATATGGAGTGTCACCACCCCTATTCCACCCATGGGTAAATCTATTGGGATGATAATATTTGGTAATCAGGTTCCAGGATTAAAAATATGGAGTGTCACCACCCCTATTCAACCCATGGGTGTCGTAAGAGCCGATTAAGGGAGAAAACTACGCAAAACAATATGACTGCAAGCCTGTCAAAATCATAACCCTCCTTTGGCTTTGCCGTAGTCGGGTAAAAATTTACTGATTTTTTTTTACAAAAACCGACTTCAAGCTTAGACTCAATTTCTCTTGGATGCCATCATCAGATCTTAATGTTCTTATCATGGTACCACCGTTGGGACATTTCGTTTCAATTAAAGAAAGAATCATCAAAATCGGTTCATAAACGACGAAATTATCCGGGAACACACATAAAAATATAAAAAAAACATGTATACGGTCGAATTGAGAACCTCCTCCTTTTTTGAAGTCGGTTAAAAATACCTACCAAAGCTATTATTTAAACAAAACAACCAGAAATATAAACTTTAGATTCAAGAGAAGGCCAAGACTCCTTATCGATACGCAGTTCTTACAAGTATACAATTTATCGCAAGAATTGACCTTTGTAACACGACGCCAGATGTGAATCCCACTGTAATTCGAAGACAAAGGGGATTAAGGACTTGTACCCTAATAATATCGGACAGGGTACGATACGGGGTGGATTATGACACGTATGTGTATTTGGGGAAGTGTCGGGTTGAGGGTACAACTAGAACTATGCTTGTGACAATTTCATTTGTTACTTCGATATTGTTGAACTCGAATATGAGTGAATCGTTGGTCTCGCGGTTGGCGTGTGCGACTGCTGACCATGAAGTCTTGGGTTCGAATCCCGGGTCGGACCAAATGTTTGTATGATCTACAGATATTTTTTTCGAAGTTTGGGTGTTTTCTATGTATAATATGTATGTATTTACAAAAAAAGAATATATGTAGGTATTTGTATCAGTTGTCTAGTACCCATAACACAAGCTCTGCTTAGCTTGGGACTAGATGGCGTTGTGTGTTAGATGTCCTAAATATTTATTTATTATTATAATCGATTGTTGCGGTATAATGAAGGTCTTGAGATACTGGTCAAAACTTTACGCAGGAATGTTTAAAAAAAAAACCATAAATAGATTTAAATAACTTAACCTGATAATTTCAACCCTTGAAAAGATGTTAGTAAGTGAGATTACTCCAGTTGTTCGACCAGGTTTCTTCCCCTAATAATTTAGGTACCAGAACTTGTTAAAAGATTTTTTTTCTTGGATAAAGAACTCCCACATTAGGAATATACCTACATTCTGTGTGACGGGGGACTTTACAAACATAGATGAAACGGACACAAAAACACCTAGACTCCGAACAACAATTATTTCACACTAAGTGCATTCAAGCATTCTTGATGACAAAAAAGTGCACATGCAAAAATAAACCTTACTACAATTACTCAAACCTCTGTTTCCAATGTGATAAAAATCTGCTCTCCTCTCCGAGCCGGTCTGTGTGAACGGACCCTTAAACTACTAGGCCAACCGTGCAGTGAAAAGTGATCGTATCTGGTTGGAGGATCCTCCCTATTTGTGTTTGTTTCTGTTGTATCTGTTCAAGAAATATGGTATTTATGAACTTGGCAAACCTAAGAATCAGTCTGTAGGGCAAAAAAATATTAAAAATAAAAACCTGACTGCGTCAATATTTAACAATTAAAACATATAAGTTTAATATATATTCGCAATCACCGTAAAAAAATCTTTATTTTGATACCACACTCGATGTATTTTGAAAAAAAAAAATTATATTACTTTTTGGCGCCAAAAATCTTTTTATTTTTTTTATTTTGATGTACCCAGTGTCACTCTCACGACTAAGACGAATATATTGACACCACTCACATAAAAATACGACAAGCTGTTTAGGATCTAGGGCGTACTAAAGAAATATATATACATACATACACTCGAAAAACATAACCCTCCTTTCGCAATCGGGCAATAATAATGAACTAAGGCAATATTCAGAAAAAAAATAAAACGGAATTGATAACCTATTTTTTTAAAGTTGCTTAAAAAAGTTTGACAACTTGGGGAGAAAAAGTACGTCAATGTTCTAAACTCTAAAGGCTATCGTAAAAAATACACAAATTTAAATTCAATTTTTTTGCGAGTTCCGCTCCCGACTTGAATAAATATGAGGCGTCAATCAATCTCTCGTGTTATCAATCTTGTGACTGCTGCTGATATCGATATGCTAATGCACCTCCTTCGTGGAACCATTTACTTCCTTCTCCAGTCGAAAAAAATATTATGCAACATTTACAAGAAATTATTTCCAAAAGCCAGTAGACGTTTCCTTGGTAAGGAGGATCTGGTCAGCAAAACTCTAGACTGGATTTTGTTTTAATAGCAAGTTTTGTTTTGTTTAACAAGAAATAAAACAATAACCTAACCGCTAGTTAACGGCGCTGCACTGTTTAGTAAAATGAAGTCCATTGACAATCTACCGTTTTATTATAATATCACTAGTGAAATTGTAATACGGCTTTGAAAATATACCTGCGACTTATACAAGAATTACTCATTTAAAAGTATTAAGGAGTCTGCCCACTACACCGTTCCATACCATGACCGTATAAGACACTAAAGCAACACGATACGCTCTACTATGCCCACTGAAACGGATCGACCGCGTTTTGTGCCCGTATACATCGCGTATGATGCCCGTATGCAACCCGTATGATGCCCGTATGATGCCCGTATGCAACCCGTATGATGCCCGTATGCAACCCGTATGTTGCCCGTACGTACTTATGTATTATATATCCCCCAAAACCGGTAGAAATCGACATCGCAAAAAACACACTCGACGCTACTGGATTCACGATTCTATAAAGGAACCAAAAACAGAAGGAGAATATTGGTCATTATTCAGGTTTACAGCGCCCAGCGAAAAGTTTCTGTAATTTCCTTGTGTTGGCAACAAAAAATTTCAACAAATGTTGGGAACCGTGTTTCTGATGCGGCAAACATCAAAAGAATAAGCTTGTTGCAGATATTTATTGGCTCTGTGGAGACGCTTAGTTGGAATGTTTTTCAAATTGTTGGCGACTCGGTGTAGACACAATGGAAACAAAAGTTGGCGATTTTCTGGAGAGTTGCAAACAGCTGGAAACACTGATATTGCGACCAATTTCGGTGGGTACGCGCGTTTAGATAGACATGTCATTGTATTGTGTGTTGCAAAATGAAATTGTTTGTGGTTAGCACTGTCTCCTATCAACCGCTAACGCGTATGCGGGAAGATACTTTAAAGTAGCGTGCTTTTGAACGCGGTTTCAATGGCTTTAAAATAGATTTTTTCACAAACTTCAAACATAGGAATACGTTATTTTTGTTCGTTATCTTATAACAGCATTATTTACGAACTGATCTGTATAATTATTTTTTTAATAAGTACTTCCGCTTTGGATTCTGTATTTTTTTCAAGTGAAAACTTGTTTAGACGCGTTGAGTACTTTTTGAGTGAACACAAATCTTGGAACTCGCATCATCGTCACCGAATGCTTTCCATGAGCTATATTTTTACTACTTTTTATCGCGCATTTTATTTGAAGAGTAAAAAGGTTCATTTCAGGTGAGCTTAAACAACTATTTGTTTATAGTTTTTAACCAACTTAAAAAAAGGAGGAAGTTCTCAATTCGACCGTGTTTTTTTTATGTGTGTTCGCGGATAACTTCGTACTTTATTAACCGATTTTGATGATTCTTTATTTAATGGAAAGAAGATATCCAAACGGTGGTACCATGATAAGGACACTAAGATCTGATGATGGCATCCAAGAGAAATCGAGTCGAACCTTGAAGTCGGTTTTTGTTAAAATTTTACTTGTGAGTTTGCACTTCTGCCGGCAGTCCTCCCTCGTGACTTTTTTGTGTTGTTTTTCAATTAGCAACAATAATTAGGTACTTTTCTATCTATCTAACTATTACTTATGGCCCGGGAGCCAGGTACAAATTCGGTCAATCATTTCCTCTTGAGCCAAACTTCGTAAAAGGCATTAGGAATGTATATTATGAATACTCGTGACCGTCAGCTGCGACTCCGTCGGTGGGACAGGCAGTGGCACCCTGCCAAGCATGCAGAAAAAAAAAATTTTTTCAGTCAATTCCTCCCATTTCAAAATTTGTAGGAATATAGTTTACCTAATATCTTGAAGGAAAAATAAAGTCAGCTGGTCCTAACATGGTGGATTATACGTCAGCTGGGCACTTGAACAGGACAAAAAAATTTTTTTTTCAATGATTTCCTCTGATCTAAAAATTTTTCTGGTGATAGTTCATATGCTACTACGAATAAAAATTTATGACAGCTTGCTCCATCCCAGTGGAAAGTTTGTCAGCTGGCACCAATGGCTGGCACCTTGAAAGTGTAACGCAGCTCCAACTATCACCCAATGAATCTTATAAGCTGACTACTTTTTCCTTGACTTACAGCTAGCTGAGTCTTTTCAGTATTTACTAGAGCATGTTAAATAAATTTTCTCACGTTAAAACACACAACGTTTGCGTGAAAGAGTAACAAACATTCATCCATCCATACTTACAAACTTTCGCGTTTATAATATTAGTAGGATACATATCTAAACTTATTTAAATTATCTTCGCTAAATAATTTGAACTGACCATTGTTTTTTTTTAAAGACGCAGTAAGGTATCACGTTAGGAATTTTTATTATATACTAGCTGACCCGGCGAACTTCGTATCGCCGTATTTATTTTTAACCGACTTCAAAAAAGGAGGAGGTTCTCAATTCGACCGTATATATGTTTTTTTTATGTGTGTTCGCGGATAACTTCGTCGTTTATGAACCGATTTTGATGATTATTTTTTAATGGAAAGGAGATATCCCAACTTTGGCACCATGATAAGGACACTAAGATCTGATGCTGGCATCCAAGAGAAATCAATTGATTTGGTCGCTCTTGAAATTGGTTTTATATTTTACTTGTATAGTTAGATTGAACTGAGTGTGTGTAAAATCAACAGCAAGCCACACCCCATCAAACGCACAAGATTGGTCAATGCGCGAGCGCCGACTAGTAAAGTGTCATACTTTCTTGTTTATGTAACGAAGTAAATTTTTTTACATAAATCGTTTCTTACACAAGTCTTATTTTAAATAGACAGTTTAATCTTGGGATAATGAAACGTTTTTTTAGGTAGTTTACAAAAATACTATAGTAAAGTACGCTAAGAAGAAAAGAAGATTGAACATCATTGTCCTTGAAACAGCATAATACTTATTCAATATTTGACGTTTGGAAAAAGTGAACCGCATAGTTCTTAAATTGTGAAATCTCACGTCTACATACATATACTTCAGTAATTTTAATCCACGATCTAGCTTCAATGTAGAAAAGGCTTATGTTTCTAGCTTCAATCTGTAAAAAGAGAATAACTTAAGAAACTTGATGTCCTCTCGAATGAAAATTTGTAAGAGGATTGACAACATGCTCTAGTAAATTTTGAAAAAAATCAGTTAACTATAAGTCAAGGGAAAAGTCGTCAGCTGATAGGATTCATTAGGTGATGGATGCAGCTGCATTACACTTTTCAGGGTGCCAGCTGACAAACTTTCCACTGGGATAGAGCAAGCTGACATGAATTTTTATTCGTTGTAGCATATGAACCATCACTAGAAAAAATTCTAGATGAGAGGAAATCATTGAAAAAAAATTTTTTTTTGTCATGTTCAAGTGCCCAGCTGACGTATAATCCACCATGTTATGATCAGCTGACTTTATTTTTCCTGCAAGATATTAGGTAAACTATATTCCTACAAATTTTGAAATGGGAGGAAGTGACTGAAAAAAAAAAATTTTTCTGCATACTTGGCAGGGTGCTACTGCCTGCCCCACCGACGGAGTCGCAGCTGACGGTCACGAGTATTCATAATATACATTCCTAATGCCTTTTACGAAGTTTGGATTGGGAGGGACTTGGTCATCAAAATCTGTCACTGGCTCCTGGTCCATTACAATTTAAAGCTTGATTTAATATTTTTGTCCGGTATTCTTTCCGACGACAGGATACAGCTTTACCTAGTATTCTAGCAAGTGCCTTCTCTAGAATTTATTAAAACAGTAGAAGAAAAAAAGATATTACACTAGTTTAAATACCAGTAAGTATATATTATAAAAGTCCCTCTGTCTGTCTGTAATTACGTAAGCGTGATATGGACGGACGTAGACAACAAAAACACGAAGGCCAGACGTGGGCAAAAGCGCGCTCACAATCATCTCGGTTAAGGCTGCTCTGTAAACAAAGTGCGATTAAATTTTACTACATACCGCACAGGGATATCAGAAGTTCATTTAATTTTAGATATTAAATAAGAACAATCACTATGACAAGAAGATAGGTGGATAGATAGCATAGTCTTTATTTCTGAAGACATGGTGTATATATAGCATACAAGATATCAAGTGCTGCAGTCATGTTTGGCCGCGTTCAACAGCATACAAATTAGTTACACGAGATGGTCGTTATCACCAGTCGGTGGTATCCGAGGGGGTATCAGCACAAATATAAAAGTTGGACAAGATGGCGCATAGGCCGCGCCAATCTAGCGTCAACAAACAAAAAAAATATTGGCAGTCATATAGACTGCCGATAAAAGTGAAAACTTATAACTTAGAATCTTTTTTGTAAGATTAATGTGTAAAATTAGAAATTTCATAATGTTTAAATTAAATATTATGTCGGTGACGCGATGACGCGAACTTATAAGATTTTCCCCTACCATAAAGTGCTCAACGCGGCCAAAGAAGTTTTTTGACGTCAGCATGTCGGTGACGCGAACTCATAAGATTTTCCCCTACCAAAAAGTGCTCAACGCGGCTAAAGAAGTTTTCACTTCAAAAATAATTACCTATTTTCACTAAAAAGCGTTTATAAACCCCATATATATTCAGTCCCGGTTTCACTCATTTGTATCAAGGCACCCTAATTCTTGTTTCAGTATAAATAGTGACCGCAGATACCAGCATTTGAAAGTAAAATTAAAGTCGGTATACCATAAAAAAACACAA
The DNA here is from genome assembly GCA_949125395.1 of Diaphora mendica. NCBI lineage: Eukaryota > Metazoa > Arthropoda > Insecta > Lepidoptera > Erebidae > Diaphora > Diaphora mendica. The sequence continues at coordinate 1,092,928 of OX421330.1, forward strand.
CTTAAATTCATACATGCAGAAATCAGTTATCTGCACACTATATTATGCCATTTAAGATGCATGATATGAATTTACAGGAACTTAGTTTCGAGAGAGTAACAAATAAGAACTTCCATATCATGTCTGGAGAGTGGTAGCCAGCCCGTTACGGTACGAGGGTGAGGTTCCACCCCCGGTCTCGCCCAAACAAAGACTAGCACAGATAATACCATTTTTGTTTTCTCCTTCATAACTTCGCTTAATGTTGTTTAAATACTTTAAACATAGTTCTTGTTAGCCCACAATGGAGTAACTACTGGTAGGTACAATGCTGGCTGAGAAATTTAACGAACAACTTTGAGAATTAAAACATGAAAATGAATGTTTCAAACGTCGGTTAAAATTACTGAGAGAATTGGAACAGTATATTATATATAGTTAAACCAGACTAGAGTGCCCGGTCTGGAGATTTCGTGTGATTATACCTATAGGTTTAGAACACGGATGGTCACCATCCATCCCTATACATTATCGTACAGTAAACAATTCGCAACTCACTCCATATATTTTTACAATTTACTTTTTAAGGAATTTAACTGAAATCCCTGGATTACACTGTTCTATTTTTTTATACATAAAATATCGTTATAGGTTCAACCATAACGATTTCATATACTGCATTTATGTATTTCTTCCTTCAGATGAAATAATCTTTTTAAGCGAATTAAAGTATTTTTAATTTACTCCAAATAAAACAAATAGGTACTGCTATTGCGATGTCCCTTGAATTGGTTTAAATCGAAAGCTTGTAAACCAATCAAGGACCTACCGCTGTAGGTACTCATAACGAAAGTCTCAACCAAAAAGGTAAGATGTTTTCTAAACAAATCAAAACAGACAAGATCTGGTGGTGAAATTATTTTTATTTAAATATTCAATTTCGTCTAAAAGCAACGTCTGGGATCTTCCCGTAATCAAAATTTGACTTTCAAATTGAGCGGAGAGTCAAATTCTTTGAAACCAAAACATTTTAAGATATTATTCCGTCGATGCAAATATTTCTCAACAACGTTCGTGAATTCATACAGTTATGAAGAAGCCATAAAAACTACTGGAGCTGTGTTAAAACAAACTTTTGGTAGCAAAAAAATATTTTAAGAAGAAAAGTGTAAAACTTCGTTTTGACGTCAAAAGATTTTTAAGATTTCTCTATTTGTAATTTTATTTCTTCAACGGCGAATTGGGCAATGGCTATGTTGGTTAACCGTAGAGGCAAACGAATTGTGACTAAAATTAGAAAAGGTTTATTTCGTGACTTTAAGCTGATATTACTCAATCATACTTAGGTTGCTCGTATTGTGAAAATTTGGATAGAATTATTTTAAGAGGAATACGAAGAAAAGTCAGCTAAAACAAGGTATTTCAAAGAATGATATTGGAAAACATTAAAATAAATAAATCTGTGCAATAGGAGAAGCCTATGTCCAGCAGACTGCAAGAGGCTGATGATTATGATGAAGTAAAACCAGATAAAAGCCAGTATTAGTAGACTTACGGGCATGACGTGATAACTTGCAGTTTTGTCTTTATTAAAAAATAGCTACTAAGGAGTTTATCTATGCGTAGGTAAACTCCGTTATTAGCTTTACGTAATTAATGAAACTTTGCAAACTCAGGAATGTGATATTGAAAATATAAAGTATTTCATTTAAGTTTCTGTAGTGAAAAAATGCAGAAAGCTACAAATAAATAATCTAGTTTATTTTAATAAACTAGATTATTGTATTGGTATTACATGTCATGGTAATAGGTCTTTACCTATGAAATTGCCGTTTTGTATGCAATAAGTGAAAGTACTTATTTTTTAAATCTTTTTTATTTCTGTTATTTGAAGTAATCAATCATGCAATCGATGCATCTTTGCCAACGCATTGGCATATTTTTTGATGCCCTTCTTGTAAAAATCAGCTGGACGAGAGGCAACAAATTCTTCAAAGGCATTTTGTACTGCCTCTCGGGAATTGAATTTTTTACCCACTAAAAAGTTGTCTAAATTTTGGAAAAAGTAATAGTCGGTAGGTGCAAGGTCTGGTGAGTATGGCGGATGAGGGAGAGCTTCCAACCCCAGCTCTTGCAGCTTGGAGACTGTCTGTTGCGCAGTATGGAGTTCGCGCGATGTCGTGAAGGAGCAGTGAGGACGACTGATTGACCAAAGCTGGTTGCAGATGTGCAAGCTTCTGCATCATTCTCTCCAGTTCTTCACAGTACACATCTGCATTAATGCTCATGCCGTTTTGTAAAAAGCTGTGGTGAATCACACCCGCACTAGACCACCAAACAGTGACCATCACCTTTTTAGGGGTCATTTTTGGTTCAGGGCATTGCTTTGGTGCTGAACCAGGGTCTAACCAACTTGCTGAGCGCTTTCGATTGTCGAACAGAATCCATATTTCGTCGCACGTAAGAATTCGTTTCAAAATTCCTTCATTTCTTTGCCTGTTGAGCAGCGCAAGGCAAGTCTCGACGCGTACGTTGCGATGGCGATCGTTAAGGTCGTGGGGCACCCATCTATCAAGCTTTTTTACCTTGCCAATTTGTCGCAAATGGATCAATATTCTTTTGATGCTTACATTAAAAGCTACTGCTAGCCCAGCTGTAGATTGAGTTTCGTCAGCTTCCACAATCGCCTTTAATTCATTATTGTTAACCAAAGTCTCCGGACGACCACGAGCTTCATTTTTCAAGTCAAAATTTCCAGAACGGAACCGGGAAAACCAATAACGGGTTGTGCGTTCGTTTGTACAGTTCTCTCCGTATACGTTTTTGATGTTACGTGCCGTTTGTGTCGCGCTGGTGCCACGACGGAACTCATATTCCATAATTACACGAAATTTTAAAGTATTCGTTATGACGAAAAATGTTCAAATGTAATGAAAATACATCGCTAATCAGAAAACAAAAGACTGAGTTTGTAAATAGAATGTCATGGTTTTAAAACAAAATTAATTTGAATTTAGAATACAGAGCCATTACAAACTTTTTTTTATTTGAAATGACCAGTACTGAAGAACGGCAATTTCATAGGTAAAGACCTAATATTTATACCATGACATGAATACCACGATGTATGTGGACGCACTCCTCCGAAACCGCTCGACCGATGTTTATTTTATTTTGTTGTATGAGAACAGGCCGTTGTAAAACAACCCTCCTACTCTCACCCAATTGTTTGATAGCGATATGTCGCGAAAATAAGGATATTTTTATGAGACGCAAATGAAGGCCAGCTAGAACGAAATATGAAAATTTCACAAAAAAAATTTGAATAGCGTTACAAAGAATTCTCACATATTAATACATACAATAGATTAGTAGGTACATATCTCGCGGGTTAGGTATGATTTCTCTCTGTAATTACCGAAATACCTACTAATGTATGTTACTTAAACATAATGCCTCAAAGTAAATGAATAATGTGTGTCTCTGAAGACGTGTATTACATATGAACGTGGTTTTCATACACTATCTAATTTCTATTTAATCTGAATATTGGAAACGGCTCCAACAATTTTCATGAAATTTAGTATGCAGGGGGTTTCTGACGCGATAAATCAATCTAGCTAGGATTCAATTGACAGACTGCCTTATTGGTCTCGCGGTTGGCGTGTGCGACTGCTGAACATGAGGTCTCGGGTTCGATTCCCGGGTCGGACCAAATGTTTGTACGATCTACAAATATTTGTTTCGGAGTTTGGGTGTTTTCTATGCATAATAGGTATGTATTTACAAAAAAAAAGTATAATGTATTTGTATCAGTTGTCTAGTATCCATAACACAAGCTCTGCTTAGCTTGGGACTAGATGGCGTTGTGTGTTAGATGTCCAAATTAGGTATTAATTATTTATTTTTAGAAAATTTACCAAAAAACATCACGAGCAAAGTTCGGTCATACAGGTACTTTGTAGAAATTAAAGGAAGCTACATTAATTACAAATATACCTAGGTACATTTGTCAATTACTTGGAGGTTTTTGCTTTTTAAGATTTAAGGGGTGTTTCACTTTTCTATTGACACGCTTCGTTACAATTACATTTTAGCGCACACTTTAATTACTTTTATAATGTTTGCTAATATACTTAATACATACTATCTATAGCAGTATCATTAGTCTGACCGTTTCTAAATATGTACTAGAAAAAGGCTATTGAAACTACCAAGAGAGAAAGAAGGCGGACGGGTTACCTGATGTTAAGTCACGACCATTACCCATAGAAATATGATACTTACAAGAGTACTAAGGCCTTTTGAAAAGAGGAAGAAGAGGTTTGGGCTGCAGTAACTTCTCTCATTCGATGAGAAGCAAGAAAAAAATGGTTAACAGACTTTGTTTAACCTTACAGAAGCGTACCTACTGTTATTATTTAGTAGGTCTTTTCAAGCACTTTTGAAACGTCACATTAATGAATATCTAGTTGCTTAGTTCCAAAATGTCATTCCTATTGAGAAGAACCGGCAAGAATCAATTTTCCACTCCGTTTTGGCTGTAAGTGATTTATCCGCGAACTTTGAGATCACTTGAATTAACAGTTGCAGTTTTTGAATAATTTCAACAACTTCCCATATATCCCTCATAGGGATTGTAGTAAACGACCAAATAAAATTGTATTTTAAACTATAAACGAATATCTTATTTCTTAATGCGTAAAAAAATAGATTTTACTTTCATGTACTCCTCCGCTCTTATTAGGATGTGTACCTACATTATTCATAAAGTCAAGAACCGACTCAAAGCGAAAACCTTTTGAGGTAACTACATCATTTCATCTGTTCATTATCTTACTTAGCTTTTATCTCGGTGTAAGTATGTATATGACATTTCTTGTAGCTGTAACATCGGAGCGCCTGCGGGCTTTCAAAATAAAAACACGTCACAATTTCTGCCTTCGTGTGTAACATTGCTGTATGTTTTTGTGCAGGCGTTTTTAATTTAATATTTCAGTTGTCTTGGCGTGTAAGAAAAATTATTACTACAGTATTTCTAAAAGATGTACTATTTTTATATTAAATATAGTTATTTTGTTTCAATTTGTTTTTAGCGTAATGTGTGTGTGTTCGTCGTTCAAACTGTAGGTAGGTACTTGATAAAATGTGCATAGGTAGTGTTCGCAACCTTAATGCAATATCTGCCTTCTTATTAATGATTGTACAAAAAGGCTAAAGGTCAATAAAGCCGCGTTTTCACAATAAGAGTTGGCTCGGACCGAGTGCACTCGGATGTCTACTCGGACGGTAGGTAGGTACTCGTATTATGTAAACACCTCATCCAAGCGCACTCGGACGCCGGCATCAAATCCGAGTAGACTCGGACACTGCTCTATTTTTCGAGCTCACTCGGATCATTTTTATAAAACAAAATGGCGACAACTAAAAAAAAGTGGAGTGACTAATAGTGGTGGGTGCTACTTTTTCTAATAAATACTCAAATTGTGCGTTGTTTAATCTCAAATGATTTTTAAACGTGTCTTGATCTTCCTCTTCTACTTCACGAAGAAAATTATTTGATACACCCTGTTGGTCACGTCTTAAAATCCATTTCCGTGTCCAAATGTTTACTCTTTTCGTTTTTTCCCCTTTCGTGATTTTGAACTTCCGCTATTAACATATCTGCTACAACATCTATACCTCGCAGCAGCAGATCAGTCGATGACATCTTGATTGTGCAAGGAGACAAATGACCACAATACGAGTGCACTACTATCGTGTGTAAACCACTACCCGAGTACACTCGTATGAAGTCGACTCGTACGAGTGTACTCGGTCCGAGCCAACTCTTATTGTGAAAACGCGGCTTAAGAGTTATGCAACTAATTACAAGCCACTGATATGCAAAAGTACAGTGCGTATCATGTACTGAATGAGGCACAAAGTGATAACATTCCGATGTAGGCATACAAATCATCATCTTCATCATCTTCCTAGTCTTTATTATTCACAAGATTATTTGGGGTCGGCTACTAGTTCAACCGGTTTTACCTGAATATCAGTTTTTCCACGGAGCGACTGGCATCGGACCTCCGCAACCCTGAGGGCGAACTGAATTCGAAGGTTAAACTACATAAGTATACAACTAATTTATTTAACTTTTATCTGAGTAAATTAAGTTATTGATGTGTCAAGGCAAATCGTATCTTGTTTTTGTTTAATTATTGAAAATAACTATTATGTATGTGTCATGTTTACGTAACTTAACAAAAACACTGCAATCAAATGCACTGCAGTCAAAAGTGGCACCAAGTGGTTCGTGTAATATTACACTCGGCGCTGGCTAGCCAGTTCCTTTGCTTGAACTTGGCTTGATACGCTACCGCGTGTCTAGATAAAACAGTGTGTTAATAACAAAAACCTTTGTCGATTTCTATCTACCCTAAAACTACATAAATTTACAAGCGCAAATTAGATAAATTTGCTTAAACAAACATCCCTTAGACAACTACTAAGTATTTAATTAATAAACGTTCACCGCAGACCCTTGAGAGTAACAAAGAAAATATGGCAAAGAGGTCTTAGGGGCTGATTTTAATGAAAGAGGCATTATTTGCACACGTAAATTCTGTTTGAACTAGGCTTTTTTTAAAGAGGAGTCTGTTACTGAGGCACAGGATTACTTTTTATTTAATGTGGAAACATCTTTTGTCCCACTTTTCGTTAAAAGGGGACGGAAATTCTTAGAAGGAACCTGATTTCACTTGACCATCTGAAGTTAATCTTCAGATGGTTGTTGAGATGTCAGACAATGTAAATATGACAGTGTATGTCGACAAAGTGACGGTCTGTGGCAGTTGCCACTAGTGTCATTTTAAAACTGCGTGTTCGGATCAATTTCATGACATCCACATTTTTTATCATTAATTTCATCAAGACGAAGATTTGAAGACGGAAAGACGTTGGCAGAAATAGCTGATCCGGCTGGTTAAGAACAATAATAACTGTGTACTGTGTGTCAATTTTTATATCTATTCTTCTTCTTTTGATGAAATGGCAAAGAGCCGGATCTCTCGGATCAGCTATTTCTGCCAATGTCAAGTGTTTATAGTCTTCATATCATAAGTCTTTAAGTCTTCGTCGTGATGAAATTAATGATAAAAAATATGGATGAGATGAAATGGGGACCGTCTTCCGAAAAAACAAAAAAAATCTCCAATTTTTATATTAGCATAAATTGCACTTTATTTGTGATAAAACTGTCATGTATAGAATGAAATTATAGGTGATCTATATATATGTATACTTATAATATAATATAATATATACTTAAAATAAAAATGTAACAGGTCCAATTCTGTACTTAAAGATATTTTGAATTTTTTTTGGAGGGCTCTCTATAATCGATACTGATGCCAAAACTGTATTTTTTTTTTCAGTTGTGTCTGTCTGTCTGCATCTTGGCCGCGCATCACGCCGAAACTACTGAACGGATTCAAATGAAACTTGGCATGATTTGAGTTCATACTACGAGGTAGGACATGGGATACTTTTTATCCCGAAATTCAGCACGGTTTCTTGAAGAGAGGGGATGAAAGTCAAAATATGTACTTAGTTGTAATTCAATAACACATAGTCCGATTTCATTCATTCTTTTTTGCTAGAAAGAAAAAAAATAAAAGAGAACGGGAAAAGTATTTTTTTTGTCTGCGACTGTACACTGCCTGTGGGAAGCTGAGACAGATATGTAAATATGGCGGTACGAAGTTCGCCGGGTCAGCTAGTTTGTAATAAAACTGTCATGTATAGATTGAAGGTACAGGTGATATACAATAAAATCGCTTGTTCAAAGTTGCTTCTTCGTTAACGTATTCATCTGCTACAGACACAAGCTATATTTCAAGGACTGTAGATTTATTTTTGTTTTGATAATTTTTGTTGACTGCTTACTATTATTTTGTGTGTGCAATTTGCTATGGTTTTTAGACGAGTAAAAGATAACAAGAACAGAAGTATCTGTTCAGTATAAAAAACCTCTGTCAGAAGAGTCCCCTTCTAGAGGTGGCTTTTATTTTATGTAATCAAGCATAAAGTTTCATTTCGATACAACAATTACGAGAAGATTAAAATTTACTCTCAAGATTTATTTACACAGTTTCAAGTGACGCTTATAGTGTTATAACGGTTTTCGATTTAATACCATTCGTAGGAAAGAATCGATTTTGGACTAAACTAACCGTTGTTAGATTACTTTCCAAATCGATATAATATGTATATATTCTTTGACAACAAGGTCAAGGTCAGTTTCTTATCAGGGAGTACCTATGTAATATGTAAGTTATGGTATCATTTCACAGAATATAACAGTTTAGGTTAAAAATGGTTTCAATTTGTAAGTCATCGTTTGAACTGGATCGGCCGTTTGAAGTGAACGATAGATAGCTCTGAAACGCGAATACTTTTATTCTATCCAGGTCAAATGAGTTTTTTTATCGGTATTATTGTCGGTCTGGATGATGGTCTCCTATTAAACAGCTGGAGACCACTTTCCTTCCCTCAGTTTAAACGGATGCGGGATCAGACAGGGTTTTGCTAAACAAATATAATAGTACTAGCTTTTATATTAGGTAGTAGAGCCACGCTGATTTCAGCACTACCGAGCCGGCTCGACCGGGGCGGTACTACCCTCGCACAAAAAATCAACTTAAAATGACAGCGTTCGTGCTATCGTGTTTCGTTGGTGATTGCGAGACCGGAGGCCCAAATAGTCTAGTCAACAAGTTCCATACTTGTTGACTAGACTAAAAGATGCAGAAGCATCTAGGCCGCTATAGTGTGGGTCGCCATACTGCATTGTCTGCATTCGCAGTGAGTATGGTGACCACCACTCTTGGATTCTGCTTATGCTTTCCATCAGGCAGAGTAGTCATTTTGGCGGGCCATTCCTTAAAAAATATATATATTGGACTCGTGTATGTCGCTTATCGCGATAAAATGTAGCCTATGTCCTTTTCCAAGGTCCAATCTATGTCTATACTGAAATTCATGCAAATCTGTGCGGTTTAACTGTGAAAGCGAAATAAATGAAAAGAGTCATTATTGAATTTATAATATTAGTCTGAAGTAAGGATTTATTTTTGCTTCTAGTATTCTAGTAGCCCGTTACTTTGTCAACCTTAATTTATTAAAGATTAAATTAATAGAGCCACGATGATTTCAGAACGTACAGGCCGGCTCGAGCGGGGCAGTGCTACCTTCTCACAGAAGAGGATTCGAGAATAGCGGAACATCGGCGATATGATGCTGAGAGCTGGATAGAAAAACCTAGTGGTACCTAAAGTGAAAATATGTTATCGCATAGAAAATGCTATAACTTTTTAAACCTCTTCATTCAATTCACATGATTTTTTTCGAAACAATATTTTGCGTCACAAGATCTAAAAACCGTCTTTCAAGATTAGTAAATAAATAGAGTATGTTTACATAATAATTTCACGTAGTTACCGATACGAATCGCAAGGCGTAGACGTCACTAACATCGATAGATTATAACAACAATCGTTTGTAAATCCTCAGGTTTGTGTGCCGAAATGTTTAGCTAGATCAGCCGCACTAATCTTATTAGATCTTCTAGTTCTAATAATAAGTCTAACGTGAGGCTGAGATCATCTCTCTGGAGATAATGTTGACTGCAACATCTCAGTCACTTAACTGTTTTTTTTTTAAATTCAATGTCATGGTTTGATTTAAGTCACTCATGGATATGGTAGTGGTTGGTCGCCACGCAGCTTTCTACTACGTTGAGTGTCGTGAGTGTCGGGTAAAAAAATAAGCAAGGAAATATTATGACTTTTTGCCTGTACAATATATTTATAGTCAAATAATTTGATAGGAATAGATCCCGCAGCCAACGTCCTTGGAGTTGTGCACACCCTAACAGAATTCCTCACCTAGATTCCCAGTTTATTTCTTAGATAATAATTTCCCTGCATTTGTAAACTGTTGACATATCGTGAGTTTATCTTCGACTCGCCGTGGAGGGCTATTAATAGGCAGCGTAGTATTTGAACGCATAAATTTCTCGAAGGCTTCCATTATTGATCTTTCGACAACGAGGATGTATTGGCATAGCATAAGGTTTATATACTGTAGAAATTTACTTATTAACTGACATGATTTATGAGCAAGTAAATGTAATAGATTGCTTTACTTTAAGTGAGCAGTAATTTTTTTTTTTTTTTTTTTGACATTTCACACATCACACCATCTAGCTTTGAACTAAGCAGAGCTTATATATTATAATAGCTAGATTGACTGATTGAATATTTTATATATTTTTGTAAATAAAATACATATTTTTCATAGAAAACACCCAAACTCCGAAACAAATATTTGCAGATCATACAAACATTTGGTCCGACCCAGGGATTGAACCCGAGACCTCAAGCACAGCAGTCGCATACACTACCACTGCCTCGTTGGTCTTGCGGTTGACGTATGCGACTGCCGATCAAGAGGTTTCGGGTTCGAAACCCGGGTTGGGGCAAAAGTGTTAATGAGTTTTTCTGATTATAGAAATACTTAATAACAGCTCGGAGTTTGGAAGTTGGGGTCTGAACCCCCGCGCCTCGGAGAGAACATAACGAAGAACGTAAGAAACGTCGGTCCTACGCCTGATCTCTCCCGATCGTGTCGGTTAACCGTCCCATCGGATTATGAGAGAGAGGGAACAGAGAGTGCACCTGTTTTTGCGCACACACTTGTGCACTATAATATCTCCTGCGTGCTGGTCTCCGTTGAGACTGGCCGCCGTGGCCGTTATCGGCTAGGAGAACATTATGTATGTAGATCTAGAGGTAGTAGAGCCACGCTGATTTCAGCACGAATGGGCCGGCTCGACCGGGGCGGTACTACCCTCGCACAGAAAATCAACGTAAAATGACAGCGTTCGTGCTGTCGTGTTTCGTTGGTGAGTGCGAGACCGGAGGCCCAAATGGTCTAGTCAACAAGTTCCATACTTGTTGACTAGACTAAAAGATGCAGAAGCATCGCTAGGCCGCCATGGTGTGGGTCGCCATACTGCATTGTCTGCATTCGCAGTGAGTATGGTGACCGCCACTCTTGGATTCTACTTATGCTTTCCATCAGGCAGAGTAGAGTCATTTTGGCGGGCCATACATAAAAAAAAAAAAAAAAAAAAATGTATTTACAAAAAAAAGAGTATGGGTATATGTGTTTTTAATCAGTTGTCTAGTACCCATAACACAAACTCTGCTTATCTTGGGACTAGATGGCCTCGTGTGTTAGATGTCCAGAATATTTATTTTTATTTTATTTATTCTAGACAAAACTAGTTATTTTTATTGTCACATCCAGTAAAAATAATCAAATAACATTGAAATACGATAAAACTTCTTTAACAAAATCGTAATAACATGCGTCAAGTAAGGTTACATAGGAAGATATCATAACAAATACAACACGAAACGGATATTTTTATGCATAACAGAAAATATTTATACTCAATTCATTCTTCAGACTCAGTTCTTTATCCATTTTAACTTTATTTGTTACACTCAGACCTGTCCAACCACTTTTGTTTTTAAGTAAACTTGATAGCTTGAATGTAATTTATATAAAGAAATGAATGCTATTTGTAATCTCTTACCGAAAACAAAAGGAGTAACACACGCACAGTGGAGTTCCATTGTTGATTGTACGTACCTGAAACATGAAATGTAGAATTGTATAGGACTTGTAAGTAGTACATTGTATATATATGTATTGTTTTAGAGATGGGGTGCTACTGTTGGCGATTTTAATTTCACTCTTACATTTCTGCTGTTGTACAGCATTAATCTAGGGCTTAAATTAATTAAAATTGTTGACAGTAGCATCTTTTTTCTGGTATTTTTGATCTGAATCATGAAAGGGGTCTGAATTCATGAATTTCTAACTACGTTTTAAGTACGTACGTACAATAGATATCACTTTATACCACGGCAGGCAAAGGCGGATTAAAATGAACAGTTTTTTTATTTATTTTTTATGTTTTGCCTGCCAAAATGACTCTACTCTGCTTGATGGAAAGCATAAGCAGAATCCACGAGTGGTGGCCACCATACTCATTGCGGATACAACAATGCAGTATGGCGACCCACACTATGGCGGCCTAGTGATGCTTGTGCATCTTTTAGTCTAGTCATCAAGTATGGAATTTGTTGACTAGACTAATTGGGCCTCCGGTCTCGAACTCACCAACGAAACACGACAGCACAAACGCTGTCATTTTACGTTGATTTTCTGTGCGAAGGTAGTACCGCCCCGGTCGAGCCGGCCCGTTCGGTCTGAAATCAGCGTGGCTCTACTACCTGGTACTTTTACAAATGATAATTTTAGACCCACTTGAATGTGTCCAATTCAATACTTTGTCATTGCACCTACGCATCATATTTCTACATCACCTGAAGGTTGGGAATGCCAGGGCATTAAGTCCGCCTTTGTGTGTCATGTGCAAAAGGTTTAAAATAAATAAATAAAAATTTGTGTGTGTTTGAATCATCAACAGTCGTTAAAAGTCCACAGCTGGACATAGACCTGTTCTTAAAAGGAAGGTTTTGGTCAACTATACCACACCGTACTAAACATATTGCTAATATTTGTCAATTGGGAAAAGTCTGAATCCAAGCGTCGATTACTTTATTTATGCTATTAATTTAACTCAATAGTTAAAAATTCACTTTTATACAATAAGTTTCATATACCATTTCAAATAAGTATCAATATAAATGTTAATTGCTTGAAATAGATATTTGATAGTGTCCGCTAACAGTGAGACCGTAGCTCACGTTATATTCAGTAGTACACAAGGCTAAAATAATTAATTTCAAGACCAAGGTGAGGCGAGTTTAGGAAACAGCATGCCATGTGTAATAATAATAAATAAGACTGAATTTGACTGCACGATTGGCCTAGTGGTTTAAGCGGTCGCCACGCCGCTTTCTGCTGAACAAAGTGTTGTGGGTTTAAAACCCACATGGCACAACATTTTGTCAGCATGTGTCCCACAAATTGTTGTTCTGAGTCTATGTGTTATTTGTGTTCGTTTCATGTATTTTTGTAAAGTTCTCCGCGACACAGGATGTATATTCCTGATGCGGAAGTTGTCTTTTTAAAAATAAAAAATAAAAGTTTAAAATCATAGAAGAGTCATGCTTCCACCCTCGGTCACACGGAAAATCGGTGTTAACACTTTCTTCTATTGTTTCTCACTGAATGTGTGAGATACTCTGAGAGGGAGATGGAAGGAAGGAGGTACTTAAGACGGGGACGCATGTCTTGAACTACAGGCGTCTGGTAAAAGTCACTCATTATCAGATGAACCGTTCTATTCTTTACTCTGTTTCATAAAAAAAATCTTAGTATTATATTAATATCCACATTGATGCCACAGAATTTAAATTCAAAATTATTTATTCAATTAAGACACTAAGTGACATTTATGAACGTTAAATTGAAGCTACAGTTAAAAATCATAGATCGACACAAACAGATGCCACAGCATGTACTGGATAATCAAGGTAAATTAGGTGAAAACACCAAAATCTTCTGCCTGCTTGTGACAATCTATAACTTACAGTTTTAAAAAATGCGAGCCTTATGAGACGAATACTGGCAAAGAAACTCATGGGCACTCTTTTGATGGGGATCTTTGAGTAATGATCAAAATAATTTGAGATATCTTTCAACCACCATCTGTACCCTAATAAGTCTTTACTATGCCAATCTCTGGCCAAGCAATCAGGACCACCACTGCATCAACATTTAAAGTAACTCAAAGTCAGTAAACAACCTCGAACCGATTATTAAATTCCGCAACATATTGATATGATAATCGTAAATGAGACGCCAAATATGGAAACTAATACTGTGTTAATGGTGTTAAACATTTAGTCAGGGTTATCAAATAAAATTATTTCGAAATACACACGAGATCAGTAAACCCTGTCCCCATTATCTAACAGAAAATTTCTTAAACTAAGCAAGCTAGCTTAGTACAATAAATTGTGTTATTTTAATAACTAGTTGTTGCCCGCCGCTCCGCCCGCGTGTATGTCGGTTATCGCGGCAAATAGTAGCTTATATGTTATTCTGATGTATAAGCTAAATTACTGTAAAGTTTCATCCTAACCCATTCAGTAGTTTTTTCCTGAAAAAGTAACAAACATCCATCCATCCATATTGGTATAGATTAACATGATTTGTTTATCCTTTAATAGTAACTAGCGAGCCGGCCCGGCTTCGCACGAATGTCTTTGAAATTCTCGGATTTTGTCTTTTGTAATAAACATGTATTACACACGCCTTCATCTCTGTGACATTGCAGACAAAATGCAGGGTGCGGCTACGTTTTATGACAACCGTCTTCCTACGTGGGAAACAAATGTCTGGCCATGCCGCCTCCGCCGGGTCCCGGTAGAAAGGGTAGACCCAAGAAGTGCTGACTAGACGACGTAAAGGATGACATGTGTGCTGATGGTCTCACTACCAGGGATGCCGAGGACCGAGGAAAGTGGAGAAGACAGAGAAGGAAAGTGGACCACAGGCTCCAAAGTGTTAACTTTGGAAATATCCGGGAGCAATGCTAGGATGATGATGATGATGTATTACACACATAAACTTTCCATTTAAATCACAACGGAAAACTTCATTAAGATCCGTTGACTAGTTTAAAAGTGTATATAATCAATTGAACAGACATCGGAAGCGACTTTATGTTTTATGACTAAAAGGAAGCAAGCAACCATGATTAATGTTGCAAGACTAAGTTGCGCAGTGCAGGTAGCGTAAAAGTAACATATTTTAATACAACGAATTTGTCTAAACTTTAGCACTTTGTGGTCCCACCACGTGCTGACATTACTGTGCTCGTTTGGTACACAAAGTTCCCTAAGCGATGTTAGGGAACATTGTTCCATTCCTTTATACGATCAATTTTGACGAAGCGTTTTTGAGAAAAGCATCGCTATGGCACGCATTTTCCGATATCTTCGCATTTATTGAGGTATTGAGATTGAATTCTAAGTTGTTTGCTGGCCGGCCTATAGGCCTATATAACTAGTTCACTAAACTGCATTGTCCACATGCGCAATGAGGATAGTGACTATCACTCTTAGATTCCGCCCATGTTTTCCATCAGACAGCGTAGAGTCATTTTGGTAACTTTTAGGTATATTGTATAGAATACCAGATTATATAGACCGCCGGTAACATATACAAAAAATGCTCGTTTAAAGGTAGTACGAGTATACCTATATACAATGTGCTGTGAGCATATCTTCTTATAAACAGACTACGTATATACACATGCCCGTATCAATGTAAATTCACACTTGCTAACATTTAAAGTATTTGAACTAGCGTGAACACTGAAGTGTTGCAGTAGCATTCTCTACATTTTTTTGTCAAAGTATTTCATACTTGTACAATGTTATTGGTATTGAAATTTAATAAAGCACATGCTTCTTTTAGTCTTATTATAGTTGACTAATACACCTTTTTACCCTGTCCGACCACTGCCTTTCTATTTAATGTAGTTTTTTCCAATGCAGTTCTAATTTTTTAATTTTTTCTTAAGAAAAACACAAAGCGTATCTAGTCACAAACTAAGCAGCTTGTACTACGTGTACTAGCTCTTTGTAAATACATACATAATTAACAAAGAAAACACCCAAACACCGAAACAAATATTTGCAGATTTGTTCCGACCTGGGAATCGAACACGAAATCTTAGTAATATCAGTCGCATACGCTACCACTACGCCACCTACCGAGGCAGTCTTATCGAAATAATTTACATGTCCCCTATGAAATGTGAACGTAAAATAAACATATGTTTACCTTTACGAGGACATAGGCGAGATAATAATAATAAATAATTCAGAAAGTGCATTTACAGTCGCTAATCTTAATGAACCACTCATATAATTGTGTATAATTTAAACAAGCTGACGTCAATTGATACGTAGGGATTGATTTATGGGGTGAATGTCAAGAGTTGTGGGTTTATGATGGTCAGGTTTGACAGCTCCAACTGTCAATGGTTCATTGGTAATTTGTAAAACTGTAGAAATCTTTTACTTTTAATATTAAATATTAATATCAAAATAATACAAAAACACAATGCCATCTAGTCCCACACTAAACAGAACTTGTATTGTACCACACTACTGATTACATTGCCATTATACTACTGATATAAATACAAATCCTTTTTTTTAACAAATATGTACATTTATACTTAAAAATTTAGCGGACTCGAACTCGCGACCTTTTGACGTAGCAGTCCGTTTCAAAAACCACGAAGACATCCATAACGGATAGTGATAGCTTTCTAGTAAGCATTTGAATATTATACGACATTATACATAAAATGTACATCTTAGAACATTGTTTGTCTGTCTGGCTGATTCAGAATGGTAGATCGAATTTTACATCAATTTCTGGGTGATAGTTAATTTTATAGTTTACTTTTAAGATATCTCATGAAGCGTAGATATCTCATCTTCCTCTTATTATTCCAATCATTGTTTGGGGTCGGCTCCTAATTCAACCGGTTTTATCTGAATGACAGTTTTTCCTAGTTTTTTCACGGAGCGACTGGCATCGGACTTCTGTACACCTGAGTCCAAACTGAATTCAATAATTGAACTGGTTGTCAGTGTATTCGAGGACACTGATTTCCCAATGACAATTGCCATAGACGTTCATTCAGACGACGACTTACGTAAGAGGGCTGGCAGCGACTGGATGCAGAAAGCAACAGACCGGGCTCTGTGGTGTTCTTCGGGAGAGGTCTATGTCCAGCAGTGGACTGCAACGGGCTGATGATGATGATGATGATAGACGTTCATGACAACCGGGACCGACGGCTTAACGTGCTCTCCGAGGCACGGAAAAGCGTAGAAGCTTAGAGAGTCTGTTTTTAATACCAAAAAATGATTTTGTACGAAGACGCGCTTCTAGACAGCATTTTTTTCATTCAAATTGTTAGATAAAATCAATCTTGTACCGAAACTTGTTTTTATGACATAATAACTGCTAAGGCTTCATGTTAACACTATACGTTTGCCACTCGACCCACGTACAAACTTCTAACATTGTTTATCACACTTACACCCCTGGGTATAGGGCTGTCACATTGTAGCAAAACATGGTTTGTGTTCAAGGTGTTATAGAAAAACAAATGGGACCCCTTGATATAGAAGTCCGACAGACTAAAAAAATTGGAAATTAGCAGGTGAATTTTATTTATTTAAATGTGTTTATAAATAATGTCTTTATTACATAATATAGAAACCTATGTACATAACCATAATTTATAAAAAAAAACAATATTTACATACAAGCGTCAAAAAATCTCCACTCGTTTATAAATTATTTTCTAAAATAGGATCGATTAATATCTCAATCCAAATTGATTTAGTTATCGGATCCTATATACTTGTCTACTTGGTGATGAAGAGGATTCATTTGCAAGTATCATCATCATCATTTTAAAAAAAATTGTTGCTGTTTGTGTACACCAGAAAAACATGGTAATGTTTTATCGCATTTTTTATAACACTTTATAACTTTTTATGACATAAACCAGGTAAACTATATTTGACCCTTTTCAGCTTCATTTGACACGTGTCGGTAACGAAACGACCGACGACGTGTAAGCCATAGGACGTCCGATCGCTTGACATGGATGAAGAAATGAAAACACCATTCCACTGTGAAAAAATATTTCTGAATACTTATCGATTTTTTAGTTAAAATAATATGTATTTTGCTTTATTGTTCACTAAATTAATCACTAAACTGTATTAGAAAACCGGATCAGTGTTTCAATTATAAATATTAATTTTATAACATAATAAATAAAACTTTCTTCAATTATTTAATTAAAATTGAACCGCATACGTTTATCAAAAGGAAAATATCTTATCATAACTATAATAAGAAATTTTCCTTTTCAAAAGTTTTCTTTGATGCTCAACTCCTATTGGAAGTAGCAGACAATGTAACGCATATTCGATTCCTGCCATCAGCAATCACAATTTCTTGCTCAAAACATTTCATAAAATTGGAAAACAAAGCAGTAGTTTTTCCTCTTTAGTAAGATAAGGCGATAAGGCCGCCCTTTGTACATCACATTTTCATTTTTTGTTAATTTGGATTGTATTTTGTTTGTAAACCCTGGTGTGCAAATAAAGTATTATCTATCTATCTATATTTAACCAGAACACAAGTGTATGGTTCTCTAGACGCTATCTTTAAACGGCTTGCGCCACTCGAGTCTCCAGTCGGATAATCTGGGCTGAAGTACCATCAATTCCAAGACCTAACAGTCAGTACATTTTTAGCTTTACTTTTTAAAAAGAATGAAATCTTAAAAGTATCACCGAATTCGATACACCTATATTATTATAAATCATATTCTCTATTTCCTTAGTATTTTTCTTCAAACATCAATAAGACCGAACAGGAAGTATTCCCTCCCAAATAAAAATATTCTCTCATATCGCAAAATATTTATAAGCCCATAAATGTACGAATTTATGAAATAAAAAAGACAAAGAAGAAAGAAAGAGAAAATAAAATACTGCCTCGTTGGTCTCGCGGTTGGTGTGTGCGACTGCTGATCATGAGGTCTCGGGTTCGATTCCCAGGTCGGACCAAATGTTTGTATGATCTACAAATATTTGTTTCGGAGTTTGGGTGTTTTCTATGTATCAACCCCAGCTCTTGCAGCTTGGAGACTGTCTGTTGCGCAGTGTGGGGTCGCGCGTTGTCGTGAAGCAGCTGCAAGAGCTGGGGTTGGAAGCTCTCCCTCATCCGCCATACTCACCAGACCTTGCACCTACCGACTATTACTTTTTCCAAAATTTAGACAACTTTTTAGAGGGTAAAAAATTCAATTCCCGAGAGGCAGTACAAAATGCCTTTGAAGAGTTTGTTGCCTCCCGTCCAGCTGATTTTTACAAGAAGGGCATCAATAAACTGCCAATGCGTTGGCAAAGATGCGTCGATTGCATGGGTGATTACTTCGAATAACAGAAATAAAAAAGTTTGGAAAAATAAGTACTTTCACTTATTGCATACAAAACGGCAATTTCATAGGTAAAAACCTAATATGTATGTATTTACAAAAAAAAAGTATATATGTATTTGTATCAGGTGTCTAGTACCCATAACACAAGCTCTGCTTAGCTTGGGACTAGATGGCGTTGTGTGTTAGATGTCCGAAATATTTAATTATTTAACACACACAAAAATATACCCTACTTGAGGCCATTTTTTCTAAGTTGTTTAAAAAATAAAAATGATACTCCATTACTTCAAAATAAGCTTTATAATAATATGTCTTCATTCCGATGTTTAAAAACACATTCAAACATATTCATTATTTCAAAACAAATTTCGAGACACCGCTATTATTCGTTATTTGATATTCTGATTGTTTAAAATTCCAAAGAAAAAAAAAGTTCATGACTTTATAATCATGTGAAACTTACATACGTCCACATTCAAACCTAATACAATAGCTAATGAACAATTAAACAATGTCACTCATATCTTCTGTTATGTAAAATCAAACATTACAGGTAATTTTAGAAAATGTAAAGGAATTATAACAGTAATTTAATGATGTCGTTTCGTAATATTGTAAATAGTTCTTTAGTTTCTTATTAAATTATATATTTTAACTAGCGACCCGCCCCGGCTTCGCACGGGTGGATTTCAGATGCCCCCGCCGACGACACGATTCGTGCATTTTAAATCTGTAATATCTTCGAATATATTCATTTAAATTAGAAATTGTACAGGGCCATTTTGATCTATATTAAATGCACAGTGTATTTAATTTACTAAATTGTATAAGGATTCATTCTGTGTTGCTTAAAATCACTTCGTAAATAAGCCATTATTTCTCGTAAAAAGAAAGGAATAAAAATGGTTGTTGTGGGTTATCTCTAAGAGATAGACATATACCGTCGCGGACTTTTTTGTAGTACTTTTTAAGGTGTACAATACTGCAGTACATTATTTTGATCTATCTCGTAGAGTGCAACAAGCGTTTGCAATGTAAGCGCGTAAAAATGTGTTTATTTGCTACATCACATTAGAAACCTCGAAAATTAACAGTGATTTCATACGATATTATGCATTTATTATACATAAAAACCTCCCTCTTGAATCACTATCTATTAAAGAAACCCGCATGAAAATCCGTAGCGTAGTTTTAAAGATTTAAGCACACATAGGGATATAGGGACAGAAAAAGCGACTTTGTTTTATACTATGTAGTGATGATGATACGAATATTTTGTACGAGCTTTGGTACTCGACTCCGCTGAGTATGTTCATTATCGCGGGAAGTAGTAATATAAGCAATATACTAACTTTTAAACTTTCGCGTTCCATGATATAATTATTATTATTTTTACGGGAATTAACGCGATCACTATTTCAAGGTACTACATACCTCTGTTTTGCCTGACGTTTCGACCAGGTTGCACTGGCCGTGGTCACAGGCTGACTGGCTCAGCGGCGCACGCCCTCCGTCGTCGAATCCGTGAAGTCGAAGGTTCTTCATCCACCCGCACATTTTCGATATTATTGATATTTTTGTTTCGCCATGTACCGTCACATACCACACTAACAGGGTCCCTATTCTGTAAGCAAACCGATGTGTTCCTATTCTGGTGTTTATCCGACTGCGCAGAAAAGCGAGGTGGTATGTTTTTTAACACTGGATTCCACGCTGTAGATAATTTAAAACCATCTTCCCGATTGAAAGTTTTATGCTTTTTAATCTCAATCGCTTCACGTACAACTCTTGAATAAAAGTGACGTTCGGTGGAGAGGACTTGCGTGCGGTGAAATTCAATCCAGTGGTTGATGCCTGCATCGAGTGCATGTTCTGCAATCGCCGATTTGCTCGTCTGTCGGTTCTTCACAGCAGCGATATGTTCTTTGACCCTTTCAGCAATAGTCCGTTTCGTTTGGCCTATGTAGGAACTTCCGCAGCTGCAGTCTATTTTATAAACACCCGGAGTTTGTAGTGGCAATATATCCTTCGGTGTGCCGACGATGTTGTGAACCTTTATGCCTGGTGTGTATACTGTCGGAATGGAGTATTTCTTTAACACGGACCCGATCTTATCCGTAACTCCCTTGACATAAGGCATATAGGCTGGTTGCCTGTTCACTTCTGGATACTTGCGTCTTATTTTCGGTTGCTTCCGTCCTCCATTCACTTGATATCCGTTACCTTTGAGTACCTCCTGAACATGTTCTAGCTCCCGTTCTAAATGTTCAGGGTCACAGAGATCGTAAGCTCTGTTCTTGAGTGAAGTCATAACAGATTGCAAGTGCCGGGGGTGATGATGAGACGTGGCGTGTAGGTATCTATCCGTATGAGTAGGCTTACGGTACACACAGTGTGACAAGGACCCATCTGATCTCACGGTTACTTTAACATCCAAGAACGACAACGACCTATCCGTCTCCATTTCATATGTAAACCTTATTTTAGGGTGAATAGAGTTAAGATGTTGTATATATTGATCTACTTCTTGTTTATTTCCTTTAACGATACTGAAGATGTCATCCACGTATCGCTTCCACAGCTTAACGGTATTCGGGCCGAGACTTAGAGCCTTCTCTTCAAAATGTTCCATCCAGATGTTGGCAAGTACTGGGGCTACAGGACTTCCCATCGCGACACCATCAATCTGGAGGTAATGTTGACCTTGGAAAAGAAAATAATTGCCATCTAAACAGTGTTCAAGTAGATCTATATAGTTGAACGGCAGTTCGTTGTCTCTCAGCAGGTCTTTTACGACGTTTAAGCACTCTTTTATTGGAACATTGGTGAAAAGCGACTCCACGTCAAAGCTCACCATGACGTAATCCGGTTCCAACGTGAGATCTTTTATGATTTGTATGAAATGCCGTGAGTCTTTCACAAAAGACGGTGTTTTGCCTACAAGTGGTTGCAATACTGAAGCAACGTGCTTTGCAAGATCGTAAGTAGGAGAAGCAATTTGACTTACAATGGGCCGCAGCGGCACGTCAGGCTTGTGTATCTTAGGCAGACCATATAATTTCGGTGGCTGGTGTGACTTTGGTTTGTACAGTCTGTTGTACTCGTCTTCTGAAAATAGGTCCTCATTATCCCGGATTAGAGATCGTATTTTACGCGTTACTCTGGCTGTAGGGTTGTATGTTACCGGTTTGTATACCTTATTATCACTCAACAGTTCGAGTATTTTATTTTGGTAATCAGTTGTATTCATCACTACGGTGGCGTTTCCCTTGTCGGCCTTAAGCACTAAAATATCCTGGTTATCCCTAATGTTTTTTAATGCTTGACGCTCTTCCATAGTGATATTACTAGCCGGAAGCTTTGACCGACGTAATATTACCGCGACGTCCTGTCTAAGGATATCAGCATCACCGGGCGGTACTTTGTTCCGTGCAATCGATTCCTCAACGCTACTGATTACATTCTCAAACGGTATTCGTTTAGGCGTTGGAGCGAAGTTCATACCTTTAGCCAAGATGTTCATTGTAATGTTATCTAAACTCACGTTCGATAAGTTTACAACGGTGTCCTTCGATCGGTCGGGTACCACGGGTGACGCTTTGTTTTCTGTATACCGCCGATTATATTCCTTCGAGAACTTTCGATCAAAGCTTGCACTACATAACTCGAAGGTACGACTCGCTTGTAAAAACGTAACCCGGTCACACAAATCATAGTCCGATTGAGATAGATTAACACTACACTTTAATTGTAACGCATATAACTCCCTCTGTATACACTCCAAATCACTGTGTTTGTTTCGAATTAATTGTCTCAGGAGGCGTTCACTCGCGTTTTTTAGAATTTTACATGAAAATGCGATATCACTACGCGGTTTTATTCGAACACACGAAGGTAATAAGTCCCAATCGCGACACTTCACAAGAAATATCAACGATGTTTCCATTCGCGCCCGTTTTTTACGTAAAAATTCTAGATGACACACTTGTTTTGCAATTTCCGACCCGTAGCGGTTTGCTATACTAACTTTTAAACTTTCGCGTTCCATGATATAATTATTATTATTTTTACGGGAATTAACGCGATCACTATTTCAAGGTACTACATACCTCTGTTTTGCCTGACGTTTCGACCAGGTTGCACTGGCCGTGGTCACAGGCTGACTGGCTCAGCGGCGCACGCCCTCCGTCGTCGAATCCGTGAAGTCGAAGGTTCTTCATCCACCCGCACATTTTCGATATTATTGATATTTTTGTTTCGCCATGTACCGTCACATACCACACTAACAGGGTCCCTATTCTGTAAGCAAACCGATGTGTTCCTATTCTGGTGTTTATCCGACTGCGCAGAAAAGCGAGGTGGTATGTTTTTTAACACTGGATTCCACGCTGTAGATAATTTAAAACCATCTTCCCGATTGAAAGTTTTATGCTTTTTAATCTCAATCGCTTCACGTACAACTCTTGAATAAAAGTGACGTTCGGTGGAGAGGACTTGCGTGCGGTGAAATTCAATCCAGTGGTTGATGCCTGCATCGAGTGCATGTTCTGCAATCGCCGATTTGCTCGTCTGTCGGTTCTTCACAGCAGCGATATGTTCTTTGACCCTTTCAGCAATAGTCCGTTTCGTTTGGCCTATGTAGGAACTTCCGCAGCTGCAGTCTATTTTATAAACTTTCAATCGGGAAGATGGTTTTAAATTATCTACAGCGTGGAATCCAGTGTTAAAAAACATACCACCTCGCTTTTCTGCGCAGTCGGATAAACACCAGAATAGGAACACATCGGTTTGCTTACAGAATAGGGACCCTGTTAGTGTGGTATGTGACGGTACATGGCGAAACAAAAATATCAATAATATCGAAAATGTGCGGGTGGATGAAGAACCTTCGACTTCACGGATTCGACGACGGAGGGCGTGCGCCGCTGAGCCAGTCAGCCTGTGACCACGGCCAGTGCAACCTGGTCGAAACGTCAGGCAAAACAGAGGTATGTAGTACCTTGAAATAGTGATCGCGTTAATTCCCGTAAAAATAATAATAATTATAAGCAATATAACTAATAATACTGTGAATTTTCATCTAAATCCGGTCATTCGTTTTTACGTGAAAGAGTAATAAATATCCACATATCCTCATAAACTTTAGCATTAAAAATATTTGTAGGGATACGGGACAGCTCGACTGGAGTTATACTACGACTTCACCTAAAATCGGTGTTCAGCTATTTCTCTCATAGCCTTTCACCAAGTGAGTGAGGATTTCTGAAATTTGAAATGAAATGAAATGAAATATATATTTTCATTCATTTAAGCCAATCGAATCTCTTTCTACAATCGCTTACGCCTCCATTCTCTTTTTTTATTGTGTTGTATTATATTTTGTTTTCAGCACGTGACTTAATGTTGAGATGTCGTTATACCCATACATGTGTTAGTTTTTAGGGTTCCGTTCCATAGGAAGGAACCCTTATAGATTCGTCATGTCTGTCTGTCTGTCTGTCCGTCTGTCTGTCTGTCTGTCTGTCCGTCTGTCCGTCCGTATGTCACAGCCACTTTTTTCCGAAACTAAGAGACCTATAATGTTGAAACTTGGTAAGTAGATGTATTCTGTGAACCGCATTAAGATTTTCACACAAAAATAAGAAAAAAACAATAAATTTTGGGGGTCCCCATACATAGAACTGAAACTCAAAAAAATTTCTTTCATCAAACCCATGCGTGTGGGGTATCTATAGATAGGTCTGCAAAAATTATATTGAGGTTTCTAATATAATTTTTTTCTAAACTGGATAGATTGCGCGAGAGACACTTCCAAAGTGGTAAAATGTGTGTGGTAAAGAGCATGATAAATCTAAAAAATATATATGATGTACCATGCAAACTTCCACTTAAAATTGGTTTAAACGAAATCTAGTAAGTAGTTTTTTTTTTAATACGTCATTAATCGTAAACTGCAATTTACCTTTCATTCAATCAAAACAAATATATAAAAAAATGTTACTTGCTGCTGCGGGACCCTTCATGGGCGAGTACGACTCGCACTTGGCCGCTTTTTTTCAATATCGTTTACTTATGTAGAATGTCAACTTAGTTAGGGGGCCTGATCATTCGCTTCTTCAAAGAAGGAGTATACTAAGTTATGGAATCAGGCGTTACTTTGCGGGAATCCATGACATTAAATGCTATGAAATATATTTAGCTTTAATTCCGCGAGACAAATATCCAGGTCTGAAAGCAAGGCACAAATCCCACCGTCATGCATACTCACATGCACATATGGGTATCATGCATATGTACACATACAAAACAAGTGAGAAATAATTAACATGCCATGCAACCAAACCTATACTCGACACGTGTTTCGCCCCTCCACGGGGCATCCTCAGGAGATGTTGACTCGTCGAGCGTTTGAGCTCGAATGAGCTCGCGCCACCGCTGTCGGCCCTTTATATACCGTTTCGATGACGCTATAATAATAGTCGATACAATGTCATAAAGACATCTGTGCCGAACTACCTGCAATCATACTAAGAAGTGGTGATGGAATTAAGTTTGTTTGGTCATTCAACAGTGTATATGCATTATTATTGTTATGTTTTGATATTTCTAACTGTTCCAACACACTCAGCCGGAAACCCTTATCGCAAACATGCAGAATGTTATAGGTATTGTTGCCGCTCAAGGAGTGGCCGGTGTCTATTAAATGTTTTGCGAAATGTGATTTATCTGGATGTCCATTCCTGTGAGCGGCAACATGTTCCCTGTACCTAATTTCGAAACTACGGCCTGTCTGACCCACATAGACCCCGGTGCAATCATTGCATACTAATTTGTAAACTCCGGATTTTTTTGAATTCTCTAATTTATCTTTACCGTTACATAGTTTACGCAAGTTATGATCCGATCGAAAAGCTACGTAAACATTGTGTTTTCTTAGAATATTCGCGATTCTATCTGAAATTGGGCCTATGTAAGTGAGACTCCCGACATTCTTGTTAATTCTTTCGGGGGTACATGCATAAAGTGCTGAGCGCGCCCGGTCATTCTGCTTTTTCTTAATTATATTATCAATAACTTGTTTGGTGTAACCGTTAGAAGTCGCGGTTTGATACAATATTTTGAGTTCTTTTGCGTAATTATCCGAGGACAGTGGGAGTGACATTAAACGGTGGACATAGCTGCGGAAGGCTGCTAGTTTATGCTGTAGTGGGTGACAGGATGAAGCGGGAATCGTTGTGTCCGTGTGTGTGGGCTTTCGATAAATTTGGAAATCGAGTTTGTTATTGACTCTTGTGATTGTTAGATCCAAAAAATTAAGGGACTGATTTGATTCTAATTCTAATTTGAATTTAATTTTGGGGTGGTAAGTGTTGAGCCTATTTACGAAAATATCCAATTGACGATTAGTACCTGTCCAACAGATAATTACGTCATCCACATATCTATAATAAAACAGAATGTTGGGCTCGCCCACCACATATTTACATTCGAAGTAGTCCATAAATATTTCCGCCATTAATGGACTTAAAGGTGATCCCATTGCTAGACCCTCTTTTTGGCGGTAGTATTCGTTATTGAATCCAAAGTAATTTTGTTCCATGCAAATACGTGTGAGGTTAAGTAGGTCATTTATTTCTCCTGGATGTAAACGTTGCCTCTCCAAAAGGTACCCCAAAATACGTAGGCACTCTTCAAATGGAATATTTGTAAATAAACTATCTACATCTAGTGATAATAATTTCGAATTGTGGGGTGTGTTAATATTTTGTATTTTTTTAGTTAAATCTAAACTATTTTTTAAACTGTACTGTGGTTTAAAAGATGCCTTTGCCTTTAGTAAATTGTTTAGATATTTGGCTAAATCGTATGTTGGGGCACCAATGTAAGAGACAACGGGGCGAATTGGGATGTTGTCTTTATGAGTTTTAGGCCACGGTTATCCCAGGAATCGCTCGAAACTTTAATGGTAGATTCAGAAATGGCTTGTGTTAGAAGTAAAATGGATAGCGCCGTTAAACATCAGGAGGCATTTCAGATAAAGACAGCGTCCGCAACCACCATTACCCAAAATTATTCCGAAATACATTAATAATTACTAAAGCCGACAAAGGCAATACAGTAGTCATTTTGGATAAAACTGCATACCACCAGAGGGTTAACGACGTTATCCAGGGGGAAGATTTTGAACGTCTTACTACCGACCCTACCAAAAAATTCACTCTAGAAATAAAGAATGCAATTAATAACACGTCGTACATTTCTCCAGGCCAGTTAAAATATAAAATTCCAATGAACCCACGATCTCTTTTTTTGTATGGTTTACCAAAAACTCATAAAGACAACATCCCAATTCGCCCCGTTGTCTCTTACATTGGTGCCCCAACATACGATTTAGCCAAATATCTAAACAATTTACTAAAGGCAAAGGCATCTTTTAAACCACAGTACAGTTTAAAAAATAGTTTAGATTTAACTAAAAAAATACAAAATATTAACACACCCCACAATTCGAAATTATTATCACTAGATGTAGATAGTTTATTTACAAATATTCCATTTGAAGAGTGCCTACGTATTTTGGGGTACCTTTTGGAGAGGCAACGTTTACATCCAGGAGAAATAAATGACCTACTTAACCTCACACGTATTTGCATGGAACAAAATTACTTTGGATTCAATAACGAATACTACCGCCAAAAAGAGGGTCTAGCAATGGGATCACCTTTAAGTCCATTAATGGCGGAAATATTTATGGACTACTTCGAATGTAAATATGTGGTGGGCGAGCCCAACATTCTGTTTTATTATAGATATGTGGATGACGTAATTATCTGTTGGACAGGTACTAATCGTCAATTGGATATTTTCGTAAATAGGCTCAACACTTATCACCCCAAAATTAAATTCAAATTAGAATTAGAATCAAATCAGTCCCTTAATTTTTTGAATCTAACAATCACAAGAGTCAATAACAAACTCGATTTCCAAATTTATCGAAAGCCCACACACACGGACACAACGATTCCCGCTTCATCCTGTCACCCACTACAGCATAAACTAGCAGCCTTCCGCAGCTATGTCCACCGTTTAATGTCACTCCCACTGTCCTCGGATAATTACGCAAAAGAACTCAAAATATTGTATCAAATCGCGACTTCTAACGGTTACACCAAACAAGTTATTGATAATATAATTAAGAAAAAGCAGAATGACCGGGCGCGCTCAGCACTTTATGCATGTACCCCCGAAAGAATTAACAAGAATGTCGGGAGTCTCACTTACATAGGCCCAATTTCAGATAGAATCGCGAATATTCTAAGAAAACACAATGTTTACGTAGCTTTTCGATCGGATCATAACTTGCGTAAACTATGTAACGGTAAAGATAAATTAGAGAATTCAAAAAAATCCGGAGTTTACAAATTAGTATGCAATGATTGCACCGGGGTCTATGTGGGTCAGACAGGCCGTAGTTTCGAAATTAGGTACAGGGAACATGTTGCCGCTCACAGGAATGGACATCCAGATAAA
The DNA here is from genome assembly GCA_949125395.1 of Diaphora mendica. Taxonomy (NCBI): domain Eukaryota; kingdom Metazoa; phylum Arthropoda; class Insecta; order Lepidoptera; family Erebidae; genus Diaphora; species Diaphora mendica. Next base: position 1,121,519 of record OX421330.1, read on the forward strand.
TCACATTTCGCAAAACATTTAATAGACACCGGCCACTCCTTGAGCGGCAACAATACCTATAACATTCTGCATGTTTGCGATAAGGGTTTCCGGCTGAGTGTGTTGGAACAGTTAGAAATATCAAAACATAACAATAATAATGCATATACACTGTTGAATGACCAAACAAACTTAATTCCATCACCACTTCTTAGTATGATTGCAGGTAGTTCGGCACAGATGTCTTTATGACATTGTATCGACTATTATTATAGCGTCATCGAAACGGTATATAAAGGGCCGACAGCGGTGGCGCGAGCTCATTCGAGCTCAAACGCTCGACGAGTCAACATCTCCTGAGGATGCCCCGTGGAGGGGCGAAACACGTGTCGAGCATAGGTTTGGTTTCTCACTTGTTTTGTATGTGTACATATGCATGATACCCATATGTGCATGTGAGTATGCATGACGGTGGGATTTGTGCCTTGCTTTCAGACCTGGATATTTGTCTCGCGGAATTAAAGCTAAATATATTTCATAGCATTTAAGGAGTATACTATTTCTTGGAGCTAATTTAATGAAGTTTAATTTAATGAAGAACGAAATATTGATTGACCTGAAGGTCTATTCACCCAGTTTCTCTATATATAAAGTTTGTACCTATACATGGTCACAAGACCATGTTTTAATTTCGCTTCTAATCCGTACAGTGAAATTAGTCTCGAGAAATTTTTGCATATGTAGTGGTGTGTATATTACTCAGATCTTAGAGCGCGTTTCCACTATATCGTTCTGGCCTATACAAAAATGTTTCGATATCCTAACATTACTATTTAATTTTATACTTATCCCTAGCAACACTCTGATTTTTGGTTTCAATAAAAACAAGTTTTTATTTTAAAGAAAAAGGTTTTGACTTTATAAAAACCGACTTCCAAAAAACATCCAACGAAAACTCTCTGCCAAAAAAACACTTAAAAGCGTAAAATAAACTGGTTCTTCATAAATTGCCTATACCTAATTCTTTATTCATTTAAATAGTAGTATTATAATGTGTGCTAGGTACCTAGAATCTGTTTGAAGCCGGTGCCAAGTAACTATCGCTTAGACTTTTGTAATTGTTCGTTTGTATTCTTTTTGGCTTAGCACCGACTTCAAACAGATTTTAGGTACCTAGCACACATTATAATACTACTATTTAAATGAATAAAGAATTAGGTATAGGCAATATATGAAGAACCAGTTTATTTTACGCTTTTAAGTGTTTTTTTGGCAGAGAGTTTTCGTTGGATGTTTTTTGGAAGTCGGTTTTTTTTTATAAAAAGTTTTTATTTTTCAGTTTTTAGTGCAAACAATCGTAGGTAAGTAGTAAGTTGAACTATTTCATCAAACTTCATCATCAAGAATACAAATTAAGATCTATACGTACATGTAATATTAAAATCATCCTCTAATCCCTAACTGTTGAAGAGTTTAACCTTCTATCATCAGCTCACCTAAATAACTTGAAAGTATACGACTTAAGGTCTTTAGATACGTATGAAATTGAAAGAATTATCCTTTAACTCCTAACCGTTGAGGAGTTGTACCTTCCACCTTCCATCATCAGCTTACCTAAATAATTTGAAAGAATACGACTAAAGGTAACATATATACATATGATATTGAAAGATTTATCCTCTAACTCCTAACCGTTAAGGAGTTGTTTCTTACATCATCAGCTCATCATCATAAAATGATGACTACCATACGCAAATACCGGTGTAACTTCAGAAAATATATGAAAAACATAGTATGTGCCTATAAAAAATGAGGGTTTCCCTCGATTTCCCTGGGATCCCATCATCAGATCCTGATATGCTGGCAATGGGACCACCTCGGAAGCATACCCTTTTGAACACAAAAAAAAATTTCAAAATCGGTCCACAACTGACGGAGTAATCGGTGAACATACATAAAAAAAAAATACATACAGTGGAACATAGAACCTCCTCCTTTTTGGAAGTCGGTTAAAAAAAAAGGTGTGTGTGCGATTCACACACGATAGAAGTGAAACTTCAAAGAGGAGAGACCGATATAAATATATATTTTTTTCCTTTCCTTTCATCTAGGTTTTTAAAACTCCGGGGGGCCTACGGGGGGGTCAAAATTTATGCGTTTATTTTTGGCCTAGGACGCACCGTTTCCGAGATATTTCAATCTAAAGCAAAAAATCGTCACTTGATAGTGGAAAGTGGAAACACGCACAAAACCAGAATAAACCAGTTTACGCTGTCCGCAGGTGCCACGTGCAGTCCGGCGTCAGTCGCTTGGTACTGTTAGAACATAAAGCACACATTTCATTCAAAAATTATAATTATTACGTTAATTGTTAAATTTTGTATTTGTTGATTGTTGTTATTGTTTGTTATTATTGTTATAATATTTGTTGAAGTTTTTAATTTGTGTGTAAGTGTTGTAACTTTATATTGTAAATTCAAAATGGCTCCAGTGTTAAAACATGGTCGAGGCAAGCCTTTGACTTCTCAAACTAAAGAAGTTTTGTACTGTTTGTACAAATATTTCGAAAATGAGTGTAATAACAACCCGAGCAGTATTATGACCCCCACTCAATTAGTTGCTAAATCAACAGGAATTTCAATAGCATCCGTCAGAAAGGTAGTATCAGAAAGCAAATGTCGTCCTTCAGATCAGGAAGTAACATTTAAATCTCCTAAAAAGAAACCGAATCGTAAACCTACAATAGTAATCGATAACTTTGATCAGCAAGTTATCAGAAGAACAATTCATGACTTCCACATCACAAATAAAGAAGTTCCCACTTTGAAAACTTTGCACGCAAAATTGAGAGAAGATATTGATTATAAAGGTTGTGTCAGCACGTTACGAAAACACGTCATGTCATTAGGTTTTAATTGGAAGCAAACAGAAGATAACCGGAAACTTCTTATGGAAAAACACGAAATTAGATACTTGCGAATTAATTATTTGATGAAAATTGCTGAATATCGTGAACAACGCCGACCAATTGTTTACACCGACGAAACATATATACATACATCACATACCCTCTCGAAATCTTGGTCAGATGGAAGCACTTCAGGTTTGAAGCAACATATATCGAAAGGCAACCGCTTAATCATTGTTCATGCCGGTGGTATGGATGGCTTTATACCAAATGCATTGCTTATGTTTAAAGCCAACCAAAAAAGTGGAGATTACCACGACAATATGAACTATGACAACTATTCAAGGTGGATTCAAACTCAATTGATACCCAACTTACAACCAAATAGTGTTGTTGTTGTTGACAACGCACCATATCATAACTCAATACAAAATCCTGCACCGAATAGTAATTCTAGAAAACAGCAAATGATTGACTGGCTGACATTGCGAAACATTGAGCATTCATCCACGTTGCTTAAGCCTCAATTATATGAACTGATTCTGCAAAACAAGGCGAGATTTGTAGAGTACAAGATAGACGAAATATTACGACAGCACGGTCATACTGTGCTGCGTTTACCACCATACCATCCGGAGTTTAATCCTATAGAAAATATATGGGGGATAGTGAAAACATATGTTGCAAAAAAGAATGTCGCAATGAATATGAAGATTATAATGTCATTAGCTGAAGAAAAAATGAACGCCATAACTGTAGAGGAATGGAGAAAAGTTTGTCTGCATGCTATTGAGGAGGAAAACAAATATCAGGGTAGAGACGCAGCTTTAGACACAATATCAGAACGAATCATAATTAATTTAAATAATTCATCTGATGAAAGCGAGGATGGGGATGATTGTGATATGCCTGGGGTTGATGAATTATTAGAATAAAACATTTATGGCCGGAGAACACCTAATTCATACACGTCTTCACTGAAGTGAAAACCGGCATTCACTGCTTGTAATGTTTGGAACTGGCTTGTCTGCCTCATATAGTTCCATAGATTACAATGCAGTGGATACACATTTTCACGTCCGTATTAGTACGTAGTGCGTATGCGTAGACGTGTACGCATTTGGTGTGCTCCAGCCACAAACGTATATTACCTTTAAAAAAATAAAAACTAAAAATAAAATGTTGTTTTTTTTTATTTGCTGACCATACACTACTACAAACGCAAAAATTTCTCCAAGCTAATTTACCTGTACTCATACTGCGAAGGTGAATTTTTTTTTCCCTTAACTCGCTTTTATAACATCACAATAAAAATTTCTCTAGTTATCAGTTCTCAAGGAATATTAAAGGCAAAGCAAGGCATAGATTCGTTAGGAAATAAAAAATATTTTTATTAAATCAAAAATGCACAACGTTAATGTTCAAGTTTTCACTTCTGCCGGCACTCCCGAAGTGCAACGCGTTGTTTTTTTTTTCATGGAATTGGCGGAGCAGACGTATCACCAGAGGCGTCACAATTGCGCTGCCCGCCTTTGGGGGATGGGGAGGGGTTGGGGTATGGGCTGTGGCAACTTCTACATACAGCGCAACAGAAATATACTACAGCGCCATCTACCGCAGTTACACTGAACTACGGAGTAACGTACAATAGCAAGAAACTACCAATCCTGAATCGCGCAATATAAGTTCTCGCGCCAATTAACATATATACAACATCCCAACATCAACCGTTGGGTAGTTGGCCCGCCAGGCATGATCACCTCGCCTGGTCGGAGGATCCTCCCTTTGTGTTGGAGGGACATGACACCAGTTCCTCCACAGGGCCTCCGGTATCCTCACTCACTCGTTGAATGAAACACAGTGCAAGCGCTGTTCCACACCCATTTTGCAATCGGCCCATGCATGCCGTAGCGTGGCTCTCCCACGGTATTTTGTATTTGGGGAAGGACTCAGGCCATGTGATTTCCTTTCATTTCTTCGTGATGGATTAAGAATACGGATTGTCACCACCCCTACTCATCCCATGGGTGTCGAAAGAGCCGACTGAGGGAGCAACCTATGCAGGACATCACCACTGCAAAAAGAAGAAAACTTCAAATAAACTCTACATGAACACAGTGACCAACCAGCTATAGTAGGTCTAAACATCCTTGCTAATGAGAGGCTTATGGCCAGCTGTGGACTGGAACAAAGGTTGTTGATGATGATGTGGTCATGTGGATGATGTTTTTTTTTGTATGGATCTGCCAAAATGACTGTACTCTGACTGATGGAAAGCATAAGCAGAATCCAAGAGTGATGGTCACCATACTCATTGCAAACGCAGACAATGCAACAATGCAGTATGGTGAAACACACTATGGCGGCCTAGTGATGCTTCTGCATCATTGGGCCTCCGGTCTCGCACTCACCAACGAAACACGAAAGCACGAACACTGTCATTTTATGTTGATTTTCTGTGCGAGCGAAGTTGCCCGGTTGAGCCGGCCCGTTCGTGCTGAAATCAGCGTGGCTCTACTACCTTGAAAAATGGTATGGTTCCCTCTGAATGAACGCCTATTCGGGCCCTATCTATAGGCAAACTGTTCCTCACCAGTCGATCAAATAACTTCGTTGATGGCTGCGGTACTTTAAGAGTAAAAAAAAATTAACAAAAAAAAATGACTTCAAGAACTGCATCAAATTAAAATGGGACCACACGGGTCAGCACAGCTTTGAAATAAAAAATGAATCAACAAAATCGGTTCACCCAGTCGAAAGTTCTGAGGTAACAAACATAAAAATGAATACAGTCGAATTAAGAACCTACTCCTTGTCTGAAGTCGGTTAAAAACTACAATTATTTAATATACTTTCTTAATACATAGAGGTGTTCTCATGGACTAGGTATGTTCTTATACAAAAACTTGCATTATGGTGTCATGGTAGATAATATAAATAATGAGTAGGTATGCTAGGCACTACCTAATGGTTAAATTCTCATTATATACAACTTGTAGTTATCACATTAAATATGTAATGCCAATTTAAGATTATAAATTAGACTTGGTAGACAAGACTGTTATTATAGGATTATTAGGTTGTAGTATTTTGTTCTAGGTACGAAGTTTGATTATTTGCAGTTTAGGAGGTATAGTCAATTCCTTTAGATAGTGTCGGTACACCCGCACGCAATTGTGGTTAATGTTGTGAAATATGAATACCTTATTTCATACAAGTTAGGTGCTTGTCTAGGTAGTAAAGACAAATTACATAAAATTAAAAATATCTCATCTTCCTAGCCTTTATTAAAACATTTTCAGTTTACATGTTAGAAGAGTCAACAAACATAACCCATTCATATTACACTACTTCGGCGTAAATTGATAAATCATATTTTACTCGTGAGTGTACGCCGCAGGCGGCTCGTTTGATTTTCCTTTGACAAAAAGCCACACGTGCTACGGTGCCGCTATCAAAAGGACCGTTTCTAAGCGAATGGATCACTAGCACACATTACAAACTGGTAAGTAATTGTAGAGACACAAGTTGCCGGATTTGTGCCTAAACATAGCTTACTTCATCATCACATCTTGTACAAACATGGCTCTCTCATGCCTAAAAACGATGAAAAATGTTACCAAATATCTCAAAATTGTTGTGTCTATTTTTAATACATTATTTTGCGATATCGAAATCGTGGTAATAATCACAAACTTTAACAAACAAAAACAGACTCCAAGAACTAGACCAAATTGAAATGGGACCACACAGGAAGCACCAGCTTTCAAATAAAAAAAGAATCATCAAAATCATTTCACCCAGTCGAAAGTTATGAGGTAACAAACATAAAAAAAATACAATCGAATTTATAACCTGCTCCTTTTTTGAAGTCGGTTATAAGTAGTTATAATATGTGCTTTCTCAAAAATCTTCAGTGGTTTAGTCAAGAAAGCGTTATAGAGATATATTTACTTTCGCATTTATATTAAGCAGGAATATGTTAAAAATCCTTGTTCATAAATGTAGATTTAGATATATGTAGATGTTATTGCCTTTTTAACCGACTTCAAAAAAAGGAGAAGGTTATCAATTCGACTGTATTTTTTTTATGTTTGTTACCTCATAACTTTCGACTGGGTGAACTGATTTTCATGATTGATGCTTTATTTGAAAGCTGGTGCTTCCCGTGTGGTCCCATTTCAGTTTGGTCCAGTTCTTGAAGTCGGTTTTATTTTGTTTAAATTAATATTATTAAATGTCACTTCATAAAATCAGCTTCAATCATAAAAGCGAAAAAGATAGTTAAACTAATTTAGTATCTTTTTCGCTTTCATTAATTGATCATTTGTTGTTTTTCATGTGTTAAATTTTATCGTTACCATTTCTTCACTCTACTGGAGTTAGTTCGTGAAAAGAAACGGAAGTTTGTAACAAGAAGACCCGGAAGTGTGTTAAAAATAATTAGGTTTTAATTCTTAAGATGAAATTTACTATATACTATATTCTCTGACTTGATACATGCTTGCATGCATGATACGTGCTTACATAAAAAATCTAAAAATCGTATTGAAACCAAACCCATTATAATAGCGTTCTGTCATCGACAACATTTTGTAATAGATACTAGAAGATGTTGGTACAAATAATGTAACTATTGATAAAAGTGGAAACATTACCGACAACAAAGAATTTGTCACACAATGCTACTTTACCTTAATATGTCCGCAACACACTTTATTTAGCGTTGAGTGTCTGTGGCCAATGTTGAGACAACACTTCATTGTACACGAGTGCTGTTTAGTCAAGTCAGGTTCAATTTCAACAGTTGGATAAGAATAAGACACTAATACTCATTTTATTTTGTGGACAGAATGGACATAGAGTTAGAGTATTACTACCGATAGTAGTGCCATTTATTAACAAGTAGTAACGAATTATAAAAAAAAACCGAATGCGTCCATATCTGCCATATTTATTAAATTCATTAATGAACTGAAAAGATAGAAAGAACTGAAAAGAAAAGTATTTTTTTTAAGTTTTTTTTAATTTTGTTTTTTTTTTAATTTTGATGTCCCAGTGTCACTCTCACGTCTCAAACGAATCTATTGACACCAATCACATAAAAATACGACAAGCCGTTTATGCTCTAGGGCGTGCCAAAGAAATATACATACATACATACATACACTCAAATAACATAACCCTCTTTCTTTCGCAGTCGGGTAAAAATTAGCTTTTACCAGCGACTCCACCCGCGTATGTGTATGTCAGTTATTGCGCTGATTCTTTAAACTGATGTAACTGTTTTATTTGCCAACCGATTGAAATAAGAAAAAGCGGCCAAGTGGGAGTCATACGCGCCCATGAAGGGTTCCGCAGCAGCAAGTAACATAATATAATTTTTATTTTATTTTTAAATTTGTGTTGATTGAATGAAAGGTAAATTGCAATTTACGATTTATGACGTATTAAAAAAAAAAACTACTTACTAGATTTCGTTCAAACCAATTTTTGGTGGAAGTTTGCATGGTAATGTACATCATATATTTTTTTTAGCTTTATCATTCTCTTATTTTAGAAGTTACAGGGGACACACACACACACATTTTACCACTTTGTAAGTGTCTCTCGCGATAACTATTCAGTTTAGAAAAAAAAATATTAGAAACCTCAATATCATTTTTTTAAAACCTATCTATAGAATCTATAAGTATGGGTTTGATGAAAAAAAAATTTTAGTTCAGTTCTATGAATGGGGACCCCCAAAATTTATTGTTTTTTTTTCTATTTTTGTATGAAAATCTTAATGCGGTTCACAGAATACATCTACTTACCAAGTTTCAACTTTATAGTTCTTATAGTTTCGGAAAAAAGTGGCTGTGACATACGGACGCACAGACAGACATGACGAATCTATAAGGGTTCCGTTTTTTGCCTTTGGCACGGAACCCTAAAAAACCCTAAATATTAAGTGAAGTTTACTCTAATAAATAAGAGAAAATCGTATCCAAATCGGTTAAGTTACTTCTGAGACTCGGGAACGAACGTGAAAATACAAATATCTATGTCATAAAATTTCCTGATTAAATTCTATTTTAAAGCCCTACTTTCATCTGAAGGTGTTGCTTTTAAGATATTGAGGAATTGAAATTGAAGGGAGTCGATCGAATTAAATCAAGAGCTCGAAAATAAAATAAAAATAAATTAAATTAAAAAGCTTTTTAAAAACAAGCTTTTACTGGAATGTCTCGAGACGAATCAAACGAGTCCAAACTCGATGATGTTGCGACGTTTCTTTACAGAGTTCCTATGGCCACCTTTCAGCTACAGCATCAGATCAGCTCCATGTCATTATATTATTGTATTTTCACGCTGTATACATATGCTTGCAAAATTTCAGCAAAATCGGTTGAAAATATCTGCTTCAAAATTGCGTTGCAAGATTCCACCCGAACATGCAAGCATACATACATACATTGCAAGTTAATAAAAAGCTTGTATTATATTTCTTTAATATATATTAAAGAAACTCATTAGTTTTTTTTTTTATTTTTTTTTTCTAAAAGTAATATTTTAAACCCAAGGTGGTTATCGAATCTTCACGCTGATGCTATCCGTCACGCCTCTCATGGCCACCACGACACATAAACGTTATCGCCATGCTGTACCATGCCTGAGGACGGTATTGAATTAATTTCTTTAAGTCCACACAAGCATGTTGAATGTTGTGTGTTTTTTGTTTAAAAGACAACTCCCGCACTAGGAATAAATACTGTGTCGCGGGGAACTTTATAAACATACATGAAACGGACACAAATAACACCCAGACTCCGAAAAACAATTTGTGGATCACACAAAGTGTTGTCCTACGTGGATTTGAACCCACGACACTGGGCGAAGTAGGAAACGGCGTGGTGACCGTTAAACCACTAGGCCAAACGTGCAGTCTGTTATATCTCAAGTACTGCCATTTGAAGTATATTAGTACTAAACAACAATAATAAAGTAAATAATGTAAATTCATTCACAGTGGCTATACATAGTATTGGTACATTTGTTAGATCTGTTTTCTCATAGGTATATTAGCTGACAAACGCTACGTTCGTTTACGTCCCTTTTCAATCATTTTCAGCTCTAAGCATGATGTTAACTATTGTATCTTAGTCAAAAAAGTAAACAGGCATCGGTTAGACAGTTTCGGAGTTCATCGTGACCTACAACGTGGCATAAGGATTTTATATAATAGATGAATTTTGAAGATCCTACTAATAATAGGTCTTTACCTATGAAATTGCCGTTTTGTATGCAATAAGTGAAAGTACTTATTATTTCAAACTTTTTTATTTCTGTTATTCGAAGTAATCACCCATGCAATCGACGCATCTTTGCCAACGCATTGGCAGTTTATTGATGCCCTTCTTGTAAAAATCTGCTGGACGGGAGGCAACAAACTCTTCAAAGGCATTTTGTACTGCCTCTCGGGAATTGAATTTTTTTCCCACTAAAAAGTTGTCTAAATTTTGGAAAAAGTAATAGTCGGTAGGTGCAAGGTCTGGTGAGTATGGCGGATGAGGGAGAGCTTCCAACCCCAGCTCTTGCAGCTTGGAGACTGTCTGTTGCGCAGTATGGGGTCGCGCGTTGTCGTGAAGGAGCAGTGGGGACGACCGATTGACCAAAGCTGGTTGCTGATGCTTCTCCATCATTCTCTCCAGTTCTTCACAGTACACATCTTCATTAATGTTCTTGCCGTTTTGTAAAAAGCTGTGGTGAATCACAACCGCACTAGACCACCAAACAGTGACCATCACCTTTTTAGGGGTCATTTTTGGTTTAGGGCATTGCTTTGGTGCTGAACCAGGGTCTAACCAACTTGCTGAGCGCTTTCGATTGTCGAACAGAAGCCTTTTATCGTCACACGTAACAATTCTTTTAAAAATTCCTTCATTTCTTTGCCTGTTGAGCAGCGCAAGGCAGCTCTCGACGCGTACGGTGCGCTGGCGATCGTTAAGGTCGTGGGGCACCCATCTATCAAGCTTTTTTACCTTGCCAATTTGTCGCAAATGCATCAATATTGTTTTGATGCTTACATTAAAAGCTGCTGCTAGCTTAGCTGTAGATTGAGTTTCGTCAGCTTCCACGATCGCCTTTAATTCATTATTGTTAACCAAAGTATCCGGACGACCACGAGCTTCATTTTTCAAGTCAAAATTTCCAGAACGGAACTGGGAAAACCAATAACGGGTTGTGCGTTCGTTTGTACAGTTCTCTCCGTAAACGTTTTTGATGTTACGTGCCGTTTGTGTCGCGTTGGTGCCACGACGGAACTCATATTCCATAATTACACGAATTTTTAAAGTATCCATTATGACGAAAAATGTTCAAATGTAATGAAAATACAACGCTAATCAAAAAACAAAAGACTGAGTTTGTAAGTAGAATGTCATGGTTTTAAAACAAAATTCATTTGAATTTAGAATACAGAGCCATTACAAACTTTTTTTCATTTGAAATGACCAGTACTGAAGAACGGCAATTTCATAGGTAAAGACCTAATACATCAGAATAACACATAGGCTACTATTTGCCGCGATAACCGACATACACGCGGGCGGAGCCGCGGGCAAAAACTAGTACTTTATAGTGTTGACTCATTAAATGGTTATGTGTAGGTAGCTTTATTAACTAACTAGTTGTTGCTCGCGGCTACGCCCGCGTATATGTTGTGTGAGTTAGTAGTCACAGCAGCTAGATTGCATTCTTTTTAACCACCGACGCAAAAAGAGGGGTGTTATAAGTTTGACGTCGAAGTCTGTCTCTGTGTGTGTATGTTCTTTTTTTAATGGAATTGGGAGCAAACAAGCAGACGTATCGCCTGATGGTAAGCGATTACCCTCATGGACACTCGCAACACCAGAGGCGTCACAATTGCGTTGCCGGTCTTTGGGGATGGGGAGGAGGATGGGGGATGGGGTTGGGGTATAGGCCTCCGGTATCCTCACTTACTTCGGTTCAGCAGTGTAAGAGTATCAGCTCTTTTTCAAAATGATATACGGCATTTTTGGCGTATGATTACTCGATATTTAATGGTAGGGGGTTTTAAATTTTTTAATTTTAGCTTGTATTTTTTGAGAGAGGCTATAAGAAGCCATCACGCTATTACTAATAGGATCCGAATATCAACGAAAAATGTTGCAAAACGGGTATGTATATACCTTTTGAGAGACACAGAGGATGTTGCGCCGATTAGCTGTAGCAGTATTTTATAACATTGACATTTTAATATTTCAACTGGTTTATATTAATGTACCAGCTCTCCAAGGGATATCGGCAGACCAAAAAGAATGCGACCGGTTTTAAGTATATGTTAACTAGTCTCACAACAGTGATTAGTCACCTAAATGACCTTCCAACAAAGTTTTATTAGTCACCAGAATGAAGGAAGGTCATTCAAAGTTCGGGTGTTAATAGAAACGATCAGTCGTTTCTAGTAGTTTATGGTTTTTACAACTTTTAAGGACTGCAGCACGATGTTAAGTAAACTTCCCCGAGTATTGTTCTTGTAAGTATGGATGGATGTTTATTACTCTTTCACGCAAAAACTACTGAACGGATTTGGATGAAACTTTACAGTAATATAGATTATACATTAGAATAACACATAGGCTACTATTTGCTGCGATAACAGACATATACGCGGGCGGAGCCGCGGGCAACAACTAGTTTATTAAATAAACTTTTATATCGCCAGGTAGTTGAAAAACTCAGTCAATTCAAAAAAGTACACACATCAAAAGTGTCTAGGGATCAACATATGTGTCCAGGGATCAACATATATTTTTGCAATAACTTTTCTCCTGATTGATATTAATTAAAATTTTCTTTAAGGATTCATCAAATAAAGTGTTTTCGTTTGTCACAGTAACGATAAACCAAGTCACCTTTGCATTAATAAAGAAATTTGCCATTTTCCTAATAAAAGGATTTTTGACATTTGAACCACTAACATTAAAGTTCGAAAAAAAGACTGAAATAACAGTTTTCTTTAAAATGTTTATTAGGTAACTTATACAATTAATAATCCGTGTTTCTACCGCGAACACTAACACAAGAACATCGGTTTGGCATACTCAAAATGAGTTCATCCAAATCACGCTGTGGAATGGCCGCCCATGTTCGTTGCAACAACAAAAAAAGGTCTTCTTGCGACTGGATACCCTCCATATTCGGCAGAGCTCTTCTCTGTAGCATATGCCATGCATGCTCAATCGGGTTCAAGTCTGGCGACTGAGCAGGCCAGGGCCAAAGCCACATCTCAATCTCAAGAAATCCGCATAAAAATGCTTGATCCCTAGACACTTTTGATGTGTGTATTTTAACCTTATAAAAATCTCATTTTATAAACACTATAATTTATACAATAGCTCGATTAACATAGAAATTCTTTTCTGGGATTTTTTTAAACTTTTTACCTCTGTTAGGACTTCTCAAAAGTCATCTTGTGCATATGAAATCAATCAATCACAGAATATTTATATTTTTATTCATATTGCACATTTTCTTAACAATTGCAAAGCTAGAATATCCTCTAATTCTTCTCTCAATAGTACACTGTCTTCTCTAGTATTTAAATTGTTTGCCTGTGGTGGATTTCATGACATCTGTGATCCCTTCTAGGATAAAATAAATGGAAAAGCAGTCCCTACAAAAGTCCCTTTTTTAATAACCTTTAAGGTAGGCTTTCCCACGGTGAACAACCTTGTTTCTTCTCGTTGTCTTTCAAAAAACTTTTGTTTAACAGTTTTTGCAGTTAGATAGTGCAATGACAAGAAAAAATATAAGCATGTATACATATAAGCATGCAAGATATCTGTGTGTTCTGTTCCCTTAACTCTGTATAAAATCCAACGTCAAAGTTGGATGGAAGGAAGACACCAGGTCGACCAAGAAGGAAGTGGATAGATGACATCAGGGCCTGGACTGGACTAGAAAAATATTACCAATTGAAAGAGGCCGCTCATGATCGCGAGAGATACCGTCTGCTGCCCTCCAAACTTCATTTTGAAAATGGCACCCCATGATGATGTATAAAATCATGTGTTGTGTATGTCAGAATAGACGGTTTTTCTTTCAAGAAAAAATGTTATTTAAGTGTAGATAATCGACAGTAGTCACTTCTCACCATATGAACCGTCTGCTTCTTTGCCCCTTATACAATTAAAATGTTACCTAAGGTCATAGCCGTCTTCGAAAGGACATTCCTCTTTAAACCGGACTTCCTTTAATTAAATAATACACACTATAATTACAGAACCTTTAGCTTTAATTATTCGGCTATTAATCCACCTGACATCACGACATTGGTCCGATATTTGCTTCCGTCTGACCGGTGACCTTGACCCCGCGGTAAGCCTCTCACGACCTTCAAAGGCTTCGGTGTTTCAAACTTATTCCACGTGTTATTTGGATTATAACGGTAATATGAGCTATTAACTACCACTTATTTGTAGGATCAATACCTTTTCCTTTAGCGATATTCCATTACAATTTGTTTAAAACTATTTACGTTTGAGATTAACAAGTAAACACTTGCTTTAGTTCTGGAACACTTAAAATGTTGTATTTGGTAAATGTTGTGAGAACAAGAACTTTTACATAATATTATATTTATAAATCTTACACAGAAGATCAACCTAAGGTGACAGCATTCGTGCTGTCGTGTTTCGTTGGTGAGTACGAAACCGGAGGTCCAATGATGCAGAAGCATGACTAGGCAGCCATGGTGTGAGTCACCAGGCTGCATTTTTTGCATTGTCTGCATTCGCAATCAGTATGGTGACCATCATTTTGGATTCTGCTTATTTTTTCCATCAGGCAGAGTAGAGTCAATTTGGCAGGCTCTGCCAAGTGTGTGAGTGCGAGACCGGAGGCCCAATGATGTAGAAGTTTTAATTATATGCTAACTAGTCTCACAATGATGTAGAAGCATCACTAGGCCGCCATGATGTGGGTTTTTTATTATAGAATAGGGGAGCAGACGTAGCGCCTGATGGTAAGCGATTACCGCCTCCCATGGACACAACACCAGAGACGTCACAAGTGCGTTGCCGGCCTTTGGCGTATGGGGAAGGGGATGAGAGGAGGGGTTGGGGCCTCCCGTATGCTAACTCACTGCGCAAGCGCTGTTTGACACCGGTTTTCTGTGAGGCCGTGGTATCACTCCGATCGAGCCGGCCCATGCATGCCGAAGCCTGACTCTCCCACGGTAGACTGTATTGAATGCATGCGCAATGAGAATGGTGACCACCACTCTTGGATTCTGCTTAGGCTTTCCATCAGGCAGAGTAATTTTGGCAGGGCCTTATAACTATAAATTCTCAAAATTTCAAAAAACCCCTGACATAATACCCTGAGTTCCCTTTAAAAAGTAATGAACACGTTATGCGCTTTCATTTGAGACCCCACTCGATGATATTTTTGCAGACATTCGGTTATTCTTCCCCAATTTCACCACCATAAATTTTAAATGACTTAACCGATTTTCATGAAACATGTCTAAGAACACTCGCACGTATTTCACCTTTCATACAAAAAAAACTAAATTGAAATCGCTTCCTCCGTTCGCGAGCTACGGTGCCACAGACAGACAGACAGACAGACACGTGAAACTTATAACACCCCTCTTTTTGCATCGGGGGTTAATAAAAAAAGAAATACAAGTATATTGAACTTTTTTTTGCTACACTTTTAACTACTTAATTAGTTAACTCTATATTTAAGGTGTTTTGGCCTCAAAGCTTAAATAAATAACAAGGTAAGGTACCTCAAAGTCGCGTGTTCGCACCAATAAACTCTTGCCTGATTATTTATTTATTTCGGTCACACAATTGCGACCCTCAGAGGTCAAATCTTTATGCTGGCATCACGCACGCACTAACACACACCCTGTATTTTACTATTTAATATTAATTATATTTGGAAAACTACTCATTTTATAAACATGTATATAAAAACTGTTACAGAGACAGAATGATTTATGAATTTTTAACCGACGTCAAAAAAGGAGGAGGTTCTCAATTCGACCTTATATAAGTTTTTTTTAAATGTGTGTTCGCGGATAACATCGTAGTTTATGAACCGATTTTGATGATTCTTTTTTCAATGGAAAGGAGATACCCCAACGGTGGTACTATGATAAGGACATTAAGATCTGACGAAGGTATCCAAGAGAAATCGAGTCTAACCTAACGCTTTGCTTTTGGGGAACACATTCCTAACCTCAATTCGTGTTTGTTCGTGTCTACGTGGTGACGAATCAAGAATACGGACAATGACTACTGAGACTATGCTGCTGCAGCATAATGAAGGCTGTTGATGATCACGATGCTGACTGGAGTTGAACCTGTAGAGTTCGAAAGTCAGAGAGCATGGAGAATACAGAATATGTTTTTTTAAATATTCTGTAGTGGTAGTTGCAACTGCAACTGTAACTGTATTACCTTGCAAGAACTACCACTGCAGTTATTGCAAGGTAATACAGCCACACTATTTTAGCACTGTTGGGCCGGCTCGACCAGGGCGTTACTGAAGACCAATCTAAAATGACAGCATTAGTGCTGCCGTGTTTCGTTGGCGAGCGTGAAACTGGAGCTCCAATGATGCAGAGGCATCAATAAGCCACCATGGTGTGGGTCACCATGCTGCATTGTTGCATTGTCTGCATTCGAGATGAGTATGGTGATCACCACTCTTGGATTCTGCTCATGCTTTCCATCAGGTAGAGCAGAGTCATTTTGGCATGTTCAGATTCAAAAAAATGATATTGTAGTTCAATCTGTTGATCTCGGAAGTCAGATGGCATGAATAATGTAGACTTTATTTCTTAAAGTGTAGTTCAGTTTTAGCCTTTTCAACTCTAATGACCTCGGTAATAGGAAGGTTGAAATTGTTGAAATGATGTGACAACTTCAATTGTAAATTATTAAGGTTACAAAATGAACTGAGTTATTTGTTTCTGAGTTATTTATACCACTTAGTTATCAACGACTGCCAAATATTATTTTGAAGAAATTCAGATATTAGCAACGCAATAAATTATTAAGATTATTATTATTAAGAAGATACGACGAAATACGGAGTAACGAAGGAAACGAAGAAACTACCAATCCTGAATCGCACAGTAGAAGTTCTCGCGCTGATTAGCATGTATACAAAATCCCAACATCAACCGTTGGGCAGTGGCCCGCCGGGCGTAGTCGATGTCGCCTGGTCGAAGGATCCTCCCTTTGTGTTGGAGGGACATAATAACCCACCTGTTCCGCCCACATTATCATATCAATCTATCGACGTCCACTGCTGAACGAAAGTCTTCCTAAAGGAAGCGTCAACTATCCCGATCTTGGTCAGTCCGAATCCGTCCGCTGCCAGACACTTTCTTCAAATCGTCAGTCCATCGCAGGGAGCCCCACTTTTTGTTTTAAAAGAAAACTTCAGTTTATGTTAATCTCGCATTTGTCGATATAATTTCCTTGTCCCTAAATTAATCACATTGTGTCAACAAAGAAAATCTGAAAATGAAATGGTGTTCTCGAGTTCCTCTACATTCTAAGGGGATTCGGGTTCATCCCGTCTGTAATACCGAACAAATATTTCGACACAATACCGCCAAAAACATCTGTACTTTCGCAATAGTTCGTATTATGTGCTACATAATAATAACTCAATATCCTGCTTTTTACGACCCAATTCAAATACATCATTTTACCCGCCTAAATTAAGAACACGTTTCACAAAGCTGCGTCTTACTGATTTTAGGTATTTGTTAAACAGTCGTCTTATACACGCATAGATAACCTATAGATACACTTCGACTTTTGACGTCTCTGTTACAATGATAATATTTTTGTTTATGGCAATACAGATTTATGGTTCTTGGATTTAGAATAATAAATTTATAATTTATTTTACTACTTTCATGTGACTAGCTGAATTTAGCTGGACTGTACGGATTGTGTAGTGGATTACGCGTTCGGCTCGCCGCTTTCTTCTTACTGAGTATTGTGGGTTTAATCAATACATGGAAAACACTTTGTGTATCCACAAACTGTTGTTCTATGTCTGTTGTGTATGGTTCATGAATGTTTATATAGTCTCCCATGAAACAGAATATATTCCTAATGTAGAAGTTAAGTTTATAAAGAAGATAAAAAGAAAGAGTTACGCGATTTTTTTGGAAAAGCATTACATTAAGATGTTGCTGAAATAGAGGTACAAAGAATACCCAGACTAAGAACAACAATTTGTGCGTCACACAAAGTGTTATTCCCATGGGTTCCCCAAATGGAATGGATCACTTGGAATAACACGTAATAGCGTGGTAGTAAACAGAAAACGCAGATTCTAGAATAACCTATTCCTCTAAGACCTTCAATCGAATCTTTTTTTATTTGTTTTTAAGTTGCAATATATTAAATTTCTGATTAATCATAGTGTATGTCATCTTTTAAACAGATAAACAAGAAATGATGTAATCGTTGTTGTAAGCCGTTTTAATTAACTCATTATGAGTAAACATACCTACCTAACAAAGATAGTCATCTCAATAATATATTGCATACACTTCTATTAAACTTAAACTGGAATACATTGATTGATTAATTTATTCTCAATCCTTAGAATAAAGACATCAATTTAAATTGTGGTCGCAATACCGAGAAGATTGAATGTTTTATTCATAGATTCGATAATCTGGATACAATCAACCTTATTAAAAAATCAACATTGCTTTAGTACAATATGATGTGTTAATCAGTTTGATAGCGGATTAAGAATACAGTGTCACCACTTCTATTCATCCGAGGACAACAGCACTGCAAAGAGAATGAAAACTTGACACAAATAACCCGTCTGACAGCATGGTATAAGAAGGTCAATACTTTAATTCTAAGAAGAACGAGACGAACGAACGAAGAACTTTGACTACAGGTTGGCTAGTGGTCACAGCGGTTGGTCCGGATGTGTTAATGTCAGCAGTTCCCGGATCCGTCCCGTCTCAGGCGCAGAGTGGCACACCGTGTGGTTTTAGTCGGTTCGAGTCCGACACACTGCCCCACCGCAAACCCCGGTGGGGTGACGGTCCGAGGGGATTTCCACACGTAAAAAAAAAAGTGGTCACAGCGGTCGCCACGGCGCTTTTTAGTGTGCCAAGTATTGTGGGTTTAAATACCACATGGGACAACACTTTGTGTGATTCACCAATTGGTTATTTATTTATTTATAACTTTATGTACAAAAACATGCATCGGCGGACTTAATGCCAAAGGCATTTTCTGCCAGTCGACCGAATGGGCGACGCATTTAATGGTTAAGAATTAAATGATAAACTGTTTGACCTTGAATAAATTGTTGTTCAGAGACTGGGTTTATTTTTATGGAATAGCGAGCAAACGAGCAGACGTATTGCCTGATGGTAAGCGATTATCGCCGCCCATGGACACCCGCAACACCAGTAGGAGAGGTTTTAAGGAGTACCCGTACGTAGTCTAAGTGTTTTTTGTGTCCGTTTCATGTATGTTTGTAAAGTCCCCCGCGACACAGGATGTTTATTTCTAATGCGGGAGATGCCCTTTTTTAATAAAGAGGCTTATTCAGAAGTGGACTATGAAAGGCTGTTGATGATGTCTTTAATAATTATTTTATTAATGTTTTAAAGGTTGACCCTTCGCTAGTAACGTCACGGATCAGCGCTGAGAAATCCCTTATCTTAGCCGCTTTCCCTGCAGTTTTCCCGTTACCAGGACCTTCCTTTACCTTTGCCCATAGAAGTCCAGGATCCTTCTTAAGTAGGTCGCCGCTACCTCGTACCTCCAGTCTTTTTTTTTGTTTAACGCGGGGAATGCTTTTTGCACCATACCCGACGTGGGGAGACGAAGACCGTGTGTGGGACTCCCGGACCGGTCTCCCCACTAAGCATGTCTGTCTATGGGCGGCGGTAATCGCTTACCATCAGGTGATACGTCTGCTCGTTTGCCACCAATACCATAAAAAAAACCCCGCGACGGCCTTCCTCGGCAGTCGGGAGGAGCTCCAAGAACGCATCGGCGGCTCCTCCTAACTACATACATAAACGAAATATGAAAGAGGCATTGATTATCACTTTGAAAGGTGATTTTAAGATAAAACACGATTAAGAATAATGATATAAAACGACATTTAGTTAAAAGGCTGTGGCGACAAACTTCATTATCAAGATTAGAGACGCCAGCAAAAAAAATACGTGCAGCTATGTCGGTAAATAGTAATTATTGCTACATAAACTAAAATGTGTTAACTAATGACAAGTCATTAGAAGCAAAATGGATTATCTTGAACACGTGACTATTATTTGAATTATAAGCAACTTTATAGTACAAGAATTCTTAATCATCATTATAATTAGGTATATTGGTTGAAACGAGCGGAGTGAAACCACAGCCTCATAGTTTTTTTCTTTTTAACAACGCCATCTAGTCCCAAGCCAAACAGAGCTTATGAGTACTAGACAACTGATACAAATACATATATACTTTTTTTTGTAAATACATACATATTATACATGGAAAACACCCAAACTCCGAAACAAATATTTATAGATCATACAAACATTTTTTCCAACCCGGGAACCATGATCAGCAATCGCACACGCCAACCGCGAGACCAAAGGAATTCCTGTGCCTGTTGGTGTGTGTGTTCCTGTTCACCTCGTGGATATCGTAAGAACTGACTAAAGGAGCAAACTATGCAGAATAACAGCGTTGCAAAAAGAAGGAAATTTTGTTGCGTTTATGAACCGATTTTGATGATTCTTTTGACGTCTTAAAATTCGATGGAGCCGGCTGCACGCACGAAAAAACATGACTCATGCGGCGTTACCTCGCTCTTAGGCGTTCCATTTAAGGCTTGAAGTGCAAGCGAGAGCGCGGAACGAGCGACAAAGAGGCACATATTTTCTTATGACGTTGTCACGTTCAACTATCGTCAGTAAACCGAATGATCTGACAGATCTTGGTGTCCTTATCATGTCTGTAAAGACATGATAAGGACACCAAGATCTGATGATGGCATCCAAGAGAAATCGAGTCGAACCTTGAAGTCAGTTTTTGTTTTTGTTAAAATTTTTAGTTATGTGTTAGATTTTGAAAACACAACTCCCGCACTAGGAATAAGTCCTGTGTCGCGGGGGACTTTACAAACATACATGAAACGGACACAAAGAACACCCAGACCCAGAACAACAATTTGTGGATCATACAAAGTGTTGTCCTACGTGGGATTTGAACACACGACACTTGGCGAAGTAGGAAACGGCGTGGTGACCGTTAAACCACTAGGCCAAACGTGCAGTCAATTCGAAATATAATTAACATTGTAAATTTTAATATCTGTATGTACGGTGTCTACATGTTATATATACTGGGACCGTATGAAGAGAGAGAGAGGTAAGCGAGTATTGCTAAAAATAAATAAACAAAATTGGCAGTCAAAAGGACTGCCGATAGAAGTGAAAACTTAACAAATGTTATTTTGTAAAATTAATGTGTGAAATTTAAAATTTCATATTGTTTAAATTAAAATTATTAACATCAAACATTAGCACAAAGTGCTTATGCGGCCGAAAAGTTTTGTGACATCACCATGTCGGTGACGTGGTAACGCGGTGACGCGAACTCATAAGATTTTCTCCTACCAAAAAGTGCTCAACGCGGCTAAAAAAGTTTTGACTTCAATAAGATATTCAAACACAGTTTTTGGTCTGTCTGTTTTTTTTTCTAGTACCGTCTAATTTCTGAAGTGGGTGCACAGATTTCCACGGCCAAAGGACTAATACGCTACTTTATGAAATTTTCCTTAAAAACAATAATAATTATTACTGATAATAATATTGATTGAAGATTGGGTATAATTAAGTAAACAATAAATAAATATTATTTTAATTGGAAATGTAATTAATATTGCATAAAGGGTGGCATTTGTTTATGTATTGGTTAAGTGTTAAGGATTTGGATCATTGAGGTCAATTGAAGTTTAATGGAGATTTGAATATCTACTAGATGAGATGATGAGATCCATAATCTATACCATGATAAAGGGAGCTCTCCTTACCCAAAATGCAGCAGATTCCTCACAAATTTGATACTGTATTTATTGTAGTATATGTATATGTGTATGTATATCGAATAGTATAGTTATGTGTTTATTTGTTTGTATGTATTCTTGTAGTATTGTGTAGATATATTAAAATACCCGGTTCTCTTCTGTTTATTGTGGATTAATCCATCTAAGTGATAGAAGAAAACTGTAGTGCACCTTCTCACTCATTTCCGCACCACCCAACGGTAGACTGGTAGAGAATGCCTTAGGCATTAAAGTCCGCCATTGTACATTTTGTGCATAAAGTTAATAAATAAATAAATAGGTTTTTGCTTTTGAAATTTGAAGATGCTTACTTAAATATATATTTCTTTTAAAATACAACTAGGTATCATCCTGTGTCGCAGGGGACTTTACAAAAAAACATAAAACGGACACAAGGAACACCCAGACTCAGAACAACAATTTGTAGATCACACAGTGCCGTGAAGTCTATGTTTGTTGTTTCTCTAGTCGATATAATTCGAAACGAAACTATGTAACTATAAATTCTCAAAATTAAAAAAAAACCCCGACATAATAACCTGAGTTCCCTTTAAAAAGTAAAAAACACGTTATGCGCTTTCATTTGAAACCCCACTCGATGATATTTTTGCAGACATTCGGTTATTTTTCCCCACTTTCACCCCTGTCTAAGAGCACTCGCACGTAACTTACTTTTCATACAAAAAAAACTAAATTGAAATCGCTTCATCCGTTCGCGAGCTACGGTGCCACAGACAGACAGACCGACAGACACGTCAAACTTATAACACCCCTCTTTTTGCATCGGGGGTTAAAAACAGAGAACTAGAGTAACCGACATCGCACGGAAACTCAGTACGCTGAGGTGTAAGTGGGTCGAACATGTCTCCCGAAGATGCTCTCTGGACCCGACATATTCTAGAGTACAGACTAGACCAGATTAGAATATGGCGCCCTGCGGCACGATGGGACTACGATTAGAGAAAAGTTGCTAACAGCGGACGGATGAAGATTTACCAAGAGCGGGATGGATGGTGCTGATTGGTGCTCCTTGGGAGAGGCCCAGGTTTGTCAGTGGACGGTGATAAGCTGAAGTAACTAAGTAGCCTGCCACAGAAATCAAGCCATATTTAAGAGATTGTAATGCTGGTACGGCCGTGGTGTCACGCGGTCGACCCGGTCCATGCGTGTAGGATGGATTAAAATGGAACAGTAAAATAATAAGGTATCTATAATAAAAAAGGAGGATTAATATTTTCAAGAGGAATAGAGCCATTAATTTTAGGCAAGCTAATAGACGGTACACACTACAACGATTTATCGTAGCGATTTAACTGTGCAGTTCGTTTGTGTAGTTTTATCGATAGTGTGGACGGAAATTGGTTCAGATTTTTTGAGAAATATCTGAGCCAAAACGAACTGCACAGTTAAATCGCTACGATAAATCGTTGTAGTGTGTACCGCCTATAAGACGACCATCATAAAACCGTTGGTGTTTATTATGTGAGCATATTTATTATCTGTTCAAAACAGGTACCACTTCTTGTGACTTATACAGAAACTGGTTTATAAGAATAAATTGGTTAAGTGCCTGTGGGAAAAAAACTGAATACAAATATAATATGTATTGACTACACGGTGATAATAATATCAACGTTAAAAATTCAAAGAATTATGGGAAAATCACAATATTGTTGAGATTATTATAACCTACTTTATTATACACTGGTTTTGGTTTAACATAAAAAACATCTGTAATACGGTGTACAAATATAGAGTTTTCTATCTATCATAGGTATCTAACAATTTTAAATTTTGACTGCGTCAGTGGCGCCCAAATTTTTGTATACTCGTAATCTTCAAATATTTGATTCGAAGTTTGGGTATTTTCTGTGTATCTAAATATATATACTTATAATAAAAATGTAACAGGTTAAATTCTGTACATTGAAGATATTTTGAAATTTTTTTTTGGAGGGCACTCTGTTATCGATACTGAAACCAAAACTTTTTTTTTTTTCATTTTTGTCTGTCTGTCTGTATCTTGGCCGCGCATCACGCCGAAACTACTGAATGGATTCAAATGAAACTTGGCATGATTTGAGTTCATACACCGAGGTAGGACATAGGATACTTTTTATTCCGAAATTCCGGACAGTTTCCTTGTGAGGGGGGATGAAAGTCAAAATATGTACATAGTTATAATACAATAACACATGGTCTGATTTCATTCATTCTTTTTTTGCTAGAAAGAAAAAGAATAAAATATAACGGAAAAAGTCTTTTTTTTTGACCGCGACTGTACACTGCCTGTGGGAAGCTGAGACAGATATGTAAATATGGCGGTACGAAGTTCGCCGGGTCAGCTAGTAATAAATATGTATGTACTTACATCAAAAAGTATATAGTATACAGGTAAAGTATATAGGTATATAAAGTATATATGTATATTCTATCAGTAAGTCTAGTTTTCATAGTACAAGCTCTGCTTAGTTTGAAGCTAGTTGCTGTTGTGTTAGATGTCCGGAAATAAATATTTTAAATCCATATCACAAAAATGCTTCACATATACAGATATCATATTTATTTACTAATAATTTTATAATAATTAATGTTACTAACTAACAAATAGGTAATGAATTAATTATATTCTATATTGTTTGTATGTTTGATTTGTTTTTCCTTATTGGTTTTTGTTTTTATTTGAATATCTGATTATAGTTACATTAGTTGCAAAAAATTTAGATTGCAATGTGTGAAGTTGCAAAAGATAGTCTTGACTGGTTTAATTTATTTATATAATCCTGACTGATGCGAACCTTTTCCTAAATAAATTAAATTAAAAATCCTTTTAAAAACAAGCTTTTACTGGAATGTCTCGAGACGAATCAAACGAGTCCAAACTCGATGATGTTGCAACGTTTCTTTACAGAGTTCCTATGGCCACCTTCCAGCTACAGCATCAGATCAGCTCCATGCCATTATAATATTGTATTGTCACGCTGTATACATATGCTTGCAAAATTTCAGCAAAATCGGTTGAAGATATCTGCTTCAAAATTGAGTTGCAAGATTCCACCCAAACATACAAGCATACATACATACATTGCAAGTTAATAAAAAGCTTGTAAAATCATCGTTAGATTCACTGTAATTGTGAAAATTACAAAAAAATATCGGTTTGTATGTTTATACATAGATAATTTGTCTTTCTTTACCTATGAATTTTCATGGAGGAGCAAAAGTATTGGCAGTCTATGTATGTTTGTATATTCCACCGTAGCGCCTAAAATACTGAACCGATTTTAATAAATGGGGTGTCAATAGATTTGTAATAAAGGCCCGGGTGACGTAGGCTATACAATTTTTATTTTTATTTTTACGTAGTAAGATTATAGTCTTTTAAACTTTGTCTCGTTGTCACTACTGCGCAGCATATAACATTTGCAAAAAAAACTTCAAAAAAACATGTCTTAGGCAACTTTATTTTTTTTTAATTTTAATATATTATTTCTAGAATTCAAAAAAAAATCCAAGACGTTTTTGTCGGTTATTAAGTATAGCCAGACGACATCAAAATTACTTTTTTTTAATTCCCAAATAATATTCTTTAGGCAATTTGAAATTTATATCACGTATTTATTAATTAATTTCAATAATACCTGCAAATCGCCAGACGATTTTGCCGGTTATAAACAGTTCCCAGACGTTAATAAAGTTTGTAAATAAGTGCGATAAAAAGGTCTTACGCGCAGCCGTAAGAGCCCGCAGCAGATTTTGCTTACAACTTTTATAAATATTGAATTTTGTTTGTAAAGTTTTATCATTATGAAATATTACGAAATGTGTAATTTTTCGCAATTTCAGCTTGCTCAAAAAACCTTCTCAAAATTCGTTATCAGCTCTTGGACCACCATATTATATAATCAGTATTATATCCTTATTTATTCCGTGATTGTGACCATTCAGTTGTACAATATTATTTAGTAATAAATAGATGAATAACAAATATTTATTCATGAAACCGTGCATCGAAAGATAAACAACTATAAATAACTTATTACATTTTCCTTAGTGTTCGTTTACTGTATCGTATTTATACGAACTATTTGAAAATATTAAAGTTATTATACAAGGTTAAAGGCTTGGACCACTCTGACCTACTTACTTAATTAGAAAAAATATGTTAAAGTAGTTTAAAAAATTGACCAAGTGCAAGTCGGACTCGCGCAGGAAGGGTTCCGTACCATTATCTATACATTTCAAACGTCTACCTGTTATTAATGTCGAGCAAAAAGGAGCAAAAAAATCAGGTTTGTTGTATGGGTAAATATTTCTTTTATTCAATTTTTTAGTATTTGTTGTTAAAGCGGCAACAGAAATACATCATCTCTTAAAATGTCAACTGTCTAACTATCACGGTTCATGACATACAGCCTGGTGACAGACGGACGGACGGACAGACAGATAGATAGATAGATAGACAGCGAAGTAATAGGACCCTGTTTTACCCTTTGGGTACGGAATCTTAAAAAAAAACGCTTACAAAAAAAATTATAGGTAATGGTAATAAAAGTGTGTTAAAAAGGGGATTCACCTTCACCTTCACTTTGTTTATAGCTTTTTTTAACCGACTTCAAAAAAAGGAGGAGGTTCTCAATTCGCCTTTTTTTAAATATTTTTTTTATAATTGTTACATCATCACTTTCGACTGATTTTGATGATTCTTTGTTTATTTGAAAGCTGGTGCTTCCCGTGTGGTCCCTCTTAAATTTGGTACAGATTGAAGTCGTTTTTTTATTGTTAAAATTTGTGATTATTGAATATCCAATCACCATGGCTGTTTATAATATTAGGCTTTCATTTCTGTCTTCATGACTGCGTTGTTTTATCGCAAGCTTGTGCATTACCCCGGTTGATCCAGCCCACTTTTGCCCAAGCGTGGCTTTTCTAGAGTAATTCGTGTATGAAATATGTCAAGTTATTTTGCATAGTTTTTGCTTAAAGCTTTTTGTTTGTTTTTATTACGTATGTCGTGCATGATTCAAGGCGGTCGTTATAAATGGCCGTTTTTATCTGCGATGTGTAATGCCATTAGTGAGGTTCACAAAAAGGACATTAGTTTTATTATAGTAATTATTTTGGCTTGCAACGATAAACTTATTGTTGTATAAAGACAAAAAGTGTTTGCTTGTTTCTGTGGGAGATAAGAACGCAAATGTCCAGACAAATTGTACAACAACACGGAATAATTTGTGAAAATTTTAAACAGAAAGTTGTGAAGTAACAAACATAAAAAAAAATCAATCAAATTGAGAACCTCCTCCTTTTTTGAAATTGGAAGAAAATAGCGTTTATAGATATAAGGATTCAGTCCGATAAAATATGATAGCTTTTCAGTAATTTATTAACTGAATTAAAGTGCTTGTCATAATTATAATAAAAAGTTGAGTGTCATTAAGTTAATCTCAGCGCTGAGTGCTCTCGATAGTATCATAAATGATTATCTATCTAATTTAGACACATTTCAAGAGCTATTTGAGAACAGGTTCAGAATCGATGACCTTATAAAGTGATGATGCTTGTCGTTTAATTTCAACTCTATTAGCCTGCAGTGGACCGTGATCGTGAAAGACTAGATTCGATTCTCTGGTCTAAATAATTCGTAGGTATCGATTCATTTGTATTAAAATCTCTCAAGACTAGTGGACGCACAGTGTTCAAATTCGGCCTTGTTTTTTATTTTTTTAGGATTCTGCACGTTTGCTCCATATCCTTATATATTAATACGTGAAGCAAAAACTTTGTACCCCTTTTTACAAAAAATATGCGAACTGTGGAGTATGAAATTTGGCGCAGTTAAAGTTTGTAATGGTCTAGCTAGCGGTTAGCGTATGCGACTGCCGATCAAGAGGTCTTAGGATCGATTCCCAGGTCTCGTTATAAGGTGTCATTAAGTTTTTCTGATCATAGAAATGCTCAATAACAGCTCGGAGTTCGTAAGTTGGTGACTTAATCACGATGTTTCTCTCCCCGGTCGTGTCGGATAGTCCTCCCATTGGATTGTGTCAGAGAGGGAACAGAGAATGCACCTGTGTTTGTACACACACTGCACCATAATATCCCTTGCGTAGTCGGCTGGTCTCCGTTTAGACTGGCAACTGTGGACGAAATCGTCTAAGAGCGTACAGCGTCATCATAGGTATTCTTAAGTATGTGTAAACAAGGCAAGCACGCATAAAATACTTATTGGTTATAACATATTAGTATTAATTTAACAACCTAGTGTTACTTAAAAGAAAACATGTGAAGCTGGTTTTTATTCGAATGTACATGTTTAAAGTTCAATGCAATTAACATCTAATTCATATGTGTGGTTATATATTTAGAACTCTTGTAGTTAGTATTTAATTCGTGTTAGTATTTCAATTAAAACATTAAATTGTCATGTGTTTAGAGTGAGTAAATACGTGATGAGTTTAATTTTAAAGTTTAAACTAAAAGATATAGATCGAGACACGCAGGCGGTAGATTTTGGTGTTTTCACCTAATTTACCTTGACAATCCAGCATATGCTGTGGCGTCTGTTTGTGTCGATCTATGATTTTTAACTGTAGCTTCAATTTAACGGTTATAAATCTCACTTATTGTCTGAATTGGATTAATGATTTTGAATTTGAATTCAATTCTGCCGACAAAATGCTAACTCATAAGTAATGAAGTCAATAATTACCAGACACTATAAAGCATAAAAAATCATTTTTTTTTAATTTATTTAAAAAAAATATTATTACACATACCCATGAAATATCTTTGAGGTGCTGGATTAAAATACGGAGTGTCAACACCCCTTTATTCATCTCGCGGAAGTCGTAATATCGGACTAAGGGAGGTAAATACGCGAAACAACAGCATTGCCTGGAGATAGAACGTTTGAAACAAACCCTATATCTGTATGCCGAAACTTACTTTTTTTTCAATTTAGCAGTAGACTATTAATGATGATGTTTTTTTTTTATGGAATAGGCGGGCAAACATCAGAGGCGTCACAAGTGCGTTGCCGGCCTTTGGGGGAGAGGGAAGATAAGGGGAGGGCTTTGGGGTATGGACCTCCGGTATACTCACTCACTCGGTGAAACATAGCGCAAGCACTATTTCACACCGGTTTTCTGTGAGGGCATGGTATCACTCCAGTCGACCCAGCCCATTCATACCGAAGCGTGGCTCTCCCACGGTGAAGTGGGCAATCTAACCTATTTATGTACAAACCCTTTAAAAATACCAATACGAATCTTCCGTTAAATGTCAGTTAGAAGACATCGGCACTTGACACATAGTCGATTCTCCATCACAATTTAACCAACAACGGGACCAGAACTTAATTGGCACGATGTCACTCACACGAGGGCATTTCTAACACCAGAAAGTGTCAGTGACGTTCTATCTGCAGTAACGAGCAGTGCCATCTAGTTATTAGGTTTTTGGTTGAGGCTATAGAAGGATTTAGAAGAACATAAATATTTATACGACGCTTTTAGAACAAATAATATTTTTACGTGTCCCTTTGTAATTTATCTGAAATATTATATGAATGTATTTAGAAATTTATGTAGATACGTTGAGGTTATACCTATATAGTTTGGGTTTAGACAGCCGTGTGCGATGTGTATTGTAATAATTTATTATATCCTTAAAGAGTTAAATGGAGGCGTTTTAAATGTCCATATTTGTTAGCTATTATTTGATTCCTAGTTAGGTACGTATTGGAAAATCTGTCGCGGCTAACTGAAGTCTTCAGGGCTAATATGAGAAATACGATTGGAAGACAATGCTACAAAACTGATGGATTGAGATGTATACGCAATCGGTTAACCGGTTCGTGTAGTCATATTTAGCAGTAGCAGTTCAGAAAGGTCGGGGATACTTACCTCTGAGTTTAAAAGAACTGATATAATGAGGATTTTTATGATACACTAGATATCATAATAATTTGTATAGGTGGGGCCTATAAAACCACCAAACGGATTTGAATAAATTATTTTTTGATTTTGATAACGCAATTTTCGAGGAAGGTTGTGGGTTACTTAACTTCACGCTTCTATCTTTAGCGATAGAGCAGTAACTGTTATCGAGTGAAACTCTGAAGAACTGCTTGTATCGAATTTGAAACTGTGCAGAAAAACCCGTGACGTACTCTGCTAAATATATATTAACGAAATGTGTTTTCTGTCACTATTTGAGAAAAGTTCATGACCCGTTAATGGAGTATACGTTTATTAACTAAATATACGTCGCACCCACAGCCGTTTGATACCAAACTAGACAAAGCCTGTGCTATGGTAATCAGTCTCCTAATAATCGCAGTTAGATGATTAATTCATTTTAATTTATTTGGAAAACATACACTATCTTATGACTAATAAACTTCTAATTAAATTACTATATACTATTTACAAGTGTTCATGTTAAGGTTTAAAGTGCTTGATTTGGCCATGAGTTTTTTTGCCGGTCATTTCTATTTCTATCTTTGGCAGTATTCTTTTCCTACGCATTTTGGAAACTAGAAGTTATGGATCGACACAGGCAGGCAGTGGATTTTGGTGTTTTCACCTAATTCACCTTTTTTGACAATACAGTATAGTAGGGTAGCCCACGATGCTAAATGGGGATTTAGTCGAGCGTCATAGAGACCTATTGGGTTACAAAGCTTAGATGATAAAAAGAAAAAAATCTTATTATTGCATACCTTTTCATCGGTGGGGTGAGCAGCTATGGATGTTCAAAAATGTAAAAAAAAAACTGATGCATGGACATACTCGAGCGCGTCAGATATTGATAGCATTCATGTCCTACGCATTTTTAATAATGTACGTATGTTAATCTGATCGTTTGCATGGTGGTCGTACGTAAGGTTTGAAAATGACAAAAAAAATTTTTTATCGAGCGCGTCAGATTTTCAAAGGGCATGTCAAGTGAACCTAAAATAAACTCTCATTTAATAATCTGACGATTTGGATGTGACGCAAACTAGCCGTTATAAGAATGTGCAAAAAAATCGTCATATTGACATACACAAGCGCGTCAGATTAAGATATATATGGTTCATCTTTATGTCCTAGACGTGCTGTCTCATAATCTGATGATTATCTGGAGGGGTTCGCTTCATCTGACAATTAAAAAAAAATTGATCCCAAATCCAGACGTGCTTTTTAGAAAATTACCACAATATAAGTATCAGAAGTTCTGATAGTAATAGTAGAATCTTCATTTTGTTGGCAAGCAAGAAATGCTATGTTGGTCTTCGCTTCTTCATGATCAGGGCATGACAAATCATAATCAATTTATAATTAATTATCAGTAACTGAGTATTTATGACACAAATCGAGGTAATTACATAAAATTACCTTACTACCTATAATCGTTGTCATCTCCTGATCAGCCCAATGATCGATCAACAACTTAGTTACTTTTACTAAGTTTGAAAATTTTAAACAAAGTCAAATCAAGTTATTTCAATTACTTCCTTACACACAGGTAAATCTCGCGACACACCTTTGTATTCTATAAATTGTTTAAAGACCACCTTCCGGGTCCATCATCAGACCCTGGATACTATCAAAACATAAAGTACTTGTCAAGATGAATCAAACGATTTCAAACTCGATGGTATTGCGATGTTTCTCTACAGAATTCCTATAACGACCTTCCGGCTCCATCATCAGACCCTGGATACTATGAAAACATAAAGTACTCGTCAAGACGAATCAAACGAGTCCAAACTCGATAGTGTTGCACTTTTCTTTATAGAGGTTCTATGACCACCTTCCAGCTCCAGTATCAGATTAGTTCCGTGTCATTCTAATATTGTATTGTCACGCTGTATACATAAATGCTTGCAAAATTTCAGCAAAATTGGTTGGAGATATCTGCTTCAAAATTGAGTTGCAAGATTCCACCCAAACCTGGAGTAAATCCCGAAATTCCTTCTAGGGCTCCCCTACTAGTACATCTGTGGCGTCTGTTTGTGTCGATCCATGATGTTTTTAACTGTAGCTTCAATTTAACGTTCATAAATGTTTGGATCGTACTCGGGGTCACTAACTACTAGACTAATAGGTAATAGCATCAATAGTACACTTGCTTTTTACATAAATAACTGAAAAAATCGGTCATGAATCTTGTAGGCATATTATTTTTCCTCTCTAAAAATAGATTGGCGAACCGGTACTTATTGTAAATTTAAATTTTGTGTGAGCTTTTTTTAGAGTTCTGACTGTATCACTTACAGGAATAAGCTGATTCATCCTCTGTAATTCCCCTGTATGAAAGGTAGACCTATATTTAACCGTACATCTATACACCTATTCAATTAATAAAATTGGAGTGTCTGTTTATTATTTCAAATTAACTGCTTTTCACTACATGTATATAAAAAAGTATAAAAAAATATTGATAAATTTTTTGTCCGTCTTTTGTCTGTCTGTTTCAGCTAATCTCTGGAACGGCTATACTGATTTTGACGGGACTTTCACTGGCAGATAGCTGATGATATAAGGAGTAAATTAGGCTTTTTTATCTTTTTACTAGTGTAACTACTTCACCGTTCTAGCGTTACCTAGTCAGTTAGTAAATAAATTGTTAAGTATCAATATATAACCCGCTGGAGCGTATTGGACATATCATGAGATGGTCAGAGCAGCACTTCATGCGTCGGCTCTAAGCCTACCAGAAGGCAAAAGAAGCCGGAGACAACCTCCATTGACATTGTGGACAAGAATGACCAAGTGCCTGAAGAAGAATTTACTGGACCCGACAACCCTTGATAGAATACCTTGGCGCCGTGAAACAAGTAGAGCCACGCTGATTTCAGCACGAACGGGCCGACTCGACCGGGGTGGTACTACCCCAGAGATCGCACAAAAGATCAAGCTAAAATGACAGCATTCGTGCTGTCGTGTTTCGTTGGTGAGTGCGAGACTGGAGGCCCAATGATGCGAAAGCATCACTAGGCCGCCATAGTGTGGGTCATCATGCTGCATTGTTGCATTGTCTGCATTCGCAATGAGTATATAGACCACTATTTTTGAATTCTGCTTATGCTTTCCATCAGGCAGAGTAAAGCCCATACATGAAAAAAAATAGTTACTGAATTAGTCTCTTCGTAATCACTCCGAAGATTCGTCTAACTCACGCGGTTTTAAATTATATGGACAAAGCCGCATGTAAAAGTAAGAGTACAATAAACTATATACCTAATGTCCATGAACGTTAGGTATACAACTACTACGCATTTATAAATTATTAAAACAATCATTAACGGTTTTATACTGAGCGTTGACCTCTTGCGGAGTCGCCTCCGCGAGTGTATTATTATTTTGATTACTCATTTGATTAGCTTAGCTGGCGTTCAATTACAATAATTTGATGACATTCTGCTTTTTATAAAGTTAATAATCCCTAATATTAACAAAAAATATCCGACTTCAAGAACTGCACCAAATTGAAATGGGACCGCATGGAAAGCACCAGCTTTCAAATAAAAAAGAATCATCAAAATCGGTTCACCCAGTAGAAAGTTATTAAGTAACAAACATTTAAAAAAAATACAGTCGAATTGATAAACCACTCCTTTTGAAGTCGGTTAAAAAACGGAAGAAAACTTCAATTTCATTATTTTTACTTTTTAAAGTTGTGTTCCTTAGAGCTACATCATTGGACCTATTTTGTATTTTTATCTTAATTTCGGATAGCATAATTTTCGTTTAGTCGTTATTCAAACTTGATAAAGATGGTATTTTTCTTTCGATTAAATAATAAAGAGTTTAAGAGTTTATCAAAATGTTGGCGCCTATAAGTTAGCGGTACTTTGTTATCATAATAAGTTGAGTTAAAGTAATTTATACATTTTAGAATGAAACTCACTTGTAGGTACTTATTTCACTATTTTAATTAAAGTTACACCTGACCGGTTTCGGCTTATGGCATTCAGTGAGTTTCAGTCTAAAATGTATTACAGTAAGTTCCATCAAGTGCCGACAATCGAGAGTATTCATTACAATGAAATTTATAATTACCTAGTTAGGGCACTTTAATCATACGTGCAGTTCTGGATTGTCAACTTTAAAATTAACCACTGCGATGCAATTTAATATACACATACAGCAATGCTTGTAAAAAATGATATTTTTCAACTACTTCAAGCAGTAGAAGGTTTCCAAAATCGGACAGCAGCATTTCATAACAGGAATCTAGCCTGCCTTACGTCTTGTATTATTTCTTCCAAGAGAAATTGAGATAGACTCTTCAAGATATTAACATGCACTTTCGCTCATTGTAGAAAATAATTTGCCCACAACCTATTTTTCTGGCCTTAGGCTCCGTTCGCGTATATATATCGGTTGTCGCTACAAAAAGTAGCTTATGTCCTTCTCTAATCTCTATACCGAAATTCACCCAAATCAGTTCAGCGGTTTAGCCGGGCAAGCGTAATATATAGAGTTGTTTGTGAATATGGATAGTCGAGATAAAATACATTTACCATATTTATCCTATAGAACGTAAACATTTCTAATAATCGATCTGTTTTGTAGTTTATTTATCTATGAAGGCAATTACAACATGTAGCATTATTTTTTAGGATAAATATAGGTTCAGTACCGATTGGTACCGTTCCGTAATCACACAACATGATATTCAAAGTTAGATTCACTGGAAATTATTTTTTTGACAATTAGACCCAAACAGATGTATTCCTACGTCATATATTGTTATATTAATAGAATTTATACATAGCTAAGCCTGCCCAGCTATGTCAGCATATTTTAGATATGAGCATATTATCGATCACGTAGGTTTAGACATTATTTATCTCGTCGAGAGTAAGACGTGATTATATGCATTGTACCGATAGAATATAGGAAATATAATGTAGCTGTAAGTTGGCATACCACTCACTCAAGCCATACGTTACCATGTAACATTAGAGTATTCAGGAGCCGTTGCTCCTGCACAATAAATATTACTACTATCGCTGTTCACCGTCGTTGTTATTCTTCTTACCTACAAGTTGGCAACAAGTTACCGGCAACGCACTTGTGATGCCTCTGGTGTTGCGAGAGTCCATGGGCGGCGGTAATCGCTTACCATCAGGCGATACGTCTGCTCGTTTGCCGCCTATTTCTCATATCGAGTGTTAATATTGATGAGGGAAAGCAAAGTGGAAGAGTTAAGCGTACCATGAAGAATCCTATGAAGTTAAGATGGAAAGTTTAACATAATATAACGAACTCTCATTGGTAGCTTTAGGAGAATTAGTTTAATATAAATGTTGTCTAGTTATTTATTATTTAAATCTAATACCACTTAAGCAGTGCGTGTATGGAAGTCAATTTCTTGCATGCAACCTTAACATTAACGAATAGAATGAAATTAGAACAGTTTTTGGAGGCTAAGTACCTACTTATGTTTTAGTATAAGTATTTATGAATGTTTTAACTACTTTAAAAAGCAGGTTTCCTTCCAATTACTCCAAATTTCTTCTAGTTGTTGTTGTTTGTGTGTTACGCGATGTTTTGTATATTTGTGAACAAATCTTATGTTAATACTAGCTGACCCACGCAACGTCGTTTACGTCTCCTATTGCCCGTAGCGTAAATTTTCCTCCCCGTTTTTGTAACATTCTTCATTGATGCTTCGCTCCTATTGGTCTTAGCGTGATGATATATAGCCTATAGCCTTCCTCGATAAATGGGCTATCTAATACTAAAATAATTTTTCAAATCGGACCAGCGGTTCCTGAGATTAGCGCGTTCAAACAAACAAACGCTTCAGCTTTATAATATTAATATAGATTAGCTTTTGCTCGCGGCTCCGCCCGCGTGTATGTTGGTAATCGTGGTTAAAAGTATCCTTCCCAAGAATCAGAGTATCTTCATGACAAATTTCATTAAAATCTATGGAATGGTTTAGACGTGAAAGCGTGACAAACAGACAGGCAGGGTTATTTCGAATTTATAACATTAATATAATATGGATTATTTGTTATTAGAATAAGAAGATTGTAATATAAATAAATATATTGTATAATACTATCGCATTGGGCTACGCCTAGTTGTTTTTAAATTGAATTAAAATTTTTAACTTTTTTTTTTATAAATCACATCACCTTGAAAACTTAAATTGCCGTTAATCACGGTTAGCTTTATTTAGGTTTAGAGAAATATCTAAGTTTGAAAAATATTATTACAATAAAAATTATTGTTAAAAGTTAATTTTATTATATTTTAAGTTATGAGGATAACTAAGGATTACTTACAGCTATACTTTTACCTATAAGGCTATAACGTGTTTAATTTAATTAAGTTAACAACAACTCAAATAAGACCTAAAATTGAATAACTCATGTTTTATTCATTTATTTGTGTTCACATACGAAAATTCATTCAGTACAAATATCGTCAACTTTCGAATGTCCCTAATATAATCGAATCTCTTACCTGTCGATAATAGCAGCATCTTTCGCAACTTCATTTTCAACTATAATTCCATTCATTATGGTTTCAAATACATCACATACACTTTAAGGCACTCTACCACACCGTTAATATGTACAATTTTTGTATAAAATATGTATAAAGTTTGTCAAAGTTTGTCTCGTAGTTAGACAACGATTACGGTGTGTTGGTCGGACGTCTGTTCGAGACGAAAGTTTTTACGTACTGACTAGACTACAACTCTCCGGGTTGTAAGTAAAACGTGTACTAAAGGCGCCTTAGATTAACATATACAGACTAGACACGACAGTCTTATGTTGAGTAAAAATTTATTTGAATGAGACTTAATGATTATTTTATTGGAAGTGTCAGTTAATAACAGCGGTGGAATTGCCAAGCAATTTATGAGTTTGTGATTGCGTTAAAACGAATTTCGGTGACTTTATGAACTCCTCAAATACTTACATTACACTGTTTATTTTTTATTACACGCATGTTCAGTAGATAACGTACTTACATTAGTGTTTATGTAATTTTGTATAATAAAACTAACTCACTGTTAATTATTTAGGTAAATATTTATTAGTTTATTTACAGGACGTGTTGGTATTAAATAGCCAATACCTATCAAAGAATAGTAATAATATGGGTATTATATTATACTATTGCCTCTACAGTCAAAAACTTTTTCCACGTCGATCATTGTGAAGAGATTTTTAATAATACTATGAAGAATATAAGTATATAATATATATAAGTAGAATACTACTAAATATATAAATAATCAAATCAATTAAATAACAATTTAAAAGTAGTAATGAGACCTTTGTTATTCCTTGTATGAATGCTTCTAGTAAGAAAAATGATTGTTTATTATTACTCCTAGATACATCACAAATGACAAAAGTTATATTTTACCTGCACTCCATTCTGTATAGTGAGTCCAGTTACTCTATGGCATAAACCAGTTGCTCTGGTAGAGCGTGTTGCGCGCGCAATCCTAACACGTTCCTATACTAGCACCTTCATTCATGGGCTATTGCCCACTGTTGCTGTTTAGTGTTACGTTGTCTACGACAAGAATAGACTAACCTATAGGATAACATTTAAATAGGAAATAGAGTTCTTGCATAATATTATAAAGTTATTAGTTTGTAGGTATAGATTTTAAGAGGAGTTAGCTAGGTAGGTATAGAAGGTATATGAGAATAAAATGATAGCAGGAATTTGTTATTCTATCGAATTGTTCATTCTAGGTAATTTTTGCATCTTTCTTAAAATGTCTGCATACTACAATGAAATAAAAGGACATGAAATAATGAAACATCATTTTTATTTATTTTTGGATCATTTTTTGAAGGTAAATTTAATATAATGTAAATAACTTTTGCTACGTTTTCATGATTCTAAAATTCAGTAAAATCATTCTATTCTTTATAAATATGTATGCATAGATAGATAGGTAGAAAATTATTTATTTGTACACCGTATTTCCGAGTTAGAAGAGAGTATATAAAAATGTCAGATGTAATGTAAATACAACAAAGGTCGCCCACCTTATTGCCAAGAGCAATTTCTTTCAGGCAACCTTAAGAATACAGGATGGTATAAAATGTTTCGGAGAGACGGTGGTAGTTAACATACTTGCAAATAGGGCAGAGTCTACCTGACAGGTTGGTTACACCCGCCAGGTAAGCTTGAGCTTAGCAGAGGAGATACCTATATAGTTGTGCAACATACAGGTAAACCCGACCTGTAACGTTAAGCTGTACAGGCAAACCTGTTGGGTATACCCTACCGTGTAGGGTTAGGTTAGATTTTTTTCGTGGAATAGGTGGGCAAACGAGCAGACGTATCGCCTGATGGTAAACGATTACCGCCGCCCATGGACACCTGCAGCACCAGAGGCGTCACAAGTGCTTTGTCGGTCCTTTGAGGGGATGCGGGGAGGGGAGAAAGGAGGAGGGGGGTTGGGGTATGGGCCTCCGGTATCCTCAACGGTTTTCTGTGAGGCCGTGGTATCACTCCAGTCGAGCCGGCCCATTCATGCCGAAGCGTGGCTCTCCCACGGTTAACAGATACACATACTTTTAGAAAGTAGAACGATTGAAAATCAATATTGCAACATTTTCTATTTGATATCAAATAATTTTGATTAGTTTTGACTTAACTTCATGTATCTCAATGCACCCAGATACCGACATTAGCCATAGAGTTTATTTTTGATTAGGTTTTTTGTCGTTTCTGCGCAGCTCAAAAACTATATATATTTTAATCTATGTCCACTTTTAATATTATGCTCTGGCGCATTAAGATCCTATTTTGTTTCCGATAACCTTATTCTTTGCTGATTACGAATTTTTTATGATGTTTTTATCACTGGGGCTCGTGGCTAAGTGGTTATCGAATAGGTTAACAAATTACAAAGTCAATCATTTCTAGCCTGGTCATTCTATATTTGTGTGACCATTATTAACAATTGAGATCCCTATGTGTCTCAAGAAGCATGTTAAGTTGTCAGTCCCGGTGACTACACACACATCTTTGGGCCGACACACCATCGTTACGGGTAGTAGAAGGCTCTAAAATTTTGGTTACAAGTAAAATCATGGTACATCTCTTTGGTGGAGGCTTTCGTTCAGCAGTGGACGACAGTAAGCTGAAGAAGATATTATCTACCTACAATGGAAATGTTCCAGTCATGTCTCCATACGAACCGATGGTTGCTAGAGCCGAAAAGTGCTAGAGTGGCGAGTGTGGCCACCACGATTAGGTAAACGGTGTGTAGGGCGACCTGCAGCGATAGACCGGCAATTTTAATGCAGTTACGAGCAGCGGATGGATGCGGACTGCCTAAGTCTGGGATAGTTGGCGCTCTTTGTGGGATTGAACGGAAATAGGTTGAATTGATTGATATCTACAGAACGATGATGTCGTATTGGCACTTGGAAATCTAATGGCAATAAAAAAAAACCCATTCATCCATCCCAACCTGGATTAGGAAAAAATAAATAAAGAGTGTTAAAGTTTCGTTCGCAGAAGTATCTAGAACATTGTGAATTTGCAACGCGTTAAAATATATTGGAGTCGGTAGCGGTAGGTAACATGAATAAATACTTTGAAATCTGTTATTAGAGACATAGTTTTTTTTTTATTTGGTAGCTCAGAATCGCCCTAGACCGGGATGGTTGGCATTCAGTAGGCTGAAGAGAGCTCTGAACTCCTTCATATTATAAGAACCGATCAAAAAAAAAAATTAGGTTATACCGTTGTCCGTTTGTGTAGTTCCAATCAAATCAAAAGCGATGAAACTATTAATTAACGTTCATTATGTTAAAGACGTATTGAATTTGACAGCACTTATGGCGTCGTACTGCTTCCTACTGCGCTAAGTGTTGTACGTTCAAATTCCACATAGTTTGATCCACAAATTGTTGTTCTGACACTGGGTGTTCTCTGTGTCCATTTCATGTATGTTTGTAAAGTTTTGTTTTGTTGTATGGTTGTTACTGTTTGTGTCGCTTTAAAAGAGAAGCGGAAACATATTTCGTTGTATCTGTATTGGTCTAATTGTCTAAAAGTTTATCACTTTACCATCGTTGTTCTCCGCAATTTCATTATAAAGACAACACATTATGATAGGGTAGGGATACGGTTATATTTGAAAATATTTAGTGAAAAACTCTCAAGTGTTTGATTGAAATTTTTTTTTTCATTTAAAGAGTATTTGTCTTTCAAATGAACACATATTAATTCAGTAAGCTAGTTCTAACTTCTATTAAAAGTTAAAATTGATGATAATAAAGAAAAACTACTATTAAAAGTTGATATTGATAATGACGGAGTTAGTTCTCCTAACTTCTGAGATATTCTGGCATCTTCATGTTTTACCGTGGGAGAGCCACGCTTCGGCATAAATGGGCCGTCTCGACCGGAGTGGTACCAAGGCCTCACAGAAAACCGGTGTGAACCGTGATACCGGAGGCCCATACCCCAATCCCCATCCCCCAAAGGCCGCCAACGCACTTGTGACAACTCTGGTATCGTGTGACGCCATAATTCAGGTATCTTCATGTGACCCGATTTCATTGCACTTAAGTGTATCTAAAAGTAGCACAGTTAAGCTTTGTGGTTAAGAGCTTAAGTGAAATAAACGGCAGCAGACAGCAACTAAATTTTCACATCCCATCCTCCCACATCGGATAAATGATACACATTCAGGTATTAATCTAGCCGACCACGTGACCTTTTGATAGTGAAGTGACACCGTTTGAACGGGTATGCAAATATTACTTAAGTTTAACTAAATCTATATACTATTACTATTATATAAAGCTAAAGAGTTTGTTTGTTTGTTTGTTTGAACGCGCTAATCTCAGGAACCGCTCGTCCGATTTGAAAAATTCTTTCAATGTTGGATGGTACATTTATCGAGGAAGGCTATAGGCTATATATCATCACGCTACGACTAATAGGAACGGAGCACAAATGTTTCAAAAACGGGGGAAAATTATCACGCTACGGGCAATAGGAGACGCAAACAAGGTTGCGTGGGTCGCCTAGTACAAGTATAAAAATAAAATAAATGAGTATTTCGGAAACCTAACACGCAACGCCATCTGGTCACAAACTGAACAGAGCTGGTATTATGGGTACTAGACAACTGATATAAATACATATATATTTTTTTGTGGTCTATGTGTTACATTGTAAAGTAAAATTTAAATACATAATTTGTTGACGCAAGGATCTATAAGTCTGGGTATATAAAATGTTATTGACGATGATATTCCTAGTCAAATGAATACAAAAATAATCCCTGCCATGAGATACGCCAGGCGGTACAAAAGTCCCATATAAACCTGACATTGTCCTTTCGTTAAATACGGCGATACTGAAAATTAGAAAGTTGAGTTTGTGTTCAATTCCAGCTACTATTCTTCTTCCTTCCAGCTATTACCTTATTGAGTTTCTATCAGATTTAAAACTGTGCATTTTAATTTAGCCAACTATAGGCGTATTTAAATCGCTAGTGCGGTGCCAACGAAAATAGCTTCTCGTTACAATTAAGCACGGGTTATATTACACTCTTATTTAAATATAGTGGTAAGTTACCACATAGTCATACTTCAGCACAAATTGACCGGTTCAACTGAAGTGTTACCAGCTTTCCAAAAAATCGATTTCTAAATATTTTCGTTGCGCTTTCGTCAGTGAATGAGGTCACCCCAGCCCCACCAAAGGTCTGAGAAAAGTCCATTCCATCATATCCTCTCTCACATACATTTATAAAATCTCTCTTCCTCTCTCACTCTTTCTTACGTGAAGCAAACGAATTTGCGCCGAGCTTTCTATCATAAGCATATGACATAATCTAACACAACTCACACACGGCTATCTAGTCCCAGACTAAGCAGCACTTGTACTATAAAACTGAGCAGTTGATAAACTTATTTATTTCTAAATACATACATATCATAGATAAACTACATCTAGACACAAAACAAAAACGATCGTTCGCATTATGTAAATATTTGTCC
Source organism: Diaphora mendica (assembly GCA_949125395.1). Lineage (NCBI taxonomy): Eukaryota > Metazoa > Arthropoda > Insecta > Lepidoptera > Erebidae > Diaphora > Diaphora mendica. The sequence goes on from OX421330.1 coordinate 1,163,569, forward strand.
TGGGTGAGAGTCAAACCCACTACATCTGGCATAGCAGTCAGAATCACTAACCAATAGGACAATGAGTCATCGGGATTCCCACACAGGAGGGGCCACAAGGTGGTATCCGGGGGATTTCCGCACAGAGAAAAAGGCAATGAGTCAGTCAATAATAACAAAGGTTTAGTTAACAAGAATTAATAGGTGAAAACTTTTTATTTTCATGAAATAATTAGGTACTCACTGTACAAAACACACAAACTCTTTATAATTATGAAAACTTAAAATTATAAATTTTGAATAAACTTTATAAAATATATTGTTTAACAAACTTAAAAATAATATTTCATAAAAGTTTTTGAACGAGTTAAATGAACTTAATATTTTCAACTTAAATTTGTCTTACCCGACAGTACATCACTAACTTGCAAAACAATACATCGCTAAATACCAACCCGTAGGTAGGAGAGAGGCTTTTATTATCCGTCGTAAATTACAAAGGCCTGTAATAAAATACTCGATAATATCAAAGATTTGATACCAGGTAAACTAAATATACCTGGTTAACCTTAATCATGAGTGTGGTGGCGGATTAAGAATACGAAATGTAAGCCAACCCTATTCATTCCGTGGGTGTCGTAAGATGCCACTATAGTTCAGTCATTTGGTAGTTTTACCTGGACAGTTTGCTTGGAGTTTTGAAAACTGGTGGTGATATTATAGATATCGACGTGCTCTTTCGAATTTTCACTTTGCCAACTCTCTCATCTGTGCCGCTCGCGCCGCCATATTGGAAAAATGGCGCCCAAATACAGTTTTTTGAGAATATCTCCGTTTCGGCTCATTTTACGATAGAAATAGGTAGTAATAAATTAAACTAGAGAAAATTTCCTACAATTTAAGTGGATATTTTTTGCATAATGCTAATATAGCGGCGCGAGCGACAAAGATACGAGGTGGCAAAGTGAAAATTCGAAAAGAGCACGTCGAAATCTATGAAATGATACCACCAATTTTGAAACCTCCCGGAAAACTTTCTAGGTAACCCTCTTTTTGAGCACTAAATGACTGTACTACTTAAAGAGCAAACTAAACTATGGAATGAACTATCGCCTGCGGTATTCCCGGACAAATACGACCTTTAAACCTTCAAGAAAAGAGCGTACTCCTTCTTAAAAGACCGACAACGTCTTGCGGATGTCTATGGCGGCGGTAACCGCTTACCATTAGGCGATCCGTCTGCTCGTTTGCCCCCTATCAAACAAAAAAAAACACACACAGGATAATATCATTGCGGGGAGAAGGAATCCTTATCATAAGCCCTATACAAACCCATCTGGCCAGCGTGATGTGGTAGGCCAAAACGGGTGCCTATGTCCAGCAGTGGACTATTAAAGGCTGTTGACGATGCCCAAGGCCAGAAATTCTCAAGAACCCCAGTGATTCTAAAAATAGTGTCTTAATGGGAATCGGAGAAGGCTGCCCAAGATAGTTGGCGCTGCTTGGGAGACGGAAGTCTTCCTTTTGCAAGGCATGCCAATATTTTTTTTATATAATAGGGGGCAAACGAGCAGACGTATCACCTGATGGTAAGCGATTACCGCTGCCCATGGACACCTGCAACACCAGAGGCGTCATACTTATGACGCCTCTGGTGTCGGCATCCCCCAAAAGGCCGGCAACGCACTTGCGTTGCCGGCCTTTTGGGGGATGGGAAGAGTGATGTGGGAAGGGGTTGGGGGTATGATAGGCTCACGTTGAAATAACAAATAAAAGTGACACTCTTTTTAATGTTTAATTATAAATGATATCATATGCTTCTGTATTTTGATACGAATTAAATAAATATGCATATAAAAGTCTATTTGTCTATTAATAACACAATCGGTATCTGCGTTACAATGGAATCTTTACATAATATTTTATTACATTTATTGTAATATTATTGTTTGAACTCTTAAAACAATAGGTTATTTATGTCCACTGTATAGATTAAATAATTTAAAAACGTAATAGTTAAATTGTTAACACAATAGTCAAAAAAGTTTCTTGTGGAAGCCCAATGAAGCAGAAGCATCTCAATGGGCTGCTATAGTATGGGTCACCATGCTGCATTGTTGCATTGTCTGTATTCGTAATTCGTATGACGATCACTACTCTTTTATTCTGCTATTTTTTTCTCTCAGGTAGACCCAGAGCTCTTATATATATAAACACACACTTTTAAATATATATCACTTACATCATACATGGCCACATTGGCCACATAGACACACAACGTTGTATATTTTAGGATGCACTAGCCACAAAATTAACAATATTGTATTGCTTTAGTTTAGTACGTAACTATTAGCCAGTAACACGGAGCCACCACTGTAACACCGTAACCTAGTGACCTGTGACACAGGTTTCTAGTTAGCTGATTCACCAGAATACTGTCTTGACACAATGTATTACTTACTAAGTTTATTTAATAATATCTGTTAATCTATAGGTACTTAGAATAATACAACTGAAAATTTGTTTGTTTGGTTAAACGCTCTAATCTAAGGAATATATTTTTCTGTGTTTGATAGCCCACTTATTGAACAAGGCTGTAGGCTATATATCATCACGCTGCAAACAACAGCTAAACAACGCTGTTGCAAAAACGGGAGCAAATTATTCCTTGTAAGAGCTTCCATTGCTTGCGTAAATGTTTAAAGGTTTACAAAATGCTCCTCTTTAAAGGTTCTAAAACATTACGTATTAGTGGACTTACATTTACTGTCTGACCAATCGAATCCCACAACCACAAGACATCGTCCCAAAAACTCATGCGTCCCTTAGGAAATATGTTAAAGTGTTTTCCCGACCAGCTGTATAATATTATTTATGACAATATTCGAATATACCTCTTACATGTATTGAGTCTATAAATCTAATTTAGGACAAGGACTCCCTGTCCTAAATTAGGTTTGATAGTTTACCTGAAAGTAAGTGACTACTGCTATTCATGGTGCGGCAACTGCGTGTGGCTCCAACCGCCAATATCCTCTGAGGGCGCGAGAGGCGTACCCTATTCTAGGCGGTAGGTGTCGCCGAAAAACCAGGAAAATTTATGACTTTGAGAGGCGCAGACAAAGTTGCGCGGGTCATTTAGTAATAAGCATTTATTAAAAAAAACATGTCTACTTGTGATCTAGAACTTATCTAAGTGTAGAGTCATTTTGGCAGGGTTATACAAAAAAGACTTCAAAAAAGGAGGAGGTTCTCAATTCGACTGTATTCTTTTTACAAGCTTTTTATTAACTTGCAATGTATGTATGTATGCTTGTATGTTCGGGTGGAATATTGCAACTCAATTTTGAAGCAGATATCTTCAACCGATTTTGCTGAAATTTTGCAAGCAAATGTATACATCGGACACTAGAATATTATAATCACATGGAGCTGATCTGATGCTGGAGCTGGAAGGTGGCCATAGGAACTCTGTAAAGAATCGTCGCAACATCATCGAATTTGGACTCGTTTATAAAAGCTTGTTTTTAAAAAGGTTTTTAATTTAATTTATATGTTTGTTACCTCAGAACTTTTGACTGGGTGCTCTGAATTTGAAGATTTTTTTATTTGAAAGCTGGTGCTACCCGCGTGGTCCCATTTCAATTTGCGCCAGTTCTTGAAGTCGTTTTTTTTCTTAAATTTTTGTTATAATCTTTAATTTTAGTTGTATTACAATACAAATGTTAACTACAGGTCTCAGTTGTCTACTACATAGGTACTCGAGGTTGTAAGTGTCAATAGAGGGATAATAATAAAATTATGTACTCTATTTACACTTTTATTATTTTCAAACTTTAATGTATTCCTATTTTTATATTTGTGTGAACTTCCTTTTGCGTGATGTGCACCTATATGTGAGGAAGCGCATAACTCGCAATTCTGTTAATTCCTTTTTGTTTTGTTTGTGTGTCTTCCTCGTTCTGAGATCCATAAGTGAATAAATAAACTGCGAGTTCTGCTTATAACTTTAAAGCGCTATAAAATATAGCGCTTTTTTTGGTGGGTAGGTGCTAAAAAGTCAACACAGATTTTTAAAAGGCTCTAAATTGAAAAAATATTTAATACTTATATTAGTGCTAATTAAATAAAATAAGTGAATAGTTTTCATATACTTACAGTTACTGTACTGCGCATATGTTGAATTAAGTTCTTAACCACCTGCCAGCCATTCACACAGTTTATAATTTCATCAAGAAGAAAGGAACTCTTAAGTGGTATTTTGAATCATAATGTCGCAGCTCAATGATATTCAAACGGCTCAGAGCAGTTTAGAAGAGAGCTTCTCCAAGAGAATGGCTCAGCTAGAAGCACAACTGCAATCTGGTGGGAACTCGAAGGAAACTGTGGCTCGAGTATCTGAGGAATTCAGAGCATTCAGGGAGCTTATGTTCACCATGCTGGGTCTGCTGCGCAAGCAGATTAATGAGTGTGACAAAATAGTAGATGTCATTGAGACACGCCACAGACGTAAGGCACTAGTGGTTCTCGGAGTGCCTGAAGCTATCCAGGAGGATTGTGTGAAGACCGTGTTGAATATCCTTAACCAGCGGATGGGTCTCAAGGAGGTCACAGCATCCAACATCAGAAGCTGTCATCGCATTGGTACTCCTTCCAAGGAACGTCGTCGCCCAATGCTGGTCTGGTTCTCTGCCGTGGAGACCCGTGCTGCTGTTTGGAAGGCGAAGACAACGCTGAAGGGTTCCGGCTTCACGGTAAGAGAGTTTTTGACTCGAACTCGACAGACGGCTTTCAGCATGGCTAGGCAACACTTCGGTATGTCGGCCTGCTGGACACAGGACGGCATCATAGTCGTCAGGCCCTCTGATAAAAGCCGCCAGAAGATAACATCACCAGACGAGCTCGAACCTCTCATAGCAAAATACCCTAAGGCAACATCACCGCCCAAAGCAACTTCGAGCACGAACACTAAAAGCTCACGGCGACATTGATTATACTGCTATCGTCACCATTTTTAACAATTAACTTCCTCACAGTTACTTTAAAGTATCGTTTAATAGTAACACTTTATTTTATTCCAAACATAAACACTCAATATTACCTTTTGCTTTGTTTACAATAAATACCTTCATGTTTTGCAATCAACGCAACTGACAACTATATATCTAATGTCACCTGTCACGATCACGTATTATTGTTTTCCGTTCCGATACGCTCAGAACGTGTTAGGTTAGTAGTAATTGTGAGTATTTATTTGTGAAAGTATGTCTGTTTTCATTTTGGTTGTTTTTTGTTTGTTTTGTTTCTTTCTTTTTTCTCTTGATCTATTGTTTATATTTTTTTTTTGTATGCTTATTTAAAAATGTCACAATGTCACCAAAAATTAAGGAAAAAATATATATTATTTTTGTATGTGTGTCCGCTGGCGGGTGGTGTAGAGATACGATCTGGTTAGTTTGCATTTAGATTCTCATTACATTTCTATTTTATTTTAGCGGTACGGTCCTATACTTTTATTTTTAATAGGTACACCTATGAGCGACGATGATGTTGATGTGTTTTTTTCTGCCGATGACTCTTCTGAAGATGTTAGTTTCAGTTCCATAGTAGAGACTCTGGGTGATCAAGTGCGACAAATATTTCTTCCTCAATCGCGTCCTTATTTTAATGTTTGTCACATAAACGCGTGTTCCCAGCCATTTCAGTGATTTAACTGAGACTTTCTCCGACAACAACGTTCACGCCATCCTGATTTCGGAGACCTGGCTCAAACCCCACCTACCTTCCACCTCATATACTCTGCCTGGCTTTACCCTTATTCGTAATGACCGTTCAGATAAAAGAGGTGGCGGCGTTGCAATCTACCTTCGCAGCTTCTTACCTTACAAAATTGTCTCCGCTTCCTCTTCCAATCTATCTACCAGCGCAGAATATCTCTTCCTACAGGTTTGTGTCAGGGGAGTCAACGTCATTCTGGGTGTAGTTTACTGCCCCCCAACTGTTAGCTACTTCTCCAGTCTGGAAACAGTTCTGGAATCTTTAGGGTCTGAACATTCGCATCACATCATCATGGGAGATTTTAATACCAACCTCCTAGCCCAAAACTCTCCTCGTACACGCAGTCTACTTCACATCATCCAAGCAACCAACCTCCATGTCCTACCGCTTCAAGCCACTCATCATAACATTGAGCATCAGGATACCTGGCTTGATCTAATCCTCATCTCTGCCCCACACCTTGTCTCATCCCACGGTCAACTCTCTGCTCCTGGCTTTTCCCATCACGACTTACTCTTCCTCTCTTATATCCTGAAACCTCCCAAACCACCTCCCAAAATTGCACACATACGCAGTTTCCGAAGCATGAATGTCGAAAAATTACACGCAGATGCTGATGCAATAGACTGGACAGATATGGCTGCTGCTACAAACGTGGATAACAAAATCATCATTTTCAACGACAACATTGTTAATCTATATGACGTCCACGCTCCCATTAGAGCAGTTAAATTAAAACGGGCCCCAGCGCCTTGGATGACGGATGAGGTCCGTGCAGCTATGAAGCGAAGGGATCAGACATTTCATCGGTTCAAGAGAAATCGCAGCGAAGATAGTTGGAATCTTTATAAAATTGCAAGGAATCGGTGCAATCAGGTGATACGCAACGCTAAACGCCGACATATTCTACAAAACATAGAGTCTTCTTCCTCTTCCAGTATCTGGAAATTTCTTGGGTCATTAGGTATTGGTAAAAAACAACACCAAGTGTTCAATAATACAATTGGTTTGAATGACATCAACGATTATTTCGCATCTACGCCTTCTCTGGATCTTCTAACTAAGTGTCAAACGCTGGAATACATATCTGGTCTCACCAGTCCCACTACCAACTCCTTCGAATTTTCTCCGGTGCCTCCCGAGGATATCAAGAAGATTATTCTATCTGTCCACTCCAATGCCGTAGGATATGATGGCATAAGCCGTCGTATGATTGTCACCATACTTGACTGCATTCTCCTGGCAATCACACACATAATAAATTTCTCTCTTGATTCCGGAACTTTCCCCGCTCTGTGGCGAAAGGCTTATATCATTCCTCTTCCAAAAAAAAATAATCCTACACATCCTGAACACTTTCGACCTATCTCTATTCTTCCCTTTCTATCTAAGGTACTCGAGGCCTGTGTTCACAAGCAACTCTCACACTTTGTTCACAGAAACCAGCTATTAAGCCCTCTGCAATCCGGCTTTAGGGCCGGTCACAGCACAGTTTCCGCTCTCCTTAAAGTGACTGGCGATATTAGGAAAGGTATGGAAGACACTAAAGTTACAGTACTAGTATTAGTTGACTTCTCAAATGCCTTCAACACCGTCAGTCACGAAATCCTTCTATCTATCCTTACATATCTTATGGTACCTTCCGAGGCACTGGAATGGTTCTCCACTTATCTTCAGGGGCGACAGCAGTGTGTTCGTGTTGATGACTCGACATCGAGTTGGTGCGACCTCCGCGCTGGCGTCCCTCAAGGCGGTATTCTCTCTCCTCTCTTATTTTCAATATTTATTAACCTCATAACTCAACAACTTCGGAGTGCGTATCACCTGTATGCTGACGATCTGCAAGTGTATTCGCAGGCAAGAGTGGACGACATAACGCAAGCTATCGAAGAAGTCAACAGGGACTTAGAGACCATAAGGTTATGGTCGACGAGATTTAGCTTGTCGGTTAACCCAACTAAATGCCAGGCGATAATAGTAGGAAGCAAACGCATGATAAGCAGAATCGATACTGCTTCAATCTTACCAATAGTGTTCAGTGGCTCAGTCATTCCGTTCAGCCCCGTAGTTAAAGACCTGGGCTTGCTCATCGACTCGACCCTTGATTGGCAAGCTCAAGTTACTTATGTCAGCCAGAGGGTAACGGGAAACATGCGAACGTTATATCGTCTCAAAAACTTCTTGCCAACTACCACTAAAACAACTTTAATGCAATCCTTAATAATTCCAATAATTGACTATGGTGATGTATGTTATTTCGACCTGAATGCAGATCTCCTCAATAAACTTGACCGCCTTCTCAATAACTGCATTCGATACATTTTTAATCTTAGGAAGTACGACCATGTGTCAGCCTATCGTTCCCAACTAAAATGGTTGCCCATCCGCCTGCGCCGCAATCAGCGAGCACTTACCTCCCTATTTTCATTTCTCAACTCACCATTTTCTCCTACATATCTTGCTCAATACTACCGTTATCTGTCCTCGAATCACGACAGAAATCTTCGTTCAGAAAATAATCTGCTCCTCTTATGTCCCTCCCACAATTCAGATTTCATGAACTCTTCGTTCTTTGTCCAAGCGGTACTACTCTGGAATGCTCTCCCACTCGAAATCAGGATGTCAACAAACCGTTTTACTTTCAAAAAGAAGGTACATGATCTCCTTCTTAGCGAAACGGCAGGAACTACTAATCGATAATTGGTTCACCTTAGACTCGGACTGTCATAGTGTACGAATATAATGTGTATGCGTGTATGTATGTATATTTATATAAATATTTATGTATTTACCATGTCTATGTTTATTTTTATGTGTTTTGTTTGTTTTTATTGATCATGTAACCTCTGTGCACCACCTACCTTACTAGATTTCTACACCACCCTAAGGTTGACTGGAAGAGAATGCCTTGGGCATTAAGTCCGCCAATGTACAAATGTGCATAAAGTTTTTAATAAATAAATAAATAAATAAATAAAATATATATCCAAAGAGTAATTCCTACCGAAAGGTTAAACTGAAGTCCAACCCATCCCCAGATCAAACGATTTCCAACCGCAAAGCTGTGTCATTTCAAGCCACTTGTTCAATAAGTGGTACTTAACCGCCGTCCGCGTCAGAATGTCATGAGTTTACTTTATGTTGGGCAGAGGGCGCTGAGGGTCGAGTGACTAAACTTATTAGATATCAGACGCTTCAAGATCGTGTTATAAACGTTATAAGTTTGGTTTGAATGGGTTTGACGTTGATATTGGGTTTGTGATGTAGGTAAGTTTCAGAAATAAAGGTATACGTAGATACCTATATTGAGACCTGTTAAAGACTGTTGATTTTAATAACAATAATTTGGGCATCTAACACAACGCCGCCTAGTACCACACTAAGCAGAGTTTGTACTATGAGGACAACTGATATAAGTACCTACATATTTTTGTAAATAAATTATATTATACATTGAAAACACCCAAACTTCGAAACAAATACTTACCGATTGGACAAAGAAAAATACAAATCATCCAAATTTGCTCCAACCCAATAATCGAACCCGAGACCTCGACCTCAACAGTCGCATACGCTACTACTGTGCTATTGATGATTTCAGGTGGCAACAGCTTGCATACTGTTTACCTTACATGTAATACTAACAGTATTGTACCTGAAAATCAGATTTAAAAAAAAGAGTAGCCATGAGTTTCTTTGCCAGTATTCTTCTCATGAGCTCTACGAATTTTGGAAACTGGAAGTTATGGATCGACACAGGCAGGCAGTAGATTTTTGGTGTTTTCGCCTAATACCTCGACAATACAGCACATGCTGTGGCGTCTGTTTGTGTCGATCTATGATTTTTAACTATAGCTTCAACTTGACGTTCATGAGTGTCACTTGGTGTCTTAGATGAATAAATGATTTTGATTTGATTTGATGATACATACAGATATGTATGTATACCCCCTTCTTTTATCCCTGAAGGACACACAAAAGTCTATTATACGTCCAGATTTTATCAGCTATAATTACAGTACAAATTTGAAAAGGAGTAAACCTATTGTAGTCAATCGGGTCTATAATACATAAGTATTATTATTGGTAAATTACCCGCAGACATAGAACAAATACAATAGTGCTCATCACACAATATTTGACTAAGGTGGAAACCAAACCCGACTTGACTTACCAGTCAGGATCGCCAACCAGCAAACCGAAAGACCAATCTACGTTAATATTATAAAGAGGAAAGATTTGTATTTTTAACCGACTTCCAAAAGGAGGAGGTTCTCAATTTCATCGGTTTTTTTATGTATGTACACTGATTTCTCCGTCAATTGTGGACCGATTTTGAAAATTATTTTTGTATTCGAAAGGGTATGCTCCTTATGTGGTCCCATTGCCACCATATCAGGATCTGGTGATGGGATCCCAAGGAAATCGAAGGAAACCCTCAAATTTGTTAGGCACGTACTATGTTTTTCATATATTTTCCAACAGTACAGTATTTACATTCGTTAGTCATCAGTTCATGATTCAGATGAGCTAATGTTGGAAGATAAAACTCCTTAACGGTTAGGAGTTTGAAGATAAATCTTTAAATGTCATGTAGCCTTTAGTCGTATTCTTTCAAGTTTGTGGGGGACAGGTGTGTCATGTCCCACCAACACAAAGGGAGGATCCTCCGACCAGGCGAGGTGATCATGCCTGGCGGGCCAACTGCCCAACGGTTGATGTTGGGATGTTGTATATAAATAAATAAGTAAATCAATAAATAAATAAATAAATAAATAAATATTTCGGACATCTAACACACAACGCCATCTAGTCCCAAGCTAAGCAGAGCCTGTGTTATGGGTACTAGACAACTGATACGAATACATATATACTTTTTTTTTTTGTAAATACATACATATCATACATAGAAAACACCCAAACTCCGAAACAAATATTTGTAGATCATACAAACATTTGATCCGACCCGGGAATCGAACCCGAGACCAACGAGGCAGTCAATATATGTTAATGTGCGCGAGAACTTTCACTGCGCGATGCAGGATTGGTAGTTTCTTAGTTTCCTTCGTTACTCCGTAGTTCGACGTATCTTTGGTAGATGGCGCTGTAGTATGTTATTGTAGCGTGAAGATATATAATCATATTTGTAATAACATTATATTGTCTATTAGGAGATATGTATTTAAATAAAAGTTCACTCCACAACTACACGAAATAAAATATTGTTTATTTGGTTTAAGCACTGTACAGATTTTACTCGGTATACAATAGTTATGAATAACTTATTTTCAGTAAATACTAGTTACTATTTAGGATATAATTTCAGAAATTTATATGCATTAGCCGTGAGTTTTAACAACAACAATAACGTAGCACTCGCTTCTATCTTCCGTCGCTGCGACCGGTCGGCCGCGCCGCTGCATTCGTTCGCTACGTCACGAATCCCGATCTATTGTAAACAACGCTCTCAACCAGGGTTTGCTTGTTTGTTTATTTAATTAATTTAATTTTGAATTTTAATATTTAATATGGTTGCTACATTACTCCCCGGCTGAGACCGTTGCTTGCTACGGTCGATAGTGATCTGGAAACCGTACAACGCGACCACTTCTGGTCTTCTTGATGTCTCCTGTAGTTTGTTGGTTCGGCAGCGTGTTACCAATCTTGATTTCTTTTGATGCAAGGTAGGCAGGTTTTAGTCTGTCTATGGACACTGTAGACTCTCGTCCTTTGAGGTTTATTGTGAAGGTCTTTTCACGTCTAGAGATAACCTTGTAGGGTCCGGAATATGGTGGCTCTAAGGACTTCTTTGCTGGGCCGACGCGGAGAAAAACATGATCAGCTGTCATCAGGTCTCGAGGTATGTAGAAGGTTTTTGACTTTGAGCAATGCCACTTAGCTGGAACTGGAGCGAGCTTGGAGATGTGGTTGCGCAGTCTACTAGTGAAGTCTGTAATATCCGTGGTGTGGTCTTTTGATGGTGCATAAAACTCACCAGGAAGGCCTGTGGAGGGACGGGTGTGATGTCCCTCCAACACAAAGGGAGGATCCTCCGACCAGGCGAGGTGATCATGCCTGGCGGGCCAACTGCCCAACGGTTGATGTTGGGATGTTGTATATATGATTATCGACGCGAGAACTTTCACTGCGCGATTCAGGATTGGTAGTTTCTTAGTTTCTTTCATTACTCCGTAGTTCGACGTATCTTTGGTAGATGGCGCTGTAGTATGTTATGTTGTTGTTGCGCTGTATGTGGAGGTCGCCACATCACTCCCCTCCAAGACCGGAGGTCGATATATGATGTGTCAGCTGTCTGTGCTCTGTTGCGGAGCTTGCCAGTGCCAGGAGGAGTAGTTCCAGTGAGTCGGAACTGAGTGCCGCAAGTTCCAGTGAGTCGGAACTGAATGCCGCTAGTCCCAGTGAGTCGGGACTGTAGTCCGCTGATCCCAGTGAGTCGGGATGGCGTGCGGTGCGCGGTGCTGCGGTGAGGTCCCCAGTGAGTCGGGGCGATTGCTGCGTAGTGGCTGGCTGTTGCATAGACGGGAGAGATGTGCTCTGCTTACATGGACCGTAGGTGCAGTGTGCTGTGCCTAGACGCTGATGAGGCCGTAGGGGTAAACCAGGCTGGAGCGGTCGCTTCCTGCGTGTGGTGTATCCCTGTTGAGGCCGAGGTTGCTGGCTGGCTGTGAGACTTGCTATGGGAGTGAATATGGTGGTGGCGTGCTGATGCTGCATCGAAGGCTGCTTCCAATCACGTCGGGGTCACCACTGTGGAGGGACGGGTGATGTCCCTCCAACACAAAGGGAGGATCCTCCGACCAGGCGAGGTGATCATGCCTGGCGGGCCAACTGCCCAACGGTTGATGTTGGGATGTTGTATATATGATTATCGACGCGAGAACTTTCACTGCGCGATTCAGGATTGGTAGTTTCTTAGTTTCCTTCATTACTCCGTAGTTCGACGTATCTTTGGTAGATGGCGCTGTAGTATGTTATGTTGTTGTTGCGCTGTATGTGGAAGTCGCCACATTATGTTGTTGTTGCGCTGTATGTGGAGGTCGCCACATCACTCCCCTACTATTACATTTGGCTTGGCACCGATTTCAAACCTATGAATAGGTAGCACATACAAATTAAGTTATTTTATACATTTTAGTTTTTAAAGTCGGTTTTTTTAAACGAAGTTCATTTTATTGTATGTAACGAATAAACTCAAATACTTCTGGACCGATTTCATTTTATTGCCGTATTCCCACGAAATCGGGAACTACGCAGGTGAAACTGCGAAGAGTTGCTAGTGAACTATAAAGATAAATATATTTTTAGGACATATTTCTTCATTATATTATTTAATAAACTACATCAAGACTCCGGGAATTGAACAAACCAGGTCATTGTTTCCGGATACTGCACAGATCTTGGCTGTTTGAGGGGCATCTCCATGGGCGATAAAACCGCTACGGATCCGCGCTTCTATCTTCGGGTAATGTCCACGAACGAAGGATTAGTCCAATGTATCGTCGTAGCTCGTACTGGAATCGCCGAGTGTTTAGACATACATGACACTACGATAATATCGCCGCGATTGTCTCGCCCTTATGTCCTTAAATAAAATGTTTGAAAAAATTATTTAGGGCACCTCCTTCACACTTTTTTTTGTTTAAAACTGGTATTAGTGACCTGCGGAACCCTACACTATTATTTACCAATCGGAGATCTGATCTGTAGATTTCTATTCTGACGTGCAACAGTGGTTCCTGTGTGTTTTAACAACACCTACTGACGCCATACGCAATACAATACAGAATATTACATTCATAAAGACGTATTTAGCATGTTTACAATTCTAAATGTGTGATGTCAAGATTTCGGTACGAATATCATTATTAAGAACCGTTAGAGTAGGGGAAACTATGAATCTCGAGTGGGCAGGGCGGCAGCACGGGACCCTTTCCTTCCGACTGACGCAGGTCCTTTCCGGGCACGGTTGCTTCGGAAAGTACCTGCACTCAGTCGCCAGGAGGGAATTGAGTCCCGCCTGCCACCACTGCGACTGCAGTGAGGACTCGGCCCAGCACACGCTGGCGGTTTGCCCCGCTTGGGCGCCGCAGCGTCGGGCCCTCACTGCAGTCATCGGAGGAGATCTCTCGCTACCGGCCGTCATACGCTCCATGGCCGGTAGCGATAGCAGTTTTACCGCGGTCGCAACCTTCTGCGAAGAAGTCATCTCGCAGAAGGAGGTGGCGGAGAAGGCCCGGGAGGATGACATCCACTCGGACCCAATCCGCCGCCGGCGAACCGGGCGGCGGAGGCGCGCCTATCAGCGCCTCATGCCGCCCTGAGTGTGGCCGCGGATGGTCGGGACGGGCTTTCCCTTCCATCCGCTCTAGTGGCCACCCGCGAGGAGGCGACGTTACGTGTGTGCCGTACGTTGCCTAAAATGAGAGGTTAACAGCTGACGGTGCCCGCTTTTGTGCGGGCAAGCGCTGGGAGGGGTCCGGACGTGTTAACAACTGCAGTTCCCGGATTCCTCCCTTCACAGGCGCAGAGTGGCACACCGTGTGGTTTTAGTCGGTTCGAGTCCGACACACCGCCCCGCCGCAAGCCCCGGTGGGGTGACGGTCCGAGGGGATTTCCACACGTTTAAAAAAAAAAAAAAAAAAAAAAAAAAAGGGGAAACTATGAATGATACATAAGTTCCGAAATATTTACAAGTTTTTATTGAAAAATCAAGGAAAGCGTTTGTGGAATATTGTGCCACAGAATTCCATTAATTTAATCTTCTTACGTATAATAAAAATGTAACAGGTCCTATTCTGTACATTAAAGATATTTAGTTTTTATGTACACACTGCAGACCTACGGACTGCACGTATGGCCTAGTGGTTTAAACGGACTGCACGTATGGCCTAGTGGTTTAACGGTCACCACGCCGTTTCCTACTTCGCCAAGTGTCGTGGGTTCAAATCCCACGTAGGACAACACTTTGTGTGATCCACAAATTGTTGTTCTGAGTGTGGGTGTTCTTTGTGTCCGTTTCATGTATGTTTGTAAAGTCCCCCGCGACACAGGACTTATTCCTAGTGCGGGAGTTGTCTTTAAAAAAAAAAACAAAAACAAAACTGTTTTTTTTTCATTTTTGTCTGTCTGTCTGTATCTTGGCCGCGCATCACGCTGAAACTACTGAATGGATTCTAATGAAACTTTGGCATGATTTGAGTTCATACTACGAGGTATAGGACAAGGGATACTTTTTATCCCGAAAACTTATATATAAAAATGAATTGCTGTCCATTTTATTTTAGTCTTACTATACTCGAGAACGGTAGGACTTATTTAATCTTGAAATATTTGTGGAAGTCCAGAGAAAGTTTAAGTGATGTGAAAATGTTTAAAAATTAATTTTCATGAATACAGTTAGTTCTTAGTAATACCTAAAGATTAATTTTACGTATATGAACGGGGCCCGTTACTGGCCCAGTTAGTAAAATAATACTCCGGGAACGGTATTTGTGTAAAATAAATCAAATTACACCTAAATACACAATAAATAAACTTGCTTATTATATTATACAACTATATAGCTATTGAATGCGCATCCGCCCGTATATTTCGTTCTTTATACTTTCATACAAGCAAGTCATCAAGGTAGTAGAACAACGCTGATTTCAGCACGAAAGGGCCTGCATAGTGATGGCCACCATGCTGCATTATTGCATTATCTGCATTCGCAATGAGTAAGGTTACCGATGCTCTTGGATTATTTTCATGCTTTTCATCATGCACAGTGGAGTCACCGGCAGGGTCGTAAAGTAAGAAATAATATAAAAGGCATCAGCTGGCAAAATTTGAGGTTCAGACTCTGCGGTTTCGATAAATAATTTTGAAGTCACCAAGACCTGGTGACATCATCGTCTGGCGCATAATCAATAAATTAATTGGGAGTGTTGTCTGGTGACAGTTTAAATCCCGTTTATCATCTGTTAATGATAGGGAACATGAGAATATATAGTCGTGATGTGACATCGATTAGAATCATACTATTTATCACAGATATATTTTTATTAGCTTATATCCTTCCACAAGAATCAAAGTATCATCATGTCAAATTTTATGAAATCGCTACAGCGGTACAGTCATGAAAGCGTTAAGGCGCGTCTCCACCGAAATTTCACAACACAAGAAAAGGTTGACAACTCAAAAGTTGCCAACTTTTGTTCGGTGGAGACTCGGTTTTACATTCGTATAGAATTACTTTCGAATTTATAATATTAATAATATATGGTTATAATCGTGTGTATTTAAAAAGTTACGCCCATTAATAATTTTCAAGACCGGTCTAGTCGTTTGGACGTTACAAACTCACATTCGCATTTATAATACTAGTTTTGATTTATTCATAAGTTTACCTACACATGTATGCCTTTTCTTACACGTATACATGCATGACCTACCTATTAAGTATGGGTTAGGTACTTAAAATGTGTGAAAAACATTCGGCACAGCATATTAGAGAAACATTTTATACAATTCGATATAATATACATACTTACATAAAATAAACATTTGGAGTCTGTTGGCGACGTAACTTAATGAATCGTTCATTAATCTAACTTAGCATTAATGGCTGCCTAACTGTTACGCATTTATTCTGTGAGAAAGTGACAAATCGACTGTTTCCTTTTGTTGCTATTGTAGCAACAGGTTTTAGGTTTCGAAATGATATTAGCTTGCATGGATAGCGAAGTGGTTTAAGCTGTCGCCTTGCTGCTTCTAACTGCATTTAGTGTTGTTGGTTCGATCCCGTGAGGGGACAACACTTTCTATTTTCTTTGTGTTTGTAGTCCTAGAGCAGGTGGTTTCTTAAACAAAAGGAATATTGCGACATTTATAAGGGACAATGGCGATCATAAGCGCTGCGGCGTACAGTGGAACTAAAAGGAGCATGGGACCGACCCAATCTGGTCACCATACTCGATGCAAAAATGAAAAATGCTAACCAACACTATGGCGGCCTAGTACTGCTTCTGCATCATTGGGCCTCCGGTCTCACCCTCACCAACGAAACACGACAGCACGAATGCTGTCATTTAAGATTGATCTTCTAGGATAGTATCGCCCCGGTCGAGCAGGCCCAACCATGCTGCAATCAGCGTGAAGTCGTGTCTCGGAGGCAAATCCTAAGATTCATCAGTAAAAGTGGTAAAAGTTCAAAATAAACGATAACCATAGCGCGGTTCGGACCTTTCAATTTTAGGGATTATGGGAAAATATTAGCATTAACCATACTTTGGGCTTTTACGATATCATTATATGGTACAAAAGATTAATACATCTTTTAATTAACACAAGTATTATGAGATCATAATGGCTTGTCAATTTTAACTATGTTATATGGCCAAACATGACATCACTTTATGTTAGATAAATATACATTACCAACTGTTGACTCTGCGTTTATGATCACTGCTCCGTTCCCAAAGGTCAAGGAATGAAGTGATGTAGGGTCCATATCAGATTACATAAAAATCTTATTCCTATGTTTTGTTTAACTACCGATTTGTGTTCATCCTAATCACTATTCTTATTTTTTTCCCCTATACTTTTTTGTTCATAATTTTTTTACAGAAAACTTATATGAAATTCGCAGATATTGGAATAATCTTGAAACTAACGTACTAACATACTAAATTATAGCATCAGTCTGTTTCACGTCACCGATTAAATAAAAAACAAAAACATTCAACGCTTCCAAAACTTCTAAAGTAACTTACTTAAAAATTATTTAACCTATTTTTAGGGTTCTGTACCCAAAGGGCAAAACGGGACCCTATTAATAAGACTCCACTCTCGGTCTATCTGTCCGTCCGCCTGTCTGTCACCAGATTGTATCTCATGAACCGTGACAGTTAGAGAGTTGATACTTCACGGATGATGTCTTTCTGTTGCTGCTATAACAAACAGAATAAAATAAATATTTAAGGGAGCTCCCCTTCGTCAACGTGATTTTGCCGTTTTTTGCTCGATATTAATAACGGCAACAGGCAGACACTTAAAATCTATACATAAAACAATTTATCGCCGAAGTGTATGTACGCGCATAACTTCGGATCGTCTGCACCAAATTAAATATTAAATTAAATTAAATAAATGTAGAGGTAGTAGAGCCACGCTGATTTCAGTTCGAACGGGCCGGCTCGACCGGGGCGGTACTACCCTCGCACAGAAAATCAACGTAAAATGACAGCGTGCTGTCGTGTTTCGTTGGTGAGTGCGAGACCGGAGGCCCAAATAGTCTAGTCAACAAGTTCCATACTTGTTGACTAGACTAAAAGATGCAGAAGCATCACTAGGCCGCCATGGTGTGGATCGCCATTCTGCATTGTCTGCATTCGCAGTGAGTATGGCGACTAATACTCTTGGATTCTGCTTATGCTTTCCATCAGGCAGAGTAGAGTCATTTTGGCGGGCCCTAGATTAAAAAAAAAAAAACTTTTTTATGTGTTCGTTATTGTTGGGACAAGGTTTTTGTACAAAAAAAAAAAAAAGATAACGGAAAAGCAATTTGTTTTTGTCCGCGACTGTACACCGCCTATGGGAAACTGAGACAGATATATAAATAGCAGTACGAAGTTTGCCGGGTCAGCTAGTATATAGATAATGTACGGAACTATTCCCGCGCGCGTCCGACTCGATTTTATAAGGCCTCGGTCTCCTATTAAATGCTATATGCGGCGTCCGACTTTAGCATAAACGTTCCGATCGACGTCTGAACGCCAGGCTAAGCGTCAGCGGTCAGCGGTCAATATATCTCATCCGAACGACGACGTCTCGTTCACAACGGTACTCGACAAATAGTGCTCGCTTGTACTCATGTGATATAAAATGAATAAAAATTCGATACTTTTGGCGGCACCTTATTTAATTGTATAATGCACTAAACCATTGGACTGTTTCATTCAATAATTCGTCTTTTTCTTTATTAAATTTCAACATTTTGTATTGACGACAAATACGACGTTTACGCTGCAATGGTTCGAAATAACTAGAGACGCGGCGCAAAGCGTTGCAATGCCGCGTACGGCGTCCACACGCCAACGTCAGCGTGTAAGAGACCACAACAGTACATTTCTATAGTAAGCATTGTGACGCGGCATACGGCGTGACGCTGTACGCGATCTACGGCGTTTAGACCAAAGCCTAAGAAACAAAATGAGAAACAATAAATTAGTGCTCGTGTAGAAATTATTTGTCGTTTAACAATAAATTGTGGTTTTAGAATTCACAAATTAAATTAAGCGATCGCTGAAAGAAACTAATGTGGCGATAAATTGATGAGGATTTTGCAGAAATGTAGCAATCGATATCAGGAACTTAGTAGAGTAAGTTATATGAGCAGTTTCCTGTTTCCCGCCAAAGATAGAGAAGAAAGCGTTTTAAATACATTTTGAACGCATTTCTTGAAGCATTCATTTCTTTGATATACAAGCTTTGTAGCTTATAAATTCTCTAATTAAATTGTTCAAAAGGCTGCGAGCATATCTGACAGGAGATGTTGTAATATAAAGTTTTACTTATAACTTACATACTTTTCACCAATTTAAGAAATAGGGTGTTTCTAACATAGAACTCAGTAATTAATGAATTTATACGGATTTTTTTGGCGACAATAACGATATAATAATAATTTAATTATTTTTACGGGAATTAACGCAACCACTTATTTAAAGGTATTACATACCTCTGATTTGCCTGAAGTTTCGATCAGGTTGCACTGGCCGTGGTCACATGTGCATGCTAACGATATTCAAATATTTGGAAAAAATAATACGCCTAGAGGTAGAAAAAAAATCCAGACACAATTTATTTAACAGATATTCACTAGAAACTATTCACAGATTACCATTGTACACTGTACATTGTACATTCATTGTTGTTTATGCTTTAAAATAAGACTAGAAAACATTCTAACATAAGAAGATTAGAACATTCCATTCCTGTGTCCAATTGCCTCGTATGTTCTAAACTACCGAAGCTTTGCGCAGAAAAATATTTTAAACTGCAAGAGGAAAATAATGGTATCACAAATGGAGCTGCTGGAAAATAGAAGTGCATCTGAGGCGAGTGTAGTTAATAGGAGGTGTGGAAATTATGTTTGATATTTTAACGATTTAAACAATAACTAGCTAATCCGGAAAACGTTGTTTTGCAATATAAAAAAATGGGGTATAAAAATAGATGTTGATCGATTCTCAGACCTACCCGATATGCACACCAAATTTCATAAAAATCGGTCCAGCCGTTTCAGTGGAGTATGGTAACTAACATTGTGACACGAGAATTTTATATATAAGATGAGGCTTAATTATCCATATTATAAACGCGAAAGTTTGTAAGTATGGATGGATGTTTGTTACTAAACGGATTTGGATGAAACTTTACAGTAGTATAGCTTATACATCAGAATAAAACATAGGCTACTATTTGCCGCGATAACCGACATACTCGCGGGCGGAGCCGCGGGCAACAACTAGTTAATAATAAAACAAAAACATTAAATACGAAATGACAAGTAGAGCTTCTATGAGATTTATTGCTGTATATTGTACTAGCGACCCGGCCCTTCCTCTGCTATAATATGCATCTATTATACATACATACCTTCCTCATGTATCACTCTATCTATTCCTGAAAACTTAATTAAAATCTGTCGAGTAGTTAAAAAGACCTAAGCGAACAGACAGCGGAAGCGACTTAATTTTTTTTTTTATTTGAGCTGCCAAAATGACTCTACCCCGCCTGATGGAAAACACAAGTAGAATCCAAGAGTGGTGGTCACCATCCTTAATGCGAACAAGGACAGTATAGCATGGTAACCAACGCTATGGCGGCCTAGTGAGATGCTTTTTCCCGGAATCATAGTGTGACGGAAACACGCGCGCTGGTAGTGAGTTCCAGGTTTTAACCGCTCGGCACAGGAAATAAGAACCGAATCGATGAGTGCGAGAGCGTATGTCTTCCACTGTCTGAGACGTTGACTTCTGAGGCTGGCACGTGTTGTCCTTCCAACTAGTCCCCCTTCTCCCTTACTCTACAGGAGAGAACTCTCAGAGAGCTCTTCAGAACACTCTCCATGATAAAGGCGATAGAGGACTGCCATAGAGGCGATATCTCTACGCATCTGCAGAGGCTCAAGGGACTCGGTGGCTTCAGGACTGCTGACAATGCGGATTGCTCGACGCTGCAACCGGTCGAGAGCGTCAAATAGATACTGCGCGGCACCATCGCAAAGGTGAGAACAGTACTCCACGCACGAGCGAACCTGGGTCTTATAAAGAAGACACAGGTGTTCAGGCGATTTTATACTATGTAAAGATAATATTATACTAAGAGCGGAACCGTGGGCAAAAGCATGTAACAATATAAATAACTTAAGTACGCAATGAAAACGTAAAGCCTAAATGTTCTGCCGTTATTTTGTCGTTCCGTTTTTAGTATTTATTTTATTTTTTGATAAAAACTCCGACAGTCGAAGACAGAATGAGATTTATGAAGTAATCCCTTGTAAAGAGTCGAGGTATTTATACTTCTTACTTTGAATGGGCGGAAAAAATACTCGGTGAAAAGAGAAAAGCAAATCTTGATATTGTCAGAGGCAGTTATTGACAATATTGAGTTCATTCAATTGGGAAACACCGGCCTATATATTTTTATATTTGCGGACTTGTTTAAATTGCAACGGATTTGGTTATGCACTTGACTTTATTACTTAAAATACCTAATGTATTTAATTAATTCCGTATAATTAAGATATGTTTTATTAAGTTGAAGAGTTAAGAGTTTTGAAATATTGTAAGAGTAGAAAATTTTTCTTTTAAAAAAGAATGGTATAATGGAACGTATCTTCTAAATGTCAATGTCAGTGTCAAAATAAATTACATGTGTCGAGTGCTACTCTTTTTACATGCTCGGGTAGCAAGCGAACGTGAACTTATTTACTAGATACAAAAGGCCTCAAAGTATTCTATCTTTTACTTAATTGTCATCACATCACTACATGATGATCAATCTCAACATATGTATATAATTTTTCTTGCCTTGACTAACGCAACTTTTTACTACGAAAAGCCTTGTGAGTTCCATTCCCACTTACGAAAATACATTCTAGGATCCTCCAATTTTTATTTTGAGTTTCACTACGGATAAAATACATACGGGTATGCGTACTCTGTAAGCTACCGCAGTCTGTCCCGTTTCCTTATTCGAGACATGCAGTATCCTAGAATGCATGTCTCGAATTCATAATCCCTTCTCTTCATTTACGAATATTACAAAAGAGTTCGATAGAGATGATGAGTGTTTGTATGTTTTCTTACCTTATCAACTCATTCATCAGTCTCTTTGACACTAAATGTACAAAATCGATGTCAACATTCAATAATAATGAAAATAACTTTACACATGATGTCTGATCCCGAGCTAGACAGACCCTGTTCAATAGTTTTAATAGGAAGTTTATTTGAGTGGAAACCAAGTCCTTCGTCCGAGCCGTTGACCGATTGTTTATCGAATTAAACGCTAACCTAAATCTCCAGCGTGGTGTATGTAAATCAATTGGAACAGGTACCGCTGTAAAATCGATGCTTTACTTTACCACTGTATAAATACCTAGTATTTATACATAGTACAAAAGTTTTATTTTCCTTCAGAGCTGTGCGCCTGTGCTATATCTAATATCTAATCTATTCTACTTAATTTGAAATTACTAGTGAAAGAACGAAAGAAAAATCGTTTATTTCCACAGGCATTCTATACAGGACAACACATGGCTTTATACAGAGGTAAGGTCACAGAACAAGAAATTATACCCTGCGCGATGCTAGGAAAAGCAGCTATCTTAACATTTAGTGGTCGTCCAATGGTCAAAATTCGACCATAAATCATTTTTACTTATTCATATTATGACTTGTTTTTATCTTTCTTCACTCCTCCTCAATAATGAGTAGTAGAGCCACGCTGATTTCAGCACGAACGAGCCAGCTCAATCGGGGCGGTACTACCCTCGCACAGAAGATCTACGTAAAATGACAGCGTTCGTGCTGTCGTGTTTCGTTGGTGAGTGTGAGACTGGAAGCCCAATGATGCAGAAGCTTCACTAGGCAGACATGGTGTGGGTCACCATACTGCGTTGTTATATTTTTATATTTATATTTTTATTGTATGTTGTTTTTATACCAAGTGAATTCCTTTTGTGTATGTAAATGTGAGTATAGTCTAGGCTTGTAATTTAAGTTCATATTTAGTATCTTTCTGGAGGCTTTGAGTGTTTCCCCGGCCTACCAAAATGTCCTGCTGACGGTAGTGTCGCGCTTTGGGTCGTAACACGATGGCTGGGGCTCGTATGCCGTCTGTATGGACAGGCCGACTCAAAACTATGGTCCTTTCTTCAAAAGGCCAACCCAGATCCTATACTGTACTCGCACAGATTATTTTTTGTTTTGTAATCAAAGTTCTCGGACTAAAAAAAAGGATATCTCTGTGGTTTGTTTCGGCATTTCTTCCCAGAGTGAGTCGTAGGAAATGCCGGTCTCTTCTACCTGTAAAGTCCGATGTGTAAAAATATCTGAAAAGATTTACTCACAAATAAATATCATTTCATTTCATTTCGTTACATTGTCAGCATTCGCAATGAGTATGGTGACCATCACTCTTGAATTCTGCTTATGGTTTCCATCAGGCAGAGGAGAGTCATTTTGGCAGGTCATACATAAAAAATATACTTTAACTCTGCCAAACTTCATACTCTTCTGTTTGAATAATTTTCGTACAAGTAAAATTTTAACAAAAACAAAAACCGACTTTAATGTTCGACTCGATTTCTCTTGGATGCCATCATCAGATCTTAGTGTCCTTATTATGGTACCACCGTTGGGATATTTTTCCTTTCCATTAAAAAAAGAATCATGAAAATTGGTTCATAAACGATCCGCTAACTCACATAAAAAAAAACATTTATACGATCGAAATGAGAACCTTTTCCTTTTTTTAAGTCGGTTTTAAAAGGGGTACAAAGTTTTTGCTTCACGTTTCATTACCTAAGTAAAACAAATATCGGTTTGTTTTACTGGTAAACATTTAAGATATATCTACACACATCAAAAGTGTCCAGGGATCAAGCATTATTATGCGGATTTCTTGAGATTGAGATGTGGCTTTGGCCCTGGCCTGCTCAGTCGCCAGACTTGAACCCGATTGAGCATGCATGGGATATGCTACAGAGAAGAGCTCTGCCGAATATGGAGGGTATCCAGTCGCAAGAAGACCTTTTTTTGTTGTTGCAACGAACATGGGCGGCCATTCCACAGCGTGTTTGGATGAACTCATTTTGAGTATGCCAAACCGATGTTCTTGTGTTGTTAGTGTTCGCGGTAGAAACACGGATTATTAATTGTTTAAGTTACCTAATAAAATTTTAAAGAAAACTGTTATTTCAGTCTTTTTTTCGAACTTTAATGTCAACTTTCAAATGTCAGAAATCCCTTTATTAGGAAAATGGCAAATTTCTTTATTAATGCAAAGGTGACTTGGTTTATCGTTACTGTGACAAACGAAAACACTTTATTTGATGAATCCTTAAAGAAAATTTTAATTAATATCAATCAGGAGAAAAGTTATTGCAAAAATATATGTTGATCCCTAGACACATATGTTGATCCCTAGACACTTTTGATGTGTGTAATATTGATAAAATGTGAATATGTTATTGATCCACGGATATTCGAGATTGAATTAAGACTTTTTTGATACGTTTCGGCCACCTGATCACAAACTAAGCAATATCAGTTATAAAAACAGCCTGTAATGTGGTAACCGGACTATTAACAACTATATATTTCCTCATTGATACTTAATCTATACTTCACTACATAGTATAAAACAAAGTCGCTTTTTCTGTCCCTATGTCCCTTTGTGTGCTTAAATCTTTAAAAGTACGCAACGGATTTTGATGCGATTTTTTTTAATAGACAGAGTGATTCAAGAGGAAGGTTTTTATGTATAATAAATGCATAATATAGCATGGATACACTGTTCATTTTCGAGGTTTCTAATGTGATGTAGCAAATAAACACATTTTTTTGCGCTTACATTGCAAACGCTGGTTGCACCCTACGAGATAGATCAAAATAATGTACTACAGTATTGTACACCTTACAATACTGTAGTACATTATTACATAGTACATTATTACAGTATTACATTATACCATACATACATACTCGTCTATACAAAAAAAAAAAAAAAAAAAAAAAAAAAAAAAAAAAAAAAAAAAAAAAAACACGTACTTAAGAGTCCAGAGTGGAAATGCCTTTACGACGCACGCCACCTAAAACGCCCCCAAACTCATTGAGTGACGAATCAGATATGCAAGTTCACAACCTCAAACCTCAAATTATAACTTCAATGGACACGCAATCCCCATCATCTATAGTTGTCAAAGGGCGCTCACAAACATCAATCCTGGGCCAGAGTGGATCTGCGCCTAATTCAACAGATTTGTCAAATACTAACATCACAAAGCGAACTAAGCGTAAACACGGTGACGAGCAAGAGCGTTTCATGAGTGAAATGCAGAAGTTAATAGACTCTCATACAGAGCGTTGTGAGGTGCGCAGTAGCAAGACAGACAGCTCTTTGGGAGAATTACATAACACGATGCGCGAAATTCTCAAACAAAACTCGGAAATCAAGGAGTCTATCGCTTTCGTATCGCAGCAGTATGAGGATATGAAAACAAGAGTAGCCCTCCTAGCATCGGAAAAGAAAGATGATCGTAAGTACATACACCAACTCGAAGAGAGGGTTGATAACTTGGAGCGTTTGATGTATATGAAAAGGCTTGAAATCAAGAATGTTCCTTTGGCGTCAGGAGAAAGTGAAGAGGATCTGCGTGCCATTGTACTAAACACCTCTAAAGCTGTTGGCGCTTCCTTGAATCCATCGGATATAAAAGAAGTCTATTGTATAAATAGGAAGAACACACCCACCAAAATTGTTGTCGACCTAGCCAGTACATCCGTAAAGGAGAATATGCTCAAGAAGACCAGACACTTCAACTCAAATAACAAAGAGAAGAAACTTAACTCCTCACACTTAAATATGAACGGTCCCGAGATACCTATCTATGTATCCGACTTTTTGCCTCGACCAACGCAACATCTCTTCTATCTAGCAAGAAAATTCTCTAAGGAACGCAATTTCGCGTACTGTTGGACCACGTCTGGGCGAGTATTCCTGCGGAAAAGTGAACTAGACAAAGCAGTAGTCATAAGGTGTGAAACGGATTTGGATAACCTGCTAACAAAAATCTGACTATTCAAGTTTATCTTTATATTTATTTTAAAATGTTTTCTTCTTGCATGTTTACTTTGGTTTTTACCGAACTCATGTTTACTCATATTTACTTGTAAACACTTACACTACATATCATCACCTACACATACACACACACAATTTAACAATATGTCACCATTGTCCGCTTTTGAACAATTTTACTGTATGCACCGACATTTTAGCATGAAATTATACGCAAACCAAAACACCAAAGTAACAAAACGCCAAATTCGCTGATTTAAATAATTTAAAAAATTTAGAAAATTGTGACTTGACGAAGTTGCACATTTGTGATCCGGAATCTTGTGATACTATTATATCTGAGCCTAATTTGTTCTTAAAAATTTTACACCAAAATATAAGAAGTCTCAACAAAAATTACTCTGGGTTAAATGTGTTGCACAGAAGATTCAAATTTAATTGTGATGTCATAATACTGTCGGAATGTTGGCTCTCCTTTGTAGATAGCATCCCTCAAATGACCGGATACTCGAGTTTCTCAACGACACGTAATTACAACCAAAACGACGGTGTGGTTGTTTACATAAGGAATGAGCTCTGTTTTGGGATAGAGGAGCCGGAAATCTTGGAGGCGAATTGTTTGCTTATCAAGATTAGTAATGAAACAGTCATAATCGCGCTATACAGACCACCCAGTTTCCCCATTTTGGACAACTTCTTGCGTACCTTACAAAATCTTCTAAGTAAATTAACAGGGTTTAAAAATATAATGCTTATGGGTGACATTAATATTAATATAGTTGAATTAAATTCAGTCACATCTAGTTATCTCGACCTTCTCTCTTACTATGGTTTAATACCTGCCCATTATGAACCAACTAGAGGAAACAGCTGTCTAGATCACGTTCTCATAAAAACTAAACAATTCTCACACACTTTCGTTCTGCAAACAGCTGTGACTGATCACGAGCCAACCCTTTTTTGTCTACAATCAAGAAGTCAAATAAAATACAATAAAATAAAATCTATTACTATAATTAACTTTCAAAAACTTCAAAATGATTGCAATAATATAGATCTTGATTGTATATATAAAAAGAATATAGATATAAATACATGCATGTCATCCCTTATAGAAAATCTACAAAAAAGTATAACAACTAATACAAAAACCATTAAAATTTCAAGAAATAAAACCACTTTGAAGCCGTGGATTACTGCTGGCCTTTTAAAGTGTATAAGAACAAGAGACAAAATGCATTATAAACTAAAACGGAGTCCTAACAACCTCATCTTGGAAATAACATATAAAAGATATAGAAATTTTTGCAATAATATACTAAAGAAATGTAAAAGACAATACGAAAGCAATTTACTTAAGGAAGCTGGAAATGATAACAAAAAGATTTGGACTGCTATAAAATCAATTAATAATTTAAATAAATCAAACGACCCATCTACAGAACTATTAACTCTTAAAACTAATCCACAGGATTCAGTAAACGCAGTCAACACATATTTGGCGAGTATTGGTTTGGACTTGCTGATAAAATTCCAACAGACCTCCCACCTCTTTCAAGGGAGGTCATAAAGGTTTCATCAAATTGTAGCTCTTTCTTTCTTTCGGAAACGACTGAACAGGAAGTTGAGTTGCTGATCACAAACCTTCGATCTGAGTGTGGGGCTGGGTGGGAAAACATTACTCCGAAGGTTCTTAAAAGTGTGAAAAACTTTCTTGTCCCTCCACTTACTCACATCTTTAACAGATGCTTAATGGAAGGCACTTTTCCGGAGCCGCTTAAAAAATCCATTGTCATCCCTATTTTTAAAAATGGTAGCAAAAATAATCTAGCAAACTACCGACCGATTTCACTGCTTCCCGCAATCTCTAAAGTGCTAGAGAGGATGATAAATAACAGACTTACTAAGTTTCTGGAGGATAAAAAGATTCTTTCAGATAACCAATATGGTTTTAGGAGGGGAAGATCAACAACAGATTGCTTACATAGCTTCACTGAACTTCTTGTAGGCAAGATGGACAGTGGAAAAAAATGTCTGACGATCTTTATAGACCTTCGGAAGGCTTTCGACACTGTCTGTCCAAAGCGACTAATATTGAAGTTGGAGAGCATGGGCGTGAGAAACACACAGCTTAAATTATTTCAAAATTATTTGCAAAATCGATTTCAGTTGGTTCGAATCGGCAACATACAGAGTGATGAAAGCTATATAAATATTGGGGTCCCACAGGGTAGCATTTTAGGTCCTACATTATTTCTTTGTTATATTAACGACCTCTGCCAGCTAAATTTAAAAAACTGTAATATTATTTCTTATGCAGATGATACTACCTTAACTTTTTATGGTGATACGTGGGAAGAAACTTTTTATGCTGCCCAGGAGGGATTCAATACGGTAAACCATTGGCTTGCCTTAAATAAACTGACACTAAATGCTTCTAAAACTAAATATATAACGTTCTCAATATACAATAGAAAAACTGACAATTCAAACTTGAACATCTACGCTCACATTTGTAACCAAGCTCTCACCAAAGACTGTACTACTTGTCCAATCATTCAAAAAACTGACTCAATCAAATATTTAGGCATAGAAATCGACAAAAATTTATCATTTAATACACATCTCTTAAACTTAATTAAAAAAGTTCGCAAACTAGTGCCCGTGTTTAAAAATCTCAGACACGTTACAGATTGGAAATTGGTAAAAACTGTTTATGAGTCACTATGTCAATCAGTATTATCCTACGGTATCTCCACCTGGGGAGGCGCAGATAAAACAAAAATTATAAACGTTGAAAGAGTGCAACGACTAATCTTAAAAGTAGCTCTTTTTAAGCCACGCCTTTATCGCACTAACAGTCTATACAAAGAAGCAAACGTCTTAACTATTAGAAAACTCTACATTTTAGCAATTATTCTCAAAAAACATGTCTCCATTAAGTATTCGGTAATAAATAAAAAGACTAACAACTCCCGAAGACGCTTTGCAGTCTGCGAAGCTGTTCCAGTGAAAACTTCATTCGCACAAAAGTTTTTCAGTTTTAGGGCGAGCCGATTATATAATAAAGCGAATCAACTACTCTCAGTTGTTGATGTAACAAGGAAGAAAGTTAAAAAGAAAGTTACAGAATGGCTTCTTACGCTTGACTATGATGAGACAGAAGCCCTCCTTAAAATTGTTTCTTAAACTTTCCGTGTCCTTTGCTGACGATCAAAACACACACATAAACACACGCACAAACACACACACACTGCACAAACACACATACACACACACACACACACACACACACACACACACACAATATTTTTATTTAATCTCTCATAACTTTTATTGTTATTATTTTTTCTTACATAAACAGCTAAATTGAGACTAAACAGGTAAAATCATATAAGTCCGTGAGGGGGAGCCAGGAATCCATAGCACAGGATTTATCCTAGTTTGGCTTCCTGACTGCCACAAAAATGTACATCAGTTTTAAGAATTTTATTGTAACATATATATTTTGTGGGAGAAAAATAAACATTATTATTATTAAAAAAAAAAAAAAAAAAAAAAAGTTCTACAAAAAATTCCGCGACGGTATATGTCTATCTCTTAGGGATAACCCACAACAACCATTTTTTATTCCTTTCTTTTTACGAAAAATAATGGCTTATTTACGAAGTGATTTAAGGCAATAGAAAATGAATAGTAATACAATTAAGTAATTGAAATACATTTTGCATTTAATATAGATCAAAATGGCCCTTTACAGTATCTAATTTAAATGAATATATTCGAAGATATTACAGATTTAAAATGCACGAATCGTGTCGTCGGCGGGGGCATCTGAAAACCACCCGTGCGAAGCCGGGGCGGGTCGCTAGTATATTATAAAGCTGAAGAATTATATCATCACGCTACGATCAATAGGAGCGGAGCACCAATGAATAATGTTTCAAAAACGGGGGAAAATTATCACGCTATGGGCAATAAGAGACGAAAACTAGGTTGCGTGGGTTAAAGATAAGAAGGAGAACAAAATAATGATAGTGCTCATCGAACGGGTGAGAATTGTACCCACGAATTCTGACTCATCAATAGAGAATTAACTGTTTCAACCGGTCGCACAATAAAGTCAATTAGCTTAAATTATACCCGAGTCAATACAAACTGATATTATAAATATATAAAGTAAACTTTGTATGTCTGTTTGTTACGCTTTCACAGCTATGTTGCTGCACCTGAAACTTTGATTCCTGACGAAGGACATAGGCTATCAATTTACAGCGATAACCGACATACATGCGGGTGGAAGTAAATCATTAAATGTGTGATAGCATATAAATATTATGTTTCACTGTTTTCTTCTGAATTATTACCCAATATTATTCTGGATTATGTTCAAAGTCCTAACGAAAGTGTAGTGCACCACCTCACTCATTTCCGCACCACCCAACGGTGGACTGGTAGAGAATGCCTTTGGCATTAAGTCCGCCATCGTAATTTATATATAAAAAATAAAAAAAACTTAATCCGTATTCTCAAAACCCTAGATATTGTTATACATTCCAAATCCATTCCTCATAATTATGTATAAACATAATCACAAATTTCAACAAAAAAAAACCGACTTCAATCTGAACCACACGGTAAGCACCAGCTTTCAAATAAAAAAAAAACATCAACATCGGTTCACTCAGTCGAAAGTTATGAGATAACAAACATAAAAAAAGAAAAAAAAAAACAGTCAAATTGATAACCTCCTTCTTTTTTTGAAGTTGGTTAAAGAGTATGACCGAGCTTTGCTCGGTTTTATTTGGAAAATTTTCTAAACATGAATCCTAGCTATATCGATTTATCGCACCGAAACCACCTGCATATAAAATTTCACCAAAATCGTTTGAGCTATTTTCGAGATTCAGATTAGATATCAACAACATTTACTCGTTTAAAGATATTAGATTAGATAGCTTTCTATCATTATATAAGAACACCATAGACAATACTTATTACATAGTTCTGTTATGGCATACATATGTTTCTCTCTGTCAAAGCAAAAAAAATAAGACATGCTCACCAAGACATCTGTCGCGACTGAATTTAGTCAAGAATGCTGTTCCCACGCCCGGGGCCATGTTACGCGAAGAAAACTTTGTATGGTAACGATTTAGGCCAAGGCACTCATTGTGGTAATGACCTTTATGTATTTGTTTCTTTCCTATTTAAAAAGTGTGAGTAGAGACATTAGGGTATCGGCTTTTTCATAATTAAATGGACGTGTAGGTTTTTTCTGACTAAAGTTACTAAAACAGAGGAGAACTTTTACTACAACTTCAGCATATAAAATTTATACATGAGGTATAGAAACATTTGTCACAAACTAAATGATCTGAAATGAAATGAAATGATATTAATTTGTAAGTAAATCTTTTCAGATATTTTTACACGTCGGACTTTACAGCTAGAAGAGACCGGCATTTCCTACGACTCACGCTGGGAAGAAATGCCGAAAGACACAGAGGTGTCCTTTTTTTTTAGTCCGAGAACTTTGATTACAAAACAAAAAATAATCTGTGCGAGTACAGTATAGGATCTGGGTTGGCCTTTTGAAGAAAGGACCATGATTTTGAGTCGGCCTGTCATTACAGAGGGCATACGAGCCCCAGCCATCGTGTTAGGACCCGAAGCGCGACACTACCGTCAGCAGGACATTTGGGTAGGCCGGGGAAACACTCAAAGCCACCAGAAAGATTCTAAATATGAACTTATATTACAAGCCTAGACTATACTCACATTTACATACACAAAAGGAATTCACTTGGTATAAAAACAACATACAATAAAAATATAAATGTCTAACACTTTCACACAAGATACCTACGTAGGTAAATACTGAAGTGAGCATCGTCAGTCCCAAGCAAATTTGTCATCTAAATAATCCAAAACTGTGTAATAAGCCTTTTCACATAGTTTCTGTTTTATTAAGGACTTAAATTTGGTAATACTTAATTCTTGATATTTGCTTGGAATTTTATTGTAAAATCGCACACTCTGACATCGGAAAGACTTGCTTACTCTTTGTAATCTAGTGGTTGGCAACACGAGTTTATCTTTATTTCTAGTATTGATATCATGAAGGTCGCTAAACTTTGTGTATAGATGAATATTTTTCTTAACGTAAACTAGATTTTCATAAATGAATTGAGATGAAACTGTCATGATACCAATTTCTTTAAATTTATTCCTCAGTGACTGCCTATAACTAAGGTTATAAATTGCACGAATAGCCCTCTTCTGCAACACAAAGATACTTTGAATATCGGTAGCATTCCCCCACAACAAAATACCATATGACATTACACTATGAAAATAACTAAAATATACTAATCTAGCTGTTTCTACATCGGTTAATTGACGAATTTTATAAACCGCGTATGCTGCAGAGCTGAGTCTATTCGATAATCCATCAATGTGTGGGCCCCACTGCAATTTTGAGTCCAGACTTATACCCAAAAACTTGGTGGCGTCCACAAGGCCCAATTCCTTTCCATTTATTTGAACACAGGTTTTTACTTGTTTAACGTTGGGTGTAAAAAATCTAATACATTTAGTTTTGTTCTCGTTTAAAAGTAAGTTATTAACATTGAACCAGTTCACGACATTAGAGAGAGCGTCATTCACGTCATCAGTAACAGATTGTTGTCTCTTCAGTTTAAATAAAAGTGAAGTGTCGTCCGCAAATAGCACTATCCCCTGACTATCCTTTATCAAATTAGGCAGATCATAATCATATTGCTTTAATTGATTTATATTCATATTCCAATACGACCTTCAAACTTTCTAGAAAAGAGCGTACTCCTTCTTAAAAGGCCGGCAACGCACTTGTGATGCCTCTGGTGTTGCGGGTGTCCATGGGCGGCGGTAATCGCTTACTATCAGACGATACGTCTGCTCGTTTGCCCCCTACATCATAAAAAAAAAAAAATTGGTTGTATTGCATAGTAATAGCAAATGTAATCATTTATCAACTACGACATCTACCTTTCTTCAAACTATATGGCAGGATTTTCTTTTGTTGTGAAAATTATTGTGTGACAAAATGAGTATTTTGTTTCTTTCTTTCCTATTAAGTCACTAACTTTACATTTATATACATAACTAGCTGAGTCCCGCGGTGTTACCCGCGGTTATTGTCGTACCGCGGGTGACGCCGCGGGGCGAAGCTAGTCTAAGTAGCCTAAGCTACTCCTTATATCATCAGCTACCTATCAGTGATAGTCCCATCAAAGTCGGTCCAGCCGTTCCAGAGATTAGCCGGAACAAACAGACAGACAGACAGACATTTTTCTTTAATGTTATTTTGGTACATGTACCGTGTATACATACATATGCATTTATTAAAAAGCGGTTATTTTAATATTACGAACAGACACTCTTATTTTATTTATTTGTATAGATATTGGATGTGTAATGTGTATAGTGCTGACCTGGGTATGTCGGCGAGGCGTGGTGGTCTTGCTCGTCGGATGCCCGGCAACACGCCCATCTGTCAACAAACAAACAAACATGTACACAACGTTATATCGAGTATTGGGAGATACAAACTAGTTGGAATTCGTCAGATGCATGGATTGGATGTACAACACTATGTTTCAATTTAAATAAACCTGGAAGAAATACAGACGGAGCCATAGATTTTTCAAGTATTGGTTGGTACAACTTTGCTTATTTCTTACACCATAAAAACAAGTCTGAAGTTACAAGTTCAGAATTGTGTTGGAGTCTTCCATAAGTCTGTTTCCAGTAACTATAAGAATATCCAGAAGCATCTCTAGCCCGTGAAGCGCCCGTGTGCAATTATTATTCTAGCGCCCTTTAGTTATTGTAGCGCCCTTCAGTCAGCCCGTAGATTCATTAAAAATAAGAATGCAGAAGCATCACTAGGCCGCCACGGTGTGGGTCACTATGCTGCATTGTTGCATTGTATCCATTCGCAATGGGTATGGTGGCCACCACTCTTGGATTCTGCTTATGCTTTCCATCAGGCACAGTAGAGTCATTTTGGCGGGCCATACATAAAAAAAAGCGGCCAAGTGCGAGTCGGACTCGCCCATGAAGGGTTCCGCGGCAGCAAGTAACATTAAATAATTTTTATTTTATTTTTATATTTGTGTTGATTGAATGAAAGGTAAATTGCAGTTTACGATTTATGACGTATTAAAAAAAACTACTTACTAGATTTCGTTCAAACCAATTTTCGTTGGAAGTTTATATGGTAATGTACATTATATATTTTTTTTAGATTTATTATTCTCTTATTTTAGAAGTTAAAGGGGGGGGGGGGGCCTCATTTTACCACTTTGGAAGTGTCTCTCGCGCAACCTATTCAGTATAGAAAAAAATGATGTTAGAAACCTCAATATCATTTTCAAAGACCTATCCATAGATACCCCACACGTATTCGTTTGATGAAAAAAAAATTTTTGAGTTTCAGTTCTAAGGACCCCCTAAATTTATTGTTTTTTTTTATTTTTGTGTAAAAATCTTAACCGTTTTTTGCCTTTGGCACGGAACCCTAAAAAGGAATACCGCAAGAAAGATGATGACGAACTAACACTTTCGCAGTTACAATGGTGTAAAAATAAAGTGTTATATAGCTATACATGTGGTTTTAGATTAAGAACGAGTATGGTCACCACCCTATCCTGCACAATCGGAAAACAGCACTGCAAAGAGAAAATTTGAAACAAATCTTAAACAAACACGTCTGGCCACCTTCATATAGCACGCCAGAACCTAGTTTCTAAGAAGACGCCTAAATCCATGAGTAGACTATCAAAGGCTATTGATAATCTTCCGAGACTAATCCCGCCCACACGCCCACCACTGTAACTCCTGTACACCAGGATCTAAAGCAGTGACCCACGAACACACCGAGTTAATCACTCGGGGAGTCCCAGCAAAAAATAAACTGTCTTGGAACCCGCAACGAAATTAATCAGAAGGAAACTGGAGGAGTTGGGAATATAAAGACCACTTTCCTTCTTAGCAAAGCTCCTTAGCAAGTTGAAATAGGCAGACAATTTACATACACATTTAAAATATCGATATTCTACTGTATACTATAGATAAATTCGCAAGTTCTATACATAACAGATAAGTACATTAAGTTGTGTATAAAATATGCCTGCACATGTAAGCTCCCAACAACTTTATTACTTATGCCAATGTGATTCAATTTAAACTCCAT
The DNA here is from genome assembly GCA_949125395.1 of Diaphora mendica. Taxonomy (NCBI): domain Eukaryota; kingdom Metazoa; phylum Arthropoda; class Insecta; order Lepidoptera; family Erebidae; genus Diaphora; species Diaphora mendica. Next base: position 1,198,937 of record OX421330.1, read on the forward strand.
TATATTCCCCCAGACAAAGACTTAACTAAAATTACTGTTGGAGACAACATGTGTTTCTGATTGAGTAATAGCACGCTTGGAGGGTAAATTATAGGGTAAAATAATTACGAAGCAGTTCCTTTAAAATCGATTGTTATGTATTTTTCATAGAATCGAGAAATTTTGCTTTTAAAGTGGGTTAAATTGTTGAAGAAAAAATACCCATCGAATGGTCTTTGTCTTGAACTCTAATACAAAAAAAGCTTAAAAATATTTTCTAATTCTTATTAACAAAAACTCACAAACTGTGTTTTTTTAAATTCTAGTATTTAGAGTTACGATATTTCTCCTTTCTGGTACTCTCTGACATTTTTTCTTCTTTCAAAAGTAGATTATTTAAAAATGATGCATATAGAAACTCTTTCTCTCTCAATTTAAAGGCCAGGCTCTTGTCGGTGGAGCAATCGCCACACCTCCTCTGTATTTTCTGCGATCTGTTTGACCTCTCGATAGGCCACGACCCCTACTTTCTCCTTTCTTCTCCTTCTCCTTTCGCCTCCTCGTCTTCAGTCATGCGAATTAGTGCATCTGTGCTTTCCACATCCAACCAGTCTCTTTATATTTTTCGTCCAGGATGTTCGCCTCTACTGCGCTTACCTTCTTCTATACTTTTTTTTTTTTTTTTTTTTTATTTATGTTTTGCCCCGCCAAAATGACTCTACTCTGCCTGATGGAAAGCATAAGCAGAATCCAAGAGTATTGGTCGCCATACTCACTGCGAATGCAGACAATGCAGTATGGCGACCCACACCATGGCGGCCTAGTGATGCTGCTGCATCTTTTAGTCTAGTCAACAAGTATGGAACTTGTTGACTAGACTATTTGGGCCTCCGGTCTCGCACTCACCAACGAAACACGACAGCACGAACGCTGTCATTTTACGTAGATTTTCTGTGCGAGGGTAGTACCGCCCCGGTCGAGCCGGCCCATGCGTGCTGAAATCAGCGTGGCTCTACTACCTTTTACTTGCTGTAAGTTAAGTTAGACTTTCCTCGTTTTCTCTTACCTTTTATCTTTCCTTCCACCACCTTCGTGTCTATCAAGTGGATAATAAAATAGAAATAACTCGATTGTATAAATATCTAAAATAAGATCACCCACTGTAGGATTAACAACACCGAGAATATATCGTGCTATAAATAAGTTACTTCAGACATAAGCTCTATTCGGTAGGTGCACAGTAGGCGGTGGGAGACAACGAATCGATCGCAGCGCGCATCGTGGCCAAAAAAGGAACTTTCAGACCAAATGTCAATTTTTACTTAAAAAATTTACGTATCCGTGCATTTTAAGTAAAAATAAAGTAAACATATGTCACGAAACGTGTTGCGTAGTAAACTTCAAGAGCAATGGCAAAAATAGTGATCACAAATTCTATAATTTCTTTTATTGTTATTTGTTGTTGGGAAGCCATGTCGTGTGTGATTGTTCGGTACCCAGTTTTATAATTAGGTAATTATTTATTCAAAAAAAGCTGAATTATGTCAATAACATTAAATTCATAAATGATAGTTTACAATATATGCAATGCGTTACTCGATTAAATTTGTTATTTATGTTTGTTGTTTACGCACTTCTCGTGAAGTCAGCATTCAGCAATGAGAAAGTCTGTGTGTACTACCTACAATTTATTGATTATGCCATTTTAGACAGGAAATAAAAGAAGCTCAGCGTTATTATCGCCAGTCTAGATTTACATGATCGATTATAATATATGTAAATTACGATATTTCATTGAAATTTATTTTTTATTTTTTAAGGCCATTTGGCATTTGACAATTATAAGTCCGCTGTAATAGTAGTATTTTAAATCCTTAGTCTAAGTGCTCAAAGAACCTTTAGGCCGCGTTTTCGAACTCAGCGGGCAGCGGAGCGGGAGCGGAGCGGCAGCGGGAGCGGAGCGGGGCCGCTAACCCGTTTTCGAAACCAGCGGGCTAGGAGCGGGCGCTAGAGCGGTTTAGTGATGTGTTATAAGAAATAATACATCGTAAAATATAGCTTGATACGGATGACAGATTTCACAAAAAAATGATTAGTGATTTTAAATAATTAGTGAAAACGACTGTTTGATAATATTTTATATAATCATAATATCTACATATGCAATAGCGTCATAAATTAGTATATTAAATTTATTTTTCTAAAATCGTACAACCCAAGCCTGATAACCTTAAGAAAATCTTGATTAGTCGTAATTGTAAACACAATAATTTACTATATTGACAAGTTAGGGGGGTATTAGGTTAATATACTCGATCATTATAGAAAATAACAGGGGGTACAATGAAAAAAAAATAACATCAACAAAGCGAACAAATTAACAAACTATAAAGATGATTAAAATGTTTTAATAACAACAAATAAATAAAATATAAAATATTAATAATTAAATAAACTTGCAAAAATCACAACATTGATAAAATTTAAATCATTTTTATTTTTTTTATTTATTTTAAAAAGACCTTAGACTTGACATATGCGTACACCCGTAAGGAATAGAAACCATGTACATCAAATATTAACGTTGCCAGGTTAAAGCCCATTCTCCCTTATTAATGTTCCAAACGTTCAACAAATCTGGTTACATTTTGGTCGGTTAATTAAAAAATTGTGTCAAGTCTATGTAATACTTTGTCTAAGATTGATGCGCCTGCTCGTATGCCGCTCGTCACACGCTCGACGCTCGCTCGTCAAATAAAAATAAAAATATTTTCGGACATCTAACACACAACGCTATCTAGTCCCAAGCTAAGCAGAGCTTGTGTTATGGGTACTAGATAACTAATATAAATACATAAATACTTTTTTTTGTAAAAACATACATATTATACATAGAATTTAAATATATTTTTTTGTAATATTTACGTTCCTATCAAAATAAAATTAAAAACAAAAAAAAAAACAACCATTCGAACAATATTGCAAGTAATAAAGATGAATAAAATGTTTTTTAATTAACTATTAAAATTGTTCTTTTAATAAGTAAATAAATTTGGAAAAATCACAAACTTGAAAAAATTAAAAATCAATAATCACAGGTGATTGCTATTTTATTCCATCCCTAGCTGACACCGCGACACTGGTGCGCACCGCCATAGAGATATTATAGATAGAGCAGAGGAGCCGTACGAGTCATAATATATGTTCGATGAATGGAAAGTCGTCTGAACGTTACTTTTTACCGATAAACTCTTCTTCTACTGAACGATGCCCAATTTCATGTTTTTAAATTTTAATGTACGGAAGGAACGTATGATATCTAAAAGTTATTAGATTTTCTTGATTTTGTATGAAATAATACACCACACATATTTTCTTTATATTTTTAGTATCATTATTATATTCATTCGCAAAAGCATTCATTCGATTCAAAAATGTTTGATGAATCATTCAGTAGAAGAAGTGCTTATCCAGACCCAGGGAGGGGAACCAGGCCTCCAGCTGTTCCTCGGTTAGAAATAGAGAGACGATCGCGGTACCTATCTGACTGTGTGTACCTATATTTTATTACTTCAAACAACTTTATAAGGTACTAGCTTTTACACACGGCTTCACTCACGCAGACTTTCATCCCCTGATTTACCCCATTAGGGGTGGAATTTCAAAAATTCCTTTCTTAGTGCTCACTTACGTTGTATTAAGAACCTACATGCAACATTTCAGGATTCTTGGTTTAGCGGTTTGAGCTGTGCGTTGATCTCTCTCTATGTCAGTCACCTTCCTCTTTTATATATATAGAAGATTTTAGAGTTAATTTTATTTTATTATTCGAGGTTATCATAATAACAAGCAGTCCTTTACTGCGCATGCGTCAGTAGAGAAAGACAGATGGGGTACCGCGATCTTCTCTCTCTTTCTAACCGTTGGACGTTTCCGCTTACCGGCAGCCGTATGTCTTCCCTACTCTATCTATAATATCTCTATACGCACCGCTCGTCCGCCGCTCGTCACCCGCTCGTCGCCCGCTCCCGCTCCGCTGTGTTCGAAAACACTTCCATATAAATCCATACATTTGAACGTGCCGCTGCCGCTCCGCGCCCGCTCCGCTCCCGCGCCCGCCCCGCTCCCGCTGAGTTCGAGTACGCGGCCGTAAAGTAGCAGCGCACGTCAAATAAAATATGTAAGAACAAGAACGCACCTAGTAGAGGTAATTTATCTTGTAATAAATGAACGCGTTTTACAATTTTCTTACAAAAAGTATTTAAAACTAGTTGTTGCCGGCGGCTCCGCCCGCGTATATGTCGGTTATCGCGGCAAAAAGTAGCCTATGTGCTATTCTGATGTATAACCTATATTACTGTAAAGTTTCATCCATATCCGTTCAGTAGTTTTTGCGTGAAAGAGTAACAAACATCCATCCATCCATCCATCCATCCATCCATCTATCCATTCATCCATACTTACAAACTTTCGCGTTTATAATATTAATATACGTAGATTAGTAGGTTATATTGGTGGTAACATAAGTAAATGCTTTGCTGTAAATATCTCGTAATAAAATAGAAACATAAATCACCAGACATAAAGGAGAACTATACAATAACTTTGTAAGTTCTACAGACTTTAGTTATATTAGGTCTTTACCTATGAAATAGCCGTTCTTCAGTACTGGTCATTTCAAATAAAAAAAAGTTTGTAATGGCTCTGTATTCTAAATTCAAATTAATTTTGTTTTAAAACCATGACATTCTATTTACAAACTCAGTCTTTTGTTTTCTGATTAGCGTTGTATTTTCATTACATTTGAACATTTTTCGTCATAATGGATACTTTAAAAATTCGTGTAATTTTGGAATATGAGTTCCGTCGTGGCACCAACGCGACACAAACGGCACGTAACATCAAAAACGTTTACGGAGAGATCTGTAGAAACGAACGCACAACCCGTTATTGATTTTCCCGGTTCCGTTCTGGAAATTTAGACTTGAAAAATGAAGCTCGTGGTCGTCCGGAGACTTTGGTTAAGAATAATGAATTAAAGGCGATTGTGGAAGCTGACGAAACTCAATCTACAGCTGAGCTAGCAGCAGCTTTTAATGTAAGCATCAAAACAATATTGATCCATTTGCGACAAATTGGCAAGGTAAAAAAGCTTGATAGATGGGTGCCCCACGACCTTAACGATCGCCAGCACAACGTACGCGTCGAGACCTGCCTTGCGCTGCTCAACAGGCAAAGAAGTGAAGGAATTTTGAAACGAATTGTTATGTGCGACGAAAAATGGATTCTGTTCGACAATCGAAAGCGCTCAGCAAGTTGGTTAGACCCTGGTTCAGCACCAAAGCAATGCCCTAAACCAAAAATGACCCCTAAAAAGGTGATGGTCACTGTTTGGTGGTCTAGTGCAGGTGTGATTCACCACAGCTTTTTACAAAACGGCATGAGCATTAATGCAGATGTGTACTGTGAAGAACTAGAGAGAATGATGGAGAAGCTTGCACATCTGCAACCAGCTTTGGTCAATCGGTCGTCCCCACTGCTCCTTCACGACAACGCGCGACCCCATACTGCGCAACAGACAGTCTCTAAGCTGCAAGAGCTGGGGTTGGAAGCTCTCCCTCATCCGCCATAGTCACCAGACCTTGCACCTACCGACTATATCTTTTTCCAAAATTTAGACAACTTTTTAGTGGGTAAAAAATTCAATTCCCGAGAGGCAGTACAAAATGCCTTTAAGGAGTTTGTTGCCTCCCGTCCAGCTGATTTTTACAAGAAGGGCATCAAAAAACTGACAATGCGTTGGCAAAGATGCGTCGATTGCATGGGTGATTACTTCGAATAACAGAAATAAAAAAGTTTTAAAAAATAAGTACTTTCACTTATTGCATACAAAACGGCAATTTCATAGGTAAAGACCTAATATTATCTAGGGTGCACATCACGTTATTAGCTAATGTAACAACATCTTATAGTGACCATTTCAATATTAAAAATCTTTTAAGTTTTAAATACAAAGATTGACTGTGTAACAATCTAATTTAATATCATATGTATTACTACTGACCCATGCCCACTTCGAAAGTTATAAATGAAGAACCGCTCGACCGATTTAGTGCAAACTTCACATAAACCATCTACTAAATAGTGCGAACAAAGCCTAAACATTTGGTTTCGATAGGTGAGCCCGTTCTTGAGTTATAAAATTATAACGAAAAGTGGCATTGATTTTTAGGGTTCCGTGCCAAAGAAAGGAACCCTTATAGATTCGTCATGTTTGTCTGTCTGTCTATCTGTCCGTCTGTCCGTCCGTATGTCACAGCCACTTCTTTCCGAAACTAAAAGACCTATAATGTTGAAACTTGGTAAGATGTATTCTGTGAACCGCATTAAGATTTTCACACAAAAATAAGAAAAAAACAATAAGTTTTGGGGGTCCCCATACATAGAACTGAAACTCAAAATTTTTTTTTTCATCAAACCCATGCGTGTGGGGTATCTATGGATAGGTCTTCAAAAATGATATTGAGGTTTCTAATATCATTCTTTTCTTAACTGACAAAGTGACTACTACTACTACTACTACTACTTAAGTGACAAAGAGTGTCGTTCAGAAGTTAAAACGGTTTAGAGTCCCGTGGGTTTTTTTTTTGTTTTTTTTTTAAAGGCAACTCCCGCACTAGGAATAAATCCTGTGTCGCGGGGGACTTTACAAACATACATGAAATGGACACAAAGAACACCTAGACTCAGAACAACAATTTGTGGATCACACAAAGTGTAGTCCTACGTGGGATTTGAACCCTCGATACTTGGCGAAGTAGGCAACGGCGTGGTGACAGTTAAACCACTAGGCCAAAAGTGCAGTCCGGTGGGTGAACAAAGAGTAGATTTATTTCTTCTTATGACGAAGAGAGGCAATGAGTGGATGGGGTTGCCTGATGAGAAGGCAGTACCAACATCCATGGACCTTAAGACTCACGAGATAAGGGTGCATCAGCGCCCTTTAAGTCTATCAGACTATCACAACGTAATAAAACATTAATTGTATGGTTTCTATTATTATTAAGACAGTTTATTTGATGTAATTTTTACTTAGCAAGCCAAAAGTAAGGGAAATTAATGATCTGTGCAGTCTCTGCATGTGTGAATGTATATTTCACTGTAGCGCGCCCAAATTACTGAACCAATTTTAATGAATGGTATCAATAGATTCGTAATAAAGGGCCGGATAACATACGAGTAGGTTATATAATTCTTTCAAAAGTTTTTGCGAAGCTAGGATATATTATAGTTTTCTTTATTGTAAAACTAGATGAGCCCCGCGGTATTACCCGCGGTACAACAACAACCGCGGTTAACGCCACGGGACAAAGTAAAAAAAAAAAACTATGTAAAAAGTATCTATACCTATACGGCTATACCGACATCAAAAAACCTATTAAATTGTACAGTCTAGCATTTAATATTTAAATTGATACTTGTTTAAGCTAAGGCCTTATGGGACTGGCATACCCTAATAGGGTAAAAGTCCCTTAAAAATAAATAAAGAGATTTAAAAAAAAAGTATTCTATGTCCGTCTCCTGGTTCTAAGCTACCCCCCCACCAATTTTCAGCCAAATCGGTTCAGCCGTTCTTGAGTTATACTAACACTAACTAATACGACTTTCTTTTATATATTAGGTCTTTACCTATGAAATTGCCGTTTTGTATGCAATAAGTGAAAGTACTTATTTTTTCAAACTTTTTTATTTCTGTTATTCGAAGTAATCACCCGTGCAATCGACGCATCTTTGCCAACGCATTGGCAGTTTATTGATGCCCTTCTTGTAAAAATCAGCTGGACGGGAGGCAACAAACTCTTCAAATGCATTTTGTACTGCCTCTCGGGAATTGATGTTTTTACCCACTAAAAAGTTGTCTAAATTTTGGAAAAAGTAATAGTTGGTAGGTGCAAGGTCTGGTGAGTATGGCGGATGAGGGAGAGCTTCCAACCCCAGCTCTTGCAGCTGCTTCACGACAACGAGCGACCCCATACTGCGCAACAGACAGTCTCCAACCTGGTGGGTGGAAGACCCGAGGGCAGGAGATGAAAGAGCAAAAAAGAGTACTTTCCACGCAAATCTATGCACAGTTATCCTTGTAAATCAGTACAAAAGCTGAGAAGTTTGATGAAGGATATTTAATGTAAAGTACTTTTTTGGCTTTGAATTTTAGTAGGCAGGGACTGACATTTTAATTGCGACGCAAACCCTTTTTGACTTTAATATTTCACAATCAGATTGACTTGATCTAATCCTTTAATGACAGACGATAAAAAACAACTCCACTTTATGTATTTCACCATTTGGCATCGTAACAGCCTTTGAAAATTAGAGCTCTTCAGTAATGTCAGTCTTAGTACTATCAGTTAAGTAGACAGACGGACAGACAGCCGGAAATAACGTAACTATGCTCTTCTTCCTTCGTCACTTGGCCCTTTTCAAATAATAATTTGAGCAAAATGAAGGTAGGCTTATATTTAAGTGGATGTTTGGTTTAACTATCTAAATCCATTTTCCATACTAATATTATAAACTGGTTGTTGCCCGCGGCTCCGCCCGCGTGTATGTTGGTTATCGCGGCAAATAGTATCCTATGTGTTATTCTGATGTATAAGCTATATTTCTGTAAAGTTTCATCCAAATCCGTTCAGTAGTGTTTGCGTGAAAGAGTAACAAACATCCATCCATCCATCCATACTTACAAACTTTCGCGTTTATAATATTAGTAGGATTCAGAAGTAACTTTGTCTGTTACGCTTTCAACGCGCTTAACCGCTGCACCGATTTCAATTAAATTTGGGCTAGATATATTTTGATCCTTGAAGAAGGCAATAGGCTACTTTTTATTGTGATAACTATCATACACACAGGCGGTGCCACTGGCAAAAGTTTATCTATATATACAAACTAGCTGATCCGGCGAACTTCGTACCGCCATATTTATGACCCACGTAACATCGTTTACGTTTTTGTGAATCTAAACCATTCCCAGATCCCCTTGAACACACACAAAAAAAATCATCAAAATTGGTCCAGTCGTTTAGGAGGAGTTCAGTCACATACACACGCACACAAGAAATATATATATTAAGATAAATAAAATTGGAGTGTCTGTTTGTAATAGGTATTAATTTTTTTACTAAATGCATATGTATGTATACACGGAACATGTACCAAAATATTTTATTTTACAATTTTTGTCTCTGTCTGTCTGTTTGTTCCGGCTAATCTTTGGAACGGCTGGACCGATTTTGACGGGACTTTCACTGGCAGATAGACTTTTTGTAGACAAGCTTTGCCCCGCGGTGTTACATGCGGCTGTAAAGGTACGCCAATAGCCGCGGGTTTCCAGTATTGACGAAAAACGCGGGTAATACCGCGGGATTGAGCTAGCTTTTAAATAAAATCAAAAACTCCTTCGACCTCTGAAAGAGTAGGTATATAACATTTTCTAAAGAACACACCCTCGAGTAAATAAGCTACGATATAAAACTAAGAATTACATACCGTAGAAAAATATAATTCGGTATGTTATTAAAGACTTTTTCGATTCTATAAAAAAGGAAATTCATTGAAAATACCCTTAAGGCCTCACTTTCTACCTTAGAGGTTTCTACCCTTATCTGTCAAAGAGTTTATGTTTCTCTTATAAAAATACTTTCAAAGTAAAAGGTTCATTTATCGGGCTTTTTAAATTCCCTCCGGCCTTTTTTTATTAAGTGTTTAATATCTGTAATGGATATTATTTTTTGCGTAAAAATATCATGACTTGCTTTTGCCATGAGGAAGAGTGAAAAAGTCGATGTGAAAAATAATATTACCATTACATTTATTGGGGTGACCGCTGGTGGCATGATACCAAGAGCGTCTCCGTGAATCGGAGGTCACGTTAAGCAGTCGGTCCCAGTTTTTATCGTAGGTTAACAGTCTAGAAGCTAAGTTGGAGGCCTTTGGACAGCTTAAAAACATCCAACGGCAAGATTACGTAGCCACAACTTTGTGTTGCTAGTCCCCAACCCGCACTCAGTCATGAGAGGGGTCTCCTCTCATGACTGAGTGCGCAGCAGTGGGACGGTATGGGTTGTTGATTACGTTTACTTATGTTTCATTTCTTTGACTCCATGAAACAATGAAAGAAAGAAATACATTTATTAGTCACACTCACACACAATAATCATGAAAGAGAGAAAAATTAAAAACTATTGACACTCTTTATACCACAATTTACAACATCGTGGGAGAGCCACGCTTCGGCATGCATAGGCCGGCTCGACAGAAACCGGTGTGAAACAGCGCTTGCGCTGTGTTTCACCGAGTGAGTGAGGTTACCGGAGACCCATACCCCAATGCCCCATCCCCTTCCCCAAAGGCAAATAGCACTTGTGATGCCTCTGGTGTTGCGGGTGTTCATGGGCTTACCGTTAGGCGATACTATTGTTTGCCCCCTATTCTCTATTAAAAAAAAAAAACAAAAAAGTTTTACAAATAATTTTGAAATTTAAGCGGTTTACCCCTGAAATAGACGATACCAATACTCCTAGTTTTTGCCCGCCGCTCTACCCTCGTGAATATCAATCATCGCGTTAAAGAATAGCCTATGTTCTTCCTCAAGAATCAAAGTATCTCCATAACAAATTTCATGAATATCCGTAAAGCGGTTAAGCCGTTAAAGCGCAATAGACAGACAGTACTTCCAATCAAATCCAGCTGTTTGCTTACCTGGTAAACCTACATGGCAAAAAACTTTAGCTAACAAAATACTTAATATAAGGGTCTTGAAATGTTGTTCTTACTCCCGCCTAATCTTTTACATCACTAACCAATGGTACGGTAATTGTAACACTGATAGAAATTCTAGGGATGTTAGTAAGTAGGTCAAACGCACCTTTATTTGGCAACCCCGAGCCGTTCGGATTTTGGGTCGGGTTTACTACAAACAGACTAACGTTTTTGGAACCATGGTGATTGAGGATATTCACCTTTAAAAAGTATAGTTGGTGGACTACATTGTATTTTAACTGATTGATTGAAATAAACAGAACTATTTCGTTTCTCATGTTTGCTTTGTTTGGATGTTTGTTTGTTAAAATTCCTCAATTGTGACTCAATGATAATTTAACCGTGAGAGGCTTCCCTCTCTTGAGAGAATTCTTCACCAAAGAGAGAAAATAAAAAATACAATAAATTACACCTGGTCATGGATTAATCGTAATCAATTATCCTTTTTAACCGACTTCAAAAAAGGAGGAGGTTCTCAATTCGACCGTATACATGTTTTTTATATTTTTTATGTGTGTTCGCGGATAACTTCGTCGTTTATGAACAGATTTTGATGATTCTTTTTTAATGGAAAGGAGATATAGATATGTAATAAGGACACTAAGATCTGATGATGGCGTCCAAGAGAAATCGAGTCAAGCCTTGAAGTCGGTTTTAATTTTGTTAAAGCTTTACTTGTTGAAAGTCAATTAAACCCATATATAAAGAAAAAGTTAGTTTTGGCGTCCATTTTGTAAATCGACTTAATTAATTAATAATCACAAATTTTAACAAAAAAAAACGACTTTAAGAACTGGGTCAAATTGAAATGGGACCACACAGGAAGCATCAGCTTTCAAATAAAAAAAGAATCATCAAAATCGGTTTATACACTCGAAAGTGATGAGGTAACAAACATAAAAAATATAGTCAAATTGATAACCTCCTCTTTTTTTGAAACCGGTTAAAAATTGAATTTTAGTTAAATTTGCTTTTTTGAAAATACTCTGCCACGCATCGATATACATCATAATCAATTTCCTAAGACCATTTTCCTGCAGTATGTGAAAGTGATTTCGTGAAACGGAACTGTGTTACTGGAAGCTGGGAAACGCGCGCCATTTGATTTGATCAATGATAACGTAGTGCTAGATATCAGATATTACTCTTTAGATGTGATTATTGCAAGGCTCGTTAGTATTTTATCCAACCTCGTCGAAGCCAAAAGGAAGGATGTCAGTTTTGGCAGTCTAAGTATGTACGTTTATATATTCCACGCAGTGTTTTAACTTCTAAATCGAAATTAATTAATGAAGTGTCAATAGATTCATAATAACGGCCCGAGTGATATAGGCTATATCATTTTTGTTAAAGTTTTTACGTAGTCGGGTTATAGTTTTCAAACTTTTTCTGGTTGATTTATGAGTATTTGTGTGACGTGGCCTTAGAGTTATTATGGACGTGAGCCTCTATTTTTTGCTTCGTGACTATGGGTTGCTGGAAATTTCAGGGTTCTCTTTTAGTCAAAAGGAAACTTGTTGTATTTTAAGGTTTAAGGGGACTGACAGTTAATTAGTAGTTATGAATGTTGATTTTAATATTTTCGTCAATACTGGGAAACTTTTTCTATGGGTGAAACAACCAACCTACTGTTTTAATATATACAAACGAATTGTCCATAAAAATACACAGACAAACTCAAATACATGTTGGTACAGTGAAAATCAATCCGGTTATCTCTAATGTTGCAGTCGACATATTATTACGCTTTTGAAACCAAAAGTTAATTTCGTAATTAATAACTTTATTACGAGTTAGAAAATTGATGAAACTTTTCGAGCGCGCACAAATTTTAATTTGTTCGGCAACCTGACAGCTATTGTGTCAGAAACGTCAGTCAGGTGCACATGTTTGCCTAACTCTTGAGCCACGTATTGTGGGTATAATTCTCATCCAAAAGAAATAATTGTGTTATAATCGATCATTTGTTTTGTATCTTACTTACATGTTTTACTTACATTTTGAACTAACTTTTGCCTGCGGTTCCGCTTGCGTGTATATCGGATATCGTGGTAAGGAGTGCCCAAAGCCATGCCAAATTGCGGTTTAGCGTAACAGACAGACAGATCTACTTTCGAATTGATAATGTTAGTATGAATGTATTGAGTAATCTATATACTTATAATAAAAATGTAACAGGTCCAATTCTGTACATTAAAGATATTTTGAAAATTTTTTTTGGAGGGCTCTCTATAGTCGATACTGAAGCCAAAACTGCATTTTTTTTCATTTTTGTCTGTCTGTCTGTCTGTCCGTCTGTCTGTCTGTCTGTCTGTCTGTCTGTATCTTGGCCGCGCATCACGCCGGAACTACTGAATGGATTCAAATGAAACTTGGCATGATTTGAGTTCATACTACGAGGTAGGACATAGGATACTTTTTATCCCGAAATTCAGCACGGTCTCCTGGAGAGAGGGGATGAAAGTCAAAATATGTACTTAGTTGTAATTCAATAACACATAGTCCGATTTTATTCATTCTTTTTTTGCTAGGAAGAAAAAAAATAAAAGATAACGAGAAAAGTGTTTTTTTTTGTCCGCGACTGTACACTGCCTGTGGGAAGCTGAGACAGATATGTAAATATGGCGGTACAAAGTTCGCCGGGTCAGCTAGTATGAATAATAAACCTGGTTACCACAGTGTACATGTCTGATTCAAGGGAATATCACAACATTTGCTATTTTTTTTCTTTTTATGCAACTGTACTACATTAGAAATGTGTGTTACGGGGGATATTACAAACATTAATGAAACGAACACAAAACCATTAAGACTCAGAAGAATAATTTGGTGATCACAGAAAGGGATATCTCTTATTGGACTGGATATTGGAATTCAAAGATACCGAGAACCGCAGATAAAAACTAGTCAACTTTAATAGTATGCATTTTTTTATAGTCTGCTGCCAAAATGACTCTGCCCTACCTGATGGTGAGCATGAGCAGAATCCAAGAGTGGTGGTCACCATCCTCATTTTTATTCTTTTACTTTCATATTTAATTTTTATTCTTCTTTTACTAAACATCTTCTTGCCTTGACTCGGGGCTTGGCTTATCTTTGAATAATTACCTCTCTACTCTTTCATTTATTTACCACAAGTTTGAACAAAAGCAATAAAAGAGAGATATTATATTTTGTAATAAGTCAAAAGAAAGTCGGCATTCAACTAATTGCTTCCATAGCGAAACCGAAACACAAAAGTAATTTACCTTTTTCTTTGTTTTATTGATCGGTTTATTGTCTACGTGCAGTCAATGAATGTTTATTTAAAATATTGTGATTATCTTATATATAAAATTCTCGTGTCACAATTTTAGTTACCATACTCCTCTGAAACGGCTGGACCGATTTTTATGAAATTTGGTGTGCATATCGGGTAGGTCTGAGAATCGACCAACATCTATTTTTATACCCCATTTTTTTTATAGCAAAACAAAGTTTGCCGGATCAGCTAGTTATTATATAGAAATAAAAACTTTGTTCTTATAGTGCTCAAAATATGCTTATGTTCTTATAGCTCTGTAACTTTTTATCTATTTCCATTCCATTCACCCGTTAACCGTGATTCTAACCGCACACGTACTTACTCATCTGCTAAAGTTATTGTAAATTTACTGTGTCTCAGCTGGTGTTTGTGGTGGACTACGTGCAATAATCATTCCCATATCTGTTTTCCATAGAACTCGACAGTGAGTGAGCGATTAATCAGTGTAAAACGTTATTTATTGACTTGCAGAAGCTACACACACCGTCATTATTTTATTATCTTGTGCGGTCTCGTTAAAACGCGTAAGTGACGCGTTATGCACGGCGCTTACGACATTCTTGTCGTGAACTTGAACTTTCTCACTATATATTTTTGAGCGACTAACGAGATTACTTGGACTGTTTTTACAGATATAAATTATTGCATTTGAATATTGGGGCTTGTCGGTTTGTCTATTATCATCTTTCTTCAGAATATAGCTTATTCACTCGTATTCAGCATGAAGTGTGCCGGGTGTATGAAGAATATCAAGGACCCTCATTTAGTTAAATGTACGTCTGCTGTCTGTGATAAAAGTTTTTGCACGCAATGTATTAATGTTACGACCCTAACTGTCGATCGCAGGAAGCAATGGAGGTGTCCTGATTGTTGTGCTTCGCAAAAAAAGGGTGGAGATAATAGTCTTACACCAGTTCGCGTAGTCTCTGACAATGTCACCCTTAGGAAAAAGACCGAACTAACTTCAGAATGTACGGAACCTGATCTGACCAAGCTCACCGATCAGCTGCGAGCAATGACTGAAGCTTTTTCCGCCCTTAAGGCACAATTAGAGGATGTGACGGTTTCTCTGTCTCACTCGTACGAGCGATTGGATGAGCTTGTACTGAAGCTCGGTGCAGCTGATGAGCGGTTAAAATATCTGGAGAAACGAGATGCAGAGGTTACGTTTTTACAGGCTACGGTAACTCGACTGCAATCTGAGTTAAATGTGCATGCACAGTCCGGTCTTCGTAATGAAATTGAGATAGTTGGAATACCTGAGATAGCTAACGAAAATGTACATCACATAATGCTGGTTACCGCCAAGAAAGTAGGGGTTGAGCTCGAGGATGGGGACGTTGACTGGGTATCCCGAGTGGGGCCACGCCGCCCACCTGTGACCACATCACTACCAGAGGATGGAGCCAAGATGCCACGACCAATAGTCGTCAGATTTTTGCGTCGAGCTAAACGGGATGGATTTCTCAAAGCTACTAAGTCGCGAAAGAATCTCAACAGTTCTGATCTGGGCGTGTGTGGTCCTCAAACACGAAGGGTTTTTTTCAATGAAAGACTAACGAAAGAAAACAGAGTTTTGTTTCGATCTGCTAGGACCCGTGCCAAGCAGCTCGGTTACGCTTTCTGTTGGTGCAGTCAAGGTGCTATATACGTTAGGCAGACAGAGGGTCGCCCAGCTGTTCAAATACGATCACAGACCGATTTGGAGCGTCTTCTTTCGACCTCTACAGCGACTGAAGATGCCTGGAGGGAGACGACTTCTACGGCTCATTCGAGTGTTCCCTAAATTATTTGCTCTAAGCCTTGTACGACATTGTTTATTTTTCCACACTAAAATCGACTGTCTCCTACACTATGATTTTATTGTAGCCCTGTTCTCTAGATACAGCATAGGGTTAAAAATGAGTCTGTTCATACTTATGCTTTATTTCATGTTATTATTTGTTTTGTCACTCTGTAATCGTATCACTACTTTAACGAAATCATACTTACAAATACATACATTCATTTACATACATAAAATCACCACTTTAGAATTAATTTTGGCAGACATTGTCAGTTTATGGACACTATTTTCGATCAGTTATGACATAGGTATAAACATACGTTTGTTATTGACTTTTAGTAATCAATACTTATTGCCTGTAATAACTGAATGTATACTGACTATTGTTGGTGTCGATATAAATACAATAATACTCCACTTTCATCTACACATACCATACACTATTCGCAAGACACTTCATATACTCGTAAACTACTATACTATAAACTACATACAAACTAACTACATTGGTATGATAAACAAAGCACTTTATAGACACATCTTTCATGTTTCTAATATTTATGTAACTACCCACCCATAACCAAATGGTTGAGTTTATAAAATGTTCTAAAAATATTTTATGTCTCAATCTTTGTTATATTAATAGTCCATCACTTATTAAACTACCCTCCTCATGGCTACTGAATCGAAATTTGCTATTTTATTATTTATAAACAAAATTTAACCAATTACATACTACAGTAGTATATGATGTTGATAATGAAACCATTGAATGTAAAAGATTAAATGAGCCTTCAGACTGTTTACGGTTGATATCGTACTCTGATAATAATTCTTTATTGATTCTGACTGTAAACATACGAAGTATAAGTGCTAATTTTGATACTCTTCTCATGTTTCTTACCAAGTTTGGCGTAAAGATGGATGTTTTGGTGTTGACTGAATGTTGGACTAATGAACAATTTATACCGCCATCTATTAGTAATTATAAAATGTTTAGGTCAAGAATATCCCTAAATCAGAATGACGGAGTAGTGGTGTACGTTCGTGAAGTCTTCGAAGCAACGTCTACGGAACCAGTTTGTTCTGATGGCAATTGTATTGTGGTCAATCTTTCGAATAGCCTATACATTGTCTGTACATACCGCCCACCCAGTTTTAAGAACACGCTAAATTATTTAAATTCTTTAGATTGCATTTTAAACAAATTTAATAAAAATGAAACTGTTATTGTGACTGGTGATTTAAATATAGACATTATGCCTAATAACCTAAGCACTAATGCTGCTTCATATTTAAACTTAATGGCCAATCACGGACTTAAACAGGGAATCCACTGTCCAACTAGGCAAACTACGTGTCTTGATCATTTTATGATAAGAACTACTTCTAAGGTGCGAACTTATGTCTTTGATGAACTAACTGATCACTCACCTATTCTACTGCACATGAACACTACATCTGTTCCCAAGCAAACTCTATACGATAGCAAAATTACTATCGACTTTGATAGTGTGGGTGAGTGTTTAGAAAAGGAAACATGGAGTGATTTATATTCTACAACTGATGTCAATCTTGCTGCACTAATCATAACAGAAAAACTAGGAAATATCATTAATGCCAACACTACAATAAGAAAAATTGCCAAACGTTATAGACCTCTAAAGCCTTGGATTACCATCGGGGTAATTAAATCAATACGTAAAAGAGACAGAATGTATAAAAAAGCTAAGGTAAATCTTAATTCAAATATCAAAAATATTTACATTAACTACAGAAATACGCTAAAGAAAGTCATTAAGAATTTAAAACAAAATTATTACAAAGAAAAATTACATAAAAATAAAGGAAATATAAGGGAAACATGGAATATTATTAAAGAGTTATGTAATATGAATACAACAAATACATCATCATCGGAATTACTTAAAATAGAAGCGACTGCTGCTAAATCTCTTGGTAAGGTTAATAAGTTCTTCACATCTATTGGCCCAAGTCTTGCAAAACAAACTTTACAGAAATTAAATACTAATGAGACAGCACTAGCACAAAAAGCTAAAACAGCAGATTCACCGTTAAAATCAATGGCGCTATATCTGTCAGACCCTGTTGAGGTTATCGGAGTGATCAATGGCCTGAAAAAACATAGTGCTCCTGGCATAGACAAAATCACAGCGAATATTTTACAAAAATTTCGTCACTGTCTTGCGGGGCCCATATGTCACTTAATTAACTTAAGTTTTGAGCAAGGTGTCTTTCCTAACATATTTAAACGCGCTGTTGTATGTCCTGTTTATAAAACAGGTGACAAATCACTTCCAACAAATTATCGACCAATTTCTCTTTTAAGTTGTATCTGTAAAGTTATGGAAAAGGTAATGAATAAACGATTGTTTACTTACCTAGAAAGCAATGAAATTCTTGCAGACAATCAGTACGGGTTTCGCCGCAATCGCTCTACTGCTGACGCTGTTCTACAACTCACTACAAAAATAACATCATATCTAGACCAAAAGGAGAAATGCGTAGGAGTATTCCTGGACTTACAGAAGGCGTTCGATACAGTTTCAACTAAAATATTAATTACCCGCCTGGAGAACATTGGAATCCGAGGGAACGCACTTCTGTGGTTCAAGGACTACCTTACGGAAAGAAGGCAATGTGTTAGAGTAGATAATCACGTCAGTGACTGCGACACGGTGACATATGGGGTTCCGCAGGGCAGTACCCTCGGTCCAACGCTTTTCTTGACCTATATTAACGAATTATGCAAGCACCAAATCAGGGGGGCAGATATACAAATGTTTGCAGACGACACTGTTGTACTTTTTCACAGTAGCTCTTGGGACCTTGCACGACAACTAGCAGAAGAAGGTATGTCTGTTATCACAGCATGGCTTGAAGATAGTTTGCTATCATTAAATACTAGCAAAACCAAGTTTCTCTGCTTTAGCAAAACAAAGGCTTCTGCGCCTAGGAATTTTCAGATTCGTGTGCACTGTTATCCATGTAATCGAAATTATACGTTACATTCACACTGCTGCTGTCCCACTTTAACAAGGGATACTGACATGAAATATTTAGGTGTAAACATTGACGACAAGTTGAATTGGAAGAAGCATATAACTACGGTTAGTGGTAGACTAAGGAAACTTATATATATATTTAGAGAATTGAGAATGGTACAGGATACTAACCTTTTGATACAAACCTACAAAGCATTGGCTGAATGTTTGGTTACGTATTGCATATGCTCATGGGGATCAGCGGCCAAGACACACCTAATTAAACTAGAAAGGGCACAACGTGTCGTCCTTAAAGTTCTTTTGTATCTACCATTCCGCCACCCTACACATTTAGTATATAAGAAAGCTCGTGTTCTTACCGTGCGAAAACTATTTGTCTACCAAATTATACGTAGATACCACAAAACTACTGTCCCATTTTTAAAACCATCAGGCAAAAGACTAGAAAAATGTCCAATTCCAAGGGTGGCAAGCAAATTTGCCCAACAGCACTACAATAACCTTGCACCAAGACTGTATAATAAACTAAATTTAACTTATAGAACTAAGAACTTAACAAATTTTAAAATTAAACATATTATTAAATTGTGGCTTGAGGAACTACAATTTGATGATGTTGAAAGCCTTCTACAAATAGTGAAGTAATGGAGGCTTGATTAGTGTCACACACACCCTTACCGCATACACATTCTGACTCATTGTCTCAAATACACAGCAAACGCACACCTCACACACACACCTCACACACATACACTCACACTCATACACATACATATCTAAATATACAAATTTATTGTGTCCACTATTTAATTGCATATTGTAACAATTGTTCCTCTTGGTTATGTAAAGTAACTGACTCCCAACACACAGCTTACGCTATTTTGGGAGTCAGGGGTATACTGTGTATTGTTATTCTCTTTTGTTGCAATAAAGTTATTATTATTATTATTTATTTTAGACTTTATGCACTTTGACATCGGCTGACTTAATGCCCAAGGCATTCTCTTCCAGTCAATCTTAGGCTGGCCTAGAAATCTTATAGGGAGGTGCTCACTGTGCACTGGGTTACATAATAGGTGAGAAATTATGTCATACATAGACTTAAACATACATATATACACATACACAATAAATACGACATAAAGACATATTGTTGTTAGTAGTGTTATTACAAGTTTTTTATTAACTTGCAATGTATGTTAGGCGGAATCTTGCAACTCAATTTTGAAGCAGACATCTTCAACTGATTTTGCTGAAATTTTGCAAGCATATGTATACAGCGTGACAATACAATATTATAATAACATGGAGCTAATCTGATGCTGGAGCTGGAAAGTGGCCATAGGAACTCTGTAAAGAAACGTCGCAACATCATCGAGTTTCGACTCGTTTGATTCGTGTCGAGGCATTCTAGTAAAAGCTTGTTTTTAAAAAAGATTTTTAATTTAATTTATGTTAGAGCTTATGAGGTCCATTTTAAGTGTAAGTTTTTACATTCTTAATGTATTGCATTTTATTTGTATAAAAACTAGACCGTAAAGAAAATATAGGTGTTACAAAATAAAATTATTAGTTTAAAGTCACTTAGTCGGTTTCATAGAAAGCCACATTAATTTAAGCTATGCTTTATAATTTGTAGTAATGCTGTGATATCTATATATTATTGAACTTATTCCCGTCCATGCCAGGAATGTATTGCTTCTTTACTGGGCCTTACGAAGTTCAGTTTATAATTACTTCACCTTCATAACATTTATCTTTTTTTTAGTTTGTGTACCCTGCCGGCCTACTAAGTGTAGTATGGGCTTGGCAGAGTGATGATCTACGCAAGATGTCTGACAGAAGCTGAGCTGAGGATCGAGAAAAGTGGCTTGCAATTGAATAGGCCTATGTCCGTTAGCAGACTACGATAGGCTGATTTTTGGCACGGCTCCGCCCTTGTGTGTGTCGTTTATCGTTCCTATGTCCTTCTCCAAGAACAAAGTATCTAGATGCCAAATTTCATTGGTCAATAGATGTAGTGATTTAACCGTGAAAGCATGACAAACAGATAAACGGAATTACTTTCGAATTTATAATATTATTATGGATATTCAAGTCAAATATTTCCTAAACTTTAAACTACTGAAAAGCTACAAAACTTGTTTCAAACATACGTCGCTTTTGAAACTGTCAAAATATTCATTGGTTTAGAAAATTGTATAGCCAGAACTTATTGAAGCATTTACTAATTTTCCGCTACAAATTAAGGACATCCCATTATTTACAATGTAATTTTCAGATTGTATATTTGAAGCTCAAAAAGCTCTATGTAATCAAAAATGAAGTTCATTTTAGGCGACCAGGTTTTTAAGCTTTAAATGTTTTTTTAGTGCAGATAATTCACAGAAACAAACTAAAATACAAAAGTAATAAATAATTAAATAATATAGTTATATTCTTAATGCGGGAGTTCAAGTTTTTTTTAATGTTTGGCCCTGACAAAATGACTCTATTCTGCCTAATGGAAAACAAAGCAGAATCCAAGAGTGGTGGTCACTATACTCATTGCTCGTGCAGGCAATGCAACAATGCAGCATGGTGACCCACACCGAGGCGGCCTAGTGATGCTTCTGCTTCATAGATATAGTATTACAAATATGTTTTATTTTGATACGTTTCACAAATAATCTTATTCAAATAAATTAGGTAACATTAAACAACAATATAACAATGTTATTATAAACAAATACCAACAGTGTAAACAACCTTTTGTATTATCTGTTATTGTTTCAAAGTATTATTGTTTGAAGGACCTTTAATCTGGCTGTATATGATCCACCCCTTGTAGGGGGATGATATCATCGTGAGCCGGAAGTAACTACCGCAAGGTACCACCCACCACACTCTTGAGGGGTGAATATGTAGTATTTGGGTGGACGAGAGTTTTGATTAAAGCTTATTTCTGATCAGGTAGGAAGTATTTAAGATATGGAGAAATTGATTTAGTTTTAATTAGTTTTTGAAGGTTGGTTGATCAGTTTTTCGATCTGTGTTCGATTGTGTTACGGAGATTTTCGACTATTTTATGTTCTGACAGCAATGATGTTATAGTAAAATATCATTGCCTGACAGGGACACTTTTTCACTGAGTGATGAGTTCTGCCTCTAACAGACTAGGTGAGGTTACTATAGTGTAAAACCTTTCTCTTTTTTTTTTTTTTTTTTTTTTATGTTTGGCCCGCCAAAATGACTCTACTCTGCCTGATGGAAAGCATAAGCAGAATCCAAGAGTGGTGGTCACCATGCTCACTGCGAATGCAGACAATGCAGCATGGCGACCCACACCATGGCGGCCTAGTGATGCTGCTGCATCTTTTAGTCTAGT
The DNA here is from genome assembly GCA_949125395.1 of Diaphora mendica. Classification (NCBI taxonomy): domain Eukaryota; kingdom Metazoa; phylum Arthropoda; class Insecta; order Lepidoptera; family Erebidae; genus Diaphora; species Diaphora mendica. The sequence goes on from OX421330.1 coordinate 1,221,220, forward strand.
CAACAAGTTTGGAACTTGTTGACTAGACTAATTGGGCCTCCGGTCTCGCACTCACCAACGAAACACGACAGCACGATCGCTGTCATTTTACGTTGATTTTCTGTGCGAGGGTAGTACCGCCCCGGTCGAGCCGGCCCGTTCGTGCTGAAATCAGCGTGGCTCTACTACCTACTAACTACTACTTTCTTTAAGGAGGAAGGTTGAAAGCGCGGCAAAAGACATGTGAGTCATTGCAAATGTTCATAGGCGCAGGTTGACACTTACCACCAGACTGGTTGATCATTTGACCTCCTATATCAAACAAAAAAGCCGGCCAAGTTCAAGTCGGACTCGCGGATTATATTATATGATGTAACCAAAGAAATTATGCTTTTCGCAATTTTTCCTTTATCTGTGCTATAAGACGTTGCTTCGTATAAAATATAAAGGCTCTGAATTCATGGGAAGTACCTTCTAGCTTATGATTCCCTTGCGAGTATGGCATAAACGGCCGTATCTTTTGATTGCGTTGGCTTCGAAGTTTGATTTTTTCACAGCTCCAAGGGACAGTATACCTATATGAATTTCAGCTTGATACCTCCACGCGTTCCTGAGAAAAAATGACTTGACAGACAGACAGACGGACAACAAAGTGATCATATAAGGGTTCGGTTTTTTCCTTTTGAGGTACGGAGAATCAGTTAAGTCGTGTGGCCGCTTCGGTGAAACATATAAATATACTTGAGATTGGCTTGGTCGCAGACGGGAAAAAAAAATGTGAAAGTTGGAATGATAATATATTCACAGTTAAGCTAGACACAAGTTGCTGTTAACTGAATTAATTCAAGGTATTATCATCACTTGTGAAGTAAGTTTTAATGGCGAGCTTTATCTCCGCCACGACTTAATGTATTTTGATGAGGAAGTTACATAGCTAGTTACAACTTAGTTCTTGTGATTTGATGTTTGTTGAATATTCTATTGTAATAACTAAGTAGTTACTTAGTTGTGTGTGTACTTACCTGTGTCTTCTTGCATTATTAACATGTTCAGTTGAACATGTTAATAATGTTCGTCTTTTTCTTATTTCAAACTCAGGAAACATAAAACGCGATATTGGTTTTCAAGGTAGCTTTTAGAATCTTATAATTGAAAGCAAAACTTTGGTTCTATGACATAACCGAAGCAATACAATACTTTAAAAGAAAACTAGTGGTAAACAATCCTTACCTTTCATTTTACTGAGAGCTTGAAGACACAGGAGTCCCTCCCCCGAATAATCAGTTTATAAGATTGTGAAGACTGCTAAATATACTCAATAATAATATTGTCATCCTTGAGTTTAATCTCCTTTTTGAAGTGGTTAAAACAACGTAACTTTATTAGTTCATTAAAGCCTTTATACACAGCAACGAGTAGTCGCAATACTACGTGTAAAGTGCCAATATTTGTGTTAGGTAAGGGTCCTTCGTTCCTGGGTACTTTAATTCAATTTAGCTGCCGTGATCCTCGAGACTTAATATTGCGGAAGAGAAGGCATGAGATTGTCTGAAATGGTGGAAACGGGGTCGTAAAAGTAGTCATTTGTCTCTTCAGCGAAATAAGAATAGGTGTAGAGAATTGAAATGGGTTTAATTTTGGCATTTATTGAAATTATACAAATCGTACTTATTTTGGTTGATAGAGAAAGCTTTAGTTAAAGGTGAGTCGAGGTAAGAAGAAATAAAAAAATCAAAACACTGATTGGGAATGGTCTAGAAATCCAATTTCAATTTGACACATTTGCCTATATTCAAATGCAAAATTTTCAAAACTTTTCATAGTTTGCTCCGCAATATTGTTTTAAAATGGATATAATTTTTTTTGGGTCCAAAATATTATGTAGATGTAGTTAACTGATGTAATTCAGGAATCTTTAACTAGTTTTGTATACCACGAAAGGATTAAGTAACCTTCCGCTTCAATATCAGGTACACTATCATAGGTCTGGTAGATGATTTATTAATCTAGGTAATACTACTGATTTTTTACTGCTGAAAGTCAATCTTGCCGACTCAGTATTTACTGAAACTAGCACAGATTTCTGCTTTACCAAAATTGGTAGATCAGAACTTTTACAAAAATTGTGTTTTTTATGGAATAGGCGGGCAAACGAGGAGACGTATTGCCTGATGGTAAGCGATTACCGTCGCCCATAAACACCCGCAACACCAGAGGCGTCACAAGTGTGTTGCCGGCCTTTGGGGGATGGGGGAGGGGGGAAGTAGGGGGAGGGGTTGGGGTATGGGCCTCCGGTATCCTCACTCATACGGTGAAACACAGCGAAAGCACTATTTCACACCTGTTTTCTGTGAGGCCGTGGTATCAATCCGGTCGAGCCACCCATTCATGTCGAAGCGTAGCTCTCCCACGTGAAATTATTGCCTCTTTTAAGCATGTTTTTACACTTTTGATGTGTTACTCTGATTTCTTTAATAATAAGTATAATTTTTTCATCGTATCCACAAAGCGTTAAGTAAAATAAATTACGGTCATACGTGTTATAACTAACAATAAGTTAAGCAATTTTCACGTTAAAGGAAAGTTCTTCATATATTTTCATCAAGCCACATATAATGTATCTATCTAGGTCAGACACGGTTTTAGGTCCAAGTTTAGATCAAAGACTCGCTCGTTTTCCGTGTTAACCTCTCAACTAACACTCCACTCAAGACAGCTGCTTGAGAAATGTGCCTTTCAGTTTAAGTTTTTTCTATGCATGGATGTATTTTATCTATACATCTATACAAATAAATAAAATTGGAGTGTCTGTTTGTAATATTAAAATAATCGCTTTTTACTAAATGCAAATGTATATATACACTGTCCATGTACTATATTTTTTTTGTCTGTCTGTCTGTTTGTGCCGGCTAATCTCTGGAACGGCTGGACTGATTTTGACGGGACTTTCACTGGCAGCTGATGATATAAGGAGTAACTTAGGCTACTTTTTTTAGACTAGCTTTACCCCGCGGCCTCACCCGCGGTACGACAATAACCGCAGGTAACACCGCGGGACTCAGCTAGTCTATAATATACATAGTTTAAAAGTTTGTTTCACCCCATTTACATCATATATGCTTGTAATTGATATTTAAACTTTTTCTACATTTTAACTTTCGATTCCTGTCTACACAATCACGAAAACACCATAACTTAGATGAAAAGGGTACAAAAGAAATTCTTTGATAAATGATCCGACAATATTCCATCAAGGGGGTAACCCCCCTTGATAACTCGAAGCAATAATAATAACAATTCAGAGTACTTAGGTGTGTTATTGAAAGGCTTCCGACCCGTGTTCCAGTGGAGAACTTATCGACAAAGTTTCAAAGGAAATGTTGCGCTCATAAGTTACGTCTTTTGATATAAAGTTTAATTAGTTCTTAGAAGAGGGTTGAATGTACCTTTTTGATGTAAAAAGAAAGTTGTGATGATAAGTGATATTATTGTATTACCTGCTTGAAAAAAAGGAGCAACTCGATTGTATTTTTAACTCCCGACGCAAAAAGAGGGGTGTTATAAGTTTGACGTGTCTGTCTGTCTATGGCATCGTAGCTCGCGAACGGATGAAGCGATTTCAATTTAGTTTTTTCTGTATGAAAGGTGAGTTACGTGGAAGTGTTCTTAGACATGTTTCATGAAAATCGGTTAAGTCATTTAAAAGTTATGTGGGTGAAAGTGGGGAAGAATAACAGAATGTCTGCAAAAATATCATTGGCGTATGATTACTCGATTAAGCGCTTGAGTAGGAGGTTTTTTAAATTTTGAATTTTAGATTATTGTTTTCAATAATAATAAATTTATTTAAGACACTTCACACGCAACGCCCATGTACTAAGCAGAGTCTATCTTCGAACTAAGTAGAGTTAAGGCATTATGATAGCTAGATTATCTGATATATTCTATTAGACAATCTATGATTCAATCTGTCTATCCTATATACTTTTTTTTGGAAGTACATACATATTATACATAGAAAATACGATACACATATATTGTGTAAACTCCGAAACAAATATTTGCAGATCATAAAAACATTTAGTCCGACCCAAGAATCGAACCCAAGACCTCAATCACAGCAGTCGCATACGCTAAAACTGCGCCACCGAGGCAGTCAAATTCTGATCTCAGAACTGCGACATGTATATTATTACAAGCTTTTTAATAACTTGCAATCTATGTATGTATGCTGGTATGTTCGGGTGGAATCTTGCAACTCAATTTTGAAGCAGATATCTTCAATTGATTTTGCTGAAATTTTGTATGCATATATATACAGCGTGACAATACAATATTATAATGACATGGAGCTGATCTGACGCTGTAGCTGGAAGGTGGCCATAGGAACTCTGTAAAGGAACGTCGCAACATTATCGAGTTTGGACTCGTTTGATTCGTCTCGAGGCATTCCAGTAAAATGTTGCTTTTAAAAAGCTTTTTAATTTAATTTATTATTGGTTAGATAAGTAAATGTTCAAAGAAAATATTAGCATTTCGGTCCAGTGGTGGTCCTAACTGCTACACAGAGCTTAGATGGTTTGAATTTTATCCAGGACTGATATAAGCAACAACGCTCGGAGTTTAAGATGACAATTGGTTTAGATGACATCAACCGTCACTTCTCAACTACGCCTCAGTTGGATCATCAGACCAAGAGTCAAAGTTTGAGCTACATAGCTAGCCTAACTCATCCCAATTTCGAATACTTTGATTTTTCTCCGCTACCTTCTGAGGGCATCAAAAGAGTTATCCTGTCCATTCGTTCCAATGCTGTGGGATGTGACGGCATTAGCCGTCGCATGATTGTTGCTATTCTAGATCACATTCTTCCTGCAATATCACATATTGTTAACTTTTCACTTGACTCCAGAACCTTTCCCTCACTTTGGCGCAAGGCTTTCATCATTCCTTTACCCAAAAAAACTTGTCCTTCTCTTTCTGAACATTTTCGGCCAATTTCTATACTCCCCTCTTTCTAAAGTGCCTGTGTACACAAGCAGCTCTCGCGGTTTGTATTTTTTTTTTATTTTTTTTTTTATGGAATAGACCGGCAAACGAGCAGACGTATCGCCTGATGGTAAGCGATTACGGCCCTTCATGGACACCCGCAACACCAGAGGCGTCACGAGTGCGTTACCGGCCTTTGGGTAGTATATCAGCATAACCTTCTTAGTCCTCTACAATCTGGGTTCAGACTCGGCCACAGCACCACCACCGCTCTCCTCAAAGTGACAGGCGATATTAGGGAGGGTATGGAGGACACCAAAGTCACAGTGCTGGCTTTGATTGATTTCCTGAATGCCTTTAATACCGTCTGTCATGACATCGTACTGGCCATCCTTTCCTATCTTATGATCTCCTCGGAAGCTCTGGCATTCCAGAGCCATTGTTCTTCTCATACCTTCAGGGACGACAACAGTGTGTTCGTACTGATGACATGTCATCGAGCTGGTGTGATCTTGTCACTGGCGTCCCTCAAGGCGGCATTTTATCTCCTTTATTGTTTTCAATATTCATTGATCTCGTAACTCACCACCTTCAGTGTACGTATCACCTGTACGCTGACGACCTACAAGTGTACACACAGTCAAGGGTTGAGGACATATCATACGCCATTCACAAACTCAACAAAGATTTGGAATTTATAAGGAGCTGGTCCACGAGGTTTGGTCTGGCGGTAAACCCAACCAAATGCCAGGGGATAATTGTGGGAAGCAAACAAATGTTAGGTAGATTGGATATATCAGTCATCCCACCAGTCGTCTACAACAACGTAACTATACCACTGAGTGCAGTGGTAAAGAACCTGGGGCTGCATATCGACTCGACCCTTGATTGGCGGGTACAAGTTACACAAGTCAGCCAAAAAGTAACCACATGTCTCCGCGCCTTATATCGTCTAAAGAACTTCCTTCCAGCTAAAACTAAGGCTACGCTTATGCAATCCTTAATTGTTCCTTTAATCGACTATGGTGATGTGTGTTATTTTGACTTGAATGCAGATCTTCTCAATTAACTAGACCGCCTTCTCAATAACTGCATTCGATTCGTTCAAATCTTCGCAAGTATGACCATGTGTCGGCTTTACGCTCCCAGTTGCAATGGCTCCCAATTCGTCAGCGCCGCAATTTGCGAGCACTGACTTCTCTATTTTCTTTCCTCAACTCTCCATCGGTACCTGAATACCTTGCTCCTCATCTTCGTTTCTTATGCTCCAACCACGACCGAAATCTTCGTTCTACAAACAATATGCTTCTACTATGCCCCACTCACACCTTGGACTTTATCCAATATTCCTTTTATGTGCAGTCTGTTCTTCTGTGGAATGCACTACCCGCCGAAATCAGGATGTCTACAAACCGTCTTACATTCAAGATTAAAGTACGCGAACTTCTTCGGATTGAATCGTCGGTACAGTCGCAACCGTGGCACCCGACTTTGAGTCACATTAAGTCATGTATACATATGTATAATATTAAATTTGTATATGTTATATATATAAATATATATTGTGTCGTATAACCAATTAAATTGTTATAATAATGGAACATGTTACGCCATCTATAATCTTCTAAAGTTATGACTTTTGTTCATTTATAGTACCATAATTGTTTGATAGATGGCGTGGTATAAATGAGTCATTTTGTACATTGCGGTGTTAAGAGTCTCAACAAGTGAATGACTACCACATTATGTTTTGTTCTTTTCGTCCATTAAAACAGGCTTGGAGCGTACCGCCAAGTGGGAAACCTGTTTATTATTTCATTTATCCCTAACCCCTTAGTTTCCCGGAGGTTAAACATGGTCCTTCGAGACGGATTATTTGACAAGGGTTGTCAAGTATTAACAGGTGTTACACAGTGAAGCAAACATTTGTAACATCAACCTCGTACCTGTTGACAACGACATTTGGACCCGTGGCGAGAGGTACGGAGGTCGGAATACGGAAGCGGATAACAGTGTCTAAGTGGAGGGAGGAGTTCTCTGTCCAGGACACCGACGACAGGCAGTCGTAAGGATACCAATAAAAAAAAGGAAGTGAGTGTTTATGCGAATCAAAACCGTGAGTACTCTTATTGTTATATAGCAAGGAAAGTGAACCTTATTTACATTGAGAAATAATCTTGAACTTTATAAAGTGAAAAACAATTCAACACTAAATTCAACCTTAAAGTAAAGAACTTGGAAACTTAGAAATATTTAGTTAAATTGTTGCATGTTTAGACTTAGTTAGATTTAAGGCAATTATTGTTCAGACGGGGAACCTATGCTCGATTTCAAATAGAAATTCTAAGTTTAAAACACTTGAAAAATTTCGTGTTTGTTTACATTGACTTAGAAAAATATCGTGTTAGACTTAGTTGTCATTAACTTGTAAGAATTTCGAATCTTTGTGAAATTGTATTAAGTTTTGTTTGTATAAGTTACTTATTTTAGCGTTTATAAAATGGCTTTATTGAAATCTTTAGTTCAACTACAGGATGATTTTTATAATCGACTGTGAAAGGCTAAGGTTAACTACAAGAAATCACCTAAAGAAAGACTTACAAAACAGTATATTGAAACTAGATTAGAAAATATCGAGGAGTTGTGGTCACAATTTAATGCTAATCACGTTAAAATTGTAAAGGATGTTGCCAGTACAGAAGTATCAACTTCGCCGTATACTACACATGAAGTGTATGATAAGACGGAGGAGTTATATATTGATTTTAAATGTGAACTGAAATCAGCTTTAAACAAATTCAAGTCAAGTAGTGTGTCCGAGATTTCAAGTGTACCCTCACAAACTATTAAGTTACCTAGTATTACCATTCCCACATTTAGTGGTAAATATACTGAATGGCCGACATTTCGTGATTTGTTTCTATCTGCTATTCATAATAACATAAGCTTATATAAAGTGCAAAAGCTTCATTATTTAAAAAGTTACTTGTCAGGTGAAGCTGAACAATTGTTGAGACACATTCCTGTTTGTGAATCAAATTATGATAGGTGTTGGAATCTTTTAGAATCACGATATAACAATAAAAAATATCTTTCACGTTGTATACTTAGAAGATTATTAAGTCAAAGGAATATAATAGGAGAATCAGCAACTGGTTTAAAAGATTTGATGGACACTACTGCGGACTGTTTAAATGCTTTAGCTAATTTAGGCATAGACGTAACATCCTGGGACATTTTAATAATTCACATTATTTGTTTAAAACTCGATACAGAAAGTAGAAAGGAGTGGGAATTGAAAGTCACGAGTAATATTGAGTGTGATAAGCTACCTACATTTAATCAATTTAAAGAGTTCTTAACAAGCCGGTACAGAGCATTTGAATTTTTAGATATCAATGACACAATATACTATAGACCGTTCCTCCCTTGGCCAATACTGTACGCCGTAAAAAGCTAGAAAAGTTCAACTAAACCTAGATGGCGCTCAAAATAAGCTCTAAAAAGCAGTTTAACAAAGTTTAACAGTATTTTATTGATGTGCTTCAATTCTAGTAACTACATTATTATTTTTCAAATATAAAACTTGCTTTGTATTGCTTGCTTTAAAAAAATGATTTTCAATTGCATAACTAAAAGTTATCACCTATGTTTGGGAGATGTCGTTGTAATCGATTTAAATAAACTTGAAAATAATGACCTATTTACTACGCTAGATGTCACATTTATAAGTTATTTGGTTGAATCAGAGAAACAATGCACTCATGAATGGCAACATTGCAAAAATCGTGAGTAGTTAATACGGAACGGCAACGTCGCTTGAGCCGCGTACTCAGTTCAAAAATATTAATTAATATGAATGTTTATTTTTAACCGACTTCAAAAAAAGAAGGTAGTTATCAATTCGACTGTATTTTTTAACCGACTTCCAAAAAGGAGGAGGTTCTATGTTCCACTTTTTTTTTTTTTTTTTTTTTTTTTTTTTTTTATGTATGTTACCTGATTACTCCGTCAGTTGTGGACCGATTTTGAAATTTTTTTTTGTATTCGACAGGGTATGCTTCCATGGTGGTCCCATTGCCAGCATATCAGGATCTGATGATGGGATCCCAGGGAAATCGAGGGAAACCCTCATTTTTTATAGGCACATACTATGTTTTTCGTATATTTTCTGAAGTTACACCGGTATTTGCGTCTGGTAGTCATCATTTTATGATGATGAGCTGATGATGTAAGGTACCACTCCTTAACGGTTAGGAGTTGGAGGATAAATCTTTAAATATCATATGTATATAAGTTACCTTTAGTCGTATTCTTACAAATTATTTAGGTAAGCTGATGATGGAAGGTGGAAGGTACAACTCCTCAACGGTTAGGAGTTGGAGAATAATTCTTTCAATTTCATACGTATCTAAAGACCTTCAGTCGTATACTTTCAAGCTATTTAGGTGAGCTGATGATAGAAGATTAAACTCTTCAACAGTTAGGGATTAGAGGATGATTTTAATATTACACGTACCTTAATTTGTATTCTTGATGATGAAATTTGATGAAATAATTCAACTTACTACTTACCTACGATTGTTTGCACTATAAACTGTAAAATAAAAACTTTTTATAAAAAAAAAAACCGACTTCCAAAAACATCCAACGAAAACTCTCTGTCAAAAAACACTTAAAAGCGTAAAATAAACTGGTTCTTCATAAATTGCCTATACCTAATTCTTTATTCATTTAAATAGTAGTATTATAATGGGTGCTAGGTACCTAAAATCTGTTTGAAGTCGGTGCTAAGCCAAAAAGAATACAAACGAACAATTACAAAAGTCCAAGCGATAATCACTTGGCACCGACTTCAAACAGATTTTAGGTACCTAGCACCCATTATAATACTACTATTTAAATGAATAAAGAATTAGGTATAGGCAATTTATGAAGAACCAGTTTATTTTACGCTTTTAAGTGTTTTTTGACAGAGAGTTTTCGTTGGATGTTTTTGGAAGTCGTTTTTTTTTTTTTTTTTTAACCGACTTTCAAAAAGGAGGAGGTTCTATGTTCCACTGTGTGTTTTTTTTTAATGTACGTTCACCGATTACTGCGTCAATTGTGGACCGATTTTGAAAATTCTTTTTGTATTCGAAAGGGTATGCTCCCGAGGTGGTCTCATTGTCACCATATCAGGATCTGATGATGGGATCCCAGGAAAATCGAGGAAAACCCTCATTTTTTAGGCACATATTATGTTTTCGTATATTTTCTGAAGTTAACCCGGTATTTTCGTCTGGTAGTCATCATTTTATGATGATGAGCTGATGGTGTAAGGTACAACTCTTTAACGGTTAGGAGTTATAGGATAAATCTTTAAATATCATATGTATGTATGTTACCTTTAGTCGTATTCTTTCAAATTATTTAGGTAAGCTGATGATCGAAGGTACAACTCCTCAACGGTTAGGAGTTGGAGGATATTTTTTTCAATTTCATACGTATCTATAGACCTTTAGTCGTATTCTTTCAAGTTATTTAGGTGAGCTGATGATAGAAGGTTAAACTCTTCAACAGTTAGGGATAAGAGGATGATTTTAATATTACACGTACGTATAGACCTTAATTTGTATTCTTTCAGTTATTCATATGGATCGTTTTATTGAGTAGACATCCACTAAGGAAGGTATTTTGGAATTTCTACCCCTAAGGGGTGAAATACGGGTTGAAAGTGTGGCCGAAAGTCCGTCATTTTTAAGTTAGAAACATGAAACTTTAACTTTGGGCTACTGATTAAAAATGAGTAGATATGTATTTAACCGTTTCTGGATATTATTTAACTTGGTTACGCGCGACGCGACGTAATATGACCCCCGCCCCTGGTAATACCACGGCCTCACAGAAAAGCGATGTGAAAAAGTGCTTGCGCTGTGTTTCACCGAGTGAGTGAGGATACCGGAGGCTCATACCCCAACCTCTCCCTCCATCCCACTCCACTATGCCCCAAAGGCCGGTAACGCATTTGTCAAATTATTTTAGAAATAATCAAACTTTACAAAATATCCTATAAAACAATATATTTTCTGTAAATAAATGCAAAAAGCCAACAAGTATCCTATGTTACTTCTAATTCCTCTACAAGAATATGTGTTTCATGATGATCAGATTGATCAGCTAAGTAGTTTTCGCCGGAAAGCGTAACAAACGAACTTAGGTTCGCATTTTTAACATTAGGATTATTTATAAGATACAAACCGAAAGAAAATCCTTAATTACACCTTTTTGTCATCTACAGTTGATAAATTAATATGTGCAAGCAATTCTCGACATTATCAACTCATAATTATCAATTTTTTTATTTGCGTAAATTCACGATCAACAACATTTATAAACGCCAAAAACTGTTTTTAGACATGTGTCTTATGGACGGGAATTGCAACTGCAACATGCAACTGTATTTTATTAATTCATCAATTTTTTTTTATTTTTTTTGAATCCATTAAAAAAATAAAATGTCAGTCCTTAGTTCCTTACTTATGTCAATTGAAAAACATACATACAAAGTTTAAAGTGAATCCATTAAAAATAAAAGTTTCAAACAATTAATAAAAAAAAAGATTTTAAAAGAGAAAAGCGGTTATTTTTAAATTAAAAACAGACATTTTAATTTTATTTATTTGTGTAGATCTCTTTGACGACAAAATAAAATATTACATAAATTATGTAGGTACTAATATCATTAATTATTTAAAAAACGACATCTAGTGGTACATTTCGCAATAATACAATGACAATAATCTTGACAGTTGACTGTTGGGTTCGTTTTGGTGTTGGGGGTCAGAAAATATCGTTGTAATTCACGATTTGATGCACTTAGTGACATCTAGGGAACATTAAGCTTACTATAAATCCGCGTACAGGTCTCGTCTAGTAGAGTGTTGGTCTAGTATATATTTCGTCAGTGTAGATATTAAGCCAGTTAGGAACCAAAATGTTCAAGCTAGTAAAGCCAAGGCATTTCACATTTCTACGATGTCTTGTCCGTATTGTAAGGAATCTCATAAGTTAGGAAGTTGTAGGCGATTCGTTAGTATTGATGTTGATACACGTCGAAAGTTTGTCCAAGACAACAATTTGTGCTTTAACTGTTTGGGTTTCAATCACTGTGCTAAGCTATGTAAGTGTACAATCACGTGTCGAATTTGTAAACGTAGGCATCATTCTCTGTTGCATCCTAAGGGTGAACAAGAATCTATAAGAGGAATCGTAGAACCGGGTTCATCTAAAGCAAAATATTCGCCAACAGAGGAATGCACAAGAGCTGTTCAAAATGAAGATCAGACAAAGGTCGTCACTTGTTTTTCGAAGGGGTCAGATAACAATCAGGTGTTGTTATCCACGGCTCTAGTTAGAGCTGTTTCGAAAAACGGAGTGAGGTATACGGTACGAGCCTTGTTAGACCAAGGCTCTCAGGCGTCCTTTGTTACTGAAAGTACTGTGCAAGGTTTAGGCCTTAGGAAACAATCTGCAAAGGGAATTATATCAGGTATAGGTGGAGATAGCAAATTGGTTTCAAATTCCTTTGTTGAGATAAGGATTCAATCTAGGATTGATTCATCGGTTAATTTAGTAGTAAAAGCCTATGTCCTTAAGGCTATAACATCTCTCTTACCAGTTAGGGAAACCGCCTCCTTGGAAGCGTTGTTCATTAGCGACATAGAATTAGCCGATCCTAAGTATTATATTCCAGATAAAGTGGATATGCTTTTAGGCGCTGAAGTATTCCCTCAAATTATACAAAGTGGGTTAAGAAAGACTGCTGGTGGTTTAGTTGTAGCGCAGTGCACTACTTTGGGGTGGATTTTATCGGGCACTGTAACGTCTGCAGCTAATAAAACTTCTAACATTTCAGTACTACACGCTAACCTAGAGGCGGAGGAAATGCTGAAAAAATTCTGGGAATTGGAGAAGGAACCAAAAGAAAGCAAAAAGTTATTAACAGAAGAGGAAACTAGATGTGAAGAAATATTTAAAACTACAACTATAAGAGATCAAAGTGGGCGTTACATAGTCAACTTACCTTTTCGCGCTGAGGATCCCAGCTGTCAATATGGCAGATCAAGGAATCATGCAGTTAGGCGTTTTCTGGGACTGGAACATAAACTTAATCTAAATGTTGAATTAAAAACTAAATACTCTGAAGTTATTCATGAATATATGACGTTAGGCCATATGAGACCAGTATCAGAAGATGAGAAGCAAAACAAGCTCGCTGTTTACTTACCTCATCACGCAGTTGTGAGAGATGATAAGGAAACCACACGAGTACGAGTCGTATTTGACGCATCCAGCAAAGGCAGTAACGGTTCATCACTCAACGACAATCTACTAATTGGACCCACATTGCAGTCGGATTTGCGAAATCTGCTTCTTCGTTGGAGGGTTCATCCTATATGTCTCATCGCGGACATTATCAAAATGTACCGCCAGGTACGTGTGACTGAGAAGCATACCGATTTTAAGCGCATCGTGTGGAGAGATAACAAGCAAGATGAATTAAAAGATTATAAATTACTAACCGTGACCTTTGGGACAGCTTCGGCACCTTTCTTGGCAGTTCGATCGATGCATCAGGTAGCGCACGATGAAGGCGAGAACTACCCATTGGCCGCTGAAAGAGTCCTCAAGGATTATTACATGGATGATCTAATGACTGGCTGTGAAACTATAGAATTGGGTATAGAAATCTACAATCAAATGAATAAATTACTAAATAAAGCCGGTTTTGAACTACAGAAGTGGTCAAGTAACAGCAACGAACTACTAAACAAATTAATAGAAATAAAAAAGATAAAAAATAATTACGAAGAAGATAAGGGAATCAGTATTAAACAAGATGACATAATAAAAACATTGGGACTTACTTGGAACCGGAGCAGAGACACCTTTCAGTACTCTGTGCAGCTTCAACCTTTACAAGAACCTGTAACTAAACGTAAATTATTATCGGGAATTTCGAGATTGTTCGATCCCTTAGGTTGGGTTGCTCCCGGAGTAGTAATAGCAAAAATCTTTATCCAAAAATTGTGGATTACAGGTATCGGATGGGATGATCCTATACCTAAAGAAATAAATAATGATTGGTTAACTTACCGTAAGGAACTGTCATTATTGACAGCAATGTCAATACCTCGGTGGGTGGGCACGAAAAGTAGTGACAAGCAGGTCGATTTGCATGGCTTCTGTGATGCGTCGAAGGAGGCGTACTCAGCAGTCGTATATTACACGGGTAATAGATGCTGAAGGAAATATTCATGTCACTCTACTTTCGGCCAAAACAAACGTCGCTCCTATTAAAACTGTATCAATTCCGCGGTTGGAGCTGTGTGGAGCAGTTTTACTGGCCAAACTATTAAGCGAAGTATCTCAAGTCATGTGCATCAGTAAATTGAACATTTACGCTTGGACCGATTCAGAGATAGTTTTAGCTTGGCTGAATGACCATCCTAGTAGGTGTAAAACGTTCGTTGCCAACCGAGTTTCCGAAATTTTATGCAAGAGCGAACCACAGCAATGGAATCACGTCAAATCCAAGCAAAATCCTGCTGATTGTGCGTCACGGGGTCTTTATCCGTCGGAACTGCTGAATTCTCGATTGTGGCTGAACGGTCCTGATTTTTTGCACGAGAAAGTTATCCGGTTTGATAAGGGTAAAAACCTCACGACGACTATTGAAAAGGTTAAGAGTCACGTAGTGTCGGAGGAGCCGGACAATTTCATTTGGAGCAAATATTCTTCACTTACCAGGCTGGTTAGAATCGTAGCGTATTGTAGACGTGTATTAGACTGGAAGAAACCTAAACATGAAAGAAATACATCTTACCTGAAAGCGGAGGAGTTGAGATTATCACTGGATACTTTGTAACATCGTTTTTTTTAGTTTTCAATGTTTAACAATTTTTGTTTCAGCGCCCTCTCGTTCATTGTGGTTCGAACTACAATTGGATTTTGTGCGCGATCGAAGTACCGGGCTGTTGGTACACCTAGGTGGCACTAGGGGGCGTATTTTATGAAGGATATTTTTGTTAACATTATGACACTTAGAAATAGTGAGACATTATCATATGTGTATCATACGATTCTCATTACATCTTAAATTGATCTCAAATAAGCAAGGAGTATGGAAGTTGTACGTCCTGTTCGCACATCCAGAAATGGAGTAGGGGAATCATCGAGAATATTCGATAGGATGTCTATATAGGGGGGTGTGTGGCATATTCTTTTTTATTTCTTAAACCTTCTCTCATTAACTCTGAGGAAGCTTTGCTTACAGTGTCTTGTGGTTCAAGATTTGTGCTGAGGACGGTTGACTATTGGCAGCTCACAGCTCACTCCTCAAGACCCATCTGCCCTACCTTGAGGGAAGTTCATATAATCTGTATATGAAAATTAATTAATATTTTTTACCTAGCACCCACAAGTTGGATCACTGGTGGACGTCTCCTTAAGCTACCTTGAGCTGGAGAGAGTCTACGGCTGACTACCTTGAGTCAGAGAGGTGACCAGAGGGTGGCTATCCTGTGGTGACCAGTCTACAGGCTTAAAGTGATAAAGAAAAGACTGTATAATTTTATTTTTTTATTTTAAGACTACCTCATAAGTTTATTTATAAATTTATATTTTATTTCACATATGTAAAATAACAGGAACTAGAATAAAAGTTTGTATGAATCGTAAGTTGTCTCATTGAAGTCTTCCTTGGACCCTCCGCACCCTCACTATAAAATTTTATCAAAATTCTTACGGCGCCCTGAGGTATCATCTTCTATCCTGAGTCGAAACCGGTGAGTTTCCACCTGACAAGTTCAGGGGTTACAACTTGTATTAGAGAGTGTCAAAGGCATGGGTTTCAGGCGGAAATTAGAGATCTGCAAAGAGCTAAAACCATAAAAGGAGTAGGTTTAAGTTCACTAAATCCGTACCTGGACTCGTCCAATATCTTGAGGGTGGGCGGTAGATTGGAGCGTTCGGATTTGCGTTATGATCGCAAGCATCCAATTTCGATTCCACGTAAATCACCGTTAACAGATCTGTTGATATCCGAGGCACATCGTTTAACTCTTCATGGCGGTCAGCAGTTAATGCTGAATTATCTAAGAACCAAATACCATATATTGGGTGCGAAGGAACGGATTAGGGCTTATATCCACAGGTGCTTAACTTGTCTTCGATATAGCGCTGCTTCTAAACATCAACTGATGGGACAGTTGCCACCTTCACGTGTTACGCCAAGCAGGCCATTTAGCAGTTGTGGGGTAGATTATGCGGGCCCGATTAATTTAAGATCTTCCAAGGGTAGGGGCCATCATGCATACAAGGGATATATTTGCTTGTTCGTTTGCATGGTGACCAAAGCAGTACACCTCGAGGTTGTCAGCGATATGACGACACAAGGATTCCTTGCAGCATTCAGAAGGTTCGTATCCAGGCGTGGACTCTGTAGGGACATATGGAGTGATAACGGTACCAATTTCCAGGGAGCCTCCAAGGAATTACAAATATTATTTCATGGCGGAAAATCAGGAATATCAATTGATATTGCAGAAACTTTAGCGAATGAAGGTACTACATGGCATTACATTCCACCACATGCTCCGAATTTTGGTGGACTATGGGAGGCTGGCATTAAGTCATGTAAGCAACATCTTCGAAAGGTCATAGGCACCTCTACGCTGACTTATGAAGAAATGTCAACTCTTCTAAGTCAGGTAGAAGCGTGTTTGAATTCTCGGCCTCTTTATAAATTGTCAGATGGGGATGTTGTAAAGGCCTTTACCCCCGGGCATTTCCTTGTTGGCGAACCTCTTGTCACCGTACCAGATCATAACTACGAAACTTCAAATATTTCTTCTATAAAACGATGGCAGCTAGTTCAGAAAATGACTCAGGAATTTTGGCGTCGGTGGTCAAATGAATATTTAACTACATATCTGCATAGATATAAATGGGATAAAGAGATTCCTGAGCCTGTTATAGGAGATATTGTGTTAGTGAAGGAGGACAATTTACCTCCTTGCAAGTGGTTACTTGGTCGAGTGATTGAAAAACACCCAGGTCAGGACAATCTTACGCGTGTTGTAACTCTTAGAACTAGTTCTTCCACTATCAAAAGGCCAACCTCGAAGTTGTGTGTTTTGCCTATAGGTTAATTTATATTTATTAACTGTATATTTTTCCTTTTTCAATGGTATTTAATATAATTTGTTTTACTTTAATTATTTTTTTTTGCCTAAGTTGTATCGAAACTGTATTGTTAGTATTTGCTATACTTAATCAAGTAGAGTGTTGGATTGTAACCAAATACCTGGTTGAATATTGTACTATTCAACTTACCAATTGCTAAGGACATACTGTTTTAATATGTCCTTGGTGGGCGGAATGTCGTATAACCAATTAAATTGTTATAATAATGGAACATGTTACGCCATCTATAATCTTCTAAAGTTATGACTTTTGTTCATTTATAGTACCATAATTGTTTGATAGATGGCGTGGTATAAATGAGTCATTTTGTACATTGCGGTGTTAAGAGTCTCAACAAGTGAATGACTACCACATTATGTTTTGTTCTTTTCGTCCATTAAAACAGGCTTGGAGCGTACCGCCAAGTGGGAAACCTGTTTATTATTTCATTTATCCCTAACCCCTTAGTTTCCCGGAGGTTAAACATATTGTGTAATTATTAATAGATATATGTAGTAGAAAATTTATTTATAATAGTTGTATTTATTGTAGGCTTATCTCTTATTAACAAAACTTAATATCCTTGCACCTACCGGATCATATTTCTACATCACCTGAAGGTCGACTGGGAGAGAATGCCTCATGGCATTAAGTCCGCCTTTGTACAACAAGTGCATTAAGTATTTAATAAATATTGTGTGGCCCTTGTGCTGTAATAGGATGTATTTGAAAAAATATAATTATGTTTAGTTAGAAATAAATAAGCCCCTTGTGGTGACTTCCACATATAACGCAAACAGAAACACCACAGCGCCATCTATCGAATATACGTCAAACTACGGAGTTACGAAGGAAACGAAAAAACTACCAATCCTGAATCGCGCAATAGAAGTTCGTGCGCCTATTATCATATATATTATACAGTATCCCAACATCAACCGTTGGGCAGTGGCCTACCAGGCATGATCACCTTGCCTGGTAGGAGGATCCACCCTTTGTGTTCGAGGGTCATCACACCCGTTCCCCCACACCCTTATACGTTAGTTTGTCCTCTAAAGATGTGGATATGTAGTATATGTGTGTATGTATTTGGTACTAAAATATGGTCTAAAATCGACCGCCTTGCTATCTCTAATAAAAATATTAAAATCACATCTACAGCTAAACAATTTATTATTTTACGTCACCAAACAATAATGATCCCTATTTAAAGGTATCATTATATTTGATTTTCCATACTCTATTTCCACATTTCTGCTCAAATATTACCAGGTCAGCAAAATAGTAAGCCAGCTGGCTCGGATAACGAGACCCGCGTATAAAGTACCTACATCTAATTGCTTACTCCCTACAATTTACTACTCAAGGAAAATTCTCTTCATTTTTACTTCAACGTAAAATAAAAGGAGATTCTTTCGTAAAAACAAGAAACTGTTCACATAACAATGAAGTTTTTTTTTATGGAATAGGGGGCAAACGAGCAGACGTATCGCCTGATGGTAAGCGATTACCGCCGCCCATGGACACTCGCAACACCAGAGGCGTCACAAGTGCGTTTCCGGCATTTGGGGGATAGGGAGGGGGAAGGGCTTGGGGTATGGGTCTCCGGTATTCTCACTCACTCGGTAAAACATAGCGAAGGCGATGTTTCGCACCGGTTTTCTGTGAGGCAGTGGCATCACTTCGGTCGAACCATTCATGCCGAAGCGTGACTATCCCACGGGTAAAGTTATATAGAATAAAGTTATATAGTAAAAAAATATCCTTTTTCTTTATTTTCGGATCGGAGGTGGTTTTCACCCATGACTCATCTTATATCTATACCCTATTCAACTTCCTCTGAGACAAGAGGTAAACAAAGAAACCAATGTTTCTCAGACGAGTTGATCGAGAGTAAAGATGGCCGGTGTAACCAAACCAATTACAAAATTTCACATTTCTACGTAAATCATTTGCCTTATCACTACTCTTCAAGTTAGTAGTGTTATAATACGTTCAAAGTTTGTGAACCGCTACAGTTTTAGGTGTCTTTAATGTCACTTTTTAGTCAGTCCACTGTGAACTCGGAAAGTTTGGACATATGCAATTATTTTATTTTTTAACACACGTGTTTCCGTTGTACTTGACACTGGCAGAATTGTCGACATCCGCACAGTTTGCCATTTTCCAAGAAAAAGAAAGCAAATGTCACTTTTTTTTATTGATTCTAAATGCATATATAATTTGACCTATTAAAGAACCTTTTTCAGGTTTGTTAACCCTTTGTCTCAGAAGAAGTTGAATAGACTATAGTTACCCGCATTTGTTGTTGTAACTTAACAACAAAAACCGCAGGTGGCACCAGGAGGCGATACTAATCTAGAATAGAATTAGCCTTCATTACTCCTTATGTCATCAGCATTCTGTCAGTGAAAATCCCGTCAAAATTAGTTCAGACGTAACAAGCAATGTAAAATTTAAAAAATGTTTTTTTGATGTAACTCCCGTATATACTTTCTTAATTATGCGTTTAATGAAAAGCCGTCAATTGACTGCACAGTTGGCCTAGTGGTTTAAGCGGTCGCCGCGCATCTCTCTACTTCGCCAAGTGTTTGTGGGTTCAAATCCTACATGGGACAACTCTTTGTGTGATCCAGAAATTATTGTTCTTAGTTTGGGTGTTATTTGTGTCCGTTTAATAAATATTTTTTGGACATCTAACACACAACGCCATCTAGTCCCAAGCTAAGCGGAGCTTGTGTTATGGGTACTAGTCAACTGATACAAATACATATATACTTTTTTTTTGTAAATACATACATATTATACATAGAAAACACCCAAACTCTGAAACAAATATTTGCAGATCATACAAACACTTGGTTCGACTCGGGAATCGAACCCGAGACCTCAAGCACAGCAGTCGCACACGCTACCACTACGCCACCGAATGTATGTTTGAAAAGTCCCCCGCAGCACTGGATTTATATTCCTAATGCGGGTTTTGTCTTTTTAAACAATAAACAACAATAAAAAATTGCAAATAGAGTCTTTAATGAGCATGTAATTTTGCCCAGTATGCCGAAATGTAGCTCTTCATACAATTTCTTTATCACCTTTAACTACACATTATCACGTGGCCCTATTGGGAGGAGTGTATTACGTAGCGCAGCCGTGACGGCGCCAATTTACCTCCCCACGTCCCTCAGTCCTCACACTGCATCCCCGCATCAACGAGGACCAGCCCACGCGTCGTACATCCCCGCACCTCAAGTTTTATCTCAGCGGGCTATAAAACGGCGCCCGCGGCAAGACTCAGCCCATTTCCTCTGCCGGCTGCCTCAAGTTAAGTGCTTTTAACTTGGAGGACAACCGTTGATCGAACCTCTCAGGGTCCACACCCTGAGATAAATATCTGTCTATTTTCTCTGTATAATTGGACTATGTTTGCTTTATTTGAATAAATAGTATGTAAATCTTCGTTCTAAAGTGTCTATATTTATCTCTCCAATTACTTTTGAGGTCACCTCATGGCCAAGAAAGCATCACAACGTGACAACAGCCAATCCCCCAGGAGTTAAATGGACAAAATTGCCAACCAAATATTCCCATAAAACCATCCTTCAAACATCTATTTTCAACTGAGAGCTGCATTAATCTCCTAAAATGAGTACGATATGACGTGCAAGCATCCGCAAAACAATAGCATTTAATCCTCCAGTCGCTGCATCCGTGTCGGTAAGATATCCTTATAAACCACAAGCTGTACTGCATCTGCTGAAATTCCAAGCTTACGTGGAATATCCACAGTGCTGAGTTAGTCCTGTGGTAATAAATTAACGATATGAATTTAACCCGTTCCGGGACACTTGACTTTTTGCAAATATCACTTCAAAATTCCATACATTTTATCATACCGTCTACAGCCGTATGCACGCCACGCCGACGACGCACACGCCACGCCGTGACACTAAATATTTACGCCTTTAAACTTGTATGGCTTAGTCTACGCCTGTCGGTTGTGTAAATTTATGTATTGTTTTGGTGCATAAGCACTGCGTATGTTTGTGTTGAAAAGAGTTTGCTGTGACACCTCTACAAACGCATGAAGTCGCGTGATGTGACACTAGATTATGTTCTTTCTAGAAATGTTATGGGCAAGCAACGGCTAGCGACGCCGCGGTTTGCCAAAGTACATGAAATAGAGTTCACCGCCCGTAGCTGTACTGTCACATCACGATATACCGAGATAACGTCGAAAGGCGGTTTTTCCCGGAAATCCCGTTAAGAAGTTTTAGAACAATAAATAATTGTCTAACTCGCTTTGATTGGCTTCACGTGTACCTAAATTACTTTGTAAACTAATCTCAGAAGTTAATTTTAACTTAATTATAAATACTAACTTTGTACGTTATATATGTGTGGATGACAATACTACAATTTGGTATTTTGTAACTATTCTCAAAATGAAACAAAAGAGGGGAAAGGGGAATAGTGAAACGAACGTAATTGATTTAAACGCGTTCAGCAAATTGAACTTCGTAACAATGATTTGATAATGGAGGCAGAATAACAAGACTTATATTAGTGTGGGAACTTCTGTGTATAATGAAAATATATACATCAAAGCCATCTACAGAAAGCACATTGAAATATAAAGAAACTATGAACCTCGAGTATTTTACCATAAATGTATATTTTACAACAATTAAAAATCATAATTGTGTTGTGCCTCAGTCAGCTAGTCAGTCGGTAAACACCTCGTCTGAGCGAAGAGAATCTTGTCCGTCTTCACATTCAATAAATAAGTCAGAAGCACCACAATCACCATCATCTACAGTTAACACCGTCACCGCCCACTCAGTGACACCGCCGCCAACAGACATCTGCAACTCATGAATCAAAAGAGCGTTGCATACCACTGAGTCCTCTTCTCAGATCAGGTGGGAGGTTTGGACTCTGACAACCTTGAAAACACAATGAAAAGTATGAAAGAATTGCTAAAACCGATTTTCTGCGAGGCCATAACTCTTGTCGAACAGGTCCATTTATTCCGAAGCTTTTTTTATTTAAAAAAAAATTGGCAGTCATAAGGACTACCGATAGAAGTGAAAACTTATAAATTAGAATGTTATTTTCCCCTACCAAAAAGTGTGAAAAAAGTTTTCACTTCAAAAAAAAATTTATAAATGATAATAATATTCCGTTTCTATCACTACGAGGTGAATTGTGTCAGCTTTACACCTACGGAGCTTATAAACAAACTGGGTCGAACTCATCCGATTGATTGACGGCAAATACGGCTCGGGGCGATTATGGGTTTGCGTGGGTCGCCCCTTGATTAAAACCCTTTATACATTGTGTTTATTATATTGCAGTTTCACTCTTAAGATTACTGGGAAATTTTCTTTAGAACCTTCAATGTTTCAGTATTCTGTTCTTAAGACTGGTATTTTTCCAAAGTAGGCAGGGACTACGTGCTCGTATACTCGTAGTATAGACCAACATGTCATGCTATTACTATGGTAACCTGAAGACTGACAAATCAACTTATATATTTTTAAATGCAAAGATATTGCAGGTAAATTACATCCCAACGTAGAATACTATAAATTCCCAAAATTCAAAAAAAACTCCGACATAATCACCTGAGTTCTCTTTAAAAAGTAAAAAGCACGTTATGCCTTTTTTATTTGAGACCCCACTTGATGATATTTTTGCAGACATTCGGTTACTCTTCCCCACTTTCACCCCCCTAACTTTTTTCATGAAACATGTCTAAGAACACTCGCACGTAACTCACCTTTCATACAAAAAAAACTAAATTGAAATCGCTTCATCCGTTCGCGAGCTACGGTGCCACAGACAGACAGACAGACACGTTAAACTTATAACACCCCTCTTTTTGCATCGGGGGTTAAAAAAGATCAAAAGTGAACCCAAAAATTTCTGGCAGTCAGGGTCCAGGACCGTATCAATAGTCAAAACATTTAAGAATTTGAACCTAATATTTCTTAGAAGATAGATTCAGACATAATCCTACTTACCTTACTACATAAGCACTTAGGCTACTATTTGCTGCGATAACCGACACACACGCGGGCGGAGCAGCGGGCAACAGCTAGTATTAAATATACTCAAACCTATTATTAAATATATTAAAATACCCTATTATTAAAATAATGACGTAAATAATTTTATAGATAAACTAGCTGACCCGGCGAACTTCGTACCGCAATATTTATATACAATAATTAGCAATAAATTAAAATTGCGACTATAATTTGAGATTTAAACTATCCTATCTCTCAATTTGGATCGAACTGCACATGGTGTGCAAATTTTATTATAATCGGTTAAGTGGTCCATTGAGGACAAACATTGTGACACGAGATTTATATATATTAAGATTTACTAGTGGTCGCTAACCAGTTGAAATTTAATCACAATTTGAAATAAAATTACAATTTTAAAAATACTTTAAATTTTAAAGTTATAATAGATAAATATAGAAAACCTAAAGGAACTTGTGACGCCTAATTTCCAGCGCATGGCTAACAAGCTTATTCAAACAACGATGATGGTGAAAAGTACGGCCACTGCATTGTAATCAATTCTGTGATCAGTTTATAATCGTGTTAGTCGGCCATTGGGTCTAATTGGTGTAAACACGGCCTAGCTATGTGCTTGTTTGCTTTAAGCTTGCAAATAGTTTTGCATGTTTATCCTACTCTAAGAAAAAGGACGCGATGTTCAATTTAGTTTTGTGACCGCCTCGGTGGTGCAGTTGTCGCGTGTAAGACTGCTGTGCATGAGGTTGCGGGTTCGATCCCCGAGTTGGACTAAATGCTTTTATGATGTACAAATATTTGGTCTAGAGTCTTGGAGTATTTTCTGTTTATAATGTAAAAACTGTAATAAAAAGTCACACCCCAGGGGAAAAACTAAGAGAAATAAAAATACAGCATCTTACCTATACAGTTAATGTAGGCACATTTAAGCCTATGTCACTTTTCACCAAGTAACTGATCATAACCGATGGAGACAGGAGGCAGATAGATGACAGGATATGCTTGTATGTTCGGGTGGAATCTTGCAACTCAATATTGAAGCAGATATCTTCAACCGATTTTGCTGAAATTTTGTAAGCATATGTATACAGCGTGACAATACAATATTATAATGACATGGAGCTGATCTGAAGCTGGAACTGGAAGGTGGCCATAGGAACTCTGCAAAGAAACGTCGCAACATCATCGAGTTTGAACTTGTTTGATTCGTCTCGAGGCGTTCCACTAAAAGCTTGTTTTTAAAAAGCTTTTTAATTTAATTTATTTCTGAGATACTCAGTAAGTATTATACAGTCGTTATATATATACAGTATATATATACAGTATACAGTTTGGCATAGACAGGACGAGAATAAATAACAAAACACTCGACATAAGATGAAAGATATACCTCAGTCGTGTCACGCGTTTGTACCTCGGCACTAGTAAAATTCAATTTCTGAATTCACCTGTGATGTTGGGGTCGGTTGAAAGGATACGTCCAACTTGTATGATGTACATTTAATGAATGATTGTTAAACTAGGTACAATAAATGGTGTTAATAAGTAAATGCTATATCAGCATTGTCGTCTTATAATAAGCATCGTACATACTAGATGCTCTTAGGGAGCATACATACTTCACCTCCGGGGGTGATAGAAAAAAAAAAAAACTTTTTTTTTTTGTTATACATAATGTTATAAAAATAAAACAATCATAAAGTTAAATCAAGATTATAAATTTAAGACACGAATGTTATATTAACTTATTACTAATAATATAATGTACTTCATTAAAGTGAAACTTAGTTATATAAAAGTATTTTTTCAATTTATAAATGGCCTAGTTCTATTTTTATGAACTAAATCTATTTTATTATTTTTAATAATCTTAACATTACAACCTAAATCTTCTAAAACTAAATAAGGTCCTTCATACAGAGGATCTAGCTTACGACCTGTCTCATTTCTCAGTAGGATTGAATCATTCTTATTATAAGTTACAGAATTTATAGTTTTATCGTATCCAACTTTTCTTTTATATTTTTTACAAATCAAATTTTTCTTCGCTTCAGAGTGGGCTAGCTGCAGTCTATATTTTAATTGTAGTGGGTAATCATCTATATTGTACAGTGGTTCTACGACGGCCCAAATTCTACTAGGTATTTGACAGAGTTTACCAAAAACTAGTTCATATGGAGTGTAATTTGTTTCAGAATGAACGGTATTGTTAAAACTAAAACACCAGAATGGCAACCAATAGCTCCATGTATCTGTGTGATTTTCACATTGTATTCTTAAAAACGAACCTAAATTTTTATGAGCATTCTCTAATGCACCAATGGCTTGATGATGATAGGCTGTTGAAGCTAATTTTTCTATATTAAGAATTTTACAAACCTGTTTCATTGTATCGGAGATAAACTCTGTACCACGATCAGTTGCTATCCTTTGAGGTATACCAAATCGTAATATAAATTCTCGAACAAATGCATCAGCAACAGTTACGCTTTCCTTATTTTTAAGTGGTACTGCTTGGACGAATTTTGAGAGTTCACATTGCAAGGTCAGTATGTAACAATTATCATCTAAATCTCTATCTAAAGGACCTACAACATCTAGAAATATTTTTTCAAAAGCCGATGAAGCCGTTGTGGTTATTTCCATTGGCTCTTTAATGTATCGCCAGTATTTTGTCTTTTGACAATAGGTACACTTTTTTACATATCCTTGAACGTCTTTTTCGATACCTGGCCAGTAGTATCGTTTCTTTATCGTATTAATCATTCTACGCACACCAGCATGACCACTGGAGGGTAGTAAATGAAAATCATTAAGAATAATATTCTTCTCATTATCATCGGAGATTCTCTTTATTCCCCGTAAAATACATATTCGTGGTCCGGACCAGTTTGCATTTGATTTTATTTCATCGCATATATTTTTAATAAAATCTACATTATCCTCATTCTTCACTATGCAAACTTCATCAATAAACAATTTATTGCAAAATAAACTTAATTTCTGCACAAATTCGGCTCGCGAGAAATGTGCCCTAAAATCAAGATTTATATACAAAATCTTTTTACTTGAATTAAAAGCAAAACATTCATTTTCTTGAGTCAACATCCTATTATCCCTTTCTTTTTTCAATTCACTACCTCTAATAGAAACCATTTCAACCGAATCACACGGTTTTCTTAATATATCTACGACTCGTGGTTGATCAGGCCGTTTGTCAGTAGATGCACTAAGATCCGCATTCCCCGTTTTACTCTTGCTGTCCATCAATTTATTCATCTCTCTTTTTTGACCTCTTGTCATGACAGCCACAACTTGCTCATGCATACTCTTTAAATCATCCGATGTTATACATATTCGTGATAAAGCATCAGCTATAACGTTATCTTTCCCTTTTACATACACAACATTAAAATTATACTCTTCTAAAGCTAATCGAAATTTCAATAATCTACTTGAAGGGTCTTTCATTCCGAAGAGATAAACTAACGGTTTGTGATCAGTCATTATTGTAAATTTCCTACCATAAAGATACGGTCTAAAGTATTTAACTGACCAAACTATAGCCAATAGTTCTTTTTGAATAGTTGGATAGTTATTCTCAGCTTTATTTAAGGGTCTACTAGCATACGCTATGGGCCTGTAATCATTGTTACTTAAAACCGAACCTATAGCTGTACCAGAAGCATCTGTCTGTAAAATGAACTCATTATTTTCAGAAAAATCTGGGTACTGCAAAATTGGTGATGATGATAAAGCGTGTTTAAGAAACTCGAATGCTTGTTGACATTCGTTAGACCAAACAAAATGTTCATTTTTTCTACATAGTTTATTTAAGGGCAACGTTATGTCTGCAAATGATTTTATGAACTTACGATAATAGTTACAAAATGCAACAAATCTCCTAACCTCATCTGAATTTTTGGGTGTTGGATAGTTCCGCAAACAATTCGTTTTTTCTGGATCCGGAACTACTCCCTTTTCTGATACAATATGACCTAGATATAAAATTTCTTTCTTTAGGAAATCACATTTTTGTGGGTTCAGTTTTAAGTTAATTTTTCTTAGTCTTTCCATTACACTAATTAAATTTTGATTATGACAGCTCAAATTACGTCCAAATACTATTAAATCGTCTTGATATACTAGGCATTTTTCATAATTTAGACCAGACATTGCAACTGACATCATACGACTAAATGCACCTGGGCTAATCTTAAGTCCCATCGGTAGGCGTTTCATTTGATATTGACCATCACTTGTAGTAAAAGCTGTTAATTTACGGCTGCTACGGTCCAAGGTCACTTGGTAAAAACCTTGGTAAAGGTCAAGGTGAGTGAAATATACTGCACCAGAAAGAGAATCTAATATTTCATTTATGTTTGGTAAAGGGAATCTATCATCACAAACTAACTCATTTAATCTACGGTAATCTACAACTAATCGCCATTTCTTACTATTTCCTTCTTGGGTTTTCTTTGGAACTAATAAAATCGGACTTGACCATTCACTAGTCGATTCTTCTATAATATCATCTTCTATCATTTTACTAATCTGCTTGGCTATTTCTGGCTTTAATGCTTGTGGTAATCTATAGGGCTTAACATATTGTGGTTTTGAGTTTGGTTTCAAAGTAATAGATTGTTTATAAATACTTGTCGTTGACAATTTATCTCCAGAAATATGAAAAACATCTGAATATTTCGTACAAATCGCTTCAATAGAATCTTTTTCTTCGTTATTTAAATGATTTAATTTAAGTTCTCCTAACAAGTTATTAATTCTATCAACATCTATTTCATTTTTATTAAATTGACAAACAACATACTCACTCAAAGGTTGTAATTCACCCAAACTAAATGGTAATATAATTTCTTGTTCAGTGACATTTAGTATCTTAACGGGTATTCTATTATTCTTAACTCTAGTTATAACACTTGCTAAAAATACATCCTTCACCAGCTCTCTTCCGCATACAACCACGTCATCATGCACGTCTGTGTTTAAATAAATGTAATGAATCGATTCTGAACGCGGTGGAATAATAAGTATATTATTTTTTCTTTCGCACTCATCAACAAAATTTATATTGTACTTATTATTGTCTTTATTAAGTGTCAAAATGTTCGTAAGTAAGTTAATGTTAGCGTTAAAGTTGTTCAAAAAATCAAATCCAATAATGCCGTCAGCATTAAGTGGCAAGGATTCGAAAACAATAAATTTATGGTAAAATACTTCATTACCGTTTCTTAGATTTAAATATACGGTACCTAGAGAGCGTTTCTGCCCACCTATTCCATTTATCAAGGTTTCGTCATGGCGCACTATGGTGTTTTTGGGCAAGGCGTCTTTTTTTATAATTGATAATGACGCACCAGTATCAACAAGCCAAAAATATTTTA
This sequence comes from Diaphora mendica, assembly GCA_949125395.1. Classification (NCBI taxonomy): domain Eukaryota; kingdom Metazoa; phylum Arthropoda; class Insecta; order Lepidoptera; family Erebidae; genus Diaphora; species Diaphora mendica. Next base: position 1,249,868 of record OX421330.1, read on the forward strand.
AATTATTTATATAAAACATAACATATTTTGCGTTGCCATTGCAAGACAATATTGCATGTTTAGCCTCGAAAAAATGTGCCTAATGTCTGTTTCTCTGTCTGTCTGTTTTCATTTAGATTATCTGAAGTGTCATTAGATGTTTCTCCTGAGAACACATTGCGTACTTTTCCACGATTATTAAAATATCTTGTCCCCCTATTGAAATATCCTCTATGATTTCTAACATTATTTGGTATAAAATTACCACGCGTTACCTGTCCTTGAAAATAATTGTTACGATACTGACCTCTGTTATTAAAGGAATTACCTCTTTGGAACTGGTGACCTCTAGTAGGAACTTTGTGAAAACTTCTTTGATTTTTAAAAACATGCATTACATTACCGGATTGTCCTTGAAATGATGATATTTCTTCATCTTTAGCTGCTTGGATGGCGTCCTTAAGATTGTTGTAGTTCCGGGCAGCAATTATCATGCTTAGTCTAGAGCTTCGCAATCCGTCTGAAAATTTTTTAATAGCCAATTTTTCATTTCTTGGTTTTAAAACTGTATACGCGTTTGTATCGTTATCTGCCTGTGTGATAGTTAATTCAGTGAACAATTTTTCTACGTCTGTACCATATTCGTCAATAGATTTAGAACCTTGTCTAATATTTAATAGTTGAGATTGAAGTGCAACAAAAGACTTTTTCGGCAAAAGATGTTCCTTTAAGTCTTTTATCAAATCATTTATATTCGTGTAAGAACTGGAAATACGCAGTCTAGCATTTTGCGATAATCTGCTTTTAATAACAAACATTATTAGCAACAACTTACCTTGATCATTTATCATGTCTGTATACATCTCGACGGAATCTATTAGTCGTCTAGTAGTTTCCTCAGTACCGTCCATAGCTGGAATTAAACTACAAGCTACTTTTAGATCGAACTCCATTTTGATAAAATTTGTCTTAGGAGAAATGCACAAATTAATTATTTCGTTATAAACTGCCTTAATATTCTCAAAAATTTCAGTAGCCGACGTCAGTAACTTAATATCCTTGTTATCCTTTTCTATGAGTAAAATTATTCTATTACACTTTTCAAAAATAGTTTTAGCTTCACTCAATCTGGTTTCAATGACATTTCCTAAATATTTAGCCTGTCCTTTCTTAACTAAATATTTACGAAGAGTTAATAAACTATCAAAATTTTCTGATAAACTTTCAATCATAGTAAAAATTTACATTTTATAATAATGTCATATCCATTATTTCATAACTCTATGTGACAATACAAGAATCAAGTTAATTTTGCGAAACGATGACACGAAGAATTTCACAGCTTGCAGTTTTCGCTGCACGGTATCGAGTTCGCTGTGCCTTTGTGTACGATTCTAGCCCATTTAAATTTATGCGTTATAAAACTATTTATAAAACCAACCATTACCTTATTTTTAACTAGATTAAAAACTAGATTGAAACTTAGATTCTAAACTTACACACGTTTCTTACATCTAGACACTTGTGTGCATACTGTAAAGTAAAGTTAAAGTACATAAAAAGATAGAATAAACTAAAGCCTTACAGATGAGTAATTGTTATCTTCTTAATTCATCAATAATATCAGCTACCCTGATGCCTCTGTAGCTCGACCTCGTACGGATGCTCGGATGCGCTCAATTGCGCGGAGTCCTATTTCCTCTTGTATCCATCTGCGATGACATTTCTTATACAACTTTATGCCCACGAAAAATAAGAATAAAATTGTTACCACCAAAATTATTATGGTCACGAGGTTCAAATGCTCCAAACGACCTCCAATGTCCTTCAATGTCGCAGTGTTGTCTCCGCCGGCCGCATTTTGGTTAACAAAAACGTCTTCCTTCTCGACGGACGAGCGACACATATTCAAATATTTTTCAAACGAAGTTTAGTACTATGAAAATACTGAATGACTCTAACAACCCCTTAGCAGAGCCCTTTGGCAGGGTCGCCATGTGATGTTGGGGTCGGTTGAAAGGATACGTCCAACTTGTATGATGTACATTTAATGAATGATTGTTAAACTAGGTACAATAAATGGTGTTAATAAGTAAATGCTATATCAGCATTGTCGTCTTATAATAAGCATCGTACATACTAGATGCTCTTAGGGAGCATACATACTTCACACCCTTCACTGTCTGCTTCCATCTGCTTTAAACTTAAAACAGGTCAATTGGAAACTTTACATCAGTCCTTATTAAATTGTGTTCTACTCACTAAATATTTAATCAAATTTTACTAAAAGTGGATGACTCCTACATACACGGAACCTCTTTATACTTTCGCTATGTAAATATTGTTCACCTGAACAAAAATAATCATAAATTTTAACAAAAAAAAACGACTTCAAGAACTGGACCAAATTGAAATACACGGGAAGCACCAGCTATCAGAAAAAAATATCATAATAATCGGTTGCCGTGATATTGAGTTATTTGTCAATTTGTCGCGCACATACTTAATGCAAATTGAAGACTTATATGGTTTTCTAATGGATGACAAGTCAGAACTAGACCTAAATATAAATGATCAAAATGGGTTCACCTAGTCCAAAGTTCAAAGGCAACAAACATAAAAAATACAAAGTCGAATTGATAACCTCCTCCTTTTTTGATGTCGGTTAAAAAAGCCATACATTGTGATAATGGCTTGAGAATACGGAGTATCACGACCTCTATTCATCTCATAGGTATCGTAATAACCGACTATGGGAGTCCGACTACGCAGAACGATATCACTGCAAAGAAAGAGAATACTTGAAGCGAACTGTATATCAACCTGTCTTTTCAGCGTAGTATAGGAGGTCAAAACCACCTTTCTAAGGAGCCTATATCCAGGAGTGGACTGTTAAAGGTTGTTGACGATGATTACTATTAACCGCATGTTACAACATAATTTCGCTACCTATAGTATTGTTACGTGTTAGGGTTCGATTTATTTGAGAAAGAAGCCTTTTTACGTGTTAAAGAGACTTTATTAAAACCACTATTAAAATCACAATACTACTCTGAATTACAATCCTTAAAGGTCGCCGAGGTCGCTAGGTTGATCGCTGATATCACTTCGATGTTTATCTCACTATAGCTCAAACTGTACTGAACTGCCTGCGGCCCGCGAGACGCTCTATTTATACTCATATTATTATTACTCTTCCATTTCTAGAAACTCCGATAACTGCCGAGAGTCGTCTCGAAAAAACGCTAATAAAAATAATCGAAGTTAATAATAATTAGGCAACTACCAATCGATATCCGACACTATGTGTATAGAAATAAGGTTCATTATTCCTTGCCTCAGGAGATCGATAAGAAGTATGTGTGTATTTGTATGCGCAGATAAGGCTTGAAGATTATTATTATTCGTATAAGTATCAAAAGGTGTAGTAACTAATTACGTCTTAGACACGTGAATATAATTTCCATTAATGTGGTATAATTTTGAATGTGTCAATGCCAAAAGGATAAGCATTGTTGTCACAAATTAACTCGACACTAACAAGCAAAGTTTACCTCAAAATAGTACAATGATTACAATTTCTGTTTGCTCTGAATATGAGTTTACTAATTTTAATGACATTTTGGTGTAGAATATATGTATGTATTATTTCTTGATGACGAGGGGTTTGCAGAAAATCTCATGGCTAAACGATATAGGTTAACATATTAAAAGTTTAGGAATCCTTGCCAGATCCTTGTCTATGCATAAAACATTGACACCCAACTGAGCCCCTAACACCACGTTAAGCCATCGATCCTGGTTACCGAACGTTTGTGGCAGTCGTTACGGTTATTTGGATCCATAATAAATCAACCAACGGTCTATCTACAGAGTTTTAAATTCGCCTGAAATTTTTACCGGAATATGTGGACTTTTTGGCCGGAAAATATGGAGTTTTTGCCAGAAAATATGGAGTTTCTTATCGATTCTCATGGAGCTTATTGACAGTTCTTCTCCATAGGATTTTGTAATACATATAATGTTTTGAAAGTGCCTGAGAAGGCCTACACTATACTACTACTACTACAACTCATAATGTCCCAATGCTGGGCTCGGGTCTCCTCTCAGGAGAGGATTAAGGCCATATGTCCCCATCCTGGTCGAGTGCGGGTTGGGAACTGGCAAGACAACGTTGTGGCTATTAATATTACCGTTAGATATATTAAGGCCGCCTAAAAACCTCCAACAAAGCTTCACGACTGTTATCATAGGATGGACCGACTGCTGAACGTGACCTCCAAATCACAGCGACGTTCATGTTTTTTTTTTTATGTATGTATAAAATGACTCTACTATGCCTGATGGAAAGCATAAGCAGAATCCAAGAGTGGTGGTCACCATACCATTGCGAATGCAGACAATGCAGTATGTTGACCCACACCATGGCGGCCTAATAATACTTCTGCATCGTTTAGTCTAGTCAACAAGTATGGAACTTGTTGACTAGACTATTGAGCCTCCGGTCTCGCACTCACCAATGAAACGCGACAGCATGAACGCTGACATTTTACGTAGATTTTCTGTGCGAGGGTAGTACCGCCCCGGTCGAGCCGGCCCGTTCGTGCTGAAATCAGCCTGGCTCTACTACTTTTAATGTTATCATGCCACACACTGAAAATGCCTATTAGAAATAAAAGTTTTTGCTTAATACTTATGCTGTGGATGTCTAATGATCGATTCACTTAAAAATCAAAGTTCAGATGGATTGTAGTAGATTTAAAGTTAATCCTAACCTGATTTAGGAAAGCAAGAATAATCGTGTTATTAGTTTCTAGACTGATGTTATTTTTATTGGCGGCGAATAAAATAGGTGACCTAGATCGAAATCATGAATAATGAAGCAAGCTGTGTTGTGTTAAAATGAAACAGCTCTATCGTGATTTATTGAAGTTGGTTTCTTCCTGTCTGTTGATGTTCACAGAGATTTCCTTTGTTCTGAAAATGTGGGGATTCGGTATTATGGTGTACTGGGTGAAATGAAATGAAATGAAATCATTTATTCTGCAATTAGGTTACATGAACACTTTTGCAAGTAAAACTTTTTTTTTTGAGCAGATGAGTTCGGGTGATAGAGAAATACTAAACTGTCATAATCTTGTTTAAGATGAGGGTAGCCACTGAAATCTCCTATACGAATTAAGAATAAGAATTGAAACAAAAACTTCTTTGTCGAATAAACCAAACTACAACAATCAATTTCAATTTCTCCACATGTGTTCTTTTTATGTGTTTTTATAAACTTACTTGTAATATATTTTGTATGCTGAAATTAGGTTACAATTGTGATAAAATTACAATATTTATTGCATTTCTTTGCAGGCGTTGACCTTAATTCACCCACAAATCATAATGTAAGATAAATTAAACTTTTTTGCCTAAAAATTTAAGGTCAAAAGTCAATCGACGCCTGAAAAGTTCTTGCAAAAAATACATTTTTTTCTAACCTTAGCTTTCGAGTCTTATATTGAAAATTTTATTACCATATTAGCTACCCGAATCAGAGATAATTGAAATATGTCATAAGCTGTCGAGATTACAGTGTTAATAGAACAGTCTTCTTGTTCTCCAAATTCTAGAAATGCTTATTTATCCTGAGCGACTTGCCAAGATCAAGCTTTTCAGGGCTAAAAGTTCAAACACTCCTAATTGGAAATTCATATATATTAGATTGAAGGCTGAAACTGTTAGGAAATTTGTTTTCGACAGTCTTCAACTAGAGTTTTGGAAGCTGATGTTGAGACCTAATCACAGAGGGATCAGTTTACATTGTTTACATAATCTAAATATATAAAAGAAAGTCGTGTTAGTAACACTATTTATAACTCAAGAACGGCTGAACCGATTTGGCTGAAAATTGGTGGGGAGGTAGCTTAGAACCGGGAGACGGATATTTTTTTCTCTTTATTTATTTTTAAGGGACTTTTACCCTTAGGATATGCCAGTCCCAGAAGGCCTTAGCTCAAACAAGTATCAATTTAAATATTATATGCCTGACTGTACAATTTAATAGCTTTTTTTGATGTCGATATAGCCGTATAGGTATAGATACTTTTTACATAGGTTTTTTTTTACTTTGTCCCATGGTGTTAACCGCGGTTGTTGTTGTACCGCGGGTAACACCGCGGGGCTCAGCTAGTATTAAATAGATTTAATTAATAATATTAACTTGGCGATGCTACTACACTGCCAGGATACCACTCATTGTGAATACAGACAATGTAACAATGCATCATGGTGAACCACATCATGGCGGCCTGCTGCATCATTGGGGCTCCGGTCTCGCACTCATAGAGCCATGTTAAGAGCCGAGTTGCTGCGTTTTGGCGTCCGAATAAAATGTTGGAATTAAACTTAGGACACTTTTCCTGTTCTTGTTGCTCGTCATCTCATCATTTTTCCTGTGGTCCGAATGTTTTAAATTTTGTTATACACTGCGTTTCCTATTTGAGTACTGTTATTATAAATAATGAAGAGTGCAAACTACTAACCACATTGCTTATGAAATTATTGATATAGAATTTGTGATAAATGTGCCAATGCATATCAGAAATCTATATTAATATCATAAAGCTGAAGAATTTGTTTGTTTATTTGAACGCTCTAATCTCAGGAACCGCTGGTTCGATTTGAAAAACTCTTTCAGTGTTGGATAGTACATTTATTGAGGAAGACTATAGGCTCTATACTATCACGCTACGACCAATAGGAGCGGAGCACCAATGAAAAAAGTTTCAAAAACGGGGGAAAATTTTCACGCTACGGGCAATAGGAGACTCAAACGAGGTTGCGTGGGTCAGCTAGTCAGTTTACTAAGATGGCAAAGCTATTTTTCGAATATTAATTATACAAGTTGATTAAGATCTTTTGTAACGAATTGGCGTAAAGTTCTGTTAAAGTTCGAATAAGTCTGGCTATTGTTTAATTTGTGCTTGGAAGATTTCATTTTAATATTTCGGTCTTGTAACTAAATACCAGAAAAAAAGATTAGATGATTATGAAATTTAAGTTTCTACTGTGAGGGTTGTTTTTGTATCTCGAGGAAAATGGTCCTATTTTATTACATTGTTCTCTAGAGATATTTTATATTAAAAGGTTAATACTTTAATATAGTTTCTGAACTTCATTTATATTTGTTTGTTAATCTTATTTGTTGTTTTTATTTAGTTTAGTTGTTTAGCCAACAATACAACTTATAAAGATTGGATGGTAGACTAATAAAAAACCGGTCAAGTGTGAGTTGAAAAGCGTCGAGAGGGTTGCGTACATGAATTATTAACTGACCCACGCAACGTCGTTTACGTCTCCTATTGCCTGTAGCGTAATAATTTTCCCCCGTTTTTTAAACGTTCTTCGTTGATGCGCCGCTCCCATTGGTCTTAGCGTGATGATATATAACTTTTAGCCTTTCTCGATAAATGGGCTTTTTAACACTGAAATAATTTTTCAAATGGGACCAGTAGTTTCTGAGACTAGCGCGTTCAAACAAACAAACTCTTCAGCTTTATAATATTAATAATAATAATAGTATAGATAGATAGGATAATTAAAAAGTATTTTCTGTATTTTTCTAAGATTCAGTTATTTTTAAAAATAAACACGATTAAAAAAAAAAAAATTAAATACTCATTCGGTTCATAAAATAAGTTTTTTCATTAGTCGTGATACTTGGTACAGTTTACAAATACACTTATATTCTATAACAATATGTATGCTCCATCGTATATATATGTATACTCCTAAACTAATTTTGATAATGGCCCTGGTCACATAGGCTATATAAATGTTATCAAAAGTCATAGCCAGGTTATAGTTTTTATAGACATTTTCTTGTTCTAGATTGCTGTCTTCTACATGTTCTGTTCGTTTCACGTCAGTATTTGGGTCACAGGTATTGAAAGATGTTCATTCCAGTCCAGTCCATGCAGCGTAGTTTCTGTGCTAATTAACTGTCACAAACGGGCGGATAAACGCACGAGTGATTCTTTAAGGGTTTTTTGACGTACAGAACCCTAACAATTGTAAGATATCCTAAGGAAAGAAAAACCTTTTACAAATATCAAGCTATCTACGGGTATAGTTATGAGTTTGTTGTTGGGTTGAATACAGAAACTTCTGGAATTAGTAATCTGCTAATAAAAAGTATTGGTAAGTACGAATCTTAGGGAAAGTTATTGTGAGTTACTGTCACCATAATCTTTTTGTTTTTTTTTTACACGTACAATGCTGTTGTCACCACACTCTGGGAGACGAAGGGCATGTGTGGGACTCCTGGAAAACCACCCTACCTACTAAACCTCTACCTCGGCAGTCGGGAGAAGCTCCCGGAATGCATCAGCGTATCTGTGTAGTCTGTATCTTCTGTAGGCCCCCTGCCTCACCTCATGAACTGAGGTACATCTCGGGATGACCACGTTCACCCCAGAAGCAGGACACTATTGCGCCTCTCATCGTTCTATACTGTAAGAGGTTCTATGGTGATAGGTCGGCTGGTATTTATTAAAAGTAATTGTGTCTGATACATATTACAATATCTAAACCAAAATTAAACGTAACTAAACGATTGGCTTCGAACACATTATAAACATGAATGAGCTGTTTTAATTCTATAATACTATTTGTGCCATTTTCCTAACACGCAAATATGTAACTTATTATTCGTTGCTATTTAATCTGCTTTTCTATGGGTAGCTAATGTAACTTTAAATTAGTAGCTGTATAATTGTATACTAATATTACGTGTATAAAGTTTCTAATTTTATTTGTAGGGGGACCGTGCGACAGCCACGCTTCGGCATGAATGGGCCAGCTCGACCGGAGTGATACCACGGCCTCGCAGAAAACCGGTGTGAAATAGTGCATGCGCTGTCTTTCACCGAGTGAGTGAGGATACCGGAGGACCATACCCCAACCCCTCCCTCTATCTCCCTGTCCCCCTCCCAACCGCCAAAGGCCGGTAACGCACTTGTGATGCCTCTGGTGTTGCGTGTGTCCATGCGCGGCGATAATCGCTTACCATCAGGTAATACATCTGCTCGTTTGCCGGCCTATTCCATAAAAAAAAACTATGGAAGTACTGATCCGATCCTGAAAATACTTTCACTAACTGAAAGTGACATTCAGGAGTGACATAGGCTATGTTTTATTATGATTGAACAAATAATTCAGTTTAAAATAATAGTATTTGTAAATCAAGTCGAAGAAAAGCGGGCGGTTAAGGCCCAACGAAGTGGGCATGGGTCGGATAGTTACCAACAAAATAATAAATCTCTGAACATAAACTTTAGGTCTGTGATACTTATTATTCTTAGCTTATGTCATATAAATAATTGAATATTTTAGAACTATGAATTTAATTTCTCTAGAAGTTCAACGATGCAGAAAACTTAAGAATGAAAAACTACGAATATTAACCCCCTCCTCCTCCCCTCACTGACGGCCTTCGGCCCCGTGACTTAAGCCCTTAGGACTAGGTTCACTATAAAATAAATGAAAGTCAAATCAATCACTTACTTCTTACATTTTGTAGTACATTAATAAAACATAATATAATAAATTTCGTGTGCCTTTAGAGATCTCAGAATCTCAGTGTTTATTTACAAAATTTATTGTCTTTCACTTTTTGAAGGTACATAATCTTGCCGAAGTAAGTTTAAGCTGTGAACTAATTTTATTCTGAAACAATAGCCCAACTTATGAGAAGTTGGGCTATTGCTTTTAGAATAAAGTTAGTTGAATGTAAGAGTTATCATTGAAACAACTAAAATATCTAATGCTGAATTGCACTAAACATTATTCTTAATTCTTTAATTTTCACCCGCAAGGATTCTTTCTTTTTACAAGCTTTTTATTAACTTGCAATGTATGTATGTATGCTTGTATGTTCGGGTGGAATTCAACTTGCAACTCAACTTTGAAGCATATCTTCAACCGATTTTGCTGAAATTTTGCAAGCATATGTATACAGCGTGACAAAACAATATTATAATGACATGGAGCTGATCTGATGCTGGAGCTGGAAGGTGACCATTGGCACTCTATAGAGAAACGTCGCAACATCATCGAGTTTGGAGCATTCCAATAAAAGCTTGTTTTTAAAAAACTTTTTAATTTTAATTATTATTTGTATGATGATAGCAAACAAAAACTCAGTCATCACAAATGAATAAGAAGTTTCTTAATCATTTTGACGTAATTGAGAACCCTTTTCTCTAAAAGTCGTTATAAAAGACACCAAAAGAAACATTCAACAAGTTGTAAAACTGTTTGAAAATAATTTAGAGCTTTGTGTTTTCGCTTGGTAAAAAATATTTACACCCAAACGCCATTAAGCCTTAATCCGAGCCTCCCCCGAACAAAAGTTGGCAACTTTTGTGTTTTCAACTCCTTTTTTTTGTGTTGTCAAAATTTGGCGGAGACGCGCCAATTACTTCCAATAATTATGTCATTATACTGAATCTATGACAGACTTGCGTTTGCCCGCAGCTACGCCTGTGTGTATGTCGGTTATCCCGGTAAAGAGTAGCCTATGTCCTTCCTCAAGAACTAAGTATCTACATGCCAAATTCCATTGAAATAGGTGCAGCGGTTTAGTCGTGAAAGTATAATAAACAGAGTTACTTTCAAATTTGTAATATTAGTACAGATTTTTACAATTTGAGGCATAGATACACTTCTGTTTATTCCCGAAACCCTATTATTGACGAACCGCGTTGTATCTGCTTGTGATAGGGAACACGGATAAATTCTAAAGCTTATTTTTTCGTGATTTTTATGCAGAAAACTTATTTTGAAGCTGTCGACGTGGAAATTGGTTGATAAAACTAATATTTCCTTTGAGAAAGGGCTGACAATAATGAAGTATTTAATATTGAGAATATTGATAAAATGTTCAAAAAGTTAACGAAATGTTACAGCAATATTTTTTCTAAATAACTTTTATGTTTTATGTAACCGAAAATGCGTATGAGTGAAAAATATCACACAAAACCATGTACTGTTGTGTGTTTTTCGAATATTGAGTACTAGTTGTTGCCCGCGGCTCCGCCCGCGTATATGTCAGTTATCGCGGCAAATAAAATATAAGCTATATTACTGTAAAGTTTCATCCAAATCCGTTAAGTAGTTTTTGCGTAAAAGAGTAACAAACATCCATCCATCCACACTTACAAGCTTTCGCGTTCATAATATTAGTTCGATTTCGACGAGTTCGATTTCGTAGGCAAACTTTAATTCAATTAATAACGATAATTTTGATTATATTCTCCTCAGCAAAGTTATCCATTTCAGCGGAGAAATGGATTTGCGAGTTGCATGTGCCTAACTTAAATTACACGGTACGAGCGGAGATAAGTTACCTATAGATAAGTTAGCATACATATATTACTGGGCTAATGTAGACTGCGAAAGTTAGATTTTTAGGGTTCCGTGCCAAATGAAGGAATCCGAGAAATAGATTCGACATGTCTGTCTGTCTGTCCGTCTGTCCGTCCGTATGTCACAGCCACTTTTTTCCGAAACTAAAAGACCTGTAATGTTGAAACTTGGTAAGTAGATGTATTCTGTGAACCGCATTAAGATTTTCACACAAAAATAAGAAAAAAACAATGAATTTTGGGGGTCCCCATACATAGAACTGAAACTCAAAAATTTTTTTTTCATCAAACCCATGCGTGTGGGGTATCTATTGATAGGTCTTCAAAAATGATATTGAGGTTTCTAATATCATTTTTTTCTAAACTGAATAGATTGCGCGAGAGACACTTCCAAAGTGGTAAAATATGTGTCCCCCCAAACTGTAACTTCTAAAACACGAGCATGATAAATCTAAAAAAAATATATGATGTACATTGCCATGCAAACTTCCACTTAAAATTGGTTTGAACGAAATCTAGTAATTAGTTTTTTTTTAATACGTCATAAATCGTAAACTGCAATTTACCTTTGATTCAATCAAAACAAATATAAAAAAAAATGTTACTTGCTGCTGCGGAACCCTTCATGGGCGAGTCAGACTCGCACTTGGCCGTTTTTTTTCTTAAATGTTAAAATATACATACATATTAGCCACTATATTGCTTTTTCCTTTTGTTTATGTTATACTAGTTTTTGCTCACGGCTCCGCCCGCGTGTATGTCGGTTATCGCGGCAAATAGTAGCCTAGGTGTTATTCTGATGTATAAGCTATATTATTGTAAAGTTTCATCCAAATCCGTTCAGCAGTTTTCTGCGTGAAAGGGTAACAAACATCCATCCATCCATCCATACTTACAAACTTTCGCGTTTATAATATTAGTAGGAAGTAGGATTTGATGTACAAAAATATACTAACGTTATTAGGGTTCCGTGCCAAAGGCAAAAAACGGAACCCTTATAGATTCGTCATGTCTGTCTGTCTGTCTGTCTGTCTGCCCGTTCGTCTGTCTGTCTGTCCGTCCGTATGTCACAGCCACTTTTCTCCGAAACTGTAAGAACTATAATGTGGAAACTTGGTAAGTAGATGTATTCTGTGAACCGCATTAAGATTTTCACACAAAAATAGAAAAAAAAACAATAAATTTTGGGGGATACATAGAACTGAAGCTCAAAATTTTTTTTTCATCAAACCCATATGTGTGGGGTTGCCCCACAAATGCAAAATACATTATTTCAATAAAAAAACGATAATTACAATTTAAGTCACAATTACAATAATCAATAAAAAAAATGTCAACAATAGCAATAATTTAAGATGAGTTTGTTTCAAACTACAAGTTATCGTCTCATCAAAATAAATTTAAACATTCAAAATAAACAGCATGTGCAGAATGGGCAGCTCAATCCCAAGCGGTTTTTCAACAAGTAGGCAAATTCCTAATATCAATAGGGAGTTTATTGTAAAAGCGTATACATTGTCCTATGAACGAGTTGCCTACTCTGTGGAGACGAGTGACGTGAACACTAAGATTATGTTTGTTTCTGGTATTAACCGAATGAACATCACTGATTTTGGAATGTTGTATATATGCTAATCGGTATGAGAACTTCTATTGCGCGATTTAGGAATAGTAGTGTTGTGTACTCCGTGTAGTAACGTCACTCCGTTGTCACACACAGTCGATGGCGCTGTAGTGTGTTTATGTTGCGCTGTATGTGGAAGTCGCATACACACGAGCGGAGCTGCGGAAGAAAGCTAGTAAAATTTTGAAAGTAAAATTTAATGAGTATGCATGGATGTTTGTTACTTTGTCACGCAAAAACTACTGAACGGATTTAGTTGAAATTTTACAGTAAAAATTAATTAATTTTTTAAGTAGATGTATTCTGTGAACCGCATTAAGATTTTCACACAAAAATAAGAAAAAAACAATGAATTTTGGGGGTCCCCATACATAGAACTGAAACTCAAAAATTTTTTTTTCATCAAACCCATGCGTGTAATTAATAGTTAATTAGTTAGTTAATAATAATAATAATTAATTAATTAGTTAATAATAATTACTAATTAATTAGTTTTTTAATTATTTTTTTTAATTTTTTTTTTCCAGCTGATCAATCCTCTTGCCAAGGCAGCGATCACCTTTTGATGATGTTTATAATACCTACGGGCCCATAGATAGGTCTACAATCACTACTAATACCACTGGCAAGAAGAATGACCCACGGCTGTGTCACCGTGTTCTTAATCTAAATTAAAATCTTTAAGCACTTACTGGAGTGTGTGGCTTCAATGTTCTTCTCGGCGTCGTTGATGGGGTACCCCACCGCCCGGTCTGTCCTGGTACGTTCACACATACGTGCTCCAGAATGCTGTACAATCTTCAAGGAATTCGACTTACTCTCAATAATCAACTTTTCACAGATATTCGGATTACAATACACTCGTTTTAGTTCTCGCGGGACGCGCCTATCACGTATTACAATTCTCGCGAGTCTAATCTCAAATAATGGCAGACTGTTCACAAGCCTTCTCAACAATTTTCGATATTAATCTCGTCTCACGCTGGGCGGCGAGCCCACAAGTACCCTAGCTCAACAAACCTCACGGTGTTATCAATCTCACGCGGAAACTATACGAGTACTACAAAATTAACAATCAATAGATTACGGCACCGGCCATTTCAACACGAGTTCTACCTCTCACCTTTTTTACACATATTTTTAACCTCAAACGTCAAACGTCAACACGTACCAGAGACAATCAAAATGTTGCCATTACAATGACGTTCGAAATCCAACAATAGCTTATAAATCAGAATAACACACATGACATTACTATTTATCGGGATAAGCGATATAAACGCGGTCGGAGCCATAGTCAAAACCTAGTCTTCAAATATTGGTCAAAGGTTCTAAAAAATGTAGAGGCGCATGCTTAACAGTAAGAGAATGTGTTTACAATCGGATTGTGTGTTTATTTGCTAGATATTACAGTGGTATATGAAGAAAATTTGATCCTATTACAGCGAGATCCTTCAGTACGAGACTACGAGTGTGTTCTATTGTTACGTAATCCTGCAGACTTATCGCTGGAACTCACAGAATTATCCCTTGGGAACGTCTAGGGCTGTCGCAACTATGTATGAAACTGTTAAAATGAGATAAGTTGGATAAACAAGGTCAAACACTAACGCTTAGTATTCGAGAAATGACTTGACAATGTCTATGTCTGAATGTGAGAAATATTTTATATGGGAGTTTTTACCCGCATACGGCGAAACGAAAAGGAAGGATAATATTTTCTACAGTCTATGTATGTTCCACCGTAGCGCCTTAACTACTGAACCGATTTTAATGAATAAGGTGTCAATTCTCAATAATGACATATACATGGGTGATATAGGGTATATAATTATTATTTATTAAAGAACTCCCGTATTATGAGTACTCATACTGTGTTGCGGTGGACTTTACAAACATACATATAACGGACATGAAGAACACCCAGACTCAGAACAACAATTTGTGGATCGCACAAAGTGTTGTCCCATGTGGGATTTGAACTGGCAAAACTTTGCGCAGTAGAAAGAGGCGTGGCAACCACTTAAACCACTGCGTAGTCGATATGTAAGTTTTAATACTTTTCTTCTATGTTTTGTTGATCTTCTGTGCGAGGGTAGTGCCGCCCCAGTCGAGCCGGCCTGTTTATTCGTTCGGCTGAAATCAGCATGGCTCTTCTACCTTGTCAATGCGTTTGACTTAATATATATTAACTTTTAGTAACAATCTATGACCTTATAAAGATATTGTCATTTCTAATTCTTTTATTGATTTATTTAATAATTATTTAGTTAAGGAAAACTATCAAATTTAATAGTATTTTACCAATGGAGGGCAATGGATCGGCACTTTACTTCGGTATTTTTCATCGAGTGAATGAAGTTGCTGGTGTTAAAACCCAATGGTGGATCTACTATTGTAACTATTGTTATTTTTGCTTGTGATTAGGAACTGACTCCTGCTGTGTATTGACACAGCTAGCGCTACTTTGGGAGCTAGGGCTGTACAGTACAGTGATTTTTAATCGATTTCTTGTTACAACAAATATTTATTATTATTACACCACGTTGGCTTTTATAGTGATGTTTTCCTGTGTAGTTTTTTTCGCTTCTTACGATACACATGGGTTGAAAAGAGGTGCTGATTCTCCATACTCTGTAATCCGTCAAGGACAATCATTAATACGTACTATACAACCAATTTATCCAACAAATTATAAGTATTTTCAAGCACAATGCGAGCCAGAACGACACTATTGAAAGAACCCTCATGTCCATGACATGCAGGAAAATATGTACAAAAGGTCTAGTGTCAGTTTTCACATAAACTTAATTGATTCGAACTCTTCACCAATTACAACGCTAAACGCGGTGATGTCGAGATGTGTGTGTGAGACAAGTTGATGTGAAATACCCTCACATTAGACGCCCTGATCTGACAAGGGTTGTGCGTGACTGTGATAACATTGTTCCATCTACTTTTATGTGGAGTGTCGTGTGCTTGTGTGGCTATATCTACAACGTCACAATGGAGGCTCGGATTTCTGATAAGAACTTCTCGTACCGTCTGGTTTAGAACAGATTTACGTAGGCATTGTTTGATGAAACCTCATATATGGGTATATTATGCTTTAGGTAGGTAGGAAAGTTTTATAATAATATTGTTGTAAATATCGCAGGGGCATCGCTTTTTAGAAGTAATAAAAACTTTCGTAATTAGTATTCTTATTATTAAAAGAACATTAAGAATACTAACCTTAGGCAAGGCAACCAGATCCCCGTCTCAGAGCACAACTTGTGCGAAATCTATATAAATAAAGAAAATTGAAGCGTGCGTGTTTATAATTTCAAATTAAGTTTTATTTACTAAATACATATGAAACTTTATAAGGCACCTGGTATCATTACATTAAAATACAATTTTTAAAGCTTTTGTCCACCTGTTTGTTTGTTTCGGCTAATCTGTGTAACGGTAGCAGTTAGGATATTAAGAGACATTTACTATATTCTAGGGCTGCCTAGTTTCAAACCCTATTTGAGATTTCTATTAGTCGTTGAGGCGAGTAGTCAGGCCATTTGAAATAAACGTAACACTGTTCTGAGTTGCTTATCTGTATTTGGAATCGGCTATTGTCGGAAAATCCAAACGCTAACCGATTATACAAATAATAATAATAATAATAAATATTTTGGACATCTAACACACAACGCCATCTAGTCCCAAGCTAAGCAGAGCTTGTGTTATGGGTATGATATAAATACATATAAATATACTTTTTTTTGTAAATACATACATATTATACATAGAAAACACCCAAATTCCGAAACAAATATTTGTAGAAACATTTGGTCCGACCCAGAATTTGAACCCGAGACCTCAAGAACAGCAGACGCATTCACTACCACTGTGCCACCGAGGCAGTCTGATAAGTCTGTCAATGATAGTAGTAAAACTATTTCGCTTAAACCGGTTAACTTTCTAAAGTAAATTAAATTAACATCGTTTGTAGTGAGACAAGCCCTTAATTACTAAGTGCGTACTTATAGGTTAGAATAAATTTCCTGTGGTGACATTTTGTTGAACACAATTGTTAATAACGCTAATTCTCTACAAATTAAGGTTGGAGTTATTATCTATTGTGTTTGAGAAAACTGTTACCTAAAGAAGGATATCAAGACATCTCGAGACTGTACCCAAATCCATAGGTTGTAACTTAACAAGCTCAGACCATTATAGTCTTTGTAAATTCAAACTTGAATGGTGAAATCGAAAATTAAATTCGATAGCCCGAGTCTGATTTCAATTTCCCGATTAATTGAGTAGCTATTTGATATTTCTGTTAGGAAATTGTAACTGTGAATGTCCCCGGCAGACGGTAATAAATTGCTTCCCAGTTACATGAACCTGAATTCGAAAATTTATGTAGACTGGACATTGCTTGGTTGTCGCATTTCGACATTAGTCGTAAGGTTTCAAATGTTGAGGTTTATATGAATGACATGTTCATCAACAACCCATAACGTCCCACTGGGCTGGGTTCGGGTCTCCTCTCAGAAGAGGGTTAAGGCCATACATACCCACGCTGGCCAAGTGCGGATTGGAGACTGGCAAGACAGCGTCGTGGCTACTTAATCTTGCCGTTGGATGTTTTCAAGCCGCCCAAAGGCCTCAAACTAAGCTTCACGACTGTTATCCTACATAACAGTCGGGACCGACTGCTTAACGTGACCTCCAAATCACGGAGACGCTCATGGTATCGTGCCACCAGCGGTCACCCATTCAGGTACTGACCACGCCGTCGTTACTTACCTTCGGTGATTGTTTCTAATCACCGAGTGCAACTGGGCTATGAGAGCTATGGTTGATGACAGTATTGGTTGAACTTTTGAAGTGTCGACATGTACTATCATAATATATCGTTAATAGTTCAGAAATTATGGCGATCGTAGGCGAAACTGCTTAGGGGTGTACTGCCTACGGCGTAAGGGAGTTCAAGATACAATTTCCAAACTGTACAGCGCTTAATATGCTTCTGTTGCCCTTCAGGATAACCATGAATACTTGTGGTTAAAAAACTTTATTTCTCAATAGATATCCTACTAATATTATAAACGCGAAAGTTTGTAAGTATTGATGGATGTTTGTTACTCTTTCACGCAAAAACTACTGAACGGATTTGGATGAAACTTAACAGTAATATAGCTTATACATCAGAATGGCACACATGCTACTATTTGCAGTGATAGATAACAATAAATTTCACTTTATGAGAACACTAGTTGTATGGGTCTACCCAAATTTTCATGTCACATGTCACCAACACCGGTCCAAAACCACCATTGATATTCAAAAGTATATCATTGGTAACCACAATCAGTTACGACTTACAAACATGTTAACACTTTAAGTTCGAGAATAATTAATACTGTTATAAGCGCAAACTCACAGTTGACAGACTTGAATATATTATTCTAACGATAAAATACTATTCAGTTAATAAGTGTTAGGTGCCAACTCACCGTATGCTAGATTATGTAAAATAATTAATAGCTGCAGCGACATCATTGACTTGCACGTTGACTCCATTCGTAAATTGAAGAGCATCGTACTCAATAACCTCTCAGAATCACACTAATATCACATAATAATTAATAGTACTGTCGTACAGAAGTTTCACTCTCGAACAAAAGTCAAGTTTAGGCATAAAAAGTTCTCAACTTTGTCACCTTGCACGCGAATTTAAATCTTGTCGTGTGACTCGAGCTTTCATATTCCGTTAGACACCGCTCGATTTACTACAAGAGCACGGGGGTGCCGCTTGCTGTACATTTATGTAAATATTAAAATTAATTATAAAAATATAACAACTTTAGTAATGAAGAAGAAAATTTTTAACAAACATAATAATCATGTCTACGTAACGTACTACTCGTTCTGGGTACCTTCGTGATAAGTTACAGATTTTTGTATTGACAAAGCAAGTCTATCATAACATAATTTTTAACAATTTTCTACGAATAATTAGTTCATTTTGAAGTCATTTTTCGCAGTAAGTACCTACACGTAATGTTCAACTTATTTACGCGCGACGCGGCTAGCGTGCGAGCCGAGCGCAGAGTGGCAACCATTGCCACATAGTTCTTCCCGGGAAGCGCTCGGCGAAAGACACCTAAACTGAGAAGTGAAACCCCCTGCTAATATATAAAGGCGAAAGTTTGTGTGTATGTTTGTTACTTCTTCACGCAAAAACTACTGAACTGATTTGGATGAAACTTTACAATAATATAGTTTATACATCAGAATAACACATAGGCTACTATTTGCCGCGATAACCGACATATACGCGGGCGGAGCCGCGGGCAACAGCTAGTCTTGAATAATACATGGTGGTGATCCACACCATGGCGGGCTAGTGATGCTTCCGTATCATTGAGCCTCCGGTCTCGCACTCACCAACGAAACACGACAGCACAAACGCTGTCATTTTACGTTGACTTTCTGTGCGAGGTAGTACCGCCCCACAGTATATTATTTTCCTTCAATTGAGGACACCCTTCTTTTATCGCTGAATAGTATACATATAACTGTAATGCACCTAAATATGAAACACGACTTTAAATATATTTTATAATTTTGAAACTATAACGCATTTATTGAAAGGTCAATGAACTTTGTCAAAAACATTTTTGCAGATAATTCACAAAATAACCAACACTTACTTTATTTAAAATTAGCAATAAATTAAGGAATATAAACATAAGTATTTTTATTAATAACAAGTCTTTATGTGCTCCAGAAATTGAGTAAAAAAATATTTTATAATTTTCAGAAAAAATTATATATAAAATTTCCTATGGGACGGTCGCATTTTTTTTACCAACAAAAAATACTTCAGTCCTGTACCTTCCTATTCTGAAAGAATTGAGTTTTTATAATGCAGGACTTCAGAGATATAACGATTCTAAGTTTTTTCGATTTTTCTATGGAAATAGGGTTGTCAAAAAAAATGTGGATAGATGCTTTAGATACCATATATCTATTAAGTTGGTTAAATAGGATACTTGTATGACTGTGTTTGTGTTATTTGTGTATCTTATCACAGTTCCTTACAGTAAAGCATAGTGAAAAAATTTTCGTTAGCAGATAAATTACTATACCTAGTTAAATCTTTGTGAATACGTTTTACACTTTTGAAGTGGATTTGTTTCACAAAATAGAAAGCCCTATTTCTTTTTTATTTTCCGATAACATTTCATACAAGCCGAGTAGGTCAGGCTCTAATAAAAACATACAAATTATGATGAATTTAAATAATTTTCTATATTATCTCTATCTATGCAAAATATTAATTTAGGATAAAGATTTTTTTTGGATAATTGTCACATATAAAACTTAAAAAACTGGGATGACTGTCACTGAAATAAAACCCCGGAATAGAGTTGCAATCCTAATTAAATTTTTTTATATTAAATATCTTTGTAGGAGTAGCTATCGTGATGAGATGCCTCAGAAAAAAAATTAAACCCAATGATATAAAAATAAAAATCGCCAAAATAGATGAGGCTTTTCAAAATTTTTTTGTAATTAAATTATTATGTAAACCTTTAGAAAACTGGGGTGATTGTCACTAAAATAAAACCACGGACTTGAGTGGTAATCTGAAACCAAAATTTTAAAAATAAATATGTCGGAAGTACTTTGTATGCATCGTCTGTTTTTTTGTGGTAATAATAGTAACTGCAACTTATAATCTAGGATAAAAAAAAAAGCGACCGTGATGATATGCCTCCGAAAAAAAATATAAGCAAAATATAGGAAAACATTTTTTTGCCAGAATTAGATTAAGTTTATATATTATTTTAGTAGATATAATATGTTTTTTCTTAGATTATTATCATCTTATATATAAAATTCTCGTGTCACAATGTTAGTTACCATACTCCTCTGAAACGGCTGGACCGATTTTTATGAAATTTGGTGTGTATATCGGGTAGGTCTGAGAATCGACCAACATCTATTTTTTATACCCCAATTTTTTTTATGGCAAAACAACGTTTGCCGGATCAGCTAGTAAAAATATATAAAGCTTAAAAACTTGGTATGACTGCCACTGAAATAATACCACGGACATGAGAGCCAATCCTAATGCAAAATTTTAAGATTCAATATCTTTGAAGTCCTGTGTTTGAAGCGTCTGGTTTTTTTTGTGGTAATAGTAGTCACTACTACTTACAATCTGGTATTTTAAAAAAAGCGACCGTGATGAGATGCATCAGAAAAAAAATAAAACAAAAATTTTTAGGAAATCATTTTTTTGTCCGAAATAGATTAAGTTTATTATATATATACTAAGGATTATACATTTTTTTTTTTTAAATAATTCAATACCAATTTTTTTATTACAATTCAGCTGTATTTTAGGTACTCATTTATTTAAAAAAGTTTAACATCCAATCTTAATATAAACTTAGTCTTTTTCGGCCAAATTTTTTTATTTCTATATTTTGTTTTTTTTTCTGAGGCATCTCATCACGGTCGCTTTTTCTTTGAATACCAGATTAAAAGTTTCAGTTACCATAACGACTACCAAAAAAACCAAATGCTTCCAACACAGGACTTCAGAGATATTTAATTTTAAAATCTTGGATTGGGATTGCCACCCAAGTCCATGGTTTTATTTCAGTGGCAATCTTCTAGATTTTCTAAAGACTTATGTGTCATAATAATTTATTTACAGATGTATTTGTATATAATACATCCGAATTGTTATAATAAAACATCCAATGGAAAAAATGCTTAAATAAAGATATACTTAAAGTGGTTTTATAGTTTCTATAGCTATTTATATTTCTATATTTCTCGTTTCTAAATTTCTTTGACTATGCGAAATATTATTTTAGGACGTGTAATAATTTTTTCCTTGGATTGTCCCATCACATTCAAACTTAAAATCTAGGATGACTATCACTGAACATAAAAACAGACGTGAGTGCCAACCCTAATTCTATATTTTAAAACTGAATATCTCTGAAGTCCTGCATTCGAAGCATCTGGTTTTTTTTGTGGTAGTTATAGTAACTGCAACTTATAATTTAGCACTTAAAAAAAATGCGACCGTGAATAGATGCCTCAGAAAAAAAAGAAAAACCAAATCATAGAAAATATTTTTTTTCTCCCGAAATAGATGACATTTTATACTCTTTTTTAATTAAATTAATGCCTGAAATACATCTGAATCTTAATAAAGAATCCTCCTCTTGAAAAAACATTTTATTATGGAGATAAAGCGTTTTTCTGATTTCTATGGACATTTCTCGATTTTCTAAATTTCTCTAAAACTAATAATAGAAAAATTTTGGGGATTTTAGTTGAAGTGTTGTTTACCTATCTAAAACGCAAATAAAATAAGATGTCCGCAATTGAAGGGAAATAATATACTGTGCGCCCCGGTCGAGCCGGCCCGTTCGTGCTGAAATCAGCTTTGCTTTACTACCTTGAAACTAAATACTAATAACTAAATCAGGCTATTCAAAGCTTTAATAACTTCTTAATCAATATCCAGACTCAATTATCTCTCTCATATAGATGCAAATGCTGGAATAATCTATTACCAAAGTAGAAGGAGTTAGGTAATTAATTTCTTCGCAACTTCTAAAACTTTACTCTTCCTTTGAGCCAATTTATGTATAAATAATAACCTTTATAGCGCTTCAGAAAACCTATTACGGTTCTATAAATTAATTAATTATGATTAAAAACTTGGTGTATCTATAAATTATCGTTCTTGAATAAAGTTATTTAAGACAATTTTAAGATAATCGTTTGATTTGCACGGTGGTGGTTACACCGCTGCTATTAGTGTTTTGAGTTTCATCCCAAATGGGACAACACTTTGTCTGAACCACAAATTGACGTTCTGAGTCTGGCTGTTCCTTGTATTCATGTCATGTATGTCTGTAAAGTCCTAAGGCCCATGATATATTCCGAGTGCAGGAGTTGTTTTTTAAAGAGGAAACATAAGTCAAAAATTACAATTGTAACCAATTTAGATCCTTCATGAGAATTTAATTTAAAAAAGTATCATTGACTTCGATGAGACGATGAGGCATTGTAATGAATTGAAATAAACAGTATTCTTCTTTCCCTGATTTTCAACCTTAAAGAGGATTTTCCTTCAAATATGAATGAGACCAAACGCGATAAGCCTAAGAATGCAAAAAAATAATTCCAAATCAATTTATCAACGGCGATTCTGACAAAAAATTATGCTGAATTGAAAACCTCTTCTTTAGAAAAATTAGATTAACAGAACATTTTATAATAAACTTTTCTTGAAAAAATCATGTCCGAAATAATAATGAATGCTTAGGATGTTAAATTATGTTGAAAATATATAAAACTAGCTGACCCGGCGAACTTCGTACCGCCATATTGACATATCTGTCTCAGCTTCCCACAGGCAGTGTATAGCCGCGGACAAGAACAATTGTCTTTTCCCGTTGCCCCTTAATTTTTCTGGTAACCTTGTCCTAACAATAACGAACACATATTTAAAAGAATTATTTAATTTGGTGCAATCGATCAGAAGTTATGCGCGTACATACATTTCGGCGATTCATTTTTATATATATAGATATGCCTACTAGGTGACCCACGCAACATCGTCTTTATTGCCCATAGTATAATATTATATAGTCTGAACAAATTTCTTTTACCGTCAAAAAGGTTATAGTGATCCAGTCTTAAATAATAGACATTATGCCGTCGTAGACCCTTTTTAAGAACTTTTAAAGGCCAAAAATTCTTTCATACATTGTTTTTATGAAACTTTAACCGTTTAAGCAGTGCAAGGGAATTTCTAACAAGTACAAATGATTAGAAATATTAAACCCGACTGCGTCAATATTTAACAATTAAAACATATAAGTTTTATATATTCGTAATCACCGTAAAAAAAACTTTATTTTGATACCACACTCGATGTATTTGGAAAACATTTTTTTTTAATACTTTTTGGCGCCAAAAATCCTTCTTTTTATTTTTTTTAATTTTGATGTACCCAGTGTCACTCTCACGACTAAGACGAATCTATTGACACCACTCACATAAAAATACGACATGCCGTTTAGGCTCTAGGGCGTGCCACAGAAATATACATACATTCATACTTACATACATACACTCGAAAAACATAACCCTCCTTTCGCAGTAGGGTAAAAACAATCATCATCATCATCTTCATTGCCTTTATTATTCCCAAGATTATTTGGAATCGGCTACTAGTTCAAGCTCTAAAAATAATATCACTACATAGTATAAAACAAAGTCGCTTTCTCTGTCCCTATGTCCCTTTGTTTGCTTAAATCTTTAAAACTACGCAACGGATTTTGATGCGGGTTTCTTGAATAGATGGAGTGATTTAAGAGGAAGGTTTTTATGTATAATAAATGCATAATATAGTATGGGAACACTGTTAATTTTCGAGATTTCTAATGTGATGTAGCAAATAAACACATTTTTTTGCGCTTACATTGCAAACGCTGGTTGCACCCTACGAGATAGATCAAAATAATGTACTACAGTATTGTACACCTTAAAAAGTACTACAAAAAAGTCCGCGACGGTATATGTCTATCTCTTAGGGATAACCCACAACGACCATTTTTTATTCATTTCTTTTTACGAGAAATAATGGCTTATTTACGAAGTGATTTTAAGCAATACAGAATGAATCCTTATACAATTAAGTAAATTAAATACATTGTGCATTTAATATAGATCAAAATGGTCCTTAACAGTATCTAATTTAAATGAACATATTCGAAGATATTACAGATTTAAAATGCACGAATCGTGTCGTCGGCGGGGGCATCTGAAATCCACCCGTGCGAAGCCGGGGCGGGTCGCTAGTATCAATATAAAAATGGTCATATCGTGATAGTACATAAATGGCCTTCTCGAGACTCGGACATCTAACACTGAAAGATTTTTTAAAATCAGACCAGTACTTCTTGAGCGGGTTTAACCAAACAAACAAACTCTTCAGCTTTGCAATCTATATATATAAAAGCGAAATACCACTCACTTATTAATCACGAAATCTCAGAAACTATAACACCTACAGATTTCAAGGGGGCAAAACGGGGGTTGGAAGTTTGTATGAAAGTCCTATGTTTTTGAAGTAAGAGACTTGACATTTAAAATGTATGCTCTATAGATGGTGTGGAGGTGTACTAATAATGTATCTTTAGAAATCAACCCCCTTTTGGGGTTAAAACGGGGGATGATAGTTTGGACGCAAACGAGGTTGCGTGGGTCAGCTAGTATTAGTATAGATGTGTTCGAAGATGAACGCTGTCACATAATTGGACTGATGTGGAAGAACCGTGCTTCCACGCAAATGGACCAGATCGACTAAGAACCAGTGTTAACCAATTTTATGTCGTTTACCGAGTCAATGAATTAACTATAGCTTAAATCTTCCTTGGCCCAGATTTTGGCGGTGGGAACTCAACTATATTCCGTGACTTGCAAGTGCCCATGGGTGACGGTAATCTTTACGTCTTTTGCCCCTATATCACAAAACACAGGTATTAAAATAACTTTAAACCAGGTCTCGATCAGGTTCCACTGGTAGCTAGAAACCACGTGTTCAGTGTTTGCTTAGTTGTCAGGTTGGCTCTAGCGAATAGGCCAACATTCTATCTTGGATAGTCGCTACAGTTAATAATATTGATTGATGAACTGAATTTCAATTTTAGTGAGTACCAGGAAAAGTTAAGCTGCAATATTTGAATTCTGAGATTAACATTCTATGAAGCAGCTGGATGTAAAATATTGTCATATTACGAAATCGTGACTCATACGCAGTGGAGTATCCATTGCGTATGAGTTGGAAAATATTTACAATATTCCCTGAATGGATTCTTATCCAAATATTTTCAGTCAATATTTTTATATATGACTAACGGCGCCCCGCGGTACTTTCCGTGGGTTTTGAATCGAATATTGTTCATTATGTCATTGGTTTTAATTATGTACTGTTCTTTTTCCTAAAATAAAAGGTTTATAACATCAGCTATCTCAGTCTAGCCGTTCCAGATATAAGTCGAAACAAATAGACAGACAGACAAAAAAAAAGATTTCATGTTATAAGGACCGTTTGTATTACTTCAATATGTTTTTAGTGAAAAGCTGCCAATTTATAATTACAAACAGACACCTTTAATTTTAATTATAGATGACCTAAGATGTACTTATAGTGAAAATAATTTTCATATGAATGCAAATATGGAGTCCTACAAGCTGTATAGATGAAAATGTTACTTTAGTTTAGGTATGATTGAAAAACTCAAAAGTCAAAACTTTCCGGTATTTATCAAGTAAATTGCAAAAAAAAACTTGTTTATCAACTTTAAACACGAATTAAATAAACCACTGACCGCGTGCAGCCCCGATATCTGATTACCTTTAAGGGTGCGGGCCATTGTCGAGCCAAGGCCAACCCACCCCTGACCTTCTCCAGTTGAGCGAAACGCTTATCTATAACATTTTCATCGTTCGTACTTTACAGGGAGGTAATAAGGAAACGATGTTTGTTATATTTTCTTGCCTTATGTGTTCTACTGATTATCATGTACTTTGCATAAATTTAATCAAGGGAAACAGGTAAGGAAACAAAGATAGTGAATTGGCTCATACTGACGCAAGTGAATTCAGGGACAAGTGAAAGTATGAATAAAAATTAATTAACTCTTGGCAATCGAATTTTTAGTGTCATTGTATCATTGTCATTATTTCGGCTATAAGACTCTCAGTGACATGCATAAACCTAAGTCTAGCCACACACACACACACACATAGCTTCACACATTTGGTGTCCCCGGTCCCAGTACCCGGTTTGAGCCCCCAGCTAACTCACTCATTCAACGAAAAACAATATAATAAATAACTAAACTATATAAAACAATAACAAGAACATAATTTGGTACTTTTTAACCGACTTCAAAAAAGGAGGAGGTTCTCAATTCGACTGTTTTTTTTATGTTTGTTACCTCATAACTTTCGCCTGCGTGAACCGATTCTGATGATTCTTTTTTTATTTAAAAGCTGGTGCTTCCCGTGTGGTCCCATTTAATTTTGGTCCAGATTGAAGTCCGTTTTTTTTTGTTAAAATTTGTTTGTTCAATAGTATTGACTAAACCGTGGGAGAGCCACGCTTCGGCATGAATGGGCCGGCTCGACCGGAGTGATACCACGGCCTCACAGAAAACCGGTGTGAAATAGTGCTTGCGCTGTGTTTCACCGAGTGAGTGAGGATACCGGAGGCCCATACCCCAATCCCCTACCCCTACCTCCCCCCCCATCCCCAAAAGGCCGGCAACGCACTTGTGACGCTTCTGGTGTTGCATGTGTCCATGGGCGGCGGTAATCGCTTACCATCAGGCGATACGTCTGCTCGTTTGCCCGCCTATTCCATAAAAAAAAAAAAAAAAAAAAAAAGTATGGAGGATCGGGTATCATGTACTCGAACACATAGGGAAGACCTCCTTCGATAAGGCGAGGTGATCGTTCCTGGAGGTTGATGCTGGGAAGTTGTATATGCTAATCGGTGCGAGAATTGTCTATGTCGCGATACAGGATTAGCAATTACTCCGTCGTTTAGCGTGTCTTCGGTTGATGGTGCGGTAGCATGTTTGTTGCGTTGTATGTGGAAGTTGCCCCAATATAATTCCCTTTCAAGGTTTCTGTAGTAGTGAGACTTCGTATATAATTCGTACAAGATTGAACGACTGTTATTTTTATAAATTTATATATTTTATAATACAATACAATGTTCTACATAATATTGATCGTTGATTAAACACACGTTATTTAGTTTTTTTTTTTTTTATGTTTGGCCCGCCAAAATGACTCTACTCTGCCTGATGGAACGCATAAGCAGAATCCAAGAGTGGTGGTCACCATGCTCACTGCGAATACAGACAATGCAGCATGGCGACCCACACCATGGCGGCCTAGTGATGCTACTGCATCTTTTAGTCTAGTCAACAAGTATGGAACTTGTTGACTAGACTAATTGGGCCTCCGGTCTCACACTCACCAACGAAACACAACAGCATGCTGTCATTTTACGTTGATTTTCTGTGCGAGGGTAGTACCGCCCCGGTCGAGCCAGCCCGTTCGTGCTGAAATCAGCGTGGCTCTACTACCTACTAGTATAATAAAATTGCTGATTCTGGAAACGTGTTACAATTTTCTTGTATACCTAAGTGGGTCTGTGCGCGGACGTGTCTGGCTACTTTATCCTGAGAGATTTAGCTGCGACATCAATTTCTTGCGTCGCAATTTCTCTTCAAGTCTTGTAGTATTTATTTTGATATAATATATTATACCGTTGATCTAAACTTTTTGAGTGATGTCCGTGTTGCTATTGTAAGCTTTTTCTTTTGTACCTCTCTCTAACAATTCATGAAAAAGGAGGGGTTCGAGTTTAACTCCGACAAACTCAATCACCTGATAAAAAGCACCTAAGAAATTGCCTAACACCGGTATTTCATAAGGCCCAAATAACACTGTGGTTGAGAAGGCCCATATTTTACGAAACATCGCTTACATACGGAGATCTATTTATTTTATTTATTTGGACAACCACCAAGAACATACATATTTAAAGCTAAGAGAGACAAAAACAATAGAGTACAAGCATTGGTTCTGCCTTGATTACAAGTTCTCACGGAAAGCAAAATAATAACATCGATAGGACTGCTAAGCCACAGGTTCGGGATTGTATTCCCATCCCAGAAAAATATTTGTGTAATAAACACAAGCATTTTTTCTATGTCTGGGTGTAATTTATCCATAATATGTATATATTTTGTAATTTATAAGTACGTTAATTAGCAGGCTGATCACCATAACACAGACTGTGACAAGTTGGTGACGGCCGTGAGTGAGATGTGTGAGGATCATCATCAGCCTACCGCAGTTCACTGCTGGACATATGCCTCTCCGTTGCTTACGCATGGAGGGTTTTGCCCATAATCACCACGCTGGGCAGGTGGGTTGGCGATCGCAGGCGTAGCTTGTTGCACCGGTGATGCTGCTGCCCGTCACCTGCCTATTGTATTTAGTTACGCCTGTTAGGATGGATATCAAATGGCGCCATTGGTCGGTCGCCAGAGCCTCGTTTGTCGTTTGGCAGGGGGCACCGCGTGCAGGTGAGGTTGACTGGGATCGAAAGATTGTGGTTCGCCCCCTTACACCCCGTCCGGGGAGGGGAGTCCGTTTCTACGCTGTAAAGTAGTACTTACTGCTCTTAACCAAGATCTAAACCCACCCTACTTGTTGATACACAAATAGCATAAGGGTTGTGCGGCTAAAGTGTCTGAGGACAAGTACAAATTATTTTAAATAAAAAACCCGACTGCGTCAATATTTAACAATAAAAACATATTAGTTTTATATATATTCGTGATCATCGTAAAAAAATATTTATTTTGATACCACACTCGATGTATTTTGAAAACAATATTTTTTTTATAATAGGTACTTTTGGCGCCAAAAATCCCTATTTTTTTTTTTATTTTGATGTACCAAGTGTCACTCTCACGACTAAGACAAATCTATTGATACCGCTCGCATAAAAATACGACAAGCCGTTTAGGCTCTAGGGCGTGCCAAAAAAATATACAAACATACATTCGAAAAACATAACCCTCCTTTCGCAGTCGGGTAATAATTAAAATAAAACAAAAATAACAGATCATTTTGATATCGCTCGATCGCGTATTTAGATAAAGCACAATTTGAGTATATTTAAAACGCAATATTCAAGTGATACAACTATTGAGTACTTATTGTGTTTGTTTCATGAAACTGATATTGACTTCTTAGGGTCACGAACAAATGCTTGACCTGCCATGATTGCTTTGGCAGTATTCCAAGAGTATCTATTGTCGCTATAAAACATTGTTGGATACTGACCATTCATCTTTGGAAAGCTATTTTTGATTTATTGAATTTAAATGAAGTTCAAGTACTTTAGATCTCACTGTAGGCGTAAAGTTCATTTATAAATAGATATGAAATTATTATCACAAATAATGTTTGTTTAAACTGAAACGATACCACTATTACAATTGTTTTCATTTCTATAGTGTAACTACATTTATTTCTCTTAAGTAACCCTAAAACTCGTCAAAAAAGTCACCAGAAATAAGTAATTTAAAATGTTTAAAAACTATTAACCGACTACGTAAAAATTTTATGAAATTTATATAGTCACCGGGCCATTATTTCGAATCTATTGACATCTTATTCATTAAAATTGGTTCAGTAGTTTGGGTGTAACGGCGGAACTTGCAAATATACATAGACTGCCAATAATTCAATCCCCAGCCTCACCCAATTGAATTAAGTTTTTGCCTCGCCGTAGTCGGATAAACCGTATACCGTATATACGAGTAACCGATAGGCGTACTAGTCTTAATCATTTAAGTAAAATACATAAAATACGAGTTCACTTAACCTACTCGTGTTGTCAGGCAATCCAAATTTTTGTGATCTCAATTGTACATAATTGGTTGAGTTCACGACAAGTTTTTGGTACGAAAATTACATAACATGCAAAATAAAAAAATATATACCCAAATAAAATAATAAATGTCAAAGCTTTTATTACCAAAATACTTGTTTTATGAATCCGTGATCAAAGAACAGTTTCAAGGAACGATAATTGCCAAGGGACGAACCCACCCACTGCCTTCTTTTCGCACGCTTATGTATATTCATACGACACACGAATGCTTGTTGAGTATTCGTGTTTTTAGGGGTCGTTTCGACAAACGACCCGCAGTCAGCCGTATGATTTATCGCACCGAGGGCTGCTGGAACGTAGTAAAGAGTGTGTTTAAGTGCTGAAGCATTATTTAGAGACTAATTTTACGGAGAGGAAAGTTATCGTTGGAATTCGGAAAAGTGAATGTAGGAAAAAGATTGACGAAACGTAATTTCATAATTTCATGCCATATTAACACGAAAAATACATTTATAAGTAAATCATTCATGTCAGATTGTGGTGAACTATAAGGAACAAACCCTTATTGTTATAGAGGCGCTCATAGCCCAGTTGCCCTCGGTGATTGCAAACAATCACCGCTGGGTGACCGCTGTTAGCATGATACCATGAGCGTCTCCGTGATTGATGTTTATTACTTTACGTTTATTATTACTTAACGTGACCATGAGGTCACGTTAAGTAGTCGGTCCCGGTTGTTATCATCAGATAACAGTCGTGAAGCTTAGTTGGAGGCCTTTGGGCGGCTTGATTACGTAGCCACAACGTTGTGTTGTCCAACCTGCACTCGGCCAGCGTGGGGACGTATGGCCTTAACCCCCTCCTGAGAGGAAACCCGAGCCCAGCAGTAGGCCATTATGGGTTCTTGATGAATAGTGGCAGCACAAAGCCCGCACGCTCCGTGTGGTGATTCCCGTCACCCCTATTCATCATGGGTGTCGTAAAAGGCCACCCAGGTAGCAAACTGCGCAGGACGACATCACTGTAAATATATATATATAATATATACGTACGTATAGTACGTAGGCCAAAGTTTTTCTCTAGAGGGAGCTATATTCAGCAGTGAACTGTTAAAACTGTTGATGATAATGCTTGCTAATTTTAAACTGTAATTTATTTTCTACTTTTAGTGTGGTATATTTATAAAATGGGTTTGTTTAGTTTTTTAAAACTATTTTTTCTTCAACACTCGATAAGGTCTTCTTTCACGCAGTCCGTTCATTTCATTGCCTAATGAATTTGGATATTTTTTCTTGTATGAACTCTGACCCCAATTCTCTTTGAAAATATAATCATTCTTCACACATAATATGAACCGACCAACGACTCTCCATATGAACTATTTCGTTAAATACCATAGACAGCCATATGTGTAATTACAGCTTCCTATTATACCAATATTTAGTAAACACAGATAGTTATTATGAATATTGTTTACATCTATCTTAATAATGAACTTATAGTACCATTATATTCCATAATAATTTGAGTGGATTAGCTTAGACAATTCATGTTAGTTAGTAGATTGTTCTCACATCATAAATTATCATGATTATCATCAATAATAATAATACACGTGTGTAAGAAAGAAGAAAGACACTTAGATGGCTGGCAGTCCACAACTGTGCGGTTCTCTAGTAACTTTCTACCTCGCACAACAAAACTGTGAAATGAACTGTCGCCTGCGGTATTCCCAGACCAATACGACCTTCAGGAATAGAGCGTACTCCTTCTTAAAAGGCCGTCAACGCATTTGTGACGCCTCTGGTGTTGCGGGTGTCCATGGGCGGCGGTAATCGCTTACCATCAGGCGATACGTCTGCTTGTTTGTCACTTATTCAATAATAAAAGAGATGATGAAGTATACCTAGCCGATTTCGGCCACATCGGTCAGTCTCAACGGAGACAATCAACTACGCGGGAAATGTTATAGTGCAAAAGTGTGTGTGCAAATACTGGTGCACTCTTTGTTCCTTAGCTCTCATAAGTAATCCGATAAAGAGATAGGTTACTATTAGGAATATATTTTTTAATTTAACACAAAAATCAGTAGTAAATTGTGTAGCAGTAATTAGTATTTATTACTTGATAATTTTCCATTTTGACCGAAAATGTATTAATTTATTAAACACAATAGAATAAAAAAAGAGCATACCCTTTCGAATACAAAAAAATATATTTTAAATCGGTCCACAATGGACGGAGTAATCGGTGAACATACATTAAAAAAAGTGGCCAAGTGCAAGTCGGACTCGCCCATGAAGGGTTCCGCAGCAGCAAGTAACATAATATATTTTTTGTTTTATTTTTATATTTGTGTTGATTGAATGAAAGGTAAATTGTAGTTTACGATTTATGACGTATTAAAAAAAAACTACTTACTAGATTTCGTTCAAACCAATTTTCGTTGGAAGTTTACATGGTAATGTACATCATATATTTTTTTTAGATTTAACATTCTCTTATTTTAGAAGTTAAAGGGGGGGGGACACTCATTTTACCACTTTGGAAGTGTCTCTCGTGCAAGCTATTCAGTTTAGAATAAAATGATATTAGGAACCTCAATATAATTTTTGAAGACCTATCCATAGATGGGTTTGATGAAAAAATTTTTTTTGAGTTTCAGTTCTAAGTATGGGGACCCCCAAAATTTATTGTTTTTTTTTATTTTTGTGTAAAAATCTTGAAGCGGTTCACAGAATACATCTACTTACCAAGTTTCAACATTATAGGTCTAATAGTTTCGGAAAAAAGTGGCTGTGACATACGGACGGACAGACAGACAGACAGACAGACATGACGAAACTATAAGGGTTCCGTTTTTTGCCTTTGGCACGGAACCCTAAAAAAAACAAACTGTGGAACATAGAACCTCCTCATTTTTGGAAGTCGGTTAAAAATACACATCTCCTTTACGAGTCGTTAATAACTTTAAATTTAATCGGCCATAATACAAAAGGTTTGAATAATATTATAACCATAGTAGGATGTTATTTTCTTGTAACAAAACAATTGCCAAACATTGGATAAACTTATACTAAGTTCTTGTTACAGTAAGTTTTTTTTTTTTAAATAAACCTCCGGCATTAAATTCATTTTTTCATTCATTCATCTTTTCATGAAATAGGTAGTAGAGCCACGCTGATTTCAGCACGAACGGGCCGGCTCGACCGGGGCGGTACTACCCTCGCACAGAAAATCAACGTAAAATGACAGCCGCAGTGTTGTCGTGTTTCGTTGGTGAGTGCGAGACCGGAGGCCCAATTAGTCTAGTCAACAAGTTCCATATTTGTTGACTAGACTAAAATATGAAGCAGCATCACTAGGCCGCCATGGTGTGGGTCGCCATGCTGCATTGTCTGCATTCGCAGTGAGCATGGTGACCACCACTCTTGGATTCTGCTTATGCTTTCCATCAGGCAGAGTAGAGTCATTTTGGCAGGCCAAACATAAAAAAAAAAAAAAAAAAACCATGAATTTTTCTGGATGTGGCTATATTTCACCGATGACGCGTTGGATCTCGGATTTGAGCTCAGGAATTGTTTTTAGTTTATTTGCAATAAACGCGGGATTGTACAACATCCCAAAGAAGAAAGACTAGATTAAAAATTCTTCGAAGTGTGCCCCCTCGTCTGTGAAACGCCAGAATGTTACGTCAAGAAAATTTGGCGTCAACTGTGAAACGCCTAAATTTGGCGTCGAGATTTATCCAATTTTTTGGCTAATTTTTGTAATTTTATGGTAGTTTTATCATTAAAACACTTTAATGTCTAGAATAAGAAACTAAAAAAAACCAAAAGCTTTAGTCGATTATCAAACCTACACGGAGCAACACTAAAAATGTTCCAAAAATACCTTGTCCGTTGACGTCACTCTGTGGTAGGGTATCAAAAATTAAAAGATATTTTATGTTGGTTACTAATGTATTTATCCTTGTCGCACTTTACTATATTGTACTTAGTAGAACAGAGATGCAATATAACGCCAGTCCAAAACCCAACTTCAACTATTTTTTCTATGTGACCTTGTCAATGGCGGTGACTGCCGGCCGTGTGGTGAATGTTTATTTAAGTGTTCAGTAATATTAAACTTGAGTGCTTTGTTTATATTTGCAACTTTATATCACAAGTACACGACATAAGCTTTTAAATAAATACAACAGAAAGCCACTTCAACCACGGTGAATCACAGTGAAACGGAGATTAGAAATGTAAACAAACCCATTTTTTTGTCATGTTTTCAAGTGGCTATTGATGTTTGATTGTTTTGTGTGATAAAATTGTGTGAATAAGTGTACTTCTTGCTGTTTTTCTTGGTGAGTATTGTATATAGTTTTAAATAACATACATATTAGTTGTAGTAAAGGTTTTATTTAGAAATTATTCCACTTTTAAGTACAGTACATCGAGGAAAAAATCACTTTTATTACTTTTAGCTTTGATTTACTAATTTAAAGCTATTTTAAATCATAATCAATTATACATCATCGGATAGCTTATTTAATGGGCATTCTAATGGTACATAAATAATGTATAGCCCCAATACTATTTTTTTTGGTAATCGTCATTTTAATGAGAGTCGGTTTTTTTTTTTTTTTTCTAAAACCTGATCGCAGTTGCGCCATTTTTTTTATCAGCTGTGACACAGACGAGGGGACGTCTCATTTAACAATTCAAATTTTTCTAATGAGTTTCCACAATTATACCGCGTTGTTTTTTTCATAAAGCGCTCCATTTTTAGGGTTCCGTGCCAAGCAAAAAACGGAACCCTTATAGATTCGTCATGTCTGTCTGTCTGTCTGTCTGTCCGTCTGTCTGTCCGTCCGTATGTCACAGCCACTTTATTCCGAAACTATAAGACCTATAATGTTTAAACTCGATGTATTCTGTGAACCGCATTAAGATTTTCACACAAAAATAGAAAAAAAACAATTAATTTTGGGGGTCCCCATACTTAGAACTGAAACTCAAAAAATATTTTTTCATCCAACCCATACGTGTGGGGTATCTATAGATAGGTCTTCAAAAATAATATTGAGGTTTCTAACATTTTTTTTTCTAAACTGAATATTTTGCGCGAGAGACACTTCCAAAGTGGTAAAATGTGTGTACTCCCCCTGTAACTTCTAAAATAAGAGAATGATAAATTAAAAAAAAATATATGATGTACATTACCATGCAAACTTCCACCGAAAATTGGTTTGAACGAAATCTAGTAAGTAGTTTTTTTTAATACGTCATCAATCGTAAACGGCATTTTACCTTTTATTCAATCAACACAAATATAAAAATAAAATAAAAATTATATCATGTTACTTGCTGCTGCGGAACCCTTCATGGATGAGTCCGACTCGCACTTGGCCGCTTTTTTATTAATTGGAATAAATATATATTGCACCTGCAAAATTTAAGAGTTGCCACATGCTCAAAAAAAAGACACTAAATTTAAATCTTTTATTGAGACACCCTATATTATGTATGTGTTATATACCTGGAATAACCCATGTAGGATTTGAACTCACAACTTGAAGAAGTAGGAAGCGCACTAGAACATTATGAGCAGTCTGAATTCAGACAATTAAGTCTTTCGCGTGTTGTAACTTATTATAAATCCAAAAATCTTGTAAATCTTTGTAAACAGTTATGACCATGATTCGCCACAACAATAGCTATTTAAATGCCCCAGAAACATGAAAATATTGAGCTCAATAATCCGGAAAATTGTTTCACATATATCGAGTTAACCCTTCCTAACAGGGGTAAACGTACGATATCGATACGATACAATATCGTAAATTACCGTTAGTGATACTGTTGCCATCTTACATGAGGATATAACTATCGATATCTTAGATAGGCGGGGTGAAGGACATTTAGAGGCAAATTTTGTCCAAAAAAAAGAGGCGCTCATAGCTCAGTTGCATTCGGTGATTAGAAACAATCACCGAGGGTAGCAACGACGGCGCGGTCATTACCTGGATGGGTGACCGCTAGTAGCACTATACCATGAGCGTCTCCGTGATTCGGAGGTCACGCCAAGTAGTTGGTCCCGGTTTTTATCGTAGGATAACAGTCGTGCAGCTTAGTTGGAGGCCTTTGGGCGGCTTTGAAACAACAAACGGCAAGATTACGTAGCCACAACGTTGTCTTGCCAGTCCCCAACCCGCACTTGGCCAGCGTGGGGACGTATGTCCTTGACCCTCTCCTGAGAGGAGACCCGAGCCCAGCATTGGGACGCTATGGGTTGTTGATGATGTTGATTGTTCAAAAACTTTTCATTTAAATATTGAAATCATACTAAATTCAAAGATGTACGGAACGCTTCGTTTACTCAAGGGACAGGTAAAAGCATTTTGAATACCCACATTTCGTCGACTATACTTTTAATCCCAATGACAAAATAGGTGGTAAGCCTTCAACCGGACTCTTAGATAGAGAATTTGGGATTTCAATGTGAAAGCTTTTTTTTCCTTTTTTTTTAAAGCCAACTTTAGGAATAAACATCCTGTGTCGCAGGGGACTTTACAAACATACCAGAAACGGACACAAAGAACACCCAGACTCGGGACAACAATTTGTGGATCACACAAAGTTTTGTACCGCGTGGGATTTGAACCCACGACATTTGGCGCAGTAGCAAGAGGCTTGGCGACCGCTGTCCACTAGGCCAACTGTGCCAAATGCAATGATAAGAAAAGAAGCAGAAAAGTTAGTTTTAGCAGATTCTCTAACCGTCTTGAAGACTAGAACCAACATCGGCATGGTAATATAACAACAAGAACTTTGTAAGTATGCCTATGTAGCAACTTAATAAAACAGATGCCCCCAACTCTTAATACGATATATTGCGTTACTAGGAACCAGCTGTTGGACCTGAATATCTTAGTTTGGAGTTTCTATCATCCCAATGCGGCATTCTACATTAAAAATAATTACAAACTTTGATCTCGTAATAACTTCAATGTTGGTTATTCTGACCTTTAGGTTACTTTGACCAAATAAAGGGTATTTATAGCCAGTGGGTTAAATTGGTCAAAAGTTACTGGTCCCAATTACAGCCTATCTTGACGGTTTACTGAATTTACTTGTTTAAGTACTGCTTCTTATTAAAGTAGCCTTAAGCAAAAAAGTATTAAACTCTGCGTCGCGCTTTGGGTCGTTTATCTTGACTAATACCGGTACACGATAGATGGGGCCAAGTCGAATCAAAACTATTGTTCTCTTTTCAAATGGCCAACCCAGACCCTATTCTCGCATAGTTTTATTTAACCGATGTTTACGGATTTAATAATACAAAATTTTAACAAAAAAAACACGACTTCAAGAACGACCAAATTGAAATAGGACCACACGGGAAGCACCAGCTTTCAAATAAAAAAAGAGTCATCAAAATCGGTTCACCCAGTCGAAAGTTATGAGGTAACAAACATAAAAAAAAGTACAGTCGAATTGAGAACCTCCTCCTTTTTTTGAAGTCGGTTAATAAAAAAGACTACTTTGTTTCGGCATTTTTCCCGAGAGTGTCTTAGGAAATGCCAGTGCTTTATAGTTGTAAGGTCTAATATGTAAGAATGTCGTGAAAGATTTTGGTACTTACACAAATAATTATCATATAACATACTAGCTGACCCACGCAACGTCGTTTGCGTCACCTATTGCCCGCAGCGTAATAATTTCCCCCGTTTTGAAACATTCTTCATTGGTACTTCGCTCCTATTGGTCTTAGCGTGATGATACATAGCCTTCCTCGATAAATGGGCTATCTAACACTGAAATAACTTTTCAAATTGGACTAGTAGTTCCTGAGATTAGCGCGTTAAAACAAACAAAAGAAACTCTTCAGCTTTATATAATAGGTCTTTACCTATGAAATTGCCGTTTTGTGTGCAATAAGTGAAAGTACTTATTTTTTCAAACTTTTTTATTTCTGTTATTTGAAGTAATCACCCATGCAATCGACGCATCTTTACCAACGCATTGGCAGTTTATTGATACCCTTCTTGTAAAAATCAGCTAGACGGGAGGCAACAAACTCTTCAAAGGCATTTTGTACTGCCTCTCGGGAATTGAAATTTTTACCCACTAAAAAGTTGTCTAAAAAGTAATAGTCGGTAGGTGCAAGGTCTGGTGAGTATGGCGAATGAGGGAGAGCTTCCAACCCCAGCTCTTGCAGCTACCGACTATTACTTTTTAGACAACTCTTTAGTGGGTAAAAATTTCAATTCCCGAGAGGCAGTACAAAATGCCATGCAAAAGTAAGTTTGAAAAAATAAGTACTTTCACTTATTGCATACAAAACGGCAATTTCATAGGTAAAGACCTAATATTAGTATAGATGTATTTATTATACTCTTCTAAGATCTAATACTCATAATCATCAACACATTTATTTGGATAAAGATTAATATTAGGTATTATGTTGTTAACCAACCAACTTTTAGCGTCTTATACTCGTGATAACTTCTAAACGAAACGTCGGATTGGAATGAAACAAAAAGTATTTTACTTCTACATAAATACCCTTGATAACATAATGCTTTATTTGGTTAAGGATTAATATTACGATACACATTTAACGTAGTTTCTTTCTTCAGACAATTTAATAATTTTTTTGAACACAAATGTGGTTATTGTGACTAAACCATGACAGTTAGATATATGCTTTTTTGTAGATTTTAATGGGACCTACAAACCCGTAATATAATATTTTGTTCTATTGTCAATAGCTATTGCAGCGCAAGCAAAAAAAGGTTTTCGATTTCACACCTTGGGTTACGAAATAGCAATTTTCTTACGGTTACCTAATGTTTTTGAAAATAAAATATAGCCTATAGCTTTCCTCGATAAATGGACTATCCAACACTGAAAGAATATTTCAAATCGGACCCGTAGTTCCTGAGATTAGCGCGTTCAAACAAACATACAAAGAAACAAACTCTGCAGCTTTATAATATTAGTATAGATATGGAAGACATAGTTCTAACATTTCATTCAAGGTAGTAAAGCCATGCTGATTACAGCACGAACGCGCCGGCTCGACCGGGGCGGTACTACCCTAGCACAGAAGACTAACCTAAAGCGATAGCATTCGTGCTATCGAGTTTCATTGGTGAATGCGAGATCGGAGGCCCAATGATGCAGAAGCATCACTAGGCCACCGTAATGTGGTTCACCATGCTGCATTGTTGCATTGTCTGTAATCACAATGAGTATGGTGACTATTACTCTTGAATTCTGCTCGTGCTTTCCATTAGGTAGAGTAGTCACTTTGGCAAGCTCAAGCGTAAAAAAACCATAGGGAGTAAACAAGTAGACTATCACCTATTAGAAATAATGTTACACTTACTCATCATCAGCCTCAGTCCACTGCTGGATTTAGGCCTTTCCAATTGCACGCCACTTACACTTAGGTTAGATTGTAGGTAAAAGATTCAGAAATTTTAGATAGGTAAGAATATAAAAAGTAAATAGGTAGTGAGTAATAGCAAGTTTAAGTTCTCAGACATGCCAAGAGTCCAGCCGATAAACGAAAGATACATAAGCAATATTTTTTTTATAAAAATGAATCTTTATCAGCGGTCTAGTTGTACGAAAGCACCTCTTAGTTTTTGATCAGATGGCCATGTACGAGGTGTCTTAAGTTATTTATACATAAGTATCTTGGTTTGTAGGCTACGTAGACATCTTGAATAAATACATATTTGATATACTGTCTAGACTCTAGACGAATTGAAAATCTAATAAAATACTTATTCCGTAAGCAAACTTCTATCCATGATAAAATTTTGTAATATTAGGCTGGTTGAAACTGTATACCTATTTTTTTTCGTCTGTTTGTCTTGATTGATAGAAACCAGATTGATAGAAGTAGGATTCCTTTAAATAGGCTTTATGGGTAGTACAATAGAGATATACAGTAGTGTGAACAGGTGAGTAGAAAAAAATGAAGACATGGCATATATGAACTGCAAACGTATTACTAAAAAATGAAAAGCCGACTTCATAAACTGAAATGGGATCACACGGGAAAAACCAACTTTCTAATATAAAAAGAATCATCAAAATCGGTAAACCAAGTCGAAAATTCTGAGGTTCTGAAACAAAAAAAAAAACAGTCGAATTGAGAACTTCCTCCTTTTTCTAAGTCGGTTTTAAAAGAATATACTACTAGCCTATTGTCACACCGACTGTTAAAAAGATACTCTAAAGACAGA
The DNA here is from genome assembly GCA_949125395.1 of Diaphora mendica. Taxonomy (NCBI): domain Eukaryota; kingdom Metazoa; phylum Arthropoda; class Insecta; order Lepidoptera; family Erebidae; genus Diaphora; species Diaphora mendica. The sequence goes on from OX421330.1 coordinate 1,290,655, forward strand.
AAGAATGATAGAAAAAAGCACTGAATAAGTCTATCAGATACCTACCGACTCAGTATTTTTATTACTTGCCTTTATTCGGGAGACCGAAAAAAACACAGACTGATCCATCACCCAGAAGAAATTGATGCTATAATCACAATTTAATTAAAATGATATTTTTATTACTTGCCTTTATTCGGGAGACCGAAAAAAACATGGTTTGATCCATCACCCAGAAGAAATTGATGCTATAATCACAATTTAATTAAAATGAAAATATCTTGTTTGCCGACCGCATTGCCAAACATGGACAGCGCGCGGCTGTCGAATTCTCTTACCATGATCTTCTTTTCCTCTCATATAAGACTCGTCCACCTAAGGCAAAGTCGAGACTTTTGATACAGCGCAATTTCAGCGGTATAGATCTTGATCTCCTTAAAAAGGATGCAGAGAAGATCGACTGGGCTCCTCTTCTATCAGCATCATCCGCTGATGAAATGATAGAAATATTTAACAACAATCTAACAGCTCTGTATGACGTACATGCACCGGTTCGACCAATTAAGATGAGACATTTACCATCACCTTGGCTTACAGACGAAATCAAAAAAAATATTAAGCGCAAAGCAGCAGCAAAAACTAAAATTAAAGCAAGACCTACGGATTACAACAAGGAAAAATATATAAATTTGCGAAATCACTGCAACAAGGTGTGTAGGAATGCACAACGCCAATATATTCATAACTCCGTACAAAACGGTGATCCAGCTAAAGTCTGGAAATTTCTTCGGTCATTGGGGATTGGAAAACAGCGTCAAGATTTGTCTTGTAACCATCTTGATATAAATTCACTTAACCAACACTTCTCTGCTTCGTCTGAATTTGATAAGACAACCAAAATTAACACATTAAATTATCTTTCATCACTTCCAACCCCCGACTATCCTCCTCTAGTTCTTAGTAAAGTGTCTGTTTGTGATGTTGAGAGGAGTATTCGGTCCATAACATCTAATGCTACTGATACTGATTCTATCAGTCGCAACATGGTCCTCCTTATCCTTGATCAAGTTTTACCCATAGTCACCCATGTTCTGAATGAATCCATCATTGACGGTGAATTCCCATCCAAATGGAAAGAGGCTCAGATTATTCCTTTACCTAAGATTCGTAGCCCTGTATCCTATTCCGAATATTGACCTATCTCCATCTTGCCCTTCCTTTCAAAGTTCCTTGAACGCCTTATCCGCAACCAGCTCAATTCATTCCTTTGCAGAAACAACCTTCTTAACCCTTTCCAATCTGGTTTCCGTCCCGGCCACAGCACAACTACAGCTGTTGTTAATATAACGGACGACATAAGAGCAGGAATGGAGAATGGAAAAATCACTGTGTTACGTCTATTAGACTTTAGTAACGCCTTCAATACGGTTGACTTTGACGTTCTCCTTGCCATATTACATTCTCTTAACATATCTCCATCAGCTGTTGACTGGTTTCGTAGTAACCTGTTTGGTCGCCGGCAGCGTACCCGCTTTGATGACAACTACTCCAACTGGTTGAATACATCCGCTGGTGTGCCACAGGGAGGCGTTTTATCTCCTTTGCTATTTTCAATTTTCATTAATACCATCACTACTAAACTTTTCTCTTCCTACCACCTATACGCAGACGATTTACAAATATATGTTCACAGTAACCTTAATGAGCTACCTCTAGGTATTGAAACCATAAATAGAGATTTGAATAACATATGTCGATGGACAAAAATGCATGGGCTCAAAGTTAACCCCAGTAAGACCCAAGTAACGGTAATCGGTAGCTCTAGACTAATCGCGAGGATTGACTGGCTTGCACTACCACAAGTGTCTTTCGAAGGGGCCATAATTCCAATAAGCGACACATTTAAAAACTTAGGGATATACATCGACAAAACCCTCTCTTGAAATACTCAAATACAACATGTTAGCCGTAAAATATTTGCATCTGCTGCTCGTTTGAGAAGATTACGTAATTTTCTCCCAACTGCCACTAAAGTTGAGCTTGCGCAGTCAATTCTTCTACCCATTCTCGACTTTGCCGATGTCAGCTATCTTGACCTAAACGAGGACCAAATTGAGAGGCTCCAGAATTTCTGTATTAGATTCATTTTTGGATTACGCAAATATGATCATATATCCGAATTTCGTACAAAACTCAAGTGGCTCCCAATTCGTCTTCGCCGGAATACACACATCCTCTCACTCATATACAAAGTCTTATTTAACCCTACCACACCATTCTACTCAAAGAAGAACCTTTGTTCATGAAACGCATATACGACGCTTAGCAATACCAACACACTCCACAACTTTCACTGACAAATCGTTCACAGTGCAGGCTGCACGCTTGTGGAAGTCCTTACCGGAAGCCGTAAGGCAGGCAAAGTCTTTGAATACTTTTAAGAAACTTGTCAAAGATCACTATCTATCCCTGTAACATCTATGATCTTTATGAATAATGTACAATTATTTGTATTTATATTTATAATTATATGTATGTGCATATGATATATTATGTATATGTATGTATATTTATATGTGTTAGTGTATATGTACGTATATTAGAAATATTAGTTTTTAAACCTAAGTGATTTGTAAATGTGCACCACAAACTACACATTACTTTATAGTACTGTCCATCTAAAGGTTGCCTGGAAGAGATCGCAGCCTGCGATAAGGCCGCCCATTGTACCACTGTTTTTATTCGTGTATATTCGACATTGTATATTTAAAACTATGGTGTGCAATAAAGAGTACCTATCTATCTATCTATCTTGTTTAACATTTCAACAGGTATAGCCATTAAATTTCGTAAGACAGCAATTAAAATGATACCATAACTGAATAAAACACAAAGCCGCTTACTATTCAAAAAGTGAAATACGTGGCTTCAGCTTTGCAATTTATCCAGAATGTGAAATTCGTGTCGGGCATGCACAACCGGCCACATTCGAATACTTCATAAAAACCCCCAACATTCACCTTTGTATGCATTTTATTCAGCTTTGAGTTATAAATAATAGGTATTTACGGTTACGGTTAGAATTCATTTATTCCTTAAAGATTACAAATCACTTTACAAAGAAATAAACATAAGTTCGTCGGTATATTACAAATTGTGTGTCCAGAGAATCGATTTGCTTCTATGTGATATTTAGTAAAATAGTAGGTACTTTCATAAAATGTTGTCAATGTTATCTACTTCGGTTAAGTTAGTTAGGGCCAGTTCACACTCAATACTTTTATATGTAGTTGTTTTGCTATAACGTTTTCCTCCAAGATGTGTCTTTTTAAATATTTTCTGAAAAGATTTAAAAAGTTCTTGCAGCTTGGAGACTGTCTATTGCACAGTATGGGGTCGCGCGTTGTCTGGTGGTTCTGGGGTTGGAAGCTCTCCCTCATCCGCCATACTCACCAGACCTTGCACCTACCGACTATTACTTTTCCAAAATTTAGACAACTTTTTAGTGGGTAAAAAATTCAATTCCCGAGAGGCAGTACAAAATGCCTTTGAAGAGTTTGTTGCCTCCCGTCCAGCTGATTTTTACATGAAGGGCATCAATAAACTGCCAATGCGTTGGCAAAGATGCGTCGATTGCATGGGTGATTACTTCGAATAACAGAAAAAAAAAGTTTAAAAAAAATAAGTACTTTCACTTATTGCATACAAAACGGCAATTTCATAGGTAAAGACCTATTAGATACTATATGAAGCAGGTCGTTTGATGGTCGATGTGTTCTTAAACTCGTGATTAAGGTGTTTGCAAGTCATAGATGATAGGAGTTGAGAGGGTCCATAATTGTTACATAATATTAGTTTTCAGCTGTCAAATTACATTATGGAAGCAATAAAGTATTTATTTATTTATTTATTAGGTACAGAAACAGACAACAAACCAAAAACAAACAAATACTATAAATTGCAGTTTACAATATGTAGGTCTGAAGTCCAATTACAACCGTACACAGCACTCAATGTTGTAATGCTTCATTGGAAAAGATACCACACATCAGATTATATATTCTATTGAGTTGTTGTTAACACGATAAGAAGATACTAGTTAAATTCTATGGAGATCTTTGTTTGTGGTATAGATGTCAAGCAAGTAAACGGAACACCATAACAAGGTGTTTTTAGATAACAATCTTATGTATAAAAATCAATTGCTGTTCGTTTGTCTCGCTAGAACTCGAGAACGGTTGGGCCGATTTAGCTGATTTTGGTTTCAAATCGTTTGTTGTAGTTCAGGGAAGGTTTAAACAGTGAAAAAATTAAAAATTATTTGAAAATTCTAATGTCACGTGTACGAAGTAGCGTGCACAGCTAGTAGGTTATAAATATAATACAAAAACAAAAAAAAAACACTAATACCTGTGCAAAAACTGTATGTAAAATGTTTTTGAAATTTGCGCTATAACTTCGCATTTTAATTTTATTTCGATTACTCTAACCTTAATAAAATTTATTGTAACTATTTAAGTAAATTTTAAATTTTTTTTTAATGTTAATGTTAAATTTTAATAAACTATGTACTTATATAAAAATGTTTTCATTGACGGCAAAAGCGGACGAAACCGCAGACAAAGACTACTCTATCATAGAGCATGGGAAAGCATTTTGACATGAAAATGCTTTCCCAACCTAAGAACAAAACAAATTCTGCTGTAATCAAATAAGAAAAAAACAAAGTTTGTTACCAGAATGTCTTTATTTGTTTTGGGCGCTATCCAATTTCACTGAAGGTATCTTTATCTATGTTTTTATTCAACGTTAAAGCTCGCGTGTCATTAAGTACAAGGTCACGTTCAGCCCTCAGCGTCTTTGGTAAAGGGCACCGCTTGACCTACAAAGGTCTGACACTATCAGGTGATGGAAATACAGCTATTAAGTGTTGACCTACAACTAGATAGAAATCAAGGGTTAAACTTGACCTTGGAATTTTGAATTTGTGATTTTTATCGGACATCAAAAAATTTCTTTTGATTTGCTTGAGCCACTGACGAAATATATTGTGTCATTGCTTGAGCTAATTTCAAAAAATATTTTTAAGAAGAAGGATATACTTTCTATTTCGTTTTAGGTAAAAATACCATCGCCAAAAGTTTAAAATATGGTATATAGATAGGATGTAGTTTATTATCATCAGAACATTTGCGTGACTAAATTAACTTTGCTAAAAATATTTAAAAATGTTAATTATCGGATTGTGTAGAAGACTAAAGATCAGTTTCAAAATTCCCTATTTGACTATTGTTTTCTGTCAGATAACTACAAATTTCAGTTTCACAAATCTTGAATAGAGACAAATATGTCTGATATTAAATAAATGATGCATGAGCAGAATCTAAGAGCAGAGGTCACCATGATCATTGCAAATGGAAATTCTTTTATTTATTTCCAATAAAGCGAACAGTTGACATGAATGGGCCGGCTCGGCTGGCCCATTGATGCCAACCACGGCCTCCCAGAAAACCGGTGTGAAATAGTGCTTGCGCTGTGTTTCACCGAGCTATCCCTATCTCCAATTCCCGTTCTTTCCTTATCACTAGTGGAAATAGGTTTAATTTTCCGGGTACAATTGTATCAGTGATTGCATTGACAACATCAATGAAAAATAAATATGTCACAATATAACAATGTAAAAATCTTGCAGCTATCAGTAAGAACGTTAAATAAATATGGTTAAATACATTTTTTCACGCTTAGAGTCAACAATCCCATGTGACTCAAATCTTTTTTAAAACCTAATACAGTTAAAACACGAACTCAAACAATTCAAATATTATGTAGGCTATTTCCATTTTCAACAGAATCTCATAACAACATTTTGAACGCATATTTCTTTCCTAATAACAAATTCAGAGCACAGGCAAAGCTATGAGAGGAACGACAATGGGGCCGCTATTCCATGAATTACAACCTTCACGTGGAGAAATTATGTTTACATCTTGTACATGACACGGATTTTATCTGGCATTTGCATACATATATAATATTTATTATTACGCCTTTTTAGAAAGAGAACTGAAAATAAAGAGATACAAGTTTTCGCATATAAATAAATAAATATGTCGGACATCTAACACACAACGCCATCTAGTCCCAAGCTAAGCAGAGCTTGTGTTATGGGTAGTAGACAACTGATATAAATACATTTATACTTTTTTTTGTACATACATCTTTTTTATGGGAAAAGTGGGCAAACGAGCAGACGTATCGCCTGATGGTAAGCGATTACCGTCGCCCATGGACACCTGCAACGTCACAACTGCTGGTTGGGGGGGGGGTGGAGGCGGGGGATGGGGGAGATAGGGGTTGGTAAATGGGCCTCCGATATCCTCACTCACTCGGTGAAACATAGCGCAAGCACTATATCACACCGGTTTTATGTGAGGCCGTGGTATCACTCCGGTCGAGCCGGCCCATTCATGCCGAAGCGTGGCTCTCCCACGGTACTTATTATACATAGAAAACACCCAAACTCCGAAATAAATATTTGCCAATCATTCAAACATTTGGTCCGACCCGGAACCGAACCCGAGACCTCAAGCACAGCAGTCGCATATGCCACGACTGCGCCACCGAGGCAGCCTTTATTATTCCCAAGATTATTTGGGGTCTGCTAAGTTTAACTGGTTGTCAGTTTTTTCACGAAGCGTCTGGCATCGGTCCTACGCAACCCTGAGGACGAATTGAATTCGAAGATTATACTAGTTGTCAGTATATTTGAGGGCATTGACTTCCCAATAATGATTGGCATAGATGTTTGTGACAACCGGGACCGACGGTGTAACGTGCTCTCCGTGTACAGGCTTGAAAAAAATATTGTCAAATTCCTAATAAGAGCCCCTAATTCCTAATTCGGTAAAAAGGTGTACATTTTTTTTTTTTATACTATATTATCGAAATACTATTGATTTATTGACAAAACTCATGTGGAGGAACGGCTGTCACGTCCCTCCAACACAAAGGGAGGATCCTCCGACCAGGCGAGGTGATCATGCCTGGCGGGCCACGGCCCAACGGTTGATGTTGGGATGTTGTACATATGATAATCGGCGCGAAAACTTCTATTGCGCGATGCAGGATTGGTAGTTTCTACGTGTAGTACGTTACTCCGTAGTTCAGTGTATCTGCGGTAGATGGCGCTGTAGTATATTTCTTTTGCGCTGTATATGGAAGTCGCCACACTCATGATTGGTATACACATGTAGTATGTATATTATCATAAGATAAGCATAAGAGCATAAGAGCAATGCACCGGTATAAAACTCGATGGCGATACCACAGCCTCACAGTAAAGCGATGTAAAGCAGTTCTTTTTGGATAAACAAGCAGTCAGCCAAGTCCGTCAGTATATTCTGACGGACTTGGCTGACTGCTTGTTATACTGACGGACTTGGCTGACTGCTTGTTTACCCAAAAAGAACTGCTTTACATCGCCTTTGGCTGACTGCTTGTTTACCCAAAAAGAACTGCTTTACATCGCTTTACTGTGAGGCATAACCTAATTCGTCAGCCTGTTTACCCCCAATACCATTTAAAAAAAATTAGGCAGTCTTTGGGGACTGCCAATAGAAGTCGTGGAAGCGTGCGGTGATGATGACGCGAGTTTCATGCTTTTTGCTCACCCAAAAAGCAAACCCATACAGCTCATAGAAAGCGTTCGGTGACGATGTTTGAGTTCCATGATTTTTTTTTACCCAAAAATGGCTTAACGCGCCTATTGAAATTTTCACTTCAATACCCTATCTTGCAACTGAAAAATATCCTTAAGCAAGACTTTTTTAATAAAATCACCACTGGTACAAATAAAACGCCGATTCAATCCAATAATTCATTTACACTTTGTGAGAATATTGAATCTCAAACTCAAACTCAAAAATATTTTATTCATATAGGCACTTATTTTACAGGCACTTATGAATAGTCAATATTTAATATTAAAAAATCGAGTGATTCTAGTCGCCAGTTCCAAGTGCAGCCTACCCTTCATGGAGAAGAATCTGGCAAGAAACTCCATTGTTGCTCCTTTTAAAAAATAATAATACGGTTTACAATATTTTTTTCACTAAGAGACTTGAATGAGAACGAAGTCGACCAAAGAAAACAATATAAAAGGTTTGGAGTCATTGCTGCACAGCCATGAGCTAACCAATCATGCGCCGTTCTTACTGATAGCTGCAAGATTTTTACATTGTGTAGCGTGTTTACAGCTTGCTGGTACGAATTCAGTTATATTTCTATTTCAAGTTATATAACTGGCGGAGTTCCAACTTCTAGCTGATCTATGACCAGCAGGCGGCTACGCCTTTTAAAAAATCCTTACGTGTGATTATTAGCAGTTTTAGTTATCAGTATTGAAAGAGAAGGAAAACTTGACACAAACCTTTTATCAACTAGTCTAGCCAGC